>JABWTJ010000226.1:1295252-2598223 GCA_016801875.1 Solanum sitiens
TTACCACTCCAACTCGCATACTCTTATATTCAATATACTGATGCAAGTGGGCCTACATCGTATTATGATGCTGACACATGTAACCAGGATCAACATCATCCAATGCCTCATCGATCCAATTGAGCACTCAGAGTCAGTGGTGAGCCTCCTTGCATTCTAGAGGACACATTGATTGATTTTCGATTTTTTATAGGGTGTTGTGGGTTCTGTCCTAACATCCATCTCAGTTTTTAGAAGGCTTCATAGATAGACAATAAGATATAGTTCAGTGGTCTTTTCATTATTATTCTTATGTTAAAGACTTGGGTTTCCATTTTGGCCAAGTTGAATGTTAAATCTTTAAAATATTCCAGTTATCCTACTATTCTGTTTAGTTAAGTTCTTTTCTCATCATAGTATTGATTGTTGTCTTCAGCTGAGTTAAGTAAGCCCGACCAAGGGTATGATCAAGGCCAGCAATGGTATTTGAGTTCCAGTCACCTCCAAGGTGTAGGCTCGGGGCGTGAAAAACATGGTTTTAGACCACAGAGTTCAAGAGTCCTAGGAGGTCTATGAAGTCGTGTTTGTAGATTTCTTGTTATCGGTGTGAAGCGCGCCACATCTATAACTAAGAGTCTGTGACATTTAGGAAATACCTTACTTCTTTCATATTCCCTTCGTGTGTTAGAATTCATCTCTAAAAGTTTCTCACTAATTTGTGCTTGCATGTGTTTCATGCCTCCACGAAGAGAAGCAGGAGGTCTTCTAACTAGGATGAATGTAGAGGATCCAGAGTTGCCCAATGCACCTAAAATGCGACCGCAAGGAGAAGTTTCTAATGATGAGTTCAGATAGGCAATAAGGATGCTCATTCAACTTGTGATCAACAAAAATGGGCATCAAAGAGGAGCTCGATAATAAAAGGCTGACATTTAAGGATTCGTGAGTTCTTGAGGATGAATCATCCAAGTTCACTAGTACAAGCACCACTTAGGATACGGGGAAGTTCGTTGTGGAACTGAAGAAGGATTTTTATGTGATGCACGTCATTTATGATGAAAGAGTCGAGCTAGATGCATATAAGTTCAAAAGTGTAGTTAGGACTTGGTTTGATGAGTGGAAGGAGGGCAAAGATGAGAATGCACCATATCTGAGTTGGGCCTGCCTTGAAGAGGCTTTCTTGGGGTGTTTCTTCCCCCGAGAATTGAAAGACGCTAAAGTACCAGAGTTCCTTACCCTGAAGCAGGACTCCTTGAGTGTTCATGAGTATGAGTTGAATTTCACCCAGCTGTCCCGCTATGCTCCTGAAATGCTTAAGTACATGAGGAGCAGGATGAGCTTGTTTGCAACAGGCTTGGGTCGTGCATGAAGCAAAGAGGGCAGAGTTGCAATGCTGATAGGAGACATGGACATATAATGATTGATGGTTTATGTGCAGCAGGTTGAAGAGGAGAAGCTGAGGGAACGCAAAGATTATAGAAAGAAGAGATCTAAGATAGGGAATGAGTCCGGGAAGCACAACAGTAATGCCAATCGGTCATCTTTCCAACAAACCAGAAGGGTCCTACCCTATCATTTGCAAGTGCACCTTCACCTAAGAAAAAGGGTGAGTACTATGGTATGAATTCCAGTGCTAAACCTACATATTCACAGGATAGTATGACACAAGGGGGTAGTAAGCCTCCTACCTGCGCCAAGTGTGGTAAAAACCACTCCAGTGTTTGTCATGAGGGCTCCACTAGTTGTTTCAAGTGCGGTCAGACAGGGCATTTCATGAGGGAGTGTCAAAAGAACAAGAAAGGAAGTGGTAATGGGCAAATAGAGCCTAGTCTCCATCAATTGCTACACCAGACAAGGCTGCACCTAGGTGAGCTACTTCCATTACTGGCGGAGGAACAAACCGCTTGTATGCTCTCAACAATAGACAAGAGCAGGATAACTCTCCAGATGTTGTCACTGGTATGATTCAAGTCTATGACTTTACTGATTATGCATTGATAGACCCATGAGCGAGTTTATCTTTTGTAACTGTTAGGTTTTAAAAGGTGTGAATGGAAAATGAAGAGTTGCGACTTTTATGAAGAGTTGTTACTTTTATGAAAGGTTGCGACTTTTATGAAAAGTTATGACTTTTATGAAAAGTTCTGACTTTTATGGAAAGTTGTGACTTTTATGAAGGTGACGAACTTTCCGAAAGATTTTGACTTTTCCAAAAGTTTGTGACCTTTCCGGTAAGGCACAATAAGAACCTTTTCGCACTACCTTTTGTTTTCTATAAATTGAGGGATTTTCTCTCATTTTAAAAAAAATATAGAAATGGAATTTATGGACTTCTTTCTTCTACTACTAAATCTACCATTCTAAGTGTACTTTACTGCCGTTGAGTGGCTCGCTGACACAAGCGTTTTGGGTATCAATACACTGGTGATTGAGATCATTCTATCTTGGGAGGATATATTCCAAATCAAACCTCGGATACTAGAGGGGAATAATTTCATTAAGGAGACAGTGGGCATTCAGTGGGCTTGATCTTCTTCCTGTTTTTCCAAATTCTGGTATGTGTTACAGATTTTAGATTTGTGAATTAATTTCTGTTCTTCTATTCTTCTCTGGTTCATTAAACTTTGGTAACTTCGTGTTTCTTCAAAGTTTGTTTGAATCAGTAAGATTCTTTAAAAACACATTGGAAACAATTCTTCTTTAAGAAAACTATTTTGTATATTTTTCTAATATGTTTCTGATTATATTTTCTCTACTAGTTTTAATTTTCTAGTTATGAAAATGTTCTTAAACTTTTTTGTGTCTTATCAAGTACTTCAATGTTTTGTTCTAAGTATCTTAGGAACACAGATGAACAACAATCTTAAGGAAATTAGTAGACTGTTTGTATTTCTTGTATTCTACTAATTGAGAGAATTTAATCATGGAAGTAGAGGTTAAATTCATTACTTCTCCATGATTTGTTGCTTTGTTTAGCAAGGTCGAAGTGATAATGTACCAGAAAAAATTGGTGGTATTCCGATTAAAGATTACACCCGGTAACCTTCTTATTGTTTATCGAAGGAGCAAAATAGTTTCTGAAGGTTAACAATTTTGATATTTATTATGTGTGTATTTTGAAAAAATACTGCAATTCGTATATTTTTTAAATGAATTTTGTTTTGGCAAATAGTATTGCCTTTAAAATTTACTAGTTTGCAGAATGAGATATGCATATTTTTGTTTGATAAATAGTATGTTTAAAATGTTATAGTTGGAAGACTATTTGAAAAGAAAAACATTTTTATGTGATGGTCTAAGAATATGTTTATTCTGTTTGGAGAAAAAAAATACTTTTGTAGTTTTGTACTCCATGTGAAATGTTAGAGTGTCTGATTTTTGTAGACTAAAAACCTTTGTGGTTTTCTACTCTGGATAAATTGGACTATGCAATTGATTTGAAGAATATGAAAACTTTACATAATAAGTCAGTGTTGTACTTTTGATTTTCTATAAACTTCAATGTTATATAGAAATAAATTGTACAATTTCATTTTGTCCTTATTGTTAGTATTTAAAATACTAAGTGATATGTCTATGAGAGAGGGAAAATACCAGTGACTTAGAGTTTGTAATTTTATGCCTCTATGGAATGAACTTTGACATTGTGTAAACATTTTCAAAGACAATTGAAGGAGTACAATTCTTTTGTAGAATAATATTTCCAAAAGAGGTTTCATATTGTCAATGACATTTTGAAAGTGTAGGAAAGTATGTGGAAAAACTATTTTCAAATACTTGAAAAATATTTTTGAGATCACATTTAAAATGTGGGGGTTCTTTGCTTATGATTAGACTTGGTGTCTAATTTAATTTTGGAGCAAAAGATATGAAATTCAATGATACTTTTGTATTATGTTAGACCCACAAAATTCTTGGAGTATATTTGGTATTGTGGTTGTTGCGTTTTTCTATTACTAGTATATAGTGTGACTAGTATGAAACAACCAAATTATATATATACTTGTTCAAAATAATTGTGTTCTTTTATGAAAGATAAATCAGTAAAAATATTGTGATTTTGCATGAAAATATATGTCTATTATAATAAAAGTATTTGCATATACATGAATATTGGTGAATAGTCATTTGTTATGTTTTTGTAATAGTAACATTTGGACTATATTGCCTTTATTGAATCCGATGAAACTTTGTTCATGGGCAGTTCTATAACAATCAAATTGAAATTTATGGAAAGGTTTTTATGAAAAGGACATTTGACAAGGTGATGACTCTAAAAATGTTTGTATCACACAAAATTGTAAGAAATAGGAACAAAATATTAGTGAGGAAAAAGCTACTCGCGAACAGCTTTTCGAATTCAATATTTTTATTTGTTCTTACTTGCTTGAGTCAATGTTTGTGACATGAACACTTGGGTCATGTCAATTACAAAACCTTGTAAGGAAAACTGATCAACTTAGAAGTTTTGTCTAACATTGAGTGCAATAAAAAAATGTCAAGTTTTTGTGGAATCTATGTTTGTTGAGCATTCTTATAAATCTGTTGAAAGGAATTCTAATCCTTTAGAATTGATTTACACTGACATTTGCGATATGAATTTAACACCATCTCATGGTGGAAAAAAGTATCTCGTTACTTTTATTGACAATTGCATTAGACTATGTCTATTTGCTGAAAGGTAAGGATGAAGCAATAGAAATGTCTAGACAATGTAATATCAAAGTTGAAAATCAGTTTGGAAAAAGATAAGAAGTGATAAGAATGGAGAGTATAACTCTCCTTGTGCAGAAATATGTTTGGAAAATTGAATTATCCATCAAACTACTGCCCTATTCACCTCAATCTAATGAAAAACCGAACGTTGAAAGAAATAATGGATGCATTATTTATAAGTTCTGGTTTACCATAAAACTTTTGTGGAGGAACTATCCTTACTGCAAAAGGGAAAAAAGAAAGTTTTGTCTTTTGATAAAGAAAGCAATTTTGTTTGATCGGGACACAATCTATTCCATGTGAGAAATGGAAAGGAAGGAAATCCAACTTGAAATGTTTCAAAGTGTGGGAGTGTCTAGACAAAATCCAAGTTCCTATTCCTAAAAGGATTGAAATAGGACCTAAGACTATGGACTGTAAAATTACGCTTGAGTAGTCTAGTGAAAGGTCTAAACGACCTTGGAAAGAAC
This sequence comes from Solanum sitiens, assembly GCA_016801875.1. NCBI lineage: Eukaryota > Viridiplantae > Streptophyta > Magnoliopsida > Solanales > Solanaceae > Solanum > Solanum sitiens. The sequence goes on from JABWTJ010000226.1 coordinate 1,300,418, forward strand.
AAAAGGAGAATGTACTTAATAAAGAGATTTAGAGGCGTAGTAAATGTCAAGGGACATATACTTCCTTCAAATATGATTTTGTAATATTTCTTGTGTCTTATGTAGACTCATCCTTTTGGACAAATGGTGTCAATAGTGAGATTGGTTCAATCTTAAGCGATCCTATTGGTAGTTGGTTGATCTTCTTTCAGGAAATAAACTTTTGGGTTCAAAGTGAATCTTCAAAAGGAAAATAAAAGTGGATAGAATTGTTGACAAATATAGAGCAAGACTTTGTGTCAAAGTCTTTAGAAAAAAACAAGGTTTTGATCTTATCGATATATATACTCGTCAGTAACTAGAATTACATCCATTCGGATGTTAAAATTATTAGTTATGGTATATGACCTCCAAATTAATCAAATGAATGTGAAAAGAACTTTATTAAATGTAGAATTGGAGGAAGAAATTTACGTGGAACAACCCAGGGTTTTGTGGTTCCTGAAAAATAAAAGAAAGTGTGCAAACTTGTTAAGTCACATTATGGACTAAAGCAAGCACCCAAACAACGACATAAGAAATTTGACCAACAACCATGTTGGAAAATTGATTTAAGAATGATGAAAGTGATAAATGTTTTCACATTAAAATCATAAGGTCAATGTTTGTTTCTATATTGGAGATATGTTGATCATCAATAGAGACACTAATGACATAAATGCTACTAAACGTATGCTAGAAAGCAAGTTTGGCATTGATGTTTAGATATAAGAAACCTTAGAACTCCATAATGTTTAGCATTTTCATTGTCTCATTGCATTGAAAAGGTATTTGACTAGTTCAAATATTTGGATGTCAATATTGTCAAGTCTCCAATAAATGTGAGCTTTGCATTTCAAAAGAGTGAAAGCAAAAGTGACTCACAATTGTATTGTGCTAGAGTATTGGGAAGTATGATGTATATCATGAAGTGTGTGCGATCAGATATAGCATTTGCTATTATAAACTGAGTTAGTTCACAAGTGATCCCAAATAAACTCATTAGATGACAATAAATAGAGTTTTGGAGTATTTAAAATAATACTTAAAACTATGCCTTGCATTATAACAATATCCAGCAGTATTGAATGGATATAGTGATGAAAATTGGATCATCGGACAAATAAAGTAAAATCCACGAGTGGATATGTATTTACTATTGGTAGAGGAGCAGTCTCTTGGGAATATTTCAAAAGAGACATGTATCGCTAGCACTACAATGATCTCTAAGCTAGGTGCTCTAGATAAGGTTGGTGAATAAGTTGAAAGACTCTGAAATTTCTTGATAGAGATTTTATTTTGGCCCAAACCATTGGCATTAGTATGCATACACTTTTATAGTCAAGATGCAATAGGTAGGGCATGGAGCATGACGTATAACGGAAAATCTCGTCATAAATGACATAGACATGATACCGTTAGAAAACTACTCTCTAGGGGAATTATCAGAATTCACTATGTAAATTCAAAGGATAATGTGTCGGATCTACTTACAAAAAGGCCTAACTAGAGAGAAAGTTTAAAGATCATCTAAGGGAATGGATTTACGGCTTAGGACAAGTCATCGTGGCAGTAACTCTATCTAGCAGACTGGAGATCCCAACAGATAGATTCAAGGAGAAAAATAAAGTTTTGAATGGCGGTTCGGCATTGTCAACAAACTCAATCCATGCTCAGGGACAAGGATACAACATTAAGGCTTTTTAATGAGTTAGTAAAGCTTAATGGTTTTAATGATTTACTAAGTTTGTCAGAGTTGACCCAATAGTGTATCTACGCGATAACACGGTTAGAAATCACCTATGTGAGTGTGAAGTGTAAGCCGCTTCGAAGAAGATGACTGTCAAAAGCCCATCTTTCTATAGACTGATGAAAGCAGGATGTGTTCATGGCTGAAACGAACACAACCATAAGAACCATAAATGGTAAAGTGGTAATTGTGTGACATATGATTGTCTAGGTATACACCAAAGCTCGACGGTTCAAAGATATCGCATCTACCGATTGACCGAGTATGTTCGACATATGTTCACTATGGAAAGTCCAAGGGGAAACCTACTTATCCAGATGCAATTAATTCTTGCTTGTAAAGTACACATACTTGTCCGTTTCTTTGTCTTGGAGTTATTACCCATTCATGGGGGGGGGGGGGATTGTTGGGTTTTAAAGGTGTGAATGGAAAATGAAGAGTTGCGACTTTTATGAAGAGTTGTGACTTTTATGACAGGTTGCGAATTTTATGAAAAGATGTGACTTTTATGAAAAATTGTGACTTTTATGAAAAATTGCGCCTTTTATGAAAAGTTGTGACTTTTATGGAAAGTTGTGACTTTTATGAAAGGTGACGACCTTTCCGAAAGATTGTGACTTTTCCAAAGGTTTGTGACCATTCTGGTAAGGTACAATAAGAACCTTTTCACGCAACCCTTTATTTTCAATAAATTGAGGGATTTTCTCTCATTTTAAAAAAAAATAGAAATAGAATTTATGGACTTCTTCTTCTACTACTAAATCTACTTTTCTAAGTGTACTTTACTGCCGTTGAGTGGCTCGTTGACACCAGCGTTTGGGGTATCAGTACACTGGTGATTGAGATCAATCTATCTTGGGAGGATATATTCCAAATCAAACCTCGGATACTAAAGGGGAATAATTTCCTTAAGGAGACACTGTGCATTCAGTGGGCTTGATCTTCTTCCTGTTTTTTCAAATTTTGGTATGTGTTACAAATTTTAGATTTGTGAATTAATTTCTGTTCTTCTATTCTTCACTGATTCATTAAACTTTGGTAACTTTGTGTTTCTGCAAAGTTTGTTGGAATCAGTAAGATTCTTTAAACACACATTGAAAACAATTCTTCTTTAAGAAAACTATTTCGTAGATTTTTTCTAATATGTTTCTGATTCTGATTTCTCTACTAGTTTTAATTTTCTAGTTGTGAAAATGTTCTTAAACTTTGTTGTGTCTTATCAAGTACTTCAATGTTTTGTTCTAAGTATCTTAGGAACACAGATGAACAACAGTAACTCCATATGTTGCTATGAACTTTGATATTATTCTTAAGCAACTTAGTGAACCAATCAGTGTCTCCACACTTGTTGGTAAATCCATTTTAGTAGAAAGAGTCTATTGTGATTGTCCTGTTTTCGTCAATAAAAAAAAGTATCATGACTGATTGAGTTGAGTTAGACATGGTATACTTCAATGTCATTCTTGGTATAGACTGTCTTTATGCTTGTTATGCCTTAATTGATTGTACAACTCGAGTAGTCAAGTTTAAGTTTCCAAATAAGCCAGTCTTAGAGTGGAAAAGCACTTTAGTATTGCCTAAGTGTCGATTTATTTCGTACCTTAATACGAGGAAGTTAGTTTCTAAGGGGTGTGTCTATCACTTAGTCCAAGTTAATGAATTTGGTGTTGAGATACCTCCTATTCAGTCCACTACTGAAAGACTTCCCAAAAGTGTTTCTCGATATCCTACCCAGATTGAGAAATAGACTTTGGCTTAAACATAATTCCAGATATTCGTCCTATATTTTTCGCCGTACAGAATGGGCAAAGTTGAAAGTTAATGAGCACAATTACCCAACCCAAGACTTAGAGTTGGTTGTTGCAATATTCGCTTTGAAATATGACGCTATTATCTTAATGGCGTTCATGTTGAAGTGTTCACCAATCATAAGATTTTTTGGCATGTGTTTAGTTATAAAGAGTTCAGTCTCAGGCAAAGAAGGTTTTGTATGGGTAGTACCACACGTTTTGAAGAAGATAAGAAATAGTTAGCAACATAGGTGCGTATACTTGCACGATTAGGAGTAGATGGTGATGAATGGGTCTAAATCATCATCAGTGTCATAAGTAAAAGGCGAGCAAGACCAAGACCCTATCTGACATGAACTAAAGGCTAATATTCATATGCAAAAAGTGAAGGCTTTTGAACAAGGGGGAGTTTGTGTATTGAGATATCAAGGTAGATTATGAGTACCAATGGTAGATGATTGAATTACTTGAAATCTTCACCCATGAAGGGTTTTATGAGATTTGGTAAGAAGGGAAATCAGTTTGTAGAGGAGTTACTTCAGAAGGTCAATAGGATAGGAAGAAGAGATACCCACATCTCTTCGAATCCAGAGAAGTTCCAAATTAAGGTACTAATCCTTTTCTTGGCATTGATATTAAGTTGGCGTGTTGTGTTTATATTTTCTTATTGGGTGTTTGAGTTAAATGTAAGATGTTACACCAAAAACCTAGTATGAAGTAATCTCATTCGAGGATAAATGTTCCCAAGGGGGAGATATTGTGACATCTCGCAAATCGAAATATCTAGGAAAAAAACTTAGAAGTTGAAATAGTCAGTTTTGGAAAGAATTAAAGTATGGAAACTTTCTTAAGTTAAGAAAAAGTGAGTTTTGGTCAACTTCAAACGGAGATAACTCCTAGCTCAAAATGAGTAAGGTGTAGTTCCATATATGGTTGGAAATGCCTTGGAAAAATCATTCCAATGCCGCCGAGTTTGAGAATTTCGAGTTCGAATGAGTGAGTTATGCCCTTTGAAACTTGGGTTGTTCGCTTAAGAAATTGGCCAATCCAGATTATAGAAGGGTAGTTTGGTCTTTTCCTTATCCAACAAATTAAATTTGTTTTTGGTAATTAATTAGGGGTCTAAGCTTAATTATATATGTTTACAATTTTACCAAGAATTAGGGTTTTTTAGAGAAGAAAAAAGAAGAGGAGAAAGAGGAGAAAGGAGAAGGGCGTTCAAGATTCATCAAGATCGTTGAAGTGTAACTTGTGGATTTCATCGGGGGTGATTCCTAAAAAGGTATGTGAGTCTTCCATAACATTGGGTTCATTAACCCATGTGCCAAGTATGTTTGATTCAGCGTGGTTTCATCCAAAAAAATATTGGATTTTTGAAAGTTCTTGAATGTTATTCTTGAATTGCTTTCGTTCTTGAACATGAGTTGAGATTTAGGAGTTCTTACAATATCTAGGTGTTGTTATTGAACTCATTTGGTTAGATCCTCGTATATATGATGTGGGTACATGAATCTAAAATGAATTTGAGAAAAAGAATTGAATTAAAACAATTTAAGGTCAATAAATGAGAGGAAAAATTTAGCAGAATTTCGCCAAAGGAACATGTTGGCACGATGCGCCCCAATAGCGCAAGGGGAGCTGGGGCGGCATGACAGAAATCCATTGGAATGGTGTCTCATTTAGGTGAGGCTGGTACTGCGCACCCTGAACGCGTCCAAAACGTCATTTTTCACCCAGTTTTCATTATTTCGTCCATTTAAGCTTTTCTAAAGTGTTTTAACACTTCCTATTGATTCTAAATATTCAAAATGACTTCTAAACATATAAAAATCATCAAGAAACATGAATTACAACTTTGAATCCATAACTTCAAATTCAAGAAAAGTTTAGAGTCAAGTCTAGAAAGTTCTTAGAGTTCTTTCAAGAAGTCTATTACAAATATTTTTAACTTTGTTTAAAGACTTAAGGCTAAAGTTGAGTAACGAGAAAATATAATGACTTAAGGATAAAGTTGAGTAACGAGAAAATATAATGTAAAGAAGTTCATTTCAAATTTCATAAGTCTTTAACAAACGATTTAACTTCAATAATAAGAATAACAATTTCAAGTTAAGCTAAGAGTAAAGAGTTGACTTCATTTCTCAAAAGTTATAAGGGAACTAAGTAATCCTAAGGAATTTATAATTTTTTTCACATTTAAGATAAGAGGAAACTATGTTTCCAAAAGATTTTTGACCAAGAAAAAGGAACATCGATTCCAAGAGAGCTTTTAAAGCTAAATGTTGCGCAATTATCTCAACTTAATAAAAGAAAGTATTATTGATAAACTCATACCTAAGTTATATAATAATAACTTATGTGAATCTCAAACATAATTATGAAATTTATATGCATAGATAAAACTAATATCTAATGTATTATATACATTAAGTGAAATATTTATATGTGTTTTTGAACTTTTCTTTTGGATGATGTTCCACTGGTGGGACAGTTAATGACCCTTGACAATCATGTAGTAAACCACATTTGTCAGGGTGCCCTGAGAATAATTTGGTTAACGAACGACTGCGAAACCTCATAATCGTCGTTTAAGTGATAAACAAAATAATTTTCTTTTGACGGAATATGTCGTGCCATGAATGCAACAGTTAAATATATATAATAATAATAAGACAAATAAACAATTCAACATATATAGCCAAATAAGTTAATTTTAAGGTTAGACCCATTCAACTCGCCAATAGAGTCGCCATTTGTTTTTATTTAAAAATATTTTTAGACTTGGTTTAAGAGTCGCCACTTAATTTTTTGAGAAAATTCAAGAAAAAAAAACTTTTTTTAACAGATAACATGGAATCAATTGAAAATATTTAAAGGGGTTGGGGACTCTTAATAATATTCTAGTAAGGTTTTAAAAGCACCTAGAATATCCACTAATATTGTTATCCGACAATTAATATATTTGGCTAATGTTTTCAAAGATAAGTATGCTTCAGTAAAATACCTACTTGATTTTTAAATTTTTTATTCAAATGGTTATCTTTGGGGAGTTGAATTTTGAAACAGTAATATTAAATAAACATATAAAACACATGAAAACCAAGAAATGAGATAGAGAAAGAAGATTTGGGCTCAAGTCTGGATCTGTCCACATGGGCCAATACTTGGGCCTAATTTCAGTTTTCGGTCCAAAGGCCCAATATTTAGCAATTGTCCTAGACTAGTCTTGAGCTTGATTTCTTTGAGCCTTAAGCCCACCTTCCACCTCTCCTATACTACATAATAATTAATTGCTAATTTATCCATAATTATATATAAGTAAAACAAAGGGGCTTAGGACCAAAGTAAAAAAATACAAATTAAAAAATATAAAGGTGGACTTCTTAGCCCGACTTCTTCAAGTATTCGATCTACGACACTTCATCGTGTATACTTAATATACAGATACTCCTGAAACCCGTTCTTCGGGTTTGACACAAAAAGATAAGATATAGCCTCCTTGCCTCAAAATGAAATACACATGGAAGATTCAATGGACTCACTCGAAAGTTCATGCAAGAAAACAAAAGATAGTAATAAGTACGTGATTAAAGGAAAAGTTGATTTAAAACTAATTATATATCAAATTAAAGAGACAATGGATTAAAGCGAATGTACGACTCATATACCATACCTTTACAGCAAGAAGATAAGGAGATATAGTTTTTAACAAAAAACTTTAAAGATCCAAACATTTGTATCCTAAGAGATTAATGAAAAGATGGCATCCAAGGATAACAAGACATTACATTAAGCTTAGCATGATTTGTATATACTAAATATGCATTAAGAAAACGACCAAAGAAAATAAAAATGAACGCTTATTTAGGCCTTGATCAACACATAGCTTTAGAGAATCCAAACTTAGAACAGCCGCCTTATAACAAAAATAAGTACTTCAGGCCTAAACTAAGTCACAGTAAACATCAAAAGAAATTTATTTTAGTTTTGTTTTTTAAAATGGCTACCAGGCAGCGAAAGGGATTAAAACATGCCTCTCAAGGCTAGAATTCATATCACTAAATCCAAATTGGAACAAATGCAATTAAGAGGAGGCTTAAACTCAAGAACTAGGCAATGAGGAACAAGCTCTAATTCGACATAACTCAAAGTAATGCAAATAAACAGTTCCACCTTCTAGCATACAGTGGGTTGCAAATAAGAAAAGAATAAAAGACTATTATACTTTGCGCAATTGAAATAGGTAGAAATAAACCTATACGATGCTAAAGAAGCTAAACATTTCAGACATGAATCGAAACAACACATGACACTATCAAATTATGACAAAACATTGCACTATATCTGGGCATGAAGCTCAACATACTTAATTACTGCCAAGCATCGATAAAAACTACAATAAATCAAACATGAATTCTAAACTAAAACTAACTCATTACTACTATTAACAGCAGAAACTTTGAAAACCTCAAAAGAAAGGATAGGCAATGTCATCTTTAAGTCGGTTAAACGCAGAGTTAAAGAAAAGAAAGCTTAATGTAAACGGCCAGTCAACTCATGCTTCCATGGTCCCCTTAAAGAGACAAACCTACCGGAACTAGACACAAATGAAAAGTACATGGTGATTAAAAAAAACAAAAAAGACAAAGTAAAAGGGCTTATTCTTTACCTACTAATTCATTACTGAAGCAGACACTCAAACAGGAAAAACAACACGATTTACTCACAAATTTGTAGATTAAACCTAACATTAAAAGGGGGTCGCAACAAATATCTTGAAATGAGTCATATAAGGCGTGCTAACCAGTAAAAATAGCAAAATCTAGTTTGAACAGCGGAGCAATGACTCTAATACAAAACATAACAGTAATTCGACATCAAAGCTGAATTGTAGTATTCTATTAAGAAAAAAGCATCACATTAATATAAGGGATAATTGTATATAATAGCAAACTAATAACCTAAAATAAATTGAGTAGCTAGGGTTTGATTTAATTGTGCTCCATAGTAAAAGTTTGCCAAAATTTGCCAGTCGCCTCTCTCCCAAACATCTCGCTCGCCACTCTCCCATACTCGCTCCAATCTCTCGCTCGCTTCCTCACTTTTTATACAAACACAAGTATATAAAAATTGTTTCTATTTGTATAAAGCAGAGGAAATTGTATAAATACATATATTTTTGTTCCCCTCTCTCCCCTCTTCCAGATCTCGCTCGTCACTCTCCCAAATCTCGTTCGCCACCCTCGCCTTTCTCACTTATACAAACAGAAGAGAAATGTATAAATTGCGTTTCTGTTTATATAAAGCATGAGAAAATTATATATACACATTCAAGTACATATATTTTCGTCCTATACACTTATAATTATACAATAAAAATACTCCCTTGCCCAGTTTCTTTTGCCTTTCTCTCTTTCTTGTTTTATCCAAATTCAAATTGTATCTAATTTCTCTCTTTCTCGTTTTATACAATTCGATTCAATTGTATATTCCCTGCCCAAGTCTCTTTTGTCTTTCTTTCTTTCTCATTTTATACAAATTCAAATTTTATATAATCGTTCTATACACTTATAATCATACAATTCGTTTTATACACTTCATTTTTATACAATTCTCTGCCCAAGTGTCTTTCTCTTTCTCGTTTTATGCACTTCGTTTTATACAATTCGCTTCAACTGTATATGTATAGCAAATTATACAGTTTCTATGTTTGCTATGGAGCGCAATTATGCAAACTTTGCTATAGCATACGAATATGGATTTTTTTATTTGCTATATGTGAAAGTTGCCCTTAATATATCACTACCTCAACGGCTAACAGCGAATCAACCACAATATAAGGCTTTTCCGACGTCAAAAATATCATTTTTTGAAATAGAAGAAGAGGCGAGGAGAATGCTATAAACAAGGAAGTTTTACCTCTTTCTGCACAGCGACGGGACGAAATGAGACTTTGAAGACGATTCCACCACCGCAAGTGAACCGCGATGATTTCCGGTAAGCAACGAACAAGAATAAGAAAGTAAAATCTATTTAGGATCTGTTTTACTTTGTCACTGGGTGCTAATATTTGTGAGTTTTATCCATTTGTAAGTTATGTCTAGACCTCCATCAACTTCTCAAATTCTCTGTTTTCGCCTATCTTGTGAAGCTGCCTCTCAGTACGCCAAAAAATAAAATACCAAGAGACCTTAAACAAATTTAGAAATAGGGCTCATTTTGGGAGGAAATTGGTGAGGATTCGGATGTATTTTCAAAATCAAAGTTCTAATCCTCTCAAAAGGATAAGGCTGAAAAGTTGGAATTAGTACGAAAATTCCCTAAACGCAACGGATTCGCAACGGACAAGCGATAAGGGCCATTCAATCAAGACTCAGTATGAGTGGAATGCCCAGATTTCACCACCTTGCACTTCTCTTCATACAATATTTCTATTGGGAGGCAGAAGGAGGAAGAAGATGTGTGAAAGCTGTTGCTTTCCATCTAAGTTCATGCTGGAATCGGACGACGTGTACTATTCCATCTCGACCCCGTGTCGAATTGCTTTTTGCTGTTGAGCACCGTTCATAAAGTGAATGCTGCAGGATTAACGTTAGAAGCTACCGGTCTTCTTTAGAAGTGAAAAATGTTTGGGCCGGGTTGGGTCATAATTTTTGAGTGGGATGGGACGGAATATTGAATGGTAATGAAAAAATTAATGGGCTTCTGATTGCTGGGAGAAAATGGCCCAAATGGTCTTATCCCAAAAGATTTAGGGTGGGGCAATGTAGTGAAAATTTGTAAATAAAAATGGTCAGATTTGGAAAAACACAAAATGTCTAAATGGATTGCAATTGTAGCCATATAAAATTCACAATATAGTCGAATTTAATTTAATTTAAAAATTCGTCTTAAATCTAACATGAATTTAAATAAGATTAATTAAGGATATTCTTAAACTTAACAAAATGAAATAATTAACTCAATTATAAACCGAATGATTTAAAAATATAAAAAAAAAACTATACAACTAAACTAATCATCCAAATATTTAATCAACAAAATCTTTTTGAGATGATTTTTGAATATTTATGAAATATACCCAATACATCTATAAAAGTAAATGAAATATATTTACAAATTAAAAATTGTAACAATCGAATAAGTTCACTTAAAGTGACTTTGAAAAGTATTTGAATTTAATAAAACTAATTATTCTAAATTATTTCAGAATTAAGAAGCTTGTGAATTAATTCCTATCCGGGAGGGTCAAAATTAGATGTCAACAAATGTCCCTCATTTTACTTGGATTGATAAAAGATATTCAAGGAAAATGAAATTGCCTAATCCAATTTTGACCGACCACATATTCATTTTTTGGAAAAGGGATTTGGTACGTGCTTTAGGAATTATGGCCGAACCCCAGAAATGGGCTTCATACATATCTTATACTATATGTGAATTCAGTCCAATTGTACTTGGAAACACTTAATTTCACGCACGATTTTAAAAGAATTCGAAAGACATTCCAATATCGAATTATGAAGGGACCGGAATGCTCGAGAATAATATTTAAGAGTGCATGTTGGAATACAGCCGAGTTTTCAACAGGGATTCTTCCTACATATCCCTCAACATAGGGAATCAGGCTTTTTGTAGTTCGACTCGATCCGTTGAAAGGAAATCTATTATGTAAGATAACCTTTTGGTTCTGGAAAAGCGACCAAGTAAATCGAGTATGAAAAAAAGACTTCCAACCTTTTAGCCATGAATATGGTATTCTTCACACCCATAATTAAGAACTTGCATGGACCTAATTTCCAAATCTCTTGGCGCATTATCACTTGGGTTGAACAATTGCTTCAGGTAGATACCAAAATTTTCGGATGCAAAACTAAAACCGAAAAACTAGAAGAAAAACACACAAACCTTATGATAGGGGTGTGGTTTGATTATGGTGGAAGTCGCTCCTATGCTCGAGTCCTAAGAGTTTGACACTACTCTTTGGACTATATCCTAGTTTGCTTCTAAGAAAAGTTCCACGTTGTGCTGCATCCTTTTTTATGTTGTCCGCACTTGTGATTTATTTTTGGAGAATTTATCCTTTCATATGCTCTCGACAAAGACAAAGATAAAACTAATTAGTATAAAAATGCAATTCAAATTAGAGACAGTTCTTTTACCTGTTGACACTTAATCTCTCCCCTTAAGCATTTGACGTCAACTCTATTGGTTTTGACGTAAAACAAATAAAGTTTGTGTGTCATATTTGCAATATAATCTTCAATGTACTCTTTCTTTGATGTCAAAGTAATAAAAGGCCTATGCAATTTGTTGATAGTTCTCTCGATGTCGTTGCCGGTAATGCATGACATCTTTCTCTTGTTATGTATGACTTCTCTCCCGCGATGCATGAGTTCCTTCTCTTTCTATGCATAATCTTTTTTCTTGCTATGCATGAATCTCTTTCCCGCAATGCATGACATCTTTGTTTTTCAATGCATGATCCTTTTTCTTGCTATGCATGCATCTCTTTTGTGATGCATGACTTCCTTCTCTTGCAATGCACTACTTCTTTATAGTACCAAACAAAGATAGTGCTTCACCAAGGAATATATTGATCTTCTAGTAACTTGTGGATTGTCGTATCGTCTTAATTGAAGAAACAGTAAAAATAACCTTCCGGGTAGTGTATCATCTCAATCGGCAATACAAATAAATGACTCACCAGGTAGTGATATTATCATGTCTGATAATATGGTGCAGATAACGTCATCCAAGTATCCTTAATTTATGGAGAACATTAAAATGTCTTTCATATGGAATAACGTTATTCATATTCCCAAATCATTGATATAAGCAGCATAAAATATTTCCAGCACCTACAGAAAAAGTTGTCAATTTTAGGGAGTCCTTCAACCTTTGACCTCTCCATATCCATTGAAAGGATGAATATGTTAATTTTGAGGTAAATCAATAAACCTGCATCCTCAGAATATTGTTAGTTTTGAAAATGTACTGATCTGTGTCGATATCTTCGGTTGTCTCCTCCTTGTCTTTCTATCTCCGATTTATTTTCTGATCTCCCGCCTCTTGGTAGACAAGACAAAATGTTTTTATGCAACAATTGGAACATGAGGGAAAGTTTTAGAAAAAATAGCTTTTCAAAAGGTTGTAATTTGGAAAACATTCGCCACCAAGTGTCATGTCACGTTAAGCTTAGTGAACTTCTTTGAGATTGATGTCCCGAAATCTATCCGATTACTTGCTAGTAAGCATTCAATGTTGCTCTAAATTGTCAATAAACTATGTCATAATTTTGAGGTCATCCTTAAATTTATGTCCTAGTTGCAAATAACAAAGTAGCTTTAGTCTTAAATTGTTGAAGAAAAATCTTTTTCTCGAGAATTTTTTAGTCCCTCTCAATAAATAAGTCACAGTTTCTATTGTAATAAGACATAGAAATATTGCAGGAGATTTGACCAAACTGTAGTGGCGCCTACATATCCTTTTGAGGCACGAATCAGGTCAAACGCAGTTCCCACTCAAAGATTAACAAATAAGAAAATTACAAAAAAAAATGACCGAGGACGACATAGGCCGCCTACGTATCTAATTTTTGAAAATTCTGGTCGAACGTAGTTCAAATGCAAAGAAACATCAAAAAGGGATAAAAGGGTGACCGAGGCCGACATAGGCCGCCTACGTATCTCATTCTTGAGAATTAAAGTCACATGTAGTTCAGTATAAGAGGGATAGGAATCTAAACAAAATGATTATAGGCAAATAGAACAATTACAAGCAAAAAAACAAAAATACTAATCGAAGTTTCACACATAATATCTCTTGACAGATTCTGAGTTGATCAGTTTTGGCAGTTTGTTCCATCTATATCCGACAAGATCAAAGCACCTCTAGATAATACCTTGCGAACCATGTAAGGTCTTTGCCAATTCAGTGCAAATTTCCCTTTGTACTCATTCTGATGAGGAAAAATGTGCTTAAGGACCAACTGACCAATTTGAAAAATTCTCATTATGACTCTCTTATGGAAAGCGTGAATCATTCTATGTCTATATAGTTGACAGTGACAAACCTCGACCATTCGCTTCTCATTAATCAATGTTAACTTATCAATACTCTTGCGGACCCATTCAGTATTACTTAACTCAGCTTCTTGGATGATTCTCAAGGAAGGTGTTTCAACTTCAGCAGGTATTACAACTTCTATTCCGTATACCAAAAAGTATAGAGTAGCTCCAATCGACGTCTTAACAGTCATTCGATATCCCAACAAAGCATATGGCAACATATCATACCAACCTCGGTGATAGCCAATTATTTTCCTCAAAATCTTCTTGATGTTCTTAATGGCGGCCTCTATAGCTCCATTTATTTGAGGACGATAAGTGGTTGAGTTTTAATGATTAATCTTGAACTGCTCACATATATCTTTAATCAAGTGACTGTTCAAATTTGCACCATTATCAGTAATGATGGATTCTGGTACTCCAAGCCTGCATATCAGATTATTGTGAACAAAATCAACTAGCACTTTCTAGTTCACCGACTTGTACGAAGTTTCTTCTACTTACTTGGTGAAGTAGTCAATGGCAACCAAATTGAATCAGTGTTTGTTAGAGGCGGTTGGCTCTATTGTACCTATGAAATCCATGCCCCAAGATATAAATGGCCAAGGAGAATTCATTGCATTAAGTTTGTGAGGCTGCACTCAAATCAGATCACCATCCAGTTGACATTTATGACATTTCTGCACGAATTTTCAACAATCGTTCTCCAAAGTAATCCAAAATAACTAGCTTAAAGGACCTTCCTTGCTAGAGTAAGTCAATTATTTTGTGTACCGCAAACTCCAACATGTATTTTTTCAAGAAGCATTGCAGCTTCAGCAGCACCAACGCATGTGAGAAGACCTAAATGTGGAGTCCTTGTATAAAGTATTTCCCCACTTAGAAAGAAATTAAGGGTCATACGGCGTATCAACTTCTTCTAGTTGAATGTTTCCCTCTAAAGATAAGTCCAGTCTCTAAATATTTCTTGATATCAAAATACCATCGCAGACCGTCTGGTTCGACTTCCACATGGCAATAATGGACTAGTTGCTCCCTTACCTCTATATCCAGAGAATCAATATAACTTGTATCTGGATGTTTGATCATTGACGCAATGGTGGGGAGGGCATAAGCTATCTCATTCTTTATCCTCAGAGTGTGTCTTAATTCAATCTTACGAAATCTTCTATATAACTTATGTATATATTGCACATATGGTGTGATATTCTGGTTCATCATAGCCCATTCTCCTTGAACCGATGAGTAAATAAGTATGAATCTTCGATAACCAACAACTCGTGGACATTCACGTCAATGACCATTTTCAACCCAAGAATGCATGCTTCATATTTATCTATATTGTTCGTGAAATAAATTGGAGTTTAGCTACCATAGGATAGTTCTTACCAAATAATGACACTAAGACTACTTCAATGCCTTCTCCTTGGTGATTTGACACTCCATCTAATAATACCCTCCAATGAGGGTATGCTTTGGAAGTAACTTCACCCATAAATGCTACCTCTTCGTTGGAGAAACAAGTCTTGAGTGGTTCAAACTCTTCATCGATTGGTTTTTCCGCAAGATGATAAGCTAAGGTTTGTGCTTTTATCGCCTTCTGGGTCACATACACAATATCAAATTCACTCAAAAGTATTCCCCATTTAGCCAATTTTCCGGTCAACATTGCTTTCTGAAAAATGTACTTCAATGGGTCCATCCTTTAAATGAGATAAGTGGTATACGAAGACAAATAATGTCTCAACTTCTGAGCGATCCAATTCAAAGAACAACATGTTCTCTACAAGAGAGTGTAGCGAGCCTCATTTGGAGTGAATTTCTTGCTCAAGTAATAAATGGCTCGCTTCTTCTTCCCTGTCTCATCATGTTGACCAAGTATGCACCTAAACACGTTATCCAAGACAGACAAATATAACAACAACGGACTCTCTTCTCGAGGAGGTACCAACACTAGTGGATTAGACAAATAATTATTGATGGTATCAAAGGCAGTTTGACATTCTTCGGTCCATCTCATCAAAGCATCTTTCTTTAATAACTTGAAGATAGGCTCACACACTACGATGGACTCAGCTATGAACCGATTAATGTAGTTTAACCATCCCAAGAAACTTATCACTTCTTTGTTCGTCTTTGGAGGAGGTAACTCCTAAATTGCTTTGACCTTGGAAGGGTCAATCTTGATACCCCTCCTACTGTCTATAAATCCCAACAGCTTGCTAGCTGGCTCCCCAAAAGCACATTTGGCGGGATTTAACTTCAAGTTGTATCGACGCAGACTATCAAAGAACTTCCTTAAATGAGTCAAGTGGTACTCATTCTTGCGGTACTTGATTATGACATCATCTACATACACCTCAATCTCTCTGTGAATCATGTAATGAAAGATGGTTGGCATAGCCCTCATATAAGTAGCACCGACATTTTTGAGATTGAATGACATCACCCTATAATGATAAAGACCGCAAGGCGTGATGTAGGTTGTATTCTCGGCATCTTCCATTAGGATCAGGTGATAACCCGCATAACAATCCACAAATGACTGCATTTCATGCTTAGCACAATTATCAATTAGAATGTGAATGTTTGGCAACGGAAAATTATCTTTTGGTCTTGTTTTGTTGAGATCTCTGTAGTCGACAAAAATTCTGATCTTCCAATCTTTCTTGGCAAGCAGGGCAAAATTGGTCAATCAAGTCGGATACTGTGTCAGTTCCATTATTTGAGACTCGATATGTTTGGTAATCTATTCTTTTATCTTTAAACATAACTCATGCTTGAACTTCTGAGTCTTTTGTTTTACTAGACTGAATCCTAGATTAATCGGCAATTTGTGGGACACCACAGTTGTACTCCACCCTAGCATATCTCTTTAAACCCATACAGATACATCAATGTATTCTCTAAGCAAACGAATCAGGTCCTTTCTTTGAGCTTGGTCAGATGGACACTGATTATGACTTCGCTAATGCACTTTTTGTCTCCATTCACAGTATCAGTTTCTTCCAAATTCGGCTTGTGTTATTCTCAAACTGTCGAAACTCTTCAGCAACATGTTCCGGTACCTCACTTTCTCCTTCATATTCTTCACCGTCGTCATCACCTTCTTCATTTGCTCCTTCGACTCATGACATGACATGACATTGCCAGGTTTTAAATTAATACTACTAAAAGCATACACACACAAAGCTAGGAAAGTAAAATATAGAAAATAAGCTAATACGCGAATTTTTGATAAAATAGGCTTTCATTCAAATTAAAAAACAAGCAAAAACTTTGGCCATGGAAAAGGACCACTTTGACTTTTTTGACATCACAAGTGAATTTCAAAACTCAGACAATTAAAACTGTAAAAAATGGTGGGTCTCAGGCCTCTTACGGACTACCACCAATTTTTAAAACAAGCATTAATATATGTCATTTCTACCAAGATGTCAGGGGGATCAAAGCTGGCGTGGAGGTCCAGTTCTGAAATTGATCCCCTCGCTCGGCATCGCGGATACCGTATATCTCGACCTCATCCTCCATAACCACATCAATTTCTTCAAAAAGGCAGACTCCTTCCCCAAGGCCATCATCACAGGCATACTCTTGAACTGGAAATGATTGATACAGATGAGGAATTAGCCTAGCCAATGCTTGATTGACATTTTTTCTCTTTCTCCCTGCTTCATCATCTGTGAGAATATAACCCAAACCAAACTTTGCTCCATTGGTAGGAACTTAGATAGGCTCGACAATTCCGTGGAAATTCTTTCCCAATTGAAAAACTGGTTCAAAACTGCTCTGAAGCATCACAGTAGCAATCATTTTGTATACAAAAGGCACCTGTGGAATTTACCAGTTCCACCGTGTAGAAATCACAGCCTCAAGAAACTTCATCGATGATCGGCGCATACCCATTGGAATGACTTCCTTCACCATGAATAACCAACTTATGTTGCTTTCAAATAAATTTCATTAGTTGGTGAAGGGTAGAAGGCACAGGCACAATCATGCGGATGAACGGCCTTCCCAAAAGTAGGTTGTAACTTGTGTTGATTTCCAACACCTTAAACTCCATGTTGAACACTGCAAGACCCATATGAATATTCAAGTCTACTTTCCCCAATGTATCTCTTTGCACCCCATTGAAATCCCTCACATTGACTTTGTTCTAGTAAAGCTTCCCCAAGTTAAATTTGAGATGCCTCAGAATCGACACTCGGCAAATATTGAGACCGTATCCATCATCGACCAAGACACGATTTATAACCTTGTATCAACACGCAATGGTGACATGTAAGGATTTTTTGTGCATCTTCCCTTCAAAGGTCAGCTCTTCGTTACAAAAACTGATTCGGTGTCCTCGGATGACCTGGTTTATTATAGCTACTACATTGTCATTATTGGTCCCCAAGAGCACATATATGTCATCCAAATCGTTCATTAGGGCTTGCCTATGCAGCTTCAAACTTATCAACATGGCCCATTCAAATATATGAGTCGGTGTTTTCCAAATGCTTCACAATCGAATAATCTTTTTATTGCATTTTTCTCCAAAATTCCTCAGCCTCACTTATTGGTCTATTTGTTTGGTCGTTTCTTTGCCCCCTTAGCCAACTCTTCTAGTGTATAACATCTACCGTACCTAGTCATTCCTTGAGCGGAAGCAGTTTCAGTAACAAACTTTGGTCGAGAAAGAATTTCTCTTCGCACCAAGGCAACACTCTTCTCGGGTTTCAGAATCACAAACTCTTTCTTTTATGTAATCCTCAATGAAGGTACAAATTTTTCCAGCTCCTCATGAGCAATCAGAATTATTGTTTTGTCATGCACCAATCATCATCTGTCTTTATCATATTGATGGTGACACCCCTATGATTTGGCAAAGTATTACTATTGACATTGGGCGCGACTGATCGAAGAAAGACCACTTTTTGGTCAATAAGATCTTGGATCATGTGCTTAAGGTTGATAGAGACCTCAGTATCATGTCCAATACCGTTGGAGTGATACGCACACTTTTGGTCAGGTCTGTAAAACCTTGAGTTAGTGTCAACTATCATGCGCCCCACTAGATGAATATATCATGTCATTGTTAATCACTTATACAACTTTGTTCGGCTGTCAATGAGCAGAGTGAAAATTCTTGCAGGTTTCTTCTCAAATATGGGATGGGAGGAATCATAGTTGCCTTGTTGTTGGGGAGGCATTGATATGCTCAAACTTACTTCTCGAAAAGAAGTAACGCGGTCGTATCAAGTAAAGAACCCAACTAGTGAGGTTGGGGTCGATCCCACAAGGAAAATGTTCAGACTTAACTTTATTCTATTATTACTTATATTTAGTCAATTATTTCTCAAAAAAAATAACAAAAGGGGTTTTTTGATTAACAACTATAATTAACTAATTCTATGTAAATAATGACAAGTTCAAAGATTGGATTTTTTTTATCAAGTAATTAAAGTAACTAGGGCATAAGTGTTCCCCATAGGTTCACAACTCGGTAATTCTAACTATAACAATCCCTTCCTAATATCTTGCATGCAGATTGGTAAGCTATGTATTCCTAATTCCTTTTTCCGGCAACTTGGAAATTTCACTGCGCACCTTGGTCCGGCTACGTGTGTATGCTTTACTAAACCTTACCTTTACCTCATATTAAGCATCATAATCGATATTTGGCTTAGTTGTTACTTCGCACCAACCAACACTAGCCTATTAGATTGTATACACTAAATCTACGTCGATAATTCTTTTCTTATTATCTACCTCCTTGGTCCGGCAAGTAGCAATAAGGCGAGTTCTAACGTTGGTCATCCGTTAAAAAGACTTCTAAATGAAAGAATTATCAATACATGCAAGACATTATTCGAGAATTGTTATTTTAGTTAGATTTTACCTTTTTATTTACCCATGGTTCCCACAACCCTAGTTATGGAGTTTAGTTACCCATGCTAGTAATCACACAATTCATATTGATAATATAAGAATTCATGCACTTGCTTTTATGAGAATGAAGAAAATCCAAAAATTCACTTGAATAAATCACAAAAACACTAACAATCGATTTCAGAAACGTATGATAAAATCCCAAAATCAAAAGTTCAATACTTAAACAATAAAACTGAAAAATATCCAAAGGTCTAACCCCAAAAATGAGGTTTTTCGAACTATTTATCATAAACAAAACATAATAAAAGAGGGAAATCTATTTAAGGAAAATGTGCCCAAAACGTGTCTGAGTCGACGACCCTTGTGACGGACCGTCCGTCGTGGCCTTAATCGGTCCATACTTAGCACAAATCTCTGCTGCTTTCTTCATCAACTCTCTGTTACCCTCGACGGACAGGTATGATGGACCGTTGTAAGCACGACGGTCTGTCGAGGGGTTTCGTTCCACGACACTTATTTCGTTCTTGAACATGAGTTGAGATTTAGGATTTCTTTGATGATCTAGGTGTTGTTCTTGAATTCATTGGGTTAAATCCTTTTATATATGATGTGGTACATTAATATAAAGTGAATTTGAGAAAAAGAATCTAACTTAAATAATTTAAGGTCAGAAAAATAAAGGAAAAATTCGGCAGATTTTTGCCTAAGGAACTTGTTGGCGAGACCCGCCCATATAGTGCCAGAAGGGCTGGGGCTGCGCGACAGAATGGCGCCTCAGTCAAGTAAGGCTGGCGCGGCGCGCCTTAAATGTCTTTTTTCACTCACTTTTCATTATTCCGTCTGTTTAAACTTTTCTGAAGTGTTTTAACACTTCCTATTGATTCTAACTACTCTTAATGACTTCTTAACATATAGAAATCATCCAGAAACATGAATTACAATCTTTAATCCATAATTTAAAATTCAAGGAATGTTTAGAGCTATGTCTAGAAAAGTTCTTAAAGTTCTTTCAAGAAGGCTTATATAAATTCTTTTAACTTTTTTTTTTAAGAATTAAGGATAAAGTTGAATAAAGAGAAAAGATAATGATAAGAAGTTCATTTAAAGTGTCATAAGTCTTAAACAAACGTCTTAACTTCATTTTTAAGATTAAAAGTTTCAACTTAAGCTAAGAGTAAAGAGTTGAGTTCATTTCTCAAAAGTTATAAGGGAACTAAGTATGCTTAAAGAATTTATAAATGTGAAAGGAAACTAAAATTTTCAAAAGAGTTTTGAGCAAGAAAAGGAAACATCGACTCCAAGATAGCTTTTAAAGCTAAGTGTTGAGAAATATGTAAGCCTAAAGAAAGAAGTTGTTTTAAAAACACATGAGCTAAGAATATTTTAGGGAGTAGTATTGAGCACCGATATGGGGATGTGCGTTCATAATAACTCAAGTCTCCATAAATCATGTAGCCATCATGGGTATTAATGGGTCGTACTTTTTAAATAATCACATAAGTTAAGCTAGTGAATCCACTATGTTAAGTTGTCTTCCTATAATGATGGCAAGGTATATGTCGGTCCTTGGCAACGCGAGGTAAAGTTTTGTATCATCACTACAGCTCTTAAGTGATGGTTTTTGGTTATAAAAACTCCCAGAGCAGTATTTGCATGATTTCTAAAGAGGTTGTGCTTAGTATGAATGGTGGTATGGGACTTCATGCATGCATTACACAAGTTAACTTTGAGAGGAAGCATCACATGTCTTTTATTATGATCATGAATTAACATAAGGTTATTTTGTATTTTTACATATATCTTAGAGTTATTTTGTATCTTTCATACACACAGAGTTTACAACATGTTTTTTAAAGAGTTGTTCTTTATTATGCACTTGCTTTTAAATTGATTAATATTGAAATGAGTTTAGGTAAGTATTCATGAGTTCAGAAGAGCCAAGGTAAGTGTTTCTTTCAAAATATCCTTCAATCTTTTGTTGTTTTACCACTCCAACTTGCATACTCATACATTCAATGTAATTATGCTAGTGGGCCTGCATCATATTATGACATTGACGTAGGTAACTAGAATCAGCATCATCCAGCGCCTCCTTAATCCAGTTGAGAACTCGGAGTAAGTGGTGAGCCTCATTGCATTCTGGAGGACACATTTATTGCTTTTCTATATTTTTTAGAAGGTGTTGTGGGGTCTGTCTTACATCCATCTCAGTTTTTAGAAGGCTTCATAGATATACAATCAGATGTTAGTAGTTCAGTGGTCTTTGCATTATTATTTTTATGTTAAAGGCTTGGGTTGCCATTTTGGCCAAGTTGAATTTTTAAATCTTTAAAACATTCTAGTTATCCTATTATTCAGTTTAGTTTAGTTCTTTGATCATCATAGTATTGATTGTTGTCTTCCGCGGAGTTAAGTAAGAAAGACCAAGGGTACTCTCAAGGCCAATAATGGTCATTGAGTGTCGGTTGCCTCCAGGTTGTAGGTTCGGGGTGTGACAAACTTTTTATCGAGCACAGAATTAAGAGTCCTATGAAGTCTATGAAAACATGTCTGTAAAGTCCTACTTATTGGAGTGAAGCGCGCCACATCTAGAACAAGGAGGCTGCGACATTTAGCAAATACCTCACTTCTATCATATTCCCTTCGTGTGTTAGAGTTCATCTCTAATTCGTGCTTTCACATTATTCAGATTACTATGCCTCCATGAAGAGTAGAAAGAGGCCTTCAAACTAGGAGAAATGTAGAGGAACCAGAGTTTCTCAATGCACTTGAAGTGCAACCGCAAGGAGAAATTTGTAATGCTGAGTTCAGAGAGGCAATAAGGATGCTCAGTTAAGTTGTGACCAATCAAGTTTGGCAACAAAGAGGAGATCGACAAGAAGAGGCTGACACATCAAGGATTTGTAAGTTCTTGAGGATGAATACTCCAAGTTTCACTAGTTCGATCCCCACTTAATATCCAGAGAATTTCGTTGTGGAATTAAAGAAGGTTTTTGATATGATGCATGTCATTGATGCTGAAAGAGTCGATCTACCTGCATATCAGTTTAAAAATGTGGCTAGGACTTGGTTCGATCAGTGAAAGGATAGCAGAGATGAGGATCCACCATATCCTAGTTGGGCCTGTTTTGAAGAGGCTTTCTTGGCACGTTTATTCTCCCGATAATTAAAAGAGGCTAAGGTACGAGAGTTCCTTACCCTGAAGAAGGAATCATTGATTGTTCTAGAGTTTGGGTTGAAGTACACGCAGTTGTCTCGCTATGCTCCTGAAATGGTTCAGGACATGAGGATCAGGATGAGCTTGTTTGTCGCAGGCTTGGATCGTGCATCAAGCAAAGAAGGCAGAGCTGCAATGCTGATAGGAGATATGGAAATATACCGATTGATGGTTTATGTGTAGCAGGTTGAAGAGGAGAAACTGAGGGAAAGCAAAGCGTACAGAAACAAGAGATCTAAGATAGGGAGTGAGTTTGAGCAACACAAGAGTAATGCCAACTGGTCATCTTTCCACCAGAAACAGAAGGGTCCTACCCTATCATCTGCTAGTGCACCTGCACCTACGAAAAAGGGTGATTACTATGATTAGAATTCCATAGCTAAACATATATGTATATACATGATAGGGTGGCACATGGGGGTACTAAGATTCCTACCTGCGCCAAGTGTGGTAAAACCAATACGATGTTTGTTGTGAGGGCTCCAGTAGTTGTTTCAAGTGCACTCAGACCGGGCATTTCATGAGGGAGTTTCAAAATAACAATCAAGGAAGTGGTAATAGGTGCAATAGAGCCAAGTCTTCATCAGTTGCTCCCCCAAATAGGGTTGCACCTAAGGGAGCTGTTTTCGGTACTGGCACAGGAACAAACTGCTTATATGCTCTCAATAGTCGCCAAGAGCAAGAGAACTCGCCAGATCTTATCACTGTTATGATTCAAGTCTTTGACTTTACTGTTTATGCATTTCTAAACCTATGAGCGAGTTTATATTTTGGAACTCCATATGTTGCTATGACATACGATGTTATTCTTGAGAAACTTAGTGAACCATTCAGTGTCTCCACACCTTTTGGTAAATCCATTCTAGAAGATAGAGTCTATTGTGATTGTCCTGCTTTCGTCAATCACAAG
Organism: Solanum sitiens; assembly: GCA_016801875.1. Classification (NCBI taxonomy): domain Eukaryota; kingdom Viridiplantae; phylum Streptophyta; class Magnoliopsida; order Solanales; family Solanaceae; genus Solanum; species Solanum sitiens. The sequence continues at coordinate 1,324,053 of JABWTJ010000226.1, forward strand.
AGTACCATGAATGATTTAGTTGAGTTAGACATGGTAAACTTGGATGTCATTCTATGTATGTGTAATAACCCTAAAAATGAATAGGATCAAGACTTAGGTTGTGAAGAATGCTTGCGATTAGACCAAGGTTTGCACAGACTGATACGCGTAGAACCAGACCTCAGAACCCTTACTACGACCAAGCCAACTAACTTGCGGAGTTAATTGAACTTGTAAAGGTTGGAACCAACCAAGTAAGGCTCTCGAAAATGAAGATTTAATCGAAGGAGTCTTTACCAGACTTAAAAAGATGAAATTTTAAGTTTTGAAGGTCTAGGGGTAAAATGGTCTTTTACTAGGCTAAGGGTAATATCATAATTACCCTAAATATATATATAATTAATTATTTAATAAACTGCAAGGGCAATTTTGAGAGAGAGAGCCGAATGTTAGCTCTAAAAGTGAAGTCTTGCTCCACCCGGGTTCGAACCTAGGTGGAAGCAATGATTTAACTTGTTTTTATTTAAATGGATAAATTTAATTAATTAATTAGTAAATATTAGCTGATGTAATAAAAAGAAAATCAGATTTTAATTAAAGGTTTAACAAGGAGTCCTAGTTTGACTAATTCCCAAACCAAAATTCCTAACTTAAAGCCACTCTCTCTCTCACTCTCTCTCTCTCTCACATTTAACCACTCATTCTCACATTTTATCTCTTCCAAAACAAATTCAAAATCAGAAAATATATTGAAGTTCTTCACACTTGAAGAACTCACACGAAATTTTTAAGAAAAACAAAGTAACCAAACGATAAAGCAAAGAGAAGTGGTTATCGAGTAGTGTGGACGATTGAGAAAGCTTGGACTGATTTGTGGAGAGGATTTTGGGCAGCAAATTCGTGTTTGAACAAGGAAATTAAGGTATGGGTCTTCTTACTCTTGGTCCCTTTCCCAAGAGACCCTTAGGACTCAGACTATTTTAATCCGAAAACTAAGTTGTTCCCCGTTGCATATCCCTGTCCTTAGCTCCCATCAAATCATAGGTTGGTATGTTTGATGGTAGAAATTAGGTGTTGCAATGTGTTTTCGTGATGAATATGTTCATGAACATGTATTTGGAATCATATGAATGACAAGCTTTGTTGCCGAAAATATGTGTGTGCATGTGAAAAAGTTTACTGTAAACTTACTGTGAATGAGTTTTGATTTATGGCTTCAAGTTTGATATGGTTTTAGTTGTCATTTTTAAGTGTATAAACTTATGTAAATGATGATGTTCATTTAAGTGTAATGTGGCTGAATTTAATGAAAAATTCTTGGCCAAAATATGTCCATGAAAATGCACCTAAAGGACTCACTAAACACTACTCCAAATGCATGAACTTTTAACGTTAAAGAGTGGAGAAAATAGGCTGCAAAAAGCAAATCAAAATTTCCAGCTTGTGATGTTGATTTCGGGCAGGTTCTGGAAAATTTGGAAGAGTTTTAAAAGTGATTAAAATAGGTGAGGTCAAGGGGAATCGAACCCAAGACCTCACATGACCAAGAGGCTGGGATTTTTTTGAAAAACAAATGTGTTGGGGTTAAGGGGATTCGAACCCCTTAGCTGCTGCCCACGAAATGAATTAATAAAAAAATGGGGATTGGGGGGAATCGAACACATGACTCGTGGGAAGCAAGGAAGAAGGAGAATAAAGAAAAAAAAGGATGTGAGGCGTGGGAATCGAACCCACGACCTCAAGGCTGGAACTAGAGGAGGCGAAAATAAGTTAATAAAGCAAGTGAGGCTGTGGGGGATTGATCCCACGACCTCACTGCCAATGCCCTCAACTTAGCGAAAATAAAAAGAAAAATATATATGGGGCTGTGGGGGTTCGAACCCACCACCTCACAGCCCCTAGCGAAAATTAATTAAAATTAAGGAGGCTGTGGGGGTTCGAACCCACAACCTCCCTACTTAGGCTAATTAAAGAATAAAATAAAAGAGGTTGTGGGGGTTTGATCCCACAACCTCTTGGTTTAGGGGAAATTGGGCAAGGAGAAGTTAATAAAAATTAAAAAAAAGGGTTGTGGGGGTTCGAACCAACAACCCTTCGGCCAAATTAGGATTATTACTAAGGAGAAAATTAATCCTTCAATGTTAATATTGTGATTTAACTTAGAGTCATAATGTTAGGAATATTAGAATAAAATCAATTAAAAATATAAATGACATCCAATTGATTCAAGACTTGGGTTTCCTTGCTCAAACTTCCGTATTGATACATAAGTCATACGTGAACAAAATATCCAAGAATAATGCAACCAACGTAGATCAAAATCAAGATCTTGGCATATATTCAAGATATATAAGTCTTGTACTACATAATCTTAGGAATGTTAGAATCACTTAACGAACTATGAATGAAGCCCCCTGGCTTGTATGTATAGGCACATAAGTCTAACATACGTTCAAAAGTAAGTGAACCTAAGATGTATGAAATAAAATGATGAACCCTAGAAGGGTTAAGTATGAGTGTAAATACACGAAATGGCCAAGTGCATTGGCATATGATGAGATGAACAATGGAATGATGAAACGAACAATGAAATAATGAAACCCTAGAAGGGTTAAGTAAGGGTGTGAAACACACCACATGGCCAAGTGCATTGGCATATGATGAAATGAACATTCACGTAATAAGAGGTGAATAACTACGAAAAGCAAAGGTGTTAATGATGATGAATATGGTGACAACATGATATGAGGCTAATGTAAATGATGAGAGCAATCTCAAATGAGCCTAAGTAAATGTTACCAATACGTACTCACCTATGAGAGTGTAAGATAATGAAGAGACCAGTCTCTATGAACACTCTAATGAGAGTATTGAGCTTAACACACTCAATACGAATGATGAGATGAGAAATCATCTAATGAGCTATGATGTCCTCATACTAGAAGCCAGCTTCCATGACGTATGAGATTAATGTAATGGAACTTTATACTGAGCACAGATAGACTAGCTATGAGCGGTGATGCCTTCTTTCAGGAAGGGCGGAGGTTCACGTAACTCTCATGAGATGAGACTGTCTGGCTTGACGGGTATGGGTCTCCTTATATCTCCTAGTCTTCGAACCTATACTGCCAATATAGGGATCTGGCGGGGTTAAATTCCCATGTACGCTAGCATGTTTTTGGGTCACTTTGGCCGGTGATTCCACCTCTTTTCGGTGTGGGGGAGACACTGGATTTCATGATGCTCACATGATCTATGTTGGTTAAAGTTAATGTTCCCAATGAATGAATGAGGCCAGCCTCAAATGATGCACATAATTAAATGAATGATACCAAAGGTGTTAGGATAGGATAATCAAGAGGTTTGCTAGACTCAGGTAATAACACTAGGTTATGCTTGATCATTGCACAGCAAACCCGATGAAAGTCGTAAACTACACCCTAGGTATAGCTAGTTTTCACACTGGCCTATGAACGAAATGAAATGAAGTACGTATGAATGAATGAAGCAGACTCTGTGTTTGCTAATGGAGATTCCCTAGTTGAGGTCCCATCTGTTGAGCCCTCATTTATGGGATGTCTTAATGTCAAGTCCATGATTCCAAGGTCTCATGGCATATGAATGAATGATATGAAAGAAGTTATGTGCTACATGCAAAATGTACTGTATGTTATATGATATGTGCTATGTGTAAATGTTATGTGCTGTGTGCAAATGTGAAAAGTATGATGATGTATGTTATTCTCATGGCATAACTTTCCTATTCCAAATCTGGAAAGCTCACTGACTTTCCTAATCCAAATTTGGAAAGATCATTAACTTTCCTAATCCAAATTTGGAAACTTTCCTAATCCCAATTTGGCAAGTCTACTGACTTGACTTCCAAAAATCACGTTGTTAGGAAAGAGCTATTCTTTCTCATGCATGTCCTTGGTGTGTGCTTGCATATACCCATACTTAGAACAAGTGTGTACTAACCCTATACAAACTCTACTATTTTAGGTGCAGGCAAGGGTGGACGATAGAGCTACAGGATCATCGTTGCAGTTATCCGGACGTCCAGCATTCATCCGGTTTTGGTAGGTCCTCATGTCTTCGAGGATACTACTGTTTTATATTCTAGCTTAGTTTTAGAGTTGAGCCAGTGGAGCATGTTCCACTAGCGTTTCTTTCCTGCTTTTATTCAGATTATGTATTGGTGCCATTTTGGCAATTATACGCTCTATAAGAATTGAACTATTTCTTTCAGTTGCTTATCTTTTAATGTTAGATGGTTGATGGTGAACAATTACGTATTAATGAGAATGTTTTTATAAGAATATTTAGAAAAAAAAAGTTTCAAATTTTTTGCTAAACGTAACCTATGTAAAGTAAGAATGACGTAAGTAGGCTTGTCTGCGACCTCTGAGAGGTCAACGACGCCGGTCTCGTCTGGGGTCTAGATTCTAGTCGTGACAGTATGGACTGGCTTTATGTTTATTATGCCTCAGTTGATTGTAGAACTCGAGTAGTCAAGTTTGAGTTTCCAAATGAGCCAGTCTTAGAGTGAAAAAGTAATTCAGTAGTAACTAAGGGTCGATTCATTTCGTACCTTAAGGCGAGGAAGTTAGTTTCTAAGGGGTGTGTCTTTCACTTAGTCCTAGTTAATGACTCTAGTGTTGAGATACCTCCTATTTAGTTAGTTCCAGTAGTGAAAGAGTTCCCAGAAGTCTTTCTTAATGACCTACCCGAGCTCTTTCCTGAGAGAGAAATAGACTTCGGTATAGACATAATTTTAGATACTTGTCCTATATTTTTCGCGGTAGAGAATGGCACCAGCAGAGTTGATAGTTAATGTTCAGAATTACCCTACCGATGACTTAGAGTTGGTTGTTGTAAAAATTTTCGAAATATGAAACCATTATCTTTATGGTGTTCATGTGGAAGTGTTCACCAATCACAACAGTTTTCGGCATGTGTTTAGTTATAAAGAGCTTAGTCTAAGGCAACAAGGTTTTCTATGGGTAGTACGACCCATTTGAGGAAGATAAGAAAGACTTAGCAAAGGAGGTGCATAGACTTGCACGATTATGAGTTTGATTAATGAATTCCACATAAGGAGGAGTAGTGGTGATGAATGGGTCTGAAACCTTTTGTTCTGTATGAAATGATATCGTTCAATTCCACAAATTAGATTCAGTAATATATTAATTTACACGTTCATTTCAAGTGCATATCCCTTTTTTGCACAACAGGGTTATGAAAATCCACGATAAGATCAAAAGTAAAAGGCAAGCAAGACCAAGTCCCTATTTGGCTTGAACTAAAGACAAATGTTCGTAAGCAAAAAGAGATGGTTTTTGAACAAGAGAAAGATTGTGTATTTTGATATCATGGTAGATTATGTGTACCAATGGTAGATGATTACATTACTTGAAAGCTTCACCCATGAAGGGTTTTATGACATTTGGTAAGAAGGAAAATCAGTTTGTAGAGAAGGTACTTGAGAAGGTAAAGAGAATAGGAAGAAGAGATACCCACATTTCTTCGAATCCGGAGAAGTTCCAAATTAAGGTACTAATCCTTTTTTTTGCATTGATAGAAAGTTGGCGTGTTCTGTTTATATTTTGTTGTTGGGTGTTTGAGCTGAATGTAAGATGTTACACCATCAGTCTAGTAAGAAGTAATCTCATTTGAGGACGTATGTTCCCAATGGGAAATATTCTAACATCTCACAAATATAAATATCTAGTAAAAAGCTTAGAAGTTGAAATAGTAAGGTTTGGAAAGAATTAAAATCTTGAAACTTTCTTAATTTAGGAGAAAATGATTTTTTGGTCAACTTCCAAAGTGTTATAACTCCTAGCTCAAAATGAGTTAGTTTTAGTTCTATATATGGTTGGAATATCTTGGAACAATCTTTCCAACGCCGCTGAGTTGGCAAAATTTCTAGTTTGGGTGAGTGATTTATTCCCTTTGCAAGTTGGGTTGTTCGGTTAAGGAATTGGTCAATCCGTATTTTAGAAGGGTAGTTTGGTCTTTTCCTTATTTAACAAATTAAATTGTTTTTTGGTAATTAATTATGGGTCTAATATGAGTTATATCAGTTTAAATTTTACCAAAAGAGTTAGGTTTTTTTGAGAGAAGAGAAAAGAAGAGGAGAAAGAGGAGAAAGGAGAAGGGCGTTCAACATTCGTCAAGATCGTCGAAGTGTATCTTGTGGATTTCGTCGAGGGTGGTCCCTAAAATGGTTTGTGTGTCTTCCATAGCATTGGGTTCATTCACCCACACTCCAAGCATGTTTGATTCAGCGTGATTTCATCTAACAAATATTAGATTTTTGGATGGTCTTGAATGTTGTTTGTGAATTGCTTTCGTTCTTGAACATGAGTTGAGATTTAGGAGTTCTTTGATTATATAGGTGTTGTTCTTGAATTCATTGGGTTATATTCTTGTATATATGATGTGGGTATATTAATCTAAAGTGCATTTTAGAAAAAGAATCGAAATAAAACTATTTAAGGTCAGAAAACGAGAGGAAATATTCGGCAGATTTTTGCCAAAGGAACCGGTTGACATGAAACGCCCCCATAGAGCCATTAGAGTTGGGGCGTCGCACCACAAGGTCACCATAATTGTGGATCTGTCAATTTAGTCTGGCGAGGCGCGCCCCGAACCCGCCCAAAACGTCATTTTTACCCAGTTTTAATTATATTGTCCGTTAAAATTTTTCTAAAGTGTTTTAACACTACCTATTGATTCTAATTACTCTAAATGACTTCTAAATATATAGAAGTAATCCAGAAACATGAATTACAACCTTTAATCCATAACTTAAAATTCAAGAAAAGTTTAGAGTCAAGTCTAGAAAGTTCTTTGAGTTCTTTCAAGAAGTCTCTTACAAATGCTTTTAACTTTGTTTTAAGACTTAAGGATAAAGTTTAGTAAAGAAAAAGATATTGAAAAGAAGTTCAGTTAAAGTTTCATAAGTCTTTATCAAACGTATTAACTTCGTTTTTAAGACTAAAAGTTTCAAGTTAAGTTAAGAGTAAAGAGTTGAGATCATTTCTCAAAAATTATAATGGAACTAAGTATTCCTAAATAATTCACAATTATTTTCGCATTGAAGATAAGAGGAAACAATAATTTTCAAAAGAGTTTGAGCAAGAAAAGGGAACATCGATTCCAAGAGAGCTTTTAAATCTAAGTGTTGAGCAATTATCATAACCTAAAGAAAGAAGTTGTTTTAAAACACATGAGCTAAGTATATTTTTTGGAGTAGTATTGAGCACCGATATAAGGATGAGATTTCATAATAACTCAAGTCTCCATAAACCATGTAGTCATCATGGGTATTAATGGGTCATACTTTTTAGATGATCGCATAAGTTAAGCTAGTGGATCCACTAAGTTAAGTTAGCTTTCTATACTGATGGCATGCTATTCGGTCGTTTGCAATGCTCGGTAATGTTTTGTGTCATCACTATAGCTCTTAAGTGATGGTTTTCGGTTAGAGAAACTCGCACATCAGTAGTTGCATGGTTCATCAAGAGGTTCTACTTAGTATGAATGGGGGTATGGAACTTCATTCATGCATTGCACATGAAGACTTTGAGAGGAAGCATGATATGTCTTTTATTATGATTATTAATTTACATCAGGTGATTTTGTATTTTTACGTACATCTAAAAGTTATTTTATATCTTTGCATACACACAGAGTTTACAAGAATTTTTAAATATCTTTTCTTTATTATGAACTTTCTTTTAAATTGCTTAATATTGAAATGAGTTTAATTAAGTATTCATGAGTTGAGAAGAGTCAAGACAAGTGTTTCTGGCATCATCTCCTTCAAGCCTATGTTGTTTTAGCACTCTAACTCGCATACTCGTATATTAAATGTAATGATTCAGTTAGCCTGTATCGTATTATGATGTAGACGTACGTAACTAGGATCAGCATCATCCAGCGCCTCATTTATCCAGCTGCACTCGGATTCAGTGGTGAGACTTCTTGCATTTTAGAGGACACATTTATTACTTTACAATATTTTTTTATAGGATGTTGTGGGGTATGTCCCAACATTCATCTAAGTTTTTAGAAGGCTTCATAGATACAAAGTAAGATGTTAGTAGTTGAGTGGTCTTTGCATTATTATTCATATGTTAAAAACTTGGGTTGCCATGTTGGCAAAGTTAAATGTTTAAATGATTAAATCATTGCAGTTACCATATTTTTCAGTTTAGTTCAGTTCTTTGATCATCATAGTATTGATTGTTGTCTTTTTCTTAGTTAAGTCAGCCAGGCCAAGGGTCCGTTCAATGTCAGCAATGGTCATTGAGTGTCATCCACGTCTAGGATGTAGGCTCGGGGCGTGACATCAGGGCCACAAGCCACAAAGAACATGCATATGACGGCAAAAAGAGAGGATAGTAACTACACATGAAGAAGGCACATAATAAAATAAGCAGTATATCACATATAGGAACCACTGTCATAGGTTAAAACTTAAAGCCACAAAATATTTGGAATTAAAAGAGTGAACAAAAACAAATTAATTTGGGATAACTGAGACACATTTAGATTGGAGGGGGAAGGGGAGAGAGAGTGTGCATGAACACAATCATCTGCTCACTGTAATCTTCAGGAGCTTTGATAATATTCCTGTTTAGGGCTTTGAATTTCTCATTGAGTGAGGCATTTGATTTCAGCAGTAGTGTATTCTCATCCATGAACTGTTGCAACACCTTGTCAGTTGCATGACTGTTACCTAGTCCCCAGAGATTGCCTTCTAAAGTTCAGACTGAACTTGAGAAATTTCAACCTCATTGTCATTCAGAAAACTTGTGAGACTATTTACTTCCCGTGTGAGGATATCCTGTTGCTCTAAAACCGCTTCTACTTAGGACCTACCCTAGATTGTCCCTCCATGCACTCACATTCCAATAGACTAGTTCAAAAAGATGAGTCCATTCTTGAATGGAGACAACATCGAACAAGGTTGTCATACCAAATTCTGTTATAATCTCAGTGTTGAAGACTCTGCCATTTAACACCTTTTGATGTTCCATTATATCTATTCTCTCCTGCCTTGTCAACTCTTTTTCTTCGCTTTGCTTTTGAACCATAGGACCAGGTCTCTTTACGAGTTGTTTATCCACAATCTTGGGCACTCTTTCCTACCTTTTAGGGTATTTTAGTTCTGTAAGTTTCTCGTTCTCTGCAGGTGATTTCCTTGCCCTGTTCTTCTGCGTTCCCTTAGATTTACCTTTCCTTTTCCCCCCTCTTTCATTTTTCCGCAGCCCTAACAATATCTTCAAATTTGGTCTCGCTATCATCAACAGTTCCGCGAGTAGATATAGGTTCTACCGCCAGTGATCCCTCTTGTCTCCTTCTCCTAATTCGCTCAGTGTGAACAACATTTTCCTTAGAACTACCTAGAAACTTATGAGTGACAATTCTAGTTCTATAATTCTTCTTTTCACCTCTTAGGTGAGCTTTGAAAAGTTTTCCCTTTCCCTTTCTTTTTCATTCCCAGTCACTATCAGCACGTGTAACAGGAGATACACTTTCAAGCACAATTTGGACAATTTCCAACTCTTGAACACCAGTTTGAGAGGAGTTTGTGCCTTTCACACCTCTGCTTTTCAATCTTAATTTTGGCGCTTCTTCTTCCTCCTCATCAGTTCGAACACCAAAATAAATTGGAGTTTAGTCAAACACATGTTGACTACTGTGTGGGACCTTATCCGATAACATGAGTTCTTCGTCGCATAGTATGGGTTGAGCATCTACTCGTAATGAGGCTAAACTTTGAACAGCCGCACGATCTTCCAATGCTGTTAATATACAGGATTCCAGGCTGTTTCCCTCTCCCACGTATCCTTCAATAAACCTTTCAGACATGGGAGACAATACAACCATAGACCTAACTTTTGTTTCATCAGAGATAGGTTCAGCACAATGTTTTGCCACATAATGAGCCTCTGAATAATTAGATTTGTTGTCACACAACACTAGAGTGGGGAACATACCAATACCAAGACCTCATCGAAAGGCAGAACTAGGGAGCCTACGATTTCTATTTGAGAAGGAAGGGATTCATCCATTTCACCAACTCAAAAATTAGAGTTGAGGAAGATTCCTTAGGGTAAGAGTGGAGAAGTTGAATGAACTAGGGTTTTCAACTTCATGGGAGAGTGGGGCCTTTGAAGAATATTGAGAGTTAGTCATTTTTGAAAGAACTGATAGACAGATTTTGAGAGGGTTAATTAATCTTCAAGAGAAATCGGTTGAAGAACAATGAGTTTGACTCACTTGGATTTAAAAGTGAAAAGACGCATGGAATTCACGCGAGAAATGGGGTACAGAGATGTGGCAATGATGTTAAAAACTAAGGCAATGTAGCATAAGTAATACTAACATCAGAAGGACAAGGTCCTTTTTTCAGTTTGCAACCCTTCTTAGTGTGCTTTAATCATCCCTTCAGCTTGACACACCATGAGTGTATACATGCATTAAGGTACCAAAAGTATGACCAACATTTAAACATGTATAGATACTTACCCTCCTTAACATAGTCAGTGAGAAGGGAGCTTCATGTAGTTTGTCAATAGATCAAGTGATTTTGATCATCCCCCGTCTATCCTATGTTTGAGGAAGGATTCTTTACTCAAAGTCTTTGTAATGATATATTCCCATTGATCTTTTGTCTTGCACAATTTTATCACAACATTTAGCTTCTCAACATTGTCCTTCAGAAAATGGAGCCTCACATCTATCTGTTTCATCCTTTATCCTGGAAAGGGTTTTTAGATATGTTCATTGCGCTGGTGTTGTCACACATGAGAGGAATAATATATGTGAGTAAGCCATAATCTTCAAGATTGTACTTAATCCATAGAAGTTGTGCAGAACATGATGCAACATCCATAAATTCTGCCTCTATAGTAGACAAGGCTACAAAATTATGCTTCTTGGTTTCCGAGGAGATTAGTGCAGATCCTAAGAAGTGTTACATTCACGATGTGATTTTTCAATCCACGAAAAAACTTGCATATTCTGCATCAGCATAACCTGTTAGATCTAAATTATAACATATTGGATAGAAGAGGACCAGGTGCTTCGTTCCCTTCAGATATCTCAGAATTCGTTTGGCCACATTCAAATGTGACTCCTTTGGTGCTACTTGAAACCTTGTACAGAGTACCACACTGAAGACTATGTAAATCCTACTAGCAATGAGGTTTAAGAGTGATCTAATAATTCCCCCATACATGTTATGGTTGACTTTCACACCATTTTCATCTTTATCAAGTCTCACACTTGTACTCATGGGAGTGTCCACCACCTTTGCCTCCAACATATTGAATTTTTTTAGTAGCTCTTTGATATGCTTCTCCTGGTATATTGAGGTACCTTGAGTTGATTGTTTAATTTTAAAGCCTGAGAAGAGGGCAAGCTCACCTATCATGCTCATTTAAAACTGATTAATCATCAATTCAACAAACTCTTTTCACAGTGAATCTAAGGTGGATCCAAATATGATATCATCTACATAAACATGCACATTCAACAAATCCTTAACTCTGATTTTTAGGAATAAGGTATTCTCAATTTTACCTCTCTTTAACTCTTGTCTATGCGAAACTTTGATAGGCGTGGATACCAAACTGTTGGAGCTTGTTTAAAACCATTAAAATGCTTTATCCAGTTTCAACACATTATTTGGCTATTCTGCATCTTCAAAGCCTGGGGCTGCTTTACATATACTTTCTCATTCAGATTGCCATTTATGAAAGCACTCTTGACAATCCATTTGGAACAACTTGAATTCCTTGTGAGAATCAAATGTGATCAAGATTCTGGTAGCTCCCATTTATCCACATGATCAAAGGTCTCGTCATAATCAATTCCCTCCTCTTTGTTGTACCCTTGCACAACAAGTTTTGATTTGTTTCTGGTAATGGTCTCATGCTAATCCAATTTGTTTCTTAACACCTATGTTGTCCGTGTAATGGTTCTGTCAATTGGTCTTGGGACCAGGTGCCAGAATTTACTTCTTTGGAACGTGTAAAGATCCTCTTGCATAGACATGACCCAATATTTATACTTTAAATTTTCTTTGATGTTCTTCGGTTCAATGGATGATATGAACATTGAGTATGCAACTACGCTTCTTGATTTGGACCTGGTTTGAATTTCTGAAATTAAATGGAGAAATAAGATTGTCCGGTGGATGTGAAGATTGATGCTTCCATTCGTACTTCTTGATTATCTCTTCTTCTCTGCTAGCATCAGAATTACCTTCATCTTCTTTAGGATTTTTAGATATAATTTCTTGTGATGAGCCTGGAGGACTGAGTCCTCTTAAGTGTTTTGCATCCTTCTCTTTATTACCCTGATCCTCATGTTTGCGTTTTATCAGCTCCTCAAACTCATGGCCTTCTTTGTTCTCACTTCTCATTTGTGACTCATCGAACTTGACATGCATGCTTTCTTCAACACATAGGGTTCTTTTGTTAAAGAATTTTATGCCTTTCTAGTAGATGAGTAGCCAACGAAGAACCTTCATCACTCCTGGCATCAAACTTGCCTAAGTCATCTTTCCCATTTTTTAGCCCAAAGCATTTGCATCCAAATGGCCTAGGAAGAGAAATTTAAGGATTTCTATAATTTAACAACTCATAAGGTGTTTTCTTAATCATGGATCTGATAAGGCACCTATTTGTCGCATACCATATTATATTGACTGTTTTAGCCTAAAAACTTCTAGCAAGCCCGGAGTGAATCAGTATAGTTCTAGAAATCTCCACCAATGTCCTATTTTTTCTTTCAACAATCCATTTTGCTGAGGAGTTCTTGGTGCTGAGAAGTTTTAGTTGATGTTATTTTTAGCGGAAAATCCATCAATCTTACAATTTTCAGACTTTGTGCCATGTTCAAATGTGATGCTCCCAATTTTGCAGTTTAACTTTGGTTGAACGGCTTTGGAAAATATGATCATTGTTCCATCCATTTAATCTTTTGTTCTCAAGAACATGCTTCAGGTATATCTATAGAAGTCATCATCAACAACAAGAATATATTTCTCACCTCCTCTTCTTTGGTTTCGAATAGGTCCACATAAGTCCATGTCAAGGAGCTTTAAAGGTCTGGCTGTGCTGACTTCGTTTTTTTCCTTGAAAGATGACTTAGTTTGTTTCCCTTTTGCACAGACACTACAAACTTTATCATTGGTGAACTTAAGGTTAGCATTCCACGTACGAGGTTCCCTACAACAAGTTTGTTCGGCAAAGTAGACCTAACATGACCTAGACGTCGGTGCCACAGATCATCATAATCGGTTTGAGAACTTAGAGAAGAAAGATCATCTCCTTCAATAGAATCAAGGTTCGGAACATCCATGTTTTTCACTCGAACCCTCTTTGTTATACTATTTGTAACCAAACATTTGTTAGCCATAAACTTGACTTCATTCCCTTTATCACAAATTTGGTATCTTCTCAAATGATTATATGTGAGGCCCTCCACATAATGCATATTGTTTATCGAATTGTTAGCTAATCAACCTATCCTGCCATTTTCAAGAATGGAACCCTTCTTTCCATCGCCAAATGACACACCACCACATTGGTGTGCTATCAAAGAGAGGAAGTTTGATGTATCTCATCTTATGTGCCTTGAGCATCCACTGTTCATGTAGCAGCACTGCATACGAATCAATTATTATTATTAGGAACCCACATTAGTTGGTGTTGCCAATAACTATCAAACGGCTTAACAAGAAACCTTCTTGTCCAGGGAGGTAAAGTGTTCTTGCTGAAATGATAGTGGGAACCAGGTCCTGCACTTGTGAGGAGATCATCAAAATATCTACGAGTATAAGCACTTATCAATTTCTCTATTTTTGATGATGACAACCAACTTGCATGACTTTTCACATGAGTGAGCACACATTCATTGAATAATAGTTATTCTCCCTTAATCAGATCCCCCTTAATTAGTTCCCCCTTAATCCCTTAGCCAAATGCAACCAAACTTCCCCCTTTTGACATCATTGAAAAGGTGAAGCAGTAAACATATCCAAGTTAAAACGTAAGGCAGATAAGAAATCAGGCGTAACATCTCGCAAATTGAAATAGCTAGGAAAAAGCTTAGAAGTTGAAATAGTCAGTTTTAGAAAAGGATTAAAATTTGGAAACTTTCTTAAGTTAGGAAAAAATTAGTTTGTGTTCATCTTCAAAAAGTCATAACACCTAGCACGAGATGAGTTAGGTGTAGTTTCAAATATGGTTAGAAAGACCTTGGAACAATCTTTCTAATTCCACCGAGTTTGTAAAATTTTGAGTTCGAATGAGTGATTTAGGCCCTTTGGAAGTTGGGTTGTTCGGTTAAGGAATTTGCCAATACGGATTTTAGAAGGGTAGTTTGGTCTTTTCCTACTCCAAAAAATTAAATTCGTTTTTGGTAATTAATTAGGGGTCTAATATGAATCATATTAGTTTAAAATTTTACCAAAAGAGTTAGGGTTTTTGAGAGAAGAGAAAAGAAGAAGAGAAAGAGGAGAAAGAAGAAGGGCGTTCAAGATTCGTCAAGATCGTCGAAGTGTAGCTTGTGGATTTCATCAGGGGTGATCCCTTAAAAGGCATGTGAATCTTCCATAAAGTTGGGTTCGTTCACCCACGTGCCAAAAATTTTGATTCAACGTGATGTCATCCTAAAAAGATTGGATTTTTGAATGTTCTTGAATTGCTTTCGTTTTGAACATGAGTTGAGAATTAGGAGTTCATTGATGATCTAGGTGTTTTTTTTGAATTCATTGGGTTAGATTCTTTTATATATAATGTGGTTACATTAATCTAAAGTGAATTTGAGAAAAAGAATCTAATTAAAACGATTTAAGGTAAGAAAAATAGAGGAAATATTTGGCAGATTTTTGACTGAGGAACAGGTTGGCGCAATGCGCCCCCATAGCACCAGGAGGGCTGGGGCGGTGCGGCAGAATGGCGCCTCAGTAAAGTGAGGCTGGCGTGGCACGCCCAAAATGTCATTTTTCACATATTTTTCATTATTCTGTCTGTTTAAGCTTTTCTATAATGTTTTAACACTTCCTATTGATTCTAACTACTCTAAATTACTTTTAAACATATGGAATTCATCCAGAAACATGAATTACAACCTTGAATCCATAGCTTAAAATTCAAGGAAATTTTAGAGCCATGTCTATAAAGTTCTTAGAGTTCATTCAAAAATGTATTTTACGAATGCTTTTATTATTGTTCTAAGACTTATGAATAAAGTTGAGAAAAGAGAAAAGATAATGATAAGAAGTTCATTAAAAGTGTCATAGTTCTTTAACAAATGTTTTAACTTCGTTTTTAATACTAAAAGTTTGAAGTTATGTTAAGAGTAAAGTGTTGAGTTCATTTATCATAAGTTAATGGAACTAAGTATTCTTCAAGTATTTATAAATGTTTTCACATTTAAGATAACAGTAAAATAAGATTCCAAAAAGAGTTTTGAGCAAGAAAAGGGAACATCAACTCCAAGGGTGTTATTAAAGCTAAGTGTTGATCAATGATCTCAACCTAAAGAAAAAAGTTGTTTTAAAAACACATGAGCTAAGTAAATTTTTGGGAGTAATATTGAGCACCGTTATGGGAATGCGAGTTCATAATAACTCAAGTCTCCATAAACCATGTAGCCATCATGGATATTAATGGGTCATACATTTTAAATAATTACATAAGTTATGCTACTTGATCCACTAAGTTAAGTTAGCTTCTTATACTGATGGCAAGGTATAGATAGGTCCTTGGCAACACGAGGTAAAGTGTTGTATCGTCACTATAACTCTTAAATGATGGTTGTGGGTTAGAGAAACTCCCATAGTAGTAGTTGCATGGTTCCTCAATATGTTCTTCTTAGTATGAATGGGGGTATGAGACTTCATTCATGAATTGCACAAGTAGACTTTGAGAGGAAGCATGATACGTCTTTTATTATGATTATGAATCGACATCACGTTATTTTATATTTTTGCATACATCTCAGAGTTATTTTGTATCTGTGCATACACATAGAGTTTACAACAAGTTTTTAAAAAACTTTTCTTCATTATGCACTTGATTTTAAATTGATTAATATTTAAATGAGTTTAGTTATGTATTCATGAGTTGAGAAGAGCCAAGGTAAGTGCTTCTTTGAGAATCCCCTTTAAGACTATGTTGTTTTACCACTCCAACTCGCATACTCTTATATTCAATATACTGATGCAAGTGGGCCTACATCGTATTATGATGCTGACACATGTAACCAGGATCAACATCATCCAATGCCTCATCGATCCAATTGAGCACTCAGAGTCAGTGGTGAGCCTCCTTGCATTCTAGAGGACACATTGATTGATTTTCGATTTTTTATAGGGTGTTGTGGGTTCTGTCCTAACATCCATCTCAGTTTTTAGAAGGCTTCATAGATAGACAATAAGATATAGTTCAGTGGTCTTTTCATTATTATTCTTATGTTAAAGACTTGGGTTTCCATTTTGGCCAAGTTGAATGTTTAAATCTTTAAAATATTCCAGTTATCCTACTATTCTGTTTAGTTAAGTTCTTTTCTCATCATAGTATTGATTGTTGTCTTCAGCTGAGTTAAGTAAGCCCGACCAAGGGTATGATCAAGGCCAGCAATGGTATTTGAGTTCCAGTCACCTCCAAGGTGTAGGCTCGGGGCGTGAAAAACATGGTTTTAGACCACAGAGTTCAAGAGTCCTAGGAGGTCTATGAAGTCGTGTTTGTAGATTTCTTGTTATCGGTGTGAAGCGCGCCACATCTATAACTAAGAGTCTGTGACATTTAGGAAATACCTTACTTCTTTCATATTCCCTTCGTGTGTTAGAATTCATCTCTAAAAGTTTCTCACTAATTTGTGCTTGCATGTGTTTCATGCCTCCACGAAGAGAAGCAGGAGGTCTTCCAACTAGGATGAATGTAGAGGATCCAGAGTTGCCCAATGCACCTAAAATGCGACCGCAAGGAGAAGTTTCTAATGATGAGTTCAGATAGGCAATAAGGATGCTCATTCAACTTGTGATCAACAAAAATGGGCATCAAAGAGGAGCTCGATAATAAAAGGCTGACATTTAAGGATTCGTGAGTTCTTGAGGATGAATCATCCAAGTTCACTAGTACAAGCACCACTTAGGATACGGGGAAGTTCGTTGTGGAACTGAAGAAGGATTTTTATGTGATGCACGTCATTTATGATGAAAGAGTCGAGCTAGATGCATATAAGTTCAAAAGTGTAGTTAGGACTTGGTTTGATGAGTGGAAGGAGGGCAAAGATGAGAATGCACCATATCTGAGTTGGGCCTGCCTTGAAGAGGCTTTCTTGGGGTGTTTCTTCCCCCAAGAATTGAAAGACGCTAAGGTACCAGAGTTCCTTACCCTGAAGCAGGACTCCTTGAGTGTTCATGAGTATGAGTTGAATTTCACCCAGCTGTCCCGCTATGCTCCTGAAATGCTTAAGTACATGAGGAGCAGGATGAGCTTGTTTGCAACAGGCTTGGGTCGTGCATGAAGCAAAGAGGGCAGAGTTGCAATGCTGATAGGAGACATGGACATATAATGATTGATGGTTTATGTGCAGCAGGTTGAAGAGGAGAAGCTGAGGGAACGCAAAGATTATAGAAAGAAGAGATCTAAGATAGGGAATGAGTCCGGGAAGCACAACAGTAATGCCAATCGGTCATCTTTCCAACAAACCAGAAGGGTCCTACCCTATCATTTGCAAGTGCACCTTCACCTAAGAAAAAGGGTGAGTACTATGGTATGAATTCCAGTGCTAAACCTACATATTCACAGGATAGTATGACACAAGGGGGTAGTAAGCCTCCTACCTGCGCCAAGTGTGGTAAAACCCACTCCAGTGTTTGTCATGAGGGCTCCACTAGTTGTTTCAAGTGCGGTCAGACAGGGCATTTCATGAGGGAGTGTCAAAAGAACAAGAAAGGAAGTGGTAATGGGCAAATAGAGCCTAGTCTCCATCAATTGCTACACCAGACAAGGCTGCACCTAGGTGAGCTACTTCCATTACTGGCGGAGGAACAAACCGCTTGTATGCTCTCAACAATAGACAAGAGCAGGATAACTCTCCAGATGTTGTCACTGGTATGATTCAAGTCTATGACTTTACTGATTATGCATTGATAGACCCATGAGCGAGTTTATCTTTTGTAACTGTTGGGTTTTAAAAGGTGTGAATGGAAAATGAAGAGTTGCGACTTTTATGAAGAGTTGTTACTTTTATGAAAGGTTGCGACTTTTATGAAAAGTTATGACTTTTATGAAAAGTTCTGACTTTTATGGAAAGTTGTGACTTTTATGAAGGTGACGAACTTTCCGAAAGATTGTGACTTTTCCAAAAGTTTGTGACCTTTCCGGTAAGGCACAATAAGAACCTTTTCGCACTACCTTTTGTTTTCTATAAATTGAGGGATTTTCTCTCATTTTAAAAAAAATATAGAAATGGAATTTATGGACTTCTTTCTTCTACTACTAAATCTACCATTCTAAGTGTACTTTACTGCCGTTGAGTGGCTCGCTGACACAAGCGTTTTGGGTATCAATACACTGGTGATTGAGATCATTCTATCTTGGGAGGATATATTCCAAATCAAACCTCGGATACTAGAGGGGAATAATTTCATTAAGGAGACAGTGGGCATTCAGTGGGCTTGATCTTCTTCCTGTTTTTCCAAATTCTGGTATGTGTTACAGATTTTAGATTTGTGAATTAATTTCTGTTCTTCTATTCTTCTCTAGTTCATTAAACTTTGGTAACTTCGTGTTTCTTCAAAGTTTGTTTGAATCAGTAAGATTCTTTAAAAACACATTGGAAACAATTCTTCTTTAAGAAAACTATTTTGTATATTTTTCTAATATGTTTCTGATTATATTTTCTCTACTAGTTTTAATTTTCTAGTTATGAAAATGTTCTTAAACTTTTTTGTGTCTTATCAAGTACTTCAATGTTTTGTTCTAAGTATCTTAGGAACACAGATGAACAACAATCTTAAGGAAATTAGTAGACTGTTAGTATTTCTTGTATTCTACTAATTGAGAGAATTTAATCATGGAAGTAGAGGTTAAATTCATTACTTCTCCATGATTTGTTGCTTTGTTTAGCAAGGTCGAAGTGATAATGTACCAGAAAAAATTGGTGGTATTCCGATTAAAGATTACACCCGGTAACCTTCTTATTGTTTATCGAAGGAGCAAAATAGTTTCTGAAGGTTAACAATTTTGATATTTATTATGTGTGTATTTTGAAAAAATACTGCAATTCGTATATTTTTTAAATGAATTTTGTTTTGGCAAATAGTGTTGCCTTTAAAATTTACTAGTTTGCAGAATGAGATATGCATATTTTTGTTTGATAAATAGTATGTTTAAAATGTTATAGTTGGAAGACTATTTGAAAAGAAAAACATTTTTATGTGATGGTCTAAGAATATGTTTATTCTGTTTGGAGAAAAAAAATACTTTTGTAGTTTTGTACTCCATGTGAAATGTTAGAGTGTCTGATTTTTGTAGACTAAAAACCTTTGTGGTTTTCTACTCTGGATAAATTGGACTATGCAATTGATTTGAAGAATATGAAAACTTTACATAATAAGTCAGTGTTGTACTTTTGATTTTCTATAAACTTCAATGTTATATAGAAATAAATTGTACAATTTCATTTTGTCCTTATTGTTAGTATTTAAAATACTAAGTGATATGTCTATGAGAGAGGGAAAATACCAGTGACTTAGAGTTTGTAATTTTATGCCTCTATGGAATGAACTTTGACATTGTGTAAACATTGTCAAAGACAATTGAAGGAGTACAATTCTTTTGTAGAATAATATTTCCAAAAGAGGTTTCATATTGTCAATGACATTTTGAAAGTGTAGGAAAGTATGTGGAAAAACTATTTTCAAATACTTGAAAAATATTTTTGAGATCACATTTAAAATGTGGGGGTTCTTTGCTTATGATTAGACTTGGTGTCTAATTTAATTTTGGAGCAAAAGATATGAAATTCAATGATACTTTTGTATTATGTTAGACCCACAAAATTCTTGGAGTATATTTGGTATTGTGGTTGTTGAGTTTTTCTATTACTAGTATATAGTGTGACTAGTATGAAACAACCAAATTATATATATACTTGTTCAAAATAATTGTGTTCTTTTATGAAAGATAAATCAGTAAAAATATTGTGATTTTGCATGAAAATATATGTCTATTATAATAAAAGTATTTGCATATACATGAATATTGGTGAATAGTCATTTGTTATGTTTTTGTAATAGTAACATTTGGACTATATTGCCTTTATTGAATCCGATGAAACTTTGTTCATGGGCAGTTCTATAACAATCAAATTGAAATTTATGGAAAGGTTTTTATGAAAAGGACATTTGACAAGGTGATGACTCTAAAAATGTTTGTATCACACAAAATTGTAAGAAATAGGAACAAAATATTAGTGAGGAAAAAGCTACTCGCGAACAGCTTTTCGAATTCAATATTTTTATTTGTTCTTACTTGCTTGAGTCAATGTTTGTGACATGAACACTTGGGTCATGTCAATTACAAAACCTTGTAAGGAAAACTGATCAACTTAGAAGTTTTGTCTAACATTGAGTGCAATAAAAAAAATGTCAAGTTTTTGTGGAATCTATGTTTGTTGAGCATTCTTATAAATCTGTTGAAAGGAATTCTAATCCTTTAGAATTGATTTACACTGACATTTGTGATATGAATTTAACACCATCTCATGGTGGAAAAAAGTATCTCGTTACTTTTATTGACAATTGCATTAGACTATGTCTATTTGCTGAAAGGTAAGGATGAAGCAATAGAAATGTCTAGACAATGTAATATCAAAGTTGAAAATCAGTTTGGAAAAAGATAAGAAGTGATAAGAATGGAGAGTATAACTCTCCTTGTGCAGAAATATTTTTGGAAAATTGAATTATCCATCAAACTACTGCCCTATTCACCTCAATCTAATGAAAAACCGAACGTTGAAAGAAATAATGGATGCATTATTTATAAGTTCTGGTTTACCATAAAACTTTTGTGGAGGAACTATCC
Organism: Solanum sitiens; assembly: GCA_016801875.1. Lineage (NCBI taxonomy): Eukaryota > Viridiplantae > Streptophyta > Magnoliopsida > Solanales > Solanaceae > Solanum > Solanum sitiens. The sequence continues at coordinate 1,345,160 of JABWTJ010000226.1, forward strand.
TTACTGCAAAAGGGAAAAAAGAAAGTTTTGTCTGTTGATAAAGAAAGCAATTTTGTTTGATCGGGACACAATCTATTCCATGTGAGAAATGGAAAGGAAGGAAATCCAACTTGAAATGTTTCAAAGTGTGGGAGTGTCTAGACAAAATCCAAGTTCCTATTCCTAAAAGGATTGAAATAGGACCTAAGACTATGGACTGTAAAATTACGCTTGAGTAGTCTAGTGAAAGGTCTAAACGACCTTGGAAAGAACAAAAGGAGAATGTACTTAATAAAGAGATTTAGAGGCGTAGTAAATGTCAAGGGACATATACTTCCTTCAAATATGATTTTGTAACATTTCTTGTGTCTTATGTAGACTCATCCTTTTGGACAAATGGTGTCAATAGTGAGATTGGTTCAATCTTAAGCGATCCTATTGGTAGTTGGTTGATCTTCTTTCAGGAAATAAACTTTTGGGTTCAAAGTGAATCTTCAAAAGGAAAATAAAAGTGGATAGAATTGTTGACAAATATAGAGCAAGACTTTGTGTCAAAGTCTTTAGAAAAAAACAAGGTTTTGATCTTATCGATATATATACTCGTCAGTAACTAGAATTACATCCATTCGGATGTTAAAATTATTAGTTATGGTATATGACCTCCAAATTAATCAAATGAATGTGAAAAGAACTTTATTAAATGTAGAATTGGAGGAAGAAATTTACGTGGAACAACCCAGGGTTTTGTGGTTCCTGAAAAATAAAAGAAAGTGTGCAAACTTGTTAAGTCACATTATGGACTAAAGCAAGCACCCAAACAACGACATAAGAAATTTGACCAACAACCATGTTGGAAAATTGATTTAATAATGATGAAAGTGATAAATGTTTTCACATTAAAATCATAAGGTCAATGTTTGTTTCTATATTGGAGATATGTTGATCATCAATAGAGACACTAATGACATAAATGCTACTAAACGTATGCTAGAAAGCAAGTTTGGCATTGATGTTTAGATATAAGAAACCTTAGAACTCCATAATGTTTAGCATTTTCATTGTCTCATTGCATTGAAAAGGTATTTGACTAGTTCAAATATTTGGATGTCAATATTGTCAAGTCTCCAATAAATGTGAGCTTTGCATTTCAAAAGAGTGAAAGCAAAAGTGACTCACAATTGTATTGTGCTAGAGTATTGGGAAGTATGATGTATATCATGAAGTGTGCGCGATCAGATATAGCATTTGCTATTATAAACTGAGTTAGTTCACAAGTGATCCCAAATAAACTCATTAGATGACAATAAATAGAGTTTTGGAGTATTTAAAATAATACTTAAAACTATGCCTTGCATTATAACAATATCCAGCAGTATTGAATGGATATAGTGATGAAAATTGGATCATCGGACAAATAAAGTAAAATCCACGAGTGGATATGTATTTACTATTGGTAGAGGAGCAGTCTCTTGGGAATATTTCAAAAGAGACATGTATCGCTAGCACTACAATGATCTCTAAGCTAGGTGCTCTAGATAAGGTTGGTGAATAAGTTGAAAGACTCTGAAATTTCTTGATAGAGATTTTATTTTGGCCCAAACCATTGGCATTAGTATGCATACACTTTTATAGTCAAGATGCAATAGGTAGGGCATGGAGCATGACGTATAACGGAAAATCTCGTCATAAATGACATAGACATGATACCGTTAGAAAACTACTCTCTAGTGGAATTATCAGAATTCACTATGTAAAGTCAAAGGATAATGTGTCGGATCTACTTACAAAAAGGCCTAACTAGAGAGAAAGTTTAAAGATCATCTAAGGGAATGGATTTACGGCTTAGGACAAGTCATCGTGGCAGTAACTCTATCTAGCAGACTGGAGATCCCAACAGATAGATTCAAGGAGAAAAATAAAGTTGTGAATGGCGGTTCGGCATTGTCAACAAACTCAATCCATGCTCAGGGACAAGGATACAACATTAAGGCTTTTTAATGAGTTAGTAAAGCTTAATGGTTTTAATGATTTACTAAGTTTGTCAGAGTTGACCCAATAGTGTATCTACGCGATAACACGGTTAGAAATCACCTATGTGAGTGTGAAGTGTAAGCCGCTTCGAAGAAGATGACTGTCAAAAGCCCATCTTTCTATAGACTGATGAAAGCAGGATGTGTTCATGGCTGAAACGAACACAACCATAAGAACCATAAATGGTAAAGTGGTAATTGTGTGACATATGATTGTCTAGGTATACACCAAAGCTCGACGGTTCAAAGATATCGCATCTACCGATTGACCGAGTATGTTCGACATATGTTCACTATGGAAAGTCCAAGGGGAAACCTACTTATCCAGATGCAATTAATTCTTGCTTGTAAAGTACACATACTTGTCCGTTTCTTTGTCTTGGAGTTATTACCCATTCATGGGGGGGGGGGGGATTGTTGGGTTTTAAAGGTGTGAATGGAAAATGAAGAGTTGCGACTTTTATGAAGAGTTGTGACTTTTATGACAGGTTGCGAATTTTATGAAAAGATGTGACTTTTATGAAAAATTGTGACTTTTATGAAAAATTGCGACTTTTATGAAAAGTTGTGACTTTTATGGAAAGTTGTGACTTTTATGAAAGGTGACGACCTTTCCGAAAGATTGTGACTTTTCCAAAGGTTTGTGACCATTCTGGTAAGGTACAATAAGAACCTTTTCACGCAACCCTTTATTTTCAATAAATTGAGGGATTTTCTCTCATTTTAAAAAAAAATAGAAATAGAATTTATGGACTTCTTCTTCTACTACTAAATCTACTTTTCTAAGTGTACTTTACTGCCGCTGAGTGGCTCGCTGACACCAGCGTTTGGGGTATCAGTACACTGGTGATTGAGATCAATCTATCTTGGGAGGATATATTCCAAATCAAACCTCGGATACTAAAGGGGAATAATTTCCTTAAGGAGACACTGTGCATTCAGTGGGCTTGATCTTCTTCCTGTTTTTTCAAATTTTGGTATGTGTTACAAATTTTAGATTTGTGAATTAATTTCTGTTCTTCTATTCTTCACTTATTCATTAAACTTTGGTAACTTTGTGTTTCTGCAAAGTTTGTTGGAATCAGTAAGATTCTTTAAACACACATTGAAAACAATTCTTCTTTAAGAAAACTATTTCGTATATTTTTTCTAATATGTTTCTGATTCTGATTTCTCTACTAGTTTTAATTTTCTAGTTGTGAAAATGTTCTTAAACTTTGTTGTGTCTTATCAAGTACTTCAATGTTTTGTTCTAAGTATCTTAGGAACACAGATGAACAACAGTAACTCCATATGTTGCTATGAACTTTGATATTATTCTTAAGCAACTTAGTGAACCAATCAGTGTCTCCACACTTGTTGGTAAATCCATTTTAGTAGAAAGAGTCTATTGTGATTGTCCTATTTTCGTCAATAAAAAAAAGTATCATGACTGATTGAGTTGAGTTAGACATGGTATACTTCAATGTCATTCTTGGTATAGACTATCTTTATGCTTGTTATGCCTTAATTGATTGTACAACTCGAGTAGTCAAGTTTAAGTTTCCAAATAAGCCAGTCTTAGAGTGGAAAAGCACTTCAGTATTGCCTAAGTGTCGATTTATTTCGTACCTTAATACGAGGAAGTTAGTTTCTAAGGGGTGTGTCTATCACTTAGTCCAAGTTAATGAATTTGGTGTTGAGATACCTCCTATTCAGTCCACTACTGAAAGACTTCCCAAAAGTGTTTCTCGATATCCTACCCAGATTGAGAAATAGACTTTGGCTTAAACATAATTCCAGATATTCATCCTATATTTTTCGCCGTACAGAATGGGCAAAGTTGAAAGTTAATGAGCACAATTACCCAACCCAAGACTTAGAGTTGGTTGTTGCAATATTCGCTTTGAAATATGACGCTATTATCTTAATGGCGTTCATGTTGAAGTGTTCACCAATCATAAGATTTTTTGGCATGTGTTTAGTTATAAAGAGTTCAGTCTCAGGCAAAGAAGGTTTTGTATGGGTAGTACCACACGTTTTGAAGAAGATAAGAAATAGTTAGCAACATAGGTGCGTATACTTGCACGATTAGGAGTAGATGGTGATGAATGGGTCTAAATCATCATCAGTGTCATAAGTAAAAGGCGAGCAAGACCAAGACCCTATCTGACATGAACTAAAGGCTAATATTCATATGCAAAAAGTGAAGGCTTTTGAACAAGGGGGAGTTTGTGTATTGAGATATCAAGGTAGATTATGAGTACCAATGGTAGATGATTGAATTACTTGAAATCTTCACCCATGAAGGGTTTTATGAGATTTGGTAAGAAGGGAAATCAGTTTGTAGAGGAGTTACTTCAGAAGGTCAATAGGATAGGAAGAAGAGATACCCACATCTCTTCGAATCCAGAGAAGTTCCAAATTAAGGTACTAATCCTTTTCTTGGCATTGATATTAAGTTGGCGTGTTGTGTTTATATTTTCTTATTGGGTGTTTGAGTTAAATGTAAGATGTTACACCAAAAACCTAGTATGAAGTAATCTCATTCGAGGATAAATGTTCCCAAGGGGGAGATATTGTGACATCTCGCAAATCGAAATATCTAGGAAAAAAACTTAGAAGTTGAAATAGTCAGTTTTGGAAAGAATTAAAGTATGGAAACTTTCTTAAGTTAAGAAAAAGTGAGTTTTGGTCAACTTCAAACGGACATAACTCCTAGCTCAAAATGAGTAAGGTGTAGTTCCATATATGGTTGGAAATGCCTTGGAAAAATCATTCCAATGCCGCCGAGTTTGAGAATTTCGAGTTCGAATGAGTGAGTTATGCCCTTTGAAACTTGGGTTGTTCGCTTAAGAAATTGGCCAATCCAGATTATAGAAGGGTAGTTTGGTCTTTTCCTTATCCAACAAATTAAATTTGTTTTTTGTAATTAATTAGGGGTCTAAGCTTAATTATATATGTTTACAATTTTACCAAGAATTAGGGCTTTTTAGAGAAGAAAAAAGAAGAGGAGAAAGAGGAGAAAGGAGAAGGGCGTTCAAGATTCATCAAGATCGTTGAAGTGTAACTTGTGGATTTCATCGGGGGTGATTCCTAAAAAGGTATGTGATTCTTCCATAACATTGGGTTCATTAACCCATGTGCCAAGTATGTTTGATTCAGCGTGGTTTCATCCAAAAAAATATTGGATTTTTGAAAGTTCTTGAATGTTATTCTTGAATTGCTTTCGTTCTTGAACATGAGTTGAGATTTAGGAGTTCTTACAATATCTAGGTGTTGTTATTGAACTCATTTGGTTAGATCCTCGTATATATGATGTGGGTACATAAATCTAAAATGAATTTGAGAAAAAGAATTGAATTAAAACAATTTAAGGTCAATAAATGAGAGGAAAAATTTAGCAGAATTTCGCCAAAGGAACATGTTGGCACGATGCGCCCCCATAGCGCAAGGGGAGCTGGGGCGGCATGACAGAAATCCATTGGAATGGTGTCTCATTCAGGTGAGGCTGGCACTGCGCACCCTGAACGCGTCCAAAACGTCATTTTTCACCCAGTTTTCATTATTTCGTCCATTTAAGCTTTTCTAAAGTGTTTTAACACTTCCTATTGATTCTAAATATTCAAAATGACTTCTAAACATATAAAAATCATCAAGAAACATGAATTACAACTTTGAATCCATAACTTCAAATTCAAGAAAAGTTTAGAGTCAAGTCTAGAAAGTTCTTAGAGTTCTTTCAAGAAGTCTATTACAAATATTTTTAACTTTGTTTAAAGACTTAAGGCTAAAGTTGAGTAACGAGAAAATATAATGACTTAAGGATAAAGTTGAGTAACGAGAAAATATAATGTAAAGAAGTTCATTTCAAATTTCATAAGTCTTTAACAAACGATTTAACTTCAATAATAAGAATAACAATTTCAAGTTAAGCTAAGAGTAAAGAGTTGACTTCATTTCTCAAAAGTTATAAGGGAACTAAGTAATCTTAAGGAATTTATAATTTTTTTCACATTTAAGATAAGAGGAAACTATGTTTCCAAAAGATTTTTGACCAAGAAAAAGGAACATCGATTCCAAGAGAGCTTTTAAAGCTAAATGTTGCGCAATTATCTCAACTTAATAAAAGAAAGTATTATTGATAAACTCATACCTAAGTTATATAATAATAACTTATGTGAATCTCAAACATAATTATGAAATTTATATGCATAGATAAAAGTAATATCTAATGTATTATATACATTAAGTGAAATATTTATATGTGTTTTTGAACTTTTCTTTTGGATGATGTTCCACTGGTGGGACAGTTAATGACCCTTGACAATCATGTAGTAAACCACATTTGTCAGGGTGCCCTGAGAATAATTTGGTTAACGAACGACTGCGAAACCTCATAATCGTCGTTTAAGTGATAAACAAAATAATTTCCTTTTGACGGAATATGTCGTGCCATGAATGCAACAGTTAAATATATATAATAATAATAAGACAAATAAACAATTCAACATATATAGCCAAATAAATTAATTTTAAGGTTAGACCCATTCAACTCGCCAAGAGAGTCGCCATTTGTTTTTATTTAAAAATATTTTTAGACTTGGTTTAAGAGTCGCCACTTAATTTTTTGAGAAAATTCAAGAAAAAAAAACTCTTTTTAACAGATAACATGGAATCAATTGAAAATATTTAAAGGGGTTGGGGACTCTTAATAATATTCTAGTAAGGTTTTAAAAGCACCTAGAATATCCACTAATATGGTTATCCGACAATTAATATATTTGGCTAATGTTTTCAAAGATAAGTATGCTTCAGTAAAATACCTACTTGATTTTTAAATTTTTTATTCAAATGGTTATCTTTGGGGAGTTGAATTTTGAAACAGTAATATTAAATAAACATATAAAACACACGAAAACCAAGAAATGAGATAGAGAAAGAAGATTTGGGCTCAAGTCTGGATCTGCCCACATGGGCCAATACTTGGGCCTAATTTCAGTTTTCGGTCCAAAGGCCCAATATTTAGCAATTGTCCTAGACTAGTCTTGAGCTTGATTTCTTTGAGCCTTAAGCCCACCTTCCACTTCTCCTATACTACATAATAATTAATTGCCAATTTATCCATAATTATATATAAGTAAAACAAAGGGGCTTAGGACCAAAGTAAAAAAATACAAATTAAAAAATATAAAGGTGGACTTCTTAGCCCAACTTCTTCAAGTATTCGATCTACGACACTTCATCGTGTATACTTAATATACAGATACTCCTGAAACCCGTTCTTCGGGTTTGACACAAAAGATAAGATATAGCCTCCTTGCCTCAAAATGAAATACACATGGAAGATTCAATGGACTCACTCGAAAGTTCATGCAAGAAAACAAAAGATAGTAATAAGTACGTGATTAAAGGAAAAGTTGATTTAAAACTAATTATATATCAAATTAAAGAGACAATGGATTAAAGCGAATGTACGACTCATATACCATACCTTTACAGCAAGAAGATAAGGAGATATAGTTTTTAACAAAAAACTTTAAAGATCCAAACATTTGTATCCTAAGAGATTAATGAAAAGATGGCATCCAAGGATAACAAGACATTACATTAAGCTTAGCATGATTTGTATATACTAAATATGCATTAAGAAAACGACCAAAGAAAATAAAAATGAACGCTTATTTAGGCCTTGATCAACACATAGCTTTAGAGAATCCAAACTTAGAACAGCCGCCTTATAACAAAAATAAGTACTTCAGGCCTAAACTAAGTCACAGTAAACATCAAAAGAAATTTATTTTAGTTTTGTTTTTTAAAATGGCTACCAGGCAGCGAAAGGGATTAAAACATGCCTCTCAAGGCTAGAATTGATATCACTAAATCCAAATTGGAACAAATGCAATTAAGAGGAGGCTTAAACTCAAGAACTAGGCAATGAGGAACAAGCTCTAATTCGACATAACTCAAAGTAATGCAAATAAACAGTTCCACCTTCTAGCATACAGTGGGTTGCAAATAAGAAAAGAATAAAAGACTATTATACTTTGCGCAATTGAAATAGGTAGAAATAAACCTATACGATGCTAAAGAAGCTAAACATTTCAGACATGAATCGAAATAACACATGACACTATCAAATTATGACAAAACATTGCACTATATCTGGGCATGAAGCTCAACATACTTAATTACTGCCAAGCATCGATAAAAACTACAATAAATCAAACATGAATTCTAAACTAAAACTAACTCATTACTACTATTAACAGCAGAAACTTTGAAAACCTCAAAAGAAAGGATAGGCAATGTCATCTTTAAGTCGGTTAAACGCAGAGTTAAAGAAAAGAAAGCTTAATGTAAACGGCCAGTCAACTCATGCTTCCATGGTCCCCTTAAAGAGACAAACCTGCCGGAACTAGACACAAATGAAAAGTACATGGTGATTAAAAAAAAAAAAAAGACAAAGTAAAAGGGCTTATTCTTTACCTACTAATTCATTACTGAAGCAGACACTCAAACAGGAAAAACAACACGATTTACTCACAAATTTGTAGATTAAACCTAACATTAAAAGGGGGTCGCAACAAATATCTTGAAATGAGTCATATAAGGCGTGCTAACCAGTAAAAATAGCAAAATCTAGTTTGAACAGCGGAGCAATGACTCTAATACAAAACATAACAGTAATTCGACATCAAAGCTGAATTGTAGTATTCTATTAAGAAAAAAGCATCACATTAATATAAGGGATAATTGTATATAATAGCAAACTAATAACCTAAAATAAATTGAGTAGCTAGGGTTTGATTTAATTGTGCTCCATAGTAAAAGTTTGCCAAAATTTGCCAGTCGCCTCTCTCCCAAAAATCTCGCTCGCCACTCTCCCATACTCGCTCCAATCTCTCGCTCGCTTCCTCACTTTTTATACAAACACAAGTATATAAAAATTGTTTCTATTTGTATAAAGCAGAGGAAATTGTATAAATACATATATTTTTGTTCCCCTCTCTCCCCTCTTCCAGATCTCGCTCGTCACTCTCCCAAATCTCGTTCGCCACCCTCGCCTTTCTCACTTATACAAACAGAAGAGAAATGTATAAATTGCGTTTCTGTTTATATAAAGCATGAGAAAATTGTATATACACATTCAAGTACATATATTTTCGTCCTATACACTTATAATTATACAATAAAAATACTCCCTTGCCCAGTTTCTTTTGCCTTTCTCTCTTTCTTGTTTTATCCAAATTCAAATTGTATCTAATTTCTCTCTTTCTCGTTTTATACAATTCGATTCAATTGTATATTCCCTGCCCAAGTCTCTTTTGTCTTCTTTCTTTCTCATTTTATACAAATTCAAATTGTATATAATCGTTCTATACACTTATAATCATACAATTTGTTTTATACACTTCATTTTTATACAATTCTCTGCCCAAGTGTCTTTCTCTTTCTCGTTTTATGCACTTCGTTTTATACAATTCGCTTCAACTGTATATGTATAGAGAATTATACAGTTTCTATGTTTGCTATGGAGCGCAATTATGCAAACTTTGCTATAGCATACGAATATGGATTTTTTTATTTGCTATATGTGAAAGTTGCCCTTAATATATCACTACCTCAACGGCTAACAGCAAATCAACCACAATATAAGGCTTTTTCGACGTCAAAAATATCATTTTTTGAAATAGAAGAAGAGGCGAGGAGAATGCTATAAAGAAGGAAGTTTTACCTCTTTCTGCACAGCGACGGGACGAAATGAGACTTTGAAGACGATTCCACCACCGCAAGTGAACCGCGATGATTTCCGGTAAGCAACGAACAAGAATAAGAAAGTAAAATCTATTTAGGATCTGTTTTACTTTGTCACTGGGTGCTAATATTTGTGAGTTTTATCCATTTGTAAGTTATGTCTAGACCTCCATCAACTTCTCAAATTCTCTGTTTTCGCCTATCTTGTGAAGTTGCCTCTCAGTACGCCAAAAAATAAAATACCAAGAGACCTTAAACAAATTTAGAAATAGGGCTCATTTTGGGAGGAAATTGGTGAGGATTCGGATGTATTTTCAAAATCAAAGTTCTAATCCTCTCAAAAGGATAAGGCTGAAAAGTTGGAATTAGTACGAAAATTCTCTAAACGCAACGGATTCGCAACGGACAACCGATAAGGGCCATTCAATCAAGACTCAGTATGAGTCGAATGCCCAGATTTCACCACCTTGCACTGCTCTTCATACAATATTTCTATTGGGAGGCAGAAGGAGGAAGAAGATGTGTGAAAGCTGTTGCTTTCCATCTAAGTTCACGCTGGAATCGGACGACGTGTACTATTCCATCTCGACCCCGTGTCGAATTGCTTTTTCCTGTTGAGCACCGTTCATAAAGTGAATGCTGCAGGATTAACGTTAGAAGCTACCGGTCTTCTTTAGAAGTGAAAAATGTTTGGGCCGGGTTGGGTCATAATTTTTGAGTGGGATGGGACGGAATATTGAATGGTAATGAAAAAATTAATGGGCTTCTGATTGCTGGGAGAAAATGGCCCAAATGGTCTTATCCCAAAAGATTTAGGGTGGGGCAATGTAGTGAAAATTTGTAAATAAAAATGGTCAGATTTGGAAAAACACAAAATGTCTAAATGGATTGCAATTGTAGCCATATAAAATTCACAATATAGTCGAATTTAATTTAATTTAAAAATTCGTCTTAAATCTAACATGAATTTAAATAAGATTAATTAAGGATATTCTTAAACTTAACAAAATGAAATAATTAACCCAATTATAAACCGAATGATTTAAAAATATAAAAAAAAAACTATACAACTAAACTAATCATCCAAATATTTAATCAACAAAATCTTTTTGAGATGATTTTTGAATATTTATGAAATATACCCAATACATCTATAAAAGTAAATGAAATATATTTACAAATTAAAAATTGTAACAATCGAATAAGTTCACTTAAAGTGACTTTGAAAAGTATTTGAATTTAATAAAACTAATTATTCTAAATTATTTCAGAATTAAGAAGCTTGTGAATTAATTCCTATCCGGGAGGGTCAAAATTAGATGTCAACAAATGTCCCTCATTTTACTTGGATTGATAAAAGATATTCAAGGAAAATGAAATTGCCTAATCCAATTTTGACCGACCACATATTCATTTTTTGGAAAAGGGATTTGGTACGTGCTTTAGGAATTATGGCCGAACCCCAGAAATGGGCTTCATACATATCTTATACTATATGTGAATTCAGTCCAATTGTACTTGGAAACACTTAATTTCACGCACGATTTTAAAAGAATTCGAAAGACATTCCAATATCGAATTATGAAGGGACCGAAATGCTCGAGAATAATATTTAAGAGTGCATGTTGGAATACAGCCGAGTTTTCAACAGGGATTCTTCCTACATATCCCTCAACATAGGGAATCAGGCTTCTTGTAGTTCGACTCGATCCGTTGAAAGGAAATCTATTATGTAAGATAACCTTTTGGTTCTGGAAAAGCGACCAAGTAAATCGAGTATGAAAAAAAGACTTCCAACCTTTTAGCCATGAATATGGTATTCTTCACACCCATAATTAAGAACTTGCATGGACCTAATTTCCAAATCTCTTGGCGCATTATCACTTGGGTTGAACAATTGCTTCAGGTAGATACCAAAATTTTCGGATGCAAAACTAAAATCAAAAAACTAGAAGAAAAACACACAAACCTTATGATAGGGGTGTGGTTTGATTATGGTGGAAGTCGCTCCTCTGCTCGAGTCCTAAGAGTTTGACACTACTCTTTGGACTATATCCTAGTTTGCTTCTAAGAAAAGTTCCACGTTGTGCTGCATCCTTTTTTATGTTGTCCGCACTTGTGATTTATTTTTGGAGAATTTATCCTTTCATATGCTCTCGACAAAGACAAAGATAAAACTTATTAGTATAAAAATGCAATTCAAATTAGAGACAGTTCTTTTACCTGTTGACACTTAATCTCTCCCCTTAAGCATTTGACGTCAACTCTATTGGTTTTGACGTAAAACAAATAAAGTTTGTGTGTCATATTTGCAATATAATCTTCAATGTACTCTTTTTTTTTAATGTCAAAGTAATAAAAGGCCTATGCAATTTGTTGATAGTTCTCTCGATGTCATTGCCGGTAATGCATGACATCTTTCTCTTGTTATGTATGACTTCTCTCCCGCGATGCATGAGTTCCTTCTCTTTCTATGCATAATCTTTTTTCTTGCTATGCATGAATCTCTTTCCCGCAATGCATGACATCTTTGTTTTTCAATGCATGATCCTTTTTCTTGCTATGCATGCATCTCTTTTGTGATGCATGACTTCCTTCTCTTGCAATGCACTACTTCTTTATAGTACCAAACAAAGATAGTGCTTCACCAAGGAATATATTGATCTTCTAGTAACTTGTGGATTGTCGTATCGTCTTAATTGAAGAAACAGTAAAAATAACCTTCCGGGTAGTGTATCATCTCAATCGGCAATACAAATAAATGACTCACCAGGTAGTGATATTATCATGTCTGATAATATGGTGCAGATAACGTCATCCAAGTATCCTTAATTTATGGAGAACATTAAAATGTCTTTCATATGGAATAACGTTATTCATATTCCCAAATCATTGATATAAGCAGCATAAAATATTTCCAGCACCTACAGAAAAAGTTGTCAATTTTAGGGAGTCCTTCAACCTTTGACCTCTCCATATCCATTGAAAGGATGAATATGTTAATTTTGAGGTAAATCAATAAAACTGCATCCTCAGAATATTGTTAGTTTTGAAAATGTACTGATCTGTGTCGATATCTTCGGTTGTCTCCTCCTTGTCTTTCTATCTCCGATTTTATTTTCTGATCTCCCGCCTCTTGGTAGACAAGACAAAATGTTTTTATGCAACAATTGGAACATGAGGGAAAGTTTTAGAAAAAATAGCTTTTCAAAAGGTTGTAATTTGGAAAACATTCGCCACCAAGTGTCATGTCACGTTAAGCTTAGTGAACTTCTTTGAGATTGATGTCCCGAAATCTATCCGATTACTTGCTAGTAAGCATTCAATGTTGCTCTAAATTGTCAATAAACTATGTCATAATTTTGAGGTCATCCTTAAATTTATGTCCTAGTTGCAAATAACAAAGTAGCTTTAGTCTTAAATTGTTGAAGAAAAATCTTTTTCTCGAGAATTTTTTAGTCCCTCTCAATAAATAAGTCACAGTTTCTATTGTAATAAGACATAGAAATATTGCAGGAGATTTGACCAAACTGTAGTGGCGCCTACATATCCTTTTGAGGCACGAATCAGGTCAAACGCAGTTCCCACTCAAAGATTAACAAATAAGAAAATTACAAAAAAAAATGACCGAGGACGACATAGGCCGCCTACGTATCTAATTTTTGAAAATTCTGGTCGAACGTAGTTCAAATGCAAAGAAACATCAAAAAAGGATAAAAGGGTCACCGAGGCCGACATAGGCCGCCTACGTATCTCATTCTTGAGAATTAAAGTCACATGTAGTTCAATATAAGAGGGATAGAAATCTAAACAAAATGATTATAGGCAAATAGAACAATTACAAGCAAAAGAACAAAAATACTAATCGAAGTTTCACACATAATATCTCTTGACAGATTCTGAGTTGATCAGTTTTTGCAGTTTGTTCTATCCATATCCGACAAGATCAAAGCACCTCTAGATAATACCTTGCGAACCATGTAAGGTCTTTGCCAATTCAGTGCAAATTTCCCTTTGTACTCATTCTGATGAGGAAAAATGTGCTTAAGGACCAACTGACCAATTTGAAAAATTCTCATTATGACTCTCTTATGGAAAGCGTGAATCATTCTATGTCTATATAGTTGACAGTGACAAACCTCGACCATTCGCTTCTCATTAATCAATGTTAACTTATCAATACTCTTGCGGACCCATTCAGTATTACTTAACTCAGCTTCTTGGATGATTCTCAAGGAAGGTGTTTCAACTTCAGCAGGTATTACAACTTTTATTCCGTATACCAAAAAGTATAGAGTAGCTCCAATCGACGTCTTAACAGTCATTCGATATCCCAACAAAGCATATGGCAACATATCATACCAACCTCGGTGATAGCCAATTATTTTCCTCAAAATCTTCTTGATGTTCTTAATGGCGGCCTCTATAGCTCCATTTATTTGAGGACGATAAGTGGTTGAGTTTCAATGATTAATCTTGAACTGCTCACATATATCTTTAATCAAGTGACTGTTGAAATTTGCACCATTATCAGTAATGATGGATTCTGGTACTCCAAGCCTGCATATCAGATTATTGTGAACAAAATCAACTAGCACTTTCTAGTTCACCGACTTGTACGAAGTTTCTTCTACTTACTTGGTGAAGTAGTCAATGGCAACCAAATTGAATCAGTGTTTGTTAGAGGCGGTTGGCTCTATTGTACCGATGAAATCCATGCCCCAAGATATAAATGGCCAAGGAGAATTCATTGCATTAAGTTTGTGAGGCTGCACTCAAATCAGATCACCATCCAGTTGACATTTATGACATTTCTGCACGAATTTTCAACAATCGTTCTCCAAAGTAATCCAAAATAACTAGCTTAAAGGACCTTCCTTGCTAGAGTAAGTCAATTATTTTGTGTACCGCAAACTCCAACATGTATTTTTTCAAGAAGCATTGCAGCTTCAGCAGCACCAACGCATGTGAGAAGACCTAAATGTGGAGTCCTTGTATAAAGTATTTCCCCACTTAGAAAGAAATTAAGGGTCATACGGCGTATCAACTTCTTCTAGTTGAATGTTTCCCTCTAAAGATAAGTCCAGTCTCTAAATATTTCTTGATATCAAAATACCATCGCAGACCGTCTGGTTCGACTTCCACATGGCAATAATGGACTAGTTGCTCCCTTACCTCTATATCCAGAGAATCAATATAACTTGTATCTGGATGTTTGATCATTGACGCAATGGTGGGGAGGGCATAAGCTATCTCATTCTTTATCCTCAGAGTGTGTCTTAATTCAATCTTACGAAATCTTCTATATAACTTATGTATATATTGCACATATGGTGTGATATTCTGGTTCATCATAGCCCATTCTCCTTGAACCGATGATTAAATCAGTATGAATCTTCGATAACCAACAACTCGTGGACATTCATGTCAATGACCATTTTCAACCCAAGAATGCATGCTTCATATTTATCTATATTGTTCGTGAAATAAATTGGAGTTTAGCTACCATAGGATAGTTCTTACCAAATAATGACACTAAGACTACTTCAATGCCTTCTCCTTGGTGATTTGACACTCCATCTAATAATACCCTCCAATGAGGGTATGCTTTGGAAGTAACTTCACCCATAAATGCTACCTCTTCGTTGGAGAAACAAGTCTTGAGTGGTTCAAACTCTTCATCGATTGGTTTTTCCGCAAGATGATATGCTAAGGTTTGTGCTTTTATCGCCTTCTGGGTCACATACACAATATCAAATTCACTCAAAAGTATTTCCCATTTAGCCAATTTTCCGGTCAACATTGCTTTCTGAAAAATGTACTTCAATGGGTCCATCCTTTAAATGAGATAAGTGGTATACGAAGACAAATAATGTCTCAACTTCTGAGCGATCCAATTCAAAGAACAACATGTTCTCTACAAGAGAGTGTAGCAAGCCTCATTTGGAGTGAATTTCTTGCTCAAGTAATAAAGGCTCGCTTCTTCTTCCCTGTCTCATCATGTTGACCAAGTATGCACCTAAACACGTTATCCAAGACAGACAAATATAACAACAACGGACTCTCTTCTCGAGGAGGTACCAACACTAGTGGATTAGACAAATAATTATTGATGGTATCAAAGGCAGTTTGACATTCTTCGGTCCATCTCATCAAAGCATCTTTCTTTAATAACTTGAAGATAGGCTCACACACTACGATGGACTCAGCTATGAACCGATTAATGTAGTTTAACCATCCCAAGAAACTTATCACTTCTTTGTTCGTCTTTGGAGGAGGTAACTCCTAAATTGCTTTGACCTTGGAAGGGTCAATCTTGATACCCCTCCTACTGTCTATAAATCCCAACAGCTTGCTAGCTGGCTCCCCAAAAGCACATTTGGCGGGATTTAACTTCAAGTTGTATCGACGCAGACTATCAAAGAACTTCCTTAAATGAGTCAAGTGGTACTCATTCTTGCGGTACTTGATTATGACATCATCTACATACACCTCAATCTCTCTGTGAATCATGTAATGAAAGATGGTTGGCATAGCCCTCATATAAGTAGCACCGACATTTTTGAGATTGAATGACATCACCCTATAATGATAAAGACCGCAAGGCGTGATGTAGGTTGTATTCTCGGCATCTTCCATTAGGATCAGGTGATAACCCGCATAACAATCCACAAATGACTGCATTTCATGCTTAGCACAATTATCAATTAGAATGTGAATGTTTGGCAACGGAAAATTATCTTTTGGTCTTGTTTTGTTGAGATCTCTGTAGTCGACAAAAATTCTGATCTTCCAATCTTTCTTGGCAAGCAGGGCAAAATTGGTCAATCAAGTCGGATACTGTGTCAGTTCCATTATTTGAGACTCGATATGTTTGGTAATCTATTCTTTTATCTTTAAACATAACTCATGCTTGAACTTCTGAGTCTTTTGTTTTACTAGACTGAATCCTAGATTAATCGGCAATTTGTGGGACACCACAGTTGTACTCCACCCTAGCATATCTCTTTAAACCCATACAGATACATCAATGTATTCTCTAAGCAAACGAATCAGGTCCTTTCTTTGAGCTTGGTCAGATGGACACTGATTATGACTTCGCTAATGCACTTTTTGTCTCCATTCACAGTATCAGTTTCTTCTAAATTCGGCTTGTGTTATTCTCAAACTGTCGAAACTCTTCAGCAACATGTTCCGGTACCTCACTTTCTCCTTCATATTCTTCACCGTCGTCATCACCTTCTTCATTTGCTCCTTCGACTCATGACATGACATGACATTGCCAGGTTTTAAATTAATACTACTAAAAGCATACACACACAAAGCTAGGGAAGTAAAATATAGAAAATAAGCTAATACGCGAATTTTTGATAAAATAGGCTTTCATTCAAATTAAAAAACAAGCAAAAACTTTGGCCATGGAAAAGGACCACTTTGACTTTTTTGACATCACAAGTGAATTTCAAAACTCAGACAATTAAAACTGTAAAAAATGGTGGGTCTCAGGCCTCTTACGGACTACCACCAATTTTCAAAACAAGCATTAATATATGTCATTTCTACCAAGATGTCAGGGGGATCAAAGCTGGCGTGGCGGTCCAGTTCTGAAATTGATCCCCCCGCTCGGCATCGCGGATACCGTATATCTCGACCTCATCCTCCATAACCATATCAATTTCTTCAAAAAGGCAGACTCCTTCCCCAAGGCCATCATCACAGGCATACTCTTGAACTGGAAATGATTGATACAGATGAGGAATTAGCCTAGCCAATGCTTGATTGACATTTTTTCTCTTTCTCCCTGCTTCATCATCTGTGAGAATATAACCCAAACCAAACTTTGCTCCATTGGTAGGAACTTAGATAGGCTCGACAATTCCGTGGAAATTCTTTCCCAATTGAAAAACTGGTTCAAAACTGCTCTGAAGCATCACAGTAGCAATCATTTTGTATACAAAAGGCACCTGTGGAATTTACCAGTTCCACCGTGTAGAAATCACAGCCTCAAGAAACTTCATCGATGATCGGCGCATACCCATTGGAATGACTTCCTTCACCATGTATAACCAACTTATGTTGCTTTCAAATAAATTTCATTAGTTGGTGAAGGGTAGAAGGCACAGGCACAATCATGCGGATGAACGGCCTTCCCAAAAGTAGGTTGTAACTTGTGTTGATTTCCAACACCTTAAACTCCATGTTGAACACTGCAAGACCCATCTGAATATTCAAGTCTACTTTCCCCAATGTATCTCTTTGCACCCCATTGAAATCCCTCACATTGACTTTGTTCTAGTAAAGCTTCCCCAAGTTAAATTTGAGATGCCTCAGAATCGACACTCGGCAAATATTGAGACCGTATCCATCATCGACCAAGACACGATTTATAACCTTGTATCAACACGCAATGGTGACATGTAAGGATTTTTTGTGCATCTTCCCTTCAAAGGTCAGCTCTTCGTTACAAAAACTGATTCGGTGTCCTCGGATGACCTGGTTTATTATAGCTACTACATTGTCATTATTGGTCCCCAAGAGCACATATATGTCATCCAAATCCTTCATTAGGGCTTGCCTATGCAGCTTCAAACTTATCAACATGGCCCATTCAAATATATGAGTCGGTGTTTTCCAAATGCTTCACAATCGAATAATCTTTTTATTGCATTTTTCTCCAAAATTCCTCAGCCTCACTTATTGGTCTATTTGTTTGGTCGTTTCTTTGCCCCCTTAGCCAACTCTTCTAGTGTATAACATCTACCGTACCTAGTCATACCTTGAGCGGAAGCAGTTTCAGTAACAAACTTTGGTCGAGAAAGAATTTCTCTTCGCACCAAGGCAACACTCTTCTCGGGTTTCAGAATCACAAACTCTTTCTTTTATGTAATGCTCAATGAAGGTACAAATTTTTCCAGCTCCTCATGAGCAATCAGAATTATTGTTTTGTCATGTACCAATCATCATCTGTCTTTATCATATTGATGGTGACACCCCTATGATTTGGCAAAGTATTACTATTGACATTGGGCGCGACTGATCGAAGAAAGACCACTTTTTGGTCAATAAGATCTTGGATCGTGTGCTTAAGGTTGATAGAGACCTCAGTATCATGTCCAATACCATTGGAGTGATACGCACACTTTTGGTCAGGTCTGTAAAACCTTGAGTTAGTGTCAACTATCATGCGCCCCACTAGATGAATATATCATGTCGTTGTTAATCACTTATACAACTTTGTTCGGCTGTCAATGAGCAGAGTGAAAATTCTTGCAGGTTTCTTCTCAAATATGGGATGGGAGGAATCATAGTTGCCTTGTTGTTGGGGAGGCATTGATATGCTCAAACTTACTTCTCGAAAAGAAGTAACGCGGTCGTATCAAGTAAAGAACCCAACTAGTGAGGTTGGGGTCGATCCCACAAGGAAAATGTTCAGACTTAACTTTATTCTATTATTACTTATATTTAGTCAATTATTTCTCAAAAACAAATAACAAAAGGGGTTTTTTGATTAACAACTATAATTAACTAATTCTATGTAAATAATGACAAGTTCAAAGATTGGATTTTTTTTATCAAGTAATTAAAGTAACTAGGGCATAAGTGTTCCCCATAGGTTCATAACTCGGTAATTCTAACTATAACAATCCCTTCCTAATATCTTGCATGCAGATTGGTAAGCTATGTATTCCTAATTCCTTTTTCCGGCAACTTGGAAATTTCACTGCGCACCTTGGTCCGGCTACGTGTGTATGCTTTACTAAACCTTACCTTTACCTCATATTAAGCATCATAATCGATATTTGGCTTAGTTGTTACTTCGCACCAACCAACACTAGCTTATTAGATTGTATACACTAAATCTACGTCGATAATTCTTTTCTTATTATCTACCTCCTTGGTCCGGCAAGTAGCAATAAGGCGAGTTCTAACGTTGGTCATCCGTTAAAAAGACTTCTAAATGAAAGAATTATCAATACATGCAAGACATTATTCGAGAATTGTTATTTTAGTTAGATTTTACCTTTTTATTTACCCATGGTTCCCACAACCCTAGTTATGGAGTTTAGTTACCCATGCTAGTAATCACACAATTCATATTGATAATATAAGAATTCATGCACTTACTTTTATGAGAATGAAGAAAATCCAAAAATTCACTTGAATAAATCACAAAAACACTAACAATCGATTTCAGAAACGTATGATAAAATCCCAAAATCAAAAGTTCAATACTTAAACAATAAAACTGAAAAATATCCAAAGGTCTAACCCCAAAAATGAGGTTTTTCGAACTATTTATCATAAACAAAACATAATAAAAGAGGGAAATCTATTTAAGGAAAATGTGCCCAAAACGTGTCTGAGTCGACGACCCTTGTGACGGACCGTCCGTCGTGGCCTTAATCGGTCCATACTTAGCACAAATCTCTGCTGCTTTCTTCATCAACTCTCTGTTACCCTCGACGGACAGGTATGATGGACCGTTGTAAGCACGACGGTCTGTCGAGGGGTTTCGTTCCACGACACTTAGAATCTTCTGAAGTTGGGTACTGGGACTACTCTCTGTTAGTATTGACGGATGTGTAGGACGGACCGTCGTGGCTATGACGGTCCTTCGTGAGCTTCTGTAGTCCCACACTTGCTCAAAATTCCCCAAATTCCTTCAGCAGCCATTTCCTTCTCACGACGGGTGCCACTCAAAATCACGACGGACCGTCGTGGGCTTCGTAGGTGGTCACTTCTGCAATTTCAGCTCAAATTCTCCGCGTTCTCCCTTGGACAGATTTCCTGCAAATAAAGAGAAAACTACATCAAAAATCAATACAAAAAGGCTTTAGACACACACTAAACATAAGGAAAAAGCATTGAAAGTACCGTGAAACCACGGTTCATCAACACCCTCAACTTAAATTCGTTGTTTGTCCTCGCGCGATGCACTATGACTCACTACACAATCTTTGTACAAGAGTATCCGTATTTTAGCTTTTGCAATCATTTGGCTATCAATCCCGATTATTCTCATTATGTTCATGCATGCTATCACTATTAGTCTTGAATTATGTGGATCAGACCATGACACAAACTCACTACATACTGACACCTCTCCTCTTCGATTTCTCACCAACGTACTAATTTTTCCGGTATTGCAACTAGTGTTCTCACTTCAAAATAACATCCTCAAATTTCACACAATGACTTCAGTTTGAATATAAGGATTACTTTTCAACACTCGCTCGCAGAACAACTTCACAACTCATTTATACATATTGCCATAGGCTTGCCCTTATTTTCACTGTTTTAAGTTCGCCATAACAACTCTTAGGATCACGATAGGACTTTCTTAGCTTGTAACATAGGCTCAGGGTTAGGTAGGGTATATTTAGGTATACTTTAGTAACTTGTTGCCCTCCTTGACATATCGGCTAAGCGTACTACCTTTTTATCATTTTATTTCGTCCTATTTCTCAATTTTCTTTCACCTTTCTGTTATCCCTTTCTTCTTCTTATGTGTAAGTGACTCTTCTCTTTTCTTGTGTTTATTTTAGTTTTATTTTTTATTTTTTATTTTTAAGTCACCTTTGTTTTGTTCTTTCTTCCTCTTTATTCTTTCAACCCCACTTTTCGGAGTATTCCTTATAACAGCCACCCTCAACTCATGATTTTGCCATGATTCAAGGTTCACAATACCCATGATTGGGTCAGGGCCACGACAAGGTTGCTTTCTGCATTAGCCACCCTCAACTTATGCTTTTGGAGTAAGCTGAGGTGCACATGTCCAAAGAGGGACCAGGGCCAACACATTGTTCCCAGAGAAGATCAGTTGGGGTGAAAAAGAAAGATCTATTTTAAGCTCAAATCATTTGGATGAATAAGGGATTAACTTCATTTGGTTTTCTGTTATTTTAGGCTCAAGATTGACTATTTCAAACAAGGTCCTATGATCCTTTCCTAATTGTTTATTACGACTTACTTTTAGCAGGACTAACCAAGCAAGTTCTAGCTCAGTACCAATGGTGGACCATTCGACTTTTCCTCACACTCACTTGACATCTCATGCAAGAAAACCCCAAGAGAGGATCGTGAATTGGGCTACTCAGACTTTACCCTAGCACTCACTTTCCATTTACCCCACACCCAACAAAAAAGATATGCAATTGTCCCCAATGCATAAAAGAATCTAAAATAATCGAGTGGTAGGTGAAGATAACCTGAGGCGCAAAGCGCCGGCAATCAACAAGCTGGTGGGTCCGGTGTCCCGGAACCCACTCCCTCTGTAGTCTGGAAACCCTCAGTAGTGTCCTCAGCAGCACCAGCACCATCAGTAGTGCCTCTCTCCGCCTCAACAACTCTGGAGCTAGACGCCCCAGCAGCCAACTCTATGGTCCTCAACTGACAGGCCTCCTCATCAGTAATTGAGGCTCTCCTCGCAGCCTCCAACTCTCGGGGCTCCTTCTTTTGTGCCCTATCCTCATCCTCATCTCGACCTCTACGCCTCTTTGAATGATCTTGTGGGGGAGGTGGTAGCACATCTGTAGTGGTGAATAGGGCAGCCATCACCGTGTCCTCAGCACGCTCTGCAGAAGGGGCCTCAGACTCGGGCACCCTAGCCTCTAGAATCGTGTCCAGGTCCGCTCTCAGACTCTCTACAGCAGCCTGAAGGGTTGACACGTCCACCGAAGGGGATGGCCGGGCTAGCACCCGCAACTCAAAAGCGTCAAGGCGCTGATGAACCTCCATGATCTTCCTCTCCGTGTATTGGGCCATCTTCCGCTCCATGCGCTCCTCCACCTCAGCAATAGACCTCTGCATCCAAGGCTGGATGTGATGCAGAAGTGTGGACATTTGGGCCTCAAGTTTCTGGAACCTAGCAAGTGGGACCAGAGTAGCGGAAGGAGTCGAGCGAGAGGAGCTCAGGGCGGTGCTACCACCCGGGATAGACTCAACCGGGGTGGTGTCAGTAGGCTCATATGTATCCTGGGTAGCCGCTCGGGTTTGCTTTACTGTATCCGCCAGGTTCTCACCAAGCGGAGGCACCTTCGGGCAGGGCCCTCTGTGTGGATCCAACTCATTGGCCTCATCCCTGATGAGGCCGATATCAACATGGCCTAGCGGGGTCTTGAGATGATCTATGTGCCAAATGGGCACACCTGCGGACCTGCACAATAAACACCATGCACGGAAATGGGTAAGTAGTAGTGACCTTGAAGGCCCTCTCGTGCATGACCGCCTGAAGAAGCCAAGCGAAGTCCACCTCAACCCCGCTATCATCGCCGCCATCAGAACTGCGCGATCCCATGTGACAATATTGTCTGCAACAGTGGGGGAAAGGCAGTGGCGGACTATCAACCACAAAAACTTTGCCGTGAAGGTCAGGTTATCCTTCTTGATGGCTCCCTTCGGCTCAAGTACCCAGTCAGCAGCCTCTTCATCAACGGACAAGTACTAGGCAATCTACCTCTTGGTGGTCTCTCTCAACTCTGGCTTACGCATGAACCGTCAATCTTTAACAAGTTTCCAGCAGTAGTCAAACTCGGCGGTGAGAGGAGTACGGGTGGCATCAACATCATCGCCGTATAGATACCTACTGATGGCTGGTAAGGAGATGTCTACCCGCTTTCTGCAGACTCGGATGTGATCTAGCGGGGCCTGTTTGGCAGGGGCAGCCCGCTTGTCTATCCGAGATCGGAGAGTGGCCACATACGAGGCGTAGAACTCTTTCACCAACTCCTCACTGTATCGTCCCACATCACAAGCCATCCATTCTAGCCGGTGCCTGGTAAAGAGGGAATGGAGTGCCGGCATGGTGGGGAGACTCCCCGTTAGGACCCACCTCTCTAGTGTAAGGGTCCTGGTCATGATCCCCTTATCATTCGGCTGCTTGGCGTCGGTGTACACCTAAAACTTCCCCTTAACACACTATCAGTTGGGCTGGTCAACATCCGGGGCAGGGACTCCAGTCTGTGGTGCTGGAATGGAATCAGCACTATCGGCCTCATCAGACGAGGCGGACTGGGATGCGGTGGCTGGAGCAGAAACCTCCTCAGACCCAGGGACTTCTTCTGAACCCGATACTTCCTCAGAACCGGAAGCATCCCTAGAGTGTGCAGTAGACCCAGAAGGCATGACGGTCAGTTTGCGCTGCTCTTCAGACTGGGAGCCATCTTCGTAGGCGTGGCTTTGGTAGTAAATGCAGCCCGTGCAGGAGTGACAGTGCCTAGGGGCACGTATTCGGGGTCACGCTCATCATCAGAGCCAATGACCTGTCGGACAGATAGGGCGACGGACTTTGAACGCCCTTGTGCGTACACGCGATCTTTTTTTGGTGCCATTAGTATTAGTACCTGTAAAAAAAAACAATTAGTACTATTAGAATCAAATAAGACATGCACAGAAGAAAACAAAAACGTAAAACCAAAACATAAATGGCAGTGCTGTAGTTGCTGTGATGCGCGACGGACCCATTGATGGTCCGTTGTAAGCATGACAGACCGTCATGGGGGTCCGTCATGAAATACTTAGGAAAATATTTTGAGACTCTTAGAAAGAAAGTCTCTAACAACCATGATGGGATACTTAGAAAAAACTTTGAGACCCTCAGAAACAGGGTCTTTGACAACCATGACGGTTGTGCAGGACGGACCGTCGAGGGAACGAGGTCCATCGTAGAGGTTCGTTGAGGGACACTTAGAAAATTTTTTGAGACCCTCAGAAACAGGATCTCTGACAACCAGGACGGTTGTGTCCAGGACGGACCGTTGAGGGCACGACGGTCCGTCGTAGAAGTCCGTTGAGGGACACTTAGAAAATATTTTGAGACCCTCAGAAATAGAGTCTCTGACAACCAGGACGGTTGTGCAGGACGGACCGGTGAGGGCATGACAGTCCATCATAGATGTCCATTGAGGGACACTTAGAAGAAATTTTGAGACTCTCAGAAGGAAAGTCTCTGACAACCACGACGGTTGTGCAGGACGGACCGTCGTGGGCATGATGGTCCGTCATATAGGTCCGTTTAGGGACACATGGAAACAAAATGGGGGATTGGTGGGACGGACTCCACGACGGTCCATCGTGGGAACGACGATCCGTCGACAGAATCTCGTTCTGTCCTTCAGTAACAGAATTGAGCATGCCTCAATCGTCCCCTAAATTGCTAATATGAAGTATACTTGTCAACCCATAATTTCTAACCAATTTACCCAGCATTCTAGCATTCCTAAGGCAATAATTTCTCGAGTTTTAGCATGCAATTTTGGAAAACTATCAACCTAGGTCAGAAACAATTATCAGAAGCATACAACCCCCATTTGATTTGGTGAACACAACACCCCTATTCATTTTACAATATTAAGGGTCTAAATGCTCTTAGGATTATCGGGGTGAGTTCTTAGCATGCAATAGGGGTCAAATTCCGAAGACCCACACATTCAGAAACATGTATATAGCATGGGAAAACAAAACAATTGTAGATGATTTAGAGATCAGAACCACATACCTTATACTTGGAGAAGATGAAAGAAGAGTAAGGCACAACACTTTTATGATCAGCACACGAACACAGGACTCCGACAGGCAGAGAACTTGAAGAACTAGGGAGTTTGGGAGAGGAAAGAGTTGGGGATTGTGGGAAGGGATGGGAAATCTGAAGTTTGGGGAGAGGATGAGAGTACTAGGGAGTTGAAGAGTGAGTAAATGGAGGAAATGAGGGAAAGAAACGGTTGGAATGAAGAGGTGGGAAGTTAAAAGGTTTAAAAACTTTTAATATTCGTCGGTCGGGTCGGGTCTACGGGTTTTGACGCAACGAGTCCCCGTCGATGGTCCGTCGTAGGCTCAATAGTCCGTCGTGGGGGTCCGTCATGGGTGCCCTAACTTAGAAAAATTGAAAAACATACCTGGGCACGACGGTTGCTTGCGACGGTCCGTCGCAAGCGTGATGGTCCGTCGATGGGTCCGTTAATGGGTGCTGCAAACCAATTTTCTGTAGATTTTCTAGTGATGTGATACCTGCAAATTATAACCCATTAAGCTATTTTTTTTGTATTTTCTGGACAATTTTTGGACACGGACACTAAACTACGCTCTAGCCAACACTTCTAACAAAAAGAAAAGAAAAGAAAATGCAACTATTACTAGAAAGTCATTAAAATCCTATAGTTGGCTTAGAGGATACATATTGGGTTGCCTCCCAACCAGCACTTAATTTAGCATCTCGTCACAATGGAGTACACCTGATTACTCAGACTTCATCAAGATGGTATGCCTCGATCACTTCATTCACCATTTAATCATGCCCCAGATAGATTTTGATTCTCTGTTCGTTCACCTTAAACTGCACACCCTCTCTGTTCTCCAACTCAAACGCTCCGTGAGGGAATAGTTGGGTGATCACGTAAGGGCCAGTCCATTTGGACTTGAGTTTGTCCGGAAAGAAGCGCAACCTAGAATTGAATAAAAGCACCAAATCCCCAACCAAAAAATCGCGTTTCTCAATCTTTTGGTCATTGTAGTTCTTCATCCTTTCTTTGTAGAGGGCTGATCTTTCATAAGCTTTTAGGCAAAATTCATCGAGCTCATTTAACCCATTTAACCTCTCTTCTGCAGCCTCATTCCAATCCATTTTAAACTTCTTCATTGCCCACATGGCTTTATGCTCTAATTCAACCGGTAAGTGACAAGCCTTTCCATATACAAGTTGGTATGTGGACATACCAATGAGAGTCTTGTATGTTGTCCGGTAGGCCCAAAGAGCATCATCAAGCCTCCTTGACCAATCCGTTCTACTAGCATTCACCATTTTCGACGAAATCTGCTTAATCTCCCTGTTCGACACCTCAACATGCCCACTAGTTTGAGGATGGTATGGAGTGGCCACATTATGGAGAACCCCATACTTTTCTAGTAATCCCTTAAATAGCTTGTTACAAAAATGATCCCCCATCACTAATAATAGCCCTTGAGGTGCCAAATCTGGAAAATATGTTCTTCTTGAAGAACGCAGTGACACTCTTCCTTTCATTATTTGCGAGTGCGATAGATTCCACCCATTTATAAACATAATCAACAGCTAGTAGAATGTACTTCATCCCATGAGAACTCACAAAAGGGCCCATAAAATCAATGCCCCATACATCAAACAATTCAATCACAAGAATGGGATTTAAAGGGAGCTCTTGCTTCCTCGAAATGCCACCATCTCTTTGGCATTTATCACATGCCTTTACAAACTCATGAGCATCTTGATGGATAGTTGGCCAATAGTAGCCACATTGTAAGATTTTGTGGGCTGTCAGGATACCACTATGACGCCCACCTACAGGCGAAGAATGGCACGCCTCCAAGACACTCAACATCTCAACTTCCGGCACACAACGCCGAATAAGCCCATCGGTACAAATCCTATACAAGTATGGTTCATCCCAAAAGAAATTTTTAACATTATGATGAACTTTTTCCTTTGGTGAAAGGACAAGTCCGGTGGGACAATATCACTGGCCAAATAATTTGCAAAATCTGCGAACCATGGAATCAAATCTTGGGAGGCGGCCAATACATGCTCATCAGGGAACGTATCATCAATTTCAGCCTTTACACCTAACTCCCTCATTGCTTCATCTTCTAATCAGGACAAGTGATCATCAACTTGATTTTCGGTCCCTTTTCTGTCTTTCACCTCAAAGTCAAATTCTTAAGGTAGTAATACCCAACGAATCAATCTTGGTTTTGCATACTTCTTTGCCATCAAATATCTTAAAGCAGAATTATCAGTATGCACTATAACTCTAGTGCCCAGTAAATAGGAACAAAATTTCTCGAAAGCAAAGACTATTGCAAGGAGCTCTTGCTCAGTCACGGTGTAGTTCTTTTGGGCTTCATTTAGGGCTTCACTAGCATGGTAAATGGGGTGAAGGATTTTGTCCCTTCTTTGTCGCAATACTACACCAAGAGCAACCCTACTAGCATCACACATCACCTCAAATGGTTTGCTCCAATCCGGAGAAATAATGATAGGTGCAGACACCAACTTTTCTTTCAACTCACCAAATGCTTTAAGACAGGATTCATCAAAATAAAATTTACACTCTTTCTCAAGCAACTTGCACAAAGGATGCGTAATTTTTGAAAAATCCTTGATGAACCTCCGGTAAAAACCTGCATGCCCAAGAAAGCTTCTCACACCTTTTACAGAGATAGGTGGGTGACATTTTCCCCAACTTAGTACCAGATTGCAGTCTTCACACCTCTTAAGAACCTCAGACAAATGACTCAAACAATGCTCAAAGGAGTCACCAACCACACCAAAATCATCCATAAACACCTCAATACTGTACTCCACCATATCGGAGAATATCGACATCATACATCTCTGAAATATGGCGGGTGCATTGCACAACCCAAACGACATTCTCTTGAACGCGAAGGTCCCATATGGACAAGTGAAGGTGGTTTTCTCTTGATCTTACGGTGCAATAGAAATCTAATTATACCCCGAATAACCATCAAGAAAACAATACCACCCTTTTCCGGCAAGTCTATCTAACATCTGATCCATGAAGGGCATAGGAAAATTGTCTTTTTCGGTCCATGCATTTAATTTTAGGTAATCCATACACACTCTCCATCCATTCACCGGTATCATCGGAACAAGCTCATTTTTCTCATTGGGGACCACAGTCATTTCCCCTTTCTTAGGTACACACTGTACAGGGCATACCCAAGTACTATCAGCGATCGGATATATTACTCCGGAATCCAACCACTTAATAATTTCCTTCTTCACTACCGCTTACAAGGTGGATTTAAACGTCTCTGGTGCTCAATAATTGGCTTATGATCGGGCATGAGTTGGATTTTATGAGAACAAATACTGGGAGGGATCCCAATAACATCCGCAATAGTCCACCCAGTAGCTCTTTTGAACCTTTTTAACACTTTCACCAAACTCTCAACTTGATGCACATTCAAATCTGATGCAATAATAACCGGCAAAGTATCATCTTTTCCCAAGAATACATACCTCAGATGAGGTGGTAGAGCTTTTAGTTCTAATTTTGGAGCCTCCTCAATAGATGGTTTCGCGGGTGGACATTCGCGATGTTGCATATCTAACTCAAATTTCATGGGTTTGAAATGAACATTACCTCGATTAAGTGCTGCGACCAATAACCCATACTCTTCAATGTAATCACTATCAAAATTCATGATCACTGCAGCTAATGCTTCTACACCCAGACGCTCTTCAATTTGTACTTCAGATGAATCCTCAACTTTGTAGGATATGTCATATACCGATTGGAGCTCACCACTCTGCCTCATGGACCAACAAATGTTGAATGTCATTTCTTCATTGTTCAACCAAAATTTCATCTGCCTTTTTTCCATATCAACCAAGGCTCTACCCGTAGCAAGGAATGACCTCCCAAGAATAATAGGCACCTCAAAATTGACCTCACAATCAAGAATAACAAAATCAGCCAGAAATATGAACGACTCCACTTTTACTAACACATCGTGGAGTATCCCAATAGGCCTTTTTACCGTTCGATCGGCCATCAGTAGCCGCATCGCAGTGGGCTTTGGGTCACCCAAACCCAACTTCTTGTAAATCGAGAGAGGCATGAGATTTATGCTTGCACCAAGATCACATAATGCTTTCGCAAAGTGTAATAACCCGATTGTACAAGGTATAGTGAAAGCACGTGGATCTTCTTTCTTTTGCACTAGAGATCTTGTAGCAATAGCACTACAGTGCTGCATTCTATCATCATCCTCAAAAGTGACCGATCTTTTCTTTGTAACCAGATCTTTCATGAACTTGACATAATCGGGCATTTGTTCCAGAGCTTCTACCAAAGGGACATTGATGGAAAGCTGTTTCAACATCGTTATAAAATGCCGGTATTTACCATCCTCGATCTTTTTCACTAATCTTTGTGGGAAGGGAGGTGGTGGTCTAGGCATGGGAGTCACCTTTTGGGGCACTTCAACCCCTTTTCCCGTTTTGTCTTCTAACTCACCACTAACCTCCACCACCTTATCATAATCTGTTATCACTTTTTCTATATCAGACGGCATAGGTGGGTCAATGGTTTGCTTACCACCCCGAGTAGTGATTGCCATACAGTGTCCATTATTTTTCGGATTTTGGACAGTGTTGCTAGGGAGAGTGCTCGGTTGCCGTGTGTTCACAGTCGCAGATAATTGGGCCATTGTCAAGCTAATTAATCGAGATTGCATGTGTATCAACTTTTTTCCCAATACCCGCTAAGTCACTCCTTAAATCTTTAGTGTGCTCATCACTAGCATCAAACCTCCTCATTATTTTGTGCAACATATCCTCAACGTTTTTGTTACCATAGTTACCCCGATTGAAGTTGTAGTCGCGGTTGTAATTCCCATCTCAGACATAATGACCCTCGCGGTTATAATTACCATAGTTTCGACCTTGGCTTCCTTGACCTTGCCGCCAATTCTCCTGATTGGAGCCTTGGGCGTTCGGTCGGAAACCCCCCGTCTGCTCAGCTACCGCATAAGAGTCCTCCTCATAGTAATACTCATCATTCGGCGGTGATGATTTAGACAAGTAGTTCATCGCATTTACCTTTTATGCACCCCAGTGACATGTTTTACACCAACCCAAGCTCAGTTCTCATCTGAGTCATCTCTTCACGAATGTCGTCTGTGACTGGGTTATGTGCAGATTGCACTGCAAAGGTGTTTCTCCCAGTATCTGACTTCCTAGTACTCCATGCCTTATTATTTCGGGAGATTTTCTCCAACTTTTA
Source organism: Solanum sitiens (assembly GCA_016801875.1). NCBI lineage: Eukaryota > Viridiplantae > Streptophyta > Magnoliopsida > Solanales > Solanaceae > Solanum > Solanum sitiens. The sequence continues at coordinate 1,375,689 of JABWTJ010000226.1, forward strand.
AGCGATCTCAGCATAAGGACACTCCCCATAAGAACCACACGCTATCGTATCCAGTACTGCTTTATCATTATCATCCTATCCCCGATAGAAGTATTCTTTAAGTGACTCATCATCGATGCGGTGATTGGGGACACTCCTCAAGAACGATGTGAACCTGTCCGAAGAACTACTGACTGATTCACCCGGTAGTGCCACAAAGTTGTTCACCCTCTCTTTGTGGTTTAGTTTCTTAGATACCGGGTAATAACGTGCCAAGAACACATCCCTCAGTTGATTCCAAGTGTAGATTGAGTTGTAAGGTAGTTCAGTAAACCATACAGCAGCCTCTCCCATCAGTGAGAGAGCGAACACTCTTAACCTAATAACATCCATGTTCAGATCAGGCCTCCCTACACAACTCTTACACACCGACCTTACTTTTGCGATGTGAGCATGTGGATCTTCAGAAGGTAACCCTGAAAACAAACCTCTAGCGGTGAGCATTTGCATCAGACTACTAGTTACCATGAATGTATGGCCGTGTGGTAGGGGGGGCAAGACAAGTGGCCCGTCTAAATCAGTAATGTTTTCATATCCCCTATAGTACTCTTGGGGACGTGGAGCGGGATGTTGTCCCCTTAGTTCATCTTCCTCATGATTTTCAGGTAATAATCGACCATGAGCATCAATCGGAGATGGAATGTCCTAGTTGGGATCATCATCGTTAATACCCAAGTTTTGATTCATCCTGCTTAGTGTACGCTCCAATTCGTGGTCGTGTGGAAGCAAGGGTTCTCTTCTACTCTGCATAACTGGCATACACGGAAGTTAGATCTGCAAGAGACAAAAACAACAAGAAAAAGTAAAATTAGGAAAATATTGACAAAACTTTAGTAATAAGTTTTAAGTTAATCTAAAACCCACTTTCCCCGGCAGCGGCGCAAAAATTTGATACGCTCAAACTTACTTCTCAAAAAGAAGTAAAGCGGTCGTATCAAGTAAAGAACCCAACTAGTGAGGTTGGGGTCGATACCACAAGGAAAATGGTTCAGACTTAACTTTATTCTATTATTACTTCTATTTAGTCAATTATTTCCCGAAAACAAATAACTAAACGGGGGTTTTGATTAACAACTATAATAAACAAATTTTATATAAATAAATGACAAGTTCAAAGATTGGATTTTTTTTATCAAGTAATTAAAGTAACTAGGGCATAAGTGTTCCCCATAGATTCATAACTCGGTAATTCTAAATATAACAATCCCTTCCTAATATCTTCCATGCAAAGTGGTAAGATATGTATTCCTAATTTCTTGGTCCAACAACTAGGAAATTTCACTCAGCACCTTGGTCCGGCTATGTGTCTATGCTTTACTAAACCTTACCTTTACATCATATTAAGCATCATAATCGATATTTGGCTTAGTTGTTATTTCGGACCAACCAACACTATCTTATTAGATAGTATACACTAAATCTACGTCCATAATTCTTTTCTTATTATCGACCTCCTTGGTCCGGCAAGTAGCAATAAGGCGAGTTCTAACGTTGGCCATCCGTTAAAAAGACTTCTAAACGAAAGAATTATCAATACATGCAAGACATTATTCGAGAATTGTTATTTTAGTTAGATTTTACCTTGTTATTTATCCATGGTTCCCACAACCCTAGTTATGGAGTTTAGTTACCCATGCTAGTAATCACACAATTCATATGGATAATATAAGAATTCATGCACTTACTTTTATGAGAATGAAGAAAATCCAAAAATTCACTTGAATAAATCACAAAAACACTAACAATCGATTCCGAAAACGTATGATTAAATCTCAAAATCAAGAGTTCAATACTTAAACAATAAAACTGAAAAATATCCAAAGGTCTAACCCCAAAAACGAGGTTTTTTGAACTATTTATCATAAACAAAACCTAATAAAACAGGGAAATCTATTTAAGAAAAATCTGCCCAAAACGCGTCTGAGTCGACGACCCTTGTGACGGACCGTCATGGCCACGACGGACCGTCGTGTCCTCCATCGTTCCATACTTAGCACAAATCTCTGCTGCTTTCTTCATCAACTCTCTGTTACCCTCGACGGACAGGTATGACGGACTGTTGTAAGCACGATGGTCCATCGAGGGGTTTCGTTCCACGACACTTAGAATCTTCTGAAGTTGGGTATTGGACTACTCTCTGTTAGTATTGACGGATGTGCAGGACGGACCGTCGTGGCTATGACGGTCCTTCGTGAGCTTCCGTAGTCCCATACTTGGTCAGAATTCCCCAAATTCCTTCAGCAACCATTTTTTTCTCATGACGGGTGCCACCTACAGACCGTCACAGTCACGACAGACCGTCGTGGGCTCCGTAGGTGGTCACTTCTGGAATTTCAGCTCAAATTCTCCGCGTTCTCCCTTGGACAGATTTCCTGCAAATAAAGAGAAAACTACATCAAAAATCAATACAAAAAGGCTTTAGACACACACTAAACTTAAGGAAAAAGCATTGAAAGTACCATGAAACCACGGTACATCAGGCATCTAACGATAATTTAAAGCGTTCAGACGGTGGGCTTCATATCTTGGATATGAGTTGGTTTGGTGATTTGGCGATTGAGCTTGGTAGTTCGGGGGGAAGGGTATTTTGGTAAAATAGAGTTGGGGTTTGATACATCGGGGAAGGCATTTGGTAATTTTTCTAAACGTTGGCATAGTTGGGAGCAACATTTTTGTAGTGATAGGGTGGAGTTTGGTAAATTGAAGGGGAAGTTTGGTAGATGGTAGAGGGAGTCTAATAACTATGAGGGGGAGTATTTTGGTAAGTGGAGGAGGGCACTTTGATAATTGGAGGGAGGCGTGTCAATCTGCTATGCTCCATGATAATATGGATCTTTCCATGTTGATGGTGCATGTCCAGCAGGTAGAGGACAGCCGCAGAAAAAGAGGTGTTCGTGATGCTAGGAGGCCCAGGCCTCAAGATCAGGCAGGACCCAGTCATGGAGGCCATAGGAGCAACTTTGGCGTCCGTGAGCAGCCAAGGTTCAAAAAAGGGCAACAGAGTTCTGGGAATTCTAATCCTCAGAGGAGTGCTACACCTAAAGGAGGCAGACCTGAGCCCAAGAAGGGAAATGGAGGTGAGATGCAGCGTACTAAGAAGAATTGTGCTAAGTGTGGCCGAGCTCACAGTGGATAGTGCAGACAGGGCACTAATGCCTGCTTCGGTTGTGGTAAGAGTGGACATATGGTCAGAGACTGTCCACAGAACAGAGGTCAGGATGGAGGTAAATTCCCATGTACGCTAGCATGTTATTGGATCACTTTGGCCGGTGATTCCACCACTTTTCGGTGTGGGGGAGACACTGGATTTCATGATGCTCACATGATCTATGTCGGTTAAAGTTAAAGTTCCCAATGAATGAATGAGGCCAGCCTCAAATGATGCACATAATGAAATGAATGATACCAAAGGTGTTAGGATAGGATAATCATAAGGTGAGTTAGATTCAAGTAATGACATTAGGTCATTCTTGGTCATTGCACAACGATCCTAATGAAAGTCTTAAACTACATCCTAGGTATAACTGGTTGTTACACTGGACTATGAACGAAATGAAATAAAGTACGTATGAAGAAATGAAGCAGACTCTGTGTTTGCTAATGAAGACTCCCTAGTTGAGGTCCCATACGTTGAGCCCTAATTTCTGGGATGTCTTAATGTCATGTCCATGATTCCAAGGTCTCATGGCATATGAATGATGATATGAACGAAGTTATGTGCTACATGTAAAATGTACTGTATGTTATATGATATGTGCTATGTGTAAATGTTATGTGCTGTGAGTATATGTGATAAGTATGATGATGCATGTTACTTTCATGGCATGACTTTCCTAATCCATATTTGGAATACTCACTGACTTTCCTAATCCAAATTTGGAAAGTTCACTAACTTTCCTAATCCAAATTTGGAAAGTTCACTAACTTTCCTAATCTCAGTTTGGCAAGTCCACTGACTTGACTTCCGAAAATCATGTTGTTAGGAAAGAGCTATTCTTTCTCATGCATGTCCTTGGTTTGTGCTTGCATATACCCATACTTAGTACAAGTGTGTACTAACCCTATACAAACTCTACTATTTTTAGGTGCAGGCACAGGTGGACGGTAGAGCTACAGGATCATCGCTGTAGTTATCCGAACGTCCAGCATTCATTCGGCTTTGGTAGGTCCTCATGCTTTCGAGGATGCTACTATTTTATGTTCTAGCTTAGTTTAGGAGTTGAGCTAGTGGAGTATGTTCCACTAGCGTTTCTTTCTTGTTTTATTCAGACTATGTATTGGGCCATTTTGGCAATTATACAATTATGTTTAATAAACTATTCCTTTCATTTGATTATCTCTTAATGTTTAGATGGTTGATGTTGAACAAATTATGAATGTATTAGAAATGTTTAGTAAGCAATGATTAGAAACAAAAAGTTTCAAATTTTCCGCTAAAAATTAACCTATGTAAAGTAAGAATGACGTAAGTAGGCTTGTCTGCGACCTCTGAGAGGTCAACGACGCCGGTCTCGTCTGGGGTCTAGATTCCAGTCGTGACATGAACAAAAGGGAAACCATGGAACGGGCTATGGTTACTCTCTGACTAAGGTGTTTCACCATTTCAACATCTCTGTGGAGCTGGTAAGATTGGTACTGCCAAGTAATTGTTCTCTCTAAACACTCTGGTAGAATGATGGTGTATTGAAGGGAAAAGGGAATCCACTAAGTAAGGTATCTCAGTTGATTAAAGAGAAGGACCAATTGAAGAACGAATTGGAGGCGATGACTATGCTAGTGAGCAACAAGGAGGCTGAAATTGCTTTGTTAAAAGCAGACCTGCTCAAACCGCAAACAGAGGGACCTGGTACTGAGGTTGTCCAGAAGCTACAAAAGCTTCGCTTCTGGCAAAGGTTTCTGCTATTCAAGAGAAGATGATCAAGAGTAATGATGTAGCAAACTCTAGACCCACCCTTGTTATCAACTCCCGCTCTCATCTACATCCCTCCTCATAGTCCTTCTTGTGTATTTTCTTAGTGTGGAGAGTGTCCGAGGTTCTAAAATTTCAGTTTAATTTAAATATATTGAATCCTTATTTTGTTATGCTTATGAAATGGAATCCTGTTTTGTTGTGACTAAATTCTGTTGCTTTTTGGCTTACTAACTATGCTGGTGTTGTCCTTGACTGTGATCTCACTTATCAATCCTACTTATTTTGTTGGTTTACTGCACTACTTTTTTATGATGCCAAAAGGGGGAATAAATTGGGAGTGTTTAGATGATGCGTATGATGGTAAGAAGTACAAGGGGGGAGGAATGAAAAAAGCGACAGGGGGGAAGGAATACATGCAGGTACTAGTGTAACTCAGGGACCTTGTGAAGGTACCTGTTCCATGGTGTAGGAAACTAAGGAGTGTGTCTACTCGACGTGTGTCTACTCGACAGGGGGAAGAAATGCAGGCACCAGTGTATGGTTTGTCATCATCAAAAAGGGGGAAAATGTTATTTGTAGTTTTGATGATTTGACAAACCCAGATACCTTGTGAAGGGACCTGATAATTGTGCAAATGTTTATGCAACTATCAGGTCTTTATCGACACGGCAAAGGAAACACGAAAGAACTTGCAGGCACTGGTGTACAACTTGTCATCATCAAAAAAGGGGGAAAATGTTATTTGTAGTTTTGATGATTTGACAAACCCGGGGACCTGGTTCATTATGTTATAAACTCTCCACTGCCAAGCTGGAAAAAGTACAAGTGGTTGCTGCACAATCTCCAACTGATGACAAAAAGAACCTAGGGACATTGTAAAAGGACCTGGTCCTCTGATCGACACAGTTCCCACTGTCAGGATGGAGAAACTACAAAAATTTGGTGCACTCTCCAACTGTGGCAGACGTGGCAGACGTGGCAAAAGCCTTTGCCAATGGCATGGCTTCGAAAGTTATGACTATTCTACATAAATTTCATGTCCAAAAGTCATAACCTTAGTTTTTGCAAATTGAAAACATCTCAAGAACTCTTGCAAAGGCTCAAAAAAGTGAAGATTCATCCTCAAGATCAACTCAAATTAGAAAGAGCTGGAAGTTTAGTTATCTTAGGATTAATTCTAAAGTACACACATTGTATATCTATTCCTACATCTATAAAGGAAACAAATAGTTGTTTGCTGTGAATATCCTAAATCAGTTGAGTATAACTGATTTAGTCGGCAGCCTTGTGTGCTATTTAGTAAAAGTCTAAGTCATCCGGAGCGTGGTTATTTAGTGGGCAATCTGCGTGTTGCTTAGTCGAATTCTAAGTTGTCTTCTTATGATAGCTTAGTGGGCGGTGTTGTATCCGCTAAGGATTTTCAAGTAATAGGTATATTACTTGATCGTGAGATTAATAACTTTTTCTCACATTGGTTGTAACCGGGTTTCACTTTTACATAAGAAGATTAGTGAAAACGGTTGAAAATCCTGTGCGACAGGTCGTTGTTTTACTCCCTTGAGCAAGGAGGTTTCCACGTAAACTGCTTGTGATGTTCTCTGTCTTTACTTACTAATCGTTCTTACTTTGAGTGTGTCAAGGGACCTGGTCCGTTGACTGGTAGTGCACGCACGTATTCTAACATAATGCTTGCATTAGTTATACACTCTATTGTGCATTGAGGAGTGTATTACTAATCCCATGGATTTCTAGGTACTAGTAATACAAGGGATTTAATAAATTCATTAGCATGGTTAAAGACTCAATTACCCCTAGTGTAGATTGGTCATGGTTTGCATCAGGTAAAATTCTTATAAGAACACCTAGTGAAATATCATTCCTATAAGAGGTTTATTTCTTTATCAGGACATTCTAGTACTCCCTCCATCCGGTATTGTTTGTCATGATTTCTATTTTCATAGTCAAATTATAAAAACTTTGACTAACATATGAAGATGTATTTTTTAATCGTATTAATATGCAAAAAATTGTAATTTATAGTATTTTCATGTAGTTTTAGAATATCTAATTTTTTGGTCTAAAATATCAAATAAATGTGATCTAATTTACCTTTAAAAATTAGTCAAATTTGACTTTCGATAAGTGCAACATAACAAACAATTCCGGACGGAGGGAGTAGTTAAAACTTTGACCATGTTTAATTAACTTAGCAAAGAGGGGCAAAGTCCAGATAAGGAATGCGGTATGTTGATCCACTGATTCTCTCAATGGAGCTGAAATTGCAGAAGGATACATCATACAGCTGACACCCTCTAGTTTTGGATTGAATTACAGGGCTTGTACATCCATATAATGTTATACCTTATCGTTCAATGAATACTATAGCACATCGGATGGTTCTTAAGTTTTTGAACTTTGTTGATTGTTCATTGGGTTACTTTCTGATCTTTTAAGGGTAAATATTTTTATCTAACATAAAAGTTGGGCCTAGATTGTGATATCTACTATTATCTACATGTTCATTGTACATAACTAGGGATTAAGAATCAGTGAACATGATCCATCTTGTATTATGTTTATTCTGAAGGAACATGGCCTAGATTTCTTTCTTGTGCTTCAACTTAGGTTTTATCATAGATTAGGATTATCATGTGACATTTATTATTTATTATCGAAGTGAATGTTCTCATTTCGAAAGTTATGTTTAATCAATTAAAGTATTTAATTTACCCCTTAATTTGGACTTTCTCTGCAGGCACTGGGTTCTCTCTCAAACAACAAAGAAATCAATTTCCCCGAAGCCTGTAAAAAACAACGTAAACAACGTAAAAGCAAGTAATTTCTATCACAAGAAGAGGTAAACATTTGTTAAAATTAACTTGATCTGGCTTTCAGCTATTAACGTTAGCCTACTTTCTGTAAGTGCTTAGTGAAGTGAATGAATGTATTGGTTTTGTAATATTATGTCAATTCAAGTAAAGTGTTTGTTCTACCACTTATATTTACTCAACCTTGTTGGATGCTCAAACTGATTCTAAATGTGAGTTCTCCTAGGCATTAATTTATTATAATTGGTTCTTGTTATATCCTTTTAAATTAGTCTTTTTCACCCTGAACGACAACCATTTTGGTCTCAAAGTGTTCAATGTGTCATTGTGAATGGCAAACTACAGCAGAAGCTTAGATGAGAAAGTAAACCTAGAAAGCATGCATGGCGAAGTGATAGAAATCTGAAAATATAATCATAGTATTTATTTCATAACACTTGTCTATGCTCAAAAATTTGGTAGGGGGAAGCAACTGATGATGCGACTCCTCCAACAATGTAAGTTATTTATATCGCATTTAGGCCGCCTTTGCATTGTAATGAATGTAATTCGAGCTGAACGAAGCTTTTTTTTTTGTAGTACCATGCAACATAATTTAACTCCAAAAGGAGTTCACGAACATAAAGGGGCCAGGGTTGATGTGCATGGATATAAAGTAAAAGTGAGCAGTGATTCCATACTCACTTCCATTTTTGCCAAGTATGGTGACATTCCAGCCAATTGTCACTATAAATCATTGGCTTTCCCTTTTTGATATAGTTTGTGATGTTGTAAGGAGGCTGAAAACCGGTGACGTTGGCTCTACTTCCATCAATGATATGAGAATTCTGGTTTCTGCTGCAGCAAAGGTCAAGCTTGATGTAATTTGACTGCAGCAGTATCTGGATGAGATTTCAGAAGAGGGAATATGGAGAAGAAGTTATCGGATTTGGCAGAGTTGAGCAATACTACCATGCTAGTGTCTATAGCAGCTGAAAAGGACATATTAGAAAAGAATATAAAGGTCTTCGCTGTAGAGGAACAACTCAAAAAGGTTGAAAAGCACTTGCAAGAGTCCAGACAGGTGGAAAATGTTATATTCTAGGTGTTTTGATGATCCACACAAATGCGGGGACCTAGACCCAGGCATAGTGCTCTCGTCCAGATACAAATGGGATACAGCCGTAAATGTTGTCATGTCAGGTGGTAGGTGAAAAGTGCAGTGTCCTACACCAATATGAAAAACCAGAAGAGATTGTATGTTTCAGTATCTCACAAATGTAGGGACCTGGTCCCAAGCAAAGTTTCTTCCCTCAGATACATAATTGGTTACATTTGTAAAGCTGTCACGTCAGAGGTTGGTGAGGCGTCAGCGTACTACACCAATCAGAATGGAGGAGGGTGTTTGTCCAACGGATAATAACTCTTTATGTTTGATATTTTTAGCATGACAAACACCATATTATATTCATTCATCCAAAGAAGGAAGTCAGCTAGCAAGCCTTTTCAAGAACTCACATAGAAGTTTGCAAGGGACCTGGTCTCTGCAAGACTGCGACGTGAAAAAGTGAAAAGACAGCTGTCAGAAAAGCTGCCACCTCTTATGCGGTAGGTGTATAGATTTTCCAACAGCAGACCTTCAGCTAATGAGATGGTTTCAACGAATTTGTGGGGAATTATATTATCTTTTTCCAACAAACACAAAAATCAAGATTTGGCAAACTAAAACCAAAAGAGCTTAAAAGAGAAGGCCATCTTCAATTAAGAACTCAAGCACAAGAATACATTCAGCAAGGACCTGATCAAGAGAAGAAGTGCTTTATGTACCTGCTGTTGTTCTTGAATGTTTGTATTGAGCTTAACTTGTAGGATTCGTTTTATTGATTGTTAGAAACGTTTCAAACCTGGTTTGAGTCTTATAAGAACTTATTTAGGAGTAACTTTGTGTCTTACTATAAAAGTCTATATTAATCAGTTTGGTTAATATAGTGGACGGTGTGGTATCCTCTTAGTTGAAGTCTAAGTTATCTAGGTGTGATAGCTTAGTGGGCAGTATTGTATCTGCTTTGGCTCATCTAAGTAATAGGTGGTATTGCTTAATATGGAGATTAGTAGGCTAATCTCGTTTTATAATTGTCTTTTACTTTTGCTTGTTGAAGACTAGTGAAAGCGGTTTGAAAAGTCCTGTTGAGAAACGGTCGTGGTTTTACTCCCTTGAGCAAGGAGATTTCCACGTAAAATTGCTTGTTCAATCTTTAATTTCAGCACTTATTTTACTGTTCGTTGTTATAACTATGCTGAGGACCTGGTCCCATCAAAATCTGTGGGCGCATACATTCCAACAAGTGGTATCAGAGCTTGACTTTTCACTTTGGTTAACACCAAGAAAGATAAAGATCCTGACGGAATGGATGCACCACCAAATATGGAAGAAGGACAATCATTAACCAGGCTACCTCGCTTCAATGGACAGTACTATGGGTGGTGGAAAAATAGAATGCACTACTACATCAATACCGAGGACACCCAGCTGTGGGACGTTATTCTGGATGGCCCTTATATTCCTACCAAGGAAGTGAAGGATGGGGAGCTAACCACCACCGTGGTCAAGACTAGAAAAGAGTACAATGAAGCTGACAGGAAAAAGATTTAAAAGAACAATAAAGCCAAGAATATCTTGGTATGTGGAACTGGAGTTGATGAATACAATCAAATTTCTGCTTATGAGACTGCCAAAGAAATTTGGGACTGTCTTAAAACTGCTCATGAAGGGACTAAACGAGTGAAGAAGTCGAAAGTTGACATGCTAACCACTCAATATGAGAACTTTGTGATGATGGAAGGTGAAACCATCTTTGAGATGAACTCTCATTTCACTGCTATCACTAATGAACTCAGAGGATTGGGAGAACCCATTCCAGTTTGCAAGCAAGTTCGTAAGGTTCTTGAAGTGCTTCCAAAAATGTGGGAAAGCAAGGTGGATGCTATCACATAAGCGAAGGATTTGATGAATCTTCCTATGGATGAGCTGATTGGGAATTTGCAAACCTATGAGTTAAACAGAAAATAGGGAATTACAACAAAGGAAGGGAAGAAGTAGTAGTCCATTGCTTTAAGAACCTTCTCCAAAAATGAAGTTGTCGAGAAGGAGGACGAAATGGCTTACATTACTAAGAGATTTCAGAAGATTATAACGAAACATGGAGGTTTTCAAATGAAATCATATACCAACAGAACTGCGACCGCAAACGATCTCTGCCATAAATATGGCAAGCCTGGCCATTTCATGAGAGATTGTCCTAGTCAAACAAAAGAATCTCATGCTGATCAGTTGGTGAAAAAGGCCTTTGCTACCTGGGGATATGATTCAAGCGAGTCAGAAGAAGATGCAGAAAACCATGAGGATGTCTCAATGATGGCCGTTGAAGATGATGAAAATGTCTTCAACTCAATTTTCTAATTAATGGCAAAACCTGATGATGAAGAGGATCTGAATGAGGTAACTCTTTTTTATGTTAAATATGATCTAGATACTCTTCCCATTATAAATTTGAGGAAACTTGCTGCCCTGCTTATTTACTCTGTTGATGAACAATCCACCGAAAACTTAATGTTGAATAAAAATTTAAGTTTGTGTGGGGATGAGAATTCAGTTCTTAAATCTCAAATATCTGAATTGAGTGTCAAGATAGGTATCCTTGATATTGATAGTCCAGAACCCAATGAGGGACCTGGTACCTCTATGGGTGGAAAGAGAAAGCTTAGTGTTTTTGAAGAGGAACGGGAAGAAAAACTTAAGACTTTAGAGTCTAAGTTGGTCGCCTTTATTGAAACAAATGCTCAACTGAGGAGAGATCTGACCAACGTAAGGGAACAGTTAAATCAATCTTTGAAGTGGACTGACTCCTCCAAAATTCTCTCTAACTTATCTGGTCAGAGTTTCAATGGCAAGAAGGGGATAGGATGCACACCAATAGAACCTCCTTATAATCCCCATAACAAATATGTGTATGTAGTTGATAATATTTTATGCACACACTGTGGTAGAAATGGTCACATAAAAGAAAAATTTGATAGTATGAAAAGAGCTAAAGAAAGGCATGTGAACTTTGTCCGATCTGAAAATGATCAAGAAAAGAAAGAACGGGGACCTATTCCTCGTGCTAAACCTGTCAGATCTGACAGTAATGTTAAAAAGGAGGGCAAGGGACCTGGTCCTCGCTATCGTTTTAGCAAGAACATCTTGCCCCCTTGGACATGAAGGTTTCTTGTTAAGCCTTTTGACAGCTACTGGGATCTCTATTTGAAGTGGGTTCCCAAGTCTAACAGGTAATTCTTGTGCAGAAGAGAGGAAGCAGTCAGTGTTGGTTCATAAATAGCAAGTGCTCAAAACACATGACTAAGAAGGTTACAAAACTTCCTCTATCTCAAGGAACTTCAAGGTGGAGGTGTCTCTTCTGGCGAATGGCAAGAAATGCTACATTCTTGGTGTATATTTGTGATGAATGAAATAAAGCTAAGATCTTAATAGATACCTATTTTGTCACAAACTTGCTCTCTCAGGCAATGATATTGACAAAAAAGTGATGCAAGAACATGAATATTACTGATATGTTACTACTCGCTATGACAGTCTCATTGACCTCAATGCTCGAGGTGAGAATGTTGAGGTATGATTCAAGTGACGTGATCATAAGTGTTGCTTTTGATGCACAAACCTGTGTTAGGGGACCTGGTCCCAGTCTGCACACAATGAAATTTGCAGATGACAAAAGTTGTGATGGTGGTATTAAAGAGAGGCATATCAGACCATCTTCAGGTGAAATATACAGGCTTTTAATCTTTCAAAGAACCTTCGGGCTGAAGTGATGAATGGTACATGTTTGTGACCAAAATGATGATATTGAGAAGTTTGATCTCTATAATGTTGAAAGAATATTTGTGGGATATTCTTCCTTTAGCAAGGCTTATCTGGTATATAAAAATGCATGCATTGAAAAAAGATGTTCATGTGACTTTTGATGAGTCTTGTAAAATTGAGAAGTGAGTTTTAAAACAAAGAAGATTTTGAGATGGAAGAGATGTTTCAGAGTCAAAAACATGATCTAATCCATGAGCTTGCTGCAGAACATCCTCTTCATGAATCCAGCAATCTCAAAGAAGATGATGCAGATGATGAACCTGATGAGGGACCTGGTTCTCTAAACAGTAATATACAAAGATGATGCAGTTCAAACTGATAATGTGAATTTTGAAAGTGAGAATAAAGAAGTTGATCAAGCTCAGTTTGAAAGAAGCAAAATATGACAATTGGTTCACAAACAAGTTGATAGGTTGTCCAAGTTGCTCTTCAACAATGGCTTCTAAGAGAATCGGAAGACACTTGAAGAAAACAAGGACCTAGTTCCATTCTGTCTATCAGGAGACTTTTTTATTTGAAATACATGGTGATGCTGATTATGCTGGGTATCTAGTTGATGGAAAGAGTACCTCAGAAGTGGCTTCTGTTACAGGCCGATCTTTCACTCATGGGGAATTAAAATGCAATATTCAGTTGCTCTTTTATCAATTAAGCAGAGAATGTAGCAAGTGCAGCTTGATGGACTCAACTCTTGTGGAAAAAGCTGCAACCTGAAGTTCATAAAATTTTGGCTGAACTAATCAAGTTGATGATGGAAATGCTAAAACCTTCTTGAATGGATCCTTCCTGAAGCAATCAACTCTTTCATGACTATGCAAAGGGAGCAGGTATCCTTGCTTTTCAGTTATGTATGTTTTAGCAAGTTCAGTTTCATACCTTTTGTAGGTATACACACATGGAAAAATGGCTGAAGGAAAAGAGAGGTCAGGACAGATCTAGGCAATAACATTCAAACTACAAAGAGGGACCTGGTCCTCTCTCGAAGGTTAGCACTCTTAACATTGCAGTTTGAGTTACACATGAGAACCTTGAAATTGCCACATGTCCGTCATTCAGGTATCTGACTGTTGTCCCATCTTTTGAGTAACAAAATGATACCTCATTTTCTCTTTCTTTATATTCCATATTTCTTCTATTTCCCCAGAAAAATCAATTTACCTTCCAAATATCATAGTTCATATTTAAATTCTCTTTTCTCCTCTCTCAAAACACACTTCAAGCTGTTAAATCCTTTATTCATTCTTACTGGAGAATTTTCTGATGAAGATGTTTTTAAGTGTGAAGAGGGACATGGTCCTCCAAGAAAATTGAAGAAGTGGAGAAGATGATGTTCAAAAAGGGCGAAGTTGATATTTCGAGAACTCAATTCCGAAGAGGAAGGTGTTTGATTAAAAAAAACTCTTCTTGGTTCCTCAATTGTTGGTCTATTCATCTCGGAGGCCTTGAGTTGTTTGTGTTACCAATCTTTCTGTTATGATAAACTCAAGCTGGTGTTGGAAGCTATGACATTTGCTCGTGTTAACTAGAATACTGAAATGGGTTGTTTAAAAGCACAACATGTTGAATGTTAAGAGAAGATTCCGAAAATCTCATGCTAAGGGATATGCTCTATTAATTCTATTCTTTCAATTCCTTGCCTCTAATTCATCCCTTCTCTTCCTACCTCTCTCTGTCAGTCTTCATTTCTCTTTTTGGTTATTGTTCTGGTTTTCATTTGTAATCATATTTGCAATGCTTTGATGGCTGATCTTTTGTTTAGGGATGATAAATGTAATGTTTCTAATGACTTATCTCCTTACTTTATGCCTTTTTACTAATGCTCAGTGTTGCCCAAGTGGCCATGAATTTGCTTGAATTGCACTTCTGTCAACTTGGTTTACTGCTTTAACCCTTTTTATGATGTCAAAAGGGGGAAAGTTTTTAAGGTAAGATATGAGATAAATGGTGTCATAAATTCTTGAAGAAGTTTGAGATCAATGGTGTTATAACTTCTTGAAGAAGACATGGGTCATGCCGATAGGGGGAATCAATGCTAGCTACTTGAAGAGGAAATGGTTCTTCCGATAGGGGGAAACAATGCTAGCTACCTGACGAGGACCTGGTCCTGCCGACATGGGGAAGAAGTTGAACAAGTTTATCATCATCAAAAAGGGGGAAAATGCTATGTTGATGTTTTGATGAGTTGACAAACTTCGGGATGATGAAACTCCAGTTACCCCAAGAGTTCTTATTGATAAGGGAAACTGGTGAATATGTTTGCAATCATCAAAAAGAGGGAAAATGCTATATTATTGTTTTTTGATGATTTGATAAACTTCAGGGATGATTAATATCCAGCTACCCTAAGAATTCTTGTTGATAGGGGAAACTGGTGAATAAGTATGTTATCATCAAAAAGGGGGGAAATGTTAGTTCGAAGCTGAGTTGAGATGTTAGCTAGAACTTTCTATGAAGTTTTGATGATTTAAAAAACTTATCGATCTAACAAGGAACCAGATCCTTGTTATTGGAACTACTAAAAATGAAATGAATGATAAACTCAGCGGGAGATATATTTGTGTGCTATCATCAAAAAGGGGGAAAATGTTATATTCTAGGTGTTTTGATGATCCACACAAATGCGGGGACCTAGACCCAGGCAGAGTGCTCTCGTCCAGATACAAATGGGATATAGCCGTAGAAGTTGTCATGTCTGGTGGTAGGTGAAAAGTGCAGTGTCCTACACCAATATAAAAAACCAGAAGAGATTGTATGTTTCAGTATATCACAAATGTAGGGACCTGGTCCCAAGCAGAGTTTCTTCCCTCAGATACATAATTGGTTACATTTGTAAAGCTATCACGTCAGAGGTTGGTGAGGCGTCAGCGTACTACACCAATCAGAATGGAGGAGGGTGTTTGTCCAACGGATAATAACTCTTTATGTTTGATATTTTTAGCATGACAAACACCATATTATATTCATTCATCCAAAGAAGGAAGTCAGCCAGCAAGCCTTTTCAAGAACTCACAAAGAAGTTTGCAAGGGACCTGGTCTCCGCAAGACTGCGACGTGAAAAAGTTAAAAGACAGCTGTCATAAAAGCTGCCACCTCTTATGCGGTAGGTGTATAGATTTTCCAACAGCAGACCTTCAGCCAATGGGATGGTTTCAACGAATTTGTGGGGAATTATATTATCTCTTTCCAAAAAACACAAAAATCAAGATTTGGCAAACTAAAACCAAAAGAGCTTAAAAGAGAAGGACATCTTCAAGGAAGAACTCAAGCACAAGAATACATTCAGAAAAGACCTGATCAAGAGAAGAAGTGCTTTTTGTACCTGTTGTTGTTCTTGAATATTTGTATTGAGCTTAACTTGTAGGATTCGTTTCATTGTTTGTTAGAAACGTTTCAAACCTGGTTTGAGTCTTGTAAGAACTTAGTTAGGAGTAACTTTGTGTCTTACTATAAAAGTATATATTAATCAGTTTGGTTAATATAGTGGGCGGTGTGGTATCCTCTTAGCTGAAGTCTAAGTTATCTAGGTGTGATAGCTTAGTGGGCAGTGTTGTATCTGCTTTGGCTCATCTAAGTAATAGGTGGTATTGCTTAATGTGGAGATTAGCAGGCTAATCTCGTGTTGTAATTGTCTTTTACTTTTGCTTATTGAAGATTAGTGAACGCGGTTTGAAAATTCCTGTTGAGAACAGGTCGTGGTTTTACTCCCTTGAGCAAGGAGGTTTTCACGTAAAATTGCTTGTTCAATCTTTAATTTCAGCACTTATTTTACTGTTCGTTGTTATAACTGTGCTGAGGACCTGGTCCCATCAAAATTTGTGGACGCATACATTCCAACAGAAAGGTCTGTCAGAGTGCTTGAAACAGTGCGTGAAAAAGTTCAGCAGGAAAGAAAGGAGGTTTAGGATCAAACACAGTATCGACTAAGTACGTTAAATGAGCTTCTGTAGAGCTGTTTTATCCTTGCTACTTTTCTTGAGCACTATTGCCAAGTAAATCTATAACATGTATTACATCAACTTTTTAAATTTTATTTCTGGAATGATGTATACAAGTAAGTCTGTCCGTGTGGATGTGGATAGTTTTATTTATTGAATTGTGGAGCAAGACATTGATTTCTCAGTAAAATGAGTTCATTAACATTCTCTATACCAACACATAATGTTTTTGTTGAATATCCTCTTCTCCTACAATATTTAGGATTCCTTGAACACATACATGTATATTGCATAGCGTTACAGATAAAATTGTTTGTGCATATTCAATACTTGTTTTTTTCTATAATCCATGACACAGAAACAATAATCCGCGACATCCACAATCAATCTATTAATTCATCACTCAAATACTTATTCTATGGCCCAAAACCCACAATAACATCATTGAGCATCAAATAAAATTACGTGAGGCTAGCTATAGGGCTTGAAAACCCCAAGAAAGAAGATGTATGCTACTCCATCCGTCCAACAATACTTGTCCACTATATGAAATTGGACTTCTTGCGTAGGGCTTTGTGCATATTGTACGTGGGTGCTACTATGTATGTGGTGACTGGTTCTCTTAGTTTGTCAAAGGGTAACTTGTTTTTTTTAAAATTTTATTTAATGAAGTAAGTAGATTCATTGTTGGCATCAAGAAGAAGAAGATACTAAAGAGATGTTGTCAAATTCATTACAATTGTCTATGCTACAAAAAGGTTAAACCAATAAGGCAAAAAACTATTTTATGTGCAACTTCCTATTAGGCTTGTATATGTGCTTTGGTATCCTTCAATTACTGAACCATTCTCTTGGATTTGATCATTCAATACCTCAAGCAGCTCTCGTTATCTATTCATCTTCCTATCAGCTGCACTCCACATCATTCTCTCCCCTTATGAATATGTACTATGACAATGCATTTCTATGGTTAAAGATACCAAGACTCGCTTCAATATGGCGGCGCCTAACAGAGTTGAAAATTTTCATTTTGCCATTATTGTTCTTGACATTTAAAGAATGAGAAGGTAACTCATGAGGATTTCCTGTTGATACATACAACTGTATTTGTAGTGTTACTTATGTAGATCATGTGATTATTTAGTTGCTTTGATGGGATTATTTCGATTAGTAGTTGCATTAACTGCTTCTTCTGTATTCTCACATCTGTCAAAGGTCAAGCTTTCTCTTAGGTTTGCATATGTGCTTTAGTGGTCTTTAACTGTTATCCTTCTGTAGCCGAACCCGTTGTCTTGGATTTGATCACTAGATATCTCAAAAGCTGCTATCTGGCCCTTCTAATATTGAAGATGTTATTGGGAAATATTTCTCTATCTGGTTCTTGTTTGATGGTAATGCCTAGTGCACCCTTAGGCATATATTTTCTTAAGATTATGTTCTTCAGTCTGAATGTTAAATCATTTCACGTTTTTGCACTTAGGGTGTGTTTGGTACATGGGAAAATGTTTTCCTACACAATATTTTATTGGAAAATAAGTGAGTTTCTAGTAAGAAAAATTATATTATTTCAAGAATATTTATATATAATCTAGCAAAACACTATGTGGTAGGATGAGGTAGGGAGTTGGGGGTTCAGGGGTCGAATGATTAATGGGGTGGGGATTGGGGATGTTTGGTGGGTCGGTAGGACACAATGAACTTGAAATGTCACTTATGGAACTTGTTTTCTCTACTTTCATTAGAAAAGTCTAGACAAAATGTTTTCCAAAATATTTTCACCAACTACATATGGGAAAATTAGAGTTTTCCAGAAAATGATTTCGTCCATACAAAACACACTCTTTGTGAACTTTGAAGCTTTTGAGTGAAGGTGCAGTGTCTTAGTGCTTTGAGTATATGCCCTATTACTTGTTATCACAATGTTCCGTAGGAACTTTACCGCTGAATTACCATTACAGGATTTGCCAGTGAATGGCTCTATCTTAGATATTTAACCTTAGACATGCTGAGGAAGATGGATAAATTGGCCTTCTCCAAGTTTGTCATTTTGACAGAATATTAAAGCTTTCCTCAGCTTAAGGTTTCCTTGATTGTCTTTATAGGGTTGATTTTGTTATTCTGATAATCGTAGGAATTTTGATAATAAAGCTGAAGGGTTGATTCTGTTACACCAATGACGAGAAAACATCCTACTATTGTGTTAAGTGGAAGAAGCTAAAAAGAAATGAAATTTTATCTATTTAGAATTGAATTGTGCAAAGGAGTCAACGCAGGACCAAATCGGTGGAGAAAATTATACTTATCAACCTTGTATAGCCGAGGGATGTAAAACCGAAAGTTAACTAGATTTCTTCTCTTTTACTTTACTGAGTTCAGTATACTCTAGATTTGATATAAACACTCATTTGGAGCCTATTAGGTCTAACCTATTTCTTAGCCCGTACCTTCGTATATCAGTATAGGATCTAATATGTTTGGAGTAATCATTTCTAATAATTTACTTATCTTCAGGGACGATTATATGGCCTTGGGACTCTCTGAACAAGATATATAATGTTATGTCTATACTCGGTAGCTTCAAGATTTAACCCGACACAATACCTGTGTCTGATACTCTCTTTACAAAATACAAAGATGTTTTAACTAACTGTATGTCTATTCAAGTGCAAATCCACAACAGTATTGCTCAGGGTCATATGCAATACTGTTGAGTTTCTACAACTGAAATAGCAATTTCAATATTTGTGACTGTTCATTGGATTCTGATAAGTTTATATGGCTATGAAGTAGAAGTTAGCAGTGCTCCCATATTGACTGCCATTTTTTCCAAGTATGGTGACATTGCAGTAAATTGTCAATACAAATCATTGCCTTCCAGAGCTTCCTTTCTTGATCTAGTTTGTGACGTTGTAAAGAGGCTGAAAGCTGGTGATGTTGGATCTCATCAGTCAAACAGATGAAATCGTTTGTATCTACTGCCGTGGAAGTCGAGCTTGATGTAACGTGGTTGTAGCAGTATCCGGATGAGATCTCAAAAGAAGAGGATATGGAGAGAAGGTTGCATATGGATAGATATCCTTCTTTGTTGAATTGTGGAGCAAGACATCAATTTCTCTATGAAATGAGTTTATTAACATTCGTTTTATCAAACATATAACGTTTTTGTTAATGATCCTTTGCTCCAACAATATTTAGGATTCTTCAAACAATCTGATTGATGTCTTGTGACGGTGTGAATTAACATACATGTAAATTGCATTATGACACACATTAAAATTGTTTGCACTCATTCATCACTTGAACATTTTCCTACATTTAATGTGAGTTTAATGTGCTGAATCACTCCTTTGTCACCTGATTATGCGCAACGAACTCTAGCCTTTCTATTGAATATTTTTATATCATAATATTTTACAAGTTATGTCGTAAGTGTTGGGAAAGGCAAGCACAAATATGGAGGAAAACTAAAATAATACTAGTCATTTGAGAAAAGGATAATTTGTACATAAACTTCATAATTTACCTGAATGCAATCTAAATTGACTTCATACTCTTTGAGAATGTGCATTTTAAAAAACATATGTTTTTTTTTTTATCTTTTTAAATTGATTGTTAGGTTGACTCTGGAAACTTGTAATTACTTTCAGATATGATCAAGAGAATCAGTGGACCGTTGAAATACCAAAACAATAAAGGCTTTTAGCGGCAATTAATATACACTTTAGCGGCAATACAAAATTGCCAATAAAGCTTTTATCGGCATTTAGTTAATTTTCATTGGATCCAATGTCGCTAAAGGCTATAGCGGCAATTACAAACAGTGCCGGTAAAGATACCAACTATTGCCGCTAAAAGGACTCAACTTTAGTGGCATTTATTTAGCTGCAATAACAATTGCCACTAAAACCACCTTAACTTTCATCTTGCATTGACATTAATGACACACTTTGTTAGCAATAAAATTAACCACAAACTGGCAAACATTAATAGTAAGAAATATTGTGCTTCCTTAAAATCATAATTAACAAATAAACAACTAGTCATTCATTACCTGCCAACAAATATCAAGAACAAACACACTCACTTTAGAAATTTTGTTGTATTTAACCACAAAAAAATCAAATATCACATCCTCCCTAGAAAGTGAAATGAATACAGTAAGGGTTCGATAAGCAAGAATACTCACTTCGGGTAACTTCTCGAAATTCTGAGTGTCTAATTCTCTTATAACAATGAGTTTATGGGCAGCTTCCATTTCGTAAAGTGCATCTCATTTTCAGTAAAAAAGAAAAGGCCAAAGTATTAGTTGCTTCGATAAAAAAAAAGAGTCGAAATTAGTGCCAACGAATAATTGTTTATCATTGTATCAAAAATCTCAATCGTATACCTTCCATTCTTCAAATCCTTGAGCACTCTCAGAGTTCAACTTCTTGATAACAACAATCATTCCAGTGCCAGCTTTAGTCGGAGAAAGCGTCTTCTCATCAGCCCATCCTTTATACACAGTGGAAAGATAGAGAATCACGTCGCCTGGAAAGTGCAAGACGAGCTCTCGGTCTATCAGATAAGTTATATCAGTTCCAACAGAGTATTGTAATAGATAGAAATCCCAAGGCATAGTATACTAACACTACACCAAAAGAAGCCTTTAGCGGCAATAAATTTTCCTGTTATCATTTACTTTGAAATTTCAAAAGAACACAAACTGCACCTGTATAGCCCTTTAGCTCAAACTTCTGTCCACTCAGAGTTCAAATTTCCATACTCTCTAAACTTTTTAGCATATCCAACAATTGCGTGTGCCAATGGATGCTCATTATTTTCCTAATTAGAACCAAGTGGCAGTTATCAGTCTCACCTATTAGTATGGACAAATTGATTTGTTCCTCCTGATTAGGGGTGGCAGGAGGACCGAGTCGGGCGCCCCGGCCCGCGTCCGGATCGAGAACCGGCCCACCAGACCCACTCCCGATGACATTGAGGGTTTAGGGGTTGGGGGTTTACGAGGATTGATCAGGGGCCAGTTCACTGTTGGTCCTGATCGACCCAGCCCGTTCCTGGCCCGCTTGAAACGGATGGTTCACGCGATCCCCTATTATTATTTTTTTAAAAAAAAACTGAATTTGTAGCGGTTGCCAGCCGTTAGGGAAACGGCTAGTGCCCCCCCCCCCCAACGGATTTTTTCATTCACTTCCCCAACACCCCTCCCCCCCTCCCCCCTCCCCCCCGCCCCTTAAACCCTCAAGTTATCATTAATACACTTTAATCCATTTTTAATATTACAAATACCCCTCTATTCCTAACTATTTGTTACAAAATCATCTGTTCTAATTTCTCTCATCTATTTTCTATATCCTCTCAAGTATCAATCTTAATTCTTAAATTGTAATTTTTATTCCATTAAAATCTCATATTTGCTATCAAGTATTGGAGTTTCAATTTACAAGTTACAAGTTACAAGAAACTACAAGCTTCAAGAATCGATTTAACGTCTGCTATTAACGCAGACGTTTCGTACATTCGTTTCATAATATTTATATTTGATTTTTCCTCTTTAATTTTTGTGTTACTATTATTTTAATATTACACTTTATATACAATTAAATATGAGTTCTAGCAACAACAAAAAATCATTAAAGGAAAAGAAAAGAACAAGAGAACAAACAAGGTGAAATTTTTAAAATATTTAATTTTGGTAAAAAAAAATTAAGGAAAAAAATAAGAGTAAATGTGGTGGTACTTCATGTAAATCAATGTCTAGAGTTTGATTTAATACAAATGATTATACTTATGTTGATGATACTTCTTATGATATTGATCCAAATGTTCAACTCGATCATGAAAGTTTAGAAGGACGATATGGTAATATTAATCATAATCCTGATAAAAATTCAGGTGAATAAGTAGAAGTTGATTCGGGAGAAGAGGAATTAGAAGATACACCTACTAGTCCGATGACACAAGTTCCAAATGAAACTACAAATTTAACGGAGTAAAATTGTGGACGTCCACCCCTTATACCTCCCACAAGGGAGAAGGTGAAGTATCAACTCCCTAAAACTTCTATTGTGTGGCAATTTATGACCTTCGATAAGGAAAATAATATTGTTATTTGTAATAAGTGTAAGAAACCTTTTAAACATAGACAAGGTGGGGTCAAGGTAGGACGGGGGGATTAAATAGACATTTTTTATCTTGTATGCCGATTCAATATAAAGAAGCTAAAGCATTAGACTATACAAAAAAAGGAATTCCAGTTAATGAATTTGATATTAGTGGTAATGAATTGGTAGGGGCTTCTAACATGGTTCAAGGAACATTAAATCCTTCTAATCCATGTGGTCCACTAACACAACGTAAATATAATAAGGAAAGAGATCACAAAAATTTAGCTTAAATGATTTCTGTTTGTGGTTTGCCTTATAGTTTTCCTTCAAATCCCGATTTTATTAAATACATTCAACAAACTTATAGTCCTGCTTAAAGAGGTTTTACAAGAAATACTGTTAAATCTGATGTTTCTGAATATCAAGGTAAATATTGTCAATTTTTTCATTGTATATTTAGCATATTAGATAGTAGAGCGTCTATAACTTCGGACATGGGTCGTAGTGTTAATGGACATGATTATTTAACTATTACAGTACATTGGATTGGTCATAATTGGAATTTGCAAAAAAGAATCTTAAGTTATAAAGAATGTGTAGAGAAAAAACTGGTCCATATTTAGCTTCAAATAGTTTGAGTGTTTTAGATTATTACATGCTAATAGATAAAGTAATGTCTATCTCATAGATAATGCATCTAATAATACAAACGCTGCTAGTATGTTAAAAGTTAGATTATATCCAATTGACAATAAAGCTTTTCATGTTAGATGTGTTGCACATATATTAAATTTAGTTGTATAAGATGGTATTTAATTATTCAATTGTGGTTGCATGAAAAATGAATATGTTGTTGCCTGGATTTTTCATGCTAATAAAGCTGCTAGAATTAGGGAATTTAATGAGCATTGTTTACTACGTGAATTGTCACCTAGAAAAATTCTAAGACATATTAAAATAAGGTGGAATTCTTTTTACAAAATGCTTTCAGTTGCTTACAAATATAAAACACTCATACAAATGGTGTTTAATGCTCAAAATGCTGACCCCTTATATAGAATTTATGATGAAGATTGGGAAGAAACTAAAGAACTATTAGAATTTTTAAAACTTTTTTATGATGCTACAACCATGTTTTCTAGAATATATTATCCTACTATTTCATCAGTATTAATCTTTCAATTCAATTTTCTAAATATCAAAAAATAGATAAATTTAGAGTTGCAATTGAAGTTATGATTGAAAAATTTTAAAAAATATTTTTTCCCTATTCCTCAGATTTATTTAAGTGCTACTTTACTTCATCCTGATTATAAATTACAAGGAGCGCAGACATTTGTTGACATTTTTTATGATACATTAGAAATTTTAGCGGAAGAAAAAATCTAACTTGTGAAACGTGTAAATGTAGAATAAAAGTAGAAGCAAAAATTTTGTATGATAAATATAGAACTACGGAAAATACTCAAGGAGAAGTTTGTCAAACTTCTAATCTTGAGAATGAAGTTCGAATTTCAACTTATATGCGAGGTTTTCTTGGTCTTAATTCTACTAACCGTGATGATTTTGAAGAATATCTTAATCAATCTTTAGAAGCATTGGAAATCGAAGATGACAATGAAGATTTATTAGGATGGTGGAGGAGGCGGAGCGTTGCATTTCCAACTTTGAGCAAAATGGTTTGTGATGTTCTAGCTATTCAAGCTTCATCAGTTGCATTGGAGGCTGCTTTCAGTGCGGCAAGATTTCAAATTGGCGATCTAGACATTCATTGGCGGAAGAAAGTTTGGAAAAATCAGTTTTATTTAGAGACTGAGTTAATGCCGATAGGAGGAATAATAATTTGCCAAAGTTAAGTTCCAAACAAGCATCTTGGGTTAAAAAGGTAATTAAATGTAGTTATGATGAATTAGAGTCACAAGAGTTTCTAGAAAATTTGCCAACACCGGAGGATGTCACCATCGATATGATGCAACAATTAGAATTAAATTTGAAGGAGAAAACAAATATTATTAGATTACATATCAGAACTAATTGAAACAGAACCCTTCCTAGAAGGTGGCTGCGTAAAATTAGTTACTCATCTAATATTTGTAACAAATATTGGTTTTTACATATGAGAACTTATTGAAATAGAACCCTTCCTAGAAGGTGGCTGCGTAGATTAGTTACTCCACTAATATTTGTAAATTATAATTTCTAAGTTCTAAGTTGCAATTAATTTTATTGAATAAATTTGAAGGCTTTATTCAAGTCTTTTTGATACAATTATTGTCTTGCATTCTTAATATTAATATATAATTATACATACATATTTACATATATACTAGACTAACTTTAAAATACTTAATTTAAAAATAGAAACTTGACATTTGAAATTTCAAGTTTAAATTACTTTAAAATATTTAAAATACAAATTTAAATTTCTAAAATTTGAAATTTGAAACTTGAAATTCAAAACATTAAGCTTGAAATTTGAAAATTTAATTTGAAATTTGAAATTTGAAATTTGAAATTTGAAACTTGAAAGTTAAAAGTTAAATTTGAAATTTATTAGGTAAAAACATATAATTTCAATACAAATAAATAAGTATATAATAAAAATAAAAAATCCCCCGTCCCGTCCCGGCAAACCCTGTCCCATCCCGTATATATAGTGGGAAGGGATGGGACATATTTTTGTCCACCCAATCTCGCGACCGGCCAAATTGATCTCCGTCCCCCGTCCCGTCCCGTCCCCTTGCCAGCCCTACTCTTGATAAAAGATTCTAGTTAATAAAAATTGGTATAAACTGATTTAGCGGTATATTATGTCAGTATTTTTAACTGGATACTATGTGACATATGCAAGATCACAGAGAAAAACTTCATAGATTCGATGTCTATAATGCTAGCAGTGCAAGACTAGCATAAGAAACAAAGTGATAGCAGTTAATCAATCTCATATCCGTTCAATAATAAATGCTTTACCATATCTACATAATTTTTTTATATTGCAACGTGGATAACAAGTAATCCATGTTTAAATAGATGCCCAATGGTATAGGAATTCAAATATGGGATAGTGTTTTGCTGCTATAGCTTCCCATAATGTGGTGTCACCACTTATATATGTTATTGATGGAATAAATAATAAAAAACTCATATAGCACTTGGCCTGTCAAAATTTTAATAAATTTTAAGTGACATTTCTTGAGATTGTCATACCTGATAAATGTATGTTACATCCATGACTAAGAAGCACCATTACACGTTACCCTTTTGATGCTGCTATATGCTGATGAAATGCAAAGAGAGCATATATGTTTACAAACTCGAATACAACAAGTATATTAATAGCATAAGTATAGGAAAATATTGATATTGATCTCTAAATTGACACATTTGGAAGATCACTGATGAACATGAAGAAAGTTCTTCATCATGGTGATGTTATCCTCCTGCCTACTCTTCATTTTTTCTATCAAAGAACTAACTATATATAAAAACAACATGCAGTTTTAGTTAGTTTCACGTGCTCTGGCTCAAAAAAATATACCCGCGCTCGAAATATAGTAGTGCGAGACCAAACAGGGACTGGTAAGCATGGGTCACCACCTTCATTTATCCAATTAGACGAAAAATAATGCTAGACTAAACTAGAAATACGATACGAGTTAAAGTTTGTTCTTAATTGGAGTTCCATTTTCAGATATACTATATCGAGTTAAAGATTTAAAACGGTAACATGGTCGATCAAATCATCAAGCATGTAGCCATAAGCATCCACAATATATATTCCATGAATATGCATTCAAGTATAGATACATCTTTTAAGGTATGACACCAATAAATGAGACAAAGAAAGCGTTTCATTTCTCTTACTCTTCTATTTGTTTACTCCATTTTCCATTTCAAGTTAAATTTACCACCTTAATCAATTACATGAATTTTTGTTCAAAGAGCACCATCAAAAGCAGTAGATAAAAGGCATACAACCTCAACCACTAAAATACACACTGGGATACAACAATTTATGATGTTGTAGTTAACACATTATAAGAAAATATCAAGATTGAGCTATGAATTCACAACATTTGGATAATCACTAAGTAGCTACGAATGAACCTAAATGAAGTTCTTGTTATTCATCTTGTATTCCTAACATACTTAGAACAAAACTTGGAAGAACTTGGTAAGACAACAAAGTTTAAGAACATTTTCACAACTAGAAAATTAAAACTAGTAGAGATACTAGAATCAGAAACATATTAGAAAAAAATAAATATATGAAATAATTTTCCTAAAGAAGAATTGTTGTTAATCCGTGTTTAAAGAATCTTACTGATTCCAACAAACTTTGCAGAAATAAAAAGTTACCAAAGTTTAATGAACCAGTGAAGAACAGAAGAACATAAATAAATTCACAAATCTAAAATTTGTAACACATACCAAAATTTGGAAAAACAGGAAGAAGATCAAGCCCACTGAATGCACAGTGTCTCCTTAAGGAAATTATTCCCCTCTAGTATTCGAGGTTTGATTTGGAATATGTCCTCCAGGGTAGAATGATCTCAATCACCAATGTATTGATACCCAAAACGCTGGTGTCAGCGAGCCACTCAACGGAAGTAAAGTACACTTATAATAGTAGATTTAGTAGTAGAAGAAGAAGTCCATAAATTATATATTTAAAATGAGAGGAAATCCCTCAATTTATAGAAAACAAAGGGTAGTGCGAAAATGTTCCTATTGTGCCTTACCGGAAAGGTCACAAACCTTTGGAAAAGTCACAATCTTTTGGAAAGGTCGTCACGTTTCATAAAAGTCACAATTTTTCATAAAAGTCACAACTTTTCATAAAAGTCACGACTTTTAATAAAATTCGCAACCTTTCATAAAAATCACAACTCGTCATAAAAGTCGCAACTCTTCATTTTCCATTCATACCTTTTAAACCCCCCCCCCCCCCCCCCCCCCCCCCCCCCCCCCGCATGAATGGGGATTGAATCCAAGACAAAGAAACGGACAATTATGTGTACTTTACAAGCAATAATTAGTTGCATCTGGATAAGTAGGTTTCCACTTGGACTTTCTGTAGTAAATGATACGCTCAAATTACACTTCTTCATAGTAGTATAAGCAGTCATATCAAGTAAAGAACCCAACCAGTAGGTTGGGGTCGATCCCACGAGGAAAATGGTTTAGACTTAACTTCAATATACAATTACTTCTATTTAGTCAAGTCCTTTCCGAAGGGGGGGGGGGAGGGTTTGTAAAACTAATATGTTCAATTATTTCTAAATAAAACAAGTAGAAAGATTAAAACTTTGGTTTTTATCAAGTGATGAGAGAACCTAGGGTGTAAGTATTCCCCATAGATTCATAACGCGGTAATCCTAGCTATAACAATTCTTTTTCCTAATGTCTTGCATGCAAAGTGATAATTTATGTATCTCTAAATCCTTGGTCCGGCATTTAGAGAATTTTACCACTTACCTTGGTCCGGCTACGTGTATCTAAGTTACTAAACATTACCTTTACTTCATATTAAGCATCATATTCGATGTATGGCTTAGTTATTATTTCGTACCAATCGAAACTAGCCTATTAGATAGTATTTACTAAATCTATGTTGATTATTCTTTCCTATTAACTACCCCATTGGTCCGACAAATAGAAATAGGGCAAGTTCTAACGCATGTACTCGTTAAAAAGACTTCTAAATGAAAGAATTATCAATACATGCAAGAACCAATTCTAGAATTGTTATTTAGCTAGTTTTACCTTGTTAATCACCCATGGTTCCCACAACCCTAGTTATGGATTTAGTTACCTATGCTTAGAAATACACAATTTTTGGTTGTCTGATAAGAATCCATGTACTTACTTTGATAAGTTTTAAGAAAATCCAGAAATCACACTTGAAATAGCAAAATTTACTTGATAATCAAATCCAAAAACTTGAAGAAAATTGCTAAATTGCAATGTCAAAGCTCCAAGACAAAAGTATGAAAAATAATAAAAAGTCTAACCCCAAAAATGAGGTTTTTAACCCTATATGTAATAACAAAGTCCTAACTTAAAAGGAGTTCAAAATAAGGAAAGTTTGTCCCAAAACACGTCTTCAATCGACGACCCCACTTACGATGCGTCGATGGATCGATGCACCGTCGACTGCTTCCGTCGATCCATACTTGTTATCTTCTTCAATCCTTCAAATTGCACCTTCTCCTGATCCAATCAACGGACCAACAACATGGTCCGTCGGTGCACTTACGGTCCGTCGGTGCCTACCATCCTTCCACACTTAAACTTTTCTCCAACACCGGGTACTGGACCGTCGATCCTTTCATATCCCAACACTTAGTCAGAATTCCCCAATTTGCTTCCAGATGCTCAAACCTTCAGTCGACGGCCACCACTTACGGTCTGTCGATGAGACGATGAGCCGTCGATGGCTTCGTAGGTGGTCACTTATGCACTGATTTCTGCAGTCTTCTCCACTTCCATTTTGGATAACTTTCCTGCAAAACACAGATAAAATTATATTAAAATTACTACAAAAAGCCCTAGACACACACTAAACTTAAGGAAAAAAAATTGAATGTACCGTGAAACCACTGTACATCAGTAAACATATGTCGGATATACTCAGTCAATTGGTAGATATGATATCTTTGAACCGTCGAGCTTTGGTGTATACCTAGACAACCATATGTCACACAATTAACCCTTTACCGTTTATGGTTCTTATGGTTGTGTTCGTTTTAGCCATGAACACCTCCTGGTTTCATGAGTGTATAGAGATATGGGCTTTCGACAATCATCTTCTTTGAAGCGGTCTACACTTCACACTCACATAAATGATTCCTAGTCGTGTTATCGCGTAGATACACTATTTGGCCAACTCTACCAAACTTAGCAAATCATTAAAACCATTAAGCTTTATTAACTCATTAACAAGCCTTAATGTTGTATCATTATCCTTGAGCATTGTCTTCATCATGAGAATGGATTGAGTTTGTTGACAATGCCGAACCGTCATTCACAACATTGTTTTTCTCCTTGAATCTAGCTCTTGGGATCTCCAGTCTGCTAGATAGAGTTACCTCCATGATGACTTGTCCTAAGCCGTAAATCCATTCCCTTAGATGATATTTCAACTTTCTCTCTAGTTAGGCCTTTTTGTAAGTGGACCGACACATTATCATTTGACTTTACATAGTCAATTCTGATAATTCCACTAGAGAGTAGTTTTTTAACTGTATCATGTATATGTCATATATGACGAGACTTTCCGTTATTCGTCATGATCCATGCCCTACCTATTGCATCTTGACTATCAAAGTGTATGCATACTAATGCCAATGGTTTGGGCCAAAATAGAATATCTATCAAGAAATTTCGGAGACTTTCAACTTATTCACCGACCTTATCTAGAACACCAAGCTCAGAGATCATTGTAGAGCTAGCGATACATGTCTCTTTTGAAATATTTCCAAGAGACTGCTCCTCTACCAAGAGTAAATACATATCCACACGTGGATTTTACTTTATTTGTCCGATGATCCAATATGCATCACTATATCCATTCAATACCGCTGGATATTGTTATAATGCAAGGCATAGTTTTAAGTATTATGTTAAATACTCCAAAACTCTATTTATTGCCATCTAATGAGTTTATTTGGGATCACTTGTGAACCGACTCAGTTTATAATAGCAAATGCTATATCTGATCGCGCACACTTCATGATATACATCATATTTCCCAATACTCTAGAACAATTCAATTGTTAGTCGCTTTTGCTTTCACTCTTTTGAAATGCAAAGCTCACATTTATTGGAGACTTGACAATATTGACATCCAAATATTTGAACTAGTCAAGTACCTTTTCAATGCAATGAGACAGTGAAAATGCTAAACATTATGGAGTTATAAGGATTCTTATATCTAAGATCGCATTAGCAACTCCAGTATTTTTCATTCCAAACTTGCTTTCTAGCATACATTTAGTAGCATTTATGTCATTAGTGTCTCCATTGATGATCAACATATCACCAATATAGAAACAAACAATGACCTTATGATTTTAATTGGAAAACATTATCACTTCCATCATTCTTAAATCCATTTGCCAACATGGTTTTTGGTCAAATTTCTTATGTCATTGTTTGGGTGCTTGCTTTAGTCCATAATGTGACTTAACAAGTTTGCACACTTTCTTTTATTACCAGGAACCACAAAACCCTCGTGTTGTTCCATGTAAATTTCTTCCTCCAATTCTACATTTAAGAAAGTTCTTTTCACATTCATTTGATGAATTTGGAGGTCATATACCACAACTAATAATTTTAGCATCCGAATGGATGTAATTATAGTTACTAACAAGTTTATATATCGACACGATCAAAACCTTGTTTTTGTATAAAGCCTTTGACAGAAAGTCTTGCTCTATATTTGTCAACAGTTCTATCCACTTTCATTTTCCTTTTGAGGATTCACTTTGAACCCAAAAGTTTATTTTCTGGAGGAAGATCAACAAACTTCCAATAGGATTGCTCAAGATTGAACCAATCTCACTATTGACACCATTTGTCTAAAAGGATGAGTCTACATAAGACACAAGAAATGTTACAAAATCATATTTGAAGGACGTATATGTCCCTTGACATTTACTACGCCTCTGAATCTCTTTATTAAGTACATTCTCCTTTTGTTCTTTCCATGGTCGATAAACCTTTCACTAGACTACTCAAGTCTAATTTTACAATCCACAATCTTAGGTCCTATTTCAATCCTTTTAGAAATAGAAACTTGGACTTTGGCTAGACACCCCCACACTTTGAAATATTTTAAGTTGGATTTCCTTCCTTTCCATTTCTCATATGGAATAGATTGTGTCCTGAACAAACAAAATTATTTTCTTTATCAAAAGACAAAACTTTTTTTTTGTTACCTTTCGCAGTAAGGATAGTTACTCCACAAAAGTTTTTTGGTAAACCTGAACTTATGAATAATGCATTTGGTTTTTTATTAGATTGAGGTGAATAGGGCAGTAGTTTGATGAATAATTCCATTTTCCAAACATATTTCTACATAAGGAATTCTTATGACTTCTTATCTTTTTCCAAATTGATTTTCAACTTCGATATTACATTGTCTAGGCATTTGTATTGCTTCATGCTTACCATTCAGCAAATAGACAAAGTCATTTCTAATGCAATTGTCAATAAAAGTAACGAGATACTTTTCCCACCAGGAGATGGTGTTAATTTGATATCACAAATGTCAGTGTAAATCAATTCTGAAGAATTAGAATTCCTTTCAACAGATTTATAAGAATGCTCAACAAACATAGATTCCACAAAAACTTGACATTTTTATTTATTGCACTAAAAGTTAGACAAAACTTCTAAGTTGATCAGTTTTCCTTACAAGGTTTTGTAATTAACATGCCCCAAGTGTTCATGTTACAAACATTGACTCAAGCAAGTAAGAACAAATAAAAATATTGAGTTCGAAAAGCTCTTCGCGAGGTAGCTTTTTCCTCACTAATATTGTGTTCCTATTTCATACAATTTTGTGTGATACAAACATTGTTTAGAGTCATCACCTTGTCAAATGCCCTTCTCATAAGGACCTTTCCATAAGTTTCAATTTGATTGTTATAGAGCTACTCATGAACAAAGTTTCATCGGATTCAATAAAGACTATAGTCCAAATGTTACTTTTACAAAAACATAACAAATGACTATTCATCAATAATCATGTTTATGCAAATACTTTTATTATAACAGACATATCTTTTCATGAAAAATCATATTTTTTTTCATAAAAGAACACAATTATTTTGAACAAGTATATATATAATTTGGTTGTTTCATACTAGTCACACTATATACTAGTAATAGAAAAAAACTCAACAACCACAATACCAAATATACTCCAAGAATTTTGTGGGTCTAACATAATACAAAAGTATCATTGAATTTCATATCTTTTGCTCCAAAGTTAAATTAGACACCAAGTCTAATCATAAGCAAAGAACCACAACATTTTAAATGTGATCTCAAAAATATTTTTCAAGTATTTGAAATAGTTTTTCCACATACTTTCCTAGACTTTAAAATGTCATTGACAATATGAAAACTATTTCGGAAATATTATTCTACAAAAGAATTATACTCCTTCAATTCTCTTTGACAATGTTTACACAATGTCAAAGTTCATTCCATAGAGGCATAAAATCACAAACTCTAAGTCACTGGTATTTTTCCTCAATCACAAATAGGCATACCACTTAGTATTCTAAATAGTAACAATAAGGACAAAAAGAAATTGTACAATTTATTTCTATATAACATTGAAGTTTATAGAAAATCAAAAGTACAACACTGACTTATTATGTGAAGTTTTATATACCAAAGCAATTGCATAGTCCAATTTATCCAGAGTAGAAAACCACAAAAGCTTTTAGTCTACAAAAATTAGACACGCTAACATTTCACATGGAGTACAAAACTACAAAAGTCTTTTTTTTCCTTCTCCAAACAGAATAAAACATATTCTTAGACCATCACATAGAAATGTTTTTCTTTTAAAATAGTCTTTCAGCTATAACATTTTAAACATACTATTTATCAAACAAAAATATGCATCTCATTCTGAAAACTAGTAAATTTTAAAGGCAACACTATTTTCAAAAAGAAAATCATTTAAAAAATATTCGATTTGCAGAACTTTTTCCAAATTCACACATGATAAATATCAAAAATTTTAACCTTTAGAAACTATTTTCCTCGTTAGATAAACAATAAGAAGGTTACCGGGTGTAATCTTTAATCGAAATATCACAAAACAAATTCTACTACATTCTCACTTCGACCTTGCTAAACTACGCAGAAACACAAAGTTACCAAATTTTAATGAACCGGTGAAGAACAGAAGAACATAAATTAATTCAAAAATCAAAAATTTGTAACACATACCAGAATTTGGAAAAACAAGAAGAAGATCAAGCCCACTGAATGCACAGTGCCCCCTTAAGGAAATTATTCTCCTATAGTATCCGAAGTTTGATTTGGAATATGTACTCCCAGGGTTGAATGATCTCAATCACAAGTGTATTGATGCTCAAAACGTTGGTGTCAGTGAGCCACTTAATGGAAGTAAAGTACACTTAGAATAGTAGATTTAGTAGTAGAAGAAGAAGTCCATAAATCATACATTTAAAATGAGAGGAAATCCCTCAATTTATAGAAAACAAAGGGTAGTGCGAAAAGGTTCTTATTGTGCCTTACCGGAAAGGTCACAAACCTTTGAAAAAGTCACAATCTTTCGAAAAGGTCATCACCTTTCATAAAAGTCACAACTTTCCATAAAAGTCACAACTTTTCATAAAAGTCAGAACTTTTAATAAAATTCGCAACCTTTCATAAAAATCACAACTCTTGATAAAAGTCGGACTCTTCATTTTCTATTCACGCCTTTTAAAACCCAACAGTTCTTCATCATGGTGATGTTAACCTAATTACAGAAAAATTGAATTTTATACGAATAAATAAGGTTTTAATTAGCTACTGAGTTTAGTTGTTTACCTTCAAATAGGAGATGAAAATCAAATTCCACAATAGCTAGTTTGGTTGTTATTTGCAATTCTGCACCAATTTTATTGGACACAAGATTTGATATAGAAACACATGCATCAATTCAAACAATATATATAAAAGATAGAACTCTAGAACATACAATCATACATGGCCCAACCAATAAAATGCATATTAGTAGTCACTAAACGGCATGGTCGTACAATTCCAACTCAATCAAACCGAATAAAGGCAATCGACGATGATGAATTTGCTTACAAAAATACAAATTGCTGACGATGAGCTCTGGAAGAGACATCAAAAGCTTTGATTCGTCTTTCTTTTCATCAATAGCACTGATGCACTAAATTTCACCGTATTGTGTAGAACTCCACCGTTGTGTCAGATTCCACTGCCGATGTGCCGAACTCCACTGTAGTTGCGCCGATTACTATCACCGTAGTGCTGATTTCATTGAAGGGCGAAGATGGGGAAAACTCAAAGTAAAAAGGAATTGGGGGAAAATGGAAAAATATAACAAATTCACTTTCATTCTACCCTCCTTTACTGGCTAAAGATTAAATGCCGGTAATAGTGTAGCTAATTTAATGTATTAGTGGCATTTCACTTATTGCCTCTAAATAAATGCCACTTAAAGCAGTTTTGTTGTAGTGTGTAGGGTTATGATTTATTATGCTAATAACTGTAGGAATTGTGATTAATATAGTAAAAAGGTTGGTTCAGTTAAACCAATGAAGAGAAAAATTCTTACTATTGTATTAAATGGAAGAACTATAAAGAAATGATATCTATCTATTTAGAACGGAATTACACCAAGGAGGAAATGCCGGAACAAATCTGTGGAGATAATGCTTATCGACGTTAACTAGCTTTATTTCTCTGTTACCTTACTTGGTTCAGTATATTCTAGATTTGATATAAACACTCATTTGCTGCCTATTAGGTCTAACCTATTTCCTATTTCAGTTAGGATCTTATAAGTTTGGACTAATCATTTCTAATAATTCATTGATCTTCACGTTCGATGATATTTCCAAGGGACTCTCTAAACTAGATATGGAGATACTATGTCTATACTTAGTAGCTACAAGATTGAAGCCGTTTATGCACTTATGTCTGATATAATCTTTATAAAGTACAGTGATTTTACAGCCAAATGTGCGTCTATGTAAGTGCAAATCCACAAGAGCTTAGTTCCTTGCTCATGGGCATATGCAATACTGTTGAGTTTCTACCACAATATGAACTTAAAGCCAATGTATAACATGATCTCGGATGCAGAGTCTTCCATTCTTGAGATATCAATGATGCATGGGATGATAACAATACGATCATTTAGTGGGCAACTGCTAAGGAGGTGGAAAACAGGCAAGGCAACACAAGCCGCTATGGGGTCTTTCAACCTGTTCGTGAAAACTGTTTACAAGTAAGGCAACTTATGTGTACATGTATGTCTATCTTTATCAGTAAGTTTATGATATTTGCATGTCTACTTTAGAAATAATTTTGTAGATCTATATGTATATCAAACTCATAGCAATGGTTTTGGTTAATCCCGCGTAGCCAAATTTATCTCTGAATGGGAGTAGAGACTTTGTTCCTTAACCACTTTAACCTTTTAATATGTGGGACCCCTGGGTTTCTAGTTGGCAACAGAATTGGATTTCTCAGTTTTTCCTTTTTTTTTTCCAATTTTAGAATTGATTAATACACTAAAGTGAATGTTCTCATTTCGAAAGTTATGTGAAGTATTTAATTTACCCTTTATTTATGATTTCAATTGCAGAACGTAGATAAATATATTGTAAATTGTAGGAACTAGATGACTCCTTTTGAGGCCCTAAGATTGTAGTTTATATTTGAGAAAGATAATGGTGCAGCTGCTTCTTTATGTTTTAATAGAAAAATGTTTTTTCCCTGCTACCCTCTTCCCCACCTTCCAATCAAATGAATAGTAGGGGAATATATGTTTTCAAAATGATGATAACCAATGGTGAGACCTTTCTTAAGGTAAAATACGATAAGTTAAAAGGATATTGTTAAGCAAATGTATATGGTTGGTTGTCATCTTGACATCTTTCTTAAGGGTTTCTTTCAACGGCTTACAATTTGTTCTCATTTGGAACTCTGGTCTTGGATGTAGATTTGGAACTTTAAGATAGAATTCACCACTTTTATTTTAAAGGGAAAGAGGAAGCCCCAGATGTCAACTTCTTTGATGACGACTAAGAAGATATTTCCCAATAGAAGTCCTCTTTGTCAAAATTATAGACCAAGAATTTATTCCTCTCCTTCAAGTTCTACTGCACCCTTCGATCAAATAAATCAAGCTCAGTGCTTAAGACTCAAACATGATACCTGATTAAAGATGCAAAGCAATAAAATTGTTATTGAAAAAAAAAGCTACTTCCATTAACAATGGAAAAATCCTACATAGTGTCAAATATTCAAGAGAGTAAAATCCAACTAGATAAATTTACAAGAGTAATATCAAACAAAGCTACCATGTCATAAATCCAACATATCATCATGAAAAAGAAACTGCACTCACACCTTGGGGTGTCAAAAGAATATGAAAAATCGATCGAACTTAACCGAATCAATTTATATTATTTTTTTAAATAAAATCATGAACTTGTATTTAAATGTATAGCAGTCCAAAACAATATAAATGGTCTGTTTAATTTATCAAATTCAAAAAATTCCCGAACCGGAATGAATAATCTTATGTATATGTAAATATGATTTATATATTAACAATATATTAAATTTAATGTATAAATATATTTTATAATATTTTTCAAATATAAATATTACTTAAGTCCTATGCCTATAATGATTGGCCGACTTTAGATTTTTGTTATTTAATTAGCATTTACTTAATTATGTTCAAAATTAAAAGAGACTATAATAGATACTTCATCAAACAATACGACAAAATCTATACAAATACTTCTATTAAATATTTAAGATCAAACAATACAGCAACAAGGTTTTACATTTTTTACTTGTTGGTGAAGAATATAATTGAAGTGCTTCTTCAAGAACATAGTTGCGAAAGAAATATTTTGATAATAGTATATTTTTAGGTGAAATTTTAAAAAATAAAAATTAAATGAAACGGATCGATACCGAAGAGAAATCGATATGTTGGTATAATTTTAAGAAATGTAATTTTTTTTATACATTATAAAGTACCAAAAAATAGGATATTTATTTTTAAAATAACCAACCGATCCGTCTCATTGACACCTCTACTCACACCAACATCTATAGAAAATTTAAATAATAGGATTATCTCAATAAATTTAGTCAATATTAGTGCAAACAAGTGTTGTGATGCGATGTATATGATTCATCAATCGTTAATTAGATGTGTTGAATTTTTAAAAATCTTAATAGGCTTCATTTTGCGAATCCACAGTAATTGAGAATTTAATATAAAATATCATACATTGAATGAAAAACACAATAAATATAATTTGCAATTTATTTTAGATACCATTGAAATTGTTTTATTAAGAAGAACAATTTTTCTATGATAAAAACTTCCATCGAAATTATTTTATTTAGAAAATAATAAATTTCTATAATAAAATTTATCACACTTAATATGCCATTAAAATCTGTTTGATATTTTTTTTACCTTTCATTGTTAATTACAACACCTATTGAAATGTGTATGCAATGAAAGTAAAAGTTTTCCAATTTAATAGTAAAAAAAAATCCAATAAGAAAATCAGAAAAATAAATCAAAGTTTGAGTTTTGCCGTTAAAGTGTGTCTGCAATAAAAGTAACTTTTTTCCAATTTTAGACATTTTAAAAATAGAAAAAGACCACCATTCAAGTAATTTAAGTTCACTGTTTGAAGGATAAAAGGGTCCAACAAATAAAGTGTGTCTCTTTTTCTGTGTCTTAAAAAGGCAATTTCTTGAAACAAAGAATTTGGTGTTTAGAGAGCCACGTATAGTGCAAATGCCAAAATTAAGAAAATTGTACACGAGAAAAGCACAACCAGCCTCAAAAAAGTTGTGAGAAAAATGCAATTAACGTGAGTGTGAGTGGTTTATGTATGCCAATTTTGTCCCTAAATTTTTATATAAATACCATTTATTGCATTATCTTTCTCATCTTGTTTAAATATAAAGTACTAGTTTTATAGGTGTGTTTTTGTGCCCTATTATTTTAGATTGGTTTTATGAACTTTTTAGGGGAAGGGTTGTTTGTTAGATAAATTTGATGTCTTGTTTTCCTTATGTATCAAGATGCATTTTTGTCTCTAAATTGAAGCTTTTTGTTCTTAATCTGTGTGTTTCTGCCTCTTTTTATGTCCTAATATGTTAGATAGATTTTATTTTGTTAACGGTAAGAAATTTTTAGGGGAACTGTTGTTTGTTAGATAAATGGCTTTGTCATAAATTTCTGAATATGAATAATGCATCACCCTTAGTTATGATGTCAATTATAGAACTAGGTAAACGTTTCGTCAATTGTAGGAACTAGATAACTCCTTTAAAGAAACGCTTTGCTCTGTTTGAATCATACTCGCATACATTGGACCCCCAATTAACTGGATGGGACAGAGAAGACGGAATAGATATGTCCACGTATATTTATTGTTGGAAGATGTCATCGCTCTACAAGAATGTGATGGACCTGCATATGTAGAAACATTTCATTTTATATATATAAAAGTAATCATTTGAAAGACCATTTTAAAGTACAAAATGTTATTCTCTTAATAATGCAATGAGGTTGGTCAAATTTTAAAACTATATTAAAAAGAACATCATTTCTTAGATTCTTTTCAGCAATTTTACTTTCCTATTTTAAATCTTAAATTCTATCATAAAGTTCAAAATTTAGTCAAATGCTTAAATATCAAATATTCAATAACTTA
Organism: Solanum sitiens; assembly: GCA_016801875.1. Classification (NCBI taxonomy): domain Eukaryota; kingdom Viridiplantae; phylum Streptophyta; class Magnoliopsida; order Solanales; family Solanaceae; genus Solanum; species Solanum sitiens. The sequence goes on from JABWTJ010000226.1 coordinate 1,414,903, forward strand.
AATTGTCTCCCTCTCACATTTCCCTTTCTTTTTGTTTACTGTTTTAGGCTGCTTGCATGTGTTTGTAAACTATACTTGTTGAGAGTTGAAATAACAAGGAACTAGAAAGTCATAAAACAGAGGTACTTCATTAGCTTCTTCGTTCGTTGCTCCTCCTACCTTGCTACACATCCAGGTTCATCAGTGGTGTTGCTTGAAGACGTGGTTGCTCTACAAGAGTGTGATGGACCTTCATTCGTACGATTAATCTTCAGCCTCTTACAGCCTGATCTGGGAATGACTTATGAGAGATTTTGATTTGTTATTATCAGGAGCTAGTTGGATTACATGGTTCGTCAAGAAAATAGCTTTCAGAATATTGCCGGGAGTTGAAACTTTTATAGTACGGATCCAATGATGTTACAACATTCCTTGGAACGGCTATTTGTTAAAGAGAGTGATGATACATCTATAGAACTTAACGATCTTCTGATAATAACAAATTCAAATCTCTTAGTGAACCATCCTTAGACACTAAAATATGAAAGAAACATTTACATTTATTTTATTTTCAATTATTGTATTCCGTTGTCCTCACTTTAGCTAACGACAACATTAGTTTTTCATTTTTCGACATTTTCTGAAATTGCTACCATAAAAAAAAAAGAATAAATTAAATTAAATCTGATAGATTTTGATTGATTTTCTTTATAGTATTAGATTTTTTTAAAAAAGAAATAAAATAAAAATATTATTATTATTATTATTATTTTATTTTTATGTATATATTATATAAACAAATAAAATTTGTTATATTAATACGGGGGACCCTCTCAGTTCTAGGTAGCGACATAATTGTTTTACTCAGTTTCTCCTTTCATGTTCACTTTTTAGAATAAAATCTTTTATTCACATACGCAAATTTCAATTCAATGGGCTGTAACAGTTCTGATGACATTCCACTACTCTATTTCAAAAGACCCGATGCAAATATATTTGGGTATTCATATACCGAATGATAGATTACAGTACAAAATCTAGTTTTCTTCTTCGATAATATTTCCTATTAGAAGACGTGAAGTTTAGGGAGAATTAGTATCATAAGTCACTTATAAATTATTTTAGTTTTATCGTCTTTCTATAGAAATCTTCATTTTTACACTTAAAGAAATATGAAAAAGTCATTCTCTTCTATTAAATTTGTAGCCAAGAGATCTCATTTTTTAAATAAAAAAAAGGTTGATATAGTTACTCCCATAAACATTACTCTTTCCAGTTCAAAATAAATATGAAAGGTCTAAAACTGATCGCTTCATATTGTTATCATCGTCTTTATATCTCTTTGACCTCTGGGTGTATTCATTCATAGCAGATGTGTCCAAGAAAAATAGGGAGGAAAAATTAAATGAAACAACAAAAAGGTAAAAGATGAAGTTAATCTGTAATATTTTATCTATTTTTTTTATATTTATTTTTATCAAAAAGATTACTGTAATCTAAGAAGAACATTTATAAGTATACACTTGGAAGCGAATTCCCTTTATTGAAAACAATTTTAAGAGGGAAACTTGAAAATTACACAGTTAAGATGGCATCAATTATATTCACACTCTTTGAAAAAAATTCCGTAACTGCCCAAAGAGTTAATTCGTAATGCCTCAAATTTTCATATAATCCCTCTTTTCTTTCGTCCTTTTGTACAAGTACTGGTGATTACTTTTGGGATTTTGAAATTTAAATCCTTGTTTCAAAGTTGCTGTGAGAAAAGGAAATGGTTTCCTCGTCTCGTATTTCGGTTTCTGAGGAGGAACACAACAAAAGCCTTCTTGAAGTTGGGAATGAACTGCATCAGCGGCCCCCATCTTCTAAAGAGGAGATTTTGGAGAAACTTGATGTGAGAATGTTCTCTTTTCTTTTTCCATCTGCTTAAACCTACGAAGTGAAAAGTACATAGTAGCCAAGGGGGCTCGATTTTATCTATGAGATTTGGAAAATTGCTAACTGACTTCCTAAAATGGTTGAAATTTATTTCTGGTTCTGGTCAACAATTGTTAGTTAATCCTAGGATAAAATAATCACGTTATTTGAAAACATTTAGTAGTTTAGTTGGTTTATTGCCTAATATTTCACCTTAGAAGTGAGGTTTTGATCCCCATCTTGTAATGATCCTTTGTTATTGTATATAATGTATAATGATCTTAGTTTGCATCTGGTGAAATTCCTATAAGCAATAATAGCGAAAGAGCATCTCCTATAGGAGGTCTATTTCTCTTTAAGGACATTCTAGTAATTAAAAGATCTGTCTATGATTGCATCACTTGTGATATCTACTATCATCACTTGTACATGTTCCTTGCATAAAACTTAGGATTTCCTTGTGTCATTGCTTATTTACTGGTCCTGGAAGTCAATTATCTATGTCTATGTTTACTTTTTGGTTTGTGATGGATGAAAGGAAATAAAAGTGTGGAGGGAAAGAGAGATGTTTTACCTTGTGATGCAGTTTGAATTGTATTCTTTATTTTCTACAAGATATCCTTATCTAGACTTCATTTGTTATCTAGAGAAGTATTTCCAATGTATTTGACATGGTTCAATCACTTTTTTTTGAATTTTGGTATATGAAATTTTCAGAAGTTTGAGCATCTTTTGTCACTGGTGAAGCAAATCTCCTCCGTATCGACGCGAGACACTTTTCCGCCTAAAATGTAAGCATTAGTTGCAGATGAACTTCTACGATATTCGGACATGGATGTGAAGGTGTCAGTTGCATCTTGCATCAGTGAGATCATAAGAATTACAGTTCCTGATCAACCATATAATGTAGCATACTTAAGGCAAGTACAACTCGCACAGTTTTCTTTGCCCAATACTGGAAATCAGACTGGTCGACAGTCTTTCTTCTAACGAATCTGTTTTGCTATGTAATTGATAGTTCAGATTCAGTAGTATTTATGTCTATATAATTTTCTTGGACACATGCATAGCAGTTATACATTCTCGTAGTTTGGTTTCTTGCTTAATTGGTGGACAAGACTTTTTTGAGCTTGCAGTGTTAGCGTTTGAGAAATTGTCTTGCTTGGATGGTCGCTGTTATTCAAAGGTTGTCTCAATTATTGAAGTTCTGGCGAAGTACCGAACATGCGTTCTCATGTTGGATGTCATGTTAGATGCATTGATTGTTCAGATGTTTCAACATTTTCTGAATGGCATAAGATATATTTCCAATTATATTATACATATTAATAAATTTCCTAAAGATAAGAGGAATCAAACCCGATCACATGGGTGTAACATTGCTGGTATTTTATCTTTTATTGTTCAGTTGTTTCTAGTAATATAATGTATGCTCTGCCCTTGCCACAAGTTAAAGTATTACATTTAGTCGATATAACCTGATCCATGAAGCCTGCACATTTTTGTCTGTAGAGCATCTCCACAACTTACTCTAAAAGCATTGTATATAGGTGGATAGTGTCTCTACTCGGTTAAGCTCGTATTTCCCTTGGTTTCCCTTACAATAAAAACTCTTCAAATTGTTGAAACACTTCCAAGCATGCAAAGACAATAGATTTAAAACATGTGGATATATTAAAGAGAGTTTATATAAATACTGTTATCTTCCCTCCCTTGGTATATAGTCATCTTGTCCGCTGTTTTTTTCTTAAATTTCTCAACAACCGGCTGCTATTAAGATTAAATATTCTATGTGAAATTTCTTAAACCTTCTATGTTTATGACTATTCAGATTTGAAATCTGATAAGTATGATATTTTATTTATCAAACTATCACTCTTTGACTAGTAATTAGATATTAATCGACTATCACTAATTAATCACAAATCAATTGTACATCCTTAACTTGTACAAATCAAACACTTCTATAGCAAATGGGATTGAAGGTGTATATGACAGTTTTAGCAGTATATTCACCGTTGTACCTTCATATGTTGAATTAAGCCTAAATGAACTTATATGGTAAGGTACATATATAGCATGTCAAAATCTACCGGATTCTTTTTTCCTTCACAAAGTTCAAAGACTAACAGTTTGTTTTGTATGCCAATTTTTTCATCTGGAGAATGGCTGACAACTGTTTTGTATCTTCCCCTATTTTAAGGCCGGAACACCCTGATAAAGTAACTGACTTCAAGGAAATAATGACCATGATAATAAAAGAGAGTGAAAACATTCCAATGCAATTTCTAAGCATCCTTGCGAACATCCTCATAAATAGTGTTAAGAAGGAAAATCAGGTATTTCTTTTCCTCTACAACTTTATTCATCTATCTATTTTATTGTTTTTAATTACGTCTTATTTTGGTTTAGAATGTTTCGCCTCGTTCTTATGTGTTGGGAGAGGAAGTTCTTCAAGAAAGTGCTGTCAAACTTCATCCATATCTTCCAAAAGCAGTGGCGGCCCTCAACTTTTCCTTCAAAAAATATTCCGAAGTTGTTGAATTGACATGGAGAGAGGGAATGAAATGTAAAGCTACGGTGGGTGTATCTGATAATTCAAATTGATTGCTGCATTTATTTGTAAAATTCATGATTGTTTATCTGATAATTCAAAATTTTCCTGTCTAATTTACAATGAAATGGAAACTGATAAACATGCAATGTTCATTTTATGATAGACCATCTTTGCTATGACTTTCAAGTTCTGTATTCAGTCAATTTATCCTCTTTTCTTGGTTATGTTCGAATACATCACAGGTGGAAAATGCTCCTGAAGATATTGCAGCGCATGCTTCACCGAAGAGAGTTGTTCCATTCTTAGATCAACCACATAACTTGCTGGGGAAAGATAATCACAAGCATAAGGACGGTGATGTCGTTGTAGAGATGGATACAACTTTAAAGGAATCAAAACGTGAAAATGCTATGAAGCAGCAGAAAAATACCAATTCAAGGACCACATCGCGACCTGAAAACTTGGGGTTCACAAATACAGTCGAAAAGGCTATACATCCAGAAGCTACTCAAACTTCAAAGAAAAGAGGTTGGAAACCTAGTTTTTTTTAATAAACTAGACGAAGGATATGATGATGCTTGGATAAATGGAGAAAGGAGATCAAAAGCCCATATTCTCTCTAAGGGTCGTGGTAAAGATGCTAAAAAGAGGGGAAGCAGTTCACCTAAATGTGCAATCTCCAATGGTGAATCAGGAGCTGAGGATCATGATAAAAGATGGCGGTCTTAAGTTGGTGAATCAGGAGCTGAGGTAAATCAAACAGTTATCGTTAATTGACTTAACACTTTTAGGATGTTGTGTATTTAAGTATAGCATTTATTACTTCAACTTAGTTGTAGATTTACTATATGAATAACTAAATTGTGCGGGCATTGGGCTGTGCCTCTTCAATCACCAAAGAAAACAATTTTGCCAAAGCCTCTAAAGAACAATATTTGCCATCAAAAGAAATGATCAACATTTATTGTAGTATCATCTGTTAGATCCTTACCAGAGAATATCTCCCTCTTAGACATTTTACCTTATAGGGATGCTCATGCAAATAAATGCATCAGCCTTGATTTAAATATAAATTGAAATGGTAAATTAACCAATCTATAACTTCTGTAAAGATATTGAATGATACCAAGACCATAGTCCATACAAGTTGGGCTAATATTATTTATGTGAAGGTTACTTACTCGTGCTTTTCTATGCCCAACTTCATGAAAGCAATCTCTACTTTTCTGCGCCGCATTTAAAGAAGAAGTGATCTAGAGTGTGGAATTCTATGTGATTTTCTGCAGTTGGGCTTCTCCAAGCATTTTGAGTAATCTTATACCTACAATTTTGTCTTTGTACATAACTAATGCTTGCATTACTTATACACTCTATTGTTCATTGAAGAGTGTATTACTAATACCATGGATTTCTAGGTACTAGTAAACAAGGGATTTAATATATTCATTAGAATGGTTAAAGATTCAATTACCACTACTGTAGATTGGTCATGGTTTGCATCAGGTGAAATTCTTATAAGCACCCCTAGTGAAATATCATTCCTATAAGAGGTTTATTTCTTTATCAGGACATTCTAGGAATTAAAAATTTGTCCATGTTTACTTAACTTAGCAAACAGGGGCAAAGTCCGATAAGGGATGCGGTAGGGTAATCCACTGATTCTCTCAATGGGGCTGAAATTGCAGAAGGATACATCATACAGCTGACACCTTCTAGTTTTGGATTGAATTGCAGGGCTTGTACATCCAGATAATGTGATACCTTATTGTTCAATGAATACTATATCACATCGGATGGTTCTTATGTTTTTGAACTTCGTTGATTGTTCGTTGGGTTACTTTCTGATCTTTTAAGGGTAAATGTTTTTATCTAACCTAAAAGTTGGGCGTAGATTGTGATATCTACTATTATCAACATGTTCATTGCACATAACTTGGGATTAAGGATCAGTCAATATGATCCATTTTGTATTATATTTATTTTGAAGGAACATGGCCTACATCTCTTTCTTGTGCTTCAACTTAAGTAATATCATAGATTAGGATTTCCATGTGACATTTCTTATTTATTATCGAAGTGAATGTTCTCATTTCAAAAGTTATGTTGACTCAATTAAAGTATTTAATTTACCCCTTATTTTGACTTTCTATGCAGGCACTGGGTTCTGTCTCAAACACCAAAGAAATCAATTTCCCCAAAGCCTGTAAAAAACAACGTAAACAACGTAAAAGCAAGTACTTTCTATCACAAGAAGAGGTAAACATCTGTTAGCATTTATTTGATCTGGCATTCTGCTATTAACGTTAGCCTACTTTCTGTAAGTTCTTAGTGAAGTGAATGAATGTATTTGTTTTGGAATATTATGTCAATTCAAGTAAAGTGTTTGTTCTACCCCTTATATTTACTCAACCTTGTTGGATGCTCAAACTGATTCTAAATGTGAGTTCTCCTAGGCATTAATTTATGATAATTGGTTCTTGTTATATCCTTTTAAATTAGTCTTTTTCACCTTGCACGACAACCATTTTGGTCTCAAAGTGTTCAATGTGTCATTGTGAATGGCAAACTGCAGCAGAAGTTTAGATGAGAAAGTAAACCTAGAAAGCATGCATGGCGAAGTGATAGAAATCTGAAAACACAATCATAGTATTAATTTCATAACACTTGTCTATGCGAAAAAATCTGGCAGGGGGAAGCAACTGATGATCCGACTCCTCCAATAATGTAAGTTATTAATATCGCATTTAGGCCCCCTTTGCATTGTAATGAATGTAATTCGAGCTGAACGAATATTTTTTTGGTAGGACCATGCAACATAATTTAACTCCAAAAGGAGTTCACAAAAATAATGGGGTCAGGGTTGATGTGCATGGCTATAAAGTAAAGGTGAGCAGTGATCCCATACTCACTTCCATTTTTGCCAAGTATGGTGACATTGCAGTCAATTGTGTCACTGGCTTTCAGAGTTTCCCTTCTTGATATAAATTTGTGATGTTGTAAGGAGGCTGAAAGCCGGTGACGTTGGCTCTACTTCCATCAACGATATGAGAATTTTGTTTTCTGCTGCAGCGAAGATCAAGCTTGATGTAACTTGGCTGCAATAGTATCTGGATGTGATTTCAGAAGAGGGAGATATGGAGAAGAATTTATCGGATTTGACGGAGTTGAGAAAGACTACCATGCTAGTGTCTATAGCAGCTGAAAAGGACATATTAGAAAGTAATAGAAAGTTGTGTATTTAAGTATAGCATTTATTTCTGCAACTTAGTTCTGGACTTATTATATGCATAATTAAATTGTGCGGGCATTGGGCGCTGCCTTTTCAATCACCAAAGAAAACAATTTTGCCAAAGCCTCTAAGGAACAATATTTGCCATCAGAAGAAATAGTTAACATTTATTGCAGTATCATCTATTAGAGCCTTACCAGAGAATATCTCCCCCTTAGACATTTTACCTTATATGGATGCTCATGCATATATATGCATCAACCTTGATTTAAATGTAAATTGAAATGGTAAATTAACCAATCTATAACTTCTGTAAAGATATTGAATGATACCATGACCATAGTCCATACAAGTTGGGCTAATATGATTACACACCCGAAATTTTCCATGACCTATACTAGAGCCTAAAATGTCAAGTAATAATTATTTTAGGTCTAAATAAGTGTAAATAACATGTTTGAGAAGTTTCGGAGCCATAGCATTAAGGAAAGACCTTAACGTCCGGAAAGTAGCGAAATTTAAGTAGTTGACGTCCCTATATTTGGGGAAGGTTTCGGAGGGTCAAATGAATTCTAAAACTTGTAAAAATACTTTGTATAGGTAGAGTGTGGTATATAGAGTCTAACTATCCTATAACGACACCCCAAGGACCACCGGAACGGTCCTTGGGAAGGATCCCAATATAGGTTGGCAGGCTGCCAAAGCAGTCTGCGAAAGTCAAGAATTGGTGGGCTAGTGTGCGATGCGCAGCCAACACGGACCTCACTGCCTCAAATTATTTATGGGAAATAAAATACGTGTTGGCCCCGCGATGCGGAGACACTTCTCAGATATCATAAAAGTCGTAGTTTGGGTGTTTTGACTTCACAAATAAACCCATTTAAGTGAGGGGTCTTTGGGGTAATTTGATGGGTGACTATATAATGTATTAGGGTCATTTTTAGGTCAATTTTATCACTCAAATAGAGTCCCACAAGTTGAAATAAAAAATCTCTCTCTCTCTCCCAAATTCTTTCTTCCTCCAAAACTCCATTGTAGACCATTAGAGCTCCAAGAAGAAGATCAAGACTTCAAGTTTTCAACCAAATTTCATAGTTTTCTCATCTATAAGGTATGGTTTATTTCACTCTAGAGAATCCTTTCCCCAAGAGGTCCTTCAAAAGATGATTTCTAAATCCCCCTAAACAAGGGTTTTTCTCCTCACATTGGTCTTCTTTCTAAAACGAAATTGTGAATCTGATGAAATATGATGAATTAATGGTTAATTAATGAATTCCTATGAGTTTTCCCTTGACCCATGTCTTTCCCCTAAATCCCTAATTTCTTGGATTGATTAAGATAAATTATTGAGGGTGATGAACATGTCACTTGTTTACTTTGGTTTTAGTTATGTTAGTACTTCATGAATTTGCCTATTTCATATGTTTATTGTGAGTTCTTTGGTATTGAAGTATGAAGTATCATGAAGGGCAATGAGGTATGATCTTGATTCTCCTTTGATCTCAATTATTCAAGGTGAAATCTACTTATGTAATAATGATGTTATAGCTAATTGTGTTGTTGGTGCAAGGATCCCACATCCCTAACCCTAGATCTATGTATTGGCTATGAAGTATGTAATTATGTTATGGTATGATCATTATATGATTGAATGTAGTTTATCATGATTATAATATTGCGTTTAAAAGTGAAAGGATAGTTCTCACTTATGATCACCTATGAGCGATTATGATAAGATGTTCACCTAAGGGTCTAGAAGAGGCTAAATGTGAACTTGTATGATGATATATGATGATTACTAAAGGGAATAATTGCTTAGCACCGAAAGGGTATGTAATTGAGACGGAGGTCTCACGTTAGTAAGTCCGGCCTCCCACATGGGTTTCTTCACGTTAGTAAGTCTGGATTCCCAATATATGTGTTGTCTCATGAGATGGAAACCCTCACGTTAGTAAGTCAAGCTTTCTAGAAGCAATATCCTAGTCCCTTAACTATGTGCCCGCATAGGACTCTAGCTTAGTGGATCCACCTAGATAGCTGCGTACTAATGGTTGCACCTTAGTCAAGTGTTAACCCTCTCTTTTCAATGTGCGAGTAGAACACCGGATTCCATGTAGCTCCCATGGTGTCACGTTGGTTATGGCCCTTCTTTCCCTAAAGTAAAGGTATGAACAAGTTATGTATGTGAACTTCTATTAGGGTTGTCTTGAAGGTTACTACATAGTGTGAGGGAGGGTATGGGACTTCTCTTACACATTGCACATATGGGATCCTATAGGATGATTCTAGTATTGTTCTATTATGATTATGATTATGATTATGTTTATGATTATGTTTATAAGCTATGAATAGTGTTGATATATAAAGCATGTTATATATGAGAATATGTTGTAAGTATGAAATGGGTTACTTAATGTGATACTTAGCTTTGGATAGGGTTATGGGGCTTTATTCTTGGCATTGCACAAGTGTTGCTTGAGTTACTTATATGTTGATATGATTATGATATTCCTTATATGTGTATATTGATTTGTTAGTCATTGTGCATAGTTTTGACTAAATCGTGCCTTTTCTCATGCATTAACGATTTTTATGCATAGGGACCATACTTAGTACATCTGGTTTGTACTAACCCATATTTCTTCCCGTTTTCCCAAACATTATTGGTTTGGGCCGTTGAAGTATTATTGAGGCTAAAGCAAGAAGGCTTGGACTAGACTCTCCGAGTTTTGGTATGCCTTCTAGTTCGAGGATGCTACCACACACTCAATCTTAGTAGTACTTCTATTGTGTAGTAGACATTCATTTCTTTCACCCTATGTGGCAATTGTGGATTTGTATAAGAGCTTTCCCCAAATTGTTTGACTTCGATTTAGATGGTTAATATGAGATAAAGTATTAGACTAAATTCCTATGCATTGTTATGGTGTATCGCAATAAGCTTATGTATGCTTCCTATGTAGAGGTCTATGTAAACCTCCTTTCTATATAAGCAAAAGTTTTAATTTATTCATGATTTTGACTTATGATTTGCTATGACGAATGCTTTGAGGCTTGTCTTAGTCCTCTTAGAGGACGCCGATGCCGGTTACGCCTAGAGGGGTACTTCGGGTCGTAACAAACTTGGTATCAAAGCATCAGGCTAAAATCTTGTTATGATTGATGTCTCATTAAACCACGTCTATGTTGTGTCTTATTCATAATTGTGAAGCGCGCCGCACTTATGAATAAGAGACTATGTGATGCTTAGGAACTTTCACTCTTCTTTTATTCCTTAGTCGTGCCTAAGAGTCTTAACTCTATCTAGCCCTTTCTTCTAATCCTTTATTTGTGCTTATAGTCAATGAATACAAGAAGGAACAATGTTCGAAGGGCCGAAGAGGAGAATTTGAATGAGGCGGTTCCCCCTCAAGATCCTCAAAACCCTCAAGTTCCGATTGAAGAAGGGGTTATGTCTAATGTTGAGATAAGGTCGGCCATTCATAGCTTGACTCAAGTGTTGGCTACCCAAGTTTCTAGGGATACAAGAATGCAAGTGAACCCCAATTCTAGTACCACCACTTCAAGGATTGGGGATTTCACAAGGATGAATCCCCCTACTTTCTATGGTTCTAAGGTGGAGGAGGATCCACAAGGGTTAATTGATGAAGTTTTCAAGGTTCTTGATGCTATGGGTCTTTCTTCTCAAGAAAAGGTGGAACTAGATGCCTACCAACTCAAAGATGTGGCTCAAGTGTGGTATGAGTAATGGAAGGATGAGAGGTCGGTTAGCGAATGTCGGATTACTTGGGATTCTTTCAATTTCCTTGATAGGTTCTTTCCTTTGGAACTAAGGGAGAGGAAAATGCAATAATTGATCAACCTTCGTCAAGGGGGTATGAGCGTGAATGGAGTATAACCTCAAATTCACTCAACTATCAAAGCATGCTCCGACTATGGTTGCGGATTCTAGGGCTAAGATGAAGAAATTTGTCATGGGGATATCCAATCGTGTGGTAATTGAGTGTAGGTCCGCTATGTTGATTCCTAGCATGGACATCTCTCGTCTCATGGTTCATGCCGAGCAAATTTAGGAGCAAAAGCTTAAGCAAGTTGGTAGAGAGTTGAAGAAGGTGAGAACCGAAGATGGGAATTCTTCTAAAGCTAGGTATGAGGTTCAAGAAAAACCAAGGTTCAAGAGGAGGTTTTCCAAACAAGGATCTTCTAGTGCTCCAAGAGTCAACAAGATTAAGGCGCCTACACCCAAGCCCCAAGAGGGGAAAGGTGGTGATTCTTATGTTGATAGGCCTCTTTGTTCTAAATGTGGTAGAAAACATGATGGCAAGTTTCTTGTTGGTTCGGGTAATTGCTATAGTTGTGGAAAGAGTGGTCACATCATGAGAGATGGCCCTATGATGAGGACTTAAGGAAGGTAAAATTCTCAAGCACAAGCAAATGCCCCAAATCTGGATGCTCCTAAAAAGAATCATTTTCATGCTCTCCAATCTCGAAGTGATCAAGAGAGCTCCCCGGATGTGGTGACCGATATGTTACTCTTATTTATCTTTGACGTATATGCTTTGTTGGACCCCGGTGCTACATTGTATTTTGTGACCCCTCTTGTAGCCATGAAATTTGATATACTACCCGACATCTAAGATGAGCCTTTCAGGTTTCTACCCCGGTGGGTGATTCCGTAGTGGTAAAAAGAGTCTATAAAGGCTGTCCTATTTCTTTGCCCAATAGAGTTATGTTAGTTGACTTGATAGAACTTGATATGCTAGATTTCGATATTATATTAGGAATGGATTGGTTGTATGCGTGTTTTGCCTCTATTGATTGTAGGTCAAGGGTGGTCAAATTTCAATTTCCGAATGAACCCTTTTTTTAGTAGAAGGGTTAAAACTCGAATCATAGGGTCAGATCATTTCGTGTCTAAAAGCTTGCAAGTTAATTGCAAAGGGTTGTCTCTATCACATAGTAAGAGTCATTGATCTTGAATCTGAGGTCCCTCCCATAGAGTCGGTACCCGTGGTAAGGGAGTTTCCGGAGGTCTTTTCCGACGATCTTCTCAAAATCCCTCCCGAAAGGGAGATTGACTTCGGTGTAGATCTATTATCGGATACACAACCTATTTCGATCCCTCCTTATCGGATGGCCCCGGCCGAGTTGAAAAAACTAAATGCTCAACTCACAGATTTTCTAGATAAGGGTTTTATTTAACCAAGCATATCTCCATGGGTGCCCCGATATTTTTTGTGAAGAAGAAGGATGGGTCTTTGAGAATGTGTATCAATTATCGCCAATTGAACAAAGTCACTATAAAGAATAAGTACCCGCTCCCTAGGATTGATGACCTGTTTGATCAACTCCAAGGAGCTAGCTACTTTTCAAAGATTGACTTGACATCGGGTTATCACCAACTTAGGGTGAGGGAGGTTGATATTCCAAAAATTGCATTTTGAACAAGATATCATCATTTCTAATTACTTGTTATGTTATTCAGCCTAACAAATGCCCCGACGACTTTCATGGACCTCATAAATCGAGTTTTTAGAAAGTATCTTGATTTGTTCGTGATTGTCTTTATTGATGATATTTTGATATACTCAATGAGTGAGGATGATCATATAGATAATTTGAGAATAGTTTTTCAAGGTCTCAAAGATAACCAACTTTTTTCTAAGTTTAGCAAGTGTGAGTTTTGGTTGAGGTCGGTGGCTTTTCTTGGTCACATTGTCTCTAGTGAAGGGGTTGAGGCCGATCCGAGAAAGACGAAAGTGGTAAAAAGTTGGCCTAGACCTTTGAGTCCTACCGACATTCGGAGTTTTCTAGGGTTGGACGGCTACTATCGGAGGTTTGTTGAGGGATTTTCATCTATCATATCTCCATTAACGACTTTAACCCAAAAGAAGTCCAAGTTCAAATGGTCGGAATCTTGTGAGAAGAGCTTCCAATTATTGAAGGATAGACTCACCTCCACTCCAGTGTTGACTTTACTGGAGGGTACCGATGGGTTTGTGGTTTATTGTGATGCCTCCCGAGTGGGTCTATGATGTGTGCTTATGCAACGTGGCAAAGTTAAAGCATACACCTTTAGACAACTTAAACCTCATGAAAAGAATTACCCAACACACGACCTTGAACTTGCGATCGTGGTATTTGATTTTAAGATTTGGAGACAATATCGATATGGGGTGCATGTCGACGTGTTCACGAATCATAAGAGTCTAGAATATGTATTTACCCAAAAGGACTTGAACTTACGCCAAAAAAAATGGTTAGAGCTTTTAAAGGATTATGATATGAGTGTCCTTTACCATCCCAGGAAAGCTAATGTGGTGGTAGATGCTTTGAGTCGAGTATCGATGGGTAGTGTGATGCATGTTGAAGATTATAAGAAAGAGCTAGTAAAAGAGGTTCATAGGTTGGCCCAATTCGGTGTCCGACTAGAAGATTCTCTAAAGAGTGGTGTCATGGTTCGCCATAACGCCGAGTCGTCTCTAGTGGTTAGGGTGAAATCCAAGCAACACCTTGATCCTCTATTGATGGAGTTAAAGGAAACGGTCCTTAGTAAAGCTAATGAGTCCTTCTCTCAAGGGGAAGATGGGGTGCTTAGGCACAAAGGAAGATTGTGTGTACTGGACGTGGATGGGTTGAGGTAATTGATCATGGAAGAGGCTCATGGCTCCCGATATTCCATTCACCCGGGTGCCACAAAGATGTACCGCGACTTACGAGAAACATATTGGTGGAATGGTATGAAAAGGGACATAGCGGATTTTGTCGCAAAGTGTCGAAATTGCCAACAAGTAAAAGTGGATCACCAAAGGCCGGGTGGCTTGACTCAAAATATAGACATTCCCACATAGAAGTGGGAGGATATTAACATGGATTTCATAGTTTGGCTGACTCGTACCCGAAGGCAACATGACTCGATATGGGTCATTGTGGATTGGTTGACCAAGTTCGCACATTTTCTTCCCGTCAAAGTCACATATTCGGCGGAAGATTATGCCAAATTGTACCTCAAAGAAATAGTGAGATTGCATGGAGCCCCTTTGTCCATCATTTAGGATAGAGGTCTCAATTTACCTCCCATTTTTGGAAAACTTTCCAAAGTGGGATTGGTACGAAGGTGAAATTTAGTACCGATTTTCATCCCAAGACGGATGGTCAAGCGGAACACATTATTCAAACCCTTGAAGATATGTTGACGGCTTGCAGTATCGACTTCAAAGTTAATTTGGATTACCACCTACCTTTGATAGAATTCTCCTACAACAATAGCTACCACTCTACTATCTCCATGGCACCCTTTGAGGCACTTTATGGGAGAAAGTGTAGATCCCCGGTTCGGTGATATGAGATAGGTGAGTTCGCTCTATTTGGTCCTGAATTGGTTTATGAAGATCTAGAGAAGGTTCGGGTTATAAGAGATAGACTAAAAGCGGCTCAAAGTCAACAAAAATCTTATGCCGACAATAGAAAAAGGGAGCTTGAATTCGAAGTAGGAGATAGGGGTTTATTTGAAAATATCACCCATGAAAGGGGTGATGTGGTTTGGAAAGAAAGGGAAACTTAGTCCCCGTTATGTGGGGCCGTATGAAATTTTGAAGAGGGTCGGGAGTGTTGCCTATGAGTTGAAATTGCCAAATGAGTTGGCCATTATTCATCTGGTATTTCATGTATCTATGCTTAAGAAGTGTATAAGCGATCCGGTGTCCATTCTTCCTCTAGAAGGTTTGGGGGTCAAGGAGGACCTTTTGTATGAGGAGGTTCTGATTGAGATCTTGGATCACCAAGTTAAGAAATTGAGGAATAAGAAGGTTGCCTCCGTAAAGGTTCTATGGAGGAACCACCTTGTTGAGGGTGCAACATGGGAGGCCGAGGCCGACATGAAGACCCGCTATCCTCATCTTTTCCCCCTTACTCCTAGCCAAAATTAAGGTTGGTAATTCCTTATATGATTATTGTGAATAATGTTGAACTTATCATGTTTTTTCTAAATATGTGCATATTGTAGTAGAAATTCATGCCTAAGTTGAGTTCTTGTCTTTCCATGAAATATGTTTACTATGTTGGTTTCCACTTGAGTGTGTTGTGTGCTATAAGTATTCATGGAAGATTATAATGAGCATAATTGAAATTGTTTTGAAAAGAAATCAACATGTCAACTTTTAATGTTCATATTGAGCTCATATTGAAATGGAGAAGGTAGTACCTCCTTATGTGATATGAAAAGTTGAGCTTTTGTTATGGTATGTGTGGATTAAGTTCCTATTTGTTAATGCTATATTTATATGTTTGAAGGAGTTGATATTTCCTCCCATGAGTTGTGACTCATCATGATATTGTTAATCGGTTGGCTGCTAGTCTTGAGTCTTTCCTCCTATAGAAAGGTTTAGAGTGTCATTCGGGGACAAATGTTCCTAAGGGGGGAAATATTGACACACCCGGAAATTTCCATGACCTATACTATAGCCTAAAATGTCAAGTAATAATGATTTTATGTCTGAATAAGTGTAAATAACATGTTTGAGAAGTTTATGATCCATAGCATTAAGGAAAGGCCTTAACGTCTGGAAAGTAGGGAAATTTAACTAGTTGACGTCCCTATGTTTGGGGAAGGTTTCGGATGGTCAAATGAATTCTAAAACTTTTAAAAAGACTTTGGATAGGTAGAGTGTAGTATAGAGAGTCTAAACGTCCCATTAAGACACCTCAATGACCACCGGAAGGGTCCTTGGGAAGGACCCCAACATGGGTGGGCAGGCTGCCGAAGCAGCCTGCAAAAGTCAAGAATTGGTGGGCTAGTGAGCGACGCGCAGACAACACGGGCCTCACTGTCTCAAATTACTCTGGGGAAATAAAATGCGTGTTGGCCCCGCGACGCGGAGACACTTCCCGGATATCGTAAAAGTCATATTTTGGTTGTTTTGACTTCACAAATAAACCAATTTTAAGTGAGGGGTCTTTTGGTTAATTTGATGGGTGACTATATAATGTATTAGGGTCAGTTTTAGGTCAATTTTATCACTCAAATCAAGTTCCACAAGTTGAAATCAAAAATATCTCTCTCTCTCCCAAATTCTCTCTTCCTCCAAAACTCCAATGAAAACCATTAGAGCTCCAAGAAGAAGATCAAGCTTTCAAGTTTTTCAACCCAATTTCATGTTTTTCTCATCTATAAGGTATGGTTTCTTTAACTCTTGGGAATCCTTTCCCCAAGAGGTCTTTCAAAAGATGATTTCTAAATTCCCCAAAACAAGGGCTTTTCTCCTAACATTGATCTTCTTTATAAAACAAAATTTTGAATCAATTAGGATGAAATATGATGAATTAATGGTTAATTAATGAATTCCTATGAGTTTTCCATTGACCTATGTCTTTCCCCTAAATCCCTAATTTCTTGGATTGATTAAGATGAATTGTTGAGGGTGATGAACATGTCAGTTGTGTACTTTGGTTTTAGTTATGTTAGTACTTCATGAATTGCCCTATTTCATATGTTTATTGTGAGTTATTGGGTATTGAAGTATGAAGTCCCATGAAGGGCAATGAGGTATGATCTTGATTCTCCTTTGATCTCAATTATGCAAGGTGAAATCTACTTATGTGAAACTGATGTTACAGCTAATTTTGTTGTGGTGATGTTGGTGACAATGATCCCTCATCCCTAACCCTAGATCTATGAATTGGATATGAAATATGTAATTATATTATGGTATGATCATTATATGATTGAATGTAGTTTCTCATGATTATAATGTTGGGTTTAAAAGTGAAAGGATAGTTCTCACTTATGATCACCTATGAGCTATTATGATAAGATATTCATCTAAGGGTCTAGAAGAGGCTAAATGTGAACTTGTATGATGATATATGATGATTACAAAAGGTAATAATTGCTTAACACCAAAAGGGAATGTAATTGAGATGGAGGTCTCACATTAGTAAGTCCGGCCTCCCACATGGGTTTCTTCACGTTAGTAAGTCTGGATTCCCAATATATGTATTGTCTCATGAGATGGAAAACCCTCATGTTAGTAAGTCAAGGTTGCTAGAAGAAATCTCCTTGTCCTTTAACTATGTGTCCGCATAGGACTCTAGCTTAGTGGATTCACCTAGATAGCTACGTACGAATAGTTGTACCTTAGGAAAGTGTTAACCCTCTCTTTTCGGTGTGGGAGTAGAATACCAGATTCCATGTAGCTCACATGGTCCCACGTTGGTTATGGCCCTTCTTTCCCTAAAGTAAAGGTATGAAAAAGTTATGTATGAGAACTTCTATTAGGGTTGTCTTGAAGGTTACTACATAGTGTGAGGGAGGGTGTGGGACTTCTCTTACGTATTGCATATATGGGATTCTATAGGATGATTCTAGTAGTGTTCTATTATGACTATGATTATGATTATGTTTATGATTATGTTGATAAGCTATGACTAGTGTTGATATATGAAGCATGTTATATATGAGAATATGTTGTAAGTATGAAATGGGTTACTTAATGTGATACTTAGCTTTGGATAGGGTTATGGGTATTTATTATTGGCATTGCACAAGTGTTGCTTGAGTTACTTATATGTTGATATGATTATGATGTTCCTTATATGGGTATATTGAATTGTTGGTCATTGTGCATAGTTTTGAAAAAATTGTGTCTTTTCTCATGCATTAACGATTTTTATGCATAGGGACCATACTTAGTACATGTGGTTTGTACTAACCCATATTTATTCCCTTTTTCCTAAACATTGTAGGTTCGGGCCGTTGAAGCATTATTGAGGCTAAAGCAAGAAGGCTTGGACTAGACTCTCCAAGTTTTGGTATGCCCTCTAGTTCGAGGATGCTACAACACACTCTATCTTAGTAGTACTTGTATTGTATAGTAGACATTCATTCTTTCCTATTGTTGAAGATATTGATGTAAGCCCTATGTGGTAATTATGGATTTGTATAAGAGCTTTGCCCAGATTGTTTGACTTCATTTTAGATAGTTAATATGAGAAAAAGTATTAGACTAAATTCCTATGCGTTGTAATCGTCTATTGCGAGAAGCCTATGTATGCTTCCTATGTAGAGGTCTGTGTAAATCTCCTTGCTATATAATCAAAAGTTTTAATTTTTCTGCGATTTTGATTTATTATTTGCTATGGCAAATGCTAAGAGGCTTGTCGTAGTTCTCTTACAGGACGACAACGCCGGTTACGCTTAGGGGGCACTTTGGGTCGTAACATATCATTTATGTAAATGTTACTTACTCGTGCTTTTCTATGCCTAACTTCATGAAAGCAATCTCTACTTTTCTGCGCTGCATTTAAAGAAGAAGTGATCTAGAGTGTGGAATTCTATGTGATTTTTTGCAGTTAGGCTTCTCCAAGCATTTTGAGTAATCATATACATACAAGTTTATATTTGTACATATTAATGTGTTATTTGTAGTTTTGATGATTTGACAAACCCAAGGATCTTATGAGGGGACCTGGTTCATTGTGTTATAAACTCTCCACTGCCAAGCTGGAAAAAGTACAAGTGGTTGGTGCACAGTGTCCAACTGATGACAAGACGAACCAAGGGACCTTTTAATAGGACCTGGTCCTCTGATCGACACACTTCTCACTGCCAGGCTGGAGAAAGTACATAAAGTTGTTGCACAGTCTCCAACAGTGGCAGACACGGTAGAATCCTTTTTCAATAGCATGGTTCGAAGTTTATGACTATTGTACATAAAGTTCATGTCTAAATGTCATAACCTTAGTTTCTGCAAATTGAAAACATATCAAGAACTCTTAGAAAGGCTCACAAAAGTGAAGATTCATCCTCAAGATCAACTCAAATCAGAAAGAGCTGGAAGCTTAGTTGTCTTAGGATTAATTCTTCAATAAACACATTGTAAATCTGTTCTTACATCTATAAAGGAATCATATAGTTGTTTGGTGTGAAAATCCTAAATCAGTTGAGTCTAACTTATTTAGTGGGCAGCCTAGTGTACTTTTTAGTAAAAGTCTAAGTCATCCGGAGCCTGGTGATTTAGTGGGCAACCTGCGTGTTGCTTAGTCGAATTCTAAGTTGTCTAGTGGTGATAGCTTAGTGAGAAGTGTTTTATCCTACGTAGGCTTTCCAAGTAATAGGTAGATTACTTGATCGTGATATTAATAACTTTTTTGTTTTAACTGGATTTCACTTTTGCTTGTGACGATTAGTGAAAACGGTTGAAAATCCTGTGCGACGGGTTGTGGTTTTACTCGCTTGAGCAAGAAGGTTTCCACGTAAACTGCTTGTGTTGTTCTCTATCTTTACTTACTATTCATTCTTACTTTGAGTGTGTCAAGGGACCTGCTTCGTTGACTGGTAGTGGACGCACGTATTCTAACAATTGGTATCAGAGCAGGTACTCTCTAGCCGGTTAACACCAAGAGAGTGGTTTCTGCATCAAAATGGTTGCTCTACTTAACCTATAAGAAGGGCAATCCTCAACTCGACCATCGCATTTCAATGGCCAGTTCTATAGCTGGTGGAAAACAGGAATGCATGATATCTTATGGCTGAGGATAGTGAGTTATGGGACATTGTATTGGATGTGCCTTTTTTTCCAACTTCGGAAGTAAAGGACGGTGAGATAACTAGAGTTGTTCCAAAGTCTCGCTAACAATACAGCGAAGTGTACAGAAAGAAGATTGAGAAAGGCTACAAGGCTAAGAAGCTGTTGGTTTATGGTGTATGTGCTGAAGAATATAATCATATTTCTCCCTGTGAATCAGCATAGGAGATCTGGGATTGTCTCAGCCCTGCTCATGAAGGTACTGAGCAGGTAAAGGAATCAAATGTGGACATGCTCACTTCTCAATATGAAAATTTCATAATGAAGGAAGGTGAAACTATTCATGACATGTATACTAAACTTCCCTCCATAACCAATGAGCTACGAAGTCTTGGAGAGCTAATAAGTACTAGCAAGCAAGTTAGGAAAGTTCTTCGAATTCTTTCAAAGTCATGAGAAAGCAAAGTAGATGCTATCACTGAAGCCAAGGATCTGAAAGTTTTGACGATGGATGCTCTTATTGGAAATCTCAAGAAACATGAAATGAATAGAAGTCAAGACCTTTCAAAGAAGGAGGCCAAGAGAGACAAGTTTCTAGTACTCAAATTTACTCTTGGACAAGTGTCTAGTGAAGAAGATGATATGGCCTATCTTACCAAGAGATTTCAGAAGATCTAAGGAAAAATAGAGGGTTTAGAAAATGAGGGAACCCTCATCGAGCTGCAACTGATATTCTGTCACAAATGTGGAAAGACTGGGCACTTTATAAGGAACTGTCCGATTCTCAAAGCTGAAAATAAGGAGTATCAAAGGTCAGGAGGTGAAAAGGAAAAACAATGGGACCTGGTACCTGAAAAAAGTTCCAAAAAAGTTGTAGGTAACTATGTAGTTAAGCAAGCTCTTGCTGCATGGGGAGACTCTTCAAGCGAGTCAGGATATTCAAATTGTCTTGAAGATGCATCAAAGCTGGTGATTCACGACAACGCTAACGTATTCGATGGGATGTTTGCTCTCATGACTAAGTCAGATGAGGACAATGATGATAAGGTAACTCTTCTCGACTTTAAGCAAAACTTGAATACATACTCTATTAGAAGGTTGAGAAGGTTAGCAAATGTCTTGATTGACTCTATTATAGTGTTAATTACTGAAAGAGACTCTATGAACAGTAGTTTTGATGGTCTAAATGAAGAAAATGAGGTGATGGTAGTTCAGATGTCTATTCTTGAGGAACAAGTGATGGCTCTAGAATCTGAAAAATTGGAACTTAAGGAATAAACTGGATTTGATTATTGAGAAATCTAGTAAAAGAAAGGGGGGAGCTACTAAGCTGCAGGCAGAGTTAGAAAGCAATCTAAACACGGCTGAAACCAGACTTGCCTTAGCCTTGGAATATATGAGCAGATGCAGAGGAATCTAATTAGTCTTAAGGAGGAACTTCAAGTATCCTTAAAGTGGACAAGCTCCACTAAACTGATATCTAATGTTACAAGTCAAAGCACTTATAACAAAAGGGGGTTAGGAAGTCTGAACATTAATCCTCCTTACAACCCCCACAACAAATATGTGTTTGTCTCAGAGAATTTACTATGTCTTCATTGTGGTCGAAACGGCCATCTCGATGGAGATTTTCCTGCCTGGAAAGCTTCACAAGAAAAATTCTCTGTCTATTCTAAGAAGAAAAAGACTCAGCTAAGGGGACAAGGTCCTACTGGCGAAAAGCCTAGACAAAAAACTGCTAGAAACAGAGGACCTTCTCCAGTTCGTAGGGTCTCAAACTTAAAGAAGAAAAATTTGCCACATAGGGCAAAAAACATTCTCATTACACCTTTATCAGCTTATTGGGAAATCAGATTCAAGTGGGTTCCCAAATTTTAAAACTAATGTTGTTGCAGGTGAGTGAAGGAAGTAGCAGCACGTGCCGGTACATGGACAGTGGCTGCTCAAAGAACATGACCGAAAATACCAAAAACTTCCTTTCACTCAAGGCACTTCAAGGATAAGGTGTCTCTTTTGGCAATGGCAAAAATGGGTATATTCTTGGCGTAGGAAAAGTTGGAAAATCTCTTGAAGATTCCTTTGAAAATGTGTACTACATAAAGTACAGTCTTCTTAGTGTCTCGCAGATATGTGATAAGGGAAATGAAGTCAAGTTTTTGTTTTTCTACAAAAAGGGTGATTTTGATGGCCAGAAGAAGGAAAAACATGTAGGTGGCAGAACTAGAAAAAACTCATGGAGATGATCTGACATGCCTAAGTGATCAAAGTGAAAGTTCTTACTTATGGAATATGAGACTAGGTCATGTGAGTTCTTCTCTACTGAAAAATTGGTTTCTAGGGACCTGGTCCATGGTTTGCCAGAACTGAATTTCAGTGACAATAGAGTGTGTGATGCTTGTGTCAAAGGGAAACAAACCAGATCTTATTTAAATCAAGAAGGAGGTTAGTTATTCAAGGGTTCTTGAGATAATATATATGGACTTGTGTGGACCAGTGAAGATCAAGAGTCAAAGCAGGATGAAGTACATCTTGGTGGTTGTGGATGACTACTCAAGATTCACATGGACTATGTTTCTCAAGTCAAAGTATGATACTGTTGATATGAAGGATGATGATGAATTGCTAGAGCTATTAAAATTGCAGAACCATAAAGCAAGTAGGAATGAAGCTGAGGTGAATCTGGATTCTGATGTTGCTGATATTAGTCCATCTGAGGAAGTGAATAAGGATGACCAGCCTACTATGGGACCTGGTCCTTTCTAATGATATAAGCCTAGAGGAAACTCATCCTCCTGCTACAAATGATGATTCTGAAGATGAAGAAAAAAAGATGGATCAACCACGGGCTCTAGATCTGGATGGAAGCATAGTTCATCTAACCCCCTTGAAAATCTCATCTCTCTTCTGAATTCTGGGATACAAACTAGGTCAAAAACAAGGAATTTGGTTGCATTTTCAACATTCATCTCCATTATTGAGCCTAAAAATGTGAAAAAATCCTTGATGGATACTGATTGGGTAATCTCTATGCATGATAAATTGCATCAATTTGAGCAAAGCAATGTGTGGTACCTGGTCCCAAGACCTGCTGACAGAACCATTGTTGGGATCAGATGGCTGTTCAGAAACAAGTTGGATGAAAGTGGGGATATCACAAGAAACAAGTCCAGACTAGTAGTTCAAGGGTATAATCAGGGAGAAGGTATACACTATGACAAGACTTTTGCTCCTGTTGCTAGAATGGAGGCTATCACAAACCTCATAGCATGTGCAACTTTCATGGGGTTCAAACTGTTTTAGATGGATGCTGAGAGTGCCTTTCTGAATGGTATTCTGAAGGAAGAAGTATATGTTAAACAACCACCTAGATTTTAGGATGCAAATTTTCCAAATCATGTGTTCAAAATCAACAAGGTTGTGTATGGGCAAAAGCAGGCACCTAGAGCCTGGTATGAAAGGTTGTCAAAGTTTTTACTGAAGAATGACTTCAAGAGGGGGAAAATTGACATCACATTGTTTTTGATGAAAAGAGATCAATAACTGCTCATCATTTAGATTAAGAAAACCTCCAGTGGCACCTCAATCTTTCAAGGGAAGTATACAAAGGAGGTGCTAAAGAAGGGTCATATGGTGGATTCTAAACCTATTGATACCCCCATGCGTACAAACTCAAAAATTTGGTTCAGATGAGACTAATGCTTTAGTAAATCAAATTATGTACAGAGGCATTATTTAATCTCTATTGTATTTGACAGCAAGCTGGCCGGACTTGGTATTCAGCATGGGAATGTGTGCACGGTTCTAAGCATGCCCCAGGGAATATCCTCTAAAGGCAGCTAAGAGAATCCTGAGGTATCTGAAGAAAACATGGGACCTGGTCCTGTTTTATCCTGCAGGTAATTCTTTTGAACCAGTGGGATATGCAAATGCTGGTTTTGCAGTATATCACGTGGACAGAAAGAGCACTTCTTGAATGGGACATTTCCTTGGATCCTCACTAATCTCTTGGGGAACTAAAAATCAAAACTCAGTGGGTCTCTCAACAGCTACGACTGATCAACATGGGAAAGAATCCAGTCCAGCATAAAAGAACCAAGCACATTGATGTCAGACATCACTTTTTGAGAGATAATGTTGAGAAGGGAAACATTATAATGAAATACTGCATGTCTGAAGATCAGATTGAGAACATCTTTATCAAAGCTCTCAATAAGGATCAATTTGAGAGCAATAGTCAGAAGTTAGGGATGATGAACATCACTAACCTAATATCGTCAAGAAGCCTCTAATTCCCGTTTTGGCTAAGATCTGGAGGGCAGGTATCCACAAAACTTGTAATGCATTGTTTAAGTAAGATCATCTTTGTACCTGAATGCAGGTATACACCCATTGAAAGCACAGGAACAGAGAATGGCCAGAACCATTCAGGAATTGTATTTCATGTGCAGTTGAGGACCTGGTACCTCCCAAGATTAGCACTCTTTACATTTATTTAAACTGTCAAATGAGAATCGTCCAGATCACCACGTTTCATTCATCGGTCCTTTTGACCGTTGTCCCATCGCCTTTAATCCAAGCAACGTGTATATCTAGGGACCTGACACACCATTTCAAGTTCTTTTTATAGTGTTTTTTCTACACTCCATCTTATTACATTTAAACTTTGCTCTCTACTTATAAAATCAAAAACCTCTCAATCTCTCTATCTCTCTCTAGCATTTAAGTATTTTCTTTAAACAATCATTTCACAATTCCCTTTTTTCTTCAAAGAAAATGATAGAATCTCTCAATGAGATAGATCCAATGGATTTTTACACCTCTTCTGAAGCAGTTTATGCATCTAAACTACCTACCAGTTCTCCGGTCAATATTGTCCAAGACAGTCCTCAAAATCCCATGTCTATGCTTGACCTAAATAACTCGGCACCTTTGCCTCAACCTGGTCCCTAGTCTGATATGTTGTCTGATCATTTGTTTGAGGGGGATCTTCCAGAAAGCAAAACATTTGAATCTAATATTCTAGATGCTAGTGAGAATATCGTTATTGAGAGTTTGACATTGATGAGGGAAGAAGCTTTACATGAAGGAGATGGTCATTTTGTGGAAGAAACATTGGAAGTCTCTCAACCAGTGTTTGATAAAACTCCTAATTTTGGTCGATAATCAATAGATATCTGAAGAGGAAAATAGAACCCTCTCAAGATAATCAACAGATATCTGAAGAGTGACCAGGTCCTAACTTGAATCTGGAGGACCATTAAGTACTCAAGCATACCATCATCGACAATTTGCATATGAGGAAGCATCTGGGGGAAGGGTGTTTGGTATGGACATAATTCACAAGCTAAGGATGGACAAATTGCATGAGCTGGTGGAGATTCAATCTTGGAAACACCCATTTGAGACTCAATCTCATGTCCTTCATGAGGAAGAGATGCGAGAATTCTACCACAACATTTAATTTGCTGAGGATGGACGCATTAGCACTAGGTTGGGCAACCACAGTGTCACGACTCCAATCTAGACCCCAGACGAGACCGGCGTCGTTGACCTCTCAGAGGTCACAGACAAGCCTACTTACGTTATTGTTACTTTACATAGGTTAATTTTAGCGGAAAATTTGAAACTTTTTGTTTCTAAATATTGCTTACTAAAAAATTCTAGTACATTCGTAATTTGTTCACCATCAACCATCTAACATTAAGAGATAATCAAATGAAAGGAATAGTTCAATACTTATAAAGCGTATAATTGCCAAAATGGCACCAACACATAGTCTAAATAAAAACAGGAAACAAACGCTAGTGGAACATGCTCCACCAGCTCAACTCTAAATCTAATCTAGAATATAAAACAGTAGCATCCTCGAAAGCATGAGGACCTACCAACTCCGGATGAATGTTGGACGTCCGGATAACTACAACGATGATCCTGTAGCTCTATCGTCCACCTGTGCCTGCACCTAAAATAGTAGAGTTTGTATAGGGTTAGTACACACTTGTACTAAGTATGGGTATATGCAAGCACACACCAAGGACATGCATGAGAAAGAATAGCTCTTTCCTAACAACGTGATTTTTGGAAGTCAAGTCAGTAGACTTGCCAAATTGGGATTAGGAAAGTTTCCAAATTTGGATTAGGAAAGTAAATGATCTTTCCAAATTTGGATTAGGAAAGTCAGTGAGCTTTCCAGATTTGGAATAGGAAAGATATGCCATGAGAATAACATACATCATCATATTTTTCAGATTTACAGACGGCACATAACATTTACACATAGCACATATTATATAACATACATTACATTTTGCATGTAGCACATAACTTCTTTCATATCATTCATTCATATGCCATGAGACCTTGGAATCATGGACTTGACATTAAGACATCCCAGAAATGAGGGCTCAACAGATGGGACCTTAACTAGAGAGTGTTCATTAGCAAACACAGAGTCTGCTTTGTTCATTCATACGTACTTCATTTCATTTCGTTCATAGTCCAGTGTAACCACCGGTTATACCTAGGATGTAGTTTAAGACTTTCATTAGGTTCGTTGTGCAATGACCAAGAATGACCTAATGTCATTAATTGAATCTAACTCACCTTTGATTGTCTTATCCTAACACCTTTGGTATCATTCATTTCATTATGTGCATCATTTGAGGCTGGCCTCATTCATTCATTGGGAACTTTAACTTTAACCGACATAGATCATGTGAGCATCATGAAATCCGGTGTGTACCCCATACCAAAAAGAGGTGGAATCACCGGCCAAAGTAATCCAATAACATGCTAGCGTACATGGGAATTTAACCCCGCCAGATCCCTATATTGGCAGTATAGGTTCGAAAACTAGGAGATATCAGGAGACCCATACCCGGCAAGCCGGACAGTCTCATCTCATGAGAGTTACGTGAACCTCCGCCCTTCCCAAAAGAAGGCATCACCACTCATAGCTAGTCTATCGGTGCTCAGTATAAAGTTCCATTACATTCATCTCATACGTCATGGAAGCTGGCTTCTAGTATGAGGACATCATATCTCATTAGATGATTTCTCATCTCATCATTCGTATTGAGTGTGTTAAGCTCAATACTCTCATTAGAGTGTTCATAGAGACTGTCTCTTCATTATCTTACACTCTCATAGGTGAGTACGTATTGGTAACATTTACTTAGGCTCATTTGAGATTGCTCTCATCATTTACATTAGCCTCATATCATGTTGTCACCACATTCATCATTATTAGCACCTTTGATTTTCATAGTTATTCACCTCTTATTACGTGAATGTTCGTTTCGTCTTATGCCAATGCACTTGGCCTTTTGGTGTGCTTTACACCCTTACTTAACCCTTCTAGGGTTTCATTATTTCATTGATCATCCCATTATATGCCAATGCACTTGGCCATTTAGTGTATTTTACACTCATACTTAACCCTTCCAGGGTTCATCATTTCATTTCATACATCTTAAGTTCACTTACATTTGAACGTTTGTTAGACTTATGTGTATATACATACAAGCCATGAGGCTTCATTCATAGTTCATTATGTGACTCATACATTCCTAAGATTTTATAGTACAAGACTTATGTATCTTGTATATGTACCAAGATCTTGATTTCGATCTAAGTAGATGGCATTATTCTTGGATGATTTGTTCACGTATGACTTTGTATCAAACAGAAGTTTGGGTAAGGAATCCCAAGTCTTGAATCAATTGGATATCATTTATATTTTTAATTGATTTATTCTAATATTCATAACATTTTAACTCTAAGTCAAATCACAATATTAACATTTAAGGATTACTTTTCTATTTAACCTTTTTCTTGAATTGGCCGATGGGTTGTGGGTACAAGCCCCCACAACCCCATTTTCGTTTTTGTTTTAATTTCGCCCAAGTAAGGAGGTTGTGGGTTCAAACCCCCACAGCCTCCTTGATTATAATTTATTTTCGCCTAAGGGCTGTGAGGTGGTGGGTTCGAACCCCCACAGCCCCATAATTATATTCTCAATATTTTCTCTAAGTTAAGAACATGGACAGTGAGGTAGTGGGATCGAACCCCCACGGCCTCGCTTGTTTTCTCATTAAATTTCACGGGCAGTAGCTAAGGGGTTCGAATCCCCTTAGCCCCAACACTTTTTTTTTATTTTATTTTCCCTTCTACTCTTCATGAATTCTGACCGAGGGTTGGTGGGTTTGAATCCCACTCCCCTCATTAATTTTTCTCTTATTCATGCCCTTGTTCAGACCTAGGATCGAACCCCCCAGCCCTCACCCTTTTCCGTGTCTATTTCGCCCAAGGATGAGGTCACGGGTTCAATTTATAGTGGCCTCATTCTTTTATTTTTAGTAAATTTCCAGATTCATATGCATTTATATTTAGTCTAAATTAACTTGTACAATGCTGGAAATTTTAGTCACTTTATAACTCATCATATTAGTGCATTACATAGCACATGGTTACATTCATGGATTCCGTTTTAACGTAATTTCAAGAGCATCATTCATAGAATCAATTGGTTATGAGATTCTTATTCAAATCAGCCTCATTTTCTTTTTATGAACATCACGATCTTCATGACTTTATGTACGTAAAATTAACAACCACAACATTCACAACTAAGGCAACAAGGCTGAAACTATTGTCATGTTCACACACATTTTTACACAATTCCGAAACACATACATGGATTGTCATTTTTTTCATAAATTAATGTACATCTAACACATTAACATTCATCACAAACGTCACATAATCCTAAGTCTACCATCATTCATACCAACCTACAAATTCGTTGGGAGCTAATGATAGGGACATGCAACGGGGAAAACAACCTTAGTTTTGAGCCGAATACTCTTAGTCCAAGGGGTCTCTTGGGAAAGGGACCAAGAGTAAGAAGACCCATACCTTTGTTTTCTTGTTAAATGTCCAGAATGCTTCCCAAGAACTTCTCCACAAATCAGTCCACACAACCAAAGTCACACCTTACTCGACTAGTGTAGTACGTTTTGCTTAACGTTACCGAATTGCTTTCTCTTTTGTGTTTCTAGCTTTCAAGTTCTTGATGAACTTTTGCATTTACTTGGTTCTTATTTTCTGATTGTTTTATCACGTTTTGCAGCCAGAAAAAGAGAGTGAAAGAGAGAGAGATTAACGTGAAAAGAGAGTGGGGGATGGGAGATAGTGGTCTAGTAGAAGTAGGACTAGTTGGTAGGACTTAGTCAACTTAAATAATTAATTAAAATTAATAAAAATCTGATATCTTTTTTTTTTCTAAATCAGTTAATATTAATTATTTATTAAAAATTAAGTTAACAAATTAAAATAAAAGCAAGTCAAATCTTGCTTCTAGTGGGGCTCGAACCCGAGTGACCCCATTTGCAAAAAATGGGTCAATTCGGGTTGCCCCACCCGAATTGCCTTAAATAAATAAATAAATTTACTAATTAATTTGTTCCTCAGGGTAATTACAATATTACCCTTGGCTTGGAAAAGACCATTTTACCCTTGGACCCTCAATACTTAAGATTTCTTCTTTTGATTCCGGTAAAAATTCTTTCGATTAAATCTTCATTTTCGCGTGCCTCACATGGTTGGTTCCAACCTTTCCAAGCTCAATTAACTCCCCAAGTTAGTAGGCTTGGTCGTAGTAAGGGTTCTGACGTCTGGTTCTACGCGTATCAGTCTGTGCAAACCTTGGTCTAATCGCAAGCATTCTTGACAACCTAAGTCTTGATCCTATTCATTTTTAGGGTTGTTACATTATCCCCCCCTTAGGAACATTCGTCCCTGAATGACATTACTTTTTACTAACAATAAGTATGTCATCTATAGAACGTACACATACGTAGGTACTTCAATACTTCCATGGGTGAATATTTGATTCACTTCTTAACATGATGAACACCTCCTTGAGATCTACTAGTAGCTTCACATTAATAGACTAAGGAATTCTTCCCTAAACTAGTCCCATCAAAGAATACAACACAAAGCCAACATAAAAGTCATATAAATCAACAACCAATATGATGACTTCAAACATATTAACCTCATACTAGGGTATAAACACCATATACAGTCAAATATATGAAAGGCTAATTAAGGCTACGCACCCGAGGCTTCATCAGAAGTGCCTTCCCCTACACCCCTAGACTTGAGTGCGAAGAATCGTTGCCTCCTTGGAGTCTCTTCATTCGGGCCATTAGTCTGAACTCTCTCCTTACCTTGTTCTTGACTCCTTCTATTCGGATAATCCTTAACCATGTGTCTCGGTTTTCCACAGCTGTAACAAGCGTTAGAGCCCATCATACACTCCCCCCATGTTGTCTGCCACACTTCCTACAAGGTTGCCTTTCCTTAGGTGTATATACTTCCTTGTTTCTCTTATCTCTGGACTCGGAATCCCTATCATAGAGACCAGTGGATGAACTTGACTCTCTTTTGTGGGAGAGTCCCGTCTTAAACCTTGGCTGCTCACGAACGCCAAAGTTGTTTCTGTGGCCTCCGTGGCTGGTACCTGCCTGATCTTGAGTCCTAGGCCTCCTAACATCACGAATACCCCTCTTTCTACGGCTGTCCTCCACCTGTTGTACATGCACCATCAACCTGGAAAGGTCCATATTATCATGGAGCATCGCAGACCGACATTCCTCCTCCAAGTCTCCATTGATTCCTGTGAGGAACCTACTCATTTCATCCCTGCTGTTTGAAACCAGGGAAGTAGCATACCTGGATAATTCAACAAGCCTTAGTACTCTCCTAAATCTTGCTATTAAATACTAAGGAAAGTAATATACCTGGATAGCTTAACAAACTTCAGGGAATACTCCCTGACAGTCATGGATCCTTGTTTAAGGTTAATGAACTCTTCAACCTTGGCTTCCCTCATCTCCCTGGGAAAGAATCTCTCCAGAAATATTGTCTTGAACAGCTCCCAACTGACTGGCACTCCACCTAAGACACGGCTATCTTGCCACATCTTGCACCAAGTCTGTGCAACATTCTTGAGCTGATAGGAAGCCAGCTCAGCCTTCTCAATATTAGTGGCCCCCATAGCCACCAGGATCTTATGAATCTCATCCACAAACTCCTGGGGATCCTCTGATGTCCTAGACCCGGTGAAAATAGGAGGATTCATCCTCGTGAAATCCCTCAGTCTGTCAGCCATGCTACGAACCGGTGGTTCTCCCTCTGAACATCCTGTCGGTTGACCTGGGCAGTCATAGCCTGGGCCTGCATAGTAATGGCCTGTGCCATTTGGGCCAGAGATTCCCTCACCTCAGCATCAGTCAATCCAGCTGGGTTAACTGGCATGGCCACTCCTTCAGTTGGAGCCTGGGGTAGATCCTGATTACCCCTAGCAGCTGCTCCTCCTCTCCTCTGACCATTTCCTCTCCTAGTGTTCATTTTCTGGAAAAACAAAAAGGATTGATGTTAGACACGCTCATAACACCAAGAATTCAGACATTCAGAAAAGCACGATAAGATCAGAAGAAGGGAAATTTTCCTACGCATCATGCAGTCTCTAATTCAGGATAGTGGTGCACTTCACTACCATGACTTAGAAACTACTCAATAAGGTTGATGTGAACTTATTATTTTCATAATTTAACCTATGGCTCTGATAACAACTTTGTCACGACTGGAATCTAGACCCCAGACGAGATCGGCGTCGTTGACCTCTCAGAGGTCGCAGACAAGCCTACTTACGTTATTCTTACTTTACATAGGTTAATTTTAGCAGAAAATTTGAAACTTTTTGTTTCTAAATATTGCTTACTAAACAATTCTAGTACATTCGTAATTTGTTCACCATCAACCATCTAACATTAAGAGATAATCAAATGAAAGGAATAGTTCAATACTTATAAAGCGTATAATTGCCATAATGGCACCAACACATAGTCTGAATAAAAACAAGAAAGAAACGCTAGTGGAACATGCTCCACCAGCTCAACTCTAAATCTAAGCTAGAATATAAAACAGTAGCATCCTCGAAAGCATGAGGACTACCAACTCCGGATGAATGCTGGACGTCCGGATAACTACAACGATGATCCTGTAGCTCTATCGTCCACCTGTGCCTGCACCTAAAATAGTAGAGTTTGTATAGGGTTAGTACACACTTGTACTAAGTATGGGTATATGCAAGCACACACCAAGGACATGCATGAGAAAGAATAGCTCTTTCCTAACAACGTGATTTTTGGAAGTCAAGTCAGTAGACTTGCCAAATTGGGATTAGGAAAGTTTCCAAATTTGGATTAGGAAAGTAAATGATCTTTTCAAATTTGGATTAGGAAAGTCAATGAGCTTTCCAGATTTGGAATAGGAAAGTTATCCCATGAGAATAACATACATCATCATACTTTTCACATTTGCACACGGCACATAACATTTACACATAGCACATATCATATAGCATACAATACATTTTGCATGTAGCACATAACTTCTTTCATATCATTCATTCATATGCCATGAGACCTTGGAATCATGGACTTGACATTAAGACATCCCAAAAATGAGGGCTCAACAGACGGGACCTTAACTAGAGAGTCTTCATTAGCAAACACAGAGTCTGCTTCATTCATTCATACGTACTTCATTTCATTTTGTTCATAGTCCAGTGTAACCACCGGTTATACCTAGGATGTAGTTTAAGACTTTCATTAGGTTCGTTGTGCAATGACCAAGAATGACCTAATATCATTACTTGAATCTAATTCACCTTTGATTATCCTATCCTAACACCTTTGGTATCATTCATTTCATTATGTGCATCATTTGAGGCTGGCCTCATTCATTCATTGGGAACTTTAACTTTAACCGACATAGATCATGTGAGCATCATGAAATCCAGTGTCTCCCCCACACCGAAAAGAGGTGGAATCACTGGCCAAAGTGATCCAATAACATGCTAGCGTACATGGGAATTTAACCCCGCCAGATCCCTATATTGGATGTATAGGTTCGAAGACTAGGAGATATCAGGAGACCCATACCCGGCAAGCCGGACAGTCTCATCTCATGAGAGTTACGTGAACCTCTGCCCTTCCCAAAATAAGGCATCACCGCTCATAGCTAGTCTATCGGTGCTCAGTATAAAGTTCCATTACATTCATCTCATACGTCATGGAAGCTGGCTTCCAGTATGAGGACATCATAGCTCATTAGATGATTTCTCATCTCATCATTCGTATTGAGTGTGTTAAGCTCAATACTCTCATTAGAGTGTTCATAGAGACTGGTCTCTTCATTATCTTACACTCTCATAGGTGAGTACGTATTGGTAACATTTACTTAGGCTCATTTGAGATTGCTCTCATCATTTACATTAGCCTCATATCATGTTGTCACCACATTCATCATTATTAGCACCTTTGCTTTTCATAGTTATTCACCTCTTATTACGTGAATGTTCGTTTCGTCTTATGCCAATGCACTTGGCCTTTTGGTGTGCTTTACACCCTTACTTAACCCTTCTAGGGTTTCATTATTTCATTGTTCATTTCATTATTTCATTGTTCATCCCATCATATGCCAATGCACTTGGCCATTTAGTGTATTTTACACTCATACTTAACCCTTCCAGGGTTCATCATTTCATTTCATACATCTTAAGTTCACTTACTTTTAAACGTATGTTAGACTTATGTGTCTATACATACAAGCCATGAGGCTTCATTCGTAGTTCATTATGTGACTCATACATTCCTAAGATTTTATAGTACAAGACTTATGTATCTTGTATATATACCAAGATCCTGATTTCGATCTAAGTAGATGGCATTATTCTTGGATGATTTGTTCACGTATGACTTATGTATCACGGAAGTTTGGGTAAGGAATCCCAAGTCTTGAATCAATTGGATATCATTTATATTTTTAATTGATTTATTCTAATATTCATAACATTTTAACTCTTAATCAAATCACAATATTAACATTGAAGGATTACTTTTCTATTTAACCTTTTTCTTGAATTGGCCGATGGGTTGTGGGTTCAAGCCCCCACAGCCCCATTTTCGTTTTTCTTTTAATTTCGCCCAAGTAAGGAGGTTGTGGGTTCGAACCCCCACAGCCTCCTTCTTTATAATTTATTTTCGCCTAAGGGCTGTGAGGTGGTGGGTTCGAACCCCCACAGCCCCATAATTATATTCTCAATATTTTCTCTAAGTTAAGAACATGGACAGTGAGGTCGTTGGATCGAACCCCCACGGCCTCGCTTGTTTTATCATTAAATTTCACGGGCAGTAGCTAAGGGGTTCGAATCCCCTTAGCCCCAACACTTTTTTTTTATTATTATTTTCCCTTCTACTCTTCATGAATTCTGACCGAGGGGTGGTGGGTTCGAATCCCACTCCCCTCATTAATTTTTCTCTTATTCATGCCCTTGTTCACATCCAGGATTGAACCCCCCAGCCCTCACCCTTTTCCGTGTCTATTTCGCCCAAGGATGAGGTCACGGGTTCAATTCCTAGTGACCTCATTCTTTTATTTTGAAGTAAATTTCCAGATTCATATGCATTTATATTTAGTCTAAATTAACTTGTACAATGCTGGAAATTTTAGTCACTTTATAACTCATCATATTAGTGCATTACTTAGCACATGGTTACATTCATGGATTCCGTTTTAACGTAATTTCAAGAGCATCATTCATAGAATCAATTGGTTATGAGATTCTTATTCAAATCAGCCTCATTTTCTTTTTATGAACATCACGATCTTCATGACTTTATGTACGTAAAATTAACAACCACAACATTAACAACTAAGGCAACAAGGCCGAAACTATTGTCATGTTCAAACATATTTTTACACAATTCCAAAGCACATACATGGATTGTTATTTTTTTCATAAATTAATGTACATCTAACACATTAACATTCATCACAAACATCACATAATCCTAAGACTACCAGCATTCATACCAACCTACAAATTCGTTGGGACCTAATGACAGGGACATGCAACGGGGAAAACAACCTTAGTTTTGAGCCGAATACTCTGAGTCCAAGGGGTCTCTTGGGAAAGGGACCAAGAGTAAGAAGACCCATACCTTTGTTTTCTTGTTAAATGTCCAGAATGCTGCCCAAGAACTTCTCCACAAATCAGTCCACACACCCAAAGTCACACCTTACTCGACTAGTGTAGTACGTTTTGCTTAACGTTACCGAATTGCTTTCTCTTTTGTGTTTCTAGCTTTCAAGTTCTTGATGAACTTTTGCATTTACTTAGTTCTTCTTTTCTGATTGTTTTATCACGTTTTGCAGCCAGCAAAAGAGAGTGAAAAAGAGAGAGATTAACGTGAAAAGAGAGTGGGGGATGGGAGATAGTGGTCTAGTAGAAGTAGGACTCGTTGGTAGGACTTAGTCAACTTAAATAATTAATTAAAATTAATAAAATCTGATTTCTTTTTTTTCTAAATCAGTTAATTTTAATTATTTATTAAAAATTAAGTTAACAAATTAAAATAAAGCAAGTCAAATCTTGCTTCTAGTGGGGCTCGAACCCGAGTGACCCCATTTGCGAAAGATGGGTCAATTCGGGTTGCCCCACCCGAATTTCCCTAAATAAATAAATTAATTTAATAATTAATTTGTTCCTCAAGGTAATTACAATATTACCCTTGACTTAGAAAAGACCATTTTACCCTTGGACCCTCAAAACTTAAGATTTCTTCTTTTGAGTCCGGTAAAGACTCTTTCGATTAAATCTTCGTTTTCGCGTGCCTCACATGGTTGGTTCCAACCTTTCCAAGCTCAATTAACTCCCCAAGTTAGTAGGCTTGGTCGTAGTAAGGGTTCTGAGGTCTGGTTCTACGCGTATCAGTCTGTCCAAACCTTGGTCTAATCGCAAGCATTCTTGACAACCTAAGTCTTGATCCTATTCATTTTTAGGGTTGTTACACACAGTATGAAGTTGGATGAGGACCTG
The DNA here is from genome assembly GCA_016801875.1 of Solanum sitiens. Taxonomy (NCBI): domain Eukaryota; kingdom Viridiplantae; phylum Streptophyta; class Magnoliopsida; order Solanales; family Solanaceae; genus Solanum; species Solanum sitiens. The sequence continues at coordinate 1,451,061 of JABWTJ010000226.1, forward strand.
CTTGGAACATTTCTGGGAGTACCCATGGGTGGGATCGGGTTCGTTATTGGAAAAACTTGTATTGTAGAATTTGTACAGGAATGTTCAAGGATTCCTAATTCTTGTCATGCTGGAAATCTGAAGAAACTCATGAAAGGGGAATATCAGTTGGTCTTCGAATTCGTTAACAAAGTTCTTCTTCCTCATTCTGAGAAAAGGATTGTGGCCTCTAAAATTGATTTGTTCATCATGGAGTCACTCTGCAAATTTGAACCTTTGATCTTCCAGCTCATATGATGGAACACCTGTACAAAGCAGTAGTCGAACAAAAGGGAAAACATGGCATGGGCTATGGTTACTTTTTGACTAAGGTGTTTCACCATTTCAACATCTCTGTGGGAGCCTGTAAGATTGGTACTGCCAAGAAATCGTTCACTCTAAACACTCTGGTAGAATGTGAGTGTATTGAAGGGAAAGAGAATTCACTAAGTAAGGTATCTCAGTTGATTAAAGAGCACTACCAATGGAAGCACGAATTGGAGGCGATGACTTTGCTAGAGAGCAAAAAGGAGGCTGAAATTGCTCTGTTAAAAGCAGACCTGCTCAAAGTGCAAACAGAGGGACCTGGTACTGAGGTTGTCCAGAAGCTACAAAAGCTTCGCTTCTGGCAAAGGTGGCTGCTCTTCAAGAGAAGATGATCAAGGGTAACGATGCAGCAAGCTCTAGACCCACCCTTGTTATCAACTCCGTTTCTCATCTACCTCCCTCCTCATAGTCTTTCATGTGTCTTTTGTTTGTGTGGAGAGTGTCCGGGGTTTTTAGTTTTCCATTTAATTTAAATGTATTGAATGCTGATTTTGTTATGCTTATGAAATGGAATCATGTTTTGTTGTGACTAAATTCTATTGCTTTTTGGCTTATTAACTATGATGGTGTTGTCATTGACTGTGATTTCAATTATCAATCCTACTTCTTTTGTTGGTTTACTGCACTACTTTTTTATGATGCCAAAAGGGGGAATAAATTGGGGGTGTTCAGATGAAGCATAGGTTGGTAAGAAGTACAAGGGGGGAGGAAGGATAAACCGACAGGGGGGAAGGAAAACATGCAGGTACTAGTGTAACTCAGGGACCTTGTGAAGGTACCTGGTCCATGGTGTAGGAAACTAAGGAGTGTGTCTGCTCGACAGGGGGAAGAAATGTAGGAACCAGTGTATGGTTTGTCATCATCAAAAAGGGGGAAAATGTTTTGTGCAGTTTTGATGATTTGACAATCCCAGATACCTTGTGAAGGGACCTGATACATTATGCAAATGTACATGCAACTGCCAGGTCTTTATCGACAGGGGGAAGGAAGTATGGAAGAACTTGTAGGCGCTGGTGTACAGCTTGTCATCATCAAAAAGGGGGAAATGTTATTTATAGTTTTGATGATTTGAAAAACCCAGGGACCTTATGAGGGGACCTGGTTCATTGTGTTATAAACTTTCCACTGCCAAGCTGGAAAAATTACAAGTGGTTGGTGTATAGTCTCCAACTAATGACAAGACGAACCAGGGACCTTGTAAAAGGACATGGTCCTCTGATCGACACACTTCTCACTGCCATGCTGGAGAAAGTGCAAAAAGTTGTTGCACAGTCTCCAACAGTGGCAGAAGTGGCAGACGTGGTAGAAGTCTTTGCCAATGGCATGGCTTCGAAGGTTATGACTATTCTACATAAAGTTCATGTCCAAAAGTCATAACCTTATTATACGCAAATTGAAAACATATCAAGAACTTTTGCAAAGGCTCACAAAAGTGAAGATTCATCCTCAAGATCAACTCAAATCACAAAGAGCTGGAAGCTTAGTTGTCTTAGGATTAATTCTTCTATACACACATTGTAAATATGTTCTTACATATATAAAGGAATCAAATAGTTGTTTGGTGTGAAAATCCTAAATCAGTTGAGTCTAACTGATTTAGTGGGCAGCCTTGTGTGCTGTTTAGTAAAAGTCTAAGTCATCCGGAGCATGGTGAGTTAGTGGGAAACCTGTGTGTTGCTTAGTCAAATTTTAATTTATCTAGTGGTGATAGCTTAGTAGGCGGTGTTGTATCCGCTTAGGCTTTTCAAGTAATAGGTAGATTACTTGATCGTGAGATTAATAAATTTTTCTCACATTGGTTGTAATCGGGTTTCACTTTTCCTTGAGAAGATTAGGGAAAACGGTTGAAAATTCTATGCGACAGGTCATGGTTTTACTCCCTTGAGCAAGGAGGTTTCCACGTAAATTGCTTGTGTTGTTCTCTGTATTTACTTACTATTCATTCTTACTTAGAGTGTGTCAAGGGACCTGGTCCATTGACTGGTATTGGATGCAGTATTCTAACATAATGCTTGCATTACTTATATACTCTATTGATCATTCAAGAGTGTATTACTAATACCATGGATTTCTAGGTACTAGTGATACAAGGGATTTAGTATATTCATTAGCATGGTTAAATACTCAATTACCCCTAGTGTAGATTGGTTATGGTTTGCATCAGGTTAAATTCTTATAAGCACCCCTAGTGAAATATCATTCCTATAAGAGGTTTATTTCTTTATCAGGACATTCTAGTAATTAAAAACTTGTCCATGTTTAATTAACATAGCAAAGAGGGGCTAAGTGTGACGCCCCGAGCTACCCCCGAGACGCGGACATGGGACCTAGGACCACAAGTGATCCCAAGCTAACCCTGCTGACATTATCATGAGCATACTAAAGAATATAAACTGTTGTGGAACCTAAATCATACTTTATATAAAAATATGGGGATTGCCCATATACTATAGCTGAAATATTTGAAATGCTGACGAGTTTAATGCAAAGAAAACATTAACTCAATGATAAGCTGAAACTAACTATGTCTGAAAATAGTCTCTAAACTAACTAGAAATGCTGGGACATGCCCCAGCTAAGTCTAGCAAAAACTCAAACTAAAGGACTAAATACCTAAGAAAATCGCATGACTATTGTCCTCGGAGAATGAGGACTCACCCCTGAATCTGCTGAACTGGAGATCGAAAATCAATCTAAGCGTGATTTGGATGCTGAGAACCTGAACCTACATCACAAGAAGTTGTAGCGCACGTATGCGTCATTACTTGAAGGTATTGATCATGTACGATGGAGTAAAGCTGAAATAAAACATAACTGAACAACCACAAGAGCAAATATAATAATCTGAACATGATATACTAAATTCTGAGCTAACTGGATGCAATGACCAAATTTATAACATGCTGAAACTAAATACTGAATATACAGATAAATGGTCAATGTAATAGAGTCTGACTGAACTATCGAAGCTAATAACCGATAATAAACCACATGAGCTAAATATGGAGTCCGATGTATACGCCCCCATTGAGAGGATCCAATATACCCTACCAGAGGTATAAGGCATGATAGCGTGATCACTAATTTGATGCCTACAGAGGGGACTTACAACCTACTTGGCTAGTAGTTTTGGACTAATTGGGTACGTTGAACCCTAGTCCAACTCGGTATTAGGTTACTCCCAATGAATAAAGTGATTAAGACATTATGACTAAATTTCTGTAAGTACTGGATAGCTCAAAACTGAACATGCAAACTGAGAGGGCAATAATTAATCTGATAATTATGCATTAACAACTAAGGCATATATTTCTGAACTAACTGAAATATCTAACCTAGCATGTGTAATTCAAGAAGTAAAGAAATACACAGGTAGGGTTCTGAAATTCATGCGATAAACTAAATAATAACTTTACAATCTGATTTGGAACATAAATCTAACTAATTTATGGTGATCTGCTATAATTCTAGAAACCCTAGGTTTAATCATGATAAGAGAATCAAGAACTGACTGAAAACTAGGGATCTAATAGGTGAAAGGAATCCACTAGTAAAATCCCACATATCTGGTGATGAAATCCATAGAGAAATATTTAGATTTTAGGGCTGGAACTGATGAAACCTTGTTGCGTTCTTGAACTAGGGTTCTTGACCTTTTTCTCCTTTCTTGCTTCTAATTTTCTAAGTTTTGATTTAATGATTTTGACTTAGGTAAGTTCTTGTTATGTTTCTAGGCTTAAACTGACTAAAATCTGATGATTTAGGGTCAAAACGATGCATCTTAAGGTTTAAACAAACTAGGAAAAGACCAAAAGACCCCTGAGTTAATTGTTGTCGGACCAAACGACGACCTGGACTGACGGTCCGTCGTTCAATTGACGGTCCGTCGTTTGGGTCCATAGGTTGGGTCTGTTCGACAGGCCTTTACTAAAATGGGCATAACTTTTTACTCGAAGGTCTGACTTTAGCAAGGTCAGTGGCTATGGAAAGCTAATTCAATTATATATCTTTTTATAGGTCATGGGACACCTAATACAGTTTGTGCTAAAAGTTAAGATCATTTTAAGTTGAACCAACAACATTTCCCCCCCTAACTGACTGCTAACTTCCACCTACGGACCGTACATCGAACGACGGTCCGTGCTGGTCAGTCGTGGTTCTTGTCAGAGGCTGGTGTAAATGGGGGTTGATCGACAGATACAGACTACGGACCGTAGTCTAACTTACGGATCGTAGGTCTGTCCGTGGATTGACACTTGGTAAATTTTTTCTGGGCTGCGTCATAGGATAGTTTTAGTCACAAATGACGGATGTACAGTACGGGTCGTAGATCAGACTACGGTCTATTTATAGTGATCGTCGATTGTACATGAAAATTTTTGTTCTGTTTTGGATACGAGGTGTTACATTGTCTGCCACTTGGGAACGTTCGTCCTCGAATAAAGATTAAACTAGCTGAAATAGAGGGAGAGAGTTGCAATCCCTACTAATAAACATTAAGGACTGAGTTTCTAGCTGAATTGAGTTCCGAGAACATGCAAATCCTCTGAAAATGCAAGTACAAACTGAGGGAACATGATTCTAAGGCTGAATTTATGCCTAAATGACTGAAAAAACTAAAGAGAAAGTATTACCTCAAGCTGTAGTGGAATCGGAAGGAAAGGGGTGAGGATACTTGGCTTTCATGGCTGCTTCTGCTTCCCAAGTATCTCCCTCTACGGACTGACTCCTGCACAATACATTGACTGAAGCGACTTCTTTGTTTCTCAACCTCCTAGCCTGACGCTCAAGAATCTCAACTGGTATATCCTCATAAGAAAGACTATCTTTCACTGCCACACTCTCTAATGGCACTACAGAGGCTGGGTCACCCACACACTTCTTCAAAAGTGAGATGTGGAAGACCGGATGCACTGCTGCTAATTCTGCTTGCAACTCTAACTCATATGCCACCTTGCCAATCCTTTTCAAGATCTTGTAAGGACCTACATATCCAGGACTGAGCTTCCTTTTCTTGCCAAATCTCATCACCCCTTTCATAGTGACACTTTTAGAAAAACCCAATCATCAACTTGGAACTCTAGTTCCCTTCTCCTTACGCATGCATAGCATTTCTGACGACTTTGGGCTGTATTAAGTCTATCTCTAATGAGTTGCACTTTCGCCATAGCATCAAGGAATGAATCTGGCCCTATCAAAGCTGTTTCACCTACTTCAAAACTACCAACAGGAGATCTACATCTACGTCCATACACAGCCTCATAAAGGTCCATCTGAATGCTGGAATAGTAGCTATTATTGTAGGCGAACTCAATCAGAGGAAGGTGACCATCCCAACTACCCTTGAAATCGATCACACAAGCTCTCAACATATCCTCTCGAGTCTGAATGGTACGCTCTGCCTGTCCATCCATCTGAGGATGAAATGTTGTGCGAAGGTTAACTTGAGTACCAAGACCCTTCTGAAATGACTTCCATAAATGAGAGGTAACCTGAGAACCTCTATCTGAGATGATAGTAAAAGGAACCTCATGCAACCTCATAATTTCGTTAATGTAAAGTGTAAGATCCTGAAAAATGACTTAGGTGAAGCTAGAGCCTAATTTAACAACCCTAAAAATGAATAAGATAAGAAATGCTTAAGGTGTCAAGAATGTTTGCGATTAGACCAAGGTTTACACGGATTGATGCGCGTAGAACCAGACCTCAGAACCCTTACTACGGCCAAGCCAACTAACTTGGGGAGTTAGTTGAGCTTGGAAAGGTTGGAACCAACCATGTAGGGCTCTCGAAAACGAATATTTAATCAAAGGAGTCTTTACCGGACTTAAAAAGAAGAAGTCTTAAGTTTTGAGGGTCCAGGGGTAAAATGGTCTTTTCCATGCCAAGGGTAATATCATAATTACCCTAAGGAATTAATTAATTTAATTAAAGAACCGGTTAGGGTTGGGTCGACCCGAAACAACCCGTTTCGTGGTGGTCACTCCACCAGAGTTCGAGCCCCAATGGAAGCAACAAATTGGAGATTTAATTAGTATTTAAAATCTAATTTTTTGTAAGGGCATTATGGTCCTTTCACGTATAATTAATTAAATCAGATTTTAAGTATTAAGGAGAGTCCTAAATTGACTAAGTCATTATCTAAGCCTAAACAACTTCACACGTTTCACTCTCTCACGTCTATCACATTCTCACGTTCAAACTTTATAATTTCTCTCTGCCAAAAACAACTTCAAGAACAGAACAAATATTGAAGTCTTCACACTTGAAGAAAAACACGAAAAAAGTCTAAGAAAACAAGCTAATCAAAAACGTTAAGGCAAGGGGAGATTTCCGTCGAGTTGGTTGTAAAACTTTAGGTGAGTTGGACGTGGTTTTGGAGAAAGGTTTGGGCAGCAACTTCAACGTTTCAACAATCAAATAAGGTATGGGTTTCTTCTCTCTTGGTACCTTTCCCAAGAGACCCCTTAAGGTTCAAGATATTCATTCCGAAAACTAGGGTTGTTCCCGTTGCATGTCCCTATCACTAGCTCCCATTGAATCATAGGTTGGGTATGTTTGCTGGTACAAAGTAGGGAAGAAATGTGTTTTCGTGATGTTTATGTTTAAGTATGCATGTTCGGAATTATGTGAATATTGAATATGTTGTCCGAAATTATGTGGAAAAAAAATGATGTGAGTGTGCAACGTGTGGCAGTGAATGCACTCACTGTTGGAGGTGTGAAATAGCATGTTTAATCCTTGTATTTTATGTGCAAAAGTTGTACACAACGTGATGTTCATATGGGGTGAGAAGTTACTGATTTTGAGTGAAAAACGCTTGGCTAATGTAACTACTAAACTACACCTAACAATACACTAAATGTTTTGTGAAATGCCCTAAGAACTAACGTGAAAAGGTTGATGAAAGGAAGCTAAAATTATGATCAAATTTCCAGCTTGGTGTACTCCAGTTTTAGTCAAAAATAAGGTTAAGAATCTAGGTTTTTAAATGAAAATAAAATAGGTGAGGTCACTGGGGATTGAACCCAAGACCTCACATGTGAAGGATGCTAAAAACGTAAATGGGGAAATGGGGTTAAGGGGAATCGAACCCGTGTGGCTATTGTAATTCGCGAAAAAAAGAAATGAAAAAGGGGGCTGGGGGAATCAAAATCGGGCTACTGGTGGGGAAAGGAGAGGGAGATCATTTAAGTAAATAAATGGGAGGTGTGGGAATCGAACCCACGACCTCCAAGCTGCGCTTGAAAGAAGAGGAATTAAAGAAAAGAAAATGTGAGGCGTGGGAATCGAACCCACGACCTCAGGGATTGAAGGGATAAAGGCGAAATTTATTAAGAAAGCAAAGTGAGGCTGTGGGGGCTCGATCCCACAACCTCACTGCCAAACGCCTAGCTTAGGGAGTTTTAATTAAAAAAAAAATAGGAGGCTGTGGGGGTTCGAACCCACAACCTCACAGCCTTAGCGAATTTAAAAATTCAAATAAGGAGCCTGTGGGGGTTCGAACCCACAACCTCCCAATTCCCAACGAATGTAAAGAATAAAAATAAAAGAGGCTGTGGGGGTTTGATCCCACAACCTCTTGGCCTAGGCGAAATGGGACAATAAGATGTTAATGAAAAATAAAAAAAAGTGTTGTGGGGGTTCGAACCCACAACCCTTCGGCCAAATTAAGAGGAAAACCATGGAGAAAACTAAAGATAGAATGTTGATGTTGGGGTTTGATCTAGAGTCCCAATGTCATGAAGATTAAAGATAAAATCAATGAAAAATGTAAATGTTATCCAAGTGATTCGAACTTGGGTTCCCTTGCCCAAATTTCCGTATTGATACATAAGTCATACGTGAATTAAATGTTCAAGAATAATGCCACCTACTTAGATCGAAATCAAGATCTTGGCATATATACAAGATACATAAGTCTTGTACTACATAATCTTAGGAATGTGTGAGTCACTTAACGAACTATGAATGAAGCCTCATGGCTTGTATGTATAGACCCATAAGTCTAGCATACGTTTAAAAATAAGTGAACCTAATATGTATGTAATGAAATGACAAAACCCTAGAAGGGTTAAGTAAGAGTGTGAAACACACAAATGGACAAGTATATTATCATATGATGAAATGAACATTCACGTAAAATGAGGTGATAATTATGAAGGGCAAATGTGCTAACTTTAATAAATGTGGTGACAACATGATATGAGGCTAATGTGAAGATGAGATCAATCTCAAATGAGCCTAAGTAAACGTTACCAAAACGTACTCACCTGTGAGAGTGTAAAAATAATGAAGAGACCAGTCTCTATGAACACTCTAATGAAGGTATTGAGATTAACACACTTAATACTAATGATGCGATGAGAAATCATCTATTGAGCTATGATGTCCTCATGCTAGAAGCCATCTTCCATGACGTATGAGTTGAATGTAATGGAAATTTATACTAAGCACCGATAGACTAGCTATGAGCGGTGATGGCTTCTTTCGGGAAGGGCGGAGGTTCACGTAACTCTCATGAGATGAGACTGTCCGGCTTGCCGGGTATAGGTCTCCTTATATCTCCTGGTCTTCGAACCTATACTGTCAATATAGGGATCTGGCGGGGTTAAATTCCCATGTACGCTAGCATGTTTTGGCTCACCTTGGCCGGTGATTCCACCTCTTTTCGGTATGGGGGAGACACTGGATTTCATGATGCTCACATGATCTATGTCGGTTAAAGTTAAAGTTCCCAATGAATGAATGAGGACAGCCTCAAATGAAGCACATAATGAAATGAATGATACCAAAGGTGTTAGGATAGGATAATCAAGAGGTGAGCTAGACTCAGGTAATGACACTAGGTTATTCTTGATCATTGCACAGCAAACCCGATGAAAGTCTTAAACTACATCCTAGGTATAGCTGGTGTTCACACTGGCCTATGAATGAAATGAAATGAACTACGTATGAACGAATGAAGCAGACTCTGTGTTTGCTAATGAAGACTCACTAGTTGAGGTCCCATATGTTGATCCCTCATTTTGGAAAGTCTTAATGTCAAGTCCATTATTCCAAGGTCTCATGGCATATGAATGAACGTTATGAAAGATGTTATGTGTTGTATACTATATGATATGTGCTATGTGTGAGATGTTATGTGCTGTGTACAATATGATAAGTATGATGATGCATATTACTCTCATGGCATGACTTTCCTAATCCAAATTCGGAAAGTTCACTAACTTTCCTAATCCCAATTTGGCAAGTCCACTGACTTGGCTTTCCATAATGATGTTGTTAGGAAAGAGCTATCTTTTCTCATGCATGTCCTTGGTGTGTGCTTGCATATACCCATACTTAGTACAAGTGTGTAGTAACCCTATACAATTCTACAATTTTAGGTGCAGGCACAGGTGGACGCTAAAGCTATAGGTTGACGCTGAAGCTATCCGGACGTTGAGCATTCATCCGGACTTGGTAGGCCCTCATGCTTTCGAGGATGCTGCCATTTATATTCTAGCTTAGTTTTATTAGTTGAGTTAGTGGAGCATGTTCCACCAGCGTTTCTTTCCTGTTTTATTCAGACATTGTATTGGTGCCATCTTGGCAAGTACATCTTTATTATTATATTATACTATTTCTTTCATTTGATGATCTTAATATTAGATGGTTGATGGTGAACAATTATGTATTAATGAGAATGTTTAATAAGTATGTTTAGAAACAAAAAGTTTCAAATTTTCCGCTAAAATTAGCCTAGATGAAGTAAGAGTGACGTAAATAGGCTTGTTTGCGACCTCTGAGAGGTCAACGACGCCGGTATCGTCTAGGGTCTAGATCCCAATCGTGACAAAGTTGGTATCAGAGCACTAGGTTAAATTTCGAGAAAAATGAGTTCACATCAACCACATTGAGTAGTTTCTAAGTCATGGTAGTGAAGTGCACCACTATCCTGAATTAGAGATTGCATAATGCGTAGGAAAATTTCCTTTCTTCTGATCTTATCGTGCTTTTCCTAATGTCTGATTTCTTGGTGTTATTAACGTGTCTAACATCAATTCTTATTGTTTTTAGAGAATGAATACTAGGAGGAACGTTGGTCAGAGGAGAGGAGGAGCAGCTGCTAGGAACAATCATGTTCCACCCCAGGCTCCAGCTGAAGGAGTGGATATGCCAGTTAACCCAGCTGGGTTGACTGATGCTGAGGTGAGGGCATCTATAGCCCATATGGCACATGCCATTACTATGCAGGCCCAGGCTATGACTGCCCAGGTCAACCGGCCGGATGTTTAGAGGGAGAACCCATTGGTTCGTAGCATGGCTGACAGGCTGAGAGACTTCACGAGGATGAATCCTCCTATTTTCACAGGGTCCAAGACTTCAGAGCATCCCCAGGAGTTTGTGGATGAAGTGCATAAGATTTTGGTGGCTATGGGGGCCACAGATACTAAGAAGGCTGAGCTGGCTTCCCATCAGCTCAAGGATGTTGCACAGACTTGGTGCAAGATGTGGCAGGATAGCCGAGCTTTGGGCGGAGTTCCAGTCACTTGGGAGCTGTTTAAGACAGCCTTTCCAGAGAGATTCTTTCCCAGAGAGATGAGGGAAGCAAAGGTTGAGGAGTTCATCAACCATAAGCAGGGAGCTATGACAGTCAGGGAGTATTCCCTAAAGTTTGTTAAACTATCCAGGTATGCTACTTTCCTTAGTATCTAACAGCAAGGATGAGATGAGTACTGAAGTTTGTTAAATTATCCAGGTATGCTACTTCCCTTGTGTCTAACAGCAGGGATGTGATGAGCAGGTTCCTCACAGGAATTAATGGAGATCTGGAGGAGGAGTGTCGGTTTGCGATGCTCCATGATTATATGGACCTCTCCAGGTTGATGGTGCATGTCCAGCAGGTAGAGGACAGCCGCAAAAAGAGGGGTATTCATGATGCTAGGAGGCCTAAGCCTCAAGATCAGGCAGGTCCCAGCCATGGAGGCCACAGAAACAATGTTGGCGTCCGTGAGCAGCCTAGGTTCAAGAAGGGGCAATAGAGTTCTGGGAACTCTAATTTTAAGAGGAGTAGAGTACCTATAGGAGGCAGACCTGAGCCCAAGAAGGGCAATGGAGGTGACATGCAGCGTCCCAAAAAAAATTGTGCTAAGTGTGGCCGTGCTCACAGTGGAGAGTGCAGACGGGGCACTAATGCCTGCTTCGGTTGCGGTAAGAGTAGGCACATGGTTAGAGACTGCCCACAGAACAGAGGTCAGGCTGGAGGTAATGCTCAGCCTAGGCCTAACCCACAGGGTGCAGCAGCAGCCGAGCCTCCTAAGAGGAACAGGTTCTATGCCCTGAAGGGTAGGGAGGAGCAGGAGAAGTCCGCTGATGTGGTCACAGGTATGCTGCAAGTATTCTCAACTTCTGTTTATGCTTTACTTGATCCAGGGTCTACGCTTTCCTTTGTAACTCTTTTGATTGCTCTCACTTTTGAGATATTGCCTGAAGATCTGCATGATCCTATAGTGGTTAGTACACATTTAGGAGAGAATGTAAGAACTGATAGAGTATACATGGATTGCCCAATAGTTGTAAGTGGTAAGACTAAGTGTGCAGACTTGGTTGAGTTACCCATGCATGATTTTGATGTTATTCTTGGCATGGAATGGCTTCACAGTTGTTATGCTTTTTTGGACTGTCGTAGTAGAGTGGTGAGATTTCGTTTCCCTGATGAAGAGGAGCTAGTCTGGGAGGGTTACAACTCGAGTCGTCCTAACCCCTTGATTTAGAACCTTAAGGCCAATAAAATGATATCCAAGGGGTTATTGTGTCATCTTGTGAGTGTTAACGATTTAGATCATGACATTCCTTCCATAGACTCAGTGCCTGTAGTGAATGAGTTCCTAGATGTATTTTCTGATGATTTGCCTGGAGTCCCTCCCCATCGAGAGATTGATTTTGGTATCGACTTAGAACCCGATACTAAACCAATTTCAATTCCTCCTTATAGAATGGCTCCAGCTGAACTCAAAGAGTTGAAGCTGCAGTTAAAAGATCTCACTGATAAGGGTTTCATTCAGCCGAGCATATCCCCTTGGGGCGCTCCAGTGTTGTTTGTGAAAAAGAAAGATGGAACCCTTAGAATGTGTATCGATTATCGGCAGCTCAACAAAGTCACTATAAAGAATAAGTATCCACTTCCCAGAATAGATGATTTGTTCGATCAGCTCCAAGGGTCTAGTTTCTTCTCTAAGATTGATCTTCATTCAGGGTGTCATCAGCTTAGGGTTAAGGATGGAGATATCCCAAAGACAGACTTTCGTACCCGTTATGGTCACTATGAGTTCTTACTCATGTCCTTTGGTCTTACAAATGCACCTGCTGCATTTATGGACCTTATGAACCGAGTCTTCCGTGAATACCTTGACTCTTTCGTCATAGTATTCATTGACGACATTCTCATCTACTCTAGGACCAAGGAAGAGCATGAACAGCATTTGAGACTAACCTTGCAGGTACTTAGACAACATCAGCTGTATGCCAAATTCAGCAAGTGTGAATTTTGGGTTAGATCAGTGACCTTCCTGGGTCATGTTGTGTCCGATTAGGGCATGGAGGTGGATCCCAGGAAGACTGAGGCTGTAAAGAACTGGCCAAAGCCTCTTACTCCCACTGACATCCGTAGTGTTTTGGGATTGGCTGGTTACTACCGCAGGTTTTTTGAGGGCTTTTCTTCCTTTGCTGCCCCATTGACATCTTTGACTAAGAATAAAGCCAAGTTTGAATAGACGGAGACTTGTCAGAAGAGTTTCCAGGAGCTCAAGGACAGACTCACTTCAGCCCCAGTGCTTACTTTGCCTAAGTGTGGTGAGAATTACACTGTTTACTGTTATGCATCTAGGGTTGGTTTGGGTTGTGTTCTTATGCAGGTTGGTAAGGTTATAGCCTATGCGTCCAGAGAGCTCAAGGTTTATGAGAAGAATTATCCCACTCATGACCTGGAGTTGGCAGCTGTGGTGTTTGCACTGAAGCTGTGGAGGCACTACTTGTATGGAGTGCATGTGGATGTATTCACAGACCACAAGAGTCTCCAGTACGTGCTCACACAGAGGGAGTTGAATCTACGTCAGCGGAGATGGTTGAAGCTGTTGAAGGATTATGACATGAATGTTCACTACCATCTAGGTAAGGCTAATGTTGTAGCTGATGCTTTGAGCAGGATGAGCATGGGAAGTACAACCCACGTTGAGGATGAGAAGAAGGAGTTGGTGAAAGATGTACACAGACTGGCCAGACTGGGTGTGCGATTGGTTGACTCTACTAGTGGGGGTGTTTCAGTTCATCCTAGTTCTGAATCATCCTTGGTAGTTAAAGTCAAGTAGGGTCAGCATCTAGATCTTGTGTTGATGGATCTGACGGACTCAGTGTTGATTAAGATGAATGAGTCTTTCACTTTGGGAGGTGATGGCATACTTAGATATCAGGACAGGCTGTGTGTACCAGATGTGGATGATTTGCGGACCAGGATTTTTGAAGAGTCCCATAGTTCCTGATATTCCATACATCCAGGTTCCACCAAGATGTATCATGATCTTAAGCAGATTTATTGGTGGGATGGCATGAAGAAGGACATTGCAGAATATGTGGCCAAGTGTCCTAATTGTCAGCAGGTTAAGGCAGAGCATCTTAAGCCTGGCGGTCTGACTCAGATTATTGAGGTTCTGACTTGGAAGTGGGAGGCCATTAATATCGACTTTGTAGTTGGTCTTTCGAGGACTAGGAGGCAGCATGACTCCATATGGGTTATTGTGGACAGATTGACTAAGTCCGCCCACTTTATCCCTGTGAAGTCTGCTTACAGAGGATTATGCGAGACTCTATATTGATGAGATTGTGAGATGGCATGGGATTCCTTTGTCTATCATTTCAGATAGAGGAGCTCAGTTTACTTCACATTTCTGGAGATCTTTCCAGAAGATCTTGGGCACGCAGGTAAAGCTTAGTACTGCCTTTCACCCTCAGACAGATGGGCAGGCAGAGCGCACCATTCAGACATTGGAGGACATGTTGAGAGCGTGTGTGATTGACTTCAGAGGTAGCTGGGATGACCATCTACCTTTGATAGAGTTCTCGTATAATAATAGCTACCACTCCAGCATTGGGATGGCACCGTTTGAGGCACTTTATGGTAGGAGGTATAGATCTCCAGTTGGGTGGTTCGAGGTTGGAGATTCATCCATTTTGGGTCCATAGATCATTCATGAGGCCTTAGAGAAGGTCAGAATGATTAGGGACAGGTTGGCTACTGCTTACAGCCGACAGAAGTCATATGCAGACAACAGAAAGCGGCCCTTAGAATATTATGTTGGTGACCAGATTTACTTGAAGATATCACCTATGACAGGGGTGATGAGATTTGGTAGAAAAGGGAAGATGAGTCAGAGGTATGTTGGGCCATATGAAATCCTACAGCGTGTGGGTGAAGTGGCCTATGAGTTAGCATTGCCTGCGGAGCTAGCTTCTGTTCATCCAGTCTTTCATGTCTCTATGTTGAAGAAGTGCCTAGGTGATCCAGCATCGATTATACTTGTGGAAGGTTTGGGGGTTGATGAAGACTTGTCTTATGAGGAGGTACCTGTTGAGATCTTAGACAGACAGGTCAAGCGGCTGAGGAACAAGGAGATTGCCACAGTGAAGGTATTGTGGAGAAATCATCTTGTTGAGGGTGATACGTGGGAGACGGAGGCCGACATGAGATCACGCTACCCTCATCTTTTCAGCTCTTGAGGTTAGACTTTCTACTTTTAAGTCTATGTTTCCTTATCTCTCCATATTTTGTTGCTATTACTTGACTGTGCATAGTGATTACGTTATGATCTGACTGTCATTACGATATATAGAGGTAGTGTCATTCGGGGACGAATGTTCCTAAGGGGGGATAATGTAACAACCCTAAATATGAATAAGATAAGAAATGCTTAAGGTGCCAAGAATGCTTGCGATTAGACCAAGGTTCACACGGATTGATGCGCGTAGAACCAGACCTCAGAACCCTTACTACGGCCAAGCCAACTAACTTGGGAGTTAGTTGAGCTTGGAAAGGTTGGAACCAACCATGTAGGGCTCTTGAAAATGAAGATTTAATCCAAGGAGTCTTTACAGGACTTAAAAAGAAGAAATCTTTAGGTGAGTTGGACGTGGTTTTGGAGAAAGGTTTGGGCAGCAACTTCAACGTTTGAACAATCAAATAAGGTATGGGTTTCTTCTCTCTTGGTCCCTTTCCCAAGAGACCCCTTAAGGTTCAAGATATTCATTCCGAAAACTAGGGTTGTTCCCCGTTGCATGTCCCTGTCACTAGCTCCCATTGAATCATAGGTTGGGTATGTTTGCTGGTACAAAGTAGGGAAGAAATGTGTTTTCGTGATGTTTATGTTTAAGTATTCATGTTCAGAATTATGTGAATATTGAATATGTTGTCCAAAATTAAGTGGAAAAAAAATGATGTGTGTGTGTAACGTATGGCAGTGAATGCACTCACTATTGGAGGTGTGAAATAGCATGTTTAATCCTTGTATTTTATGTGCAAAAGTTGTACACAACGTGATTTTCATATGGGGTGTGAAGTTACGGATTTTGAGTGAAAAACGCTTGGCTAATGTAACTACTAAACTACAACTAACAATACACTAAATGTTTTGTGAAATGCCCTAAGAACTAACGTTAAAAGGTTGATGAAAGGAAGCTAAAATTATGATCAAATTTCCCGCTTGGTGTACTCTAGTTTCGTTCAAAAATAAGGTTAAGAATCTGGGTTTTAAATGAAAATAAAATAGGTGAGGTCAGTGGGGATTGAACAGAAGACCTCACATGTGAAGGATGCTAAAAACGTAAAGGGGGAAATGGGGTTAAGGGGAATCGAACCCGTGTGGCTATTGTAATTCGCGAAAAAAAGAAATGAAAAAGGGGGCTGGAGGAATCGAAATCGGGCTACTGGTGGGGAACGGAGAGGGAGATAATTTAAGTAAATAAATGAGAGGCGTGGGAATCGAACCCACGACCTCCAAGCTGCGAATAAGAGAAGAGGAATTAACAAAAAGAAAATGTGAGGCGTGGGAATCGAACCCACGACCTCAGGGATAGAAGGGAGAAAGGCGAAATTAATTTAGAAAGCAAAGTGAGGATGTGGGGGCTCGATCCCACAACCTCACTGCCAAACGCCTATCTTAGGGAGTTTTAATTAAAAATAAAAATAGGAGGCTGTGGGGGTTCGAACCCACAACCTCACATCCTTAGCGAATTTAAAAATTTAAATAAGGAGGCTGTGGGGGTTCGAACCCACAACCTCACATCCTTAGCGAATTTAAAAATTTAAATAAGGAGGCTGTGGGGGTTCGAACCCACAACCTCCCAATTCCCAGCGAATGAAAAGAATAAAAATAAAAGAGGCTGTGGGGGTTTGATCCCACAACCTCTTGGCCTAGGCGAAATGGGACAATAAGATGTTAATGAAAAATAAAAAAAATGGTTGTGGGGGTTCGAACCCACAACCCTTCGGCCAAATTAAGAGGAAAAACAAGGAGAAAACTAAAGATAGAATGTTGATGTTGGGGTTCGATCTAGAGTCCCAATGTCATGAAGATTAAAGATAAAATCAATGAAAAATGTAAATGTTGTCCAAGTAATTCGAACTTGGGTTCCCTTGCCCAAATTTCCGTATTGATACATAAGTCATACGTGCATTAAATGTTCAAGAATAATGCCACCTACTTAGATCGAAATCAAGATCTTGGCATATATACAAGATACATAAGTCTTGTACTACATAATCTTAGGAATGTGTGAGTCACTTAACGAACTATGAATGAAGCCTCATGGCTTGTATGTATAGACCCATAACTCTAGCATACGTTTAAAAATAAGTGAATCGAAGATGTATGTAATGAAATGACAGAACCCTAGAAGGGTTAAGTAAGAGTGTGAAACACACAAATGGCCAAGTATATTGGCATATGATGAAAAGAACATTCACGTAAAATGAGGTGATAATTATGAAGGGCAAATGTGCTAACTTTAATAAATGTGGTGACAACATGATATGAGGCTAATGTGAAGATGAGATCAATCTCAAATGAGCCTAAGTAAACGTTACCAAAACGTACTCACCTGTGAGAGTGTAAAGTTAATGAAGAGACCAGTCTCTATGAACACTCTAATGAAGGTATTGAGATTAACACACTTAATACTAATGATGCGATGAGAAATCATCTATTGAGCTATGATGTCCTCATGCTAGAAGCCATCTTCCATGACGTATGAGTTGAATGTAATGGAAATTTATACTAAGCACCGATAGACTAGCTATGAGCGGTGATGGCTTCTTTCGGGAAGGGCGGAGGTTCACGTAACTCTCATGAGATGAGACTGTCCGGCTTGCCGGGTATAGGTCTCCTTATATCTCCTGGTCTAAGAACCTATACTTCCAATATAGGGATCTGGCGAGGTTAAATTCCCATGTACGCTAGCATATTTTGGGTCACCTTGGCCGGTGATTCCACCTCTTTTCGGTGTAGGGGAGACACTGGATTTCATGATGCTCACATGATCTATGTCGGTTAAAGTTAAAGTTCCCAATAAATGAATGAGGACAGCCTCAAATGAAGCACATAATGAAATGAATGATACCAAAGGTGTTAGGATAGGATAATCATGAGGTGAGCTAGACTCAGGTAATGACACTAGGTTATTCTTGATCATTGCACAGCAAACCCGATGAAAGTCTTAAACTACATCCTAGGTATAGCTGGTGTTCACACTGGCCTATGAATGAAATGAAATGAAATACGTATGAACGAATGAAGCAGACTCTGTGTTTGCTAATGAAGACTCCCTAGTTGACGTCCCATATGTTGAGCCCTCATTTTGGAAAGTCTTAATATCAAGTCCATGATTCCAAGGTCTCATGGCATATGAATGAATGTTATGAAAGATGTTATGTGCTGTATACTATATGATATGCGCTATGTGTGAGATGTTATGTTCTGTGTACAATATGATAAGTATGATGATGCATGTTACTCTCATGGCATGACTTTCCTAATCCAAATTTGGAAAGTTCACTAACTTTCCTAATCCCAATTTGGCAAGTCCACTGACTTGACTTTCCATAATCATGTTGTTAGGAAAGAGCTATCTTTTCTCATGCATTTCCTTGGTGTGTTCTTGCATATACCCATACTTAGTACAAGTGTGTACTAACCCTATACAATTCTATAATTTTAGGTGCAGGCACAGGTGGACGCTAGAGCTACAGGTTGACGCTAGAGCTACAGGTTGACGCTGAAGCTATCCGGACGTCGAGCATTCATCCGGACTTGGTAGGCCCTCATGCTTTCGAGGATGCTGCCATTTATATTCTAGCTTAGTTTTTAGAGTTGAGTTAGTGAAGCATGTTCCACCAGCGTTTCTTTCCTATTTTATTCAGACATTGTATTGGTGCCATCTTGGCAAGTACATCTTCATTATTATATTATACTATTTCTTTCATTTGATGATCTTAATATTAGATGGTTGATGGTGAACAATTATGTATTAATGAGAATGTTTAAAAAGTATGTTTAGAAACAAAAAGTTTCAAATTTTCCGCTAAAATTAGCCTAGATGAAGTAAGAATGATGTAAATAGGCTTGTCTGCGACCTTTGAGAGGTCAACGACGCCGGTCTCATCTGGGGTATAGATCCCGGTCGTGACACCTAATGTGGTTGTCATGGTGGTATAAGTTCCTAAATTAGTCTGTAATATGATATACAGGTAGTGGCTAAGACTTTAGGTGCACTGGAAGTCAAACGTCAAGGGTCGACCAAGACGTTCGACGACTAAGTCACCTAAGTTCCTTATATGTGGTTCTATGAGCTTATGTGTGATGAATGATCTTGTATGGTCCTTAAATGAGTTAATATGATATATATAGTCAGTGTGTCAAGTTTCGTAAAGTTTGGAGGTGAAACGTCCAAGAACGTCTACGACATTCGAAAGTTGTTCCTTGAAATAACCTTATGTGTTTAACAATATTTCGTCGAGTTTTACGTGTTCGTTTTGGATGAAACTCATATGGTAGGTCCTAAACTCGTATTCATACATGTTTGTCTTGGAAACGTCTGGGTATGACTCCACATAGGCCCCACAAGTGTCCCTAGAGGAGGACCACAACTTGGAACTCAACACTGCAAGACAATGTCCAAACGACGGCCACTCGACCAGGAGACGGCCCGTCGCTGGAGACATTTGGCCTGCAGGTTGAGGGGTTTCAAGTGCAACCAACGAGACCTCATCGACGGGGCGTGGTCTCACCCATGGACCGTCGATGGTGCTGAAAAGTTGGCAGTTTTCTATTAAGACTTGGGGATTTTAGGAAATTTACCCCAAGTCTTATAAAATACGGGGACGGTTGTTTTAAGTGTTTAGGGGTATTTTAAGAGTATATAAGTGATTAAACTCTCATTTAAACCCTAGAATCTAAATCAAAACCCCTTCCCTCCTAATATTTTCCCAAAAACCTCCATGAGAGTTCAAAGTGAAGATGAAGCTTGAAGATGGATATTCAATGGAGTTTCTTCTTCGATTAGCATTGGGTTCTTCAAATAAGGTATGGTAGTTCTTCATCTATGGCTTTCTATCACCTTAGAGCCAATTTCAAAGATGATTTTCAAAGGATTTCAAAAAGATGAAAAAGTCCAATTTCTACTCTAAATCTTGGATTCTTGCATGAAATGTTGTCAAAGCTTAAGATATGATGTTATTGATGTATAATTGATGTTTTCCAATGAAATTCTCCATGACCTTCTCAATTCTCTAATTTTCACTAAAATATGAGTGAATTGATCATGCTTTGAGATTTATGAATTCATGTGTAGATTGATATGGGCTTTTGAATTATGTATAGATTATATATGTGTGGTTTATAGGTTGTTTCAATTTGATCAATTGAGTATTGTCTATTGACTAATAAGCTTATTGAACTTATATGGACTTAATGCTTATAGATTCTAGTGTAGTTTTCTATGGGCTTTTTAATGATGTAAGGATGTATTCAATTGATATCTAGTTGGTCTTAGATTGATAAATATATATTGAATTGACTTAGATTCATTGAGTATTATGATTTATGCTTTGAATTGATGTTCATGGCCATGGGTAAGGGCCTTGTGGTATCAAATTAGATGATTTAGCTTTGAATTGAATTGATAAGATCAAGTGGGTGGTATTCTGCCCTAACTCTCTTATTATTTTTTATAGATATTTTAATTTAGCTCTTGGATTATATGTGATTGGTTTGGTCCACTTATAGTGGCGGTGTTATGTGAATTGATGTGGCCTTCTCGGCGTTACTTTAAGTATTATGATGATTATGGCCTTGTCGGCACTACTTGAAGTAATATGTTGGTTAGTGTAGTTGATTATGTGAAGTATGATCATATGTACCTATATGTAAAGTAATGTGAAAGTATGTGTTCTTCTATTGATGTTATTTAGGTGAACATGTTAGACTAATGACTATGTGTTCATGTGTGTAGTCTTAAAGTTGAATGCATGATTGTTCCTACTTGGCTATATGAGTCTATGATGATTATGTTGATGAAGATATAGTAGTATATAGGGTGACTTAAAGATGATAATGGTTGTCCTTATGTGCTTCTAGAATGACATGTAATATGTGCTAAAGTGAAGTATATTGTGTCTTGTTTAGGTAGACTTGTGTCCCTTACTTGATGCATCTATGAATATGAATATGTGATGTCTTGACTTAGGAAGCTAAAGCGTCTTAGTCTTGAATGAATGAATGTTAGGCGATACCTTGAATGATGATAAGAGGGTCCTTTATGTGAAACCTTGAACCTAGCAGTAAGATAATGAAACTTGAAATCGAAAGCCATAATGGTATCCTTCATGTAATGAATGATGGACTTAAGATTGATTGGCTGGAATGGCATCATATCAATACTTAGGGAAGTCATGATGAGCTTCTTGTCGCCATAGTGAGGTAGCCCTAGTGGACTTTTCTTTGGTAGGGTAAATGTAATTGGGTCATGAACTTGATATGGTACCCCTTTGTATGAACTTTAATGTCAATTAATCTATGAGAACAAAGGCTAGCACCGAGTGAGTATGGCAAGGGAAATATCTCTAGTTAAAGAATGAGGCTAGAGTACAAAGAAGCCCTTCATATTCCTTAACCATGTGCCTACATGGGATGTGTCCAAGTTCTACCATTGGCAAGTAGAACAACCTCATTGGAGTAGGATAGAACTCCGGATTCCATGCTTTGCTACCATGTTATATGTTGGTTATTGACTATTCTCATCATGTGGGATACCCATTAGCATTAGAAAAGTTTTATGAAGTTAAGGTGGTGGTATGGGACGCTATTTAGACATTGCACAATAGGCTTTGAAGATGTTAGTGAGAGTCCCTAGGTCTTCTTCAAGACCATTACTTGAATGCCCTTATGTGATGAATGTCTCTTAGTGAACTAAGGAATGTAATGACTTAAGTTAAGGAAGCATATTAAATGAATAAGTTCTTATCTAGAGTAGTTAAGGGTTGTCTAGTTAAGGTATGAAGGGGGCATAGGAATGGTCACTTCATCTCTTACTTAGATAAGTCTTAATAATGATTCTAGTTAATGAATGTGATTGACTATGTGGACATGATCCTAACCTAGGTATGTCTTAAGGATTACTTACGGAATCTTGAAGAGGTCAATTAAGGACATTCTCTTCTTGAGTTACTTGGGTAGGTATTTTGATAACCTTTAAAGGGGAGAATGTCATGTTGATGTATGTGATGGTATTAAGTGAGAAGGATTATATCTTAGGTAGTCTATAGGATCCCTTGTGTGTGTGTAAGGGATTGTATGGGCGGTCGCTCCACACTCACCCAAGTGAACCTTGGAATCACCTTTGGTAGGAGGATCTCATGTTTATGTTCTTGATGTATTGTAAGTGTGGATTTGTATCATTCTAAGTAGTCTTAAGGATCGTTTAGGCATGCTTAGAGAGGGTGTATGGGCGGTCTCTCTTTGTGTTGCTTAAGTGAGTCGTAGGATAGCTTTTAGTGAGTGGATTATATGTAAAAAGGTGTGTAAAGTGAAGCTAAGGAACTTCACTGTACAGTGAAGGGGACTTCATTGTAACAGTGAAGTAGTTACTGTAATGTTTCTTAAAAATGTGATGTTTGACTTAAATGATTTCTTATGTATTTCTAAAGTGTTAAATGATGTTCTTATGATTATAATATGATGTTTAAATCAAATTTCATGAAAAGCATGTTATTGACTAAATGTCCCTTTTTCATTGTTTTTGCGTGGCTTCCATACTTAGTATAGCTAATGTGCTAACCCCTTTTTTTCCCTTTTTGACTAAAGTGTAGGGAATTGGAAGCCTTGATGTGCCATGGAGGATGGATATGTTTCTAAGGGTTGAAGAGGAAGTATTGGAGAGTCCTCATTGATTCGAGGACAATATCCACATGTTCCTTATTGTCTTAAGTCTTTACTTTATGTCTAGTACAGGCTTAGTCCCAAGTATTGTAAACTCTAAAGTTTATATGGTTCAAGGGGTTATTGTAAAGGTTTAATGTTTTAATAAAAGTCTTCCGCTTGTGTATTGTTTATGAAAAGAGTTCTTCGTGTGTGAAGAAAGTTTTAAATTCTTACTCATTTTAGTATGTTTATTATGCAATGAATGATACGAGAGGCTTAGATGAGACTTCTTGAAGTCTCATTTGTCATGTGATGAACTCAAGGATACTCTAACTTCTAGTGTATACTTGAGGGTCGTGACATAAAGTTTGGCATAGTCCTCTGCCGAATATGTAGTCTTGACCGCCAAAAAGAGAGAAGACTTAGTCATCCTATCAACTATCACCCAAATGGAGTCATGTTGTCTGTGAGTACGCGGTAACCCTGTGATGAAATCCATATTGATCACTTCCCACTTCCAAGTAGGAATGTCGATCTCTTGAGTCATACCCCCTGGTTCTGATGTTCTACCTTGACTTTGTGCAATTGGGGCACTTACTCACAAAATCTTCTATATCCCTCTTCATGCCATTCCACCAATAGAGTTACCGCAGATCGCGGTACATCTTAGTGACACCTGGATGAATAGAATATATGGAGTTATAGGCTTCTGTAAGAATATGCTGTCTCAACTCCCCCACATCAAGGACACACAATCTACCCTGGTAGAAAAGTACACCATCTCCCCCTGGGAGAAAACCTCCACTCTCTGATTATGGACTGCACCCTTAAGTTCAAGCAAGATTGGATCATTGTCTTGTTTATCCTTAACCTCCACTACCGAAGAAGTTTCTGCCCCATTCTGAACTGTTACACCACTGTCTGATATGCTCATAAGGCGAACTCCTAAGCGAGCAAGCTTAAGCTGTCTAGAAGCATAAGTTATAACCTTATCTCGCTGCATCAACACACAACCTAGTCCCACTCTGGATGCATAACAATAGATCACATAACCATCTGAACCCTCTAGTAGAGTCAAGACAGGAGTTGTAGTCAATGTAATTTTCAATTCTCCAATGCTTTTCTCACAATCATCTGACCATTGAACCTTGACCATCTTCTGAGTCAACCTAGTAAATGGTGAGTCTATGGATAAAAATCCTTCCACGATCCTTCTGTAATAACCCATTATACCTAAGAAACTTCTGATATCTGTAGCAGAGGTAGGTCTGTGCTATTGCTTCACTGCTTCTATCTTCTGTGAATCCACTCGAATCCCTTTGCTAGATACAATGTTACCAAGAAAAGCAATAGATTGCAACCCGAACTAACATCTGCTAAATTTAGCGAATAACTGGCGATCTTTGAGAGTCTGTAGAACAATTCTCAAATGACTCGCATGTTCTTCCTCATTCCTAGAGTAAATGAGGATATCATCAATAAAGACGATAACGAACAAGTCCAAGTACTGCTTGAACACTTTGTTCATCAAATCCATGAAATCTGTAGGAGCATTGGTTAGTCCAAACGACATAACTACAAATTCATAATGACTATACCGAGTTTTTAATGTTGTTTTCGGAATGTCACTATCTCTGACGCTGAGCTGATGATAACCCGATTTGAGGTCTATCTTTAAAAAGTGACTAGCATCCTGAAGTTGGTCAAACAAGTCATCAATCACGGGGATGGGATACTTATTATTGATTGTGACCTTGTTCAACTGTCTATAGTCAATGCACATTCTGAGAGAACCATGTTTCTTCTTTACGAACAACACTGGTGCTCTTTTAACTAGGTCAGATAAAACCCTTATCTAGAAGGTCTTTCAACTGCTCTTTCAATTCTTTAAGCTCTTTTAGAGCCATTCTGTAAGGAGGAATAGAAATAGGCTGGGTATCTGGAAGGAGATCAATTCCAAAGTAGATTTCCCTTTCGGGAGGAACTCCAGGAAGATAATCTGGAAACATTTCTGAAAACTCATTCACTACTGGAACTGACTCAAGAGTTGGGGTTTCAGAGCTAGAATCCTTAACCCGAACTAAATGATAGAGATAACCCTTATAGATCATCTTTCTGACCTTAAGGTAAGAAATGAATCGACCCATAGGCGCTAAGCTACTACCCTTCCATTCTAAGATTGGTTCGTCTGGAAACTGAAAATGAACAATCCTAGTTCTACAATCGACTGAGCCATAACATGAATGTAATCAATCCATGCCTAGAATGACATCAAAGTCTACTATTTCTAACTCTACAAGATCTGCTGAGGTGACTTTCTGAGAGACTGTGATAGGGCAATTTATGTATACCCGTCTAGCTATAACTGGGTCACCAACTAGAGTAGAGACTGAGAAAGTTACTGACAGAGTTTCTGGACTGACACTGAATTGGACTGATATGTAAGGAGTTACAAAAGAAAGAGTAGCCCCTGTATCTAACAATGCATAAACATAAATATCAAAGAATCGCAACATACCAGTGACTACATCAAAAGAACCTTACTAATCCTGGAGAACCTGAAGAGCATACAACCGGTTCTGGCACTGACCGCCACCTGTACCAGATGAGTTACCCTGCTGAGTCTGGCGACTTGCTGGTGTTGATGAAGTTGTAGACTGAGCTCTACCATTTCCACCTCTTTGTTCCTGTCTAGAAGGACAATCCCTCAACATGTGACCAGACTGACCGCACCCAAAGCATTCTTCTTTTCCTGCAAGACACTCGCCCAGATTGTTCTTACCATACTTAGGGTGAGTAGGGTAAGTCTTGGTGCCTGAAACAATTCCCTGAGACTTAGAGTCTGGTGCTCTAACCTTTTGGTCATACCTGTTCTTGGAGGATGGAACACTAGCTGACGAAGGGGCTGGAGTTGAAAACTTTTGCTGACGCTGCAAGCGATTTCCACCACCCGATTTCTGTTGAGAATAGTCATAGTTCCCAGTACTAGCCTTCTTATTCTCCTTAGCATGTTCCCTAAGCTTATCACCCTCGACCTGCTGAACATGAGTCATAAGCCTAGAGATTTTCATATCTCCCAGTAACATAGCATTTCTGCACTCAGTTTTCACCAAATGTGACACTCCATATAATAACTTATTCATCTGAGCCTTGGAGTCAGCAACCATGTGAGGAGCATACCTGGAGAGTTGGTTAAACTGGAGTCCATAATCTTGGACTATCATGTTACCCTAAGTAATAGGAGCTGCATATGTACCCCTATCATCCTTCCACTGAGTGTATCAGATATGAGCAACATCTTTAAGCTAGTATGATGTCAACTCAATGCGATCATTCCAGTGACTTGAATCACCTCAAATATCTTCTTGATCTCGTCAAAGAAATTCTGAGGATCCTTATTAGCCCACGATCCTAAGAACTCAGGAGGATTCATCCTAACAAATTCACGGACCCTGGTTGCTGCTGATCCACCATTTACATTCATAGGATCTTGAACCCGCTGATTATTCTGGTTTGCAACACTCTGAGCCAACATCTGAATGGCATTCCTGAATTCAGCATCAGAGACTTCTTGATTTGGGATTGGAGAAGCTGCGTTTGCATTCTTGGAATTCGCATTCCTAGCGTTAGCTCTACGAGAAGGCATGATCTGAATCGTAGAACATCAAGTTAGACTGGAATTAGATCATACCTTACGCACGATAAGAGTAACAACAAAGTGAAGTTTTCCTAAAACACTTCATAGCCTCCCTCTCATTAGATGTGGTGCACTTCACACCCATGAAAATGACTCTACTTAGTGCGGCTTTTCAGACATCCTAGGACATGTAAACCTAGCTCATATACTAAGTTTGTCACACCTCGATCTACCCCCGAGACGCGGACACGGGACCTAGGAACACTAGTGATCCCAAGCTAACCCTGCTGGCATAAACATGAGCATAATAAAGAATATAAACTATTGCGGAAGCTAAATCATACTTTAAATAAAAAGATGGGGAATACCCATATACTATAGCTGAAATATTTAAAATACTGACGAGTTTAATACAAAGAAAATATTAACTCAATGTTAAGCTGAAACTAACTATATCTGAAAATAGCCTCTAAACTGGCTAGAAATGATGGGACATTCCTCAAATAGTCTAACAAAAACTGAAACTAAAGGATGAAATACGGAAGAGAAACTCATGACTATTGTCCTCAGAGAATGAGGACTCACCCCTCAATGTGCTGAACTTGAGATGAGAAATCGATCTAAGCGCGATCTGGATGCTGAGAACCTGAACCTATATCAAGAGAAGATGTAGCGCACATATGTGTAAGTTCTTGAAGCAACTGAGCATGTAGGATAGAGTAAAGCTGAAATAAAACATAACTGAACAAGCACAAGAGCAAATATAATAATCTGAACATGATATACTGAATTCTGAGCTAATTGTATGCAATGACCAAATTTATAACATGCTGAAACTTAACACTGAATATACTGATAAATGGTCAATGCAATAGAGTCTGACTTAACTGTGGTAGCTACTAATAACCGATAATAAACCACATGAGCTAAATGTGGAGTCCCATGTATACGCCCCATCGAGAGGACCCAATCTACCCTGCCAGAAGTATAAAGGCATGATAGCGTGATCACTAATCTGTTGCCCACATAGGGGACTTACAACCTACTTGGCTAGTAGTTTTGGGACTAATTGGGTACGCTGAGCTACCCCCGAGACACGGACACGGGACGTAGGACCACTAGTGAGCCCAAGCTAACCATGCTTGCATGATCATGAGCATACTAAAGAATATACTGTTACGGAAGTTAAAACATACTTTAAATAAAAAGATGTGAAATACCCATATACTATAGCTGAAATATTTAAAATACTGACGAGTTTAATACAAAGAAAATATTAACTCAATGTTAAGCTAAAACTAACTATATCTGAAAATAGCCTCTAAACTGGCTAGAAATGACGGGACATGCCTCAAATAGTCTAGTAAAAATGAAACTAAAGGATGAAATACTGAAGAAAAACTTATGACTATTGTCCTCGGAGAATGAGGACTCACCCCTCAATGTGCTGAACTGGAGATCGGAAGTCGATCTAAGCACGATCAGGATGCTGAGAACCTGAACCTACATCAAGAGAAAATGTAGCGCACGTATGCATAAGTACTTGAAGGTACTGAGCATGTAGGATAGAGTAAAGCTGAAATAAAACATAACTGAACAAGCACAAGAGCAAATATAATAATCTGAACATGATATACTAAATTCTGAGCTAATTGGATGCAATGACCAAATTTATAACATGCTGAAACTGAACACTGAATGTACTGATAAATGGTCAATACCATAGAGTCTGACTTAACTGTGGTAGCTACAAATAACCGATAATAAACCACATGAGCTAAATGTGGAGTCTGATGTATACATCCCATCGAGAGGACCTTATATACCCTGCCAGAGGTATAAAGGCATGATAGCGTAATCACTAATCTGTTGCCCACATAGGAGACTTACAACCTACTTGGCTAGTAGTTCTGGGACTAATTGGGTAAGCTGAACCCTAGTCCAACTCGGTATTATGCTACTCCCAATGAATAAAGTGATTAAGACATTATGACTAAATTTCTGTAAATACTGTATAGCTCAAAACTGAACATGCAAACTGAGAGTGCAATAATTAATCTGATAATTATGCATTATTAACTGAGGAATGTTTTTCTGAAGTAACTGAAATATATAACCTAGCATGTGTAATTCAAGAACTAAAGAAATACACAGGTAGGGTTCTGAAATTCATGCGATAAACTGAATAATAACTTTACAATCTGATTTGGAACATATATCTAACTAATTTATGATGATCTACTATAATTCTAGAAACCCTAGGTTTAATCATGATAAGAGAATCAAAAACTGACTGAAAACTTGGGATCTAATAGGTGAAAGAAACCCACTAGTGAAATGTCACATACCTGGTGATGAAATATAAAGAGAAATATTTAAATTTCAGGGCTGGAACTGATAAAACCTTGTTGCGTTCTTGAACTAGGGTTCTTGACCTTTTTTTCCTTTCCTGCTTCTAATTTTCTAAGTTTTGATTTAATGATTTTGACTTAGCTAAGTTCTTGTTATGTTTCTAGGCTTAAACTGACTAATATCTGATGATTTAAGGTCAAAACGACACATCTTAGGGTTTAAACGAAGTGAGAAAAGACCAAGAGACCCCTGAGTTAATTGGTGTCGGACCAAACGATGTCTTGCACTGACGGGCCGTCGTTCAATCGACGGTCCGTCGTTTGGGTCCGTAGGTTGGGTCTGTTCGACAAGCCTTTACTAAAATGGGCATAACTCTTTACTTGGAGGTCTGATTTTAGAAAGGTCGGTGACAATGGAAAGCTAATTCAATTATATATCTCTTGATAGGTCATGGGACACCTAATTCATTATGTGCTAATATTTATGACCACCTACGGACCGTAGATCGAACGACGGTCCTGCTAGTCAATCGTGGTTCTTGTTAGAGGCAGGTGTAAATGGGGTGTTGATCGACGGACACAGACTACGGACCGTAGTCTGACTTCCGGTCCGTAGGTCTGTCCGAGGATCGACACTTAGTAAACATTTTCTGGGCTGCGTCATGGAAGAGTTTTAGTCACAAAAGACGGATGTGCAGTATGGGCCGTAGATCAGACTACGGTCCGTTGATAGTGATCGCCGATTGCACCTGCATATCTCTGAAAAGCTGATTTTTGGTCTTGGATAAGGGGTGTTACACAATGTCAAGATAAGGGATGCGGTAGGTTGATCCACTCATTCTCTCAATGGGGCTGAAATTGCAGAAGGATACATCATATAGCTGACACCCTCTAGTTTTGGATTGAATTGCAGTGCTTGTACATCCAGATAATGTGATACCTTATTGTTAAATGAATACTATAGCACATCGGATGGTTCTTATGTTTTTGAACTTTGTTGATTGTTCGTTGGTTTATTTCTGATCTTTTAAAGGTAAATGTTTTTATCTAACCTAAAAGTTGGGCCTGGATTGTGATATCTACTATTACAACATATTCATTTCACATAACTAGGGAGTAAGGATCAGTCAACATGATCCATCTTGTATTATGTTTATTCTGAAGGAACATGGCCTAGATTTCTTTCTTGTGCTTCAACTTAGGTTTTATCATAGATTAGGATTTCCATGTGACATTTCTTATTTATTATCGAAGTGAATGTTCTCATTTCAAAAGTTATGTTGACTCAATTAAAGCTTTTAATTTACCCCTTAATTTGGACTTTCTCTGCAGGCACTGGGTTCTGTCTCAAACACCAAAGAAATCAATTTCCCCAAAGCCTGTAAAAAATAACGTAAACAACGTAAAAGCAAGTACTTTCTATCACAAGAAGAGGTAAACATCTGTTATCATTAATTTGATCTGGATTTCAGCTATTAACGTTAGCCTGCTTTCTGTAAGTTCTTAGTGAAGTGAATGAATGTATTTGTTTTGGAATATTATGTCAATTCAAGTAAACTCTTTGTTCTACC
This sequence comes from Solanum sitiens, assembly GCA_016801875.1. NCBI lineage: Eukaryota > Viridiplantae > Streptophyta > Magnoliopsida > Solanales > Solanaceae > Solanum > Solanum sitiens. Next base: position 1,481,413 of record JABWTJ010000226.1, read on the forward strand.
CCTTGTATTTACTCAACCTTGTTGGATGCTCAAACTGATTCTAAATGTGAGTTCTTTATTAATTTATGATAATTGGTTCTTGTTATATCCTTTTAAATTAGTCTTTTTCATCCTGCACGACAACCATTTTGGTCTCAAAGTGTTCAATGTTTCATTGTGAATGGCAAACTGCAGCAGAAGTTTAGATGAGAAAGTAAACCTAGAAAGCATGCATGGCGAAGTGATAGAAATCTGAAAACACAATCATAGCATTGATTTCATCACACTTATCTATGCTCAAAAATTTAGCAGGGGGAAGCAACTGATGATCTAACTCCTCCAACAATGTAAGTTATTTATATCGCATTTAGTCCCCCTTTGTATTGTAATGAATGTAATTCGAGCTAAACGAAGCTTTTTGTTTTGGTAGGACCATGCAACATAATTTAACTCCAAAAGGAGTGCACGAAAATAAAGGGGTCAGGGTTGATGTGCATGGCTATAAAGTAAAAGTGAGCAGTGATCACATACTCACTTCAATTTTTGCCAAGTATGGTGACATTGCAGTCAATTGTCACTATAAATCACTGGCTTTCAGAGCTTCCCTTCTTGATATAAATTTGTGATGTTGTAAGGAGGCTGAAAACCGGTGACATTGGCTCTACTTCCATCAACGATATGAGAATTGTGGTTTCTGGTGCAGCGAAGGTCAACCTTGAAGTAACTTGGCTGCAGCAGTATCTGGATGAGATTTCAGAATAGGGAGATATGGAGAAGAAGTTATCGGATTTGACGGAGTTGAGCAAGACTACCATGCTAGTGTCTATAACAGCTGAAAAGGACATATGAGAAAGCAATAAGAAGGTCTTCGCTGCAGAGGAACAACTCAAAAAGGCTGAAAAGCGCTTGAAAGAGGCCAGACAGGTGGAAAGGTCTATCAGAGTGCTTGAAACAGTGCGTGAAAAAGTTCAGCAGGACATAAAGGAGGTTTAGGATCAAACACAGTATCGACTAAGTATGTTAAATGAGCTTCTGTAGAGCTGTTTTATCCTTGCTACTTTTCTTGAACACTATTGCCAAGTAAATCTATAACATGTATTAGATCAACTTTTTAAATTTGATTTCTGGAATGATGTATACAAGTAAGTCTGTCAGTGTGGATGTGGATAGTTTTATGTATTGAATTGTGGAGCAAGACATTGATTTTTTCAGTAAAATGAGTTCGTTAACATTCTCTATACCAACACATAAAGTTTTTGTTGAATATCCTCTTCTACAACAATATTTAGGATTCATTTAGCACATACATATATATTGCATAGCATTACATATAAAATTGTTTGTGCACATTCATTACTTGTTTTTTTTATAATCCATGACACAGAGAACAATAATCCGCGACATCCACATTCAATCTATTAATTCATCATTCAAATACAATTCTATGGCCCAAAACCCACAATAACATCATTGACCATCAAATAAAGTTACGTGAGAGTAGCTATCGGGCTTGTAAAACCCAAGAAAGAAGATATATGCTACTTCATCCTTCCAACAATACTTGTCCACTATATGAAATTGGACTCTTGCGTAGGGCTTTGGGCATATTGTACGTGGGTGCTACTATGTATGTGGTGACAGTTCTCTTAGTTTGTCAAAGGGTCACTTGTTGCTTTAAAAAAAATTTATTTAGTGAAGTAAGTAGATTCATTGTTGGCATCAAGAAGAAGAAGATACTAAAGAGATGTTGTCAAATTCATTACAATTGTCTATATGGCGGCGCCTAACAGAGTTGAATATTTTCGTGTTGCCATTATTTTTCTTGACATTTAATGAACGAGAAGGTAACTGATGAGGATTTCCTGTTGATACATACAACTGTATTTGTTGTGTTACTTACGTAGATCATGTGATTATTTAGTTACTTTGATGGGATTATTTCTATTAGTACCTGCATTAACTGCTTCTCCTGTATTCTCCCATTTGTCAAAGGTCAAGCTTCCTCTTAGGTTTGCATATGTGCTTTAGTGGTCTTTAACTGTTATCCTTCTGTAGCTGAACCCGTTGTCTTGGATTTGATCACAAGATATCTCAAAAGATGCTATCTGGCCCTTCTAATATTGAAGATGTTGTTGGGAAATATTTCTCTATCTGGTTCTTGTTTGATGGTAATGCCTAGTGCACCCTCAGACATATATTTTCTTAAGATTATGTTTTTCAATCTGAATGTTAAATCATTTCACTTTTCTGCACTTAGGGTGTGTTTGGTACATGGGAAAATGTTTTCCTAGACAATATTTTATTGGAAAATAAGTGAGTTTCTAGTAAGAAAAATAATATTATTTCAAGAGTTTATATATAATCTAGAAAAACACTATGTGGTAGGATGAGGTAGGGAGTTGGGGGTTCAGGGGTTGAATGATTAATAGGATGGGGATTGGGGATGTTTGGTGGGTGGGTAGAACACAATGAACTTGAAATGTCACTTATGGAACTTGTTTTCTCTGCTTTCATTAGAAAAGTCAAGAAAAAATATTTTCCAAAATATTTTGACCAACTACACGTGGGAAAATTAGAGTTTTCCAGAAAATGATTTCGTCCATATAAAACACACTCTTTGTGAAGTTTGAAGATTTTGAGTAAAGGTGCAGGGTCTTAGTGCTTTGAGTATATTCCCTGTTACTTGTTATCACAATGTTCAGTAGGAACTTTACCGCTGAAATTACCATTACAGAATTTGCATTCACCCTGTCTTAGATATTTAACCTTAGACATGCTGAGGAAGATGGATAAATTGGCCTTCTCCAAGTTTGTCTTTTTACAGAAGATTAAATCTTTCCTCAGCTTAAGGTTTCCTTGATTGTATTTATAGGGTTGATTTGTTATTCTGAGAACCATAGGAATTTCGATAATATAGCTGAAGGGTTGATTCTGTTACACCAATGTCGAGAAAACATCCTACTATTGTGTTTAGTGGAAGAAGCTATAAAGAAATGAAATTTTATCTATTTAGAATGAAATTGTGCCAAGGAGTAAACGCATGACCAAATTGCTGGGGAAAATTATACTTATCAACCTTGTATAGCCGAGGGATGTAAAATCGAAAGTTACTAGATTTCTTCTCTTTTACTTTACTGAGTTCAGTATACTCTAGATTTGATATAAACACTCATTTGGAACCTATTAGGTCTAACCTATTTTCTTAGCCCGCTACCTTCATATATCATTATAGGATCTAATATGTTTGGAGTAATCATTTCTAATAATTTACTTATCTTCAGGGCCGAAGATATGGTGTTGGACTCTCTGAACCAGATATAGAATTTTATGTCGATGCTCGGTATCTTCAAGATTTAACCCAACACAGTACCTGTGTCTGATGCACTCTTTACAAAGTACAAAGATGTTTTAACCAACTGTATGTCTATTCAAGTGCGAATCCACAACAGTATTGCTCAGGGTCATATGCAATACTGTTGAGTTTCTACAACTGAAATAGCAAATTCAATGTTTGTGACTCTTCAAATTTGGATTCTGATAAGTTGATATGGCTATGAAGTAGAAGATAGTAGTGCTCCCATATTGACTGCCATTTTTTCGAAGTATGGTGACATTGCAGTCAATTGTCAATACAAATCATTGCCTTCCAGAGCATCCCTTCTTGATCTAGTTTGTGACGTTGTAAAAAGGCTGAAAGCTGGTGATGTTGGTTCTCATCAATCAAACAGATGAAATCTTTTGTCTCTACTGCTGTGGAAGTCGAGCTTGATGTAGCGTGGGTACAGCAGTATCTAGATGCGATTTCAAAAGAAGAGGATATGGAGAAAAGGTTGCATATGGATATTGATATCCTTCTTTGTTGAATTGTGGAGCAAGACATCAATTTCTCTGTGAAATGAGTTTATTAACATTCGTTTTATCAAACATATAACGTTTTTGTTAATGATCCTTTGCTCCAATAATATTTAGGATTCTTCAAACAATTTGATTTATATCTTGTGTCGGTGTGAATTAACATACATGTAAATTGCATTGCGACACGCACTAAAATTGTTTGCAGTCATTCATCAGTTGAAAATTTTCCTACATTTAATGTGAGTTTAATGTGCTGAATCTTTCCTTTGTCACCTGATTATGCACAACGAACTCTAGCCTTCTTTTGAATATTTTTATATCATAATATTTTACAAGTTATGCCGTAAGTGTTTGGAAAGGCAAGCACAAATACGGAGGAAAATGAAAATAATACTAGTCATTTGAGAAAAGGATAATTCGTACATAAACTTCATAGTTTAATTGAATGCAATCTAAATTGACTCCATACTCTTTGAGAATGTGCATTTTAAAAAACATGGTTTTTTTTTTAGCTTTTTAAATTGATTGTTCTGTTGACTTTGGAAACTTGTAATGGCTTTCAGATATGATCAAGAGAATAAGTGGACCGTTGAAATACTACAACAATAAAGGCTTTTAGCGGCAATTAATATACAGTTTAGCGGCAATACAAATTGCCACTAAAGCTTTTACCGGCATTTAGTTAATTGTCATTGGATCCAATGTCGCTAAAGGATTTAGCGGCAATTACAAACAATGTCGGTAAAGATACCAACTATTGCCGTTTAAAGGACTCAACTTTAGTGGCAGTTATTTAGCGGTAATAACAATTGCAACTAAAACCACCTTGACTTTCATCTTGCATTGCCAGTAATGATACAGCTTGTTAGCAATAAAATTAACCATAAATTGGCAAATATTAATAGTAAGAAATATTGTGCTTCATTAAAATTATAATTAACAAATAAACAACTAGTCATTCATTTCCTGCCAACAAATATCAAGAACAAACACACTCACTTTAGAAATTTATTGTATTTAACCACAAAAAAATCAAATATCACATCCTCCCTAGAAAGTGAAATGAATACAGTAAGGGTTCGATAAGCAAGAATACTCACTTCGAGGAATTTCTCGAAATTCTGAATGTCTAATTCTCCTATAACAATGACTTTATAGGCAGCTTCCATTTCGTAAAGTGCATCCCATTTTCAGTAAAAAGAAAATGCCAAAGTATTGGATGCTTCGATAAAAGAAGAGTCGAAATAATTGTTTATCATTGTATCAAAAATCTCAATCGTATACCTGCCACTCTTCAAATCCTTGAGTGCTCTCAGAGTTCAACTTCTTGATGGCAATAATAATTCCAGTGCGAGCTAGTCGGAGAAAGCGTCTTCTCATCAACCCATCCTTTATACACGGTGGAAAAGAGAAAGTGCAAGCGAGCTCTCGGTCCGTCAGATAAGTTAAATCAGTTCCAACAGAGTATTGAAATATACAGAAATCCCAAGGCATAGTATACTAACACTACACCAAAAGAAGCCTTTAGCGAAAATAAATTTTCCTGTTAGCATTTACTTTGAAATTTCAAAAGAACACACACTGCACCTGTAAAGCCCTTTAGCTCAAACTTCTGTCCACTCGGAGTTCTAATTTCTATACTCTCTAAACATTTTAGCATATCCAACAATTGACTCGGGCAATGTTTGCTCATTATTTACCTAAATAGAACCAAGTGGCAGTTATCAGTCTCACCTATTAGTATGGACAAAATCGATTTGTTCCTCTTTATTAGGGGTGGCAGGAGGACTGAGTAGGCCCGCGTTCGGCTCGAGAACCGGCCCGCTGGACCCGCTCCTGATGATATCGGGGTTTAGGGGTTGGGGGCTTACAGGGACCGATCAGGGGCCGGTTCACCGTTTGGTCCCGATCGACCCGGCCCATTTGAACAGGACGGTTCACGGGATCCCCTATTATTATTTTTTAAAAAAATAATAATTTGTAACCGTTGCTAGCCGTTAGGGAAATGGCTAGTGCCCCACCACCACCCACCCACCCACCCAAAGTTTTTTACAACTTTTTCACTTCCCCAACACCCCCTACCACTCCCCTACTTTTAATACTTTAATTAAAACCCTCAAGTTATAGTAAATACACTTTAATCCATTTTTAATATTATAAATACCCCTCTATTCCTAACTATTTCTTACGAAAGCATCTATTCTCATTTCTCTCATCTATTTTCTATATCCTCTTAAGTCTCAATCTTAATTCTTTAGTTTTAATTTTTATTCCATTTAAAATCTCATATTTGCTATAAAGTATTGGAGTTTCAAATTACAAGTACAAGTTACAATAAACTACAAGCTTCAAGAATCAGTTTAACGTCTGCTATTAACGCAGACATTGTTGATTAGTTCTTCAAAATAGTCAATTTGTTTCCTAGTTTATAGCTAGTAAAAATGTAATGTTGTTCAATTATTTATCATTAAGTTATTTGTTGTTTTCAAGTTGATAGGGTGGAGTTAGTGGGCATGTTTATCCACTATCTTTTAGATGCTTATTTTTAGCTAATTTTAGTTAGTTGTAGGCCTATTTAACAGGCTACTATTGTACCTCTTTCGTAGCAATCAAAAAGACTTTGAAAGTTCTCTTTTCTCTGTCTCTCCGTCCTTTTTAGGCTCCAACATATTGTAGTATCAGAGCAACGCAGGAGAGAACAACCCTATCTCTCTTAACGCAGGCGAGATCAAACTAACTAGGCGATAGAGTGAGAGTTGTCCATGGCAAGCAACAGTTCCAATTCTTCTTCTCAGCCCCTGATTCCAATATTCAAAGGGGAAAAATATCATCTAAGAAGTCTCAAAATGAAGACAATGTTCAAGTCCCAGGAGCTATGGGATTTGGTGGAGATGGGTTATGTTGAGCCAAATCTGGCGCCGACTCAACCTGACAATCAACTACGGGAGACTCGCAAGAAAGATGCAAAGGCATTATTTCTCATCCAATCGGCATTGGATGATGAAATTTTCCCCAGAATTGCAACAACATCAAATTCCAAACAAGCATGGAATACTCTAAAACAAGAATATTTGGGCGATAAAAAGGTAATTAGTATGAAATTACAAACCCTTTGTCGTGAGTTTGAAACTTTGGCCATGAAAGAAAAAGAATTTGTGCAAGAATTTATGTCTAGAGTGTCCGGAATTTTTAATCACATAAAAAAATATGGTAAAAATGTTAATAATGAAACGGTTGTGAGTAAGGTGTTGAGAAGTTTAACTAAAGGCTTTGATCATGTTGTTGCTGAAAGAGAAGAAACTAAGGACCTCTCTACTTATAGTTTTGATGAATTAATGAGTTCACTGTTAGCCCATGAAGTTCGAATCAGTAGGTCCTATGATAAGGTATAGGAGAACGCTTTTCAGGCGAAGGGGGAGCCCTTTTATAAGGAAAATTAATAATATTCAGGTGGTGGCCGTGGCAGAGGAAGAGGTGGTTATCAAGGGCGAGGTTGTGGAAATAGCAGAGGAAGAGGTCATTTTGGTGAGCAACGTCAAAACAGAAATAACATTTTGTGTAAATATTGCAAGAAGTCAGGCCACATAGAAGTGAATTGCTGGACCAAGCAGAGGGATGACCAAAAGCAAGCCAATTTCACTGAGGAAATTGAAGAGGGGAGTTAGCTATTCATGACTCAATCTTCTATCAATGATGGCCTTAATGGAGTGTGGTTCATGGACAGTGGGTGCTCAAACCATAGGTAAGGAACAAGGTCACTATTTAAAGACCTTGACAAATCCCAGAAAAGTGAGGTTCGACTTGGAGACAACAAGCCAATGAAGGTTGAAGGGAAAGGTACGATTTCCATAAAAATTACCCAGGGTAATGTAAAGCTCCTACATGATGTGCAATATTTTCCTAATTTAGCTCATAATTTGTTAAGTGTTGGGCAATTGATAACTGATGGTTATTCTATTTTGTTTGATGATTTTTGTTGCACTGTTTATGATAAGAAATCTTCCCAAAGCATTGTCAAGATTTCCATGACACAAAATCATATGTTCCGGTTAGAAGCGTCTAGTGTGCAAAATTGTGCTTTAATTGCGAAAACTAGTGATACTAGTTTATGGAATCTAAGATACGGCCATCTGAATGTTAGAGGGATGAAGTTGTTAGGTCAAAAGAATATGGTCATTGGGCTGCTTAAAATTGATGATCTTGAATTCTGTGAACGGTGTGTCTACAGGAAGCAAAGTAGAGTCTCATTTCCTGCAAACAAGGCATGGAGGGCTTCAAGTTGTCATGAGTTGGTCCACAATGATGTTTGTGGTCCTATGAGTATTGAATCCTTAGGTGGAAGTTGATATTTTTGTTGTTTACTGATGATTATAGCCGAATGAGTTGGATTTATTTCTTGAAGTTCAAATATGAAGTTTTTGAGAATTTCAGGAAATTCAAGGCATTAGTAGAGAAGCAAAGTGGATGTTCTTTAAAGGCTCTCCATTCGGATAGAGGTGGTGAATTTACTTCTAAAGAATTTGATGCTTTTTGTATAGAAAATGGTATTCACAGGGAGTTGTCAGCACCAAGTACGCCGGAGCAAGATGGAGTGGCCGACCGAAAAAATCGAATTGTGGTGGAAATGAATCGTAGCATGATGAAAGAAGCAGAACTTCTAACGAAGTTCAGGGCAGAAACAGTAGCAACAACACTGTACCTTCTCAATATCTCACCGACAAAGGCAGTCATGAATCGAACCCCATATGAAGCCTATAAGGGTAGAAAACCACGGGTAAGCCATCTAAAAATATTTGGATGTTTAGCATATGCTTTGGATACTTCTCCATCTCGTCGAAAAGTTGATGTGAAATCAGAAAAATGCATTTTTTAGGCTATAGTCCTCAATCCAAAGCATATAAATTGTATAAACCAATGAATGGAAAAGTTATCATAAGCATGGATGTTAAGTTCAATGAAACAGGAAGTTGGGCTTGGAATGAAAGAAATATTCCAGCACCAATAAATTCTCTAGTTCCTGATGATGCACCCGAGTCACCGGTAGCTGAACTGTTGGCTCCAATAACATCTAAAATTATTGGAGAATCTTTGGCAGAACCAAGTCAACTAAGATGATCAACAAGGGAGAAAAGACCAAATACAAGATACTCTAATAACATGTATACTTCTTGTTAATTTTCTTTTCTTGTTTCAGATCCTATATATTATGGAGAAGCAATTGAAAAAGAAGAGTGGCAGCAGGCAATGATTGAAGAGATGAACGTTGTCGAAAAGAATGAAACATGGAAATTGGTTAATTTACCAGATGGTAAGAATGTTATTGGTCTAATGTGGGTATATCACACAAAGTACAATGCAGATGGATCTATTCAGAAGCACAAAGCTCGACTTGTTGCAAAGGGATATGCACAGCAAAAAGGAGTTGATTTTGATGAAACATTCTCTCCTGTACCACGCTTTGAAACGGTGAGAACTCTCTTAGATCTTGCTGCTCAACTCTCTTGTCCAGTTTACCAATTTGATGTCAAGTCTGCCTTCTTAAATGGCGACTTGGAGGAAGAAGTTTATGTTGATCAACCGGAAGGTTTTGTTGTGAGCGGACAAGAAAGTAAAGTGTATAGGCTGAAAAAGGCCTTATATGGAATAAAGCAAGCCCCACAAGCATGGTATAGCAAGATCAATTCTTATCTCCAGGAGAATGGATTTGAAAGAAGTAAAAATGAGCGAACTCTTTACGTAAAGAAGCGAGGTAAAGCTGATTTCTTGGTGATGTGTCTTTATGTAGATGATATGATTTATATGGGATCTTGTGAATCTCTTATTGCTGAATTTAAGTCTTTCATCATGAAAATTTTTGAAATGACAGACTTAGTATTGTTGCATTATTTTCTCGGTCTTGTTAACCAAGTTTTAGATAGCATTTTTGTCTCGCAAACAAAATATGCAATTGATCTTCTTAGGAGATTTAACATGTTGGGTTGTAAGATAGCTTATACACTTATGAATGTAAATGAGAAGCTCATGTATGATGATGGTACGGGTTTGATGGAAGCTCGTTGCTTCAGAAGTATAGTTGGTGGTCTGAATTATTTGTCGCAGACACGGCCCGACATAGCATTTCCTATTAGTGTGGTTTCCAGATTCATGCATAACCCAATAAAGCATCATTTTGGGGAAGTTAAGCGGATTTTACGATATGTTGCTGGAACCACTGATTTTGGAATTTGGTATTCAAGAAAATAAGATTTTAGATTATTTGGTTTCACTGATAGTGATTGGGCAGGTTGTTGATGATACAAAGTACTTCTGGATATGCATTCTCTCTTGGTTCAGGTGTTATATCATGGAGTTCAAAGAAGCAAGAAATTGCGGCCTTGTCGTCATCCGAAGCAGAATATATTTCTGCCACTGCATCATCTTGTCAAGCGGTTTGGCTTAAGAGATTGCTTGCTGATGTATTTCAGGAGCAAGCTGCTGGAACTGAGATTTTCTGTGACAACAAAGCAACTATTGCAATGACGAAAAATCCAGCATTTCACTGCAGGACAAAGCATATAGACATTCGGTACATATTTTATCCGAATCTAGTAGCGAGTGGAAGTATTATGTTGAAGCATTGTGGCACAAATGAGCAAGTTGCAGACATTCGGAATCATAATATTTATTTTATTTTTCCTCTTTAATTTTTTTATTATTATTATTTTTATATTACACTTAATATATAATTAAATATGATTTCTAGCAAAAAAAATATCGGTAAAGGAAAAGAGAAAGAACAAGACAACGAACAAGGTGACATTTTAAAATATATAGTTTTGTTTAAATAAAAGTAAAGAAAAAAATAAGAGTAAATGTGGTGGTACTTCATCTAAATCAATGTCTAGAGTTAGATTTAATACAAATGATTCTACTTATGTTGATGATACTTCTGATTATATTGATCCAAATGTTCAACTCGATCATGAAAGTTTAGAACGACGTTATGGTAATATTAATTCTAATCTTGATGAAAATTCAGGTGAAGAAGTAGAAGTTGATTCGAGAGAAGAGGAATTAGAAGATACACCTACTAGTTCGATGACACAAAATCTAAATGAAACTATAAATTTAACGAAGTAAAATTGTTGACGTCCACCCCTTATACCTCCCACAAGGGAGAAGGTGAAGTATCAACGCCCTAAAACTTCTATTATGTGGCAATTTATGACCTTCGATATGGAAAATAATGTTGTTATTTGTAATAAGTGTAGATAACCTTTTAAACATAGACAAGGTGGGGGTCAAGGTGGGATGGGGGGATTAAATAGACATTTGTTATCTTGTGTGCCGTTTCAATATAAAGAAGCTAAAGCGTTAGACAATAGAAAAAAAAGAAATTCGAGTTAATGAATTTGATATTAGTGGTAATGAATTGGTAGGGGCTTCTAACATGGTTCAAGGAACATTAGATCCTTCTGACCCTTGTAGTCTACTAACACAACGTAAATATAATAAGGAAAGAAATTACGAAAAATTAGCTAAGATGGTTTATGTTTGTGGTCTGCCTTATAGTTTTCCTTTAAATTCTTGTTTTATTGAATATATTCAACAAACTTATAATCCTGCTTACCGAGGTTTTGCAAGAAATACTGTTTAATCTGATGTTTTTGAATATTAAGGTAAATATTGTCAATTTCTTCGTTGTATTTTAGCATATTAGATAGTAGAACGTCTATAACTTCAGACATGGGTCGTAGTGTTAATGGACATGATTATTTAACTATTACAGCACATTGGATTGATCATAATTGAAATTTGCAAAAAATAATCTTAAGTTATAAAGAATGTGTAGAGAAAAAAACTGGTGCATATTTAGCTTCAAATAGTTTGAGTGTTTTAGATTATTACATGCTTATATATAAAGTAATGTCTATCGCATTAGATAATGCATCTAATAATACAAACGATGCTAGTATGTAAAAAATTAGAATATGTCCAATTGACAATAAAGTTTTTCATGTTAGATGTGTTGCACATATATTAAATTTAGTTGTACAAGATGGTATTTCATTATTTGATTGTGGTTGCATGAAAATTGAATGTATTGTTGCCTGGATTTTTCATTTTGATAAAGCTGCTAGAATTAGGGAGTTTAATGAGCGTTGTTTACTATGTGAATTGTCACCTAGAAAAACTCCAAGACATATTAAAACAAGGTGAAATTCTTTTTACGAAATGAAGATTGGGAAGAAACTAAAGAACTATTAGAATATTTAAAACTTTTTTTTGATGCTACAACCATGTTTTCTGGAATTTATTATTCTACTATTTCATCAGTGTTAATCTTTCAATTCAATTTTCTAAATATCAAAAAATAGATAAATTTAGAGTTTCAATTGAAGGTATAATTGAAAAAAATTAAAAATATTTTTCCTTATTCCTCAGATTTATTAAACTGCTATTTTACTTCATCTTGATTATGAATTACAAGGAGTGCAGGCACTTGTTGACATTTTTTATGATACTTTAGAAATCTTACCTGAAGAAAATTCAACTTGTGAAACGTGTAAGTCTAGCATAAAAGTAGAAGCAAACATTTTGTATTAAAAATATAGAACTACGGAAAATACTCGAGGAGAAGTTGGTCAAACTTATAATCTTGAGAGTGAAGTTCGAATTTCAACTTATATGCGAGGTTTTCATTGTCTTAATTCTACTAATCGTGATGATTTTGAAGAATATCTTAATCAATCTTTAGAAACATTGAAAATAGAAGATGGCAATGAAGATTTATTAGGATGGTGGAGGAGGCAGAGCGTTGCATTTCCAATTTTGAGCAATATGGTTCGTGATGTTCTAGCTATTCAAGCTTCATCAGTTGCATCGAAGGCTGCTTTCTGTGCGGCAAGGTTTCAAATTGGCAATCTAGACATTCATTGGCGGAAGAAAGTTTAGAAACATCAGTTTTATTTAGAGACTGGGTCAATGCCGATAGGAGGAATAATAATTTGCCAAAGTTAAGTTCCAAATAAGCATCTTGGGTTATAATGGTAATTGAATGTAGTGATGATGAATTAGAGTCACAAGAGTTTCTAGCAAGTTTCCCAACACCGGAGGATGTCACCATCAATATGATGCGACAATTAGAATTAAATTTGAAGGTGAAAACTATTATTATTATATTACATATGAGAATTAATTGAAACAGAACCCTTCCTAGAAGGTGGCTGCGTAAAATTAGTTACTCATCTAATATTTGTAACAAATATTAGTTTTTACATATGAGAACTTATTGAAACGGAACCCTTCCTAGAAGGTGGCTGCGTAGATTAGTTACTCCACTAATATTTGTAAATTTCTAAGTTCTAAGTTGCATTTAATTTTATTGAATAAATTTGAAGGCTTTATTCAAGTCTTTTTTATCCAACTATTGTCTTGCATTCTTAATTGTAATTATACAATTATACATACAAATTTACATATATACTAAACTAACTTTAAAATACTTAATTTAAAAATCGAAACTTGACATTTGAAATTTCAAGTTTAAATTACTTTAAAATACTTAAAGTACAAATTTAAATTTCTCAAATTTGAAATTTGAAATTTGAAATTTGAAACTTGAAACTTGAAACTTGAAACTTGAAGCTTGAAATTTGAAAAATTAATTTGAAATTTGAAACTTGAATTTTAAAATTTAATTTGAAATTTGAAAGTTAAAAGTTAAATTTAAAATTTATTAGCTAAAAACATATAATTTCAATACAAATAAATAAGTATATAAAAAATAAAAAATCCCCCGTCCCGTCCCGCCAAACCCCGTCCCATCACGTATATATAATGGGACGGAATTGGACACATTTTTGTCCCCCCAATCCCGGCCCCCCCAATCATGCGACCGGCCAAATCTCCCTTTTGCCGTCCCCATCCCGTCCCGTCCCCGTCCCCTTGCCAGCCCTACTCTTGATAAAAGATTCTATTTTAAAGTGTGGTGTCACCATTTATATATGTTATTGATGGAATAAATAATCAAAAACTCATATAACACTTGGCCTGTCAAATGTTTTAATTAATTTTAAGTGACATTTATTGAGATTGTCATACCTGATAAATGTATGCTACATCCATGACTGAGAAGCACCATTACACGTTCTTCGTGCCCTTTTCATGCTGCTATATGCTGATGCAATGCAAAGAGAGCATAGATGTTGACAAACTCAGATGCAACAAGAATATTAATAGCATAAATATAGGAAAATATTGAGATTGAACTCTAAATTGACACATTTGGAAGATCCCTAATGAACCTCAAGGAAGTTCTTCATCATGGTGATGTAATTCTCCTGCCTGCTCTTCATTTCTTCTATCAAAGAACTAACTATACATAAACACAGCATGCAGTTTTAGTTAGTTTCACGTGCTCTAGCTCGAAAAAATCTGCCCGCGCTCGAAATGCAGTAGTGCGAGACAAAAAAGGGACTAGTAAACATGGGTCACCACCTTCATTTATCCAATTGGCTGAAAAATAGTGTGAGACTAAACTAGAAATACGATACGAGTTAAAGTTTTTTCTGAGTTCCCTTTTCAGATATACTATACCGAGAGATTTAAAATGGTAACATGGTCGATCAAATCATCAAGCATGAAGTCATAAGCATCCATAATACATATATTCCATGAATATGCATTCAAGTATAGATACATCCTTAAAGGTATGACACCTAGAAATGAGACAAATAAAGCATTTCATTTCTCTTACTCTTCTATAAGGGGGGGGGGGGGGGGGACGAAACTGGTACCAGACGGACAGGTAATTTCCAGAACCGGCACGAAACCGGGATCGTCCAGCCGGAACTATGAACCGGAACCGGTAGGTCCGGTAGTTTCTGGTTGAAGCCGTCCCTGTCCGCCAGGGAACCGGTAATAAACCGGACCGCACCGGTTTACGGGACGGGGCCGGGTTCTTTTTAAAAAAAAAAATAATTAAAATTAATTAAAACTTTAAAACTTAGTTTTTTTTAATTGAATATAATTTATATTATAATAATTATATATTCAGAATTAATAATATATACCTTTAAAATTTATAAAATTTAAAATTTAAAGTTTAAACGTTATAAAATTTTAATTTCAAAGATTAAAATTTATAAAATTTAAAATTCAAAGTTTAAAAGTTATAAAATTTAAATTTCAAACTTTAAAAGTTTGAAAATTTAAATTTCAAACTTTAAAAGTTAAATTTAAAATTCAAATTTTAAAAGTTAGCAAATTTAAAATTCAAACTTTAAAAGTTAAAATTTAAAATTCAAACTTTAAAATTATAAAATTTAAATTTCAAACTTTAAAAGTTAAAATTTATTTCAAACTTTAAAAGTTAAAATTTAAATTTCAAACTTTAAAAGTTATAAAATTTAAATTTCACAATATTAAAAATTAAATTTAATACAATAATAATAAAAAAAAATTAAGGCGAATAGTCAATACTTTTATTAATATTTATTTGATATACAATTTCATCTACAAAAATATTAGTAGAGTATTAAAAGATTTAATCTACACAGCCGCCTTTTAGGAAGGGTTCTGTTTGAATTAAATCAC
This sequence comes from Solanum sitiens, assembly GCA_016801875.1. Taxonomy (NCBI): domain Eukaryota; kingdom Viridiplantae; phylum Streptophyta; class Magnoliopsida; order Solanales; family Solanaceae; genus Solanum; species Solanum sitiens. The sequence goes on from JABWTJ010000226.1 coordinate 1,496,824, forward strand.
GAATTATCATACTCTTACTAATAGTCGGTGGTACGATATAGATCCTTTCTTAAATCATTTAACATTTCTATAGTAACATGATTGAGAATTGGTTGAATAGATAAATCTTCCATTGCTTCAATCCCATCGTCACTATAATCTTGCATGATTTCATCAACGTCATTTTTAAATTTGGTCTGTAGTGGTTCACGACCCAAATTTCTTCTCTCGGCATTAATCCAATCTCTAAATAATACCCATATCTCCAAGCTATCTGCTACTAGTGAATGCCTATAATCTCCAATTTGAAAACATGTTGCACTAAAAACGCCTTTCGAAGCTACTGACGACGCTTGAATAGCTAATATATCTCGAGCCATCGGTAGTAGTTTTTGAAATCCTTTTCCATGATTTCTCCACCATGCTAGAACATCTTCAGTAGGCTCTGTGTTTTGATTAACATATGCATCAAAATCATTTCTATTATTGTGAGAAAGTTCAAGATAAGAATCTAAATAATCATCAATATTATCTTCATTAAGTCTACTCCTAGAACTTTGAGGTTCTTGTTCACTTGATAAATTTATATTAGAATTGTATAATTCATACAATTTTCTAGCTTCAAATTTTATGCTATCTTTAACTTGTTGACAACTAGGAATTTTATCTAATTCACTATCAATATCTAAGTTAAAATATATTTTATCAACCATTTTTGATGCACCTATATCTTTATAACGAGGGTTTAACAAACAAGCAGTTAAATACATTTGAGAAATAGGAATATAATATTTTTTAAATTTTTCAATCATTTTTTGAATAGTTTCTTAAAATCTTGGTTTATTTTTAAATTTATATAATTTAAAAGAAATCATACATATATCAGGCAAAACAGTACAAATTGATGGATTATAAAGTACAGATATTCTTTTGGTAGTTAAGTAAAAAACTTTTAGAAAATCTATAAGTCCACTTATGTTATGCCTATCACTATCATCGAGTCTATACGATATATCTTAATTATGAGCATTCCAAACCATTTGTAAGGGTATTCTATATTCATAAGCGACTACAAGCATTTCATATAAAGAATTTCATCTAGTAGACACTGTTTTTGGAATTTTTCTAGGTGGAAGATTATATTCAAAACAACGATTTTGAAATTCTCTACGCCTAGACTTAACTTGACATTTAAATATAAAATGACATGCATTTTCAACTTTAGTGCAACCGTTATCATACATTTGTATACCATCTCTAACAATCAAATTATATATGTGTGCAGTACACCTAATATGATAAGCATCACCACAAATAGGACAAAGAGTAGGTTTTAACACTTCAACAACAACATTATTATTTGAAGCATTATCTAAGGTTAGACTACTTATTTTATCACATATTTCATAGTTTTGTAAAATATCTAAAATACTTTGAGCTATATAACAACCGTTTTTTTTGCATCTGACAACATTTATAACCTAAAATTCTTTTTTTGCATATTCCAATTTTCATCAATCCAATGTGCAGTAACAGTCAAATAATCGTTATCGTTTATACTACGATCCATATCAGAAGTAATAGCTATTTTACAATTATTATAATAAAATAAATAACGAAGATATTGAAAATGTTGTGCTTGATAATCAAATACAACTTTTTTTATTGTAATTCTAGCAAAACCTTTAAAATGTGGATTATATACAATTTGAATATAATGTATAAAACCGGGATTTTCAGCAAAACTAAATGGCAAACCCATAGCAACTATCATTTTAGCTAGTTCTTCAAGATATTTTTCTCTACTATATGAACGGGGTAAACTAGAGTCAGAAACATTAGAAGGATTTAATTGTGTTTGTACCATGTTAGAGCCGCCTACTCCTACATTTTCAGGAAGGGGGGTACCGCTCTTTTTAGCTTTCGCTACCGCTTTAGCATGCAAAAAATTTATTTTTACAACAAGACATTAAATGATTACTCAAATGTCCCATCCCACCAGATTTACCAACAGTTTTATGATTTAATCTATGTTTACATTTATTACAAGTAGCTTGTGTTTTATCTTCATTTTGTGTCATAAATTGCCAAATAATCAACGTTTTAGCACGTTCTACCTTAGGCCTAGGATGTACGGGGGGAACAGGGGTAGGAAAACGAAAGGGAGCGGGACTAGGAGCGGGACTGGGAGTATTAGTAGCCGTAGGTGGCTCAGTTTCATCATCATCATCATTAAAAGTAGGCGTATCATTATAATCATCAATGCCATTATCATTATCATAATCTCGAGGCAATTCCTCATTAAAATTACCAAAGCGACGTTGTAAATGTTCATGATAAGGATCTAATCCTTAATTACTATCAATATTAGAAACAGTATCATCAACATGTGTATAATCATCCGTATTCATTCTTACTATAGTAAATTTTTTAGTTTTAGATTAGAAGAACTACCGGTTTTTGGATTATCGGAGGATGTAAAGTTATACATATTTTCAACATGCTCAATTTCATTTGTTTTATCTTTTCCTTTTTGAACAACATTTTTACCGGAATCCATATTTAAACGTGAGATTATATATAATACGAAAAATATAATGCAAACAAATAATTAATCACAAAATAAATAAATAATTATTTCAATATAAATGAAATGTAAATTATAAGTTAGAACGAATGTACCGAACATCTACTTAAAAAAGTAGACGTTTATGACCGCCGAAAGTAGAAAGTTGAAAGTTGAATTTTGAAGCTCCAAATCCAATTTCCGAAGACCAAATAAGGCAAAACCGGAATTCAACAATTTTAAGAGATTAGATATTAGAGAAGTAGAGAGTACAGAGTTAAGGGAATAGAAGATGATTTTGTGATTGAAAAGAATGAAAGTTTAGGGGTATTTATAGGTAAAAAAGGGTTAAAGTGTAATTTTTAAAACTTTGGGTATTAAAAAAGTTAAGGTGGGGGGGGGGGGGGGGGGGGGGGGGGGGTGTAAATGGCTGCAAAAATAGGGATATAGCCGTTGGGGGCCCCACTAGACGTTACCCAACGGCTATAAATGGACAGATTTTTATAAAAAAATAAAAACAATTAATTACCTGGATCGGACCGGACCAGTAACGGACCGGGATTTACCGAAACCGGGACAAACCGGTAAATCCCGATTTCCATCGCGTTACATATCCCTGAATCGGACCAAACCGGTCCCTACCGGGATAAACAGGACCAGTAACCGGGTAGTGCCGGTTCCGTTGCCAGCCATACTCTTCTATTTGTTTACTCCATTTTCCATTTCAAGTAAAAGTAACTACCTTAATCAAGTACATGAATTTTTGTTCAAAGAGCATGATTTTCTACACGACCTAGTAATTTACTGATTTTATATTTATTCCTAAGTGTGAAACAAGTTGCCTAACGTGTTCCAACAAAGCAGTAAGGACAGTAAGTAAAAACACATTATTTTTAAGTGGAAACATCTGGCTCAAAAGGTGTAAAAACCACGACCTGTACCCTTACATGATTTAACTCCAACTTCACTAAATCAACTACGAGCCTCAACAAAAGATAGATTACAAACTTTGCAACCTACCTTAACTTCAAGTTATGGATTTGAACTACAACTCTTGTAATCCTAGGAACTAACTCTAATTCCTAACCTTCAACACAAACATCCCAAGGTATGTGTTCCCAACTCTTCGAGTTATCACAACCCTAAGACAACACTCCTAATTCAGTTTATAACTCACTGAACTAAGATTACATCAAGACTCATTCACAAAAAAAAACTCCTAACACATAAACTGTGTAAAGGATCAGGTTCTCCTATGTGTTCCTTCTATGTGTTCCTTCAGTTCGTTGGTAGCACTTGTGAAGTCAATTTATCAATTGCTCTTTTTGTTGTATAAGTGCACAAGTATTCTGAATGACTTTACTTCTATTTAAGCACAATTATTCATAGAGTTATTGTTTACTTCAAACTCCTTATTGACTTGAACTCTTTTGACTTAGAGTTCTACTTCAAGTAAGACTCCTTCTTCAATTCAAAATCCTATCTTCTTTGGACTTCTTCTTCAAATTAGATTCATTGATTCTTTTGTATTGTAGTCGAACTACAACACTTCAATTCAGCAGTAACATTAAGAGTTCTACTTTAAGTGAGACTCCTTCTTCAATTCAAACTCCTATCTTCTTTGGACTTCTTCTTCAAATTACATTAATTGATTCTTTTTTATTGTAGTCGAACTCCAACACTTCAATTCAGCAGTAACTTTAAGAGTTCTACTTTAAGTGAGACTCCTTCTTCAATTAAAACTACTTGCCTCTTTAAACTCCTTCTTCAAATAAAACTCATTGATTCTTGTATTGTAGTCGAACTCCAACACTTCAATTCAGCAGTAACTTTAAGAGTTCTACTTTAAGTAAGACTCCTTCTTCAATTAAAACTACTTGGCTCTTTAAACTCCTTCTTCAAATCAAACTCATTGATTCTTTCTCTTCAATTCATCAGATGTTTATTTCCGTGGGGTTTCTCACGAAGTTAACATTATCCATTCCTTTATTTCTGCACTCTTGTCTTTATTCATTTTAGAAGTTTTCTGAATTCAACAGCTCGTGACAGTGCACCTTTGGACCATATTGATTGACGTGTTTCTTTTTTCTTTGTCACTCATCAAAACTGCATAAGTCCCAACAGAGCACCATCAAAAGCAGTAGATACAAGGCATACAACCTCAACCACTATCATACACACTGGGTTACAACAATCTGTTATGCTTTAATTAACACATTATAAGAAAATATTAAGATTGATCTCTGAATTAACAACATTTGGATAATCACTAAGTAACTACGAATGAACCTGAATGAAGTTCTTCATCATGGTGATGTTATCCTAGTTAATGAAAAATTGAATTTTATACTAATAAATAAGGTTTTAATTAGCTACTAAGTTTAGTTGTTTACCTTAAAATAGGAGATCAAAAATCAAACTCCACAATCTAGTTTGGTTGTTATTTGCAATTCTGCACCAATTTTATTGGACACAAGATCTGATATATAGATACACATGCAACAATTCAAACAATATATAGAAAAGATAGAACTCTAGAACATACACTCATACATGTACCAACAACTAAAATGGATATTAGTAGTCACTAAACGGCATGGTCGTACAATTCCAACTCAATCAGACCGAATATGAGGAAATCGACGATGATGAATTTGCTTACACAAATACAAATTGCCGACGGTGAGCTCTGGAAGAGACATCAAAGTCTTTGATTTGTATTTCTTCTCATCAATAGCACTGATGCACTAAACTCCACCGCATTGTGTCGAACTACACCACCGTTGTGTCAGATTCCACCGCTGATGTTCCAAACTCCACTGTAGTTGCGCCGATTTCTATCACCGTAGTTCTGATTTAATTGAAGGGAAAAGATGGGAAAAACTCAAAGTAAAAAGGAATTGGGGAAAATTAAAAAATATAACAAATTGACTTTCATTCTACTCTCCTTTACTGGCTAAAGATTAAATGTCGGTAATAGTGTAGCTAATTTAATGTATTAGTGGCATTTCACTTATTGCCACTAAATAAATGCCACTTAAAGCATTTTTTGTTGTAGTGTGTAGGGTTATGATTTATTATGCTAAGAACTGTAGGAGTTGTGATTAATATAGTAGAAAGGTTGGTTCAATTAAACCAATCAAGAGAAAAATTCTTACTATCGTATTAAATGGAAGAACTATAAAGAAATGATATCTATCTATTTAGAACGGAATTACACCAAGGAGGAATGCCGGAACAAATCTGTGGAGATAATGCTTATCGACGTTAACTAGCTTTCTTTCTCTGTTACCTTACTTGGTTCAGTATATTCTAGATTTGATATAAACACTCATTTGCCGCCTATTAGGTCTAACCTATTTCCTATTTCAGTTAGGATCTTATAAGTTTGGACTAATCATTTCTAATAACTCTTTCATCTCCAGGTTCGATGATATGGCCAAGGGACTCTCTAAACTAGATATGGAGATACTATGTATATACTTAGTAGCTACAAGATTGAAGTCGTTAATGCACTTATGTCTGATATCATTTTTACCAAGTACAGTGATTTTACAGCCAAAAGTGTGTCTATGTAAGTGCAAGTCCACGATAGCTTAATTCCTTGCTCATAGGCATATGCAATACTGTTGAGTTTCTACCAAAATATGACCTTAAAGCCAATGTATAACATGATCTTGGATGCAGAATCTTCCATTCTTGAGATATCAATGATGCATGGGATGATAACAATATGATCATTAAGTGGCAACTGCTAAGGAGGTGGAAAATAGTCAAGGCAACATAAACCGCTATGTGGTCTTTCAACCTATTCGTGAAAACTGCTTACAAGTAAGGCAACTTATGAGTACATGTATGTCTATCTTTATCAGTAAGTTTATAATATTTGCATGTCTACTTAAGAAATAATTTTGTAGATCTATACATACATCAAACTCATAGCAATGGTTTTGGTAAATCCTGCCTAACCAAATTTATCTCTGAATAGGAGTCGAGGCTTTGTTCCTTAACCACTTTAACCTTTTAATACGTGGGACCCCTGAGTTTCTAGTTGGCAACAGAATTGGATTTCTCAATTTTTCCTTTTTTGTCCCAATTTTAGAATTGATCAATACACTAAAGTGAATGTTCTCATTTCGAAAGTTATGTGAAGTATTTAATTGACCCTTTATTTATGATGTCAACTGCAGAAGGTAGGTAAATACATTGTAAATTCTAGGAACTAGATGACTCCTTTTGAGGGCCTAAGATTGTAGTTTATATTTAAGAAAGATAATGGTGCAGCTGATTCTCTATGTCTTAATAGAAAAATGTTTTTTCCCTGCTACCCTCTTCCCCACCTTCCAATCAAATGAATAGTAGGGGAATATATGCTTTCAAAATGATGTTAACCATTGGTTAGACCTATCTTAAGGTAAAATACGATAAGTTAAAAGGATATTGTTAAGCAAATGTATATGGTTGGTTGTCATCTTGACATCTTTCTTAAGGGTTTCTTTCAATGCCTTACAATTTGTTCTCATTTGGAACTCTGGTGTTGGATGTATATTTGGAACTTTAAAATGGAATTCACCACTTTTATTTTAAAGGGAAAGATGAAGCCCCAAATTTCAACTTCTTTGATGACGACCAAGAAGATATTTCCCAATAGAAGTCCTCATTTGTCAAAATTATAGACCAAGAATTTATTCCTATCCTTCAAGTTCTACTGCACCCTTCGATCAAATAAACCAAGCTCAGTGCTTAAGACTCAAACATGATACCTGATTAAATATGCAAAGGAATACAAATCTTATTGACAAAAAAAGCTACTTCCATTAACAATGGAAAAATCCTACATAGTGTCAAATATTCAATAGAGTAAAATCCATCTAGATAAATTTACAAGAGTAATATCAAACAAAGCTACCATGTCATAAATCCAACATATCATCATGAAAAAGAAACTGCACTCACACCTTGGGGTGTCAAAAGAATATGAAAAATCGATTGAAACTAACCGAATTGATTTATATTATTTTTTAAATAAAATCGTGAACTTGTATTTAAATGTATAGCAGTCCCAAACAATAGAAATGGTCTGTTTAATTTATCAAATTCAAAAAATTCCTGAAACGGAATGAATAATCTTATGTATATGTAAATATAATTTATATATTAATAATATATTAAATTTAATGTATAAATATATTTTATAATATTTTTCAAATATAAATATAACTTAAGTCCTACGCCTATAATGATTGGCCGACTTTAGATTTTTGTTCTTTAATTAGCATTTACTTAATTATGTTCAAAATTAAAAGAGACTATAATCGATACTTCAACAAACAATACGCCAAAATCTATACAAATACTTCTATTAAATGTTTAAGATCAAACAATACGGCAACAATGTTGTACATTTTTGACTTCTTGGTGAAGATTATAATTGATTGCTTCTTCAAGAACATACTTGCGAAAGAAATATTTTGATAATAGTATTTTTTTAGGTGATACTTAAAAAATTAAAAATTAAATGAAACGGACCGATACCGAAGAGAAATCGATATGTTGGTATGATTTTAAGAAATGTAATTTTTGTTATACATTATAAAGTACCAAAAATAGGATACTTATTTTTAAAATAACCAACCGATCTGTCTCATTGACACCTTACTCACACCAACATCTATTGAAAATTTAAATAATAGGATTATCTCAATAAATTTAGTCAATATTGGTTCAAAAACGTGTTGTGATGCAATGTATATGATTCATCAATCGTTAATTAGATGTCTTGAATTTTAAAAAATCTTAATAGGCTTCATTCTGCGAATCCACACTAATTGAGAATTTAATATAAAATGTCTATAATTTCTATAATAAAATTTATCACACTTAATATGCCATTAAAATCTGTTTGATTTTTTTTACCTTTCATTGTTAATTACAACACCTATTGAAATGTGTGTGCAATGAAAGTAAAAGTTTATCCAATTTAATAGTCAAAAAAAAATCCAATAAGAAAAGAAGAAAAAGAAATCAAAGTTTTAGTTTTGCAGTTACAGTGTGTCTGCAATAAAAGTAACTTTTTTTTCCAATTTTAGACATTTTAAAAATAGAAAAAGACCACCATTCAAGTAATTTACGTTCACTATTTGAAGGATAAAAGAGTCCAACAAATAAAGTGTGTCTCTTTTTATGTGTCTTAAAAAGACAATTTCTTAAAAAAAGAATTTGGTGTTTAGAGAGCCACATAGAGTTCAATTGCGAAAATTAAGCAAACTGTACACGAGAAAAGCACAGCCACCCTCAAAAAAGTTGTGAGAAAAAAATGCAATTAACGTGAGTGGTTTATGTATGCCAATTTTCCCCCTAAATTTGTATATAAATATTATTTGTTGTATTATCTTTCTCATCTTCTTTAAATAGAAAGTATTAGAGTATTTGTGTGTTTTTGTGCCCTATTATTTCAGATTGGTTTTATGAACTTTTTAGGGGAAGGGTTGTTTGTTAGATAAATTTGATGTCTGGTTTTCCTTATGTATCAAGATGCATTTTTGTCTCTAAATTGAAGCCTTTTGTTCTTAAAATGTGCGTTTCTGCCTCTTTTTATGTCCTAATATATTAGATAGATTTTATCTTGTTAACAGTAAGAACTTTTAGGGGAAGTGTTGTTTGTTAGATAAATTGCTTTGTCATAAATATCTGAATATGAATAATGCATCACCCTTAGTTATGATGTCAATTATAGAAGTAGGTAACATTTTTTCAATTGTAGGAACTAGATAACTCCTTTAAAGAAACACTTTGCTCTGTCTGAATCATACTGGCATACATTGGACCCCCAATTAACTGGATGGGACAGAGAAGAAAGAACAGATATGTCCAGGTTTATTTGTTGTTGGAAGATGTCGTCGCTCTACAAGAATGTGATTGACCTACATCCGTATAAACATTTCATTTTTTATATATAAAAGTAATCATTTGAAAGACTGTTTTAAAGTAAAAAATGTTATTCTCTTAATAATGCAATGAGGTTTGTCCAATTTTAAAACTATATTAAAACGAACATCATTTCTTAGATTCTTTTCAGCAATTTTACTTTCCTATTTTAAATATTAAATTCTATCATAAAGTTCGAAATTTAGTCAAATGCATAAAATATCAAATATTCAGTAACTTAAATTGTCTCCCTCTCACCTTTCCCTTTGTTTTTGTTTACAGTTTTAGGCTGCTTGCGTGTGTTTGTCAACTATACTTGTTGAGAGTTGACATAGCAAGGATCTAGAAAGTCATAAAACAGAGGTACAGAATTAGCTTCTTCGTTCGTTTCTCCTCCTACCTTGCAACACATCCAGGTTCATCAGTGGTGCTGCTGGAAGATGTTATCGCTCTACAAGAGTGTGATGGACCTTCATTCGTACGCTTAATCTTCAGCCTCCTACAGCCTGATCTGGGAATGACTTATGAGAGTTTTGGATTTATTATTATCAAGAGCTAGTTGTATTACATAGTTCGTCAAGAAAATAGCTTTCAGAATATGACGGGAGTTGAAGCTTTTATAGTACAGATCCAATGATGTTACGTCTTGGAAAGGTTATTTGTTAAAGAGAGTGATGATACATCCAAAGAACTTAACCATCTTCTGATAATAACAAATTCAAATCTCTTAGTGAACCATCCTCGGAACATGCTGCTTAGGGGCAGAAGGTTGAGCGTACGGATAAAGGTTCATCATTCTTGTAGAGCGACGACATTTTCTAGTAGCAGCGATGAACCTAGACATGTAGCAAGGTAGGAGGAGAAACGAACGAAGGAGCTAATGAAATACCTTTGTTTTATGCCTTTCTAAATCTTTGTTATTTCAACTCTCAACAAGTACAGTTGACAAACACATGCAAGCAAACCTTAGAACAGTTTAATAGAAATAAAGGAGAGGGTGGAGAGAGACAATTTAAGCAATTGAATACTTGTTATTTTGTGCATTATACTAAATTTTAAAATTTATGATTAGTTTATAATTTAGAATAGGAAAGTAAATTCTGTAGAAAAAATCTAAGAAATTATGTTTTTTTAAATATAGTGGAAAATTGTAACAACCTTATTGTAACTTCTAGTGTTGGAATGTATGCGTCCACTTATATAGATGAGACTAGGTCCTCAATACGGTAAAAGCAGATAGTAAAGAACAAATGCAGAAACGTAAAGATTGACAAGAAACTTTATGTGGAAACCTCCTTGCTCAAGCGAGGAAAACCACGACCTGTTCTCAACAGGACTTTTCAAACCACTTTCACTGATCTTCAACAAGCAAAAGTAAAAGTCGGTAACAACAAGAGATTAGCCTGCTAATCTCCCCCACTAAGTAATACTCTGTATCACTTAATTGAGCCTGAGCAGATACAACACTCTCTCTATACTAATCCTACTTGATTAATATAGACTTAGTGTAAGAACCTAAGTTACCCTTGACGTAGCCCTTACATTGATTCACCCGGGATTGAAACGCTTCTTTCACAAATGAAACAAATCCTACAATGTAAGAACAATTACACGCAACAACAAATACAAAAAGCAATAAATGCACTTCTATCAATTCCCTTTGCTGGTCTTGAAGCTTGAAATTTCTCTCTTTTAATGAATGAATGAATTTTGTTGTTGTTTGTTTGATATATACCAAGAAAAGTTATTACCCATCAAACAAACAACCTGGTCGTCCCTAATTAGTGAAGTACTCTGGTTCTTCACCAACTTTCGTGACGCAGACAGCTTTTACAGCTGTCCAGCAATTTGAAGCCTGGACGAGTTTCATACTTTGCAGAGGACCAGGTCCTTGCACTTGTGAGAAGATCATCAAAACATCTAAGAGCATAAACACTTATCAATGTCCACCGTTTTGATGATTAAATACAACCTACATAACTCCTCACGCGAGTGTACAATCATTCATTCATATGGCCATAAACAGTAAGCATTATGCATATGGCCATTGAACTCTCCTTCACTCTGTCAAGTTCCTTTATTGACTTGAACAGAGTTCTTCCTTGAAGATGACTTTCTCTTTGTAAGCTTACGAATTTTCAGAGAAGAGAAAATCCAAGTTTAGTTTGACAAATCTTGAGTTTGTGTTTTGGTGAGAAGACTATATGAAATACACAAAAACTCCTTGTGACCGCCCATTGGCTGAGAGCCTGCCTTTATGGAAAGACGTGCACTTACCACATCAGAAGTGACAGCTTTTCTGACAGCTGCCTTTTCGTCCTTTCACATACACAGTCTTGTAGGGACCAGGTCCCTTGCAAACTTCTTCATCATACTTGAAAGGCTTGCTGGCTGACTTTCATCTTTGAATGAATGAATTTAATATGGTATTTGTCATGCTAAAAATATGAAACATAAAGAGTATTTATCCGCTGGACAAACACCCTTGTCCATTTTGATTGGTGTAGCATGCTGACGCCTCACCAACCTCTGACATTAAAGCTATGGTTGTACCCCATTATAGATCTGGACGAGCAAACTCAAAGAGGGACCAGGTCTCTTCATTTGTGAGGATCATCAAAACACCTAAAATATAACATTTTCCTCCTTTTTGATGATAACACACAAATCTCACATTGAGTTTATCATTCATTTCACTGTCAGCAGTCCCAATAACAAGGATCTGGTTCCTTGTTAGATGTTTAAGTTTGTCAAATCATCAAAACTTCATATCAACTCCGACTAACATTTTCCCCCTTTTTTGATGATAACAGACTTATTCACCAGTTCCCCCTATAAACAAGAACTCTTGGTGTAACTGGAGTTTCATCATCAGACTTATTCACTAGTTCCCCCTATCAACAAGAACTCTTGGGGTAACAGGAGTTTCATCATCTCGAAGTTTGTCAACTCATCAAAATATCAACATAGCATTTTCCTCCTTTTTAATGATGAGAAACTTGTTCAATTTCTTCCCCCTGTCGGCAGGAGCAGGTCCTCTTAAGGTAGCTAGCATTGATTCCCCCTATCGGTAGAACCATTTTTGCTTCACGTAGCTAGCATTGATTCCCACTATCGGCATGACCCATGTTTTCCTTAAATAACTAACATTATTAATCTCATACTTTAACAGATACTAATTTTCCCCCTTTTGACATCATAAAAAAGGGTTAAAGTAGCAAGTTGACAGAAATGTAGTTCCAGCAAATTTATGGCCACTTCGGCAACACTTAGCACGAGTAAAAACTGCGTAAAGTAATGAGATAAGCTAGTAGAAGAAATATATTCTTCATTCATAAATAAAAGATCAGCTATCAAAACATTGCAAATATCATTAAGAATGAGAACTAAGACAACGCCTACTGAGTTTCAATAAAATAGAGGAATGAAGATTAACACAAGAATTTAGGGAAAGAAGGGATGACTTGGAAGCAAGGGATTGAAAGAATAAAATTTATAGAGCATATCCCTTAGCATGAGATTTTCATAATCTTCTCTTAACGGTCAGCATTTTGTGCTGCCCAACCTTTATGTTGAATCTTTAGGGCTGCCATTTTTTTTCCAACCTGGTCCCTCGGATAGTTCTGTTTCAGAAGTTGAGCCTTTAGGCAAACCATTTTAGTAATTCTGTTAGCAATAACACTATCATTGCATAAAACATTGGCTTGAGTATCTCATAACAGAAAGATTGGTAAAACAAACTCACTCAAGGCCTCCGATATGAATAGATCAACAATTGAGGAACCAAAACGAAAATCTCTTTTTTTTAAAAAAAGCTTTTTGAAAATCAGACACCTTCTCATTTAGAATACTTTGAGTTCTCAGAGTATCAACTTCTCCCTTTTCAGACATCATCTTTTCCACTTCTTCATATTTCATGGGGTACCTGATCCCTCTTCACACTTAAAACATCTTCATGAGAGAATTCTACAGTAGGAGCAAAGGGTTTAACAGCTTGAAGTGTGTTTTCAGAGAGGAGAAAAGAGAATTTACAAATGAACTCTTATATTTTAAAGGTAAATCTGGGAAAATAGATGGAATATAAAGAAAGAGAAATCAAGTATCATTTTGGTAATATAAAGATGAGACAACAGTCAGATCCCGGAATGACTGACATGTGGCAATTGCAATGTTTCTCATGCATAATTCAAACTGCAATGTTAAGAGTGCCAACCTTCGAGAAAGGACCATATCCCTCTCTATAGTTTGAATGTGATTGCTTATATCTATCTTGACCTCCCCTTTCCTTCAGCCCTTTTGCCATGTGTGTATACCTACAAAAGGTATGAAACTGAACTTGCTAAAACGTACATAACTGAAAAGCACGGATACTTGCTCCCTTTGCATAGTCATGAAAGATTTGATTGATTCAGGCAGGATCCATTCAAGAGAGCTTTAGCATTTCCATCATCAACTTGATTATTTCAGCAAGATTTTTAAGAGCTTCAGGCTGCTGGTTGGTCCGCAAAAGTTGAGTCCATCAAGCTGCACTTGCGTCATTTTCTGCCTCAGATATTGAAAGAGTGACTGAATCTTGCCTTCTAATTCCCCATGATTGATAGATCAACCTGTAACATCAGCTACTCCTGAGATACTTCTTCATTAACTTGATACCCAGCATAATCAGTATCACCATGAACTTCAAATCAAAAAATCTACTGATGAACAAAATGGAACCATGTCCCTGTTTTCTTCAAGTGTCTTTGGATTCTCTCAGAAGCCATTATTGAAGAGCAGCTTGGACAGTCTATCAGCTTGTTTGTCACCAAGTGTCATACTTTTCTTCTTGCCAACTGAGTTTGATCATCTTCTTCATTCTCTTGTAATGAAGTCACATCATCAGTTTGAACTGCATCATCTTTGTTCAGCATTGTCTAGAGGACCGGGTCCCTCATCAGGTTCATCATCTGCATCAGCTTCCTTGAGATTGCTGGATTCATGAAGAGAATGTTCTTCAGCAAGCTCACTATCCAGACCATCTCTCTGAATTTAAAGCAGCTCCGCCGTCTAAGAATCATCTTTCTTTTGCAACTTCTCGATTTTTCCAAGCTTATCCAGAATTACATGAACAAATTTTTCAATGCACACATTTGTATATATCGGATAAGCCTTGCTGGAGGAAGAATATCTCACAAATATTCTTTCAAACATTATTGAGATCAAACTTCTCAATATCATCATTTTGGTCACAAACATGTACCATTCACCACTTCAGCCCGAAAGTTCTTTGAAAGATTAAAAAGTCTGCATATTTCACCTGAAGGATAGTTTGATCTGCTTCTCCTTAACATCACCGTCACAACCTTTGTCATCTGCAAATATCATTTTATGCACACTGGGACCAGGTCCCCTGACACAGGTTTGTGCAGCAAAGAAACACTTATGAGCACGTCTCTTTAATCATACCTCAGCATTCTCACCTCGAGAATTAAGGTTAGCGAGACTGTCATAACGAGCAGTAAACTGATCAACAATATTCATATTCTTGCATCTCTTTTCTGTCAAGTCATCGCCTGAGAGAGCAAGTTTGTGACAAAATAGTTATCTGATAGGAGCTTAACTTCATTTCATTCATCACAAATCTACACCAAGAATGCAACATTTCTTGCCATTCACCAAAAGAGACACCTGTTGACACCCAATTTTGACCTTCCAAAATATAAATTAGTCATCGAGCTTCTTAAATTTCAAACGATTATAAAATTTTAAATATTTTACGAGTCATGTTAGGTAATTTTGTCATTATCATAAATTTTAAAATGTTAAAAAATAATTTATATATTCTATATGATTTTGCATATATTTATTATATTAATGTTTGAAAATCATCTCAAAAAGATTTTAGTTTTACTTAAATATTTTATTAATTAGTTTAGCTTATTTATAGTTTATATTTTTTGAATTAATAGTTTATGATTGAGTTAATTATTTTATTTCTTTAAGATTAAGAAGCTCGATAATTAATTAATATTAATTTATCTCATTTATGTTTTAGTCAAATTTATCTAAATTAAACTCAATTTGGCTATTTCTTAAATTCCAAGCTCTAACCATTTTATTCAGCTTGAACCCATTTGGCTAATAAGATTGGGCCCTTATTCTTTTTCAATTTTATAGAAGTCCTTTACTACCTTTCAGCCCAACTTCCACTTAAATCAACCCTTCAACCCAATCTTCTACCAAATAACCCAAGCCCAAGCTCCCCCCAATTAAACAAATAATACCAAAGAAACCCAATTCAACAAACATACACAAGACCATCCGACCCCACTGCCTCATCTTCTTCACCTAACAACAACAAAAACAGTGAGCAAATCCAGCAAAAATCCCGGTAAATCCGGATCTGCAACTGCCGCATCCCATTACCCTTTTCCCCTTTTTCGTGAAATTCAACTTTTTCTCATCCTCTTCATCATTGCCTTGAAAAAAAAAGGCACATGAATTCGAATTTCAAATTTGAAAAATCCACTCGTTTTCCTCCTAAATCGACCCCAAAATCCCTCTATATAAACCTCCATCTTCTTAAAGCACCAGGAAGAAAAGAAAAAAAATCGTGGTGAGGAAAATAATGTTAGGGGCGGAAAAATCGTGGTGAGAAAAATAAAGTTAGGGGCTATCTTCCCTGATTTTAAATCGTCCTCGATAGTCTCACCAATCTTGACTATCTCGGCAAACTTTGCCCCAACGAGCAATATAATTCTGTCATAATACTCTCGTTCTTGCACCTGCACAAACACTTCAATGATTTCTTTTTCAGACATGGGTGGCCTCACCCTCGCCGCTTCTTTCCTCCACCTGTAAGCGAATTCTCTATAGCTTTCGGTTGATTTCTCCTTCATTTTCTCCAAAGAGTAACGATCAGGAACGATTTCTACATTGTAAGCGAATCGCTCAATGAAGTCCTTTGCCAGAGCATTCCAGCTGGGCCATTGCCGGGTTTCATGCGAGGTGAACCATTCAAGAGCTTCTCTGCACAGGCTTCGGCTGAAAAGCCGCATCAACAGAGCTTCATCCCTACCAACTCCAACAAGTTGGTCGCAGTAGGCTCTCAGATGAGCCATACGGTTCCCCACTCCTCCAAAAGTATCAAATTTTGGGATTTTGAACCCTTCTGGAAGGTCCAGATTTGGATGAATACATAAATCTTCATAACTTAGGCCGGCGGCATCAGGGACGCATTGCAGCTCCTTCATGGCTCTCTTGATCTCCTCTTTTATATCTATCTTTGCTTCCTCTTTCACCCTCCACTCTCTTTCCTGTTCCTCGTAGTAGTCCAACTCAGAACCGTGCACGTCGTGCTCAGCAGGGACGGGAATTTGAAAAGTGTTTCTTTTGGGTAAGGGTGGAGCTATGGAAGGACTCTAAGCGTTTTGAGCGGTTTGGTAATTTTGTGGATAAGTCTGAGGATTAATATTTTGATTTAAGTGGTGGTGGGATGTTTGGGGAGTAGAAGCGTTTTGATTTGGATTTGGATTTTGGTTTCGCGGTGGTGGAGCAGTTTGATGTTGGGTGTTTTGAGGATAGGGTGGCATTTGGGAGTGGTTATTTTGAGGAGGTGGTGGAGTTTGGTAAGAGGCTGAAGCATATTGCGAATTCTGGGTAGTTGGGTCTATAGCGAGGGAATTCTGAGCGAGCGGCATGCCTTGAGCTGGATCCATGTTAGAGGAAGGGAAGTAGATAGGAGGCCTTCCATCTGCAGCATTAACATTATATCCTGGAAGAGGCAAATACTGCCTTCTCTGCATCTCTACCCTCATCTCTGCAATCTGTTGCATCAACTGCATAATCAACTCGTTCTGGTCTGCTACGGTGGGTTGAGCCACCAGAACGTTAGTGAGACCCACCTCTTCGTTATTGTCTCCCATAATCGTCTTTTCTTTATCAGAATTTTGCCTTAGGAAGGAATCTGCGGGACCCTTTGATCTGGTGAAGTGAGGATGGTCTGCCAGCTTAATCAACACAGATCAGTTTAAAATACCTGAGAAGGAAAATAACTCAAAGGCAGTTTGTCAGTTTGGATTCAAAATAAAAAATGCATAATATCACACATAGAGCAGATAAACACACAAGTATACAGATAAATATCGCGTCCTAACACGCTTGTGACTCCTTTATGCCAAGGGTAGGCCTACCGATTTGAAGAATGTGATTATGATAGATTGATCTGAGCCATTAATTTGTGACAACTCGAGTTCGAACTCACTATATCAAAATTAGGCTTGGGTCCTTCTATCATTGTCACTTTGCACAAAACATGATCGTCAGTCGTTGGGTCGTGAAACCCGTTGACATAAGGGTGGACTTCTTAAATGTCGAATCGATATCCATGATCGATCCACCTAAGGCACATGCATGCATGACTTAAACTGAGGGTGGTTTAGCTCTATCTTATGTTTTCTAAGAATTGGCTTTCTAAACACAAGGTTCCCGAGTGGACAACTCGAGTTATAAGGCTACGCGGTTACACGGAAAAAGATCCGGACACCCCGCGCATATGCCAACTCTCCTAACTTTGAGAATTTTGAAAGAAGTTTGCGGGTGCATAAAGCACACCTCGCGTGTACGTGTGATAGTGTGAATTTCCAATAAGCGGAGAAATATAAACGGAATGACAGTTTATAAAGCAGTAACAAATATACAATTTATGAAAATAATAACAAATAAACAGTTTATATCACATAAGCATAAAAACAAAATAAGGCATTAGGCATGCACTATAAGCAAACAAATAAGCATATGCTAAAACATTAATAATTAACCTAAGTCTATTATGGTTAGAACCTATTAATTCCCCAGCAGAGTCGCCATTTCTATTTTGCCGTAATTTTACTATCTTTAGAAAAATCACTTTTTTGAAATGTTCTAAGTATAAAACAATTTGAGAAAAATACTTAGAAAAGAGTCGCCACTTAATTTTTTAAAGAAATTAAGAAAACTTAATTTAAAAAGATTTTAACAGATTAAATCTTAATAAATTTAGAGAAAATGGGTAAGAGGTTATTATTTACCCTTCAAGAAGGTTTTTAAGGCATTTGAAGCGCCCGCTAACATGCGGTTATCCTATGACTTAGGTTAATTATTTTTTACTATTCTTAGGAACACGATTTAATATAATATAATAATTAACAATATTCGATCAACTTTAAGAAAATATTTAAACAAAGATTAATTTTTAATTTTATTTTAAAAAATGGAACCTTAATTATGATTTTTGAAATTATAAGTGAATAGAATTTAACGAAAGTAGATTATTTTTTTTTGAAAGATGATAACTCGAACCAAATTGATCAATTTAAGCATGAAAACCCATTTCAAATGAATAAAGCTTCGCATAACTTAAAACAATTTTTTTTTTTTTAAAATAATAGTAAAATGCGGTTAAGTGAAAAGTATTAAAGAATATATCTTTTAAGAACATAGATCTGAATTAACTAAAGATATTAATTTCACTCATATACTTGACACAAAAATAAGTGATTGCAAAAGAGGTTAAATAGTAAACTAACATAGAGAAAATAACTCATCTTTTGGGGAATTTAAGTAAGTTAATTACCAATTCTAAATTGAAAGTTAAATGAAATTAGTCAACATAATCAAAACAATTAGGAGAGTAAAAGAGATAATGAAATTGGGCCCCTTCTTGGGACAATTTCGCTGCAGATTTTTGGGTTTTAACCCAATCCCATTTTTGTATACATTGGCTGTATATCAATGTATATCGAATGTATATAGCTTATTTTTCTGCTTTTCGAGACCTGTTTCAGTTTCCAATTTCTCCGGAATCGAGAAGTCTTTTTCAGGGAATTCAACTCAACGAAATTCAGGGATAGAATCCGAAATAGAGTCGAATGGAGTTTTCACATGCAAATAAAGAATAATAAGATTAGAATTAGTATAATTAATAATTAAATGAGAAACCAATGAACTACAAATTAATGATAAAGTCTAAGACACAAAAAAATGTCATTAAATAAATAAGTAAACTAATTAAGGAAATTTACTACATTTTATGGAAAACAAGTATACAAAAACATATTCTTTAATAATTAGAATTTATGTGGGACAAGTTGAATCACTATAGGATTATAGTCATTTCTTGTCAATCAAAATGCCAACACAATGAAAGTAAAGTCAAGGTAAAGGAAAGAGTGGGGCATGTACAGTATAAGAACTCTTAAACAATCTAGGGAAAAAAAAAACTAAAACTCAAAATGATTAACAAAGAGCTCAATGTTAAATAATCAACATAATAAAATTTGGGATGTTGAAAACAACATGTTCAAATATAAAGAACAGGAAGAACATTTGTAGAAGAGGATGTGTTACCTTTTTCGGGGCAGCGACTGAGACAAACGAGCTGAGCAAATTCCACTTAATGAGCTTAATTTCGATTAGCTCCAGAAAGCAAAACAACTCTTTTTTTTTTATGAAATTCCCTCTGTTTTAGGGCAGTAAATTAATGTTCGAATTTTTTTTTCTCCTCCCGATTTTTCTCTGCCTTCCCTATCAATTTTTTTTAAAAAAAAAGATCCCCCTAACTTTATTTTCCTCACCACGATTTTTCCGCCCCTAACTTTATTTTCCTCACCACGATTTTTTTTTTCTTCCTGGTGCTTTAAGAAGATGGAGGTTTATATAGAGGGATTTTGGGATCGATTTAGGAGGAAAACGAGTGGATTTTTCAAATTTGAAATTCGAATTCATGTGCTTTTTTTCCCAAGGCAATGATGAAGAGGATGAGAAAAAGTTGAATTTCACGAAAAAGGGGAAAAGGGTAATGGGATGCGGCTGTTGAAGATCCGGATTTACCGGGATTTTTGCTGGATTTGCTCACTGGTTTTTGTTGTTGTTAGTTGAAGAAGATGAGGCAGTGGGGTCGGATGGTACTGTGTATGTTTGTTGAATTGGGTTTCTTTGGTATTATTTGTTTAATTGGGGGGAGTTTGGGCTTGGGTTATTTGGTAGAAGATTGGGCTGAAGGGTTGATTTAAGTGGAAGTTGGGGTGAAAGGTAGTAAAGGGCTTCTATAAAATTGAAAAAGAATAAGGGCCCAATCTTATTAGCCAAATGGGTTCAAGGTGAATAAAATGGTTAGAGCTTGGAATTTAAGAAATAGCCATATTGAGTTTAATTTAGATAAATTTGACTAAAACATAAATGAGATAAATTAATATTAATTAATTATCGAGCTTCTTAATCTTAAAGAAATAAAATAATTAACTCAATCATAAACTATTAATTCAAAAAATATAAACTATAAATAAGTTAAACTAATTAATAAAATATTTAAGTAAAATTAAAATCTTTTTGAGATGATTTTCAAACATTAATATAATAAATATATGTAAAATCATATAGAATATATAAATTATTTTTTAACATTTTAAAATTTATGATAATGACAAAATTACCTAACATGACTCGTAAAATATTTAAAATTTTATAATCGTTTGAAATTTAAGAAGCTCGATGACTAATTTATATTTTGGAAGGTCAAAATTGGGTGTCAACAGGTGTCCCTCGTTTGACTTGGATTGATGAAAGAAATTCGAGGCAAATGAAATTGACGAATCCAATTTTGACCGACCACATCTTTATCTTTGGGAAAGGGATTTGGTACGGACTTTAGGAATTAGGAATTATAGTCGAACCCCGGTATTGGGTTTCCTACATATCTCAGGTTATATGAGAATTCAGGCCACTTGTAGCTCGATACGCTTGATTTAATGCACGATTATTAAAGAATTCAAAAGTCATCTCGATACCAAATTATGAAGGGACCGGAATGCTCGAGAATAAGATTTGAGAGCAAATATTGGAATACAACCGAGTTTTCAACATTGAGCCCGCCTACATATCCTCAAACCATAGGAATCAGGCTGTTTGTAGTTCGACTCAATCGATTGAAAAGAAAATCTATTATGTTAGATAACCTTTGGTTCTGGACAAGTGACAAAATTAAACGAGTATGAAAAGGAGGCTTGTAACCTCTTAGGCATGAATGTGGTGCACTTCACACCCATAATTAAGAACTCACATGGACATAATTTCCAAAGCTCTCGGCGCATTGTCACTCAGATTGGAAACTTGCTTCCGGTAGACCAAAATTTCCGGATGCGAGACCGAAACTGACAAAACCTAAAGAAAAACCCACGTGCCTTCTGATAGGGGTGTGGTTTGATTGTAGTGGAAGTCGTTCCTCTGCTCGGGTCCTAAGAGTTTGACACTCCTCTTTGGACTATATCCCAGTTCGCTCCTAAGAAAAAGTTTCACGTTGTGCTGCATCCTTTTTGATGTCGTCCGCACCTGTGGTTTGTTTTTGGAGAATTCATTCTTTCGGATGCTCTCGACAAAGACTGAGATAAAACTCGTCAGCATAAAAACTCAATTAGAAAGGGAGACAGTGTCTTTTACCATGTCGACACTTAATTGTTCTCCTCGACATTTGATGTCAACTCGATCGGTTTGACGTAAAGCAAATAGAGCTTATGTCTTATGTATGTAATGCAATCTTCAATGTATTCTTCATTTGATGTGGAAATAAATAAAAACAGATGCAGTGTGCTGATATTTATATTGATGTCGTCTTTGATGTTCTTCTTGATGTTTACTTTTATCAAAAATAAAATGATGCAGTTGATGCCGATGGGTGAATATTTTCTTCAGATGCACGATTCCCTTTCTCGCAGTGCATGATTCCTTGCGGGGCATGGGTATCTTTCCGCGATGCATGAATATCTTCTCGCGATGTATGAATATTAACTCGCGAGACATGAATATCTTCTCGCGATGTATGAATATTAACTCGCGATGCATGATCTTCCGCAATGCATGAATATTGACTCTCGATGCATGATCTTCTGCGGGGCATGAATATCTTCCCGTAATGCATAAATTCCGCAAGGTATGAAATCTTCTTGCGATGAATAAATTTCAGCGAGGTATGAAATCTTCTCGCAATGTATAATTTTTTGCGAGGCATGAATATCTTCTCACGATTAACTTGTGATGCATAAATATTAACTTGCGATGCATGATCTTCCGCGATGCATGAATATTGACTCGCGATGCATGATCTTCAGCAATGCATTAATATTGACTCGCGATGCATGAATATTGACTCGTGATGCATGATCTTCTGCGATGCATGAATATTGACTCGCGATGCATGAATATTTGCTCTTGATGTCATCCTTGGTGCCAAATAAAGATAGTGCTTAAGTCGAGCAACATAGTGATCTTCTGGATAATCATATCGTCTCAATTGAAAATAACGATAAAATAATTCTTTCAGATAGTGTATTGTCCTGATCGTCAATAAAATAAATGAACCCTCCGGGTAGCGTATTGTCTTGATTGACAATAAAATAAATGACCCCTCCGGGTAGTGTATTGTCTTGATCGACAATAAAATAAATGACCCCTTCGGGTAGTGTATTGTCTTGATCAACAATAAAATAAATGACCCCTCCGGGTAGTGTATAATATCATATCTGACATTATGATGCAAATGACGTCCTTTACGGAAACCGTAAACTCTTTCCTAAGATTTACGCTTGATTCAACCTCCAATCTAGCTGGACGTTCTTTATAGACTTCATGTTGTTGGAAGTTGACTGAAAGAAACCATTCGTACTCTCAAGTCTTTGGTATGAGCAGTATAAAACAATTCCTGCGTCTATAGAAAACTCTGATAAATTTTGGGAGAACTTTCTCCTCCCTTGACTTCTCCATATTCATCGATCGGAGGAATTTGCTGATATCAAAGGAAAGCTATAAACCTGCATCCATAGAAAAATTGTTAATTTTAAAATGAATTGATCTGTGCCGATTTCTTCAGTTGTCTGCTCTTTGTCCTACTATCTCCGGTTGATCTTCCTGATCTCCCAACTCTTGATAGATAAGACAAAATATTTTAACCAAAACCAATGAACATAAAAGAAAATTTTTAAGAAAATAAATTTTTGGGAAGTAATATTTTGAAAAAGGTCACTGTCAAGCGTCATGTCACGTCAGGCTTAGCGAACTTCTTTGAGTCTGATGCTTGGAGGTATATTTGATTATTCGATGGGGAGTATTCAGATTCTCTCCATACTGTCGACAAACCCGTATTGAAATTTTGAGGCCATCCTCAAAATTTCTGTCCCGGTTAACTGTATCGGCTTATCTTCGACTGTCGCTGAGTAAATAGCAGAATTTTTGAGACCCTCTCAAAAATTCTGTACCAGTTGCAAGTCTCGAAATATCTTTAGTCTTGACATGTTGAGGAGAAATCTTCTCCTCGAGAATTTTTTGAGTCCCTCTCAAAAAAATTTGTCCCAGTTTCTATTGTAAGGAGGAATAGAAATCTTACGGGAATATGACCGAACACTTGTGGCGCCTACGTATCCCGTTAAGGCAGGAATCAGGTCAAAAGTAGTTCCCCCTCAAAGGTTAACAAAATAAGAAATCTTTACAAAGAAACCGACCGAGGCCGACATAGGCTGCCTACGTATCTCATTCTTGAGGATTCATGTCAGACGTAGTTCAAATACAAAGTAATATTTAAAGGGGATAAGGGGTGACCGGAACAACATTTGCCAACCAAGTCGGGTATTGCGTCACTTCCACTAATCGAGACTCGATCTGCTTGGTGATCTCTTCTTTAATCTTTAAACTCAACACAGGTTTGAATTTCTGAGTTTTCTGCTTCACCGAATCGAACACTGGATTAATCGGCAGTTTAAGAGATACAACATCGGTACTCAACCCATGCATGTCGCCGACTTCCCAGACGAACACATCAATGTATTCATTGAGTAAGTGTATTAGATCCTTCTTCTGAGTTTCATTCAAGTGAACGTTGATTTTGGCCTCTTTGACGCACTCTTGGTCTCCCAGATTTACAGTTTCAGTTTCCTCTAAATTCGGTTTATGCTGATTTTCAAACTGCAGAAATTCTTCAGCAACATATTCCGGTACCTCATTTTTCTCTTTGTAATCATCCACCTCGTCGTCACCTGCCTCACTTTGTTAGTTCAGCTCGTGATATGACATGACATTGGCAGGTTTAAAACTTATATTACTGAAACCATAAATAGACAAAGTTAGACAAGTAAAAATATAGCAAATAAGTAAATAAACCAAATTTTAAATAAAGAGGCTTTCATTCAAAAAGGAAATAATGCAAACATTGGCTATGGCAAAGGGCCATGTTGCCTTTTTCAAACATCACGAGGGAAATTTAAAATGCACGCAATTAAGAAAATGAAAAATGGTGGGTCTCGGGCCTCTTCCGGACTACCACCGATTTAAATATGCATTAAATGATGCCCTTGTACCAAGGAGTTCGGGGAATCAGGATCGGCGTGGAGGTTCAATTCTGCAGCATCTCTCCTGGTTCAGCATCATGGATACCAGCTAGCTGGACCTCTTTCTCAATAACAAATCGATCTCCTCGAAAAGGCCGCAGATTTCTTCCCCAACGTCGTCAGGGACGATTGGAGTTATCACCTTTGTCACACACCAATCGTCGTCTGTCTCTATCATATTCACATTGCCGCCTCCGTGATTTGGCAAAGGGTTTGTGTTGACATTAGGTGCAGCTGGTTGTAGAGAGACCACCTCTTAGTCGATTAGATCCAGAATTTTGTGCTTGAGGTTGATACAGTCCTCAGTATCATGCCCAACATTGTTGCAATGATAAGCACATATCTGATCTGGCCTATAGAATTTCAAATTGATATCCACGGGTTTAGGCCTCACAGGATGGATATATCCGGCCGCAGCTAGTCGCTCGTACAGCTTTGTTCGACTTTCCGTGAGCGCGGTGAAATTCCTTGCAGGTTTCTTCTCAAATCGAGGTCGAGGTGGATCATAGATTCCTTGTGGGGGAGGCATCTGTTGATAACCTCGGTTGTTCGGACGTGGAGCTTGACCTCTGGGATATGAATTGGCTTGGTAGTTTGGCAATGGAGCTTGGCAATTCGGGTGGGGATTTTGATATGGTGGAGCTTGGACTTGATATGCAAGAGGGGGTACTTGGTAGCTCGACTGCACATTGGCACAGTTGGGAGCAATGCCTTGGTAGTGAGGAGACAGAACTTGGTAAAGTGGAGGATGGCTTTGGTATGTGGGAGATGGATTTTGGTAAATTGGAGGTGAACTTTGGTAGACTAGAGGAGGATTTTGGTATACTGGAGGAGGATTTTGGTATATTGGGGAAGGATTTTGGTATACTGGAGGAGGATTATTTTTCTGACCAGCTTGGTAAGAGTTTTGAGAAGGTCGAGAACTACCTTGGAAATGGGAGTACGAAGATCTTCTCGGGTTTTTCTCGCCCTCATATGAAACAGCAGCCACGTTTTCTCTATTCTTTATCAACAACCCTGAAGATCCGGACGATGCGGCTACACGGGCTATCTTCCCTGATTTTACACCGTCCTCGATAGTCTCACCAATCTTGACTATCTCGGCAAACTTTGCCCCAACGAGCAATATAATTCTGTCATAATACTCTGGTTCTTGCACCCGCACAAACACTTCAACGATTTCTTTTTCAGACATGGGTGGCCTCACCCTCGCCGCTTCTTTCCTCCACCTGTAAGCGAATTCTCTATAGCTTTCGGTTGATTTCTGCTCCATTTTCTCCAAAGAGTAACGATCAGGAATGATTTCTACATTGTAAGTGAATCGCTAGATGAAGTCCTTTGCCAGAGCATTCCAGCTGGGCCATTGCCGAGTTTCGTGCGAGGTGAACCATTCAAGAGCTTCTCCGCATAGGCTTCGGCTGAAAAGCCGCATCAACAGAGCTTCATCCCTACCAACTCCAACAAGTTGGTCGCAGTAGGCTCTCATATAAGCCATACGGTTCCCCACTCCTCCAAAAGTATCAAATTTCGGGATTTTGAACCCTTCTGGAAGGTCCAGATTTGGATGAATACATAAATCTTCATAACTTAGGCCGGCGGCATCAGGGACGCATTGCAGCTCCTTCATGGCTTTCTTGATTTTCTTTTTTTGATATCTATCTTTGCTTCCTCTTTCACCCTCCACTCTCTTTCCTGTTCCTCATAGTAGTCCAACTCAGAACCGTGCACGTCGTGCTCAATAGGGATAGGGATTTGAAAAGTGTTTCTTTTGGGTATGGGTGGAGCTATGGAAGGACTCTGAGCGTTTTGAGCGGTTTGGTAATTTTGTGGATAAGTCTGAGGATTAATATTTTGATTTAAGTGGTGGTGGGATGTTTGGGGATTAAAAGCATTTTGATTTGGATTTTGATTTTTGTTTCGCGGTGGTGGAGCAGTTTGATGTTGGGTGTTTTGAGGATGGGGTGGCATTTGGGAGTGGTTATTTTGAGGAGGTGGTGGAGTTTGGTAAGAGGCTGAAGCATATTGCGAATTCTGGGTAGTTGGGTCTATAGCGAGGGAATTCTGAGCGAGCGGCATGCCTAAAGCTGGATCCATGTTACAGGAAGGGAAGTAGATAGGAGGCCTTCCATCTACAGCATTAACATTATATCCTGGAAGAGGCAAATCCTGCCTTCTTTGCATCTCTACCCTCATCTCTGCAATCTGTTGCATCAACTGTATAATCAACTCGTTCTGGTTTGCTACGGTGGGTTGAGCCACCAGAACGTTAGTGAGACCCACCTCTTCGTTATTGTCTCCCATAATCGTCTTTTCTTTATCAGAATTTTGCCTTAGGAAGGAATCTGCGGGACCCTTTGATCTGGTGAAGTGAGGATGGTCTGCCTGCTTAATCAACACAGATCAGTTTAAAATACCTGAGAAGGAAAACAACTCAAAGGCAGTTTGTCAGTTTGGATTCAAAATAAAAAATGCATAATATCACACATAGAGCAGATAAACACACAAGTATACAGATAAATATCGCGTCTTAACACGCTTGTGACTCCTTTATGCCAAGGGTAGGCCTACCGATTTGAAGAATGTGATTATGATAGATTTATCTGAGCCATTAATTTGTGACAACTCGAGTTCGAATTCACTATATCAAAATTAGGCTTGGGTCCTTCTATC
The DNA here is from genome assembly GCA_016801875.1 of Solanum sitiens. Lineage (NCBI taxonomy): Eukaryota > Viridiplantae > Streptophyta > Magnoliopsida > Solanales > Solanaceae > Solanum > Solanum sitiens. Next base: position 1,524,355 of record JABWTJ010000226.1, read on the forward strand.
ATTGTCACTTTGCACAAAACATGATCGTCAGTCGTTGGGTCGTGAAACCCGTTGACATAAGGGTGGACTTCTTAAATGTCGAATCGATACCCATGATCGATCCACCTAAGGCACATGCATGCATGACTTAAACTGAGGGGTGGTTTAGCTCTATCTTATGTTTTCTAAGAATTGGCTTTCTAAACACAAGGTTCCCGAGTGGACAACTCGAGTTATAAGGCTACGCGGTTACACGGAAAAAGATCCGGACACCCCGCGCATATGTCAACTCTCCTAACTTTGAGAATTTTGAAAGAAGTTTGCGGGTGCACAAAGCACACCTCGCGTGTACGTGTGATAGTGTGAATGTCCAATAAGTGGAGAAATATAAACGGAATGACAATTTATAAAGCAGTAACAAATATACAATTTAAGAAAATAATAACAAATAAACAGTTTATATAACATAAGCATAAAAAAAAAATAAGGCATTAGGCATGCACTATAAGCAAACAAATAAGCATATGCTAAAACATTAATAATTAACCTAAGTCTATTATGGTTAGAACCTATTAATTTCCCAGCAGAGTCGTCATTTCTGTTTTGCCGTAATTTTACTATCTTTAGAAAAATCACTTTTTTGAAATGTTCTAAGTATAAAACAATTTGAGAAAAATACTTAGAAAAGAGTCGCCACTTAATTTTTTAAAGAAATTAAGAAAACTTAATTTAAAAAGATTTTAACAGATTAAATCTTAATAAATTTAGAGAAAATGGGTAAGAGGTTATTATTTACGCTTCAAGAAGGTTTTTAAGGCATTTGAAGCGCCCGCTAACATGCGGTTATCCTATGACTTAGGTTAATTATTTTTTACTATTCTTAGGAACATGATTTAATATAATATAATAATTAACAATATTCGATCAACTTTAAGAAAATATTTAAACAAAGATCAATTTTTAATTTTATTTTAAAAAATGGAACCTTAATTATGATTTTTGAAATTATAAGTGAATAGAATTTAACGAAAGTAGATTATTTTTTTTTGAAAGATGATAACTCGAACCAAATTGATCAATTTAAGAATGAAAACCCATTTCAAATGAATAAAGCTTCGCATAACTTAAAACAATTTTTTTTTTAAAAAAATAAATAGTAAAATGTGGTTAAGTGAAAAGTATTAAAGAATATATCTTTTAAGAACATAGATCTGAATTAACTAAAGATATTAATTTCACTCATATACTTGACACAAAAATAAATGATTGCAAAAGAGGTTTAAATAGTAAACTAACATAGAGAAAATAACTCATCTTATGGGGAATTTAAGTAAGTTAATTACCAATTCTAAATTGAAAGTTAAATGAAATTAGTCAACATAATCAAAACAATCAGGAGAGTAAAAGAGATAATGAAATTGGGCCCCTTCTTGGGACAATTTCGCTGCAGATTTTTGGGTTTTAACCCAATCCCATTTTTGTATACATTGGCTGTATATCAATGTATATCGAATGTATATAGCTTATTTTTCTGCTTTTCGAGACCTGTTTCAGTTTCCAATTTCTCCGGAATCGAGAAGTCTTTTTCGGGGAATTCAACTCAACGAAATGCAGGGATAGAATCCGAAATAGAGTCGAATGGAGTTTTCACATGCAAATAAAGAATAATAAGATTAGAATTAGTATAATTAATAATTAAATGAGAAACCAATGAACTATAAATTAATGTTAAAGTCTAAGACACAAAAAATGTCATTAAATAAATAAGTAAACTAATTAAGGAAATTTACTACATTTTATGGAAAACAAGTATACAAAAACATATTCTTTAATAAAAGAATTTATGTGGGACAAGTTGAATCACTATAGGAATATAGTCATTTCTTGTCAATCAAAATGCCAACACAATGAAAGTAAAGTCAAGGTAAAGGAAAGAGTGGGGCATGCACAGTATAAGAACTCTTAAACAATCTAGGAAAAAAAAAACTAAAACTCAAAATGATTAACAAAGAACTCAATGTTAAATAATCAACATAATAAAATTTGGGATGTTCAAACCAACATGTTCAAATATAAAGGACAGGAAGAACATTTGTAGAAGAGGATGTGTTACCTTTTTCGGGGCAGCGACTGAGACAAACGAGCTGAGCGAATTCCACTTAATGAGCTTAATTTCGATTAGCTCCGGAAAGCAAAACAACTCTTTTTTTTTTTATGAAATTCCCTCTGTTTTAGGGCAGTAAATTAATGTTTGAATTTTTTTTTCTCCTCCCGATTTTTCTCTGCCTTCCGTATCAATTTTTTTAAAAAAAAAGATCCCCCTAACTTTATTTTCCTCACCACGATTTTTCCGTCCCTAGCTTTATTTTCCTCACCACGATTTTTTTTTCTTTTCTTCCTGGTGCTTTAGGAAGATGGAGGTTTATATAGAGGGATTTTGGGGTCGATTTAGGAGGAAAACGAGTGGATTTTTCAAATTTGACATTCGAATTCATGTGCTTTTTTTCCCAAGGCAATGATGAAGAGGATGAGAAAAAGTTGAATTTCACGAAAAAGGGGAAAAGAGTAATGGGATGCGGCTGTTGCAGATCCGAATTTACCGGGATTTTTGCTGGATTTACTCACTGGTTTTTGTTGTTGTTAGTTGAAGAAGATGAGGCAGTGGGGTCGGATGGTACTATGTATGTTTGTTGAATTGGGTTTCTTTGGTATTATTTGTTTAATTGGGGGGAGTTTGGGCTTGGGTTATTTGGTAGAAGATTGTGCTGAAGGAATGATTTAAGTGGAAGTTGGGCTGAAAGGTAGTAAAGGGCTTCTATAAAATTGAAAAAGAATAAGGGCCCAATCTTATTAGTCAAATGGGTTCAAGGTGAATAAAATGGTTAGAGCTTGGAATTTAAGAAATAGCCAAATTGAGTTTAATTTAGATAAATTTGACTAAAACATAAATAAGATAAATTAATATTAATTAATTATCGAGCTTCTTAATCTTAAAGAAATAAAATAATTAACTCAATCATAAACTATTAATTCAAAAAATATAAACTATAAATTAGCTAAACTAATTAATAAAATATTTAAGTAAAACTAAAATCTTTTTGAGATGATTTTCAAACATTAATATAATAAATATATGCAAAATCATATAGAATATATAAATTATTTTTTAACATTTTAAAATTTATGATAATGACAAAATTACTTAACATGACTCGTAAAATATTTAAAATTTTATAAAGTTAAATATTTTAAATCGTTTGAAATTTAAGAAGCTCGATGACTAATTTATATTGTGGAAGGTCAAAATTGGGTGTCAACAACACCTCCACCTTGAAGTGCCTTGAGAGAGAGAAAGTTTTGTAATATGTAGTCGTTATGTGTTTGAAAATAAAAATGTGATCTTCCAATATAAAAATTTGATATGTAATATAACTATGATTGTGTTTTGTAATTGAAGTTGTGCACAAATAAAACATTAACGATCCTTAAAATGTACGAAAGAGAAGAAAGGGGTAATGGGAAAAAAGTTCAAAAAAATGTACTTTGGTGTGAGAGAATAGTCATCATTGTGTATCATATAATTATAATTAATTGCTAGTTTTAATTCTATCATTTCACTTTCTTTTTTTTTACTCCTATTAATATTAACATTATTATGACAACAAAAAAAAATCAGATAAATCTTTAGGCTTGATTTCTATCAGAAGTAAAGATTTCTTTGGAGAATATTGTAAATATATGTATTCTGTAAAAAGTTATTTGTGAAGCTGCATAGTTGGATTTACATATAGTTTGTATTAACAAATACTTATAACAATAACTTTACAAAAACATAAACAAAAAAGTTTAAAACATGTAGTAAAAACAATTATTAATATTATAACCATAAGTTAATGACTGTATAAAAAATATATCAGAATCTGTAACAATAGAATAAAACAAAAAAAGAAAAAATTGAGCCCAATGAATGCAGAGTGTGTACTTTGTTAGTGAGCCACTACAATAGCAAAATACACAACTATTTAATTGTGCAGAAGAAAAAGTTCTGGATCAAATATTTAACTGTGTAGAAGAAGAATTTCAGAATTTTGTTATTTTAAAATGAGAGAAAACCCCTCTATTTATAGCCAGCAAATGGTAGTGTGAACAAATGCTAATTGTGTCGTACTGAAAGGTCACAACTCTGTAAAAAAGTCACAAATCTTTGAAAAAGTCACAAGTTTTCGGAAAGTCACAACATTTCATAAATTTACAACCTTTTATAAAAGTTGCAACTCTTCGTAAAAGTCACAACTTTTCAATAAAAAATCACAACTTTTGAATAAAAATTAACTTTTCATGAAAGGTTATTCAAAATTATAGTTTACCATTTGTTATATTGAAAGAATAGGCATAATTAAAAATCATAACACTATTTTGTCCAAGTTTACATAATTTTATTTTACCATAGTTATATAGTGTATTTTATTAGAAGTCAAATGAATATTTCTCAATTTTCTTCTTTGCAAATTTTGTTAGTATAACACTATCAGTTACTTTCAAAATATTAAATATTTATTGAAGTTGTGCACAAACAAAACATTAAGGATCATTGAAAAGGATGAAAGAGAAGTAAAGGAAAATGGGAAAAAAGTTTAAAAGTACTTTGGTGTGAGAGAATAGTAATTATTGTGTATCATATAATTATACTTAATTGCTAATTTTAATTCTATCATTTGACTTTCTATTGTTTTTCTCTTTTTAATATTGACATTATTACTCCAATAACAAAAACTCGTATAAACTTTTAGTCTTGATCTCATGAAGAAGAAAAGATTTCATTAGAGAATGTTGTAAATAAACGTATTTTGTAAAAAGTTATTTGTGAATCTGGATAGTTAGATTTACATACAGTTTATACTAACAAATATACTTATAACAATAACTTTACAGAATTATAAACAACAAAGTTTAAAATATGTAGTAAAAGAAACAATTAATATCATAAGCATAAATTAATAATTGTCAAAAAACATACTAGGATCTGTGACACTAGAATGAAACAAAAAGGAAAAATCGAGCCCACTGAATGCAGAGTGTCTCCTTGTTAGTGACCCACTCAAAAGGAGCAGAGTACACAAATATTTACTGTGCAGAAAAAGAAGAAGAAGAAGAAGAAGTTTTGAATTAAATATTTAACTTAAATTTGCAGAAGAAGGGGAAGAAGTTGAGAATTTTCGTTATTTTAAAATGAGAGGAAAACCCGCTATTTATAGACAACAAAGGATAGTGTGAACAAATTATAATTATGCCTTACTGGAAAGGTCATAACTCTTTGGAAAAGTCATAACTTTTCGGAAAGATCACAACCTTTCATGAAAGTAGCAACTCTTCATAAAAGTCAGAACTTTTCATAAAAGTTACAACTTTTCAATAAAAGTCACAACTTTTCAATAAAAGTCACAACTTTTCATGAAAGGGAAACACTAAATTTGGAAATAAATAAATCAAAAGAGAATGCTTGTCCGTGGTGGCGCCACGTAGGCAGACCTAGGGTTCTATTTTTTTTTTATATATATATATATATATATATATATATATATATATATATATATATATATATATATATATATATATATATATATATATATATATATATATATATATATATATATATATATATAATTGATGGAATAAATAATCAAAAACTCATATAACACTTGGCCTGTCAAAATATTTAATTAATTTTAAGTGACATTTATTGAGATTTTCATACCTGAAAAATGTATGTTACATCTTTGACTGAGAATCACCATTACACGTTCTCTGTGCCCTTTTTGATGCTGCTATATGCTGATGCAATGCAAAGAGAGCATAGATGTTGACAAACTCGGATAGAACAAGTAAATTAATAGCATAAGTATAGGAGAATATTGAGATTGAGCTCTAAATTGACACATTTGGAAGATCACTAATGAACCTGAAGGAAGTTTTTCATCATGGTGATGGTATCCTCGTGCCTACTCTTCATTTCTTATATCAAAGAACTAACTATACATAAACCCAACATGCAGTTTTAGTTAGTTTCACGTGCTCTGGCTCGAAAAAGTCTGCCCGCGCTCGAAAAACAGTAGTGCGAGACTAAACAGAGACTGGTAAGCATGGGCCACCACCTTCATTTATCCAATTGGCTGAAAATTAGTGCGAGACTAAACTAGAAATACGATACAAGTTAAAGTTTGTTCTTAATTGGAGTTCTCTTTTATGATATACGATACCGAGTTAAAGATTTAAAATGGTAACATGGTCGATCAAATCATCAAGCATGAAGCCATAAGCATCCACAATACATATATTACATGAATATGCATTCAAGTACAGATAAATCCTTAAAAGTATGACACCTAGAAATGAGACAAATAAAGCATTTCATTTCTCTTACTCTTCTATTTGCTTACTCCATTTTCCATTTCAAGTAAAATTAATTACCGTAATCAATTACATGATTTTTTGTTCAAAGAGCACCATCAAAAGTAGTAGATATAAGGCATACAACCTTAACCACTATCATACACACTGGGATACAACAATTTGTGATGCTGTAATTAACACATTATAAGAAAATATTAAGATTGAGCTCTGAATTAACAACATTTGAATAATCACTAAGTAGCTACGAATGAACTTGAATGAAGTTCTTCATCATGGTGATGTTATCCTACTTACTGAAAAATTGAATTTTATACGAATAAATAAGGTTTCAATTATCTACTAAGTTTGTTGTTTACCTTCAAATAGGATATCAAAAATCAAACTCCACAACAGCTAGTTTGGTTGTTATTTGCAATTCTGTGCAAATTTTATTGGACACAAGATCTGATATAGAAACACATGCATCAATTCTCTTTTAATTTATTTATTTTTAAAATTAACCTCTTTCTTTCATGAAAAGTCATGACTTTTATGAAAAGTTGTGACTTTGGTTGGAAAATTGTGACTTTTGTCAAAAGTTGTAACTTTTATTAAAATTTGAGACTTTTATGAAGAGTTGCGATCTGTATGAAAGGTTGTAAGATCTATGAAAGGTTATGACATTCCAAAAAGTTGTGACCTTTCCAGTAAGGCACAATAAACATTTGTTTACGCTACTCTTTGTTGTCTATAAATAGAGGGGTTTCCTCTCATTTTATAATATCAAAAATTCTGAAGTTCTTCTTCTTCTTCTTCTTTGTTAAATACTTCATTATGAACTTCTTCTTCTTCTTCGTTAAATACTTCATCTTCTTCTTCTGCACAATTAAATATTTGTGTATTTTGATCCTATTGAGTGTTTCACGAAAAATTAGACATTGTGCATTCAATGAGCACGAATCTTCTTTTCTTTTTCATTGAATTGTTGCAAATCTTGGTATGTTTTCTTACTGTCATTAATTTATGCTTATGATAATAATAATTGTTGTTTTTGAGTGCATATTTTTAACTTTGTTGTTTATGTTTATCTTTCTAGAAAGTTATTGTTTTAAGTATCTGTTAATACATATTATACATAAATCCACCTACTGAAGATTGACATTTTTAAATAATACATTTATTTACAATATTCTCCAAAGAAATCTTTTCTTCTCTAATAGATCAAGCCTAAACTTTTATATTATTTTTTGTTGTTGTCATAATAATGTTAATATTAATAAGAGTAAAAAAAAATAGAAAGTCAAATGATAGTAGAACTAGCAATTAATTATTATTTTATGATACAAAATGATGACTATTCTCTCACACCAAAGTACTTTTTTTGAAATTTTTCCCATATCCCTTACTTCTCTTTAATTCTTTCAAGGATTCCTTAATATTTTGTTTGTGCACAATTTCAATTATAAAACACTATCATAACTATATTACATATGAAATTTTGATTTGGAAACACATTATGACTACATACTAGTTATTGGTACTTTATATGATGATGGAACCTTTGCTTTTGATAAACACATTAGGTATATATATTTTTAAAAAATATTTAATATTTTGAATTTAATTGATAGTGTTATATCAACGAAAATTGCAAAGAAGAAAATTCAGAAAAATATTCATGTGACTCTCTAATTATAGACACTATGTAACCATGGTAAAATGAAATTATGTATACTAGGAAACAATAGTGTTATGAATTTCAATTTTTCCTTTTCTTTTAATAAAAAAAATTGTAAACTAGAATTGATTAGCCTCTATACTCTTAAAAAAACTTATATAAAAATACTATAACATCAAAATACAAGAGAAGTTCAATTCTAATAAATTTTAAAGAAGAAAGTTATAACCGCGCGAAGCGCGGACCCAATTACTAGTGTATGTATAATTGTATATTTAAAAATTAAGAATGCAAGACAATAATTGTATAAAAAAGACTTTAATAAAGCCTTCAAATATATTCAATAAAATTAATTGCAACTTAGAACTTAGAAATTACAATTTACAAATTAGTGGAGTAACTAATCTACGCAGCCACCTTTTAGGAAGGGTTCTGTTTCAATAAGTTCTCATATGTAAAAACTAATATTTGTTACAAATATTAGATGAGTAACTAATTTTATGCAGTCATCTTCTAGGAAGGGTTCTATTTCAATTAGTTCTCATATGTAATCTAATAATATTTGTTTTCTCCCTCAAATTTAATTCTAATTGTCGCATCATATCGATGGTGACATCGTCCGGTGTTCGCAAACTTGCTAGAAACTCTTGTGACTCTACTTCATCATCACTACATTCAATTACCGTTTAAAACCAAGATGCTTCTTTGGAACTTAACTTTGACAAATTATTATTTCTCCTATCGACATTGACCAAGTTTCTAAATAAAACTGATGTTTTTAAACTTTCTTCCGCCAATGAATGTCTAGATCGCCAATTTGAAACCTTGCCACACTGAAAGCAGCCTCCGATGCAACTGATGAAGCTTGAATAGCTAGAATATCACGAACCATTTTGCTCAAAATTGAAAATGCAACGCTCCGCCTCTTCCACCATCATAATAAATCTTCATTGCTATCTTCGATTTCCAATGCTTCTAAATATTGATTAATATATTCTTTAAAATCATCACGATTAGTAGAATTAAGACCAAGAAAACCTCGCATATAAGTTGAAATTTGAACTTCACTCTCAAGATTAGAAGTTTGACCAACTTCTCCTTGAGTATTGTCCGTAGTTCTATATTTTTCATACAAAATTTTTGTTTCTACTTTTATGCTAGACTTACACGTTTCACAAGTTGGATTTTCTTCTAGTAAAATTTCTAAAGTATCATAAAAAATGTCAACAAATGCCTGCACTCCTTGTAGTTTATAATCAGGATGAAGTAATGTAGCAGTAAAATAAATCTGAGGAATAGGGAAAAAATATTTTTAAAATTTTTCAATCAAAACATCAGTTGCAACTCTAAAATTATCTATTTTTTGATATTTATAAAATTGAATTGAAAGACTAATACTGATGAAATAGTAGGATAATAAATTCCAAAAAACATGATTGTAGTATCATAAAAAAGTTTTAAAAATTCTAATAGTTCTTTAGTTTCTTCCTAATCTTCATCACAAATTCTATATAAGGGGTCAACATTATGAGCATTAAACACCATTTGTATGGGTCTTTTATATTTGTAAGCAACTGAAAGCATTTCGTAAAAAAAATTCCACCTTGTTTTAATATGTCTTGGAACTTTTCTAGGTGACAATTCACATAGTAAACAACGCTCATTAAATTCCCTAATTCTACCAGCTTTATTAGCATGAAAAATCCAGGCAACAACATATTCAATTTTCATGCAACCACAATCAAATAATGAAATACCATCTTGTACAACTAAATTTAATATATGTGCAACACATCTAACATGAAAAACTTTATTGTCAATTGGACATAATCTAACTTTTAACATACTAGTAGCGTTTGTATTATTAGATGCATTATCTAATGCGATAGACATTACTTTATCTATAAGCATGTAATAATCTAAAACACTCAAACTATTTGAAGCTAAATATGCACCAGTTTTTTTCTCTACACATTCTTTATAACTTAAGATTCTTTTTTGCAAATTCCAATTATGATCAATCCAATGTGCTGTAATAGTTAAGTTATCATGTCTATTAACACTACGACCCATGTCTGAAGTTATAGACGTTCTACTATCTAATATGCTAAAAATACAACGAAGAAATTGACAATATTTACCTTGATATTCAAAAACATCAAATTAAACAATATTTCTTGCAAAATGGATTAAACTGTATTTATGATAACTTGACGGTTTAAATTAAAGTTTTAAAAGTAGGGGGTGATAGGGGGTGTTGGGGAACTGAAAAAGTTGAAAAAATCTGTTGGGGGGGGGGGGGGCACTAGCCATTTCCCTAACGGTTGGAAACGACTACAAATTCATTTTTTTTAAAACAAGTAATAATAATAGGGGATCCCGCGGCCGGGCCGATCGGGACCAAACGGTGAACCGGCCCCTGATCGGTCCCCGTAAACCCCCAACCCCTAAACCCCTGATATCATCGGGAGCGGGTTCGGTAGGCTGGTTCTCGAACCGGATGCGGGCCGGGCGGGCCGAATCGGTCCTCCTGCCACCCCTAATCAAGAGGAACAAATCGATTTGTCCATACTAATAGGTGAGACTGATAACTGCCACTTGGTTCTATTTATGTAACACTCCGGAAATACCATGACTTAGACTAGAGATTAATCTATATAATAATGTTTAAAATGATGTTTCCAGACCTATATTAATGTAATAAACTCATTTGGAAAAGTTTAGAGCCAAAACGACAAAGAAAGACCTTGATGTCCGAAAACTAGCTGATTTGAACTAGTTGACGTCCCAATGTTTGGTGAAGGTGTCGAAGTGTCAAATAAAGTCCAAAACTTGTAAAGAGACCTTGGATAGGTAGTATGTAGTACAAAGGGTCCAAACGTCCATTAACGACACCCCAAGGACCACCCAAAGGGTCCTTGGGGAGGACCAAAACATGGGTGGGCAGGCTGGCAGCCTGCAAACAGGCAGAATTGGAGGAACAGGTCGCGACGCGCGTTCCTAAAGAGGTGTTATGCCTCAAGATGTGAGGGGAAGCCTCGCGACGTGAGGCTGACACATACCTCACTGCCTCAACTCAAAATTTAATACAAATGACGGGATTTGGCCCCGCGATGCGCAACCACTTCCCAGAATCATTAAAGTCGTATTTTTGGTAATTTAACTTCATAAAAAGACCTATTTAAGTGGAGGGTCTTTTGGGTAATTCATAGGACGACTATATATGGATATTAGGTCAGTTTTAGACCACTTTTACACGTCCAAATCAGATTCAAACAAGTTTTCTCTCATCTCTCTCAAGAACGCTCTCTTTTCCAAACCTCATTGAAGAATAAGAAGAGATTAAGGAAGAAGACAAAGACTTCAAGTTTTTCATCCAATTTTCATGGATTCTTCATCTATAAGGTATGGTTTCACTCTTGGGATTCCTTTCCCCAAGAGGTCCTTTCATAGATAAGTTTTCAAGAACTTCAAATACTAGGGTTTTCACTCTACAAAGCGGATTTTCTTCCTAACTCCAGATTGATGATTTCCAATGAAAATTAACTGTTTTCCATGGTTGATTAAGCACGAATTTGTTGAGTTTTTGACCAGTAGTATTAGATTTTCGTGTGAATCATGTTGTTATCCAGATGATGGTTTTGTATGATTGTTTCTACTACTTGATTATATGAAAAAGTTGGGATTGGGACTAAAACTAGAATGAACTCTTAAATGACCCTTTCTCTTATCCTACATTATGCCTTGATCTTGTATATATTTGAAGAGTTGTTCTTGATTATGCTATTAAGTATTTTACTATGTTATGGTTATGAATGTTTTAAGTTAAATTAAGTTCTTGAATAAGGTTCTTGGAAGCAAGAGGTAAGTCTTCTAAAGTTGTGATTACTTTCCAATATTTATGTTAGCCTATAAATCATGATGTTATGTTATGGAAGTATGTATGATGTTGCTATGTGTATATGTTGGCTATGAACATGTTACTTGTGAGATCATGATTAGAACATGATAAATGCAAGTTACGATATTCTCTTGTATGCTTTACACAAGATGACTATGTTATGTTAATCTCACAAACGAAGGGTTAGAATAAAAGGGAATTCTCATCTAATCCTAAAGAGATCATGATCATGTTTATACAATGAGTTAATATCCTATGACCTATGATAAATTTATTATAAAAGACAACTTAAAGGTTATTCAAGAAAGGGACTTAAGCTAAGCACTGATGAACTAGATATGAGAGGTGTCCCTTCCCTAGTTGGAAGGTAGGTTCACAATGACTCTCATGAGATTGAGGTTGCCATGTAATGTGGAACTATGAGTCTCTAATACATCTCCTAGTTATTGAACTATGTTGCCACCATAGGATACTAGCTAGTGGATCCACCTAAAAATCTATGTCATGTTTGGTTTTACTTTGGCCGGTAGACCACCTTCTTTCGGTGTGGGGTTTTATGACACCGGATTCCATGTTTTGCTTACATGGTCTATGTCGGTTAAGGCTAATGGTTCCCTCATGTAAAATTAATGACAAGTAAATGGACGTTGACTAGGGTGACTTGAGGAGTTTACTTAGTATAGGTAGGGGTATGGGACCCTACCTAGACATTGCATAAGTTGACTCTAAGGGAAGTCCTAGGAGACTGTTCTTATGTAATATGATAACATGAAAGATATATGTCTATGATACATGATGTTACTCTTATATGATGTTGGTTATTATGATGAACATGTGATTGGTTTATATTGTTATATGAACTGATGACTACTTATGTTATAAGTTATATGAAGCAAAACTTTACTTATGGTCTCCTATCTTATCTACTTGGTTGTGTGGGATTATGTGGCTTCATATGACCATTGCACTTGTAGGTTGGTGGATGATATCAATTGTAAGTGGTTGTATGTTATGTTATATGATATTTTGAATATGAAATGTTAACATGACTCTATGAAAATATGTCTTTGATTATGATCACGCTTTATGTTGATGGAATCCTTAACTTGTATATATTCTATTGTATGTGCATTGAAGACATTCACATGACTTAGCATGTTTTCTAAATAAATGATAAATGATCCTTTTTCATGCATGTCCTTAAATGTTATGCGCATATACTCATACTTAGTACATGTGGCGTACTAACCCCATTACTTTATATTACTACAACTGTAGGTTCCATCCATTGAAGTTTAAGGATGTCGATTTGAAGAAGCTTGGAACTCTTTCTCCAAGTTTTGGTAGGTCCTCAATGTTCGGGGATGCTATCCAACATTCTAGCTTACGCAGATTTTTAGTAGTTTTAAGAATACGCTATTTCCATTATAATCTTTGGATTCTTTTGTATTAAGGCCTATATGGAATATTGACTATATATTGGCTAAGTCAAGATTTGCACTCTTTAGATGATTTTATATAGGTGAGTGTCATTATGAATGTTAAGCATGAAGTCTAATTATACTTAAAATAGAATGTAGAAGTTTTAAATTTTCTGTAATTTTTACTGATCACATGTTATGATGAATGCTAAGGGCTTGTCTGAAACCTCTGAAAGGACGCCGACGCCGGTCTCATCTGGGGTATGCTCTCCGGGTGTGACAATTTAGGTAAATAATGAGCATCCATTGGCCGAGGCAATTGTTGGATATTCTAAAAAGTTGAGAGAGTATGGAAATTAGAACTCCGAGTTGACAGAAGTTTTAGCTAAAGGGCTTTACAGGTGCAGTGTCTGTTCTTTTGAAATTTCAAAGTAAATGCTAAAAGGAAAATTTATTGCCGCTAAAGGCTTCTTTTGGTGTAGTGTTAGTATACTATGCCTTGGGATTTCTGTCTATTTCAATACTCTGTTGGAACTGATTTAACTTATCTGATGGACCGAGAGATCGTCTTGCACTTTCCAGGCGACGTGATTCTCTCTCTTTCCACTGTGTATAGATGATGGGTTGATGAGAAGACGCTTTCTCCGACTAATGGTGGCACTGGAATGATTTTTGCCATCAAGAAGTTGAACTCTGAGAGCACTCAAGGATTTGAACAGTGGCAGGTATACCATTGAGATTTTTGATAAAATGATAAGCAATTATTCGTTGGCACTAATTTCGACTCTTTTTTTATCGAAACAACCAATACTTTGGCCTTTTCTTTTTACTGAAAATGGGATGCACTTTACGAAATGGAAGCTGACTATAAACTCATTGTTATAGGAGAATTAGACACTCAGAATTTCGAGAAGTTCCCCGAAGTGAGTATTCTTGCTTATCGAACCCTTACTGTATTCATTTCACTTTCTAGGGAGGATGTGATGTTTGATTTTTTTGTGGTTAAATACAAAAAATTTCTAAAGTGAGTGTGTTTGTTCTTGATATTTGTTGGCTGGAAATGAATGACTAGTTGTTTATTTGTTAATTATGATTTTAATGAAGCACAATATTTCTTACTATTAATATTTGCCAATTTGTGGTTAATTTTATTGCTAACAAGGTGTGTCATTAATGGCAATGCAAGATGAAAGTCAAGGTGGTTTTAGTGGCAATTGTTATTGCCGCTAAATAAATGCCACTAAGGTTGAGTCCTTTTAGCGGCAATAGTTGGTATCTTTACCGGCACTGTTTGTAATTGCCGCTAAAGCCTTTAGCTACATTGGATCCAATGACAATTAACTAAATGCCGGTAAAAGGTTTAGTGGCAATTTATATTGCCCCTAAAGTGTGTATTAATTGCCGCTAAAAGCCTTTATTGTTGTAGTATTTCAACAGTCCACTGATTCTCTTGATCATATCTGAAAGTCCTTACAAGTTTACAAAGTCAACCGAACAATCAATTTAAAAAGATAAAAAAGAAACCTAAGTTTTTTAAAATGCACATCTCAAAGAGTATGAAGTCAATTTAGATTGCATTAAGCTAAACTATGAAGTTAATGTACAAATTATCCTTTTCTCAAATTACTAGTATTATTTTAGTTTTCCTCCGTATTTGTGCTTGCCTTTCCCAACACGTACATCATAACTTGTAAAATATTACGATATAATAATATTCAAAAGAAAGGCTAGAGTTCGTTGCGCATAATCAGGTGACAAAGGAAAGATTCAGCACATTAAACTCATATTAAATGTAGGAATATTTTCAAGTGATGAATGAGTGCAAACAATTTTAATGTGTGTCGCAATGCAATTTACATGTATGTTAATTCACACCGACACAAGATATCAATCAGATTGTCTGAAGAATCCTAAATATTGTTGGAGCAAAGGATCGTTAACAAAACCGTTATATGTTTGATAAAACGAATGTTAATAAACTCATTTCACAGAGAAATTGATATCTTGCTCCACAATTCAACAAAGAAGGATATCAATATCCATATGCAACCTTTTCTCCATATCCTCCTCTTTTGAAATCTCATACAGATACTTCTGTAGCCACGCTACATCAAGCTCCACTTCCACGGCAGTAGAGACAAAAGATTTCATCTGTTTGATTGATGAGAACCAACATCACCAGCTTTTAGTCTCTTTACAACGTCACAAACTAGATCAAGAAGGGAAGCTCTGGAAGGCAATGATTTGTATTGACAATTGACTGCAATGTCACCATACATGGAAAAAATGGCAGTTAATATGGGAGCATTGCTAACTTCTACTTCATAGCCATATCAACTTATCAGAATCCAAATTTGAACAGCCACAAACATTGAATTTGCTATTTCAGTTGTAGAAACTCAACATTAAAACATATGACCCTGAGCAATACTGTTGTGGATTTGCACTTGAATAGGCATACAGTTGGTTAAAACATCTTTGTACTTTGTAAAGAGAGCATCAGACACAGGTATTGTGTCGAGTTAAATCTTGAAGCTACCGAGTATAGACATAATATTCTATATCTGGTTCAGAGAGTCCAAAGGCCATATCATCGGCCCTGAAGATAAGTAAATTATTAGAAATGATTACTCCAAACATATTAGATCCTATACTGATATATGAAGGTAGTGGGCTAAGAAAATAGTGTTGGGTGATAGAGGATATTCTCCACATCAAGATTTGATCCCTTAAGATCTCAAAGATAATTGTTGTAATCTAAAATATCTTTTTATTCTTTTTAGTAGAATATATAATTTATTACAATCCCATAATCACATTCATGCAAGCATACAATTAAGCATATAGAAGGGTTTACAATACTACCAATACATATCATTCGCTATTAAGAGTTTACTACGAATAGTATCAAAAACCATAACCTACCTCCACCGAGGATTCGTGATCAAGCAAGCAATCTCTCAAAGCTTTTTGTTTCTTCTTCGTTTGTCTCTCTCTATCGATCGTTCCTCTCTCTCTCCTTGTTCTTTCTATTTTTCTTATTCAAAACCCTCTTTCTTTTACCCTAATTAGTATATAATTAAGTATAAAAGATGAGGAATTAACCCACTAATTAACTCAAGGTTATCTCCTTTACACCCCCAAGAATTTGAGTTATTAATCTTAACCCACGAAATTCATAATTATAGCAGGAATAGTCCAAAACGCCCCTTTAAAACTTACCCAGAAATCCGACCCAGACTGGGATTACGCAACCTGTGACGGACCGTCGTGCCTGCGACGGTCTGTCCTGCAGGTTCGTCACAACCTTCAGAGACTCAATTTCCTTGATGAGTCTGAGACGGTCCGTCGTGCCTACGACGGTCCGTCCTGCACTTCCGTCACGACGGACAGAGAATTGCTCCCAGTACCCAATTCTCAAGAGTTGAAGTGTTTTGAAACGGAACCTCACAACGGTACGTCGTGTCTGTGACGGTCCGTCCTGCAGGTCCGTCACAGAGTTCAGAGAGTCGATTTCAGCACTCAAATATAAGAATTCCAAGTGTTTTGGAATGAGACACCCTCGACGGTCCGTCGTGCCTATGACGGTCCATCGTGGGATCCGTCGTCTCAGACAGTTTTTCCAGAAATAAAATCTGCTACTCAAAATGACTAAGCAGGTCGTTACAATAGATACCAATTTACCCATCGTTCGTCCTCGAACGATCAAAAGAAGAAAAACAAGGACGAGAAGGAGTACCTGAATCTGTGAACAGATGCGGATATTTTTCTTGCATATCAGCCTCCTTCTCCCAAGTGGCCTCTTCAACTTGTCGATTCTTCCATTGAACTTTGATGGATGCAATCTTCCTTGATCTCAACTTGCGAATTTCTCTATCTAAAATAGCAACAGGTTCCTCCTCATAAGACAAATTTTCATCAAGCAGAACCGAATCCCAACGAATGATGTAGTTTCCATCCCCATGGTATCTTTTCAACATAGACACATGAAATACCGGATGCACTCCTGACAGCCCTGGAGGCAAGGCTAATTCATAAGCCACCTCCCCTACTCGCTTAAGTACTTCAAATGGTCCAATATACCTTGGACTTAGCTTACCCCTTTTTCCAAACCGCATCACCCCTTTCATGGGTGAAACCTTCAGCAAGACTTGTTCACCCTCCATGAACTCCAAGTCTCTAACCTTTCGATCTGCATATTCCTTTTGCCTACTTTGAGCTGCTAAAAGCTTTTCTTGAATAGATTTCACCTTCTCCAATGAATCCCTCAACAGATCAGTACCCCAAGGTCTAACTTCAAATGCGTCAAACCAACCAATGGGAGACCTACATCTCCTCCCATACAATGCTTCAAATGGGGCCATGTCAATACTGGAGTGATAGCTATTATTGTATGAAAACTCCGCTAAGGGTAAGAAGTTATCCCAATGACCACCAAATTCAATCACACATGCGCGAAGCATATCCTCCAACACTTGAATCGTTCGCTCAGACTGACCATCGGTCTGAGGGTGAAATGCAGTACTAAGGTCCAACCTAGTACCTAATTCCGCGTGCAATGTTCTCCAAAACTTAGAAGTAAACTGCGTACCTCTATCTGATATAATGGAGAGTGGAACTCCATGCAATCGAACAATTTCTGAGATGTAGATTTTGGCTAACTTCTCTGCATTGTAGGTCACCTTGACCGGAATGAAGTGAGCAGACTTAGTTAATCTGTCCACAATTACCCAAATAGAGTCAAACTTACCCAATGTCTTTGGAAGACCAACCACGAAGTCCATTGCAATTCTCTCCCACTTCCATTCAGGAATGGGCATTCTCTGAAGTGTTCCTCCGGGCCTCTGGTGTTCATACTTTACTTGTTGACAATTTGGACATTTGGCAACAAGATCAACAATGTCTCGCTTCATTCTACTCCACCAAAAGTGTTGCTTTAGGTCACGGTACATTTTGGTTGCACCAGGGTGTATAGAATATCCGGAACTATGAGCCTCTGTAAGAATAGTGTGGATCAAGTCATCAACACGGGGCACACATACCCTTCCCTTAATCCTTAAAACACCTTCCTCATCAATTATTGCCTCTTTAGCCTCTCCTCGCAACACCATATCCCGAATTCGGCTTAGTTTCTCATCCTCAAACTGTTTTCCCTTGATCTTGTCAAGAAAAGAAGATCTCGCCTCCACACGGGCCAAAAATCCTCCCTTCACATTTACTTCTAGCCTCATAAAGTCATTAGCCAAGCTTTGGATTTCTCTAGCCAATGGGCGTCTAGAAACTTGCAAATGAGCTAGACTTCCCATGCTTCCTGCCTTTCTACTTAAAGCATCGGCCACAACATTAGCTTTTCCCGGATGATACAGAATAGTGATATCGTAGTCCTTCAGTAGTTCCATCCATCTCCTCTGTCTCAAATTCAAATCTTTCTGAGTAAAGACATACTGTAGGCTACGATGATCCGTATAGACTTCGCACTTAACCCCATACAGATAGTGCCTCCATTGCTTTAATGCAAACACTACCGCAGCCAACTCCAAATCATGGGTCGGATAGTTACGTTCATGCACCTTTAATTGCCTCGAAGCATAAGCAATCACATTCTTCTCTTGCATTAGCACTGCACCCAAACCAGAATAGGATGCATCACAATAAACGATGAAGTTCTTACCCTCTACTGGCAAGGTAAGAATTGGTGCAGTAGTTAACAAGGTCTTGAGTTTCTGAAAGCTTTCCTCACATTCATCCGACCACCCAAATGGAACATTCTGCTTAGTCAAATTCGTTAATTGGGAAGCAATGGAAGAGAATCCCTTGACAAATCGACGGTAATAGCTAGCTAACCCAACAAAGCTCCTTATTTCTGACCCATTAGTAGGTCTTACCCAATTCTTCACTGTTTCAATCTTAGAAGGATCCACCATCACTCCATTCTTAGAAACCACGTGCCCTAAGAAGGACACTGAATCTAGCCAAAACTCACACTTGGAGAATTTGGCATAAAGCTTCTTCTCCCTCAATACTTCCAACACCATTCTCAAATGCTCCTCATGTTCCTTCTTACTCTTTGAGTATATCAGTATATCATTGATAAATACGATCACAAAGAGATACAGATATGGCTTAAAAATCCCGTTCATCAAGCTCATGAACGCAGCAGGGGCATTCGTAAGACCAAAAGACATCACTACAAATTCGTAATGCCCATACCTAGTTCGAAAAGCAGTCTTTGGTACATCTGTTGCTCGTATTTTCAATTGATGATAACCGGATCTCAAGTCAATCTTAGAGAAGACACAAGCACCTTGTAACTGATCGAACAAGTCATCAATGCGAGGAATGGGATACTTGTTCTTAATAGTTACCTTATTCAACTGTCGGTAGTCTATGCACATCCGAAAACTCCCATCCTTCTTCTTCACAAATAACACCGGAGCACCCCAAGGGGATGCACTTGGTCTAATGAAACCTTTATTTAACAACTCTTGAAGTTGGGCCTTTAACTCCCTTAACTCCGCTGGGGCCATCCTATAAGGGGGTATAGAAATGGGGCGAGTACCCGGTTCCAGATCAATGCAGAAATCAATATCTCTATCCGGTGGCATACCAGGAAGATCTGCAGGGAACACATCCAGAAACTCACGGACTACCGAAACCGACTCAATTGAAGGTACTTGGGTAGTGTCATCCTTGAGATGTGCCAAGAAAGCTAAGCACCCCTTACTAATCATTCTTTCAGCACGAAGAAAGGAGATGATACGAACCGGAGTGGAAGTGTAGTCCCCCTCCCACACTAACGGATCTGTCCCAGGCTTGGCTAACGTCACAGTTTTAGCATTACAATCCAAGATCGCAAAATTCGGAGAAAGCCAAGTCATACAAAGAATTACATCAAAATCAACCATTTCTAAGATGACCAAGTCTACATAAGTATTGCTCCCCACAAAAGTCACCAAGCATGACCTATATACCTTTTCAACTATCACAGACTCACCCACCGGAGTAGAAACACGAATAGGCATGTCAAGCGATTCACAATGTAAATTTAGACCAGTAGCAAATGAGGAAGATACATATGAAAACGTGGAGCCAGGATCAAATAATACAGAAGCCATGTAATCACAAACCAAAAGATTACCTGTGATAACAGCATCAGACGCCTCCGCTTCAGATCTCCCAGGGAAAGCGTAACAATGGGCCCTATCTCCAGTCTGTCCATCACCTCGGCCGTTTTGGTGACCACCATTACCTCGGCCACCACGTCCTCCAGAATAACGGCCTCTACCATGACCACCTCTACCTCTAGCTATTGGGGGTCTATAACTCTGTTTTGGACAATTCCTCCTAATATGTCCAGTCTCCCCACATCCATAACACTCTCTGGATTCAAGCATAGGTCTCTCAGAGAAGTGTTGACCGGTCTGAGGTGGACCCCCAACTACAGTCTGTAGTGAAGACTGAATTGGTCGGACTGAGTAGCCTCCTGAACCCTGTCCTCTAGAGTAAGAACCATTAAACTCACCTCCCTTTTGAAACCTTTTTGATGTCGATGCCATGGTGAAGTCATCTGGCTTCACTCCTTCCACCTCTATCACGAAGTCTACCACTTCTTGAAAGGATTTTGCCGTAGCCGCTACCTGTAAGGCTAAAATCCGCAACTCTGACCTCAACCCCTTCACAAAACGGCGAATCCATTTTTGTGGACTGAAACAAAGTTGGGTGGCATACCTGGATAATGCACGAAACTTAGCCTCATATGCAGTAACCGACATCCTACCTTGCTCTAGGCTCAAGAACTCATCCCTTTTCCTATCCCTCAAAGTACGGGGAATATACTTCTCCATAAACAAACTAGAGAATGATGCCCAAGTCATAGGTGGTGCCTCTGTTGGTTGACACTCAACATGTGACCGCCACCACATTTTGGCATTCCCTTGAAACTGATAACTGACGAACTCAACACCAAACCATTCTACTATACCCATCTTGTGTAGTAGCTCATGACAGTCAACCAGAAAATCGTAAGCATCCTCAGATTCAGCACCCTTGAAGACTGGAGGCTTCAATTTCAAGAACTTACTGAAAAGTTCATGCTGATCATTTGTCATTATAGGCCCTGTAGTCAGACGAGGAAACGTGCCTATTTCCAATGAAGTATCCATGCGGGGAGCCATAGTGGCCGCATGTTGTGCCTCCGGAACCTGAGGTGCTGGTGCAGAAAACACTGGAGGTGTCTGACCCTGATCAGATAACCCGCTAAGATAAGCAAGAACCTGATTGATCATCCTCTACGGGGTAGGTTTGGGGTGGAATTCCTATTCCTGTGCGTGTTCATTTTCTCCCTTGCCTCACCCTCTCTTACCATTTCCTCGTCGGTTGGAGGAGTCACCGCCCGGAGTACCACAGTGGGCTAGGTGCTTGTCCGCTACTCTAAGGACGTCCTCCCCGACTTCTTCCACGGGCCTCTCGCCATGTTCCTCTCCGAGCTACAGCCCAGTGGCTGGCTCAGACGTTTCTTGTCTTGCCGGTGTTGGTGCAGTCGTTGCTCTAGTTCTAACCATCTGTGAAATAGAGTGAAGATGGTCAGATACCAATTTGTATCACCTAGATACCAATTGGATTCAAGTAATAGCACGAAAGAAAGAAAGAAAGAATGGAATTTTCCTAAAGTCTTATAGCCTCTCAAAGAAAAGTAAAGGCGTCCCCCTAACGTTCTTTAAGACTCTACTAGACTCGTTCTTGTGTGATGAGACCAACGAACCTAATGCTCTGATACCAAGTTTGTCACGACCCAAAATCGAGCCGCGAGTGGCACCCACACTTATCCTACTATGTGAGCGAACCAACCAATCTAAAACCCCAACATATTGAACAAAAATACAAAGCGGAAGACTTAAAACTCATTAACGAAATCAATTAAATAACTTCTAAAATTTATAACTCATTATCCCCAAAATCTGGAAGTCATCATCACAAGAACATCTATCCTCAAGTTACTAATCTAAAAGTATCTAAGAAGCTAAAATAAATAAAAGGCTAGTCCATGCCGGAAGTTCAAGGCATCAAGACTTGAAGAGAAGATCCAGTCCAAGCTAGAAGCATTAGCTCACCCTGAAATCCGGTGTAGTGAGGACTGGCTAGAATTGCTGTTGAGTTGAAGACGACGGTACGTTTGCTGCATTCCCCAAATAACAAAGAAAAAAACAACAAGTAGGGGGTCAGTACAAAACACAAGTACTGAGTAGGTATCATCGGCCAACTCAAAATAGAAAACAGTATATATCAGTTCATATCATAAATCGACTACAATACTCAACATGTAGCAACAAGTACTATAATCATCAATAAGTACTACCAAGTTCATCCATGAGGACTCAAGCCTCAATACCACACTCATTTTGGAAATTAGGTTCATTACATTGAGTATATTTTAACATCTCTCAAGATTCATTATCTTTCTTCCTCTTGTGTCGGTACGTGACACTCCGATCCCCTAATACTATGTGTTGGTACGTGACACTCCGATCCCCTAATTCTACGTGTCGGTTCGTGACACCCGATCCCCTAATACTATGTGTCGGTACGTGACACTCCGATCCCCTACTTCTACATGTCGGTTCGTGACACCCGATCCCCTAATACTATGTGTCGGTACGTGACACTCCGATCCCCTGCTTCTACGTGTCGGTTCGTGACACCCGATCCCTTAATACTATGTGTCGGAACGTGACACTCCGATCCACTAACATCATTCTATCAATTCATCAAGCGTTCTCTTATACCAAGGCATCATCAATCTCATTACTTTAGTTCATCAAGCCTTCTTTTATACCAAGGCATCATCAATAACAAGGTGAATTAGGGTTTCTTCAAGATTTTGGATTCAATAGCTTCATTATGCTTATTTTATCACAATCACATAATCACATTCATGCAAGCATACAATTAAGCATATAGAAGGGTTTACAATACTACCAATACATATCATTCGCTATTAAGAGTTTACTACGAATAGTATCAAAAACCATAACCTACCTTCACCGAGGATTCGTGATCAAGCAAGCAATCTCTCAAAGCTTTTTGTTTCCTCTTCGTTTGTCTCTCTCTATCGATCGTTCCTCTCTCTCCTTGTTCTTTCTATTTTTCTTCTTCAAAACCCTCTTTCTTTTCCCTAATTAGCATATAATTAAGTATAAAAGATGAGGAATTAACCCACTAAGTAACTCAAGGTTATCTCCTTTACACCCCCAAGAATTTGAGTTATTAATATTAACCCACGAAATTCATAATTATAGCAGGAATAGTCCAAAACGCCCCTTTAAAACTTACCCAGAAATCCAACCCAGACTGGGATTACGCAACCTGTGACGGCCCGTCGTGCCTGCGATGGTCCGTCCTGCAGGTTCGTCACAACCTTCAGAGACTCAATTTCCTTGATGAGTCTGAGACGGTCCGTCGTGCCTACGACGGTCCGTCCTGCACTTCCGTCACGACGGACAGAGAATTGCTCCCAGTACCCAATTCTCAAGAGTTAAAGTGTTTTGAAACGGAACCTCACAACGGTCCGTCGTGTCTGTGACGGTCCGTCCTGCAGGTCCGTCACAGAGTTCAGAGAGTCGATTTCAGCACTCAAATATAAGAATTCCAAGTGTTTTGGAACGAGACACCCTCGATGGTCCGTCGTGCCCATGACGGTCCGTCGTGGGATCCGTCGTCTCAGACAGTTTTTCCAGAAATAAAATCTGCTGCTCAAAACGACTAAGCAGGTCGTTACAGTTCTAGATGGGACGCGTAAAATATTACTGACACAAAAAAGATCCTAGCATAAGATTTTCTTCACCAGTATTGACCTCGATGCAAACACCCTTCTCTATCTCTTCTCTCTATAATGATTAAAAACATAAAACTCTCAAAAAAAATAATAATCAATTACTTCTTCTTCTTCTTTTGGTCTAACAATAATTATCCACTATCAACTTGACAAATTTCTTAAAAAACTATAAACAAAAGTGTAATATTATTATATCATCATTTTAATATAATTAATATAATATTTGAAAAATGTAATAAGAAAATGACTATAATTAATAAATATAAATTAGAAACTACGTGTAAAATTATCCATTAATTTCATAAATTAGACAAACATTATTGGACATCTATGTTTAACGTAATGGACAAGTATTGTTGGAAGGAGGAATTATCATATTGTGGCGGTTATTTTTGAAATAAATAGATTCTAGAAAATTATACTTTATTTGTCCAATAATTGTTGTCTACTATAGTAAAACCTTTATAAATTAATATTCGATAAATTAATAATCTTTTTAAAATAATATTTTTCTCTGATTCCGACTTGGGCCAATGAAAAAAGTTATCAATTTCGAGAAGATAATAAGATATTATATTTCCAAAAGACCCCTATATAAATATATGGTCCCATTAATATCATATTCATAAATTAATAATTTTTTAAAAGATCAAATATATCTAAGAAAATTTAGTGAAATATGATTTTATTGTGTTCTGTTTTTTCTTAAAATTTAAATCTAGTTGAAGCTCATTCCTAACTTTTCTTATTGCATTCAACGGCTCCGATGTTGTCTTTTCGAACTGCACCATAAAATTGTGAAGAGTTCGAGATCCGATAAGTACTTCTTTACGCATAAATGGTCCAAAGATATAATATCATCTTAATATTAATCATCAATATTGCTTTTTTTATGGTATCCACAGTTTCTTCTATACTCTGGACCTCTAAATTAAACCTGTATTATTTTCACCCAGATAATCCAACATGTTATTGACATTCATTTTATTGTGGTAACCAAAATCATTAATCATGACCTCAAGTTCAAGAATAACGTTTTCACAAGTGGGTTCACTCAAATTGTTTGAGATTGCATCCCCTGAAAGAATTTTACACTGTTGAAAACAATTTGCTATTGTTTATTGCTGAACATTTGTTGTCCAAGCATGGATTGCACAATTTATGTCATCCAAAACATTAATCTTTGTTGGATCAATTTGTCCACTTCATAGTCTTCTAATATGCTATGATAAAATTTGTTACGATAATATATCTTGAAATCTCTTATTATTCAACATCACAAGGTTGAAATTAGTAAGATATAATGACTTTGATGTATTCTTTGTACTTTATGTATAATTTTTTTTATGTGAAATCAATAAATATGATACATAAATTAGAAAGATAAAATAATTTTGATATAATCACATTAACCTTCATTAAATCTCAAACCACTCTATAAATAAATAAATATTAATTTATCGATTAAACAATATCTTTACAAAATAATAAAATTTCATGGACCCACCTATATTAATTTATAGAGGTTTTACTGTATACTATTTTGAAATATCCAACAATAATTTCACACTTACTTTCTAACTTTCTCTTATATTTAATTATATATATATACTCATTTGCTTGTTATATTTTTTAAAATACATTATATTTATTGATATTCAAAAGGTGATAGTAAAATTATCCTTATATTTATAATTTATTAAGAAAAATGCAAACTCAATCGTGGATAAGTACTGTTGGACAAAAAGAGTATGTTGCATTAAACTAAATTTTTTATAAAAAATAATTTCATCATAACTAATGCATTTTAATATTATTATTACTCCTTTTGTCCATTATTATTTGTCCATTATATATATATATATATATATATATATGTTGAGTTTGAAAAAACTATGAGATAATTTATCATTTTATGTCTAATTTATCGTTAATATTAAATTCTATTTAAAGTATCTAATACATTTCTTAAAACATTAAATTTAATATATTTAAAGAGTACTATAATTACTTTTATTATATATTAAGATATGATCAAAATAATAAGGAACCATTATTTATTAAACAAAAACGGTACTCCCTTTGTATATTTTTATTTTGAACTTTTTTACTTGCTATTTTTGACAAATTAATAAAAGATCATATTTTTCACTATGATATGCTCAATTTATTTAGATAATTAATATATTTTTAAAAAATAAAACATATTTAATGAGTTAATTTTGAAATTCTATTATTTAATAGAAATAAAATGATAAATGTATTATGTTAATTATTCTTTCTTAATATATGCGTTTAAAAATAGAGAAGTAATATTTCAGACCTTTATCAAACTCATTTACTCATTAAATTTTGATTTGACACTTCACTCCATATTCACTCCTCATTTTTCGCACCTTTCCGAGGCTGCTTTTTTTAAAAAATTTCGAGACAATCAATTTCAATTTAATTTTTTACTCTTTAATACTCTATTATATTACATTATTTTTATTTTATTTATTGTTCTATAATATAATTTTATCTTATTCAAATATTTATTTTGTATTTTTTCATGTAATATAAAATTTTAATTATTATTTATGTAATTAATATAAACTTTATTTTATTTAAACATTTTGAATAATATAAATTGCAAATCAATATTATATATTATTTAAGTTAATGCACAATTCAAATAAAAATGAAATCGTTTATGTAAGAGCTGAAGTCAAATAAAAAAGAGCACGTTTGTGTAACTATGACTATCTATTACGTTCTATTATATATATATATATATATATATATATATATATATATATATATATATATATATATATATATATATATATATATATATATATATATATATATATATATATATATATATATATATATATTCTTGTAAAAAATTATTATGAAATATATTTTTATTTTTGTTGCTTATTGTTTTATTACTTACATCAAAATATGTTTATAAGGTTATCACATTATTTTTAAAATTAATAACATTATTTATTTTATTTATTGTTTTATCTATAGAACTGATATTATATTATATACTCAATCAATATTTTTCTCTTTTCTTTTTAGATGAAATCAATATTTTTTTAAGAATAAAAATATTATATTTTAAGAGAAGTATAAAAAAATAAAAAAAAATTGATAACTTAAGGATATATTCTTTCTATCTCAATTTATATGACATATTTTATGTTTTGAGAGTCAAACAATTTAAGTTTGACCGGAAATTTGCGCATGGAATCTTCAATTTTTTTAAAATAAAATTTATATATTTATAAAATACGTAAAAAGTAACATGAGTCACAATAATTAATAATTCAAAATATTAAAAAGATTTATAAAAAATTTACGGTAAAAGATAAACTTGTTTGACTATTAGACAGAAAGAGTATATTGTATGTTATTTTTAATCATTAAACTCAATTTTATATAAAAAATAATTTCATCATAACTAATACATTAATACTACTATTACTCCTTTTGTCCATCATTATATATATATATATATATATATATATATATATATATATATATAACTCATTTACTCATTAAATTTTGATTTGACACTTCCCTCCATATTCAGACTCTTCATTTTTTGCACCTTCCCAAGGCTGCTTTTTTAAAAGAAAATCGAGACAATCTATTTCAATTTAATTTTTTTACTCTTTAATATTATATTTGTTATAAATTTATTGAACTAAGTGGATGATCAATTATTCATGAACTTATATATTCTTATCATGGATATGTATTCCCAAGATTTATCCTTATCATGGATATGTATGTTCCTAAGGTGACATGAATCTTTATGGGATCTATTAGTTTGGCATTCATCAAAGTGACCTTTGAAGTGATTTCTCTACTTATAAATAGAGGTATCATTCTCTTTGTATGATACACTTGAATAAGAAGAAAATTTCTCTTCTTCTATCTACTTCTCTTGCCTTCTTTTCTTTATGATTATATTTTATGAGCTTGATTTTATAACACGTTATTAGCACGAATATGCTCTAAAAATTGTAATACTTCGCAAAGGAGTTATAGTTGAAACTTTTGCGAGCAAGAACAGGTTCTATTGTTTAAATTTATCCTCGCTGTTAAAATGAAGTTAGTTTTACCCCTCCCGTTACTAATTTCACCAAATTACCCCCCATTAGATGGATTAACCCAAATTGACCTTAATTTTTTTAAAAAAAACCCGATTTTTTATTTTAACCCAATAATCCGACCCCATTTAAAATAACTCGACCCATTCTCCCAAATTTCCTATATTCCCATCTACCCATTCTCTCAAATTTCCTTCTTTCTCTCCCTCAAAAGCTAAGCCTAAGAACAAATTGATGAGTTGAAAGAAAGACAACCTAGTTTCTTAAGGCAAAAACATATAGGATTGTTCTATTTTCTTGGTTCTCATATCTGCCAGTAAATTCAAATGGTTACTTATGTTCTTTAATCATACTCGATCTCGAATTAGTTGGGTTATTTTTTCAAATATATCATATATAATGGGACATGGGTAAAACGTTGTGCCAGACTCTGTATCATTGAGTTTTCTTGCCAAACTAGTTATATCTATGTTGAAGAGTAAACTATTTGGGAAAATATTAAAGATTAGAAACTAGGTTGTCTTTTCTTCAACTCATCAATTTGTTCTTAGGCTTAGCTTTTGAGGGAGAGAATGAAGGAAATTTGGGAGAATGGGTAGTTGGTAATATAGGAGATTTGGGAGAATGGGTAGTGTTATTTTAAATGGGGTCGGATTATTGGGTTAAAATAAGAAATTGTTTTTTTTTAAAAAACTTTGGGTCAATTTGGATCAATCCATCTAATGGGGATAAATTTGGTGAAATTAGTAACGGGAGGGGTAAAATTAACTTTATTTAAAAGCGAGGATAAATTTAAACAATAAATCAAAGTTGGGGGGTATTTTTGACCCTTTTCCCTTTATTTTTCTTGTTACACATTTATATTTTCAAAAGTTCCTCTTATACTAATAATTTATTTTAGTATATATGTGTTATATGAAAAGGTAGAACATATTGGTTTGTTTTACTTTAACAATTTTATACATTGGTTTATGATTATACTAACAATTCTTCGTTTCAAAAAAGAATTGAAGGATAAAGAAGTAAATTTTCATGTTGATTTTCTTAGTGCTAATTATGAGGAACTTATTAATATTTATAATTATTAGAGGGTAAGGCGATGGATTCAAGTCTCATCGCACCAAAAGGGTAAGACATCAGGTTAAAGTCTGGATGCACCATAATGAAAAATGTTTGAGGGTAAGACGGTATATTTATGTTCTATCGCACCAAGAGGGTAAGACATCAATTTGAGTTTTGATGCATCATGATTGGGTTCAAGTCCCATAAAATGTTGGCGTGACACGCCTTATATGGGTAAGACATTGAGTTTGAGTCAATGCATCATAGTGATGATAAAATGATGACCGAGGAAAAATAATATATTTTTGATGAAAAATCTTGAAATTCGTCTCATTGAATTTGATCCATTCCCTAAAGCGAATGTGGTAGCAGTATATGATAAGTTTGAAATCCTCCCAATTGCTCCATTCTATCATATGAATGTGGTAGCAGTAAATAATAAATCTGAAAAATGGCAAGTGATTGAATGTATGAATAAGGGCGTGGATGAACAAAATTATAATAGTCATTATTGTGGTAATTTAAAAGGAAGAAAAATATGGGTTCTCCAAGTGGTCCTTCAAAATGTGAAGGTAATTTTTATCATCAAAATGGTATGAAAGGTTATTGAACCTGTGGTTGTTGTCGACCTAATAATTTGATAAGTTTATAAAGCTACCACCAAAAGAAAGGAATATAAAATGTTGTGCACTTGACTTTTCAAAAATGATAGTAAGGTGTGTCATGCAAAAATGATAAATTTTCAAAAGCATGACAATGTGCTTATAGTGCAAATTTATGATACATATATAAATGATTAGTCCATTTCTTAAAGAGAATGTGACTTGTAATGAGTATCGTGAATGCTCGATCATTCTATAAGAGAATGAATCAAGATGTGATAAAATCATTACGGATTGGATACATGTCACAACTCACCTCTATGAGAGGTCTGAGAAAAATGATATATGCCAACTAACCTCTACGGGAGGTTTGAGAGGAAATAAATTTCTTTTGACAGAAATGGTTAATGGTATTGTACGTTTATACGTCAGTATGATATGTTTATTGTGAACTACCAAAAAAGCAAAAGAAAGAAATAGTTCTTGCCTATAAGGATTTTGGTCATTATTGTGTGGCAATATAAATTTGTCATTGGTTGTATACATATGGTACAACAAAAGTAAAGCAAGAAACATGTCTTGCTCATAATGATTTTGACCTTGACAATAATAATATACTTTTCTCCTTGAAGGAGATGCTCACCATAGGGAGGTGTCATAAAACATGTGATAGTACACAATATTAATAGCAAGATCTAACGAATTGTGTTATTACCAGAGGAATAATAATGGGGTTGTAGTAATCTCAAAGAATTAAAAGAAATATTGAGACTATAAATTTCAAAAAGATTTAATATCTTTAAATTACTACAATCGAAGCGGGTTATAAATATTTACATAAAAGATTACCCATTTTTTCCTCTTGTTTGTTGCATAAACATGGACATGCTGATGAAATCACATGTAAAAGTAAACTGTAAGTGTAATGAAATAAAGATCAGTTGGCGTGATCGGTTGGCCATTCCGATTAAATGTGATGCAAATGTAATTGATAATTCAGGTGGCTTATATGATGAAGAAATAAAAGATTCTTCAAGAATTCTCTTGTGTTGCTTGTTCTCTTGATAAAATGATCATTGTACCAGCTAAGGTTGGGATTGTAATCCCCTGAAATTTTTGGAACATATAAAAAGGTGAATATGGGCTCATTCACCTGCCATGTGGATCATTTGAAACTGTATGATAGATGCATCTGTGCGATGATCACATGTGCTTTGGTGTCAACTTACAAATTGGTGTTTGTAAGGTTGTTTGCTCGAATTGTTAAATTAAGAGCACAGTTCCAAATTATGAAATTATATTGATAATGTTGGTTGATTTAGCAGAAATTGTATGCCTCAAATTATAGTTAAATCATGGTTATGAGAACAAAACTCCCAAATAAGATTTGGTATGAGATAATTTTATTTAACATGTAGCAACACATGTATCCATTAAGCCAACAAGATTTTCCCATTAAAATTGAACATTGGTTCAGGGTCAGGAACCAAATAATTTTCATCTAATATGTTGAATATGCGGTTATGATTTTAATTTCTCCACCACGCACATAGAGAATTCCCAAATAAGATTGGGATGAATATTAGATTATCTAATATTAGGGGGAGAGATGATTTTGACAGCTGAAAATTATGTGTGAGGTTAATTATGAATTATCTAGATCCTCGTTAAATAAATATGTGAACTTAAAGTTCAAGGAATAATTCATTTGCATAATGTTGCAAATCAATTGCCAGATGAATGTACTGACCCTATGATATAATTCAGCTGTAAATGCTGCAATGTGAAGTCCTTGAAGGACAGAGTCTATGATACACCGGAAGCGTAAGAGACCAATCGATTCCAAATGTATAACTCCTTGAAGAAGGAAGGAGCAAATTATCAATATGGTCATGATAATGAGGCAAGTGGTATAAAAGAGCACATTGACATAACACTTCATAAAACTCCGAAAAAGGTTCAGGTACCTGAAAAATAAAGAGATCTCAATAAGTTATGTCATATTGAAATAGATATCAAATAACCATCAACAATATCTT
The DNA here is from genome assembly GCA_016801875.1 of Solanum sitiens. Classification (NCBI taxonomy): domain Eukaryota; kingdom Viridiplantae; phylum Streptophyta; class Magnoliopsida; order Solanales; family Solanaceae; genus Solanum; species Solanum sitiens. The sequence continues at coordinate 1,556,364 of JABWTJ010000226.1, forward strand.
TGATAAGAGGTAGCGCTCAATGATATAAATTGTGACGAGAATCTTGAATTCAAATCTGTCATAAAGTGTGGACAGAGAAATGGTTGTCCAAGTAAAATGCATAATTCAAGTATATTTTGTTTCACTTAGAAAAGTGAGGTTTTGGACTGATAGTCCATAAATCAAGGTATAATGTTAGTGGGGTACAAATTAATTATTATGCGATGGTATAATCGTAAGATATCAAGTACAACTTGTGCCTTGGGGCATAAAGGTTTGTCGCAAAATTCCTGACATTATTGGAGATGTTTTCTCCTATGGTGGATGCAATGAGGTTTGTTTTGATCTGGCAACATATGAAAAACTTGAATGCATATAATGGATAATTATCATGTTTAGCTAGAAAATAATGAAGGTTATGTAAAAATCCTTGAAGTAATCAAGGTGTCTGAAGCATATAAGAATTTGAAAGAAACTTTTTCAATAAAGCTTGAAGAATCCTTATATGGATTGAAATAGTCAAGGAAGAAAAGGGTACAAAAGAATGACCCAAATTGTCCTTGTATTTTTATGAAAAGGTCTTGGTAAGACAGAATTTTGTCTTGACCTACAGATTGATAATTTGACAAATGAAATATTTGTCTATCGGTGCACATACACAAAGAAGTTTTGATGTGATTTTATATGGATAAATCACATTCGTTGAGTACCCCAATGATTATGAGATCAGTTGACATAAATGACAATTCAGTTTGATCTCAAAAGAAGGATGAAGAGCTTCTTGGTGATGAAACTTCATCTTAGTGTTATCAGGGTACTAGTGCATCTTGCTAACAATACTCGACCAGACATTTGTTTTGCAGTAAATTTACTGGCAAGATTCAGTTCCTCCCCAACAAAAGGACATTGAAATGGTGTTGAGCACATACTTGAATATCGTCGAAGGACCATAATTATGGGTTTATTCTATTCCTATATTTGTGGTATGAAGTATTATCTATTTAATATTTTTTAGGGTTTATCTATCCATTTGTCACTTTTTTTAAAAAAACATTATTGAGCTAAAATTCAAATTGTGATTATAAAAGTTAAATATCAATATGTTAAATTTATTTAGATTAATCGGGTCAAATTGAGTGGGTCAAGACCCAACCCATTTTTAAGTCCATTTGAGCCTAACCCATTTGAGCCCAAAGTAAACTTGGGCGGGTTAAGACCCAATCCGAATTCCATTTCAACCTATTTTAATATTATCAATTTCAACGCAACCCGCCCATTTGACTCCTCTTTATATTATTAAACAAATCTTGATTGTCAAAATTTATTTACAAGTAAATAGATAATATTCTTGTAAAAATTGTTATGAATTATTGTTAAAATTAATAACATTATTTGTTTTATTTATAGAACAATATTATATTATATACTCAATCAATATTTTTCTCTTTTCTTTTTAGATGAAATCAATTTTTAATAATAAAAGTATTATAGAGAAGTATAAAAAAATAAAAAAAATTGATAACTTAATGGATATACTCTTTCTGTCCCAATTTATATGACACATTTTATGTTTTGAGAGTCAAACAGTTTAAGTTTGATCAAAAATTTGCGCATGGAATCTTTAATTTTTTAAAAATGAAATTTGTATATTTGTAAACTACGTAAAAAGTTCCATGAGTCACAATAATTGATAATTCAAAATGTTAAAAAAATCTCTGAAAAATTTACGATCAAAGATAGACTTGTTTGACTATTGAAATTCAAAAGATGGCATATAAAATGAAACAGAGATAATAATAGACATTTAAAAAGTCATTTTGAAACCATGGAAGAGAATGATCATTTCTCAAAGTTAAATGGGAGAAACTCTTAAATTTTTAAAAGCAAAGTTCAGAAGTACTTAAAAAGTCATTTTGAAACCATGGAGGAGAATGATCATTTCTCAAAGTCAAATGGGAGAAACTCTTAAATTTTTAAAAGCAAAGTTCAGAAGTACTCCCGCTTTATATTTGTGGATCACTTTTTACTTTTTATAGTGCTTAATAAATCATAAATAAGAAGGTATTTTTATTTATTCATATATTAAAAAACTTCTTGATAGTTTCTACAAAGGAATGTGAACATTTTTAAAAATTTTAATTACAAGGAAAATATTGAAAAATAAATTGATTATGTCTTTTTAATTTAATAAAATAAACAACTAATTTGAAATAATTGTTTTTAATATACTGATCAATTATATGAGATGAAGGGATTGTAAATGATTTTTTCGAAAAAAAAAATCACAACAGTGACATTTCTACCATAGTAGAAGTTTGAGTGGAATTGGGCATCAACCTATCTGTTTCCAATCATATTCATATTAAATGAGGGTATTTTTATCCTATTATATTTATTTCCCTGATTCCACGTGGGTCACAGATGTCCTCCATGCCCACTTCGATCCCTTTTATCAAAATCGAGGAAAGGCTCAAAATAGTTCCTCATCTTTAGGTTAAGGCTCAAAGTGATCCTTGAGTTTCCACATGAAGCACTAATAGTCTCTCTTGTTTGCAATGTTGGTGCACTTTTGGTTCCATCCTAAAATTTTGCCTATTTTTTAACATTAATTTTGTCCAAAAATTTATATAAGGAATGTCCAATCGTCTTTTAATATATTTAATAGAAATAATAACTCTATCTGAGAGAAGGTGAAATACACCTTGTTCTGTTCACTAGCAATATTACTGCAGCTAAACTAAGAACATTTTAACATATGACTTTGCAGGAAAAGAAAAAATTGTACTATTGCGCGTGAAATTATGGTGATGAACCTCTCGACTTTACCTGCAATACGATTTCTACTAAACAAAACAAAGTGTTTTTCTTCTCACATTCTTTGATATGGAGTTGTTATTCTACTAAATATATAAAATGACGATTGAACATCCCATACATAGGTTGTGGATAAATAAATGCAAAAAAATAGGTAAAATTTTGAAGGAGGACCAAAAGTGCACCAATATTGCAAACATGAGGGACTATTAGTGCTCCATGTGAAAACTCAAGGATCACTTTGAGCCTTAACCCAACGAAGAGGGACTATTTTGATTCTTTCCTCATCAAAATCCAATCAATCTACCAAAGCTCAAAGCTTTCTTCATCTCCAACCAAAAGTAGGAAACTGAGCGAAGTAAAGTAATCAAAGAGGAAGTCTCAACTTTCTAACACTCGCACGTTGCTGCAATTCTAAGGTATTTGTGTGTTATTTTTTCACTGTTATGTTATATGGTTCAATGGATGCTAAAGTTTTACTTTTTTTTTTTCCAGTTTTCTCTTTTATCTCCAATTTTTTCTTCAGTTTTTCATATTTCGTTGAATGGGTTTATGAAGTTTTGATGTTAATGAAGAATACAAATATATAGGTGAAAAGAGTTGCAGTAAGAAAAGGAGAAAAAGAAGATGGGGTTCTTATTTATGTATTTGAAGTTTTGTTATGTAGGTTTACGAATTTTTCATTTTTATATTGATCAAAATTCGAAGAGAATCAAAATTAGGGCAAAAATTAAGTTAAGTTTGCCAGAAATTTCAATAATAAAATGAAAAAGACTAGCTAAACTAAGAGCAACCCTTGAAATTTAGAGAGGAGAGAAAATAGCACAGATCCGTATGTTGTGGGATTAGAAGAGAATCACTTTTCTAGAATTTTAACAAGCTAAACTTCATGCCTATAAATTGCCTAAGGAACCTCATATTTTAATGTTTGCATTCATTTCTCTTAGTCTATTTGTCTTCAAACAATGTTCGGAATTTTAAATGCGTGGAAACATAATTACGTAATTACATATGTGTTCTCTTTAACAACTTAATCTCTAGATGAGATGATCACACGCTACATCATGGTATTGAAGTAGACAAGAGGTCCTTAATTCCAATCTCCCCGTCACCCATTATTATCAAAAAACAATTTCCATGAACTTGGACCATGAAAAAGGTCCACATATGACTGACGTTTTGAAGCATAATTAAGTAATTAAATGCTTTCTCTGACAGCTTAGGCTTTAATTAGGTGAGATGGTCACACATTAAAATAAAATGTAATTGCTTATTGTGTGTTTCTGCATCATCTTGCATTGTAATGTGTTCTTTTATCGTTCTAATTTAACTTGTGCATGTGTGTACCTATATTGTTGCTTTATTAAAGTTTTTTTTGTAAGTTACTGAATGTCGAGAGAAATTAAATAATTTTTGCAGGGATCAAAGTGGAAGTATGTAACACTCCGGAAATGCCATGACTTAGACTAGAGCTTAATCTATTTAATAATGCTTAAAATGATGTTTCCAGAAAATGTACTTGTCTAGTGAAGAGTCTATTAAGTTTTAAGAATATGTATTGAGGTACATAGGCATCCCAATGCCCAATATTGAGTAATATTGGGCATATTAGAGAATATGGCTTAAGGGTGTTAGTGATGTCCGTCGTGCCCACGATGGTCCGTCGACTCAGACGCGTTTGGACAGATTTTCATTAATTAGAATCCTTCTTTTATTAGGTTTTGTTTTTATTATAAATAGTTTGAAAAACCTCGTTTTTGGGGTTAGACTTTTGGATAATTTTTAGTTCTCTTGTTCAAGTATTGAAGAATTAATTTCAGTAATTGATACACTTTTTCTGGAATTGATTGTTGGTGTGTTTGTTGATTAATCAAGTAAATTTTTGGATTTTATTCATTCTCATTGAAGTAAGTGCATGAATTCTTACGTTATAAATATGAATTGCGTGACTATGACCATGGGTAACTAAACTCCATAACTAGGGTTGTGGAAACCATGGGTAAATAACAAGGTAAAATCTAACTAAATTAACAATTCTAGAATGGTGTCTTGCATGTATTGATAATTCTTTCGTGTAGAAGTCTTTTTAACGGATGACCAACATTAGAACTCGCCTTAATGCTACTTGCCGGACCAAGAAGGTAGATAATAGAAAAAGAATTATCAACGTAGATTTAGTGTACACTATCTAATAGGCTAGTATTGGTTGGTACGAGGTAATAACTGAGTCAAATATCGATTATGATGCTTAATATGAGGTAAAGATAAGGGTTAGTATAGCAACACACGTAGCCGGACCAAGGTGCGGAGTGATATTTCTAGATGCCGGACCAAGGATCTAGAGATACATAACTTATCGCTTTACATGCAAAATACTAGGAAAGAATTGTTATAGTTAGAATTATCAAGTTAGGAATCTATGGGGAACACCTAAGCCCTAGTTACTTTTATCATCTGATTAAACTTCAAAATTTGAATATGTTAATTGTTTATTTCAATTTAGTCAATCATTTTTATTAATTTAAGAAACCCCCGCTTTTGTCATTTGTTTTCTCGGGAAATAGTTGACTAAATAGTAGTAATAATCGAATAAAGTTAAGTCTGAACTATTTTCCTCGTGGGATTGACCCCAACCTCATTAGTTGGGTTCTCTACTTGATACGACTGCTTTTACTTCTTATTTGAGAAGTAAGTTTGAGCGTATCAAATTTTGGCGCAGCTGCCGGGGAAAGTGGTTTTTAGATTAACTTAAAACTTATTACTAAAGTTTAGTCATTATTTTCCTAATTTTACTTTATTTGTTGTTTTTGTCTCTTGCAGAACTAACTTCCTTGTATGCCAAATACGCGAAGAGGAAGAGAACCTTTGTTTCCCTACGACCACGAATTAGAGCGTACATTACAAAATATGAATCAAAATTTGGATATTAATAATGATGATCCCAACCAGAACATACCTGCTTCAGTTGACGCTCATGGTCGATTATTACCCAAAAATCGTGGTGAAGATGAACAAAGGGGACAAAACCCTGGCCCACGTCCTCAAGAGTACTACAGAGGCTATGATAACATCGCAGACTCTGATGGGCCACTTGTCTTGCCCCCTCTACCACATGGTCACACCTTTGTGGTAACTAGTAGTCTAATGCAAATGCTTACTGCTAGAGGTTTGTTTTCAGGGCTACCATCTGAGGATCCACATGCCCACATTTCTAAAGTAAGGGCAGTGTGCAAAAATTGCGTAGGGAGGCCCAATTTAAATATGGATGTAATAGGGCTAAGGGTATTTCCTCTCTCACTGACGGGAGAGGCTGCTATTTGGTTTACTGAGCTCCCTTATAACTCCATTTTCACTTTGAATCAACTAAGGGACGCCTTCCTAGCACGTTACTACCCGGTCTCTAAGAAACTAAATCACAAAGACAGAGTGAACAACTTTGTGGCACTACCAGGAGAGTCAGTTAGCAGTTCTTGGGATAAGTTCACTTCATTTTTGAGAAGTGTTCCCAATCACCGCATTGATGATGAGTCACTGAAAGAATACTTCTATCGGGGACAGGATGATAATAATAAAGCGGTATTGGATACTATAGCTGGTGGTTCTTATGGGGAGTGTCCTTATGCCGAGATTGCTGAAAAGTTGGAGAAAATCTCTCAGAATAATAAAGCTTGGAGTACTAGGAAGTCAGATACTGGAAGAAACACTTTTGCAGTGCAATCCACACACAACCCAGCCACAGACGAGATTTGTGAAGAAATGGCTCAAATGAGAACGGAGCTTGGGTTGGTATTAAAACATGTCACTGTCGGTGCAGAAAAGATAAATGCAGTGAACTACTTGTCTAAACCACCACCACCAAATGATGAATATTATTATGAGGAGGACACCTATGCGGTGAATGAGTAGACGGGGGGTTTCCGGCCGAATGCCCAAGGCTCCAATCAGGAAAATTGGCGCCAAGGTCAAGGAAACCAAGGTCGGAACTATGGTAATTATAACCGTGAGGGTAATTATGTCCGAGATGGAAATTACAACCGCGACAACAACTTCAACAGGGGTAACTATGGTAACAGAAATGATAGGAGTGGGCCCTATGTTCCTCCTCAAAATTGTGAAGTTGCTCCTAGGGATGGTGGAGGTAGTATGGCGCGAGTTGAGGATATGTTGCACAAAATGATGAGGAGGTTCGATGCTAGTGATGAGCACACTAAAGAGTTAAGGAGTGATTTAGCCGGTATTGGGCAGAAAGTCGATACACATACAATATCGATTAAGCAGCTAGAGTTGTAAATGGCCCAATTATCTACGACGGTGAACACACGGCAACCGGGCACTCTCCCTAGCAACACTGTCCAAAATCCAAAAAATGATGGACACTGTATGGCAATAACTACTCGGGGTGGTAAGCAAACCATTGACCCACCTATGCCGTCTGATGCAGAAAAGGTGATAAGAGATAATGATAAAGTGGTGGAGCTTAGTGATGAGTTAGAAGATAAAATGGGAAAAGATGCTGAAGTGCCCAAAAAGGTGACTCCCATGCCTAGACCCCCCCTTCCCTCAAAGATTAGTGAAAAAGACCGAGGATGGTAAATATCGGCGTTTTATAACGATGTTGAAGCAGCTTTCCATCAATGTCCCTTTGGTAGAAGCTCTGGAACAAATGCCCGGTTATGCCAAGTTTATGAAAGATCTGGTTACGAAGAAAAGATCGGTCATTTTTAAGGATGATGATAGAATGCAGCATTGTAGTGCTATCGCTACAAGGTCTCTAGTGCAAAAGAAGAAAGATCCGGGTGCTTTCACTATTCCTTGTACAATCGGGTTATTACATTTTGCGAAAGCATTATGTGATCTTGGGGCAAGCATAAATCTTATGCCCCTCTCGATTTACAAGAAGTTGGGTTTGGGCAACCCAAAGCCCACTGCGATGCGGCTACTGATGGTCGATCGAACAGTAAAAAGGCCTATTGGGATACTCCACGATGTTCTAGTAAAAGTGGAGTCATTCATATTTCCGACCGATTTTGTTATTCTTGATTGTGAAGTCGATTTTGAGGTGCCTATTATTCTTGGGAGGCCATTCCTTGCTACGGGTAGAGCCTTAGTTGATATGGAAAAGGGGCAGATGAAATTTTGGTTGAACAATGAAGAAGTGACCTTCAACATTTGTAGGTCCATGAGGCAGACTGGTGAGCTCCAATTGGTATCTGCTATATCCTACAAAGTTGATAAGTCATCCAAGACACAAATAGAAGAACGTCTAGGTGTAGAAGCACTAGCGGCAGTGATAATGAATTTTGATAGCGGTTGCATTGAAGAGTATGGGTCATTAGTCACGGCTCTTGATCATGGTGATGTTCGGTTTAAACCGAAGAAATATGAGTTAGATATGAAGAATCGCGAGTCTCCATCCGCTAAACCATCTATAAAGGAGGCTCCAAAGTTAGAACTAAAAGCTCTCCCACCTCATCTCAGGTATGAATTCTTAAGAAATGGTGACACTTTGCCGGTAATCATTGCATCAGACCTGAATGAACAACAAATTGAGAGTTTGGTGAAAGTGCTAAAAAGGTTCAAAAGAGCTATTGGGTGGACTATTGCGGACATTATTGGGATCCCTCCTGGTATTTGTTCTCATAAAATCCAACTCATGCCCGACCATAAGCCAAGTATTGAGCACCAGAGATGCTTAAATCCACCTATGCAAGAGGTCGTGAAGAAGGAAATCATTAAGTGGTTGGATGCCGGAGTAATATATCCGATCGCCGATAGTAGTTGGGTATGCCCTGTTCAGTGTGTACCTAAGAAAGAGGGAATGACTATGGTCCCCAATGAAAAAAATGAACTTGTTCCAATGAGATCGGTGACTGGATGGAGGGTGTGTATGGATTACCGGAAATTAAATGCATGGACTGAAAAAGACCATTTTCCTATGCCCTTCATGGATCTGATGTTGGATAGACTTGCCGGAAAAGGGTGGTACTGTTTTCTTGATGGTTATTCGGGGTATAATCAGATTTCTATTGCACCGGAAGATCAAGAGAAAACCACCTTCACTTGCCCATATGGGACCTTTGCTTTCAAGAGAATGCCGTTTGGGTTGTGCAATGCACCTGCCACATTTCAGAGATGTATGATGTCGATATTCTCCGATATGGTGGAGGACACTATTGAAGTGTTTATGGATGATTTTTCTGTGGTTGGTGACTCTTTTGAGCGGTGTTTGAGTCATTTATCTGAGGTTCTTAATAGGTGTGAAGACTGCAATATAGTATTAAATTGGGAAAAATGCCACTTCATGGTGAAAAAAGGTATTGTTTTGGGTCATCGCATTTCAGAGAAGGGTATAGAGGTTGATCGAGCTAAAGTCGAGGTAATAGAGAAACTTCCCCCATCTATCTCTGTAAAATGTGTAAGAAGCTTTCTTGGGCATGCAGGTTTTTACCGGAGGTTCATCACAGATTTTTCAAAAATTGCGCATCCATTGTGCAAATTGCTGGAGAAAGAGTGTAAATTTTATTTTGATGAATCCTGTCTTAAAGCATTCGGCGAGTTAAAAGAGAAGTTGGTGTCTGCACCTATCATTATTTCTCCGGATTGGAGCAGTCCATTTGAGGTGATGTGCGATGCTAGTGGGGTTGCTCTAGGTGTGGTATTGGGACAAAGAAGGGACAAAATCCTTCATCCCATTTACTATGCTAGTAAAGCGCTCAATGAAGCCCAGAAGAACTACACAGTGACTGAGCAAGAGCTCCTTGCAGTAGTCTTTGCTTTTGAAAAATTTCGATCCTATTTGCTAGGTACTAGAGTTATAGTGCATACTGACCATTCAGTGTTGAGATATTTGATGGCAAAGAAGGATGCGAAACCGAGGTTGATTCGTTGGGTTTTACTACTGCAAGAATTTGACTTTGAGGTGAGGGATAGAAAAGGGACCGAAAATCAAGTTGCTGATCACTTGTCCCATTTAGAAGATGAAGCTATGAGAGAGTTAGGGGATAAGACTGATATTGATGATACTTTCCCCGATGAGCATGCATTGTCTGCCTCACAAGACTTGATTCCATGGTTCGCAGATTTTGCGAACTATCTGGCTAGCGATAGTTCCATCGGACTTGTCCTTTCATCAAAGGAAAAAGTTCATGTACGATGTGAAGAAGTTCTTTTGGGATGAACCATACTTATATAGGAGCTATGCCGATGGGCTTATTCGGCGTTGTGTGCCAGAAGTTGAGATGTTGAGTGTTTTAGAGGCATGCCATTCCTCACCCGTTGGTGGACATCATAGTGGTATACGGACTGCTCATAAGATCTTACAATGTGGTTACTATTGGCCAACTATTCATCAAGATGCTCATGAGTTCGCCAAAGAATGTGATAGATGCCAAAGAGATGGCGGCATTTCAAGAAAGCAAGAGCTCCCTCTAAACCCCATTCTTGTGATTGAATTATTTGATGTTTGGGGTATTGACTTTATGGGTCCTTTTGTGAGTTCTCATGGAATGAAGTATATTTTAGTAGCGGTTGATTATGTATCTAAATGGGTGGAAGCTATCGCCCTCGCAAACAATGAAGGGAAGAGTGTCACTGCGTTCTTGAAAAAGAATATATTCTCTCGATTTGGTACCCCAAGGGCAATTATTAGTGGTGGGGGATCCCACTTTTGCAACAAATTGTTTAAGAGATTATTGGAGAAATATGGGGTTCGCCATAATGTGGCCACTCTTTACCATCCTCAAACTAGTGGGCAAGTTGAGGTGTTAAATAGGGAGATCAAACAGATTTTGTCAAAACCAGTGAACGCTAGTAGAATGGACTGGTCAAGGAGGCTTGATGATGCTTTTTGGTCCTACCAGACAGCATATAAGACTCCCATAGGTATGTCCCCATACCAACTTGTATATGGGAAAGCTTGTCACCTACCGGTTGAATTAGAGCACAAAGCCATGTGGGCTATGAAGAAGTTGAAAATGGATTGAAATGAAGCTGTAGAACAGAGGTTAAATGGGTTGAATGAACTAGATGAATTTCGCCTAAAAGCTTATGAAAGTTCAGCCCTCTACAAAGAAAAGATGAAGAAATACCATGACCAAAAGATTGAGAAACGCGATTTTATAGTTGGGGATTTGGTGCTTTTATTCAATTCTAGGTTGCGTTTGTTTCCGGGCAAGCTCAAGTCCAAATGGACTGGCCCATACTTGATCACCCAACTATTCCCTCACGGAGCGGTTGAGTTGGAAAACAAGGAGGGTGTGCGGTTTAAGGTGAACGGACAACGAATAAAAATCTATTTGGGGCATGCTGAATCGGCGAATGAAGTGATCGAGGCATACCATCTTGATGAAGTCTGAGTAATCCAGTATCCTCCGTTGTTTCGCGACGTTAAATCAAGCGCTGGTTGGAAGGCAACCCAATATGTATCCTTTAAGCCAACTATAGTTTTTTTCCTAGTAATAGTCGCACTTTCTTTGTTTTTCGTTTTGTTAGAAGTGTTGGCTAGAGCGTAGTTTAGGGTCTGTGTCCACTAAGTCTCCAGTCAAACACATAGAGAATAGCTTAATGGGTGTTAACTTTGCAGGTAGCACATCACCAGAAAAATCTGCAGAAATTGGTCTGCAACACTCAGTGACGGATCTATCGACGGACCGTCACAGGAATCCGTCGTGCCAGGTAAGTTTGTCTATTTTTTAAAAAAATTAGGGCACCCGCGACGGAACTCACGACGGACTGTCACACATGTGATGGACCATCGTCGGGGACTCGTCGCGTCATTAACCAGCAACCCGACCTTACCCGGCTGGGGAATTTTAAAAGTTTTAAACCTTTTAAACTCCCCACCCCTTCACTTAAACCGTTTCTTTCCCTCTTTCTCCCATTTCCTCCCTTTTCAACTTCCTTCCACTCTCATCCTCTTCCATATCAATTGATCCACCATTACTTCCCCATATTCCCACACTCTCATTTTCCCTTTCCCACAATCTCCTATTTATTGGTCAGAGTCTTCTGCTGTGTTTCTGATCTATCTAGCTGTGTGCCTCACCTGTTTGTTTCTTCTCCACTTCTCAAGGTCTCAGGTATGTGTTTCTGATCTCTACCCATTTACACTACATTATTATTTTTAATTACTAGTGGCCTGTTTCTTTTTGTTGGGTTTTTGATTTTTGACTCCTTGTTGAATGCCAAATACCTTATGACATGCTTTAAAGACCCACACTGATAAATAAAATTGATGTGGGTAGTGGGTTAACCGAATCAAAGCGGGGGTATATATTTTTGAAAACTTGTCTGACTTAGGTTGATAGTCCCCTGAATTGACATGTTAAAACTCGAGAAAATAGTGCTTTAGCATTGCTAGTTTCCTGGGTATTTGGGTTAGAAATATGAGGGTTACTATCAAGCCTTTAGTTTGGACTCACAGGAGCTGATTGTGGCATCCTCAGTCTGTCACTGAATGACAAAACGAGAGCCCATCGATGGACCGTCGTACCCACGACGGACCGTCGTACCCACGACGGCCCGTCGTAGGGTCCGTCAAATACCCCACTATTTGTTTTCCCTAAGTGTCCACTAACGGACATATGCAACGGACCGTCGTGCCCTTGACGGTCCGTCCTGCACAACCGTCATGACGGTCAGAGATCCCTCTCCTAAGGGTCTCCAACTTTTTCTAAGTGTCCACTGATGGACCTATACGACGGACCATCGTACCGACGACGGTCCGTCCTGCACAACCGTCATGACGGTCAGAGATCCCTCTCCTAAGGGTCTTAAACTTTTTCTAAGTGTCCACTGACGGACCTATACGATGGACCGTCGTACCCACGACGGTCCGTCCTGCACAACCGTCATGGTTGTCAGAGACCCCAGTCCTAAGGGTCTCCAAATTTTTTTCTAAGTCTCCAATTATGGACCTATACGACGGACCGTCGTACCCACGATGGTCCGTCCTGCACAACTGTCATGGTTGTTAGAGACCCCAGTCCTAAGGGTCTTAAACTTTTTCTAAGTGTCCACTGACGGACCTATACGATGGACCGTCGTACCCACGATGGTCCGTCCTGCACAACCGTCATGGTTGTCAGAGACCCCAGTCCTAAGGGTCTCTAACTTTTTTCTAAGTGTCCAATTATGGACCTATACGACGGACCGTCGTACCCACGACGGTCCGTCCTGCACAACCGTCATGGTTGTCAGAGACCCCAGTCCTAAGGATCTCCAACTTTTTACTAAGTGTCCAATTACGAACCTATACGATGGACCGTCGTACCCACGATGGTCCATTCCTCACAACCGTCATGGTTGTCAGAGACCCCAGTCCTAAGGGTCTCCAACTTTTTTCTAAGTGTCCCATGACGGACCTCCACGATGGCCCGTCATAGCCATGACGGTCCGTCCTGCTTATCCTTCATGACTTTCAGAGACTTTTCTTCAGAGGTCTCCAAATAAATAATGTTAAGTAATTCATGACGGACCCCCATGACGGTCCGTCGTACTCACGACGGGCCGTCAACTAGTCCGTCGTGTTTCACTGCTACTTCAGAGATGTCATTATAGCTTTGATCTTATGTGTATTTTGTTCATTTTTGCTTGTCTTGTTTGCTCCTTCTAGTACTAATGATGATTCTTTACAGGTACTATCTCTCATATCACCGAAACAAGATCGAGTTTACGCACGTGGGCGTCCAAAGTCCGTCGCCCCATCTGCCCGACTGGTTATAGGCTCTGATGATAAGCATGATCCCGAGTACGTGCCCCCAGGCACTGCCACTCCAGCACGAGCTGCACATGCTACCAGAGCCACGCCCAAGAAGGTGGCGTCCGGCGTAGTCACTGCCTCCCAGTCTGATAATGAGCGCACACTGACCGGCACACCTTCTGGGTCAGCTGCACAAGATGAAGGAGCGTCTTGCTCCTTAGGAGTTTCTTGGTCTGAGGAAGCCTCCGGGTCCGCAGAAGCCTCTGCACCCGCTTCAGCTGCACAGTCTGCCTCGTCTGATGAGGCTGACAGTACTGATTCCACTCCAGGCTCACCGACTAGAGTTCTCACCCCGGTTGCCGACCAGCCCAACCGGTGGTGTGTCGACGGGCAATAGCAAGTTTATTCAGACGCCAAGCTGCTAAATGATAAGGGCGTCATGACACGGACCCTTACACTGGAGAGGCGGGTCCTTATGGGTAGTCTCCCCACCATGCCGGATATCCACACTCTCTTCACCAGACACCGGCTAGAGTGGACGACTCATTCTTTGGGCCGATACAGTGAGGAGTTGGTCTGAGAGTTTTACGCCTCTTATGTGGCTACTCTTCGATCACAGATCGATAGGCGGGATGCCCCCACCAAACAGGCCCCACTTGATCACGTCAGAGTCCGCGGCATATAGGTCGATATCTCCCTGCCAGCCATCCGCCGGTATCTGTACGGCGAGGATGTTGATGCCACCAGGACCCCTCTCACCGCCGAGTTCGACTATCGATGGAAAATTGTTAAAGAGGGCCGGTTCTTGCGTGAGCCATCGCTGAGAGAGACCACCAAGAGGTGGATGGCCCAGCACTTATCTATTGATGGAGAGGCTTCTGACTGGGTAATGGAGCCGAAGGGAGCCATCAGGAAGGCTAACTTAACCTTCACGGCCAAGTTTCTATGGTTGATCGTCCGCCACTTCCTCTCTCCCAATGCTGTAGATAATATAGTTACATGGGATCGCGCAGTTCTGATGGCAGCGATAATGGCAGGGTTTGAGGTTGACTTTGCTTGGCTTCTTCAGGCGGTCATGCACGAGAGGGCCTTCAAGGTCACCACTACTTACCCTTTTCCGTGCATGGTATTTTCCTTATGCAGGTCCGCAGGTGTTCCCATCTAGCACATTTATCAGCTCAAGACCCCGCAGGGCAATGTTGATATCGGCCTCATCAGGGATGAGGCCAATGAGTTGGCTCCACGCAGAGGGCCCCGCCCGGAGGTGCCTCCACTTGGTGAGAACCTGGCAGATACTGTAGCTCATGCTCAAGTGACTACCCAGGCTGCTTCTGCACCCACTGACACTACCCCGGTCGAGTCTATCCCGGGTAGTAGCACTGCCCCGAGCTCCTCTCGCTCGGCCCCTTCCCCCGCTCTGGTCCTACTTGCTCGGGTCCAGAAATTAGAGGCTCAGATGGCCACACTTCTGCATCACATCCAGCCGTGGATGCAGAGGTCTATTGCTGAGGCGGAGGAGCGCATGGAGCGTAAGATGGCATAGCACATAGAGAGGAAGCTCGCGCAGGTTCATCAGCGCTTAGACGCTTTTGAGTTGCGGGTGCTAGCTCGACCAGCCCCTCCGGTGGACGTGTTGACCCTTCAGGCTGCGGTTGAGAATTTGCGAGCAGATCTTGATACGATCCTAGTGGCTAGGGTGCCTGAGTCTGAGGCCCCTTTTGCAGAGCCTGCTGAGGACACAGTGATGTCTGCTTTATTCGCCACTTCTGATGTTCCACCATCTCCCCCACGAGAGCATGCCAAGAGATACAGAGGTCTAGAGGAGGATGAGGCTAGGGCGAGGAAGAAGGAGCGCCGTGAGATGGAGGCTGCGAGGAGAGCCTCGATTGCTGATGAGGAGGCCCGTAAGTTGAGGGCCATAGAGTTAGCTGTCGGGGCGTCTAGCTCCAGAGTTGTGGAGACAGTGAGAGGCATAAATGATAGTGCTGTTGCTGATGAGGACACTACTGAGGGTGTTTAGACTACGGAGGGAGTGGGTTCCGGGGAACCAAACCCATCAGCTTGCTGATCGCTCGCGCTTTGCGCCTTAGGTTTGCTTCACCTACCACTCGCGTATTTTAGTTTTTTTTATGCATTGGGACAATTGCATATCTTTTTGTTGGGGGTGGGGTAAATGGAAAGTGAGTGCTAGGGTGAAGTCTGAGTAGCCCAATTCACGATCCTCTTTTGGGGTTTTTTTGCCTGTGTTCTTTTTCCCCAAAAGACTGATTTTACTTTTATCGTTAAACCGGCATATTATATCTTGTGTACATAGTATAACTCTGAAGCATGATGGCTAAAACAAATATGATATCCCGAGATAATGAAAATGATGCATGACTAGGCATAGTAATTGATAATTGTGTGGCTCTAAACATGACATAGAGATACACTACTGCATGACCCTGAATGTAAGACTCGAACTAGGTGTCTAATAATCTGGAAATGTAATGAATGTCAAGTGAGTGTGAGGGAAATTCGAATGATCCACCATTGATACTGAGCTAGAACTTGCCTGGTTAGTCTTGATAAAAGTAAGCCAAAATAAACAATTAGGAAAGGATTATAGGTCTTTGTTTGAAATAGTCAATCTTGAGCCTAAAAATAACAGAAAACCAAATGAAGTTAATCCCTTATTGATCCAAATGATTTGAGCCTAAAAACAAATCTTTCTTTTTCACCCCAACTGATCTTCTCTGGGAATAATGTGTTAGCCCTGGTCCCTCCTTGGACATGTGCACCTCAGTTTATGCCAAAAGCATAAGTTGAGGGTGGCTAATGCAGAAAGCAACCTTGTCGTGGCCCTGACCCAACCATGGGTATTGTGAACCTTGACTCATGGCAAAGTCATGAGTTGAGGGTGGCTGTTATAAGGAATACTCCGGAAAGTGGGGTTGAAAGAATGAAGAGGAAGAAAGAACAAAACAGAAGTGACTATAAAAAAAAATAAAAATAAAGTATACATATGAAACAAAATAAACACAAGAAAAGAGAAAAATCACTTACACATAAGGATAAGAAAGGGAAAACAGCAAGGTGAAAAGAAAATTGAGAAATAGGGCAAAATAAACGATAAAAAGGTGGTACGCTTAGCCGATATGTCAAGGAGGGCAACAAGTCACTAAAGTATACCTAAATATACCCTACCTGACCCTGAGCCTATGTTACAAGCTAAGAAAGTCCTATCGTGATCCTAAGAGTTGTATGGCGAACTTAAAGCAGTGAAAATAAGGGCAAGCTTATGGCAATATGTATAAATGAGTTGTGAATTTGTTCTGAGAGTGAGTGTTGAAAAGTAATCCTTATACTCAAACTGAAATCATTGTGTGAAAAATGAGGATGTTATTTTGAAAGGACACTAGTTGCAATACCGAAAATATTAGCACCTCGATAATAAATTGAAGAGGATAGGTGTCATTGCGTGGTGAGTCTGTGTCATGGTCTGATTCCACATAATTCAAGCCTAATAGTGATAACATGCATGATTATAATGAGAATGATCGGGATTGATAGCCAAATGATTGCGAAAGCTAAAATGTGGATACTCTTGTACAAAGATTTTGTAGTGAGTCATAGTGCGTCGCTTGAGGACAAACAACGAATTTAAGTTGAGGGTGTTGATGTACCGTGGTTTCACGGTACTTTTAATGCTTCTTTCTTAAGTTTAGTGTGTGTCTAAAGTCTTTTTGTATTGATTTTTTATGTAGGTTTCTCTTTACTCGCAGGAAATCTGTCCAAAGATGAACGCGGGAGTTTTTGAGTAAGAAATGCAGAAGAGACCACCTACGGAGCTTATGACGGTCCGTCGAGGCTGTGACGGTCCGTAGGTGGCATCGTAGTGAGGAGAGAAGCTGCTGAAGAAAGATGGGGAAGTCTGACCAAGTGTGGGACTACGAAAGTTCATGACGGACCGTCATAGCCATGACGGTCCGTCCTGCTTGTTCGTCGTGATGATCAGAGAGTAGTCCCAGTACCCAATTCCAAGAAGTTAAGTATTATGGAACGGAGCCCCTCGATGGACCGTCGTGCTTGAAACGGTCCGTCATACCTGTCCGTCGAGGGTGATGAAGAAAGCAGCAGAAAAATTTGTGAAGTATAGGACGACGGAGTCCATGACGATCCGTCGTGCCCACGATGGTCCGTCACGAGGTCCGTCGACTCAGACGCGTTTGGACAGATTTTCATTAATTAGAATCCTTCTTTTATTAGGTTTTGTTTTTATTATAAATAGTTTGAAAAACCTCATTTTTGGGGTTAGACTTTTGGATAATTTTTAGTTCTCTTGTTCAAGTATTGAAGAATTAATTTCAGTAATTGATACACTTTTTCTGGAATTGATTGTTGGTGTGTTTGTTGATTTATCAAGTAAATTTCTGGATTTTATTCATTCTCATTGAAGTAAGTGCATGAATTCTTACGTTATAAATATGAATTGCGTGACTATGACCATGGGTAACTAAACTCCATAACTAGGGTTGTGGGAACCATGCGTAAATAACAAGGTAAAATCTAACTAAATTAACAATTCTAGAATGGTGTCTTGCATGTATTGATAATTCTTTCGTGTAGAAGTCTTTTTAACGGATGGCCAACGTTAGAACTCGCCTTAATGCTACTTGTCGGACCAAGGAGGTAGATAATAGGAAAAGAATTATCAACGTAGATTTAGTGTACACTATCTAATAGGCTAGTATTGGTTGGTACGAGGTAATAACTGAGTCAAATATCGATTATGATGCTTAATATGAGGTAAAGATAAGGGTTAGTATAGCAACACACGTAGCCGGACCAAGGTGCGGAGTGACATTTTCTAGATGCCGGACCAAGGATCTAGAGATACATAACTTATCGCTTTACATGCAAGATACTAGGAAGTAATTCTTATAGTTAGAATTATCAAGTTAGAAACCTATGGGGAACACTTAAGCCCTAGTTACTTTTATCATCTGATTAAACTTCAAAATTTGAATCTTTTAATTGTTTATTTCAATTTAGTCAATCATTTTTATTAATTTAAGAAACCCCCCCTTTTGTCATTTGTTTTCTCGGGAAATAGTTGACTAAATAGTAGTAATAATCGAATAAAGTTAAGTCTGAACTATTTTGCTCGTGGGATCGACCCCAACCTCATTAGTTGGGTTCTCTACTTGATACGACCGCTTTTACTTCTTATTTGAGAAATAAGTTTGAGCGTATCAGTTATCCAATTTCTATGTATACACAAGTGACTTAAAATACACTTTGATGTTCAAATTCCCCAATCCAAGCTTGTTTTGGAATTGTACCTGCAATGAATACCCTAAGCTAAAATTCTTATTTTCATTGCTTACACACATTAGGTACGAGGCATCCAAGTGTCAAGCCTAGGTACCATAGCACATGATCATTTAAAATGATCATGTAGATTAAGAAGTGCCCAAGGACATAGTGAGTATCCTTGGACAAGAAGTGAACTTTCCAAGTGCAACTACAGAGTGCACGGTTAGGAAAGTGCATGGAAACACATGTGCAAGCACATGTGCTACTGGCCGAGAGACAAGCGGCCAAGCCCAACCGATTCGATTAGGGCGGTTAGGGGGTCGGCACGCGTCGGGTCAAGCCACATGGGGCCGAGCTTCCTAACCAATCCTAGGTTCTAACTAACTTAACTAACTAGCTAACTAACCTAGTCCTAACAAAAATGAACTAACTAGTGTGCCCGAAATCCTAAGACCTAACCGGGTGACACTAGCCGAGTAGCTAACTAAAGAAACATCCTAGTACCTAACCTAGGATGGTCCAAAGGGGTTGGTTATGGTTTAGTGACTTAGAGGTACTTTAGTAATTACCCTAGGTCACTTAACTAATTAAATTAGCAACTTAATTAATTAATTTAAATTCATGGTCAAACCCGAGACACTTAGCAAATTTTTAGAATTTGGCTAAGTCAAATGCTCTCCTATTTTTAGTCAATTTAGGAGGGGCGTTTTGATAATTTAACTTATTAAAAAGACCCATTTAAGTGGAGGGCCTTTTGGTAATTCATGGGACGACTATATATTGATATTAGATCAGTTTTAGACCACTTTTACATGTCCCAAATCAGATCAAACAAAATTTCTCTCAATCTCTCAAGAACGCTCTCTTTCCCAAACTCCATTGAAGAACAAGAAAAGCTTAAGGGAGAAGACGAAGGTTTCGAAGTTTCCAATCAGATTTCGTGGATTCTTCATCTATAAGGTATGTGTTTTTCACTCTTGGGATTCCTTTCCCCAAGAGGTCCTTTCAAGATAAGTTTTCAAGAACTTCAAATATTAGGGTTTTTACTCTACAAAACAATTTTTTTTCCTAACCCTAGATTTATGATTTTCAATGAAAATTAAACGTTTTCTATATACAATTTTGCATAAATTGTTGAGTAATTGATTGATAATGTTTGAAGTATGATACATGATCTTTCTCTAAGTGATGGTCTCGAATGGGTTGTTTATGGTATTTGATAATGTGTAAACGTTAGGATTAGAATTAAGACTTGAATGAACCCTTTAACGACCTGTTTACCTTATTCTACGCTATGCATTGATCTTGTACATGATTTGATGAGTTGTTCTTGATTATACCATTGATTATTTTACTATGTATGATTATGAATATTCCATGATGAATAAGATTCTTGGAAGCAAGAGGTAAGTCTTCTAAGTGTGATTACTCTCAATGTTTATGTTAGCCTATAATTATGATGCTATTATTACGAAAGAAATGTATGATGTTGCTATGTGAATATGCTGGGCTATGAACATGTAAATTGTGAGATCATGATAAGAATACTAAAATGCAAGTTATGATATCTGTTGTATGCTTTACACAAGGTGATTATGTTATGTTAAACTCACATATGAAGTGTTATGATGAAAGGAAATTCTCATCTAATCTAAAAGAGCTTATGATCATGTTATACAAGGAGTTAATCTCCTATGACCTATGATAAGTTTATGATAAAAGACAACTTAAAGGTTATTCAAGAAAGGGACTTAAGCTAAGCACCGATGAACTAGATATGAGAAGTGTCCCTTCTATAGTTGGAAGGTAGGTTCACAATGATTCTCATGAGATTGAGGTTGCCATGTAATGTGGAACTATGAGTCTCTAATACATCTCCTAGTTCTTGAACTATGTTGCCACCATAGGATATTAGCTAGTGGATCCACCTAGAAAGCTATGTCATGTTAGGTTCTACTTTGGCCGGTAGACCACCTTCTTTCAGTGTGGAGTTTCATGACACCGGATTCCATGTTTAGCTCACATGGTCTATGTCGGTTAAGGCGAATGTCCCCTCATATAAAATAAAAGAAAAGTAAATGAACGTTGACTAGGGTGACTTGAGGAGTTTGCTTAGTATAGGTAGGGGTATGAGACTGTACCTAGACATTGCACAAGTTGACTCTAAGGGAAGTCCTAGGAGATTGTTCTCATGAATATGATAACATGAAAGATATGATGATTATGATACATGATGTTACTCTTATATGATGTTGGTCATTATGATGAATATGTTATTTGCTTATATTATTATATGAGGTGATGACTACTTATGTTACAAGTACATAAAGCAAGGCTTTACTTTTGGTCTCCTATCTTATCTACTTGGTTGTGTGGGGTTATGGGGCTTCACATGACCATTGCACTTGTAGGTTGGGGATGAGGTCATTGGTAAGTGTTTTGTATATTATGTTTATATGATCTTTTAAATATGTAATGTTAACATGACTCTATGAGAATATGTCTTTACTTATGATCATGCTTTAACTTGTATATGTTATATGATATGTGCATTGAAGACTTTCATATGACTTAGCATGTTTTCTAAAGATATGATAAATGATCCTTTTTCATGCATGTCCTTAAGTGTTATGTGCATATATCCATACTTAGTACATGTGGCGTACTAACCCCATTACTTTATATTACTACAACTGTAGGTTCCGGCCATTGAAGTTAAGGAGGTCGAATTTGAAAAAGCTTGGAACTCTTTCTCCAAGTTTTGGTAGGTCCTCATGTTCGGGACGCTATCATTTATATTCCAGCCTATGAAGACTTAGTAGTTTTAGAATACGTTATTTCCATTATGTTCTTTGGATTCTTTTGTATTAAGGCCTATATGGAATTTTGACTATTATTGGCTAAGTCCAGATTTGCACTCTTAGATGGTTTCTATATATGTGAGACAGTTTTAGAATATCGTATGTCTTTATGAATCTTAATTATGAAGTCTAAGTATACTTTATTACTATCTTAAACGTTTTAATTTTTCCTTTATTGATCACATGTTATGACGAACGCTAAGGGCTTGTCTGAGTCCTCTGAGAGGACGACGACGCCGGTCTCACCCGGGGTATGCTCTCCGGGTGTGACAAAGTAAGAGTTCGAGCATTTATCTTTGTTCTCTTCTATCATTTGGTGGAAAGAGTAAGGTAGGAAAAAAATATTTTCATGTTGTTTTTAGCTCTTATCAAATTTGTTGATTTCTTAATTGCTTTGTTCGCACGTGTTAAAGTATATGTTAGGTCTTTGAATTACAGCTTGATAATGGCTATGTTTTCTCCTTAACTTGAGTTTCCTTTTTGCAGTAAGAGACTACTAGGCACTTGCCCATTGATTTTATCTGTTTCAATACCACAACAATGCATCTGAAAATTTCTCTATCATCATCTTTGTTTCTTTTTGCCTTGAAATTCCGGTCAGTTTCTTTATAGTTTTCTCTGTCGAATGTACAATTTTCTTTGTTCTTTGCTCATCACTGTACAATACTGTTGGTAATGAGTATTTTGTTAGTATTTCCATCCCAATATATTCATGCATAGTTAGTATTTTTCTGATTACTCATTTCTTTGCCGTTAGTCTGATTTTTAATTGTTGGGGGTTCTAAACTCCTTTCTTCTCTCTTGAGCCAATTATACTTTCTTTTATCACATTCAATCATTTAAGACGCACTCAATTCTGATATACTACTTTCTTGAGTGTTTTAAGTTGCCGCTTTTTACAAGCTTATTGCCTCAAATTTGTTTTATTAATTTGTAGATATAGAGCCTCCTAAAACAATCTACTAAATTCATCGGGCTGTCTCAAGGGATCAAAACGGACAATTGTTAATGAAATTATTCTCTGCTATTAGGTTTCATTACTTTAGTTTGCTTTGCAACTCTTTCTCTGTTATGATTACTCAAAGAAAATTAAGGATCAATATATTACCCTTTTCTATTGCTTCTATAATTTGGGAAGCCTCAAGTTTGTTGTATTAATTTTTGCGGATCGCCAAATCCTAGACTATAATGTGTGTTCTTGACTATTAATAGTTGATTAACATCGTTTTGGACCTTTCTGCTTGGCCCTCTTTCAATTTGCATCATTCAAATTTGTGATTTATGTTAATGGCGGCCTTCATGTATTATGTTCTGTTTGAATAGAGTGAGGGCCTCTATCTAATATATCAGTGTGTATTATGTTTATAAATGTGTACTTTCTTTCCTCATATCAATTACTCCCTCTGTTTCAGAAAGGATGGTCTAGTTTGACTTGGAACGGAGTTTAAGAAAAGAAAGAAGACTTTTTAATCTTGTGGTTCTAAATTAAAGTTATGTCAAATGTACCAAAATGCTCTTTAATCATGTGGTCTTAAACATGCCACGTGGAAAGTTAAAGTTAAAGTGTTGCCAAAAAAGAAAAGGGGTCATTCTTTTTGAAACAGACTAAAAAGGAAATAAGGTCATTCTTTTTTAAACGGAGGGAGTATTTCTCTCCTTTGTTTATAGATGTGTACTTTCTTTTCTCCATCATTTATTCCTCTAATCTATTTTTTCAGAGAATTTAGTTGCTATCTTGGATCCTTGCAGCAGTTTTTTTAAAAAAAAGTTGAGTTGAAGAATGATGTGCTTTAAAAAGGAAATCTCAACATTATTTTGTCAAGCTTGCATCACAAAGTTGTAAAGATAATTAAGATAATCAAGAAAATCAAGATGACTACCACCAAAGTAGTAATGGGATGCTTTACTATTTCGCGTGCCTTCAGGGATATCTACTTATATGAATATTTAAATACATGCACACACTCTACATTTGCTATTTCGCCTTTTGCAATATCTATTTTTGTAAATGTGTAAATACATGTATAAATTGTGCAATCATAAGCGCAATGTATATAGAATGTGTGTATTCTTTTACCATGAAATGTTCTTAACAACTACTTTGTGCCAATTTTTTCAGCTGTTTCCTTAAAAGTATTTTCGAACTATTATTGGCGGGCTCGTGCGCGCACGGGCAACCTTCGTCTAGTAAAAGTAGAAAAAAGAAAAGTACGGCAGAAACAGAGAGAAACTCTCTTATTTATGCTTTGGGAACACGAGACATCATTAACTTGATGAAAAAGATAATTTAATTTGTTGGTGTGATTTGATTTAACATAAATTTTTTAATATTATACTTTTGAAATAATAGTACAAAATGCCCATGCGAATTGTCTTAAATATTTTATTTGTCCAAAAATACTATATGTTTTTTTTATATAAATAATTAGATTAAAATACTTTTTATTTTATAAAATTAATATATAAATTATGATATTCTTCGTATTATATCCTTGATAGAGTAGTTGATTAGCCTTGAAAATATATATTTTGACTAATTTAAAAAAATCAATTAGATGGAGATGCGAGCCATGCGCCTGGAAAACTGTGATTCAACTTATGAATCATCTCCACATGCATCACGTAACGTGAGTCCACTAAAAATGAAATTACGCGACAATCCATGCTACTCTCCTGCATCTCCAATGGTCATGCAAATGATGGTGACTGCTGCTTCCTCTCCTGAGGAACAACTCGCAAATCTAACGAAATTGGTTGAAGGATTGACAAAGCATGTACAACATCAAGAGTCTCGAATTGATAAGTTGATGGATAGAATGGAAGGACTTTTAGATCGAGATGCGAGCCATGCGCCTGGAAAGGGTATTGTAGTTCAGGAAATCAAAGATCCTGCGAAGAAAGCCCCGCTTGTTAAAGAAATGCCAGTTTATTCTGAAGGAATGATCCCACTCGATCGCTTGAAGGAGTTCATTGAAGGCACTATCAAAGATAAGTATGAAGTGTCCACCAAGTCCTCTCATATGTATGCCAAGCCATACACTGCGAGAATTGATAGCTTCAAAATGCCTGCTGGTTATCAACCTCCCAAGTTTCAACAATTCGAGGGCAAAGGAAATCCAAAGCAACACGTTGAACACTTTGTGGAAACATGTAATAATGCTGGGACCTATGGAGACCACCTTGTCAAGCAGTTTGTCCGCTCTTTAAAGGGAAATGCCTTTGATTGGTATACGGATCTCGAGCCCAATTCTATCGATAGTTGGGAACAACTAGAGCACGAGTTTCTCAATCGCTTCTACAGTATAAGGCGTACATTGAGTATGGTAGAACTCACGAATACTCGCCAAAAAAAGGATGAACCAGTCATAGATTTTATAAACCGGTGGAGGAACGCGAGCCTGAATTGCAAGGATAGGCTTAGTGAAGCTTTTGCAATAGAAATGTGTATTCAAGGGATGCATTGGGAACTTCTTTACATCTTACAAGGAATAAAGCCAAAGTCCTTCGAAGATCTATCTACTCGCGCCCATGATATGGAGTTGAGCATGTCCTCCGCTGGGAAAGATGTGAATTTTGTCCACGATCCTCGCAAAGGAAGAGAAAAGTAGGAGCCCAAGAGACGGAGCAAAATTTGTGCCCAGGAGTGACAACAAAGAATCCATGAATGTTAATATGTCGCCTGCGAAGTTTACTACGAAGGAGGGCACAAAGAAAAATGCGAGAATGAATATTCAAGCACGTTCGAACCAAAAGTCAACCCTAAGGGAGATGCATGAAAAAGAATACCCCTTCTTGGATTCTGACATTTCTGATATTTTTGATGAGTTGCTTGAGTTAAAGCTCATTGAGTTGCCGGAGATGAAGCGACCTGATGAAGCTGGTAAAGCTGATGACCCAAATTATTGCAAGTATCATAGACTCGTAAGTCATCCTCTTGAAAAATGTTTTGTCTTTAAGGATAGAGTGATGCGATTGGTTAGAGAAAAGAAGATTGTCCTTGATGATGAGAAAGCTAGTTCTAACCAAATCTCTGTCATTCGGGTCGCTCGATCCAGTCCAAATATGTGTCTCTAAAAAGCATGAAGGAGATTCATTGGAGAAAGACAAATCTCAAGCTGATATAGATGTTGATGAAGGTTGGATTCTTGTAACTAAGCGAGAACGCAGCAAGTCAAGCTTACGAAAGGAATCATTAGAGCAAACAATTAGAAGGAAGATGGTGAAGAAACTGGTGAAGCAAAAATCGATCAAGCGTCCAAAGAAGGCAAAAGTAGAAGTGCATCACTACCAGAAACCCTGATATCCTGTCACTCTAGAGGAATTCTTACCAAGTTGGTTGCGCACAAAGTCTACTCAAGAAAATATCGAGGCATCATGATTTAATGTTGATAAAGAAGAAATAATGAACGTGCCTCCAATTGGACAAGAAGAAGGAACAACAACATAAGCCTCACCAAAAGTGTCTCCTAGTAGCGAAGAAAAGACCACAAGGGAAATCTTGTCAATGATGTATCTGTCATCTTCTCAAAAGCCTATTGAACCTTCTCCCCAAGAAGCACACGTATGTGACACAAAAATCACATTCACAGATGATGATCTTCTATTTGGTGAAACATTACATAATCGTCCTCAGTATATGGTGGGTCACGTGTTAGAGAAGAAGGTAAATAGAATCTTAATAGATGAAGGATCTGGAGTCAACATTCTGCCTATCCACACATTAAAGGAACTCGGCATCGCAACTGAAGAACTTAGTGAAAGTCGTTTATTGATACAAGGGTTCAATCAAGGGGGGCAGAGGTCCATAGGCTCTATTAAATTAGAAATCCATATGGAAGAATTGCGATTAAACGCATGGATGCACGTTATCGATGCAAAGACCTCATACAATATATTGCTTGGCAGGCCTTGGGTACATGAGAATAGGATCGTCTCATCTTCTTTCTATCAATGTTTGAAGTATCTTGAAGGCAGAATTGAAAGGAAGATAGTTGCGGATGATAATCCTTTCACCGAAGTTGAGACGCACTTTGCTGATGCAAAATTCTATTTGAAGAGTTATGTTGTTAAACAGGCAAAATCTAATGATGTCAAATCAACTAAATCTGACAAGATCACGAGCAAAAGAGTTGATGCGACCGTCAGAAAGGCGAAAGTTGACACTAAAGAACTTTGTCCCAATCCTAATCTTACTGAAGGGAAGATCATGTCTTTAAAGAAGAAACTGACTTCTGGACTTCGCTATGTTCCAAAAGTAAAGAAAGAAGAAGTCAAATCATCTCACCTTCAAGAAGATACAGTAAGAGGACTAACTCTTCCTATTAGACAGATTGATGCAATAACCTTGTCTACAAAACTGCGAGGAGAAATAATCAATCAAAGTCAGGTGCAAGTTATGCCACTTCCTACGAAACGCACAAATGAAGGTTTTGATCCTAATGCTTACAAGTTATTTGTTAAGGCCGGATACAACCCTAATGAGCCATCAGTGTTAGAGAAACTCCCATCAGAAGATAGAACCAGACAGGCACGTGAAGGTTTAGGCTATAACCAACCACCACTAGTTCGCATCTCCATAAGAAGGGCAATCAATAATCATATAACTTTTGAAGATGATGTCATTGCTCCCAATAAAAGGGCTTCTGTCTTTGATCGACTTGGGAAAGCGACTGCAAGAACTTCTGTGTTTGAAAGGTTAGGTCCATTGAAGAAGAATAACAAGAATCTGAGGAGTTATTTAAAAGTTACAACGCCTACTTCACTTTTAATTCGAAAGGATTTTAGAAGTTTGATTCCTTCTAGAATGAGGCGACGAGTGGAACTTGTAGTTTCGTGTAAGGAGGAACTCAAGGCAAAGATTCACACTGTGGTTTATAATAAGGAGCGTGAGGAAGACGAAGAAAGTGTAGGTTCGTCAAATAATGTTACAATCCAAAATGAGTACGATTCTTTGCCTCAAATGAAGAATGATGAAGAGTTAGAAGATATTGTCTCATGTTGTCATATATGTGTGACTGAAAATGATCCTTTGGAAGAAGAAGATGCTGGAGATGCTCCACCAGAACTTTAAGAAGGAGTAAAGACCACGATAGATCCTTTGAAAGAAGTTAACTTTGGCACTGATGAAGACCCAAGGCCGACTTACTTGAGTTCTTTTCTAGAAGTTGATGAAGAAATCACTTATATAAACATACTCAAAGAATATAGGGATGTCTTCGCTTGGAATTATAAAGAAATGCCTGGATTGAATCCTAAAGTAGCGGTCCATCAGTTAGAAGTCAAAAATGGTGCTCATCCTGTTAAGCAAGCTCAAAGACGTTTTAGGCCAGACTTGGTTCCGTTGATAGAAAATGAAGTTAACAAACTCATTGAGGCGGGCTTTATTCGTGAGGTCAAATATCCAACATGGATTTCAAGTATTGTTCCTGTGAGGAAGAAGAATGGTCTAATTCGAGTTTGTGTTGACTTTAGAGATCTCAATAATGCATGCTCTAAAGATGAGTTTCCTCTTCGAATTCCAGAGTTTATGATTGATGCCACCACTGGTTATGAGGCGATGTCGTTCATGAATGGTTCTTCTGGCTATAATCAAATCCGCATGGCACCAAAGGATGAAGAACTCATTGCATTTTGCACACTGAAAGGTATTTATTGCTACAAAGTGATGCCATTTGGTTTAAAGAATGCTGGTGCCACATATCAAAGGACTATGCAAAATATCTTTGATGACTTGCTCCATAAAAATGTTGAATGTTATGTTGATGACTTGGTGGTAAAATCGATAAAGAGGGGTGATCATTTGAAAGACTTAAGAATGGTGTTTGAGCTGCTTCAAAGATATCAACTATGGATGAATCCATTGAAGTGTGCCTTAGAGTTACTTCTGGAAAGTTCCTTGGCTTCATTGTGAGACACCGAGGAATTAAAGTCGATCAAGCCAAAGTTGATGCAATATCAAAGATGCCTGAGCCTCAAAATATTCATGAATTAAAAAGTCTTCAAGGAAAGCTAGCTTACTTGAGGAGGTTCATCTCAAATCTAGCAGGACGATGCCAACCATTTGGTCACCTCATGAAGAGAGGTGCTTTTTTTAATTGGGACCAAACATGTAGCGATGCCTTTAAAAGTATCAAATTATATTTAGCAAAACCTCCAGTTTTGGCAGCCCTATACCTGGAAAACCACAAATGCTCTACATTGAGGCACAATAAAGGTCCGTAGGAGCCTTCTTAGCTCAAGAGAATAGTGAAGGCAAAGAAAACTCTCTTTACTACTTGAGTAGAACGATGACACCAAATGAGTTGAAATATTCGCCAATTGAAAAATTGTGTTTGGCGCTAGTCTTCTCAATTCAAAAGATGAAGCATTATTTTCAAGCTCATGTAGTTCGTCTTATTTCTAGAGCAAATCCCATCAAGTTTGTTATATCAAAACCTGTCCTTAGTGATCGACTAGCAAGATGGTACCTCCAATTCCAATAGTTTGAGATCGTGTACATCCCTCAAAAGGCTGTAAAAGGACAAGCATTGGCGGATTTCTTAGCAGACCATCCTATACCGAATGATTGGGAGTTAACTGATGAGCTTCCCGATGAAGATGCGATGTTAATTGAAGTTCAACCTCCTTGGAAAATGTACTTTGATGGGGCTGCACATCATGGCGGAGCTGGTGCTGGCGTGGTTTTCATCACTTCGCAAGAAGAGATTCTACCATTCTCTTTTACTTTGAAACAATATTGCTCTAATAATGTCGCTGAATACCAAGCGTTGATACTTGGACTTGAAATGGCCGTCGACATGAACAATTACATTTACAAGTCTTTGGTGACTCTCAATTGGTGATTAATCAACTATTGGGAAGTTATGAAGTGAAGAAGCCTGAATTGCGCCCTTATCATGATTATGCTCAAAAGTTGATAGGATGGCTTGGAGATGTAACCCTTCAACATGTGCGTAGAACGGAGAATAAGAGAGCTGATGCATTGGCTGCTCTAGCTTTAACGCTAACCCTTACTGATCAAACGCAAGTAATTATCTGTCAAAAATGGATAGTACCACCGCCAAATGAGGAAGAATATATTAAAAATGAGCTTGATCATATTGTTGCCGCTGCTGAAGCCATAAAGGAATATTGGAGACAATCCATTATTGACTACAAGTGTTATGGGATACAAAAAATCCAAGGAGAAGGACTGACATACGTCGTCGTGCACCTCGCTTCCTTTACTACAAGGACACATTATATAGGCGATTATTTGAGGGTGTGCTATTATGATGTTTGGGAGAGGAAGAAACAATTCAAGATCTGCAAGAAGCACACTCAAGAGTACGTGGATCACATCAATCTGGACCGAAACTTCACTTTCACATAAAGAGGATGGGGTATTAATGGACAACCATGGTGAAGGATTGCTTAGATTATGCTCGGAGGTGTGATTCTTGTCAATTTCATGCGAATTTCATTCATCAGCTGCCCGAAGTATTGCACCCAACCATCGCATCTTGGCTATTTGATGCTTGGGGACTGGATGTTGTAGGACCACTACCAAAGTCCTCTGGTGGACACTTGTACATCTTGGCTGCAACAGATTATTTCTCAAAGTGGGCTGAAGCTGTCGCCCTTAAGGAAGTGAAGAAAGAGAATGTTGCAAATTTTATCCGAGTGAATATCATCTATCGCTTTGGTATCCCTCGCTACATAATAACTGACAATGTCAAGCCATTTGATAACAAGTTAATGAACAATATTTGTGATCTTTTTGACTTTAAGCATCGTAAATCTTCTATGTATCATGTTGCCGCCAATGGTCTGAAACATTCAATAAGACTCTATGTAACCTGCTCAAGAAAGTTGTCTCCAAGTCCAAACGAGATTGGCATGAAAGAATGGAAGAAGCTTTGTGGGCATATAGAACGACATACCGCACTCCAACTCAAGCAACACCATATTCACTTGTTTTTGGAGTTGAAGCAGTCTTGCCACTTGAGCGTCAAATACCTTTCTTGAGACTTGCTATTCAAGAAGGGCTCACTGAAGAAGAAAATGCTCGACTGCGTCTTGCTGAGTTAGAAGCACTTGATGAAAAGAGGCTAGAAGCCCAACAAAACCTTGAATTTTATCAAACTCGTCTATCTCGTGCTTTCAATAAAAAGGTTCGCTTGAGGTGGTTCCAAGTTGGAGACCAAGTTCTCGCAGTAAGAAGACCCATCATTACTTCGCACAAGTCTGGGGGCAAATTTACCTCAAAGTGGGATGGACCATATGTCATATAACAAGCATATTCAAATGGTGCTTACAAGCTTGTTGATGTTGATTGCTTAAGGATCGGTCCTATTAACGCCAAATTCCTAAAGAGGTACTATCCTTGAAGTAGATGATGCTTCTTAAGGTACGAGCCTAAACTGCATGTCACTCCTGGCCTGCAAGAGTATAAACTGTGTACGACACAACAACAAAAAACACTCAATCCCCCAGAACTACGTTGTGACTTGATCCTCTTCACTGAGGTACGTAGGCGCTTAGAACCATATTCTAAGTTCAGTTGCATGAGTGTCAAAAAAATACATGTTCCCACTTAATGTCACATGACAATTAAAGAGATAAGTATTTTGTTTTATCTTTTATCTCATCAAACGTTAGACTTGTAAGAAGTATTGATTGGTCAATAGATGGGGGCAAACCCTTATAAAGTATGAGTTTCTTTAACAACATGCTTGAAGTTTCTTTAAAACTGAAGTTTCTTAAATCATCTAAGCATACAAGTTGAAGTCTTCAAATCTTGAAAATACGCAAGTTGAAGTCTTCAAATCTTCCAAGTATGCAAGTTGAAGTCTTCAACTCTTCCAAGTATGTTCAAATCCTCTAAGTCTGTAAGTTGAAGTCTTCAAATTCTTTAAGTCTCCAAGTTGAAGTCTTCATATTCTTTAAAGTCTGCAATTAAAGTCTTTAAATTCTTTTCAGCAAGATGAAGTCTTCAAATCTTTCAAGTATGTAAGTTGAAGTCTTCAAATTCGTTAAGTCTCCAAGTTGAAGTTTTCAGATTCTTCAAGTCTCAAGTTAAAGTCTCCAAATTCTTTTCTGCAAGATGAAGCCTTATAATTCTTTTCTGCAAGTTGAAGTCTTCAGATTCTTTAAGTCTACAAGTTGAAGTCTTCAAATTCTTTAAGTTTGTAAGTCTTCAAATCCTTCAAGTATTGTGAGTTGAAATATGTAAGTCTAGTTGGAGTCCACAAATTCTTTAAGTCTCTAAGTTGAAGTCTTTAATATTTTCAAGTATGTAAGTTGAAGTCTTCAAATTCTTTAAGTCTCTAAGTTGAAGTCTTTCAAATTCTTCAAGTATGCAAGTCGAAGTCTTCAAATTCTTCAAGTTACAAGCTGAAGTGTCTAAATTCTTTAAGTCTGCAAGTTGAAGTCTTCAAAGTTCTTTAAGCGTGCGATTTGAAATCTTAAACATTGCAAGTTGAGGTCCTCAAATTCTTCAAGTCTACAAGTTGAAGTCTATAAATTATTGAACTCTGCAAGTTGAGGTCTTCAAATTCTTCAAGGCTACAATTTGAGGTCTTCAAATTCTTCGGCAAGTTAAGGTCTTTGAATCCTTTAAGTCTGCAAGTTGAAGTCTTCAAATTATTCAAGTCTGAAAGTTGAAGTTTTCAAGTCTTGACACCCTTAGATTACCTTTCTTAAGGCGTGGATTTATATCTATCCGCATTCGCCTTAAGAATATCATAAAGTTACCTTTCTTAAGGCGGGAATTTACATCTATCCGCATTCGCCTTAAAAATACCACGAAGTTACCTTTCTTAAGGCGGGGATTTACATCTATCCTCTTTTGCCTTAAGAACACCATGAAGTTACCTTTCCTAAGGCGGGGATTTACATCTATCCGCTTTCGCCTTAAGAACACCATAAAGTTATCTTTCTTAAGGCGGGGATTTACATCTATCCGCTTTTGCCTTAAGAACACCATGAAGTTACCTTTCTTAAGGCGGGGATTTACATCTATCCGCTTTCGCCTTAAGAACACCATAAAGTTACCTTTCTTAAGGCGGGTATTTACATCTATCTGCTTTCACCTTAAGAACACCATGAAGTTACCTTTCTTAAGGTAGGGATTTACATCTATCCGCTTTCGCCTTAAGAACACCATGAAGTTACCTTTCTTAAAGCGGGGATTTACATTTATCCGCTTACGCCTTAAAAACACCATGAAGTTATCTTTCTTAAGGCGGGGATTTACGTCTATCCGCTTTCGCCTTAAGAATACCATGAAGTTATCTTTCTTAAGGCGGAGATTTATATCTATCCATTTTTGCATATAAAAAAATCAGTTGTACAACAAAATTTAAAGTTAACTTCGAAAAATCACCTATAAAGATTCTAAAGGTATTAAATCTTGAGTTTCGGACGTGTTGTGGAAAGTTGTGTCTAGATTCTAAATAATCAAGCGTCTTGTGATTTCGTCGTTCCTACATCAAGACACAAAAGGTTTAGTTAAGTCACACAAATCTGAAATTTTCAGCATGACAGAATTTAAAGTTAACTTCAAAAAATCATCTAGAATGATTCTTAAAGTATTAAATTTTGAATTTTGGAAAATTTGAATACCTTTGTGTATAGATCCAAAATAATCAAATGGCTCATGATTTCGTCGTTCCTACATCAAGACACGAGAGTTTTATTAAAACCGTACAACTCTGAAATTTTCAGCATGACAGAATCTAGAGCTAACTTCAAAAAATCATCAAAAAGGATCCGGAATGTATTAAATTCTCAATTTTGGATATGTTAGAGATCGAGAAGTATAATTTCAGGAAAATCAAACCGTTCATTATTTCAATTTTCCTACAATGAGATATGAATTTTCTACGACAGACGTCAAGCTGTTGAAAAAGTGACGAAAATCAGAAAAAGGAAGGAAAATTACCTTGAATTATGCCCCTTTCGTCAATGGCTTGTATCTCACAATCCGTAATTGAAAAAATTGTGGATACAATGCGTCTATTTATAGATGTCATGTGTGGGAATAAAATTCTTTTCCTAGTCCAATAACAAATCCTTTTTGATTAGGACAATAGAAAGGATATATAAATTTGAAAATGAGTAAGACTACAATTCCTAGTTCAACTACAATTTGAATAAGCTAAAATTTGCATGCTCACCTGCCATGACAACGTAACATGAGTTCTAATCTAATTGTAAAGCTGAAATCTACAAGGAAATAAGGAGAAGTCCGAAGTCAAAAGAAAAAAGGAAACGTTGTGAATGTTGATGGAATAAAGTTGTGTGACCATGTTGATTAAGGAATTTTATTTTTCCTTTTACAATTTGAAATGACCAAGTTGATTAAGGAGTTAATATCCTAGTAAAGGTAAACAAGTGTATTAAAAAATGGAGCAAAATGAAGTACTTTTGGAGTCAAATTAGAAAAGAACGCGAGACCCACATATTTGCATGAATCTAAATCTTTCTTCACTGGAAGTCTTGGCAATATGTGTAATTCTATAGTGCTTAGGAGTATAAAATCACACGGTCAAATATAAATAGCTAATAAATTGCGTGGATGATTTATCTATAATTTGATCCATAATGGATTTAATAATTCAGTAAAATTACTTCAAGTCTAGTCTTTAAAAAAATAAAATATCTCGACAAGACTTGAAGCAGGGGGCATTTGTGATCATTTAAAATTTACTTAAATACAAATTTATTAAATGATTTAGAATATATTAAATTTATAAATATATTAATCCAGATAAATATTATGGATTAATAAAATTGATTTAATTATTTAAATTCAGATAAATATGAATTTGATTAAAGCCCGCTCCATAAAGTCCATATGATATTTCACTTAAATTTGATTGGTCGAAGGGAGTCATGTTCCAATCGCAACTCCTTTATTCTAAAACTATAAATATGGGTCTCATAATTCAGAAAAGAGGACCAAGAATTTTAACAAGAAGCTAGAGAAAGCTCGTGGATCAAAAACAGCATACTTCAAGTTCAAGATCAAGATAAAGTTCAACATAAAGTTCAAGCCAAGATCAATATCAAGATAGAGATCAAGATCAAGATAAACCTCAAATTCAAGAACAAGCATTAAAGCCCTTGAATTATATTTGAAAAGACGAATTCAGAGGAATCATAGAGATTGTAACACTCGCATTTGAAATAATAAATCGATTATTGCTATAATCTTCCGTTCTTGATTATTATTTTCTCGACGTGAATTTTATTGTCTACAATCCCTTATTTGCAAAGGTTTCCAAAACAATGTACTTATTGATATAAGAAAAAATTTGATCGATATAGTGTGATTTTTTAACCAAGAGTATTTAATTGGACATCCTACCACCATTGTAGCTCGGCTCCTATCATGCTCAACTTTGATTTGCTGGCTTAACAAATAAATAAGAAATGTACTTATTCTTCAATAAAATAATTTTTGGGAATTTTTTTTCCTTTAGTCAAGCAAACTTGATATGTAATTAATATATTATATCTCATATAAGACTTCCAATTAAGTCTCTTATAATTGTAACTTTTTAGTGTATTACTCTCTCCGTTTCTTAAAGAATAATCTAGTTTGACTTGACACGGAGTTTAAGAAAATAAAGAATACTTTTGATCATGTGGTCCTAAATTAAAGTTATGTCAAACGTACAAAATTGTCCTTTAACTTTGTGGTCTTAAACATGCCACGTGGAAAGTTGTTACGAAAAAAAAAAGATCATTCTTTTTGAAACATACTAAAAAGTAAAAAGAAAAGGAGGTCATTCTTTTTTAAACGGAGGGAGTATAACATTTTAAGAAATATATTACTTTCGTATAATACTACTTTCATCTTGAATTAATAATATTTTTTTTTAATTTTCATCACTTTTAAGTGATATAACTTTTAATTTAAAAAATAGTTCATATTCAGATTCATCAATATTTAGAAAAAAATAAATGCATGATCAGACAATTATTGTGATTGTGATTGCGGTTGTGGTGATTTATTTTTCTTTTTAACTATTCGGAGTTATTCTTGTCACATGTATTCACGAATTGTAGGATCACTAATATTTGCTTTCAATTTTTGTTATTTTGAAATTTAGAATAACATTTAATTTTATACTTTGAAAAGAATAAAATTTTATATTACATGAAGATTATATAGGGTGATTATTTGGATAAAAAAGAGGAATGAAAGACTTTTTATTATGAAATAAGAAAAAATTAAAAATGAAATAATAATATAAAATTGAGGAGAGAAAATAAAACAAATTAAATAAAAAGAGTAAAATAGACAATTGAGTTAAAATTTTTTGTCTACAGAAATTGAAAACTCTATATTTCAATAGTAAAATAGATAATATGGTTGGAGATTAAGGCGTGTCCAAAATTTCGAAAGGATGGATGTACTATTACGAAATGCATCTAAGATTAAAAATTGGATGGATTGGACATTTATGTTTTTAACACTGAATTGTAGGTCCAAAATATATAATACTAATAATTTTGAATTTCAATACACATTTGATTCAATAATATAGAATCTTAACAGTGACATTTCTTTTAGGAATTTTCAGTGTAACACACTTGAAAATTTTGAAAGATTAAAGCAAAAAATTTGTTTTAAAAATAAATTCGAACGCCAAAAGTGTTACCAATAATCATTTGGAGAGGTGTTGCTAAAAAAAAATAAAAAAAATAGAAGAGGTGCACCTCATATCATCGTATTATTATACACTACATAAAAAATGAGCTTTAGTGGCAATTAATTAACAATTGCCGCAAATATGTATTTTTAGCGGCAATTAGCACTCTTTGTATATGTTTCTACAGGATTTAGCGATATTGGATCGACTTTAGCACTCTAATTATTGTGTCTATTTATTGCCGCTAAAAGTTATTTTTGTTATAGTAATATGATAATTTCAACGTCGATTTACACATTTATATTTAAATATTTTTTTAAAAATATAAAACACTACTATTTTATTTTTAGTTTTATTTCTTTGCAAAAACAATGAGCTAGGACCACTCTAAGTATTCAAAATATATATACACATTATACATATATAACACTACTATATATATAATCTAAATATGAGAATGGGTGTTATGACCCAAAGTACCCCCTAGGCGTAACCGTCGTCCTCCTCCTCTACGAGGACTAAGACAAGCCCTTAGCGTTCGTCATAGCACATCATAGGTAAGAAAATATGAAAAAATTAAAAACTTTTGCTTATATAGCAAGGAGGTTTACATAAACCTCTACATAGGAAGAATACATAGGCTTCTCGCATAAACAACATACAACATATAGAAATTTAGTCTAATACTTTGTCTCACATTAAACCATCTATAAAATGAATCACAATAGTTTGGGCAAAGCCCTTAGTCTATTACAATATGCCATATAGACTACAATGAAAGTCTCAACATGAGAATGGATTAATTGTCTCAAAACATAGACAAGACTAATAAGGCTTGATGAGTGGCTTTATCCTTGGAACTCATGAGGACTCACCAATTGACTTAGAAAAGATCCAAGTCTTCTTCTTCAATGACCACGAATCTCCTCAATGGCCCGAACCTAAAATGTTTGGAAAAAAGGGAAAAAATATGGGTTAGTACAAACCACATGTACTAAGTATGACTCCTATGCACAAATTCATCAATGCATGAGAAAAGGACAATTTAGTCAAAATCATGTTTTTTTTTTATCAATTTAACACAACATGCATATATCAAAAGCATAAGAAGTCAATTCAACATAATAGTAACCCAACCCATAGATCACCCAAGCAATACTTGTGCAATGCCAAAGATAGAACCCCAAAATCCTATCAAGGCTAAATATCACATTAAGCAACCCACTTCATATTTACAATATATTCTCATAATTCATCATAACATGGTTAATACATGTATACAACTCATAGCTTATCAACATAATCATAATAATAGTCATAATCATAAAATGAACACTACTAGAACCATCCCTTAGGACCCCACATGTGCAATGAGTAAGAGAAGTCTCATACCTTCCCTTACCCTATGTAGAAGCCTTCAAGACAACCCTAATAAGAGTTCACCTACTTAAATTATTCATTTAATTTAGGGAAAGAAGTGCAATAAACGACATGAGACCATGTGAGCTATATGGAATCCGGTGTTCTACTCCCCACCGAAAAGAGAGGGTTAACACTTGCCTAAGGTGTAACCATTCGTACGTAGCTATCTAGGTGGATCCACTAAGCTAGAGTTCTATGTGGACACATAGTTAAGGGTCAATGAGATTGTTGCTAGAAACCTTGACTTACTAACGTGGAGGTTTCCATCTCATGAGACAACACATAATTAGGGAATCCAGACTTACTAACGTGAGGTAACCCATGTGGGAGGCCGGACTTACTAACGTGAGACCTCCATCTCATTTACATGCCCTTTCGGTTCTAAGCAATTATTACCTTTAGTAATCATCTTATGACATCACACAAGTTCACATTAGTCTCTTCTAGACCCTTATGTAAACATCCTATCATAATAGCTCATAGGTGATCACAAGTGAGAACTATCCTTTCACTTTAGGTACATTATCATAATCATGAGAAACTACATTCAATCATATAGTAAACATATCATAACATAATTACATAATCCATAGCCAATTTATGAATCTAGGGTTAGGTATGAGGGACTCTTATCACCAACATCACAACAACACAATTAGCTATATCATCACTATCACCTAAGTAGATTTCACCTTGCATAATTGAGATCAAAGGAGAATCAAGATCATACATCATTTCCCTTCATGGGACTTCATACTTCAATACCCAAGAACTCACAACCAACATATGAAATAGAAAAATTCATGAAGTATTAACATAACTAAAATCAAAGTAAACAAGTGACATGTTCATCACCCTCAACAATTCACCTTAATCAATCCAATAAATTAGGGATTTGGGGGAAGGACATGGGTCAATGGAAAACTCATAGGAATTCATCAATTAACCATTAATGCACACTTAGAAAATATTAATTCATCATAATTCATCACAATTGATTCAAAATTTCGTTTTACAAAGAAGATTCATGTGAGGAGAAAAAACCTTGTTTTGGGGGATTTAGAAATCATCTTTTGAAGGACCTCTTGGGGAAATGATTCCCAAGAGTGAAATAAACCATACCTTATAGATGAGAAAGCCATGAAATTGGGTTGAAAAACTTGAAGGCTTGATCTTCTTCTTGGAGCTCTATGGGTCTTCAATGGAGTTTTGGAGGAAGAGAGAATTTGGGAGAGAGATAGATTTTTGAGTTCAACTTGTAGGACTTGATTTGAGTGATAAAATTGACCTAAAACTGACCCTAAGAAATTATATAATCACCCATTAAATTACCCAAAAGATCCCTCACTTAAATGAGATTATTTGTGAAGTCAAAACACCCAAAATACGACTTTTACGATATTTTAGAAGTATGTGCGCGTCGCGAAGCTAATTCCCCAATTTATTTTTGAATTTTGAGCTGAGGGAGTAGGGTCCGTGTCAGCCCCGCGTCGCGAGGCCAACTCCAGATCTCCACCAAAAGTTGGGTGTGAACTGCGTACCACGGTCCGAGATGATAGAAATGGGCACCTCGTGAAGCCTTACTATCTCTTTACATACGCCTTAGATAGTTGCTGAGCATTTTAGTCGGTCCTGACTTGAATAAAATGGGTTGACTTAGCTAATCTGTCAACCACTACCCGAATTGAATCATACTTTCTCAATGTCTAAGGGATACCAACTACGAAATTCATAGCTATTCATTCCTACTTCTATTTCGGAATTGGCATTCTCTGAAGCAAACTTACAGGCCTTTGGTGTTCATATTTTACTTGTTGTCTATTTTGACACTTAGCCACAAACTTCTCTATATCTTTCTTCATGCTCGACCACCAAATGAGTTGCTTCAAATCTCGGTACATCTTGGTCACACCCGGATGAATGGTGATGAGTCCACCAATTGAACTCATTTAGGGCTTTATTTTGATATAAATAGTGTCCTCAAATGCTTATTTTGTCTCAATATCTGATGAAAACTCTTAAGTTTCAGGTATTTAAAGTTTTAGTGGAAGCATGAACACTTAAGCGTAAAAAGGAACAAAAACACTGAAAAGAACGTAAAACCTGAAGTTTGAGCTTCGCCAATCACACTTGGAGAATCGCCAAAGGAAAGCACTCCGCCCTTTGTTCCAGTACGCGAAGCCCTGAAGGAAGTGGATCAAAAGGCGATGAAAGGAGCAGTTGGCGTGTCACTGATTAGTCACGTGAAGTAGAGGTATACCGCCCAATGATCCAGGACATAAACATGCTGAAGGCAAAGCACAAGATACCACATTATTCTCTAAAGGCTCTCCCTAAACCTTCATCATCATACATCAAACAACTAGAGAAGAAGCATATTCAATCACATCACTATAGCATTCATGCAAGATCATATAGACAATACAAGAGTACCTTCACTTATTACTTTCACATATAACATATCATGATCATACCATAGTTCACATAATAATGCCGACAAGGCCATGTTCATAACATATATAACAAGTAAACATCGCCACCATAAGTGGACCATACCAAACGACAACAATTCAATATCAATTCAGTGCTTAACAAAGGAATTATGTCAACTCACCACCTTCCAATAGACATAGTCACCATTCCTTAGCCTTTCTAATACAATTCACATAACAAAGGATCTTTACAATAACAATGAATACAAAAATAGGCCAACAGTTCCAGATATCAATGATCCATCAACACATAATATAGATATCAACATTATAAGGTAGACTATGAACAATTCTAACATCAATCAATACATAATTCAATAGTCCAATACAATCTACACATGAATTCACTATAATTAAGTCATGATCAATTTACCCACATTAGAGCCAAAAATAGGAATTCAAGGAATACATGGGTTCATAGGAGTTTTGATCTTAAAACACTCAATTAGCATTTATCAATCCATAAAATAACAATTTAAACCTTTTCATGCAAGAATCCATGCTTAGAATTCAAAACTAGGATTTCAATATAATGTTTTTGAAAAGCCTTTGGAATTGACTCCTTGAATGGAAGAAGAATCAAGGATGAAACACCATAACTTTATTGAAGAAAATCCACAAAATTTGATGGAGGAATCATTGAAGAACTTCAATCCTAGCTTCACCTTGAGTTCTAGCCTAGATCCAAAAATTCACCTAGTTCCGTAATCAATTTCCTAAAGTTCAAACCTAAGGAAAAGTCCAAATTCCTCCAATTAGCATAACTTTAATGGGATAAAAATAATTCGATACACATAATATTTAATTACTTATCTCAACATTTAAAAAAATAATTTATAATGTGAGCAAAAGAAAATAACCTCAGATTGATGTAAGTTAATTATAGACCACTAGAGTTAACCACAAAAATTTGCCTTAGTCTGCTAATTACTTGCTATATTATTTTACTCTCCTCCAATAATCACCTTATAATTGTATAAGAATTCCCCCCCACCCCCACCCCAAGTAAGTTGGTGATATATTATCACTGAACTGGCACATCAATAAGTGGCAGTCAAGTTTGTTGCCACATCAATTTGAGAACAATTCACTTTGATACAACTTACTAGTATCAAAGTTTATCCATAAAAATTATTAATTACAATCAATTAATAGCACTACTATTTCTTCTAATCTCGCCATTAATTCCAGGAAATGTACTAATATTTGCACCTTCACCATAACTCCAACAAATTTATTCTCAAGTCAAACCCAGATGTTTATAAGTTATTGGCTATTGATGAAACACAATTATCCATCAAATTATCCATATTCACGCTACCCAGGAGAAATCTTTTCACTCTAATCTCTTTTCAAACCAACACCAAGTTAATAATAGTATACATCAAACAAGCATTAACCATATTACTAAGCAACAACCATACATAAACAGTATTTATTTGGGCTATTCGAAGCCGCCACTCTTCTTTATCAAACATGTATGTTCTCTCTCGTCCTAATTATAATAATAATAAGCCTCTTTTATTTATTTTAATAAATGGGCCAGCAGAAGAGATTAAACAACTTATGTACTTGAACGATTAACCAACAACAACACATAAAAAAATATACTATTTAATAAATACCCACCAACTAAATAAATTATTTAAACTACCCCCGTAAATTCATAATTATAGTTACGAATAGTCCAAAGTACCCTTTAAAAATCTATCCAAAAGTATTTAATGAAATAAAAGGCTCTAGTACTCAAAACGATCAAATGAGTCGTTACATTAGATACCAATTTACCCATCGTTAGTCCTAAACGATCAAAAGAAGGTGAGGGTAAGAAAAGACACCTCATGTCTCAAGGATTCCCTCAAATATTTGTACTCAATGTCTGATCTCAAAAGTATCAAACTAACCACTTGGAGATCTACACCTCCTCCCATAAAATGCCTCAAATAGGGACATCTCAATACTCTAATGATAAATGTTGTTGTATGTAAACTCAACTAACGACAAACTATTCAGTAGTGGACTCTTCAACTGACCGATTCTCTAACTAGACCGTGACGCAACCATCATGACAAATATTTTCTAACATAACCATGATAAAATCCTTATTCAATATTGGGTACAATCAGAAGTGAGCCTGAACCAGCCACGACACTCTCATAATGCACAAACCATCATAGATCTTATCAAGATTACATCGTCACAACATAACATTTCCTCAATCTTAAGCTATAAAAATATGATCTTTAGACATCAAGTAATTGAACTCATCTGACTGAAAGATGGAAATGATCAAGCACCCATCATCGAGTGAGACACCCAAGCATACAAAACCTCTCACAACACTGTCGAAATGCTACATTAGTAGCTATTATAGACAAACTATATGAATGACAAAACTAGACCCAATAATCTCCATATTCAATCACACATAGCCGCAACATGATACTAATGATAATATAGATCTTAAGTCTATCACACAACTGTAAATTTTCATGGTAGATCTCCTATAAATTCTCATAAGCAAAGTTGTATGTTGAACCACATATACTTCAATAGCCCAAAGACAATACCAAATATGTCAATT
Organism: Solanum sitiens; assembly: GCA_016801875.1. Taxonomy (NCBI): domain Eukaryota; kingdom Viridiplantae; phylum Streptophyta; class Magnoliopsida; order Solanales; family Solanaceae; genus Solanum; species Solanum sitiens. The sequence continues at coordinate 1,599,155 of JABWTJ010000226.1, forward strand.
GAGATAACCAATTATGCCTAAACATCCTACCCAAGAGGACACTCACAGAAATGGTACACCCAATCCACTATGATGAAATCACCAATATAAGCAAAAACACACACGGATGGAGAAAGTGAATCATACTCTACACCATGCCCTATGAAGTAGTTAGTCACATAGGAATGTACAAAATCAAGGTAGAATAACCTTAGATACTCCTTCCATAGTGCCTATATTAAAATTTTTCATTCATCTAACTCTATCTCTTTGATTTTTATTTTTATTTTATTTTATTTTATTTTTAGTTTTTTGCTACCCACAATCACCAATTTAGTCCTTATTATAATTGCACACATACTTGGTTTATTGAACGCCACACTAAATTGAATACTTCTATACTAACAGAACATTATAACCACACGAATCATCTACCTTACTTCCAAACCATCATTAGTATCAAAGTATTCTTATTAAATACATGTTCAAATTATATGTATCTCTCTTTCTATTTATGCATTTCTTGACAAATATGAGTTCCCAAACAAGGCTAATAACTAATTTCAAATTTGATGGTACCTTTCCATCGAGATAAAACTATTAAATCAAACTCAAATTCAACTTCACACCTCTTTCACATACCATGCTTTAGCTACCATTTTGAACCATCACATACCTCATGCCAAGACTTAGGGAAATTCTTGGTGACTCAATTTATTTTGTATACTATAAGCTCATAACATCTATTCACCATCAATGACTATGTAACACATCTTAACGTTCTATGTAAAATTATATCTCATCTTGTACATCATTCTTAAGTCATCTATCACATTTTGAGCAATCTAACCCCAAGTAAAACACTAAATTTTCATACCTCACTGTTTGTCACCCAAATCAAAACTCAATCTTTATAATATTCAATGATAAACTCCTAGTAAGTGTGTACCAAACTAGTTCACATATTACAGTAATATCTAAACACTTATGCAAAAATCAATATAACCTTCAAGGATTTATACGAGAGGTCTTATTCCTTCACCTTTCTTAAATTTTTCTCATAACACAAAATTTAAAATATCTTGAACTGTTCAATACACCAACTCTCGTTCCTTTTGCCGACTCACTTACCAATCTTATTCTTTGTTAAAAAATCTTTGCCATTTTTACCTTAGCCTCTAAATCAATACATAACGTGAAACCCCCTTAGGTCTTTTAACAATCAAAAGTAACTAAATTTCCTACTTAAATACTGCACAAGTCTTTCCAAATGCTCAATACCCAATGCGATCAATCTTTTTTTTACCATATCAATTCATACCTTGATAAAACATATCACCATAAATGTAGACGTATAATGAAAGAGAGAGAAAAAAAAATATTGAACTGTAAACTCAATTGTGTACTCAATCATCTTATACATCAACATTAGCTCATACCTTGAAAATATTTAGGAATTCATGTATTTTAGCTTATCATTGATCGCCTCTTCATTTATCTTATCATATCCTTCGCTAAAAATTCAATATTACTCATTACTAAATTTAACACCACAATAGAACTTAACATCCTACTTGAGTTGAACATATGTACACTCCTTTCTTAAATTTTATCCAATAACTTTTAACCAATCTGATGAATCTATGACACTATAATCTTAACCAAAACAAAACAAATAAACCACGCATCCCTGAACCGAATTCTCAACTCTTTCATAAATACATTTTTAATCCATGAAATCAAAGAAAATATTCCCGCTCTCACCTATTTTTGAAGGCTACACATCCCACAAATTTTATCTTATTTTAATTATGACTCTAGCTTCTTTTCTATTCGAGCGATGCCCCAACATCTCCTAAAACTTTCCATACAACCACATTACTCACTAAATAGTAGAAATTCACAACCTTAGATGCTCACAAGTCTTTATTACCATACAAAATTCATTTAACCAACAAATCCTTATTATATAGTTTCATCACAATCACAATCCCTCACGAACTCTTTTCACCATCATGCTCAGTTAGTTCTTGTTATCACCAGAAGTGAACCTTTTTCCTAACCTGACACCTTAAACTCAGGTATACAATCAAATTTAAGGGACTAACCCAATTTTTATATGCACTTTCTTACTAAAATCTTCAATTTACTTCACCCAAGTATACCCACTAGGACTTTATTTTCCTATAAATTTGTCATTTCAATATCAATTCATCCTTTTGTAGCTTAAGATAAAATTACTAGTCCTCATTCAGAACCCTCAAGATATTTCACAACCCAAATGAATTAGTACCATACCAAAGATCCACCACTATAATACATCATACCTACCGAGAAGATCATATCCAAATAGGTCACACATTTCTACCATTAAAAAAATTCAAAATATTATCAAACTCTTTCTTAGATCAGGTTGATGACAAAAATAACACACATCATAACTTTAACCAAGTAAACATCAATATTATTGTAGTAGTTGTATCATGACCCTGTTTTTTTATATACACTTAATCTATAAAATCTTAGTAGAGATTCTTCCCTCAATTAACTCAACAAAGTTTTATTATTCACTAAGCAACTCATATATCTTATGAGAACTTTACTAACTACAATTTTCCAAAGTAATGATATTCATTATCTAGCCATCCCTTACGAACTTTTTGAATGTTATCACCTTGGCAAAGTCATCTTGCTTCACCCCATCTACCTCATATCCATTAAAATCCAGAGAATATACTTCTCCATGAAGAACCCAGAAAATGCTACCCAAAGCATAGGTAGTGTTGTTACAGGCAAGACTCAACATGAGACTGCCACCACATTTTGCGTATCCTCGAAACTAGTATGTCACAACTTAACACTAAGTTCCTCCACTATATTCATTTTATGAAGCAGCTTAAAACAATCAACGATGAAAACATAAACATCTTCAGAATCAATAACCATGAAGAATGAGGGTTTCAACTTTATGAACTTAATTAAAAAATAATATCATGTTGATCACTAGTTATTATAGGCTCTGAAGTCAATCGAGAAAATATATGTATTTCCAAGGGCACATTTTTTTCCTAGTGTTATTTCAACTTATAGCACTCTAATACTAACCATATGTAAAATAGAGTGAAGAAGTTCAGATACCAATTTGTATCGCCTAGATACCAATTGGATTCAAGTAGTATTACGAAAGAAAGAAGGAATGGAGTTTTCATAAAGTCCTATAGCCTCTCGAAGAAAAGTAAAGGTGTCCCCATATCGTTCCGCAAGTGTCACGACTAGAATCTAGACCCCAGACGATACCGGCGTCGTTGACCTCTCAGAGGTCGCAGACAAGCCTACTTACGTCATTCTTACTTCATCTAGGTTAATTTTAGCGGAAAATTTGAAACTTTTTGTTTCTTATCATGCATAAAGGTCATTCTACTTACATTCATAATGTTCACAATCAACCATCTAACATTAAGATTATCAACTGAAAGAAATAGTTCAATACGACATTAAATGTATAATTGCCAAAATGGCACCAATACAATGTATGAAATAAAAACGGAAAGAAACACTAGTGGAACATACTCCACTAGCTAAAGCCTACATCTAAGCTAGATAGTATCGGTAGACATCCTCGAAAGCATGAGGGCCTACCAAGTCCGGATGAAAGCTCCACGTCCGGATAGCTGCAACGTCAACCTGTAAGCTCTAGCGTCCACCTGTGCCTGCACCTAAAAATATAGAGTTGTATGGGATTAGTACACACATGTACTAAGTATGGGTATATGCAAGCACACACCAAGGACATGCATGAGTAAGAATAGCTCTTTTCTAACAACATGATTATGAAAAGTCAAGTATGTGGACTTGCCAAATTTGGATTAGAAAAGTTAGTGAGCTTGCCAAATTGGAATAGGAAAGTCATGCCATGAGAGTAACATGCATCATCATACATATCATATTGCACACAGCACATAACATCTTACACATAGTACATAACATATTGCATATAGCACATAACATCTTTTCATATCATTCGTTCATATGCCATGAGACCTTGGAATCATGGACTTGACATTAAGACTCCCAAAATGAGGGCTCAACATATGGGACCTCAACTAGGGAGTCTTCGTTAGCAAACACAAAGTCTGCTTCATTCATTCATACGTACTTCATTTCATTTCGTTCATAAGCTAGTGTGAACACCAGCTATACCTAGGATGTAGTTTAAGAATCTCATTGGGTTCACTGTGCAATGACCAAGAATGACCTAATGTCATTGCTTGAGTCTAACTCACCTCTTGATCATCCTATCCTAACACCTTTGGTATCATTCATTTCATTATGTGCATCATTTGAGGCTGGCCTCATTCATTCATTGGGAACTTTAACTTTAACCGACATAGATCATGTGAGCATCATGAAATCCAGTGTCTCCCCCACACCAAAAAGAGGTGGAATCACCGGCCAAAGTGACCCAAAACATGTTAGCGAACATGGGAATTGAACCCCGCCAGATCCCTATATTGGCAGTATAGGTTCGAAGACTAGGAGATTTAAGGAGACCCATACCCGGCATGCCGGACAGTATCATCTCATGGGAGTTAAGTGAACCTCCGCCCTTCCCGAAAGAAGGCATCACCGCTCATAGCTAGTCTATCGGTGCTCAGTATAAAGTTCCATTTCATTCAACTCATACGTCATGGAAGCTGGCTTCTAGTATGAGGACATCATAGCTCATTAGATGATTTCTCATCTCATCATTAGTATTAAGTATACATTATTCTCAATACTTTCATTAGAGTGTTCATAGAGACTGGTCTCTTCATTAACTTTACACTCTCATAGGTGAGTACGTTTTGTAAACATTTACTGAGGCTCATTTGAGATTGCTCTCATCTTTCACATTAGCCTCTTATCATGTTATCACCACATTCATTAACATTAGCACATTTGCTCTTCATAATTACTCACCCCTAATTACGTGAATGTTCATTTCATCATATGTCAATGCACTTGGCCATTTGTGTTTTTCACACTCTTACTTAACCCTTCTAGGGTTTCATCATTTCATTACATAATATTGATTTCATCGTATGCCAATGCACTTGGCCATTTAGTGTGTTTTAAACTCATACTTAACCCTTCTAGGGTTACATCATTTCATTACATACATCTTAGGTTCACTTATTTTTAAACGTATGCTAGACTTATGGGTCTATACATACAAGCCATGAGGCTTCATTCATAGTTCGTTTAAGTGATTCATATCTTCCTAAGATTATGTGGTACAAGACTTATGCATCTTGTATGTATGCCAAGATCTCAATTTCGATCTAAGTAGGCGGCATTATTCTTGAACATTTAATTCACGTATGACTTATGTATCAATACGAAATTTGGGCAAGGGAACTCGGTTTCTAATCCCTTGGACAACACTTACATTTTTCATTTATTTTATTTTGGTCCACACGGCTTGGGGACCCAAGATCGAGCCCCAACACCTTCGTTTCCTTTTAATTTCTTTTCTTTGAAATCTCACTTTCTTGGCCGAGGGATTGTGGGATCGAACCCCCACAGCCCCCTTTTATTTTAATTTATTTTTCTTTGACTTCTTTCGAGTTGACCATGAGGGTGTGGGTTCGAACCCCACAGCCTCACTTTATTTTTCTCTTTAATCCCTAAATCAGCCTAGAGGTCGTGGGTTCGATTCCCACACGCCTCAATATTTATTTTCTTTTAATTTCCTTAAGTCTGTCTGAGAGGTTGTGGGTTCGAATCCTACTCCTCTCATTTCTTATTTTCATAATTCATTTCCAGCCAAGGTCATGGGTTCGAGTCCCACATGCCACATTCCCTTTTTCTCACCTTATTTCATTGATTTTTAACATGGTGAGGTCACGGGTTCAATCCCCAGTGATCTCATATATTTTAATTCATTTTTCATAGCATGAAATTCTCCTTAGCTTGGCCGAAACTCATCAACAAGCTACTGGAAATTTTTGCAGCCTATTTTCTCACTTCTTTCACATTAAATGTTTAGACGTTTTAAGTAGTTTTTTTGTGAGTTCTTTAGGTGCATTTTCAAGATTTTGTTCGATAAAGAATTGCACTCAAATCAGCATTTTTACATCACTTATGAACATCACGATTTACATAAGTTTGTGCACGTAAGAATACAACCATAATACATCATTCTTTGAGCCTTAAACCGAGGGCTATAGGTCACAGTTCACATTTTGCACACACGTACACATAGTTCAAAAAACATGGGTTGTCATTCATACGATTTCAAACATACATTCATGAACATATTCATCACGAAAACACATTACACGCCTAATATCTACCAGCAAACATACCCAACCTACGAATCAATTGGAGCTAGTGACAGGGACATGCAACGGGGAACAACTCTAGTTTTCGGAATAGATTCGTCTGAACCTTAAGGGTCTCTTGGGAAAGGGACCAAGAGAGAAGAGAACCCATACCTTTTATGACGTTCAAACCTTGAAGTTGCTGCCCAAACCTTCTCCAAAACTCACGTCCAATCCAAGTTTCAACACCAAACTTTCGACGGAAAAACCTTTCTTTGCCTAACGTGTTTGATTAGTTGTTTATTTATAATTTTCGTTGTGAGTTCTTCAAGTGTGAAGAACTTTGGTTTATCTTCTGTTCTTGCACGTTATTTGGCAGAGAGAACATGAATATGAAGAGAGAATAATCGTGAATGTTGAGGAGATAGACGTGAGAGAGTGAGAGTTTTCTTAGGCTTAGGAGTCTATTTTAGGACTTAGGCAAATAAGGTTTTATTAAATGGTTAAAAATATGATTTCCTTTTTATTTTAAATCATCTAATAAATAATAAATATTAATTAACTACATTAATTTACCAACTTAAATAAAAATAATTTAAATCATCGCTTCCACCTAGGTTCGAACCTGGGTGGAGCAAGACTTCACTCTTAGAACCCATTTTTGGCCCTCTCTCCCCAAAATGCCCCTCCACCTTATTAATTAAATAATTAATTGTATATTTAGGGTAATTACGATACTACCCTTAGCCTGGAAAAAGACCATTTTACCCCTAGACCCTCCAAACCTAAGATTTTCCCTTTTTAAGTTCGGTATAGACTCATTCGAGTAAATCTTCATATTCGAGAGCCCTACATGGCTGGACCCAACCTTTCCTAGCTCAACTAACTCCCCAAGTTACTTGGCTTGGCTGTAGCAAGGGTTCAGAGGTCTGGTTCTACGCGCATCAATCCGTGTGAACCCGGTCTAATCGTAGGCATTCTAGACACATTAGGCATTACTTAGCATATCCATAGGGTTGTTAGAGCAAGACTCTACTAGACTTGTCCTTGTGTGATGAGATCATCGAACCTAACACACTGATACCAAGTTTGTCACGACCCATAACGAGTCGTGAGTGGCACCCACACTTAATATCCTAGGTGGAAGAACCAACAAATTTAACCCCAACTTACAAAATACTATCATAATGCGGAAGCTTAAAATCTTATTAAATATTGTTTCTCAAAACCTGAAAGTCATCACATCAGGGACATCTAATCTTCACATACTAAGTCTAAGATTATTAAAGACACCAAAAAAATGAATACAATAGTTTATGTCCGAAAACTAAGGACATCATGCCATGACCAAGAGAATCCAACACACTCTTAAATGAATAGCTCACCCTGAAACCCGATATGCTAGAGATTGAATAGAGCTGAGGGCAAGTCAAAGTCACTGATAGACTCGCTGCACTCCATAAAAACAAAACAACGAAAAACACAAAGTAAGGCTCAGTACGGGGCAATATATACTGAGTAAGTATCATCGGCCAACCCAAAATAACAACTAATATACAATGAATAATAGTATAAAATCAACTATGACACTTAACTAGTGATAAACAACAAACAACATGAACCAGTGTCAACAACACTAAAGTAAGTACGTAATAAGTCAACAATATCAAGATCACACATGAGGGCTCATGCCTCCAAACCAAACCATTTTGGGAATTGAGTTCATTGAACTTGATTACATTCCATTAATTCAATATGTTTCTCCTTTAATATTATCGTGTCGGAACGTGACACTCCGATCCAATTATACCGTGTCGGAAAGTGACACTCCGATCTAATTATACCGTGTTGCAATGTGACACTCCGATCCAAAAATACCGTGTCAGAACGTGACACTTCGATTTAATCATACCGTGTCGGAACGTGACACTCCGAATCAATTATACCGTGTGGGAACGTGACACTCCGATCCAATAATACCATTAATTTATCATTTATTATCACCACTTTTCTATTCATTGATCATATTTCATCAAGCCTTCTTTATTGAAGGCATCACTTCGATAAAGAGGGTTCAAGATTATAAATTTCACGGTCTCAAGATTTCAGACCAATCACAAACCGCACAAACAAGCCACACAATCAAGTACATAGAGAACTTCACAATATCATTCAATGCACATCAATCACTACTAAGAGTTTACTATCAAATAGCATAAACCATAAGCTACCTCCACCGAAGAACTGAAGTCAGACAAGCTACTTCTTCAATGTTTTTTCCTTCTTCATTGCTTCTGCACCTTTCAAATCTATCAAGTATATGTGCATAATTCGTAATTTAACATGTCTATTAACACTCATATTATTCTATGTCTAGCATAGACCCAAAAATTCACCTAGTTTCGTAATCAATTTCCTAAAGTTCAAACCTAAGGAAAATTAAAGTCCAAATTCCTCCAATTAGCATAACTTTAATGGAATTGAAATAATTCGCTACACATAATATTTAATTACCTATCTCAATATATCAAAATATAATTTATAATGTGAGAAAAAAAGAAAATAACCTCAGATTGATGTAAGTTAATTATAGACCACTAGAGTTAACAACAAAAATTTGCCTTAATCTGCTAATTACTTGCTATATTATTTTACTCTCCTCCAATAATCACCTTATAATTGTATAATAATTCCCCCCCACCCCCCAAGTAAGTTGGTGATATATTATCACTGAACTGGCACATCAATAAGTGGCAGTGAAGTTTGTTGCCACATCAATTTGAGAACAATTCACTTTGATACAACTTACTAGTATCAAAGTTTATCCATACAAATTATTCATTACAATCAATTAATAGCACTACTATTTCTTCTAATCTCGCCATTAATTCCAGGAAATGTAATAATATTTGCACCTTCACCATAACTCCAACAAATTTATTCTCAAGTCAAACCCAGATGTTTATAAGTTATTGGCTATTGATGAAATACAATTATCCATCAAATTATCCATATTCACGCTACCCAGGAGAAATTTTTTCACTCTAATCTCTTTTCAAACCAACACCAAGTTAATAATAGTATACATCAAACAAGCATTAACCATATTACTAAGAAACAACCTTGGGCTATTCAAAGCCGCCACTCTTCTTTATCAAACAGGTGTGTTCTCTCTCGTCCTAATTATAATAATAATAAGCCTCTTTTATTTATTCTAATAAATGGACCAGCAGAAGGGATTAAACAACTTATGGACTTGAACGATTAACCACTAACAACACATAAAAAAAATATACTATTTAATAAATATCCACCAACTAAATAAATTATTTAAACTAGCCCTCTAAATTCATAATTGTAGTTACGAATAGTCCAAAATACCCATTAAAAATTTATCCAAAAGTATTTAATGAAATAAAAGGCTCTAGTACTCAAAACGATCAAATGGGTCGTTACAAAAATTGTCCTTTGATATTGTGACCTTAAACATGCCACGTGAAAAGCTGAAATTAAAATGTTATCAAACAAAGAAAGAGGACATTCTTTTTTAAACTAACTAAAAAAAAATGATGGGAGTAATAAACAACTATTATTGAATAGAAAAAATAGTGACCAAGTAAAGATGGCGAGAGTAACTTTCCTTGTATAAGTAGGGTTTGTGGTCGAGTCAATTTGGTATAGTTGAAGAGATAATATGAAGAAAGGCAGATTAAGTGCTCAAATACAAACAAAGGATGTGCAGAAGAGTGTACACACATTCTCTATATATATACATACACTATTCCGAAAGAATAGTTTAATTACTATAATTTAGCTTATTTGCATGAACATTGTAAAGGATTTTTCACTATAAATATTTTGTAATATAGATTAGTAGTACTTTTTATGATCTAAGTTTTATGTAACTATTTTTAGGTGATTTGTTTTACATTTGTAGAGAATAAATTTACTCGTGTCAGAATTCCTCTTGTTGCTTTAAGTGTATGATCATATGTTTTGATGGAAACGTGCTTATGTTGTGTTTTACTATTTTAGATACATGATCATGAGATCGAACAATGCAGATTATTATTCAAAATGACACTTATAAAGACGTGATTAATTGGAACACAATACCATGTCAATTTATGTGTTGAGGTGTTCCCAAAGAAGTTGGAAGTTCAGAATCTAATTTTTTTTCTGTTAATGGTTGAACCAAATGACAGTATAACAGCAATTAAAGCGTATATTATGTTCGAACAAAATGATAATCACACCCAGGATAATGTCCAAACTAAATAGCAATAGGAAGAGAGTAACAACGACACCAAATATTAAAATGGGTAAATATGATATTCGAATAAGTAATACAATAATATTGGTTAAAAACTTGGTAGTGTCAAAAGACTACTACTCAACACTCTTTTATTTCTTACAACTCACAATAATATTACTTCCACACTATTTTCTCACAAACTAAGAAGTAGTTTGTGGATTACTCTCTCTACTCTCTATTGCTTCTCTATTTTTTGGTGTGTCTTCAAGTGTTAAATTACTACTCTATTTATAGAGTTTTTTTGAACACTTGTTACATCAGTAGTGACATAATGTGGTAGTCAATTTCAACAAAAAATTAGCTGCCTAAGTCTACCAAATTTATACCAAACTTTGACTACCTACTTCCACAAATGTGGCTTTCAACTTTCACATTGATGACTACCAATTTTCACATTTGTGGCTAGTAATTTCACCAAGTGTGGCTGCCAAATTAATTGCTGCCAAGATTTATTTCCACATATTATTCAAGAGGAAAAGGGTATTCCTTTTAAAAAACAAAATTTGTTGAATGAAGATGGAGGAGTTGTGAGAGATGCTCAGACTCTTTTTTCTGCTGGAATCACCAAATGTTCTACCTTAATCCTTCGATATGCACCAATAACGCAAATCACTGTGAGGACGTTGTCCGGTCGCAAGTTTAAGTTAATGGTTGAGTGTGATAACACAATTGCAGATATTAAGGCTGCCATTTCAGGAAAAAGAAGGTATCCGATTTCATAAACAGAGGTTAATCTATGCTTGAAAATGACCACTCTTTCATGGACTACAACATTTGCTATGATAGTCAGATAAATCTTGTCTTGAGGATGTGTGGTTGTTGAATATTAGCTAGCTAGTATTATGAATATTGTTTGTTTGTTTTTTTTTTGAAATTTTGTTTGTTGAAGGTTTGTTTTTATCCAATTTGCATTGTCTTTATGTAAGTTTATTAGTTTTTATCATCGTTGGTTTAATATTATTGTACTAAAATGATCCGTTGAAATGGTGTTATTTGCCTTTTGCCTCAATAATTTTATGCATTTGTTCTACTTATTAAATACTCCCTTAAGAAATTTCTACCAAACAAACCCTATATGTTTCCTCAATTTTTCCTGTTTTTTATGTACGATCTTCCCTAATTTCTTACTCTGTCCCTTACAATTGAGGTAATACGATTTTGAAATTCAGATAAGTTTCCCTTCAAATGTAATTTTTTATATATCTTTTAAATATTTGAATTGTTAACTATTTTGATATATAATATTTTTTATATTGTTTATAAAAATATAAATTTTATTTAAAAAAATAAAAATTTAATGCATAAATTGCTTGTAGAATTTAAAATGTTTGACTTTCGAAAAAGAAAATGTGTCACATAAATTGAGACTAAAAGAGTAATATACTTAAATAAAAGTAGTCACTAAAATGACTTTAATAAAGATTATATAAATATAAGTGTTCTTATATTTTAAAACATCATATCTAGTCAAATGTAACGAGGGGAGTAATAAAAAATAATTAATAATATTACTGTTAACAGGAAGGTAATTGATATTTTCTTTGTCAAAACACAATAATTGTTCTCTATTAAATTGACACATCTCTTAAGAAATAATAAATAATAGACAGAGGCGAACCCAAGACTTGAAGATAGGGGAGACACCACTAAGAGTGACTCAAGGCTAGGATAAGGTTAGGAGTGACTTAAGGGTAAGGTTAGCGGAGCATCCTTCTTAGATCTCCGAAAATTTTGAGGCCCCAATAAGTTTTAATAGTGAATTTAATTATTTTATTTTACTTTAATCAATATTGAACATTATAATTAAAAAATAAAAAATTAAAACTAATTTTTGTGAAAAAATCACGTGCATTTCCCTTTACATATTCATTTTCAAATAAGTAGCAACATATGCAAAATACAACATCTTTCTTCATACTATACTCCAACCATTTAGAATATGAACCCCTAAATCATGTCTTACAAAATCGACGCATTTTTGTTCCGAATTTAGTTTTAGGTTATTTCATTATCATTAATATCCGGTTGACAAGGACCTTGTTGAATATAGTGTCTTCTGACTTCATCTCGTATTTTAGGGTATATTTATCAATGGATATTCTTTCTCCATGATCCAGTTTAAGTTATAAAACACGAAGAATTGTCTCTAAAACTATAACGTGGTTGAAGAAATATGTTTTGTCAAAAATCTATCAATTTCAAATCAAAAGAATCAACAACAAATTATTAAAAAAAATACGTTTATAAAGAAAAGAACTAACAAATTTATACGAGATAATTGGAGTAGGACTTTAATTATGCAGTGAATAATACTTTTAAGCGATAGTTTTCTTAGAAGTCTTATATTTTGTTTAAAATTATTCTAGGAAAAGTTAGTCTTATATTTTGTTTAGAATTGTGCTAAGACTTTTATTTGTTTTTAAATTCAATTAAGAAAGAAATGGTACAAAAATGTTTTTTTTTAAGAGAAAAAACTGAATTTAAAGTTTAAAAAGATGTTACCTTTGGCAGGAATCCATAATGGGAGAAAAGTTTTTTTGTTTTTTTTTTTAAGAAAAAGAGAAAAAACTTAATTTTAATTTTTAAAAAGGATACCTTTGATGGGCTTCGATCTCGCGCGGTCGCACTGCTAATAGGCGACTTTGACCAGTGCATCCACAACAATAGGAATGGCAATAGGGCAGGGCAAAGATAGAGCGGGGCAGGGCAAGATAGGACACTATTTAAATGAGGCGGGGTAGGGCGGGGCGTGTCAAAGCTAATATTTTAAAACATTAGAAGAGCAGGGGCAGAGATGAGTTGTGTTGGGAGAAAAGGCCCATTATTCAATTGTGCTTGTGCTGATCCCAAAAGCAAAATAAAAAAGGGAAGTTTTGAAAAACAACAATATTTTAACATTTAATAGGATCTCTTAGCAATACTTTCAATATTTATTAAAAATGATAATATTTTAGTTTGTTATGGGTTGTTTTATGTATTTTTTTCTTTATTTATCTTAACATAATATAATTAATAAATAACAAACTAAAGAAAATTAATGGAGGAAAATATTTCAAATTAGATTAAGTTGCTGAAAATCTTCATTACTTTCCTTACAAAAAGATTTTGAGACCTAAAATAGGTGGTATCTTTCTTTTTTCTAAAGTTCATTATTTGTTCTTATCTTTCAAAACTAGTTATTGTTATGAAACTTTATGATAATACATTAGAGTTTTATATATTAATTTATTTTAAAAAATTTTACAAATTTGAACACCTATAGTTTTATATGTTATTTGACATACTTTTCTCACAATGTGTTTATTTTATTTACCAGAATTTTGTATCCGATCTTAAATCGTAGTGGATATATGTTATTTTGCGTACTTTCCTCATAGTGTCTTATTTTATTTATCAGAATTTTGTATTCTTTCTTAATCGTATTCATTTCGATATGTATGTCATTTGTATTTGTATTCATTTTAGTTTTCATGTTTTATTTTGCTTAATGAAACTTGTATTTATTTATTAGTTCGTATTCATTACAATACATATGTCTAATGAAATCCGTAGTTATTTAATATAAACATATTTCTATTCATGTATTTTTTTCATTGTGTATTTATTTTTATCTTCAAAATTATGTTTCCTTTCCTAAGTCGTATTCATTTCAATAGGTATATTATGTGTATTTGTATTCATTCTAGTTTTTATATTATATTTTGTATAATTATATATAAAATACAAAAATAATATGATGTAAAAGTGAAATAAAACTGAAAAGTAATAAATGAATATTTGTTGTAATCATTCTTAAATAAAATACATAACTAGTTTGTATACCTTTGAAATGAATGTAAATTAGGAACAAATACAAGATGAATAAATTATTCAATGTGAGGTTTTGAATAAATACAAATTTTAAAAAACATACATATTGGTTTGAATACGAATTGAGAAATGATACAAAATTCTGAAGAAAAAAAAACTATAAAAACAAATCAAACTAATAGAAAATTGTTCTTCCTATAAATAAAATACACAACTAGTTAGCATACCTTTATGATGAATACAAATAAGAACAAATACAAGATTCATGACTATACAACATGAAGTTTTGAATGAATGCAAATATTAAAAACATACATAATAATGGTTTGAATACAAATTGAGAAGTAACACAAAATTCTAAAAGAAATTATAAATACAAAACAAATTAATAGGAGATTGTTGTTCACCTTGGTCTTCATCATGTTTTTCGAAATCTTTTGCACTCAATTTTTTATTTATTTATTAACAGTGTGTTTACTCTGACATTGCTATCTTGAACTTGAATGCGGATAGAATTATGAAGAAACTTAGATCTCCTCTCTAGAGCCATTTTAATTGCAGAGCCTACATTTTTTGAGTAAAAATCTCCAAAAATTTAACTGAAAATGTAAACAAACTTGCATAAAAATCGAGAATAATGACAAAATATTTGTAACATGAACAATGTGAATATAAACGGTGACATTGAAAACAAATCAAAGGAAATCGAATAACCTAATAGAAAGTACCTTAATCAGATTCGAAATTTGATGAAATAATGTATATCTGATGTTTAACAACCAAGAAAATTCTTGAATTAATGCATAGATTTTGTTGAAGAATCAAATTTTGAATAACTTTTGTTTGAAGAATAAAGAAAATCTGGGAACTTTTCACGATCCAAAAATGGGTGTGATGGCACTCCTCTTATCCCACCAAGACAAGTCAGCCTAACCCAATAATTTTGATAAAATGCGGAAATAAAACCAAAGTCTGATAAGAATTACTAATACGGAAACAATTCAACTTAATTCAAGCCCCAAAACCTGGTTGTCACGTGCACAAACCTCTAATTTAACACTAGAATTAAAATAAAAATACGAGTCTAAAATGAAGTTGTCTTTCAAGTTTAAACAAAGTCATAAACTGGAGTAGGAAAGTTTGCTGAGATGACAAGCAACTACCTCACAATCCTCCACAAGATGCCTCGAAAATAAAGAGAATGGAAGGTATCACGAAGATCCGGGCTCGTAACCTACAAAAAAAATTGTGGAAGCAAGGGGTAAGTACCAAACCACGCGGTACCCAACAAGCAAACCTCTAAACACAAGTTAAGTGAACAAAATACGGGTACTCCTTACACCCTATTTGAACCTCCACGCTACAGCCTAACAGTTCAAAGTTTACCAAACACACAACTCAATAACCACACTCTATCAGTTAACATATTCTCAATAACTACTCAATATTCAACAGTCACAAGTTTCACAGAGTAAAGCTCACAAGATCAGCAAAATACGTGTTCAAGTTCATCAATAATAAAAATTTGTAATGCCATGAGATGCAATGTCAAGTATAGTGATGCATGTCTTCCCTAACGATACACACCCGCTGTCTCTCAGTCTGTGACCCATGGGGGACATATCTGTCCACGCATCTGTCGCGGCGCATGACACGACCCTCGATAATAGTAACCATCGCGGCACGCGATATGTCCCTCGAAATATAATATCCATCGCGGCGCGCGATATGACCCTCGAAATGGTACATCCTCTTATCACATAATTCTTATCACAACCATGTTTCACATGCAATGCAAATGACATGCTCAAATAAAAATGAGAAGATAACCATTTTGATAACAAAGCACAATTTACGATAATGCATACAACACCACAAATAAGCAACAAGTCTCCAAATCATTCTCAACACCACACAAGGAAACACACGAATTTCAAACGCTTAACAAATGTTTAAAAATCCACTTGCCTTAGCCAATCGAATAATAGCTCTGGAATTTGAGTCTTCCCATTCCGTTGAGCTTCCGAATCGATGCAACCTATTCGAGTATATATATTCACCATAAGGTTTCAAAGCTAACAACACCCACATTATTATGTGTTTAACATTGACCTTAAAATTCACCCAAATTTATAATCAAGTTCGTAATTCTTGATGCCAACTAACATTTCGACTATCATATTTTCCAAGTTTCAAGACTAGAATTAAATTCCAATTATTTCTTTTCCAATGTCATAATTCGAATGATATTCACTTAGTACCATAAATATAATATTTAATTACACATGCCAACCTGTCAAAACTTGAATCATAATATAATGATCAAAACATAAAATTTACACCCCTGATTTAATTATAACAATACCACGTACAGTTGATCCCCTTTTTTTATTTTATTTGACAAATTTCATCCCAGCCGATGATTGGCTCATTATGGCCAATGATTGATTCATTATGGCCAATCATTGTCTCATTAGTATTTATCCAAAATTTCCAATTCTTGCTATACATTTCCAAGAATATTCACGTAACAACATACATCAATATGCATTTTCCTCTCATTCCATACTTCTGTCAAGTAATTTTATTTTTATTATTTTTTTGTTGCCTTCTTTAATTCCAACCACTAACTTATTTTCCTTAACCTCCAAAATTGACAACAAAACATAAAGAAATATAATGATAAATATAATGCAAACACCAATACATGTGCACAACCACCAGAACAAAACCTCCATATCATAGAAAACACCATTGCCACTTTCCCTTTTCTATTACCACTACTATACCCATTTAATAGTAATACATGAATTACCACTGCAATCCTCCCTTTACATCACTACTACTTAATTTAATAATAATAAACACACTAATGGTTGTCTTCAATAAATCCAAAACTAATCACTTTAAACCACCGCCCATAATCCATCAATGTAAAATAGAAATTGAATCTGAATTGAGATTGCTTACCAGGAGGCCAAATTTTTATTTCCGATCTTGCACGAAGTCACGTTTAGGGTAGTTTTCTTTTACTCTATTTTTTTTGAATAATAATTATAAGTTAAAAATATTAAATTTCACCAATTTATTTTTAACATAAGTGGTACAAATGATATAGGATCTTAAATAAATTATCATTCTAGCCCACTAACTTCTGATTAAGTCAATTATCTATAATTACTCATCCATTAATTAACTCAAGTTAAACGAATATTCAAAATTTCCAAAAATGACCTATGGGTCATCAGATTATCCACCACTAAAAATCATGTTCGTCCTTGAACATTAAGTTAGGAAAGTACCTGAAGCTTAAAAAAGTTGAGGATATCTGGCACGCATGTTAGACTTTGTCTCCCAAGTTGCCTTTCCCACTGATCGGTGATTCCACTGCACCTTCACTGAAGCAATCTCCTTAGTCCTAAGCTTTCTAACCTTCCTATCCAATATAATTATAGGCTCCTCTCTGTCTCATCTAGAATAATGGCCAACGCATGCCTAGACAACTGGCAAAAACGCGTCTCATACTCTGTAACCGATAAACCATCCTTTCTCAGATTCTCGAACCTCAAGCGACTCTCCTCTCTCACGCTCCAAGGGATAAAATGATCATGGAATGCACTAGAAAACTTCTCCCAAGTCAATGGAGGAGATCCAACTGGCAAAGCCCCCGAATAATTCCTCCACCACTCTATCGCTGGCCTATGAAGCTGGAGTGTAGCATATCAAACCCCATGTGACTCAGCTAATCCAACCACCTCTAGCAACTCTCGGCATGTAGTAAGAAACTCATGAGCATCCTCGCTCTTCCCACCCTGAAACTGAGGTGGGTCCATCTTTTGAAAAACCTCATACCTACGCTGCTCATCCTCTGTCAGAACAACCACCGGTGCAACTTGACCCCCAACTACTGGTGCAACATCATTCTGAACTGCGGGATCCACTGGTAGCTGCCCCACCGCATCTTGAATAACCGGAGCTTGCTGGTGCTCTTGGGTCTGAGTAAAGCCGTCCAACACACTTAACACCCTCAATAATGTATCCTGAAGCAAATGTGTGATTGCAGGCTCTGGAGGAACCTGGTCCTCTCTGTCATCAATCTGAGGCTCTAGAGAGACCTCTCTAGCACGACCTCTCACTGGTGCTGCTCCACGGCCACGACCTCTGGCTAGTGTCGTACCACGAGCACGAACTCTAGCTCGAGCTCTACCCCTACCCCTAGTTGGGGCCTCAACAACTGCCTCGGGAAGTGCCTCCCCTCTACCACCAGTAACATTAGCTCTAGTCCTCGTCATCTGTCAAAAGAGTATACAACAACTCAGTACTAAAGAAGGTAACCACGCACGATGAGCAAGAATGAACAAAAGGAAGTTTCTTCATAGTCTTTATATCCTCTCAGAGATAAGTGCAGACGTCTCCGTACTGATTCTTGAGATTCTACACAGACTCGGCTTGTATACACGTGAGACCTATGAACCTGGGCTCTAATACCATTTTGTCACGACCCAAAAATGGGTGTGATGTCACTCGTCTTAATCCACCAAGACAAGTCAGCCTAAGCCAATAATTTTGATATGCGGAAATAAAACCAAAGTCTGATAAGAATTACTAATACGAAAACAATTCAACTTAATCCAATCTCCAAAACCTGGTTGTCACGTGCACAAGCCTCTAATGCAAATACTAGTATTGAAATAAAAATACGAGTCTAAAATGAACTTGTCTTTCAAGTAAAAACAAAGGCATAAACTGTAGTAGGAAAGTTCTCTGAGATGACAAGCAGCTACCTCACAATGCTCCACAAGATGCCTCGGAGATGAAGAGAATGGAAGGTATCACGAAGATCCGGGCTCGTAACCTACAAAACAAATTGTAGAAGCAAGGGGTGAGTACCAAACCACGCGGTACCCAACTAGCAAACCTCAAAACACAAGTTAAGTGAACAAAATACTGGTACTCCTTACACCCTACCTGAACCTCCACGCTACAGCCTAACAGTTCACAATTTACCAAACACAGAACTCAATAACCACACTCTATTAGGTTTACATATTCTCAATAACAACTCACTATTCAACAGTCACAAGTTTCACACAGAAACGCTCACAAGAGCATCCAAACACGTGTTCAAGTTCATCAATAATAAAAATGTGTAATGCCATGAGATGCAATGTAAAGTATAGTGATGCATGTCTTTCCTAACGACACACACCCGCTGTCTCTCAGTCTATGACCCATGGGGGACATATCTGTCCATGGATCTATCGCGGCGCATGACATGACCCTTGATAATAGTAACTATCACGGCGCGCAATACGTCCCTCAAAATATAATATCCATCATGGCGCGCAATACGACCCTCGAAATGGTACATCCTCTTATCACATAACTGTTATCACAACCATGTTTCACATGCAATGCAAATGACATGCTCAAATAAAAATGAGGAGATAACCATTTTGATAACAAAGCACAATTTACGACAATGCATACAACACCATAAATAAGCAACAAGTCTCCAAATCATTCTCAACACCACACAAGGAAACACACGAATTTCAAACGCTTAACAAGGGTTTAAAAATCCACTTGACTTAGCCAATCGAAAAATAACTTTGGAATTTGAGCCTTCCCTTTCCGTTGAGCTTCCGAATCGATGCAACCTATTCAAGTATATATATTCACCATAAGGTTTCAAAGCTAACAACACCCACATTATTATGTGTTTAACATTGACCTTAAAATTCACCCAAATTTATAATCAAGTTCGTAATTCTTGATGCCAACTAACATTTCGACTATCATATTTTTCAAGTTTTAAGCCTAGGATTAAATTCCAATTATTTCCTTTCCAATGTCATAATTCGAATGATATTCACTTAGTACCATAAATATAATATTTAATTACACATGCCAACCTATCAAAACTTGAATAATAATATAATGACCAAAACGTAAAATTTACTCCCCTGGTTTAATTAGAATAGTACCACGTACAGTTGATCCCCCTTTTTTATTTTTGCTTCTATTTGACAAATTTTATCCCAGCCAATGATTGGCTCATTATCGCCAATGATTGGCTCATTAATATTTATCAAAAATTTTCAATTCTTGCTATACATTTCAAAGAATAGTCACGTACCAACATACATATATATGCATTTCCCTCTCATTCCATACTTCTGTCAAGTATTTTTATTTTTATTATTTTTTTGTTGCCTTCTTTAATTCCAGCCACTAACTTATTACCCTTAACCTCCAAAATTGACAGCAAAACATAAAGAAATATAATGATAAATATAATGCTAACACAAATACATGCGCACAGCCACCAGAACAAAACCTCCATATCATAGAAAACACCATTGCCACTTTCCCTTTTCTATTACCACTACTATACCCATTTAATAGTAATACATGAATTACCACTGCAATCCTCCCTTTACATCACTACTACTTAATTTAATAATAATAAACACACTAATGGTTGTCTTCAATAAATCCAAAACTAATCACTTTAAACCACCGCCCATAATCCATCAATGTAAAATAGAAATTGAATCTGAATTGAGATTGCTTACCAGGAGGCCCAATTTTTATTTCTGATCTTGCACGAAGTCACGTTTAGGGTAGTTTTCTTTTACTCTATTTTTTTTGAATAATAATTATAAGTTAAAAATAAAAAATTTCACCAATTTATTTTTAACATAAGTGGTACAAATGATATAGGATCTTAAATAAATTATCATTCTAGCCCACTAACTTCTGATTAAGTCAATTATCTATAATTACTCATCCATTAATTAACTCTAGTTAAACGAATATTCAAAATTTCCAAAAATGACCTATGGGTCATCACATTATCCACCACTAAAAATCATGTTCGTCCTTGAACATTAAGTTAGGAAAGTACCTGAAGCTTAAAAAAGTTGAGGATATCTGGCACGCATGTTAGACTTTGTCTCCCAAGTTGCCTTTCCCACTGATCGTTGATTCCACTGCACCTTCACTGAAGCAATCTCCTTAGTCCTAAGCTTTCTAACCTTCCTATCCAATATAATTATAGGCTCCTCTTCAAATGTCAAGTCTGGACCAGCTCCACAGAATAAAGTGAAATCACATTAGATTCATCCGGAATATACTTTCGAAGCATTGAGACATGGAAAACAGGATGAACTGCCGACAAACTAGGTGGCAAGGCCAACTTATAGGCCACCTCTCCACTCGGCTCAAAATCTCAAAAGGTCCAATGAATCTAGGGCTAAGCTTGCCCTTCTTTCCAAACCTCATCACACCCTTCATGGGTGATACTCGGAGCCAAACATGATCACCCTCCATAACCACCCACTGTGGAAGGCAAACCCACAGCAAAGTCCATAGTAATCCTCTCCCACTTCCAAGTAGGAATAGGCATCCTCTGAGATACACCCCTGGGCCACTGGTGCTCACACTTGACCTGCTGGCAAGTCAAACACCTCGAAACAAAGTCTGAAATATCCCTCTTCATCCCACACCACCAGTAATGGTGACTCAGATCATGATACATCTTCGCCGCTCCCGGATGGATGGAATATCGAGAACAATGGGCCTCCTCAAGAATCAATCTAATCAAATCGCTTGTCTTGGGCACACAAATCCGGCCTCTAATCCTTAAGACACCATCAGAATCAAGGACAACCTCCTTAGCTTCCCCTCTCAATACTTTGTCTCGAATGAGACATAATTTCTCATCATCAAACTGGTGCGCACGGATCTGCTCGACTAAAGAAGATCGAGCCTCAATAAAAGCAATAATCCCATCACTCTCTTCTGAATTCTGCAAGCGGACAAGGCTGTTAGCTAATATCTGCACATGTTTAGGCAATGGTCTCTCCTCAATACTAAGCGCTGCAAGACTCCCCATGCTAGGAGTCTTCCTACTCAGAGCATTGGCTAGAACATTGGCCTTCCCTGGATGATGCAGAATGGTCACATCATAGTCCTTCAGCAACTCAAGCCATCTCCGTTGCCTTAAGTTAAGATCCCTCTGAATGAAGATATACTGAACACTCCGTTGATCAGTGAAGATCGACCAATGCACCCCATAAAAATAATGACGCCATAACTTAAGTACAAATACCACAACCGCCAAATCCAAATCATGAGTAGGGTAGTTATTCTCATGGGACTTCAACTGCCTAGAAGCATAAGCAATCACTTTCCCCTTCTGCATCAACACACCACCCAACCCAACTTCTAAAGCATCACAATACACAGTAAAGTCTACACCCTCCTCAGGTACAGTCAACACAGGAGCCGAAGTCTACAAAGTCTTGAGCGTTTGAAAGCTCTCCTCACACTCATCAGACCACTGAAATCCCATATCCTGTCGAGTCAATCTAGTCAATGGAGCTGCAATAGTAGAGAAACTCTGTACAAATCATCGATAATAGCCTGCCAATCCCACAAAACTCCTAATCTCAGTAGGTGAAGTAGGTCGCGTCCAGCCTCTAACTGGCTCAATCTTAGCCGGATATACTCTAATACCCTCCTTGGACACCACGTGTCCCAAGAATGCCACAGAAGTAAGCCAGAACTCACACTTTGAGAACTTGGCATACAACTTCTCTTCCCTCACCCTCTGAAGTACAATCCTCAAGTGTCAGACATGGCCCTCCTCAGTCTTGGAGTAAACCAAGTTATCATCCATTAAAACAATCAAAAAAGAATCAAGGTATGGTCGAAACTCCCCATTCATCAACTCCATGAATGCTGCAGGGGCATTAGTCAATCCGAAGGACATCACTAGGAACTCATAATGCCCATATCGAGTCTGAAAAGTTGCTTAGGCATATCTGATGCCCTATTCTTCAACTGATGATACCCGGACCTCAAATCAATCTTAGAGAACAATGATGTTCCCTGTAGATGATCAAATAAGTCATCAATACGTGGAAGAGGATATTTTCTTCACTATTACCTTTTTCAAATGTCTGTAATCAATACACATCCTCATAGTCCCATCCTTCCTCTTCACAAATAATATAGGGGCACCACAAGGTGACACACTAAGGCGAATAAAACCCTTACTCAATAAATCCTGCAACTGATCCTTCAACTCTTTCAACTTTGCTGGAGCCATACGGTATGGAGGGATAGAAATAGGCTTAGTGCCCAGCTCCAAATCAATAGCAAAAGTCAATATCTCTATCGGGAGGAACACTTGGAAGATCAGAAGGAAATACATCGGAAAACTCTTGAACCAGGGGAACAGAGTCCATGGAAGGTGGTTCAACACTAGTATCCCGAATAAAACTAAAGTAAGACAAACACCCTCTCTACACCAATCTCTGAGCACGGATAAAACAGATGACCTTGCTAGGATAAGAACCACTAACACCATTCCACTCAACCCTCGGAACACCAGGCATCACTAAAGTCACAGTCTTAGCATTACAATCAAGGACAACATGATAAG
The DNA here is from genome assembly GCA_016801875.1 of Solanum sitiens. Lineage (NCBI taxonomy): Eukaryota > Viridiplantae > Streptophyta > Magnoliopsida > Solanales > Solanaceae > Solanum > Solanum sitiens. The sequence goes on from JABWTJ010000226.1 coordinate 1,623,015, forward strand.
GAGAAAGCCAATTCATACCCAAGATAACATCAAAGTCTACCATCCCCAGAATGATTAAGTCTACTCAAGTGTCATACCCAGTCAAAGAAACAAGACAAGATCGATACACTCGATCCACCACTAAGGTCTTACCCACGGGTGTATAAACACGAATAGGTACAGTCATGCTATCACATATCATATCAAATTCAGCAGCAAAATAGGTAGACACATAATAGAATGTAAACCCTGGATCAAACAATACAGACGCAGGTCGACGGCATATCGGGATGATACCTGTAATAACAACATCAGAGGTCTCCGTCTCAAGTCTCCCCGAGAAAGCATAACAGTGTCCCCCTCTTCCAGCTCCAGCCTGAGTGGTACCTCTACCCCCACTCTGCTGAGCTGCAACACCTCTACTAGAAACTCCACTGCCTCTACCTGACTGAACTCTGCCAAGGCCTCTACCCTGCGGTGCCGGTGGTCTAGTCTGAAATGAAGATCTAGGTTGGGGCACACCACGACCCCTCTGAGAAGTACATTGCCGCATCAGGCGATCAGGATCTCCAAAAAAAAAAAAAAAATCTATGTCCTGGGAACTGCTGTGTGGACCCTGAACACCCACTATAATTGCCTCGCCCTGTAGGTCACTGCTGTGAACCATACAAGCCCTGACCCGGGATATAATAACACCTAGATGTCTGACCACCCTCGGATGTCGGCATAGATGCATGAATGGGTCTCCGCTACTGAAAGGAACCACTCCCTCTTTCTGATCCCCTACCTCCATATGAGGCATCATAAAACTGACCTGATGTACGGACCCTTTTTGGGTCCCCAAACTCCTCTCTCTCCATCAATTCCGCCTCTTGGCGGCGCTCACAATGGACTGGAAAGAAACCCCCTCTCTAGATGTTCGGAATACAGCTGACCTGATAGAGAAAGTCAATCCACTAAAAAATCTGCGGATCCTCTCTGTCTCATCTAGAATAATGGCCAACGCATGCCTAGACAACTGGCAAAAACGCGTCTCATACTCTGTAACCGATAAACCATCCTTTCTCAGATTCTCGAACCTCAAGCGACTCTCCTCTCTCACGCTCCAAGGGATAAAACGATCATGGAATGCACTAGAAAACTTCTCCCAAGTCAATGGAGGAGATCCAACTGGCAAAGCCCCCGAATAATTCCTCCACCACTCTATCGCTAGCCCATGAAGCTGGAGTGTAGCATATCGAACCCCATGTGACTCAGCTAATCCAACCACCTCTAGCAACTCTCGGCATGTAGTAAGAAACTTATGAGCATCCTCGCTCTTCCCACCCTGAAACTGAGGTGGTTCCATCTTTTGAAATCTCTCATACCTACGCTGCTCATCCTCTGTCAGAACAACCACCGGTGCAACTTGACCCCCAACTACTGGTGCAACATCATTCTAAACTGCGGGATCCACTGGTAGCTGCCCCACCGCATCTTGAACAACCGGAGCTTGCTGGTGCTCTTGGGTCTGAGTAAAGCCGTCCAACACACTTAACACCCTCAATAATGTATCCTGAAGCAAATGTGTGATTGCAGGCTCTGGAGGAACCTGGTCCTCTCTGTCATCAATCTGAGGCTCTAGAGAGACCTCTCTTGCACGACCTCTCACTGGTGCTGCTCCACGGCCACGACCTCTGGCTAGTGTCGTACCACGAGCACGAACTCTAGCTCGAGCTCTACCCCTACCCCTAGTTGGGGCCTCAACAACTGCCTCGGGAAGTGCCTCCCCTCTACCACCAGTAACATTAGCTCTAGTCCTCGTCATCTGTCAAAAGAGTATACAACAACTCAGTACTAACGAAGGTAACCACGCACGATGAGCAAGAATGAACAAAAGGAAGTTTCTTTATAGTCTTTATATCCTCTCAGAGATAAGTGCAGACGTCTCCGTACTGATTCTTGAGATTCTACACAGACTCGGCTTGTATACACGTGAGACCTATGAACCTAGGCTCTAATACCATTTTGTCACGACCCAAAAATGGGTGTGATGACACTCGTCTTAATCCACCAAGACAAGTCAGCCTAAGCCAATAATTTTGATATGCGGAAATAAAACCAAAGTCTGATAAGAATTACTAATACGAAAACAATTCAACTTAATCCAATCTCCAAAACCTGGTTGTCACGTGCACAAGCCTCTAATGCAAATACTAGTATTGAAATAAAAATACGAGTCTAAAATGAACTTGTCTTTCAAGTAAAAACAAAGGCATAAACTGTAGTAGGAAAGTTCTCTGAGATGACAAGCAGCTACCTCACAATGCTCCACAAGATGCCTCGGAGACGAAGAGAATGGAAGGTATCACGAAGATCCGGGCTCGTAACCTACAAAACAAATTGTAGAAGCAAGGGGTGAGTACCAAACCACGCGGTACCCAACTAGCAAACCTCAAAACACAAGTTAAGTGAACAAAATACGGGTACTCCTTACACCCTACCTGAACCTCCACGCTACAGCCTAACAGTTCACAATTTACCAAACACAGAACTCAATAACCACACTCTATTAGTTTTACATATTCTCAATAACAACTCACTATTCAACAGTCACAAGTTTCACACAGAAACGCTCACAAGAGCATCCAAACACGTGTTCAAGTTCATCAATAATAAAAATGTGTAATGCCATGAGATGCAATGTCAAGTATAGTGATGCATGTCTTTCCTAACGATACACACCCGCTGTCTCTCAGTCTGTGACCCATGGGGGACATATCTGTCCATGGATCTATCGCGGCGCATGACATGACCTTTGATAATAGTAACTATCACGGCGCGCGATACGTCCCTCAAAATATAATATCCATCATGGCGCGCAATACGACCCTCGAAATGGTACATCCTCTTATCACATAACTGTTATCACAACCATGTTTCACATGCAATGCAAATGACATGCTCAAATAAAAATGAGGAGATAACCATTTTGATAACAAAGCACAATTTACGACAATGCATACAACACCATAAATAAGCAACAAGTCTCCAAATCATTCTCAACACCACACAAGGAAACACACGAATTTCAAACGCTTAACAAGGGTTTAAAAATCCACTTGACTTAGCCAATCGAAAAATAACTTTGGAATTTGAGCCTTCCCTTTCCGTTGAGCTTCCGAATCGATGCAACCTATTCAAGTATATATATTCACCATAAGGTTTCAAAGCTAACAACACCCACATTATTATGTGTTTAACATTGACCTTAAAATTCACCCAAATTTATAATCAAGTTCGTAATTCTTGATGCCAACTAACATTTCGACTATCATATTTTCCAAGTTTTAAGCCTAGGATTAAATTCCAATTATTTCCTTTCCAATGTCATAATTCGAATGATATTCACTTAGTACCATAAATATAATATTTAATTACACATGCCAACCTATCAAAACTTGAATAATAATATAATGACCAAAACGTAAAATTTACTCCCCTGGTTTAATTAGAACAGTACCACGTACAGTTGATCCCCCCTTTTTTATTTTTGCTTGTATTTGACAAATTTTATCCCAGCCAATGATTGACTCATTATCGCCAATGATTGGCTCATTAATATTTATCAAAAATTTTCAATTCTTGCTATACATTTCAAAGAATAGTCACGTACCAACACACATATATATGCATTTCCCTCTCATTCCATACTTCTGTCAAGTAATTTTATTTTTATTATTTTTTTGTTGCCTTCTTTAATTCCAGCCACTAACTTGTTACCCTTAACCTCCAAAATTGACAGCAAAACATAAAGAAATATAATGATAAATATAATGCTAACACAAATACATGCGCACAGCCACCAGAACAAAACCTCTATATCATAGAAAACACCATTGCCACCTTCCCTTTTCTATTACCACTACTATACCCATTTAATAGTAATACATGAATTACCACTGCAATCCTCCCTTTACATCACTACTACTTAATTTAATAATATTAAACACACTAATGGTTGTCTTCAATAATTCCAAAAGTAATCACTGTAAACCACCGCCCATAATCCATCAATGTAAAATAGAAATTGAATCTGAATTGAGATTGCTTACCAGGAGGCCAAATTTTTGTTTCCGATCTTCCACGAAGTCACGTCTAGGGTAGTTTTCTTTTACTCTATTTCTTTGAATAATAACTATAAGTTAAAAGTATTAAATTTCACCAACTTATTTTTAAACATAAGTGGTACAAATGGTATAGGATCGTAAATAAATTATCATTTTAGTCTACTAATTTCCGATTAAGTCAATTATCTATAATTACTCATCCATTTATTAACTCAAGTTAAACGAATATTCATAATTTCCAAAAATGACCTCTACGTCATCACATTATCCACCACTAAAATCATGTTCGTCCTCGAACATTAAGTGAGGAAAGTACCTGAAGCTCCAAAAAGTTGAGGATATCTGGCACGCATGTTAGACTCTGTCTCCCAAGTTGCCTCTCCCATTGATCGGTGCTTCCACTGCACCTTCACTGAAGCAATCTCCTTGGTACTAAGCTTTCTAACCTTCCTATCCGATATAGCTATAGGCTCCTCTTCAAATGTCAAGTCTGGACCCAGCTCCATAGAATCGAGTGAAATCACATGAGATTCATCCGGAATATACTTTCGAAGCATAGAGACATGGAAAACAGGATGAACTGCCGACAAACTAGGTGGCAAGGCCAACTTATCGGCCACCTCTCCCACTCAGCTCAAAATCTCAAAAGGTCCAATGAATCTAGGGCTAAGTTTGCCCTTCTTTCCAAACCTCATTACACCCTTCATGGGTGATACTTGGAGCTAAACATGATCACCCTCCATAAACACTAAGGCTCTAACTCTCCGATCTACATAACTCTTCTGTAAACACTGGGCTGTCAACAGTCTATACTGAATCATACGGACTTGCTCCATAGCATCCCTAAGCAAGTCGGCATCCAAGGAGTCCATTTCCGCCGAATAAAACCAACTAATCAGAGATCTACACCATATTCCATACAACGCCTCAAATGGGGCCATCTGGATACTAGAGTGATAACTGTTACTATAGTCAAACTCCGCTAAGGGTAAATGTCGATCCCATCTAGCTTCAAAATCGATCACACACGCCCAGAGCATGTCCTCCAACACCTGAATCGTCGCTCGGACTGACCATCTGTCTAAGGGTGAAAAGTTGTACTCATATCTAACTGAGTACCCAGGCCATGTTGTAATGCCTTCTAGAAATGAGAAGTGAACAATGAATCTCAATCTGATATAATTGAAATCGGAACTCCATGTAGTCGCACAATCTGACTAATATATAGCTCGGCTAGCTTCTCTGCCGTATACTTCACCCGAACCTGAATGAAGTGGGCAGACCTGGTCTGCCTGTCAACAACAACCCAAATAGTCATAACCACCCACTGTGGTAGGCAAACCCACAACAAAGTCCATAGTAATCCTCTCCCACTTCCAAGTAGGAATAGGCATCCTCTGAGATACACCCCTGGGCCACTGGTGCTCACACTTGACCTGCTGGCAAGTCAAACACCTCGAAACAAAGTCTGAAATATCCCTCTTCATCCCACACCACCAGTAATGGTGACTCAGATCATGATACATCTTCGCCGCTCCCGGATGGATGGAATATCGAGAACAATGGGCCTCCTCAAGAATCAATCTAATCAAATCGCTCGTCTTGGGCACACAAATCCGGCTTCTAATCCTTAAGACACCATCAGAATCAAGGACAACCTCCTTAGCTTCCCCTCTCAATACTTTGTCTAGAATGAGACATAATTTCTCATCATCAAACTGGTGCGCACGGATCTGCTCGACTAAAGAAGATCGAGCCTCAATAAAAGCAATAATCCCATCACTCTCTTCTGAATTCTGCAAGCGAACAAGGCTGTTAGCTAATATCTGCACATGTCTAGGCAATGGTCTCTCCTCAATACTAAGCGCTGCAAGACTCCCCATGCTAGGAGTCTTCCTACCTAGAGCATTGGCCACAACATTGGCCTTCCCTGGATGATGCAGAATGGTCACATCATAGTCCTTCAGCAACTCAAGCCATCTCCGTTGCCTCAAGTTTAGATCCCTCTGAATGAAGATATACTGAACACTCCGTTGATCAGTGAAGATCGACCAATGCACCCCATACAAATAATGACGCCATAACTTAAGTACAAATACCACAACTGCCAAATCCAAATCATGAGTAGGGTAGTTATTCTCATGGGACTTCAACTGCCTAGAAGCATAAGCAATCACTTTCCCCTTCTGCATCAACACACCACCCAACCCAACTCCTAAAGCATCACAATACACAGTAAAGTCTACACCCTCCTCAGGTACAGTCAACACAGGAGCCGAAGTCAACAAAGTCTTGAGCTTTTGAAAGCTCTCCTCACACTCATCAGACCACTGAAATCCCACATCCTGTCGAGTCAATCTAGTCAATGGAGCTGCAATAGTAGAGAAACTTTGTACAAATCGTCGATAATAGCCTGCCAATCCCACAAAACTCCTAATCTCAGTAGGTGAAGTAGGTCGCGTCCAGCCTCTAACTGGCTCAATCTTAGCCGGATATACTCTAATACCCTCCTTGGACACCACGTGTCCCAAGAATGCCACAGAAGTAAGCCAGAACTCACACTTTGAGAACTTGGCATACAACTTCTCTTCCCTCACCCTCTGAAGTACAATCCTCAAGTGTCGGACATGGCCCTCCTCAGTCTTGGAGTAAACCAAAATATCATCGATTAAAACAATCAAAAAAGAATCAAGGTATGGTCGAAACTCCCCATTCATCAACTCCATGAATGCTGCAGGGGCATTAGTCAATCAGAAGGACATCACTAGGAACTCATAATGCCCATATCGAGTCTGAAAAGTTGTCTTAGGCATATCTGATGCCCTATTCTTCAACTGATGATACCCGGACCTCAAATCAATCTTAGAGAACAATGATGTTCCCTGTAGATGATCAAATAAGTCATCAATACGTGGAAGAGGATACTTATTCTTCACTATTACCTTTTTCAAATGTCTGTAATCAATACACGTCCTCATAGTCCCATCCTTCTTCTTCACAAATAATACATGGGCACCACAAGGTGACACACTAGGGCGAATAAAACCCTTACTCAATAAATCCTGCAACTGATCCTTCAACTCTTTCAACTTTGCTGGAGCCATACGGTATGGAGGGATAGAAATAGGCTTAGTGCCCAGCTCCAAATCAATAGCAAAAGTCAATATCTCTATCGGGAGGAACACTTGGAAGATCAGAAGGAAATACATCGGGAAACTCTTGAACCAGGGGAACAGAGTCCATGGAAGGTGGTTCAACACTAGTATCCCGAATAAAACTAAAGTAAGACAAACACCCTCTCTACACCAATCTCTAAGCACGGATAAAACAGATGACCTTGCTAGGATAAGAACCACTAACACCATTCCACTCAACCCTCGGAACACCAGGCATCACTAAAGTCACAGTCTTAGCATTACAATCAAGGACAACATGATAAGGAGAAAGCCAATTCATACCCAAGATAACATCAAAGTCTACCATCCCCAGAATGATTAAGTCTACCCAAGTGTCATACCCAGTCAAAGAAACAAGACAAGATCGATACACTCGATCCACCACTAAGGTCTTACCCACGGGTGTATAAACACGAATAGGTACAGTCATGCTATCACATATCATATCAAATTCAGCAGCAAAATAGGTAGACACATAATAGAATGTAAACCCTGGATTAAACAATACAGACGCAGGTCGACGGCATACCGGGATGATACCTGTAATAACAACATCAGAGGTCTCCGTCTCAGGTCTCCCCGAGAAAGCATAACAGTGTCCCCCTCTTCCAGCTCCAGCCTGAGTGGTACCTCTACCCCCACTCTGCTGAGCTGCAACACCTCTACTAGAAACTCCACTGCCTCTACCTGATTGAACTCTGCCAAGGCCTCTACCCTGCGGTGCCGGTGGCCTAGTCTGAAATGAAGAGCTAGGTTGGGGCCCACCACGACCCCTCTGAGAAGTACAATGCTGCATCAGGCGATCAGGATCTCCATAAGAAAAACGAAATCTATGTCCTGGGAACTACTGTGTGGACCCTGAAAACCTACTATAATTGCCTCGCCCAGTAGGTCGCTACTGTGAACCGTACGAGCCCTGACCCGGGCTATAAGAACCCCTAGATGTCTGACCACCCTCGGATGTCGGCATAGATGCATTAATGGGTCTCCGTTGCTGAAAGGAACCACTCCCTATTTGTGATCCCCTACCTCCATATGAGGCACCATAAAATAGACCTGATGTACAGACCCTTTTTGGGTCCCCAAACTCCTCTCTCTCCATCAATTCCCCCTCTTTGGTGGCCCTCACAATGGACTGGAAAGAAACCCCCTCTCTAGATTCTCGGAACACAGCTGACCTGATAGAGAAAGTCAATCCCCTCACAAATATGCGGATCCTCTCTGTCTCATCTGGAATAATGGCTAACGCATGCCTAGACAATTGGAAAAAACGCGCCTCATACTCTGTAACAGATAAACCATGCTGTCTCAGATTCTCAAACCACAAGCGACTCTCCTCTCTCATGCTCCAAGGGATAAAACAATCATGGAATGCACTAGAAAACTTCTCCCAAGTCAATGGAGGAGATCCAACTGGCAAAGCCCCCGAATAAGTCCTCCACCACTCTCTCGCTGGCCCACGAAGCTGGAGTGTAGCATATTGAACCCCATGTGACTCAGCTAATCCAACCACCTCTAGCAATTCTCGGCATGTAGTCATAAACTCATGCGCGTCCTCGCTCTTCCCACCCTAAAACTGAGGTGGGTCCATCTTTTAAAATCTCTCATACCTACGCTGCTCATCCTCTGTCAGAACAACCACCGGTGCAACTTCACCCCTAACTACTGGTGCAACATCATTCTGAACCGCGGGATCCACTAGTAGGTTCCCCACCGCATCCTGAACAACTGGAGCTTGCTGGTGCTCTTGGGTCTGAGTAAAGCCCTCCAACACACTTAACACCCTCAATAATGTATCCTGAAGCAAATGTGTGATTGCAGGCTCTGGAGGAACCTGGTCCTCTCTGTCATCAATCTGAGGTCTCTGGAGAGACCTCTCTAGCACGACCTCTCACTGGTGCTGCTCCACGGCCACAACCTCTGTCTAGTGTCGTACCACGAGCACGACCTCTAGCTCGAGCTCTACCCCTTTCCCAAGCTGGGGCCTCAACAACTACCTCGGGAAGTGCCTCCCCTCTACCACTAGTAACATTAGCTCTAGTCCTGGTCATCTATCAAAAGAGTATACAACAACTCAGCTAAAGAAGGTAACCACGCACGATGAGAAAGAATGAACAAAAGGAAGTTTCCTAATAGTCTTTATAGCCTCTCAGAGATAAGTGCAGACGTCTCCGTACTGATCCTTGAGACTCTACATAGACTCGTCTTTTATACACGTGAGACCTATGAACCTGGGCTCTGATACCATTTTGTCACGACCCAAAAATGGGTGTGATGTCACTCGTCTTATCCCACCAAGACAAGTCAGCCTAACCCAATAATTTTGATATGCGGAAATAAAACCAAAGTCTGATAAGAATTACTAATACGAAAACAATTAAACTTAATCCAATCTCCAAAACCTAGTTGTCACGTGCACAAGCCTCTAATGTAAATACTAGAATTGAAATAAAAATACGAGTCTAAAATGAAGTTGTCTTTCAAGTAAAAACAAAGTCATAAACTGGAGTAGGAAAGTTCGTTGAGATGACAAGCAACTACCTCACAATGCTCCACAAGATGCCTCGGAAACGAATAGAATGGAAGGTATCATGAAGATCCGGGCTCGTAACCTACAAAAAAATTTGTAGAAGCAAGGGGTGAGTACCAAACCACGCGGTACCCAATAAGCAAACCTCTAAACACAAGTTAAGTGAAAAAAATAAGGGTACTCCTTACACCCTATCTGAACCTCCACGCTACAGCCTAACAGTTCACAATTTACCAAACACACAACTCAATAACCACACTCTATCAGTTTACATATTCTCAATAACAACTCAATATTCAACAGTCACAAGTTTCATAGAGAAACGCTCACAAGAGCATCAAAACACGTGTTCAAGTTCATCAATAATAAAAATGTGTAATGCCATGATATGCAATGTCAAGTGTAGTGATGCATGTCTTTCCTAACGATACACACCCGCTGTCTTTCAGTCTGGGACCCATGGGGACATATCTGTCCATGCATCTGTCACGGCGCATGACACGACCCTCGATAATAGTAACAGTCGAGGCACGCAAACGTCCCTCAAAATATAATATACATCGCGGCGTGCGATACGACCTTCGAAATGGTACATCCTCTTATCACATAACTCTTATCACAACCATGTTTCAGATGCAATGCAAATGACATGCTTTAATAAAAATGAGGAGATAACCATTTTGATAACAAAGCACAATTTACGATAATGCATACAACACCACAAATAAGCAACATGTCTCCAAATCAATCTCACACCACACAAGAAAACACACGAATTTCATACGTTTAACAAGGGTTTAGAAATCCACTTGCCTTATCCAATCGAATAATCACTCTGGAATTTGAGCCTCCCTTTCCGTTGAGCTTTTGAGTCGATGCAACCTATTCAAGTATATATATTCACTATAAGGTTTCAAAGTTATCAACACCCACATTATTATGTATTTAACATTGACCTTAAAATTGACCCAAATTTATAATCAAGTTCGTAATTCTTGATGCCAACAACATTTCGACTATCATATTTTCCAAGTTTCAAGCCTAGGATTAGATTCCAACTATTTCCTTTCCAATGTCATAATTCGAATGATATTCACTTAGTACCATAAATATAATATTTAATTACACATGCCAACCTGTCAAAACTTGAATCATAATATAATGACCAAAACATAAAATTTACACCCCTGGTTGAATTAGAACAGTACCACGTACAGTTGATCCCCCTTTTTTATTTTTGCTTCTGTTTGACAAATTTCATTCCAGCCAATGATTGACTCATTATGGCCAATCATTGGTTCATTATGGCCAATCATTGGCTCATTAATATTTATCCAAAATTTCCAATTCTTGCTATACATTTCCAAGAATAGTCACGTACAAACATACATCAATATGCATTTTCCTCTCATTCCATACTTCTGTCAAGTAATTTTATTTTTATTATTTTTTTGTTGCCTTCTTTAATTCCAGCCACTAACTTATTTCCCTTAACCTACAAAATTGACAACAAAACATAAAGAAATATAATGATAAATATAATGCGAACACCAATACATGTGCACAACCGCCAGAACAAAACCTCCATATCATAGAAAACACCATTGCCACCTTCCCTTTTCTATTACCACTACTATACCCATTTAATAGTAATACATGAATTACCACTGCAATTCTCCCTTTACATCACTCTACGATATTAGTTTAATAATAATAAACACACTAATGGTTGTCTTCAATAATTCCAAAACTCATCACTGTAAATAACCGCCCATAATCTATCAATGTAAAATAGAAATTGAATCTGAATTGAGATTGTTTACCAGGAGGCCAAATTTTTGTTTTCGATCTTGCACTAAGTCACGTCTAGGGTAGTTTTCTTTTACTCTATTTCTTTGAATAATAATTATAAGTTAAAAGTATTAAATTTCACCAACTTATTTTTAATATAAGTGGTACAAATGGTATAGGATCTTAAATAAATTATCATTTTAGCCCACTAACTTTCGATTAAGTCAATTATCTATAATTATTCATCCATTAATTAACTCAAGTTAAACGAATATTCAAAATTTTCAAAAATGACCTCTGGGTCATCGCAGAATTTGAAAGGCGAGATTTTTTTGGAGAATGACGTGAAAAGGAGAGAAACAAGATGAGGAGAGAATAATGTATTTGTTTTTTATTTTAAATTTATTATTGGTTAGAGTTTGGTCCAATTATGAAATCTTTTAATTAATAAAGGGAAATCCGAAAACAATAAATGTGAATACAAATAATTTTTGAAAATATTGTCATTATGATGTTTTAAACAAATATTTTAAAGTGTTGTTATTTAACTAAATATGTTTTATTTATGACTATATAGCTAATTTTTCCAAAAAGAAAATTGCATATTAACATTATTAATTGGTCACATTATATTTTGTTCTCCTCTTTCATTTTCATATTTTATTAAATGTACCTGTGATTGAGCTAAATGGGAATATATAAGTGTGCTTTGGACAATTTAAATAGTAGAATATTTTAATGGTAGATTTTTCTTTGATGATTTTTTTTTTTGCATTGACGCGGGGCGGGTTATAACATTGAAAAAATTCTAAACGGGCGGGGGGTATGGCGGGTTCAAATCTTAGCGGGTTAAGGCTTGCCCCCACCCCACCCCGCTCTATTGCCATTCGTACACAACAACTTTTAGTTGTCAGGATGCACAATTAAATATATATTCGTTTTTATCAACTGTCTATACATATATATACGTATATACAAATATTTTTAAAAAGTTACCGGGTGCATGTGGGTCCGCCCCTGATAATAGATGTAATTTTACTATATTATTTGACTTTATTAAATTTAATGTTTTGAAAAATGTGTTAGATGATAAATAGTAGTATTTAGTAACAAGATAAAAATAGTCATAAAAGGTAAACGATCTTTTGATGTCTAAAATGGACCAATATTAATAGACAACTCTTTTTAATTGAATAGATAACTATTATTAGGCGGAGAAAGTAATATAAAAGAATGACGATAATAGAGATGATGAGAATGACTAAAGTTCTATGTATATTACTGGACATCAATAGTGAACTGACTCTTACGTTGTTGGTATACTTGTTGAACAAGAACATGACAAATTAGACCCCTTTGATCACAACTATATTCGGGAAAATTTTGGAAAATAGTATGTGGTAATTAGTCATACAACTTATTATTATTTGACGAGTATATTTGTTGAATATCTCAAATTTTCAAATATGTGAAAAAATAGTATTTGAGCCAAGTTATAATATTTGGAATTTTTTTAAAAAATTAAAAATTATCGAAAATTTATATATTTTATAAAAAACACCAATTATTTATTAATTTCAACTAATATTTATCTACCAAATTACTTCATTAATAACTATTAACAAGACTGAGAAAAAAAAACAATTTGCTTTGAATGTGTTACAATTCATTCTGAATCGGTGATAAATTTAATTATGCAATTAAAGTATTGTTCTTGCCCATATTGTTATTCTATTGTTGTTAATCGTTATCAATTATAAAATAACCAAAAAATATTTATTATAAAAGTATAATACAAACTTAAAGATATTTTAAATAATTTTTAGAACTTATGGGTATAAATCAAATTTCTAAAAATAGTCAAATATTTCTCCTAAAATTTACAACTAAACTTCTAAACGTATGGTGAAACATCACCCAAAAATAAATTGCCAAAAATATTTGAGAATTTAGGGCCAAATACTAGCTTCGACAAAAAACAGAACACTAAGTAATTACTACTCCTCTCTTTAAATATCCTCCAATTAACTCCCAAACACTACTTAACATTATAGACCTAAAGAGGGTCAAAATATTTAATTTGAGGCTACTCAACTTCTCTCAATTCATTTTTCAAAAATATTACGTAAATAATAAGTACGGAGTATCATCCCTGCATCTTTTTCAAGATAAAAATGTTGCGGAAGCCAAATATACAGAGAGTGATAGAATCACAACTGCTATATCTAAATGTAGCTAATAAATAGTAAATGAGACAACAACAAAAGGAACACCAAGAATTAACGAGGTTCGGCAAACTTTTGTTTTCTTTTGCCTAGTCCTCAGACACAACCAACCAATATTTATTTCACTCCAAAAGAGTACAAGTGAAATACTACAAGAAAGAAAGAAGAACAAACGCCTTAGGAGATGAGAAGGCAAGTGAGAGGTGTGTTACAAATGAATTAGGAGCTACCTATTTATAGGAGTGAATTCTTCCTATTGATGTCATCCATGACATCACAATATGTCAAAAATGTCAAGATTTACCTTGTGAAACCAATTTGTTGTTCACCTAAATTTCACCTACAAAAGGTGCTATCTTTGACTTTCCTACCAATGAAGAATTATCCTCCTAACTACCATATCTTCTCATTAATCCATTTTTGAATCTTGTCAAATTTAACAAATCTCCACCTTGGCAAGATTCTCCATTTTCAACTTTTTCTCAACAACAATTTTGATTGTGTCTTCAACCTCAATCTTCAATGTTCAACAATGTTAATCAAGTTCAAACAATGTTGAAACTTGACCGCAGTCACCACTTTTGTCAACATATCGGCAGGATTATCCGTAGTATGAATTTTCTGCATTATGACTCCACCATCTTCTATGATGTCTCGTATGAAATGATATCGGACGTCAATGTGCTTCGTCCTTGCATGATAAACTTGGTTCTTTGCTAATTGAATAGCACTCTGACTATCACAAAATATTGTGATTCCTTCTTGTCCAATACCAAGTTCTCTAAGCAATCCTTGAAGCCAAATTGCTTCCTTCGCAGCCTCTGTAATTGCCATGTACTCTGCCTCAGTGGTAGACAAAGCAACTGTTGACTGCAAAGTAGACTTCCAACTAACTGGTGCATTTGCAATAGTGAAAACATAACCAGTAGTCGATCTTCGTTTGTCCAAATCACCTGCATAATCTGAGTCACAATATCCAACAAGATATTGACTATCTTTCTGCTCGAAAACCAAACCAACATATACAGTATTATGAATATACCGTAGAATCCATTTTACAGCCTGCCAATGATCCTTTCCAGGATTGTGCATGTACCTGCTTACAACTCCAACAGCGTGTGAAATATCTGGCCTTGTGCAAACCATTGCATACATCAAGCTACAAATAGCATTCGCGTATGGTACTCTTGACATATATTCTCGTTCAGCTTCATTTTTAGGTGACATAGAATCACTAAGCTTAAAATGAGGAGCAAGCGGAGTGCTAACCGACTTCGTTTTTTCATTCATACCGAATCGGTTTAGTACTCTTTTCAAATATTCTTTCTGAGATAAATAGAGTTTCTTTGAATGTCTATCTCTTTTTATCTCCATGCCAAGAATCTTCTTTGCCTCTCCCAAATCCTTCATCTCAAACTCCTTTCTTAGTTGAATCTTTAGCTTCTCAATTTCCTCTTGGCTTTTAGAAGCTATCAACATATCATCAACATATAGAAGAAGATATATAAAGGAATTATGTTCAAACTTGCGCAAATACACACAATGATCGTATTTGCTTCTTATGTACCTTTGCTGCAAAATAAACTTGTCAAATCGTTTGTACCATTGTCTAGAAGATTGTTTCAATCCATACAACGATTTTTCAAGTTTGCACACCATATTTTCTTTTCCATCAACTTTGAATCCTTCTGGCTGAGTCATATAGATTTCCTCTTCCAAGTCTCCATGTAAAAAAGCAGTTTTTACATCCAACTGAACTAGTTCCAAATTCAACTGTGCTACCAAAGCCAACAAAACTCTAATGGAGGAGTGTTTCACAACTGGAGAAAATACCTCATTATAATCAATTCCCTCCTTTTGAGCATATCCTTTGGCCACCAATCTTGCTTTGTAGCGAACATCTTCTTGGTTAGGAAATCCCTCTTTCTTTGCAAATACCCATTTGCACCCAATTGCTTTCTTGCCCTCTGGGAGATTGGCCAATCTCCATGTATGATTTTGATGAAGGGATTGCATTTCTTCATCCATGGCATTCCTCCACTTATCTTCTTGTGAACTTTGGACTGCGTCTTTATAAGTGGTAGGAATGTCATCGGCTGCAATTGAGTTAGCACAAGCCACCATATCTGTGAGTCGAGCAGGTTTTCTTATTGTCCTTTTTGGCTTGCTCGTTGCTATTGATTCAAGTTGTGGTTGAGGTTCTTGAGATGGAACCTCCTCTTCGACTGGCTCTCCTTCAAGAGGAAAATCTTTTGTTGTTTCCTCGTTTGATCCCTGTGTTGGAAAAATTATCTTTCCCTCAAACTCCACCTGCTTTGAAGCACCATCAATTTGTTTGGCTTCTTCAAGTGTTACCTTATTTGTCAAGGCAGATTCATCAAAGGTAACATCCCTGCTGAAAATAACTTTTCTTGTCTCTGGACACCATAAACGGTATCCTTTGACTCCAGAAGTAATTCCCATAAATAAAGCTTTCTTTGCTCTTGGGTCCAATTTTGACTCTCTTACATGATAATATGCAATTGAGCCAAATACATGTAAAGAACCATAATCTTCAGCAGGTTTTCCATACCATTTTTCAAATGGTGTTTTCCCACCAATAGCAGCAGATGGTAGACGATTAATGAGGTGGCACGCATATGTTATTGCCTCAGCCCAAAATTCTTTGCCCAAGCCAGCATTGGACAACATACACCGAACTTTCTCCAGCAAAGTTCGGTTCATGCGTTCTGCCACTCCATTCTGTTGTGGTGTATTTCTGACGGTGAAATGTCTGATGATGCCATTTTCCTCACAAATTTTTTGAAAAAGATTATTTTTGTATTCGCCACCATTGTCTGTGCGAAGACACTTGATCTTTCTACCACTTTGAGTTTCTATCATCGCCTTCCATTTGAGAAAAATTCCCAATACTTCATCTTTTGTTTTCATCGTATACACCCACAATCTTCGAGAAAAGTCATCAACAAAGGTTACAAAATAGTGTTTCCCACCTAATGAAGGTGTTTTGGAAGCACCCCAAACATCTGAATGAACATAATCCAAAATACCTTTAGTATTATGGATAGCTGTTCCAAATTTAACCCTTGTTTGTTTTCCCTTGATACAATGTTCACAAAACTCCAAGTTGCAAGTTTTAACTTCTTTTAGCAATCCTTGATCTGATAAAGTTTTCAAGGATTTCCCTCCAGCATGTCCCAAGCGTATATGCCACAGCTTGGTCATTTCTGCCTCCTTCTCGTCATTGGATGTTGTTGCCGCTGTCCCAATAACTGTACTACCTTGATAGTGGTACATGTTATTATTTCTTCGAATTGCCTTCATTACCACCAGTGCACCAGAGCATATTCTCATCACGCCATTATCTGCAATGACTTTGAACCCCTTTGATTCTAGGGCTCCTACAGAAATGAGATTTTTCTTCAAATCTGGTACATATCGAACATCTGTTAATGTTCTACTTAATCCATCATGGTTCCTTAATCGGATTGAACCAACACCATATGCGGTAAGAGGATTATTGTTTGCAGTGTGAATAACTCCACATTCTCCTTCTTGTAAATCAATAAACCAGTCCCGATTGGGACACATATGATAACTACAAGCTGAGTCCATCAACCATACATCAGATGATTTGGATGGATCTGTTGTAACTAGTGAGTAATCGGAGTCATCACAATCAGCCACATTTGAATCCATGACAGCCTTCCCATTATTTGGTTTGGCTTTGCTATTCAACTTTGGGCAGTCTTTCTTCCAATGCCCTTTTTCTCGGCAAAAGGCACATTCATCTTTGCTGAGTCTCGATCTTGACTTGGATCTCCCTTTCTTCGTTCTCATATGATTTTGAGAACGACCTCTCGCAACCAGTGCTTCTGCTTCTCCGCCTTTTTGTTTTTCTCTCTTTCTTTGTTCATAACTGTATAAGGCAGAACAAACTTCTTTGAGAGATACTTCATCATTCCCATGCAGTAGAGTCGTTTCAAGATGCTCGAACTCATCGGGAAGTGAACTTAACAACATTAAGGCCATATCTCCATCCGTAAAAGTCACGTCCATATTCCGCAAATCTGTCGCCAACTTATTAAAGCTGGTGATATGATCATTCATTGTGCTACCAGGAATATAAGTGAAGCGTAACAGTCTTCTTTTCATGTAAAGTTTATTTTGACTGTTTTTCTTCAAGAATTTCTCCTCCAATGAATTCCATAATTTATTTGCAGATGTTTCCTTCGTGTATGGATACTTTTGTTCTCTTGCAAGGTAAGATCGAATGGTACCGCAAGCAACACGGTTGATAATCTTCCAATCTTCTTCTCCTACACCGTCTGGTTTCTTTTCTTCAATGGCAATATCTAGTCCTTGTTGAAAAAGAACATCAAGGACCTCGCCTTGCCACATTCCGAAATGTCCTGACCCGTCAAAAATTTCAACTGCAAATTTCGCATTTGACACAATTCTTGTCATAAGCGAAGATGCCAATGATGACGTATTATTGACACTTGATGTGGACTCATCATTTTTCTTGTCTCCCATTTTACTACAAATACTATTTACTAGCTAACAATGCAAAGACCAAAGTAAATCTTTTTCTGATGTGGAAGTTCAGACTATGCTGCAACCACAGAGCATACTCAGATAATACCTTGGCTCTGATACCAATTGTTGCGGAAGCCAAATATATAGAGAGTGATAGAATCACAACTGCTATATCTAAATGTAGCTAATAAATAGTAAATGAGACAACAACAAAAGGAACACCAAGAATTAACGAGGTTCGGCAAACTTTTGTTTTCTTTTGCCTAGTCCTCAGACACAACCAACCAATATTTATTTCACTCCAAAAGAGTACAAGTGAAATACTACAAGAGAGAAAGAAGAACAAACGCCTTAGGAGATGAGAAGGCAAGTGAGAGGTGTGTTACAAATGAATTAGGAGCTACCTATTTATAGGAGTGAATTCTTCCTATTGATGTCATCCATGAC
Organism: Solanum sitiens; assembly: GCA_016801875.1. Taxonomy (NCBI): domain Eukaryota; kingdom Viridiplantae; phylum Streptophyta; class Magnoliopsida; order Solanales; family Solanaceae; genus Solanum; species Solanum sitiens. Next base: position 1,641,811 of record JABWTJ010000226.1, read on the forward strand.
ATCACAATATGTCAAAAATGTCAAGATTTACCTTGTGAAACCAATTTGTTGTTCACCTAAATTTCACCTACAAAAGGTGCTATCTTTGACTTTCCTACCAATGAAGAATTATCCTCCTAACTACCATATCTTCTCATTAATCCATTTTTGAATCTTGTCAAATTTAACAAAAAATGAAATAAATAGTTCTCCCGTCCCCTTACACACATGCATCCCTTCGATTTCAAATTATTTATTGTAATTTTTAAAAATAATTACCTCAAATCATTTTCATTGAAAATTCAAGCAAAACTTAATTAGTTTCTTCCACTTTACTCTTACTAGCAATAGTTCTTGAAAATTACAAGCACCTCCATTAATGGAGTTGACTGATGCTGGGAACACAAACTCCGCATTTTACTCGTGTTTTAGCTTAAGTTTTGAGAATTTACTAGCATATATTCCTGAATTTTGATCATAATTGATGTGGGCAAATTAATATATGCGATAAGATATATTCAACTTAAAAAGTAACAAGAATCGACGCTAAATAGTAAAAATGAAAATTAAAGCATCATGAACGGAAAAGGAATTAATGGCAACAAATAAAGAGATCTGTGACACAAGAAAGACACCACACTATAAAAGAACTTTTAAATGACTCTTTAAGGGTTGATCACTTTTTGGCTAGCTATAGGATGTGGAGAAGAATTGATCGTTATAGTTCTAACTTTATTTTATTTATCTCATTTTATTTTATTTTCTAAAATTGGGTAACGCCTCACTAAGTGGTTTGAAAAGTAAAAATAATTTTGGGACCTGTAATTTTAAAATTTTAATGATTTTTTAGTGATAAATACCTAAATGTTAAACCACTCAAATTTATATCTTATATCCACCTTTTCGTAGTAGCGCATCATCATCTCAAAATCCTGAATACGCCTCTATTAATGCTTTGCTATCATTACAATAAATATATATTCTCATTGTGAACTCGAAAGAAGAATCATAAGATATATAGAACAAAGAATATAGGAAGTAAAATATTCACTCAAGTAAAATAAAGAAGTGATTTTGCAGCTAGGATATAAATATAGCTATAGATAACTCTATCTTTTACTACTAAAAATGATATTTTATTTTTGGAAGTAAAGTAAAAATGAACAGAAAAAGTAATATATATATATATATATATATATATATATATATATATATATATATATATATATATATATATATATGTTTTAAATGCAAAGTCCAAACTGGACAATTTCATTAACCAATTTGTATAATAACTAAAAAAACCCAATCATACTCATTACATCTAATAATATCTAATGAGTTACAAAAAAATCTTCATCAATTTTTATCCTTTTGTCACGATTCAGATCGTCGTGAGTGAAACCCACACTAACCCTTCGGTGGGAGAACTGCTACTACAACCCATCTAAACATAAAACTACACAACTAAACCTACCTAAGACAATTAAAGCTACGAAAGCAGGTTTAAATGCTGAGAAAGAGAAATATAGTCACCATAAACACCAAAAGTCTAACAAAACAAATGCGGAAAATAGCACCAAGAACCTGAAAGTCAATGTACCAAAAGATCTAAGGTTCAACAATAAGTCTAAACAAGAAGGGGTACAACCCCAAACTAACATACGAATAACTAACTAGAACGTCTAATTAAGTCCGAAATGTGGACATAAACAGAAAGAGAATTCATGGTAGCTCGAAAAAACTAAATCACCCTTGAATTCGAAACAATCACCGATTTTCTAAATGAGGTCTAATACCCGGATCACAATCAACTCTATAAACCCTAGATCAAACCCATAATCCCACTATCAAAATTAGGGCTTTTCCCACCATAATTTCCATATAAAAAATCCTCCCCCATCAATAATTACCCATTAGTTTACGTTCTACAAATCAAAACACGAATTCAGGGAGTGAAAATCTTACTTTTAGCCTCAAGAATGATGAAAATGGTCAAGAACTCGCCTAGGGTCGTCCCCTAGCTCACAATGTCGAGAAGTACAGAATAAAATATTTTTGGGGTTTATTTTTTACTTAATTTATGACTGGCCCACTATGGCGGCACCCATCTCGCCACAATGGCCCCGCCTTGGTGGTAATAATCACGCCTTAGCTGCTTGCACGGATACATAGAGATAAATAAAGAATTTCAAAGCCCCCATTTGACAACACACCTTCAACTAATGACACTCAGAAACTACCCATTCACGCTAAGATCAGTTTCGAGAGTTCTACTTGCCCTAATTCAATTCCAAAAAGTTATCTGGGTTCCTTAATATCTTAGATATCTACTCATGTGATCAGAATCATAATTAGATCACCCAATTGTTACCAAATTTCTCTAGACCTTACTGACTTCGATTTCGTCCAAATATGGACTAGGTTGTTAAATTCCAAGTAACTACGTTAATAATTTTCGGCCCAAAATTTTTCTCCATTGACTTTTCTATAACTACAGAAACCGATTGTTACACCTCTACTTAAAATATAAACCTACTCGTCTTATAAGAATCTTGAAAACTTGGTCGCGTTTCACGCGATCATTAAAATAAGTTATATCATTATCTCTTATTTTAATGATATATTATGAATTTTTTTTTTGAAATGATTTTGAAAATGAAGCTTATCAAACTTAACATCTATTGAATGATGGATAGATGGATAGGTACATAAAATCCATTCAAAGTTTCAAGTATTCTACTATATTAGAAGCATGGGTTGAGCACTTGGTATCAACATAACTGTTTTTGTCATTAAATTTAAATCAAGGGTAATTTGGAGTTTTCACAGCACCTATATGTACGTGCCTTTCAGCATGCGCTTGAAAAGCCACGTAAGGTACGACTTTCCAGTTTTCCTCCTCTTCTCTATCCTTAAAATTTTCCATAACTGATCTCATAGCCCTACAACATTGTTTTAGAAATTTCAATACAGATCCACAATTCAGAGGTTGAGTGTCTAATGCACAATTTTTTACAAGCTGTTGTTTAGTTTTTTGTTCCTTTTCGTGTATTTCTGGGTATTATTGTTTCTGATTCGAATATTGGTGGTTCGTTACTTTTAATTTACTTATAATTGTTTGTGTATATTTTTTCTTCCATTTACTCCATAACTCTCAGTTTTATGAGAAGTAAAAATTAAGTTTATCTTCCATTTAATTTGATTTACAGAAATGAATTAGTTTTGCTTCTGGAACTCGATTATGAAATCTCCACCATAGAGAAAACCCATGAATGGAAATTGTTGAATCCATCCCATTTTTGGTCAACTTTAGCTATTCAATTGGTACAAGTAATTGTTAAAAAGGAATAGTGATAAGAGTTGAAAATTAAGACTTGGTAGTTGGCAAATTGGTAAGATTTGCAACCCATTTTTGACTTTGCTATATTTACCTATGTCATTAGTGACATAGGCATGGTTTTATCCTTCTATAAATAGAGCATTCTTGCTCATTTGTAGAACACACCAAGTTAGAGAGAAAAACCATTTTGAGAGCAAAGTGAGGTATTCCATAGACTATATAAGAGAATAGTCTGTGAAGAAAAATAGAGTGTGAGCGATATTTTAGTAAGACGGAAACCAAAAGAGTGTTGTTCCTTTTGAGTGTGTAGTAGTCACTTTGAGTATTGTATTCGTGACTACACAGTGTAAAATTCCTTACTGTAGTAATATCAGTTGCTCCTCTTGGCCCGTGGTTTTTTCCCTTATTCAGAAGGGTTTCCACGTAAAACTTTTGGTGTCGTTATTTTCCCATTTTATTTCCATTACTTTTACCATATATATTATTGTGCTTGTCCGCGTTTTCCCAACAAACTGGTATCAGAGCCAAGGTTTTATCTGAGTATGCTCTGTGGTTGCAGCACAGTCTGAACTTCCACATCAGAAAAGATTTACTTTGATTTGCGATAACTATATTTTTTGGGAAAAACAATGGAAGCCAACACAAGTAGAATGGTTACCTTGAATGGTGTTAATTATGCCATTTGGAAGGGGAAAATGGAAGATCTGCTGTATGTTAAGAATTTTTACAAACCAGTATTTACCACTGTAAAGCCTGATAATAAAACAGATGAAGAGTGAAATCTGTTGCACAGACAGGTTTGTGGATTCATTAGGCAATGGGTCGACGATAATATGTTGAACCATATTTCTGGGGAAACACATGCTCGAACCCTATGGGAGCATCTTGAAAGTTTGTATGCTCGGAAGACTGGCAACAACAAAATGTTCTTAATAAAGCAGATGTTGAGTTTGAAGTATCATGATGGTTCTCCGATGATAGACCATTTGAATAATTTTTAGGGAATCATGAACCAATTATCTGCTATGGGCATCAAATTTGATGAAGAAATTCAAGGCTTGCTTCTACTTGGTTCCCTACCAGACTCTTGGGAAACATTTAGAACGTCATTGTCAAATTCTGCTCCGGATGGTGTGATCTCTATGGATTCCGCCAAGAGTAGTGTCTTGAACGAAGAGATGAGAAGAAAATCTCTAGGTTCTTCTTCGTCGGATGTCCTGATAACTTGCCCCAGGGGGAGAAACAAAACTCGTGGTTCTCAGAATAGAGAACAAAATAGGAGCAAATCCAAATGCAGACTTAAGGATATTGAGTGTTATCATTGTGGCATGAAAGGGCACACAAAGAAGTTCTGCAGCAAGTTGAAGAGGGAGAACAAAAACAAAGAGGAAACTAAAGAAGATGGCAATGAAAATTGCCTAGCCACCGTTACCACCGAAGATCTTGTTACTGTCCTTAATGCAGATAAATTAAATATTGCTTGTGATGAGTCAAGCTGGGTTGTGGATACTGGTGCCGCATCTCATGTGACAGCAAGGAAGGATTTTTTCTCTTCTTATACCCCTGGTGATTTTGGAACTTTGAGTATGGGTAATGAGACTGTTTCTAGGGTGGTTGGTATTGGTACAATTTGTTTGGAAACTAGTGTTGGAACTAAACTAGTTTTGAACAATGTGAAACATGCTCCTGATGTTCGTCTGCACCTAATTTCTGTTGGTGTTTTAGATGATGAAGGATATGTTAGTACCAACGGTGATGGAAAATGGAAGCTCATCAAGGGTTCCTTGGTTGTGGCTCGTGGTAGCAAACGTCGTGGTCTATATTGGACTACGGCCTCTGCTTGTGTTGATATGGTGAATGTAGTTGAGAGCGATAGCTCTTCAACATTATGGCACAAGAGGCTTAGCCACATCAGCGAGAAAGGACTTAATGTTCTAGCCAAAAAGAAATTTTTGTCAAATTTCAAAAGTGCTAAATTAGAAAAGTGTGAGCACTGCTTGGCTGGTAAACAAAATAGAGTTTCCTTTAAGTCCTACCCTCCTTCGAGAAAGATAGAGTTTCTTGAGTTGGTGCACTCTGATTTATGTGGTCCAATGAAGACAAAGACATTAGGTCGTGCACTCTACTTTGTCACTTTCATTGATGATTGCTCGAGAAAACTTTGGGTCTATGTCTTGAAGACTAAAGACCAAGTGTTAGGTGTCTTCAAGCAGTTTCAGGCTTCAGTTGAAAGAGAAACTGGAAAGAAACTGAAATGCATTCGTACTGATAATGGTAGTGAATATTATGGACCATTTGACGAATACTGCAAGCATCAAGGTATTAGACACCAGAAGACTCCTCCCAAGACTCCTCAGCTTAATGGTTTGGCTGAGAGGATGAACAGGACCTTGATGGAAAGAGTTAGATGTTTGCTTTCTTAAGCAAAGTTGCCGAACTCATTTTGGGGTGAGGCTTTAGTGACCGCTGCACATGTTATTAATCTATCTCCTGTTGTTGCTTTGCAAAGTGATGTACCAAATAGTGTTTGGTTTGGAAAGGATGTTTCCTATGACTATTTGAGAGTATTTGGTTGCAAAGCTTTTGTACATGTGCCAAAAGATGAGAGGTCAAAGTGAGATGCCAAGACAAGGCAATGCATCTTCATTGGATATGGCCTAGATGAATTTGGTTACAGGCTATATTATCCAATTGAAAAGAAACTTGTGAGAAGCCGTGATATTATTTTCATGGAGAATCAAACAATTGAAGATATTGACAAAGCGGAGAAGGTAGAATCTTCAAGTTTTGATGGTATAGTTCATCATGATGACGTTCCTCACACAAGTGTACATGATGTTGTTAGGCTTGATGGTCATGGTAACGCCCAAAATCATGTATCAAATCAACATGTTGATGTTAATAATAACAATGATATTGTTATTGATGATCCTGTTGCTCATGAAGTTGTGGACGAATGAAATATTCCGCTTCGGAGGTCCACAAGACAGCGGTTTCCTTCCTCTCGTTATTCACCCAATGAGTATGTGTTACTCACTGACGGGGGAGAACCTAAATGTTATGAGGTCCACAAGACAGCGGTTTCCTTCCTCTCTTTATGTTGATGATCTCATTCTAACGGGTAACAACCCAGTTTTATTTGAAGCCTTCAAGAAAACTATGTCCCTTGAGTTTGAGATGATGGACATAGGGCTCATGTCATATTACTTGGGCCTAAAAGTGAAGCAAATGGAGGAAGGCATCTTCATATCTCAAGAAAACTATACAAATGAGATTTTGAAGAAGTTCTAACATATTTGATTGCAACCCTGTGAACACCCAAATGGAAAGCCGAAAAAAATTGTCAAAGTCTGACGATGGAGAAAAAGTGGATTCCACTTTGTTTAAAAGTCTCGTAGGAAGTCTGAGGTACATGACATGTACGAGACCAGATATACTCTTTGCAGTTGGAGTAGTAAGTTGCTTCATGGAAGCTCCTACCTACACTCGCTTGAAGGTCACTAAAATAATTCTTCGCTACCTAAAAGGTACAATCGACCTTGGACTATTTTATTCTTCGGATGATTTTAATCTTGTGGGATATTGTGATAGTGATCATGCGGGAGATGTTGATGATAGAAAAAGCTCATCGGGTTTTGTGTTTTTCTTGGGTGATTGTGTTATTTCTTGGAGTTCAAAGAAACAATCAATTGTTACTCTCTCGACTTGTGAAGCTCAATATGTGGCAGCAACATCATGTACGTGTCTTGCTATTTGGTTGAGACGGTTATTGAAGGAACTCAATTTGCCACGAATTGAAGCCACAATGATTTGTGTTTATAACAAATCTACGCAAGCACTAGCAAAGAATTCAGTGTATCATGATCGAAGCAAGCACATAGACACAAGGTATCACTTTATCCGAGAATGCATTGCCAAGAAAGAGGTAGATCTCAAGTATGTGAAATCTCATGATTAAGTTGCGGTTATCTTTACCAAGCCTCTCAAGTTTGAAGATTTTCAAACATTAAGATCAAGCCTTGGAGTAAAGAAGAAAAATCAAAACTAAGGGAGAGATTTGTGAAAATAAATCTTGGCAGCAATTAATTTGGCAGTCATACTTGTTGAAATTACTAGCCACAAATGTGAAAATTGGTAGCCATCAATGTGAAAGTTGGTAGCCACATTTGTGGAAGTAGGTAGTCAAAGTTTGGTATAAGTTTGGTAGAGTTAGGCAGCCAATTTTTTTTGAAATTGGCTACAACATTATGTCATTAATGATGTAATCAAGTGTTCAAAAAAATTCTATAAATAGAGAGTAATTGAACACTTGAAGACACACCAAAATAGAGAAGCAATAGAGAGTAGAGAGAGTAATCCACAAACTACTTCTTAGTTTGTGAGAAAATAGTGTGCAAGTAATATTATTCTGAGTTGTAAGAAATAAAATAGTGTTGAGTATTAGTCTTTTGACACTACCAAGTTTTTCATCAATATTATTGTATTACTTATTCGGGTATCATATTTACCCATTTTAATATTTGGTGTCGTTGTTACTCTCTTCCTATTGCTATTTAGTTTGGACATTATCCTGGGTGTGAGTATTATTTTGTCCAACATATGACACATTAGTTTTGTTAAATTTTGTTTTTTTAGAAAATGTAGATCAGGATTTAATCCTTTGAGCTGTATGTTGCAATTTTAGTTGTGGACTTGATGGGTTTATAGCTAATAATTGGAAACACCTTACGTTCTTGAACCCATAATCATCTTTCCTTTTTCGTGTTGATTTACTCTGAATAACAAATCGACTGTGCAAGGCAATGTTTTCGTTTCATCTTGATTTATAACCTTAAATTTGCTAAATTTTTTAGTTTTGATTGTAAATTATTGATGTTTCTGTTGGTTTGTTTAATATTTCACTAAATTTTGTGATAATCGACATTTCAAATTTTTGCGACTATAATTCTTCTATTTACTTTCAAACTTTGTTCTTGTGTTGTGAGTGATCAATATTTTTGCTGAATAGATTAATTGGCTTCTGTTTAATAAATATTTGTTTGGCCTTTGTTTACTTTCTGACATTGATTATATCGGTCATATTTAGTCTTCTTGGATGACGTTTAAAACTATAATAGGCTATGCTTTGAGTAGCTCACATTGGTCTATCAGAGAGAAGACCATTATTTGAATTGAAATATTTATTTTAGATTTCAATTCCTTTTTTAAGAAATTCAATAACTGTTTCCTTAATTTATTTGCTAAAAAACTATGACCTTTTTGTTCTAATGGAGTAGTATGTTTTTTCATGAATAAAATTTATGTGTACTGTATTTTTCATGTGCACTAGGATTGACTTACTAATAAAGTAAGAACAAATGATATTTCTTAAATCTTAAATGTTGATATTGCAAACTACATTTGGTAACTATTCATATATTTTCATTGAAGAATTTACAGATATTGTAAATCTTTAAAAGCTGATTGTTGAAACTAGTGGGCACTACATAAAAAATGATCATTAGCGGCAATTAAATCCGCCAAAAATATACTTTTAGCGGCAATTAACACTCTTTGTATATGTCCCTAAAGCCATTAACGACATTGGTTCTGATGACACTTAACTAATGCCGTTAAAGATGTTAGCACTCTTTATTAATGTCAATATTTAATGCCGCTAAAAGTTATTTTTATTGTAGTGGGGATTGGATCTTGGAATGGAACAAACATAAATTATATTTTGTTGAACAAGCAGAGCTGTATCAATAGTGATTTCGACCTATGTTTGCAGTGCTGCATGTTAATTAACAGTTATGCTGTCAAGAAATGTAAGACTCTACTAAACTGGTTACTCTCTACTCGCTAAGTTTTTTGAAGTTCATAATCGCATGTGTGATTTTATTTTCTTTCAATTTTGTTTACTGAACTCAAGATACGTTACTCCATAATGTTGTTAAGCACTTTCTCTAATGCAAGAAATATATTACTTTTTTTAAACAACTTGTGGAGCTGATGCTCCATTTTAGTAATAATAGAAAAACTGTACAAACCAAGCCTAAGGGCCAAAAAAAGGAAAGAAAAATAGCAAAACCAGCCAAACCCAAAGTCCTCCTCCTCTATACTTGATCCCAAAAAAATAGGGCATTCCATTTTGAGCTCCCGACCATTTCCTTCAATGTCGCCGCTTGAAGCCTCCACTAACTTGAGATTTTGATTCTTTATGATGTGGGTCTTCAACGCGTATTTTAATGTTGATGAAGCAATCTCTTCCTAACAACTCGTAGACGTACTTCTCTGCTTTTCCTCATTCTTGATCTTCATTGCTCTTTAGCGTTGTCTCCCTTCTTCGTATATGTGCATTCCTATGGAGATGGTGGATTCCTAGCTGAGATAAATAAGGGGCCACATCTTGTGAGCTCGAGTTGATACCATTAGTAAGTTCCTTGTTTCACCATTCGTATCCTTCTTGACCATTTTATCTATTTCTTTATCATATCTATCATTTCTTATTTCATGGATTTCCTTTTGAAGATATTGCGGAGATGCCAAGCTGCTCATGATCTTCTTTGCAATGTTCTTTTCCTGCTCTTGCGCATGATTGTCTTGCCTGAACTGAATGCTCTCGCCTTTCGCTAGTGTCATTTTTGTAAATGTGAACTCATCCACTGTGGTTGCTTTTGTGCATGCCTCTTCTCCTATTAATAATATCCCTCTTCTATGATCCTTCTTGTCTTGAATCTCAAAGAGGGCAGTTGATTCTAATCAATATTTAAAATCTGTTTGTTTTCTATTGATAGCTGATTAAAACTCTGAATTTGCATCAAAGTCCTATGGTCATATGCTTCATTTGCCAACCTTTCTGCTAACTTGTTTGCTTCCAATCCTAGAATGTGTGATTAACATCAACTCTTGTATCTCCTCTATGATTTCCCCTTGTTTCCATCATATCTGCCACTCTTTTCTTATCCCCTTGCATATTGATATCCTGCAATACCTTAGGGCTTTTTGGATTGCTACTGCTTCAGCTTCAATATTAGTTCCAGGCCTTATTTTCTTAGCTTATGCATATATTAAATCCCTACTATCACTCCTCGTATAGAAGCTATAAGAACTTTCTCCTGGATTTCCTCTACATGCACCATCTGTGTTGCATTTTATCTTTCCTCTTTTTGGCATTTCCATATGACTGTTTGATGAAACAATTGAGGCCTATAGATGTGGAGAGTTTTGATTATTCCTTCCCAATCTTTAGGTATAACAATCCATGGATATTTAGATTTTACAAGTTGATATACTGCGTTAATACATTGGGCCTGCAGCTTGTTAATACATTGGGCCTGCAGCTTGTAGAAACTTATCTCCTTTCCCTGTCTCCTTGCATTCCTTCTTTTTAACAACTCCCACATTAGTATACCTGGAACTTCTTGAAGTTGGATACCTGCACACTCAACAGACTGCTTCCATAACCTTTGGGCTATGGGAGCTGTTAGAAAAAGTCTGTCATAATTTGCTGTTCATACCCCTCATAACAATAACATCTGGATGCAACATTAATCCTCATCCTCTTAGGATTGTCATCCATAGCTATTCTATCTTTCTAACATCTCCAAGCATAAAGTTAATCTTAAATAGGAGTCCCCCCTAGTCCAGATGTTATTCCACCAGCACTTCTCCCCCTTCTCTGTCTCATAATTTCATATGTAGATTTAAATGTGAACACTCCTTTAGAGTTTTCCATCCACTAAGGACTGTCAATCATGCGTTCTATCATCTTTGGACTTATATTCTCCACAATAAAGTCAATCATTTCTTTTGAGATTAGACCTCTCGGTTTCTGCCTATCCCATTCCCCTTTTTTGATATTCTCTCTGATTTCAAATTCATCTCATCCTCTTGCATGTTCTTATGCATAGTATAATGTTGTTTGGTCTAATTATCAAACCAGAAACTCACTTCATCTGACTTTAGTAGCCACCAAATATCATGCTCTATTTCTTCTCTCACTTCAACAACTTTTTCCATGTATTCGATGCCCCACTTCCTTTTGTGGGGTTGCAGCCCCATATTAATTGTCAAAGTCTTAATTTGTTACAACAACATATCAACTAAATCTATCAAGATAACAACTTAAGTTGCAAAGTTTGAAACTTAAGTATTTTCATGATGTCATTGGTGACATCATTAGTTGTAAATTTCTTCTATAAATAGAGCATTCTTGCTCATTTGTAGAATACATCAAGTTAGAGAGAAAATCCATTTTGAGAGCAAAGTGAGGTATTCCATAGACTATACAAGAAAAATAGAATGTGAGCGATATTTTAGTAAGGTGAAAACCAAAAGAGTGTTGTTCTTTTTGAGTGTATAGTAGTCACTTTGAGTATTGTATTCATGACTACACACTGTAAAATTCCTTACTATAGTGATATCAGTTGCTCCTCTTGGCCCGTGGTTTTTCCCCTTATTTAGAAGGGTTTCCACGTAAAATTCTTGGTGTCATTATTTTCCCATTTTATTTCCATTACTTTTACCATATATATTTTTGTGCTTGTTCGTGTTTTCCCAACAAACTGGTATCAGAGCCAAGGTTTTATCTGAGTATGCTGTATGGTTGCAGCACAGTGTGAACTTCCACATCAGAAAAGGTTTACTTTGATTTGCGATAACTATATTTTTTTGGGGAAAACAATGGAAGTCAACACAAGTAGAAAGATTACTTTGAATGGTGTCAATTATGCCATTTGGAAGGGGAAAATGAAAGATCTTCTTTATGTCAAGAACTTTTACAAACTAGTATTTACCACTGTAAAGCCTGATAATAAAAAAGATGAAGAGTGGAATCTGTTGCACAGACAGGTTTGTGGATTCATTAGGCAATGGGTCGACGATAATGTGTTGAACCATATTTCTGGGGAGACACATGCTCGAACCCTATGAGAGCATCTTGAAAGTTTTTATGCTCGGAAGACTGGCAACAACAAAATGTTCTTAATAAATCATATGTTGAATTTAAAGTATCATGATGGTTCTCCGATGACAGACCATCTGAACAATTTTCAGGGGATCATGAACCAATAATCAGCTATGGGCATCAAATTTGATAAAGAAATTCAAGGCTTGCTTCTACTTGGTTCCCTACCAGACTCTTGGGAAACATTTAGAACTTCATTGTCAAATTCTCCTCCGGATGGTGTGATCTCTATGGATTCCGCCAAGAGTAGTGTCTTGAATGAAGAGATTAGAAGAAAAACTCAAGGTTATTCTTCGTCGGATGTCTTGATAACTGGCCCCAGGGGGAGAAACAAAACTCGTGGTTCTCAGTATATAGAACAAAATAGGAGCAAATCTAGAGGCAGACTTAAGGATATTGAGTGCTATCATTGTGGTATGAAAGGGCACACAAAGAAGTTCTGCAGGAAGTTGAAGAGGGAGAACAAAAACAAAGAGGAAACTAAAGAAGATGGCAATGAAAATTTCCTAGCCACCATCACCACCGAAGATCTTGTTACCGTTTTTAATGTAGACATGATAAATATTGATTGTGATGAGTCAAGCTGGTTTGTGGACACTGGTGCCGAATCTCATGTGACATCAAGGAAGGATTTTTTCTCTTCTTATACTCCTGGTGATTTTGGAACCTTAAGTATGGGTAATGAGACTGTTTCTAGAGTGGTTGGTATTATTACAATTTTTTTGGAAACTAGTGTTGGAACTAAACAAGTTTTGAACAATGTGAAACATGCTCCTGATGTTTGTCTGCACCTTATTTCCGTTGGTGTTTTAGATGATGAAGGATATGTTAGTACCAACGGTGATGGAAAATGGAAGCTCATTAAGGGTTCCTTGGTTGTGGCTCGTGGTAAAAAATGTCTTGGTCTATACTGGACTACGACCTCTGCTTGTGTTGATATAGTGAATGCGGTTAAGAGTGATAGCTCTTCAATGCTATGGCACAAGAGACTTAGACACATTAGCGAGAAAGGACTTAATGTTCTAAGCAAGAAGAAATTTTTGTCAAATTTCAAAAGTGCTAAATTAGGAAAGTGTGAGCTGTCACAACCCGAAACCATACCCTAGAAGATAGGATACAATCTTGGATTGTAACCGGCGTTGTTGACCTCTCGGAGGTCTAAGACAAGCCTCTCATATCATTCATTGCATTAACATAGTAAATTTAGCGGAAAATTTAAAACTTTTCATAACACATCATATGCTAGAAACATCACATCATATATATATAAAACATAAGTCATATTACATATTTAGACTCTAAGTCTATTTGCCATCTTAGACTCAATAACTTTAGAGTACATTAGGGACACGACCCATAAGACACATTACATAACTATACAATATATATTGACTTTACATTAAAGACATAAGTAGGACATCCTTGAACTTTAAGGATTCCTTTCATTGAGCTTTAGAATCATCTATCAAGCTCTTCACCACTCAAGACATCCTTTAAGCATCCATTACCTACACTTTGTGTAAAAAGTAGAGAATAATGGAATTAGCACAAGAATGTACTAAGTATGGCAACCATGCAAAAACATGCATTTAAAAGGGACATTTCCTTTGAAATCATACTTCATGCCATTTTGAGTAAATTATCAATAGCATTTGTATCATCCACATATTTCATAGAAACAGAATCAAAGGCCAAACATCATAGAAAAGCACATATAGAATTTAAGTACAATTTGGGGTCACTTTACAGTGAACTCCATCACCTTTACAGTAAACCATTACTCTTAATTAATTAGCCTCCTAAGTAATCCTTTAGGGATACTTGGTGCAATGTATCACCTTAGGACCACAAGGGAACACCATAAATATCATCTACACAAGATAATACATACCATCATAAAAGTATAGTACAACATAAACATAGTTAAACCAAGACTACAATGTCATACATAAAGGACACATACATAATCATATGCATTAGGGCACCTTCCTAAGACTTCCTAAGGAGTAACTTGTGCAATGTATAGATGGGTTCATTACTTCCACCTATCCTAAGTAACTTAACTTAAGTTCTCTTAGTTAGGATCCTACTCAATTACTTTCATTGTCCATTTTAACTTTAGGGAAACCATAGCCTTAACCGACACTAAGACCATGGGTGCTAAACATGGAATTTGGTGTTGTGGAGCCTTACACCAAAGGAAGGTGTTCCTACCTAGCCAAGGTAGAACATTAACATATATCCTAGCATCCTAAGTGAATTCACTTTGCTAGATCCTATGTGGCAAGCATAGTTTATGGAACTAAGAGATAGGTATTCCCTCTACATACCATTTGGTAATTTGGGCCTCACCTCATGAGAAAACATGAGTGAATCTTCCTCAAGGAAAGTCAACACCTCATGTAGGTCCATAGGTGAGTATTCCTCTAAGGGAAGTCAACACTTTATAAGGGACAAATGGTGAATCTTCCTCCAAGGAAAGTCAACACCTCTCAATGTCAAGTTCACTCGGTGCTAAGCTAAGTTCCCTTTATTGAAAATCCTTTATTACCTTTATTTATAAAAACATAGGCTTAGGATATTCATCATTTATATGCTTATAGCATATTCAAGCACCTATCTAGTTTTGGAGTATTCTTGGGCACCCCTAGCAAGGCCCCTCTCACTAACTAGATCATCCATGTGTGTGAGTGTATACATAGATGTGAGCAAACCTTTCACATAACACATAATGTCGCACATGTTTATATATCAATGCATAAGTCTATAGGCATAACTATATGAGCAATACTTTCATATAAACCTACTAAGACACTATACACATTCATACTTCATCATAACATATACATCATATTCATAACATGTTCATATAATTATCCTTCATATACATAAAAAACCAAACCTAGGAACTATCCTATCAAGATACACATGTGCAATGCATAGACAAGGTTCAATACCCTTGCCCATACTAGTACACCTATCAAGTCATCCTAGTAAGGGAATACAAATCATACTTTCATAAACATCACCTTAATATGCATAGTAGTAGACACTAGTGAATATGAGAACTACCTTTCATTTAGACACAATGACTTATACTACTTGTATCATGCATGTAAGTGAGAGTGTGTGTACATTGACCAACACGATCACATAATGGCTATCAATAACTTCTTGAGTCAGCCATCCTATTAGACCACATTACACTTCCAAGCACCTAGCACACAACACATAATAGCATAGGAGACAAGAATATATATACACTATACATTATAATCAAGACTCCTAACTTTAGCTATTTACACTTTCATATAAGGGATACATAAGTAAGAGATTATTAACCATTTAACACATCAATGGTAGCACCTATACTTTACCCTAACATGGTTATACACATGCTCAAACAATAGCCACACAACCTAATTCACAACTAGAATAGGAAAATAGGCATAAGCTTCTCATAGTATCATCTTAAGCACATGTTCATAAGTTCATCAATTTGCCTTCAAGGCCATGGTCAACACATATATAATGACAATAAAGTAAACACCGCCACCATAAGTGGACCATACCACACAATGCCATATAAGGCTTCATCAACATTTCTATAAAGAATAGAGAAGTAGAAGAGTAGAGGAAATTGGCATTCTTACCAACTCCTCAACCTTTGATCCTCATTGATCAATACACCTTGTTTATCAATAATTCATATATATGGCAGTAGCTAAATGTACTTTAAACATATAAGAAACCATGTACAAGTCACTACAAGATTATACCATAAGATAATACAATATATCAACATACTAGGAAAGTAGAAGAACATAGATCATTAGCTAACTTCCCTTACATTGATTTTAGATCATAGTTCATACATATATAAGCCTAAGGCAGTAGCTAAACCTACATTTAACCATATTGAAATCATGATTACATACCTTCAAGATTAAGGTTACAACAAAGGTATTTAAGCTTATCGATTTGCTAGAGTGTAGATAACTTTACCAATACTATGAACTATCTAAGCGTTTGATCATAATTCATATTTCATCAACAATAGACTCATTAGGCAGTAGCTAATTAGATAGGAAATCAAGACTAAAATCATGCTTCATCTAATCACAATTCAAGATCTATCACACACTTAACTTTTTGACTTCATAGCCTAAAGGAAATCTATATCCATTCATGCAAGCCCTTCTTAATTTGATCATTTAGGATTTATACCTACAAAATTCATCCAATATATCACCCTAAAACAGTAGCTACATCAGTTCATACATAATCAAGAGTCTACACAACCGATCTCACAATCGACTTCAAGACAACATGTAGAAACATAGGCTATTCATATTCAAATCTTCATATATTTATCGTCATGGACTGATCATCATCAATTCACCATAAATTAATGTAAATAACAATAACCACAAGCAATTCAACGTAAGAGAATCACCAATTAATCAAGAACAAGCCATAATCACAAAGCCCATGCAAGAGCTAAACCAATTTTGGAAGGAACATGGGTTCATCATGCAATTGGAGTGAAATCACATTCAAATCACTGTATTAACTTCAATTCATCATGATTTAATCATTAAAAACGTTTTGAGAAAGAACCCATGGCTAGATTGGAGGATTGGAAACTTGATCATAAGATTTCTTTGAAAACACATTGAGAAGAAATCTCCAAGTGAAAGGTTAATTGAAGATGAAGGATTGCCATACCTTTGTCTAGTTAAAAACCTCTAAGAATTCATGATTCATCCATAGAAAATCCATCTCCAAGCAGCTCTTGAGCTTCACCAACAATGGTGGTTTTAGAGAGAACATTTTTGTAGGAAAAGGCTTAAAATATGTGAGAGGATTTGTGAATGGGTTGATCACGTTTTAGAAGACTTATATACACCTAAAATTAACTAAATAAACCTATTATAGTCAGGTTAGGACGTGGGGTGAATTTCCCATTCACCCCTTTAATTAACAGAACGCAGGCTGCCAACTTGCAGGCCAGGCTCGACGAGGAGCTCGACGGAGCGTCATGGCCTTGACGGGGCGTCATGGCCTCCGTGGCCTGAGACTTAGCCAAAATCTTGGATTAAGACCTGACCAAGGCAAGTCTCCTTCGACGAGACCTGCTCGACGGGTTGTTGGGGGACCAACGATCCGTCGTTGGGTCCGTCAAGGGACACTGCCCAGGCAGTGTCTTAGGCAGCCTTGGGTCCTTCTTTTGAGGCCTCTTGTGGGGCCCTTTAAAAGTCGTACCCGGACGATTCCAACGTGATTACAAACCTTAACATGTTATAGATCTTCCACATAAATTTCATCCAAAACAAACACCTACAAGACGTCCAAACAATGTTGACCCCAACATGACATACGATGAACATCTTAGGGGCTATCTTTCGAATGCCTTGGACGTTCTTGGGCGTTTGACCTACGAACTTCACGAAACTTCATATAACAACATTAAACGTTATTTTAAACCACTTCAAGACTTATTAGACTCATTTCATACAATTTAGGCATGCAAACACACATCAAGCACATAAGCGACTATTCGTCGAACGTCTTGGACGTCCCTTGACGTTCGACTTCCAAATCACTTCAAACTTTGCACACTGCCTATATATCACATAATGAGGCATTTTATGACCTTATAACATTAAGACGAACATGTTAGGCTCTAGACACATTATCTCATTTTTGGGGTCTTACATGAGCACTACTTGGCTGGTAAACAAAATAGAGTTTCCTTTAAGTCCTACCCTCCTTCGAGAAAGAAAGAGTTGCTTGAGTTGGTGCACTATGATTTATGTGGTCCAATGAAGATAAAGACATTGGGTGGTGCACTCTACTTTGTCACTTTCATTGATGATTGCTCGAGAAAACTTTGGGTCTAAGTCTTGAAGACTAAAGACCAAGTGTTAGGTGTCTTCAAGCAGTTTCAGGCTTCACGTGAAAGAGAAACGGGAAAGAAACTAAAATGTATTCGTACTGATAATGGTGGTGAATATTATGGACCATTTGATGAATACTGCAAGCATCAAGGTATTAGACACCAGAAGACTCCTCCCAAGATCTGATACGCTCAAACTTACTTCTCAAATAAGAAGTAAAGCGGTCGTATCAAGTAAAGAACCCAACTAATGAGGTTAGGATCGATCCCACAAGGAAAATAGTTCAGACTTAACTTTATTTTATTATTACTATTATTTAGCCAACTGTTTTCCAATAAACCAAAAGACAAAAAGGGGGGTTTTATTTCTAAATTAATGAAAATAATTAACTAAATAAGAATGAACAACTAACAAATTTAACTTTCAGAGTTTAATCAAATTATAAAAGTAACTAGGGTTTTTGTGTTCCCCACAGGTTCCTAACTTGGTAAATCTAACTATAACAGCTCTATCCTGATATCTTGCACGCAAAGTGATAAGTTATGTATCTCTAAATCCTTGGTCCGGCATCTAGAGAATTTCACTCCGCACCTTGGTCCGGCTACGTGTGTTGCTATACTAACCCTTATCTTTACCTCATATTAAACATCGTATTCGGTATTTGACTAAGCTATTAACTCGTACCAACCAATACTAGTCTATTAGATAGTCTACACTAAATCTATGTTGATAATTCTTTTCCTATTATCTACCTCCTTGGTCCGGCAAGTAGCATTAAGGCGAGTTCTAACGTTGGCCACCGTTAAAAAGAATTCTAAACGAAAGAATTATCAATACATGCAAGACACCACTCTAGAATTGTTATTGAAGTTAGATTACTACCTTGTTATTCACCCATGGTTCCCACAACCCTAGCTATGAGGTTTAGTTACCCATGTTCGTAATTACACAATTCATATCGTTAATGGAAGAGTTCATGCACTTGCTTTTATGAAAACGAATAATTTCCCAGAATTTAACTTGATTAATCAACGAAATCCACAACAATCAATTCCCGGAAAATATCTTAATTCCCAAAATCGAGAGTTTAATAATATAATTGAAGAACTATAAACTAAAAATTATCCAGAAAGTCTAACCCCAAAAACGAGGTTTTTCCAACTATTTATAAGAAAAACAAAACCTAATCAAATAAGGATTCTATTTACTAAAAATCTGTCCAAACGCGTCTGGGTCGACGGACCACGTGACGGACCGTCATGGACACGACGGACCGTCATAGCCTCCGTCGTCCCATACTTCACATCTTCTCATGTTGCTTTCTTCATTCCCCTCGACGGACAGGTATGACGGACCGTTGCAAGCACGACGGCCCGTCGAGGGTCTTCGTTCCAAAACACTTGAACTTTGGAATTTTGGGTACTGGGATTACTCTCTGATAATTACGACGAACATGCAGGACGGACCGTCGTAGCTGTGACGGTCCGTCATGGACTTCCGTAATCCCACACTTGTCAGACTTCCCCAACTTTCCTTCAGCAACTTCTCACTTCACTACGGTGCCACCTACGGACCGTCACAGCCGCGACGGACCGTCATAGGTTCCGTAGGTGGTCTCTTCTGCAATTCTTTCTCAAAAACTCCCGCGTTCATCCTTGGACAGATTTTCTGCAAACAAAGAGAAACTTATATCAAAATCAACACAAAAAGGCTCTCGACACACACTAAACTTAAGGAAAAAGCATTAGAAATACCGTGAAACCACGGTACATCAACACCCTCAACTTAAATTCGTTGTTTGTCCTCAAGCGACGCACTATGACTCACTACAAATTCTTTGTACAAAAGTATCCATATTTTAACTTCCGCAATCATTTGGCTATCAATCTCGATTATTCTCATTATGTTCATGCATGGTCTCACTATTAGGCATTGATTTGTGTAGAATCAAACCATAACCCAGATTTACTACGCAATGATGCCTATCCTCTTCAATTTCTCACCGAGATGCTAATATTTCTGGTATTACAACTCCTGTCCTCACTTCAAATAACATCCTCATTTTTCACACAGTGATTTTAGTTTGAGTATAAGGATCACGTTTCGACACTCACTCTCAGAACAAATTCACCACTCATTTATACATATTGCCATAGGCTTGCCCTTATTTTCACTACTTCAAGTTCATCATACGCACTTAAGATCACAATAGGACTTTTTTTTTTTTAGCTTGTAACATAGGCTCAGGGTCAGGTAGGGTGTATTTAGGTATACTTTAGTGACTTGTTGCCCTCCTTGACATATCGGCTAAGCGAACCATCTTTTTATCATCTTATTTCGCCCTATTACTAAATTTTCTTTTCACTTTTACTGTTTTCCCTTTCTTATCCTTATGTGTAAGTGACTTTTCTCTTTTCTTGTGTTTATTTTGCTTTTTATTCATATATATATATTTTTTATGTTAGTCACTTCTGTTTTATTCTTTCTTTCTCTTCATTCTTTCAACCCCACTTTCCGGGGTTTTCCTTATAGCAGCCACCCTCAACTCATGATTTTGCCATGAGTCAAGGTTCACAATACCCATGGTTGGGTCAGGGCCAAAACAAGGTTACTTTCTGCATTAGCCACCCTCAACTTATGCTTTTGGCATAAACTGAGGTGCACATGTCCAAGGAGGGACCAGGGCCAACACATTGTTCCCAGAGAAGATCATTTGGGGTGAAAAAGAAAGATCTATTTTAGGCTCAATTCATTTGGATCAAAAAGGGATTAACTTCATTTGGTTTTCTGTTATTTTTAGGCTCAAGATTGACTCTTTCGAACAAGGGCCTATGATCCTTTCCTAAGTGATTGTTTTGACTCACTTTTAGCAGGACTAACCAGGCAAATTCTAGCTCAGTATTAATGGTGGACATTCGATTTCACCTCACACTCTCTTGACATTCCTTGCAATCCCAGATTATTCGACACCTAGTTCAAATCTTAGATTCAGGATCATGCAGTAGTTTATCTTAGTTTCATGATTCAAACCACACAATTTTCACTTACTATGCCTAGTCATGCATCATTTTGATTATCGAGATATCATATTTACTTTAGCCATCATGCTTCAGATTTATGCTATGTACATCAGATGTGACATGCCGGTTCAACAATAAAAGTAATCAGTCTTTTGGGGAAAAAGAACACAGGCAAGAAAACCCCAAAAGAGGATCGTGAACTTGGGCTACTCAGAATTCACCCAAGTGCTCACTTTCCATTTACCCCCACCCCCAACAAAAGATATGCAATTGTCCCCAATGCATAGAAAAGTTAAACTACGTAAAAGGGTAAGTGAAGCAAACCTGAGGCGCTAAGCGCCGATGATCAGCAAGCTGGTGGGTCCGGTTCACCGGAACCCACTCCCTGCGTAGTCTGGACATCCTCAGTAATGTCCTCAGCATCCACAGCACCATCAGTAGTGCCTCCCAAAGAATCTACAATTTTGGAGCTAGACGCCCCGGCAGCTACTTCTACAGCCCTCAACTTACGGGCCTCCTCATCAGCAATCGAGGCTCTCCTCCCAGCCTCCATCTCACGGCGCTCCTTCTTCCTCGCCCTAGCTTCATCCTCCTCTCGACCCCTGCGTCTCTTGACATGCTCTCGTGGGGGAGGAGGTGGAACATCAGAAGTGGCAAACAGGGCAGCCATCACGGTGTCATCAGCAGGCGCTGCAGAAGGGGCCTCAGACTCAGGCACCCTTGCCTCTAAAATCATATCAAGATCCGCCCGCAGACTCTCAACCGCAGCCTGGAGGGTCGACATGTCCACCGGAGGGGCTGGTCGGGCTAGTACTCGTAATTAAAATGCGTCTAGGCGCTGGTGTACCTCGGCGATCTGCCTCTCTGTGTGCTGTACCATCTTGCGCTCCATGCGCTCCTCTGCCTCAGCAATAGTCTTCTGCATCCACGGCTGGATGTGATGCAGAAGAGTAGCCATCTGTGCCTCAAGTTTTTGGACCCGAGCAAGTGGGACCAGAGTGGCAGAAGGAGCCGAGCGAGAGGAGCTCGGGGCAGTGCTACTACCCGGGATAGACTCGACCGGAGTAGTGTCAGTGTGTGCAGAAGCAGCACGGGAAACATCATGAGCGTGCTCTACGGTGTCGGCTAAGTTCTCACCAAATGGGGCCACCTCTGGATGGGGCCCTCTGCGTGGGGCCAACTCATTGGCCTCATCCCTGATGAGGCCGATGTCAACATTTCCTGGCGGAGTCTTGAGCTGGTCAATGTGCCAAATGGGCACACCTGCTGATCTGCACAAAGAGAAAATCATGCAAGGGAAAGGGTAAGTCGTGGTGACCTTGAAGGCTCTCTCGTGCATGACCGCTTGGAGAAGCCAAGCAAAATCGACCTCGAACCCTGCCATCATTGCAGCCATCAGCACTGCACGATCCCAGGTGACTATGTTATCCGCAGCAGTGGGGGAGAGACAATGGCGGACGATTAACCAGAGAAACTTGGCCGTAAAGGTCAAGTTGGCCTTCCTGATGGCCCCCTTTGGCTCCATCACCCAATCCGCAGCCTCTCCATCAATAGATAGGTGCAGTGCCATCCACCACTTGGTGGTCTCTCTCAGTGAAGGCTCGCATAAGAACCGGCCCTCTTTAACAATTTGCCACCGGTAATCAAACTCAGCGGTGAGAGGTGTGCTGGTGGAGTCAGAATCCGTGCCGTACAGATATCGGCGGATGGCTGGTAGGGAGATGTCAACCTGGATGCCGCGTACTCGGACGTGATAAAGTGGGGCCTGTTTGGTGGGGGCAGACCGCCTATCGATCTGCGAGCGAAGAGTAGCCACATAAGAGGCATAGAACTCGCGGACTAGCTCCTCACTGTAGCGACCCAAAGAACGAGCCGTCCACTCTAGCCGGTGTCTGGTGAAGAGGGTGTGAATATCTGGCATGGTGGGGAGACTTCCCGTGAGGACCCGCCTCTCCAGTGTAAGAGTCCGTGTCATGACGCC
Organism: Solanum sitiens; assembly: GCA_016801875.1. Taxonomy (NCBI): domain Eukaryota; kingdom Viridiplantae; phylum Streptophyta; class Magnoliopsida; order Solanales; family Solanaceae; genus Solanum; species Solanum sitiens. The sequence goes on from JABWTJ010000226.1 coordinate 1,664,981, forward strand.
TTTGTCATTGAGAACCTTGGCGTCTAAGTATACTTTGTATTGCCCGTCAACACACTACCGGTTGGGCTGATCGGCAACCGGGGCAGGGACTCCTGTTGGTGAGCCAGGGGTGGAGTCAGTGCTGTCAGCCTCATCATCGGAAGCAGACTGTGTAGCTGTGGCAGGGGCAGAGGCTTCTGCAGACCCAGAGGCTTCTTCTGACCATGAAACTCCTAAGGAGCCAGATGCTCCTTCGTCTTGGGCAGCTGACCCAGAAGGAGTGCCGGTCAGTGTGCGCTCCTCATCAGACTGGGAGGCAGTGACTACGCTGGGCGCCACCTTCTTGGGCGTGACTCGCGGTACACGTGGAGCTCGTGCTAGAGTAGCAGTGCCTGGGGGCACGTATTCTGGATCATGCTCATCATCAGAGCCTATCACCAATCGGGCAGACGGGGCAACAGATTTAGAACGCCCACGTGCGTAAACGCGATCTTGTTTAGGTGCCATGATAGGTAGTACCTGTAACGAATCATCATTAGTACTTGAAGGATGAAACATGACACAAAAAGAAAATAAAAAATTGAGACAATAATACACAGAAACTCAAACCAGTGATAACAGCTCTGAAGTAGCAGTAGGGCACGACGGACCTGGTGACGGCCCGTCGTGCGTATGACGGACCGTCATGTAGTCCGTCATGTAATACTTGGCAATATAAAGTATCAGAGGGAAAGTCTCAGACCGATACGATGGTTATGCAGGACGGTCCGTCGTGGGTATGACGGTCCGTCATATGTGTCCGTCAGTGGACACTTGGAAAAAGAGTTGAGACCCTTAGGACAGGGGTCTCTGACCGATACGACGGTTATGCAGGACGGTCCGTCGTGGGTATGACGGTCCGTCATATGTGTCCGTCAGTGGACACTTGGAAAAAGTGTTGAGACCCTTAGGACAGGGGTCTCTGACCGTCACGACGGTTTTGCAGGACGGACCGTCGTGGGTATGACGGTCCGTCACATGTGTCCGTCAGTGGACACTTAGAAAAAGTGTTGAGACCCTTAAGACAGGGGTCTCTGACCGTCACAACGGTTGTGCAGGACGGACCGTCGTGGGTATGACGGTCCGTCACATGTGTCCGTCAGTGGACACTTAGAAAAAGTGTTGAGACCCTTAGGATAGGGGTCTCTGACCGTCACGACGGTTGTGCAGGACGGACCGTCGTGGGTATGACGGTCCGTCACATGTGTCCGTCAGTGGACACTTAGAAAAAGTGTTGAGACCCTTAGGACAGGGGTCTCTGACCGTCACGACGGTTGTGCAGGACGGACCGTCGTGGGTATGACGGTCCATCACATGTGTCCGTCAGTGGACACTTAGAAAAGGTGTTGAGACCCTTAGGATAGGGGTCTCTGACCGTCACGACGGTTGTGCAGGACAGACCATCGTGGGTATGACGGTCCGTCATCGGGTTGTCGTGCTGTCAAACAGAGACAGAACTGAGGGGTGCCAAATTTACCCCATGTGAGTCGAAACGACAACCCTATCAAATTGGCAAGTTTAAAGCCCTAATTTCTCTAGTATTGTCCAGGCATTTTGTGGAATTAAAGACCTAAGTTAGATAATATCTAGGCAAAAACAGAAACCCATATGCAATTTATAGGGAAAAACAGTAAAACAACCAAAAATAGTAAAGGGTAGAGTTTCAGGAATACATACCTTGGAAGAGGAGACAACAATGCACAATTTATGGCACTCAAGTTAGAAGACTAAGACTCACTGCAGCAGATTCCGACCAAAAGGGAAAATTTTGGGATGAAAAATGGGAGAAGATGGGGAATTTGGGAAGAGAGTGAAGTTGGAAGGGGAGAAAATGGAGGGAAGATTAAATGAAACTGATAATGAAGGGGTGGTGGGGGGGGTTTAAAACGTTTTAAACTTTTAAAATTCTTTAGCCGGGTCGGGTCGGGTAGCCGGGTAATGGCGTAACAAAACCCCAATAACGGTCCGTCGCAGTTGTGACGGTCCGTCACACGGTCCGTCGCCTGTGCCCTAATTCTTCAAAAATACAAGAGAGCGTACCTGGCACGACGGAGTCATGCGATGGTCCGTCGCAGTCGTGACGGTCCGTCGACGTATCCGTCAGTGACTGATGTAGAGTAACTTGTCTACAGAACTTCCTGTAGATGTGCTACCTGAAAATTTACAACCCATTAATAGAAAATGCTACCGTTACTAGAAAGAGAAACAAAAAAAAACTATAAAAGTGGTTAGATGATAACTATTGGGTTGCCTCCCAACCAGCGCCTGATTTAACGTCGCGGCACGACTGAGGACACTTGATTACTCAGACTTCATCAAGATGATATGCCTCAACCACCTCATTCGCCGATTCCGCATGACCAATATAGATTTTGAGACGTTGTCCGTTCACCTTAAACCGCACACCTTCCTTGTTTTCCAACTCAACTGCTCCATGAGGGAATAATTTGGTGATCAAGTACGGTCCAGTCCATTTAGACTTTAGCTTGCCCGGAAACAAGCGCAATCTAGAGTTGAATAAAAGCACCGAATCCCCAATCATAAACTCTCGTTTCTCAATTTTTAGGTCATGGTACTTCTTCATCTTCTCTTTGTAGAGGGCTGAGCTTTCATAAGCCTTAAGGCGAAATTCATCGAGTTCATTTAACCCATTTAATCGTTGTTCTGCAGCTTCGTTCCAGTCCATTTTTAGCTTCTTCATAGCCCACATGGCTTTATGCTCTAATTCAACCGGAAGATGACATGCTTTCCCATATACTAGTTGGTATGGGGACATACCTATGGGAGTCTTATACGCTGTCCGGTAAGCCCAAAGAGCATCATCAAGCCTCCTTGACCAATCTGTTCTACTAGCGTTCACTGTTTTCGACAAAATCTGTTTGATTTCCCTATTTGATACTTCAACTTGCCCACTAGTTTGAGGATGGTAAGGAGTGGCCACATTATGGCGAACCCCATATTTCTCCAATAATCCCTTGAACAATTTGTTGCAAAAGTGGGATCCCCCATCACTAATAATTGCCCGTGGGGTACCAAATCGAGAAAATATATTCTTTTTCAAGAATGCAGTGACACTCTTCCCTTCATTGTTTGCGAGGGCGATAGCTTCCACCCACTTGGATACATAATCCACTGCTACTAAAATATACTTCATTCCATGAGAACTCACAAACGGACCCATAAAGTCAATACCCCAAACATCAAATAACTCAATTACAAGAATGGGGTTTAGAGGGAGCTCTTGCTTTCTTGAAATGCCGCCATCTCTTTGACATCTATCACATGCTTTGGCGAACTCATGAGCATCTTGATGAATAGTTGGCCAATAGTAACCACTTTGTAAGATCTTGTGAGCAGTCCGGACACCACTATGATGTCCACCAAAGGGTGAGGAATGGCATGCCTCTAAAATACTCAACATCTCGACTTCTGGCACACAACGCCGAATAAGCCCGTCAGCACAACTCCTGTATAAGTATGGTTCATCCCAAAAGAATTTCTTCACATCGTACATGAACTTTTTCCTTTGATGAAAAGACAAGTCCGATGGAACAAGGTCACTAGCTAGGTAGTTCGCAAAATCTGCAAACCACGGAATCAGGTCTTGTGAGGCAGCCAATACATGCTCATCGGGGAACGTGTCATCAATATCAGTCTTATCCCCCAACTCTCTCATAGCTTCATCTTCTAAACGGGACAAGTGATCAGCAACTTGATTTTCGGTCCCTTTTCTATCCCTTACCTCAAAGTCAAATTCTTGCAGTAGTAATACCCAACGAATTAACCTTGGTTTCGCGTCCTTCTTCGCCATCAAATATCTCAGGGCTGAATGGTCAGTATGCACTATGACTCTAGTACCTAGCAAATAGGAGCGAAATTTTTCAAAAGCAAATACTACGGCAAGGAGCTCTTGTTCAGTGACTGTATAGTTCTTCTGAGCTTCATTGAGGGCTTTACTAGCATAGTAAATGGGATGAAGGATTTTGTCCCTTCTTTGTCCCAATACCACACCAAGGGCAACCCCACTCGCATCACACATTACCTCAAATGGACTGTTCCAATCTGGAGAAATAATGATAGGTGCAGATACCAGTTTTTCTTTGAGATCGCCGAATGCTTTCAGACAGGATTCATCAAAAGAAAACTTACAATCTTTCTCCAACAGTTTGCACAATGGATGTGCAATTTTCGAGAAATCTTTGATGAATCTCCTGTAAAACCCTGCATGCCCAAGAAAGCTTCTCACACCTTTTACAGAGATAGGTGGAGGAAGTTTCTCTATCACCTCGACTTTGGCTCGATCAACTTCTATGCCCTTTTCTGAAATACGATGGCCCAAAACAATACCTTCTTTGACCATGAAGTGGCATTTTTCCCAATTGAGAACTAAATTGCAATCTTCACATCTCTTAAGAACCTCAGACAAATGGCTCAAACATTGCTCGAAAGATTCACCAACCACTGAAAAATCATCCATAAAGACCTCAATAGTATCTTCCACCATGTCGGAGAATATAGACATCATACATCTCTGAAATGTGGCGGGTGCATTGCACAACCCAAACGGCATTCTCTTGAACGCAAAGGTCCCATATGGACAGGTAAAAGTGGTCTTCTCTTGATCTTCTGGTGCAATAGAGATCTGATTATACCCTGAATAACCATCAAGAAAATAGTACCACCCTTTTCCGGCGAGTCTATCCAACATCTGATCCATGAAGGGCATGGGAAAATGGTCCTTTTCGGTCCATGCATTTAATTTTCGGTAATCCATACACACCCTCCATCCAGTCACCGGCCTCATTGGAACCAGTTCATTTTTTTCATTGGGGACCACAGTCATTCCCCCTTTCTTAGGTACACACTGAACAGGGCATACCCAACTACTATCGGCGATTGGATAAATTACTCCTGCATCCAACCACTTTATGATTTCCTTCTTCACGACCTCTTGCATAGGTGGATTTAAGCGTCTCTGGTGCTCAATACTTGGCTTATGATTGGGCATGAGTTGGATTTTATGAGAAAAAATACCAGGAGGGATCCCAATAATGTCCGCAATGGTCCACCCAATAGCTCTTTTGAACCTTTTTAGCACTTTAACCAAACTCTCAACTTGTTGTTCATTTAGATCTGATGCTATGATTACCGATAATGTGTCACCGTTTCCTAAGAATTCATACCTTAGATGAGGTGGGAGAGCTTTTAGTTCTAGCTTTGGAGCCTCCTCTATGGATGGTTTAGCGGGTGGAGACTCGCGATTCTTCATGTCTAGCTCATATTTCTTCGGTTTAAACCGGACATTACCACGATCAAGGGCAGCGACTAATGACATATATTCTTCAATGCCTTCATTATCAAGATTCATTATCACTGCCGCCAGTGCTTCTACACCTAGCCGTTCTTCTATTTGTGTCTTGGATGATTCACCAACTTTGTAGGATATGGCAGATACCGATTGGAGCTCACCACTCTGCCGCATGGACCTACAAATGTTGAAAGTCACTTCTTCATTGTTCAACCGAAATTTCATCTGCCCTTTTTCCATATCAACTAAAGCTCTACCCGTAGCAAGGAATGGCCTCCCAAGAATAATAGGCACCTCAAAATCGACTTCACAATCAAGAATGACAAAATCTGCTGGAAATATGAACGACTCCACTTTTACTAGCACATCATGGAGTATCCCTATAGGCCTTTTTACTGTTCGATCGGCCATCAGTAGCCGCATCGCAGTGGGCTTTGGGTCACCCAAACCCAACTTCTTGTAAATCGAGAGGGGCATGAGATTTATGCTTGCCCCCAGATCACATAATGCTTTCGCAAAATGTAATAACCCGATTGTACAAGGAATAGTAAATGCACCCGGATCTTCTTTCTTTTGCACTAAAGACCTTGTAGCAATAGCACTACAATGCTGCATTCTGTCATCATCCTCAAAAGTGACCGATCTTTTCTTTGTAACCAAATCTTTCATAAACTTGGCATAACCGGGCATTTGTTCAAGAGCTTCTACCAAAGGAACATTGATAGAAAGTTGCTTCAACATTGTTATAAAACGCCGATATTTGCCATCCTCGGTCTTTTTCACTAATCTTTGAGGAAAGGGGGGTGGAGGTCTAGGCATGGGAGTTACCTTTTTAGGCACTTCAGCAACTTTCTCAGTGTTATCTTCTACTTCATCACTAACCTCTACCACTTCATCATTATCTTTCATCACCTTTTCCACAATAGACGGCATAGGTGGGTCAATAGTTTGTTTACCGCCACGAGTAGTAATTGCCATACAGTGTCCATCATTTTTCGGATTTTGGACAGTGTTGCTAGGAAGAGTGCCCGGTTGCCGTGTGTTCACAGTTGCAGATAATTGAGCCATTTGCAATTCAAGCTGCTTTATTGATATGGCATGTGTATCAACTTTCTGTCCAATACCTGCTACATCACTCCTTAACTCTTTGGTGTGCTCATCACTAGCATCGAACCTCCTCCTCATCTTGTGCAACATATCCTCAACTCGCGCCATACTACCTCCACCATCCCTAGGAGCAACTTCACGATTTTGAGGAGGAACATAGGGCCCACTCCTCTCATTTCTGTTACCATAGTTACCCCTGTTGAAGTTGTTGTCGCGGTTGTAATTTCCATCACGAACATAATTACCCTCGCGGTTGTAGTTACCATAGTTTCGACCTTGATTTCCTTGACCTTGGCGCCAATTCTCCTGATTGGAGCCTTGGGCATTTGGTCGGAAACCCCCCGTCTGATCATTTACTGCATAAGAATCTTCCTCATAATAATATTCATCAGTTGGTGGTGGTGGTTTAGACAAGTAGTTCACTGCGTTTATCTTTTCTGCACCCCCAGTGACATGTTTCAACACTAACCCAAGCTCAGTTCTCATCTGTGCCATCTCTTCACGAATCTCATCTGTGGCTGGATTGTGTGTGGATTGCACTGCAAAAGTATTTCTCCCAGTATCTGTCTTCCTAGTACTCCATGCTTTATTATTCCGGGAGATTTTCTCTAATTTTTCGGCAATTTCAGCATAGGGACACTCCCCATAAGAACCACCTGCTATACTATCCAATACCGCTTTATTATTATCATCTTGTCCCCGGTAGAAGTATTCTTTCAGTGACTCATCATCTATGCGGTGATTGGGGACACTTCGCAGAAATGAAGTGAACCTATCCCAAGAAATACTAACTGACTCTCCTGGTAGTGCCACAAAGTTGTTAACTCTGTCTTTGTGATTTAGTTTCTTGGAGACCGGATAGTAACGTGCTAAGAAAACGTCCCTCAGTTGGTTCCAAGTGAAAATTGAGTTATAAGGGAGCTCAGTGAACCAAATGGCAGCCTCTCCCGTCAGTGAGAGAGGAAATACTCTTAGCCCTATTACATCCAAATTCAAATCAGGCCTCCCTACACAGCTTTTACACACTGCCCTCACCTTAGCTATATGGGCATGTGGGTCCTCAGACGGTAGTCCTGAAAACAAACCTCTAGCCGTGAGCATTTGCATTAGACTACTAGTGACTACAAAGGTGTGACCTTCTGGTAGAGGGGGCAAGACAAGTGGCCCATCAGAATCTGCAATATTGTCATACCCTCTGTAGTATTCTTGAGGACGTGGAGCAGAATTATGTCCCCTTTGTGCACCTTGATCAGGATCATCAGGTAATAATCGACCATGAGCATCAACCGGAGCTGGGATGTTCAGGTTTGGATCATCATCATTTATACCCAAGTTTCGATTCATTTTGCGTAGTGTACGCTCTAACTCGTGATCGTAGGGAAACAAGGGTTCTCTTCCTCTCCGTGTATTTGGCATACAAGGACGTCAAACCTGGCAAAATCAAAAACACCAGAAAAAGTAAAATCAGGAAAATATTAACTAAATTTTAGTAATAAATTTAAGTTAATCTAAAAGCTACTTTCCCTGGCAGCGGCGCCAAAATTTGATACGCTCAAACTTACTTCTCAAATAAGAAGTAAAGCGGTCATATCAAGTAAAGAACCCAACTAATGAGGTTGGGATCGGATCCCACAAGGAAAATAGTTCAGACTTAACTTTATTTTATTATTACTATTATTTAGCCAACTGTTTTCGAATAAACCAAAAGATAAAAAGGGGGGTTTTATTTCTAAATTAATGAAAATAATTAACTAAATAAGAATGAACAACTAACAAATTTAACTTTCAGAGTTTAATCAAATTATAAAAGTAACTAGGGTTTTAGTGTTCCCCACAGGTTCCTAACTTGGTAAATCTAACTATAACAGCTCTATCCTGATATCTTGCACGTAAAGTGATAAGTTATGTATCTCTAAATTCTTGGTCCGGCATCTAGAGAATTTCACTCCGCACCTTGGTCCGGCTACGTGTGTTGCTATACTAACCCTTATCTTTACCTCATATTAAACATCGTATTCGGTATTTGACTAAGCTATTAACTCGTACCAACCAATACTAGTCTATTAGATAGTCTACACTAAATCTATGTTGATAATTCTTTTCCTATTATCTACCTCCTTGGTCCGGCAAGTAGCAATAAGGCGAGTTCTAACGTTGGCCACCGTTAAAAAGAATTCTAAACGAAAGAATTATCAATACATGCAAGACACCACTCTAGAATGGTTATTGAATTAGATTACTACCTTGTTATTCACCCATGGTTCCCACAACCCTAGTTATGAGGTTTAGTTACCCATGTTCGTAATTACACAATTCATATCGTTAATGGAAGAGTTCATGCACTTACTTTTATGAAAACGAATAATTTCCCAGAGTTTAACTTGATTAATCAACGAAATCCACAACAATCAATTCCCGGAAAATATCTTAATTCCCAAAATCGAGAGTTTAATAATATAATTGAAGAACTATAAACTAAAAATTATCCAGAAAGTTTCACCCCGAAAACGAGGTTTTTCCAACTATTTATAAGAAAAACAAAACCTAATCAAATAAGGATTCTATTTACTAAAAATCTGTCCAAACGCGTCTGGGTCGACGGACCACGTGACGGACCGTCATGGACACGACGGACCGTCATAGCCTCCGTCGTCCCATACTTCACATCTTCTCATGTTGCTTTCTTCATTCCCCTCGACGGTCCGTCATGGACTTCCGTAATCCCACACTTGTCAGACTTCCCCAACTTTCCTTCAGCAACTTCTCACTTCACTACGGTGCCACCTACGGACCGTCACAGCGACGGACCGTCATAGGGTCCGTAGGTGGTCTCTTCTGCAATTCTTTCTCAAAAACTCCCGCGTTCATCTTGGACAGATTTTCTGCAAACAAAAAGAAACTTATATCAAAATCAACATAAAAAGGCTCTCGACACACACTAAACTTAAGGAAAAAGTATTAGAAATACCGTGAAACCACGGTACATCAGAGTACAAGATAAAAATCTTAAAAATATATGGTTGAGATAATTGAAAAGAGGAACGATTTAAGTCTAAGTGGAAAATAAAAAAGATGGAGACTTCTGGAGATGACGAATGAAATGTAGAAAACAATGGGAGAAGGAAGTTCAGTCCAGGTACTTCTGAGTCCAGCAGGATCTTCTGAGTCCACTATCATAATAAAGTCATTTCTCCATAAGAGAAGAGAAGGAACATGCTTTTGTCAAAAAAACACTTCCTTTAGTATTTCAATTTGAAGACGAGGAACCTCCCCCCAGAGAAAGAAAAATGGGAAAAGAAAATTGAAGATCTTTTTACTGAAATGAACATGTGTATCTTGGAATCACATGTTCAATTTACGAATCCATCAGTTTCGCCAATGTGGAATGGATAACTGAGTGTCAAATGGGTAAACATCGTCTTATTTTAGATGAAAAAATTGGACTCATCTCTTCAGTTTGTTCATATGTGAAAAGTCAAATTTGTTCATCTAGAACAAGACGGTGGTTCCCCATTTGACACTTACTTAGTTTTTCTTTCTGCATTGGCGAAACGGATGGATTTGTAAATCCAATTGTTATTCCAAGATACACATGTTCATTTCAGGAAAAAAATCTTCAATTTCCTTTTTCCATTCTTCTTTTTCTGGGGGAAGAGGTTCCTCGTCTTCAAACCTAAATATTAAAGAAGTGTTTCTTTGACAGAAACATGTTCCTTCTCTTCAGGAGGAGTGAGTTTATTATGATCATCACCATCTTTTTTATATGAGGATTTAAACGTATAAAAATTAAAGTCGAGCACCCATGTATCAAATGACTTGGTTGGGACAGTGGTTACAAATGTGGTGTGCTCAAGGTTGTTGGCTTGCTCTATTTCTTGAGTTTGATTCCCTCTATACTCATAAATTTTAGTTTCAAATAAAATTCTCCTCTTTCTACTTATTTATTTCAATTTGATTTTTTATTTTATTTTATTTTATTTTCTCTCTATGTTGATTGTTCTTTTTCCCTTTATGCTCTTTTGCCAACTTTTTCTAAACAAAACTTTATTAAAAAAACATTTCCTTCTTTCTTTTTTCTTTATTTGAAATAATTTTTATTGTGGTATTTTTAATTGACTTTTTTTGCTATCATATTTAAATATGATTATCTTTTTAAAGATAAGTTTTGAATTTGTGCACTTATACTTTGTCATTGATAGCTTAAGTAGCACTCACAATCTTAAAATCTTGGATTTGCCATTGGCTCCACGCTGCAGTAATTTTTGAAAGACTCACTTTAACCAACCCGCATTGCACCTGCCCCGCATAACCTTTAATTCACTTCACCCTGCCTAGCCTTAAACCCACCTCACCCCATTCGCCCCACCCAATTACCATCCTTATATGAGACTATTTCAAACCTGACATTTAGCCAAATCTATCTAACCTATGTGTCTCAAAATGAAATACTTATCATATAAACAAAAAAATGTTTGACACCACGAATTATCGCATAACATAATTACACTTGACATTTAAAGTGTATCACCATGTGACACGTGACCAATAATATCTAGTCGGATTCAACTCCCAACAATAATAGTGGTTATGACCTTAAGTCGTACCTAGTATGGCTTCTTATACCCATTATTGAAGATACGAAACAACTATACAAATGATCTAGTTTGGGAGCAATGAGATTGGAAATAAAGTTTATCAATAGTCTGTCTAGATAAGTTTCATTTATAACTTTTTTTGGATAATTCAAGATTTTCTTAAGTAGTCATGCAACCACGCACTTGATGAATTCAACGTAGAGATAATGCTTATTATTATGAGAGGCGGAAAAATACACACAAGACATAACTTAGGGTACGTTAGATTATAAGTACACTCATTTCCCTCTCATGTAATTAATCTTATTATCATCACAATAACTCTATTAAGCCCTAACTAAAGCTCGAAGGCTCTCATATTATTGTTTTCTAGTAATATCATCGATCACTCCCCAAAAATATTCAATAAGAAATTTCTTGTCTTATATCGTTACTTGACAATATATTGTTTTTACATATCACTTTGATCATTTACTACAACAAGTTATACAACTTCAAGAATAATATAACATTTGTTCATAATATAATTCAGTTGCAGTTCTTTTCTTATTATAAACCACTGGTTCAGGGGTGTACACACTAATGTTGCATGCACCATGTGTTTGAACACTTATGTATATTTATGGTGTGTTTGGTACGAAGGAAAATGTTTTCTTGGAAAATAAATTGGATCCTGACTTCTTTTATCATTATGGTTGGTGAGAAATTTTCTTGTATATGATTGGTAAATGACTTCGAATCAGAACTTGACCCAGACCTACCTGGGACCCAACTTTTAAAAGCTCGATTCGACTTCGAAATTCCACCACAACGATCGATTTGGGACCCAGCCCTAACACTTGAAATGAGAGTCGACCTCGACACTCAATCTAATACCCGACTCTAACACCCAACGTGAAACCTCATCCAACATCTGATTCGTGACTCGACTCAAAATTTGATTTTTAGTCCTCATTGGAGATCTGGCCAGACTCAATGCGAAACACAGGAGTTGGGTCTCGAATCGAGCTTGAGAGTCAAGTCTCAAATCAAGAATCAATACTCCCGCTGTCCATTTTATTAGTCATGTTGCGCTTTTCGAAAGTCAATTTGACTAATTTTTAATGTTAAATTAGATTACGTTAATTTGATAATTTTTTTTAAAAATTAGATATTCAAAACATTACAAAAGTACTATAAATTGTATTTTTGGCATATCAATGTGATGAAAATCTACATCGTAAAATGTTGGTAACAGTTCTTATAGTTTGACTCTAAAACCATGATAATTAATTGTGGACGGAGGGAGTAGTAAGATATTCCTAGATTAGTATTGCAAATCAATAACCCGAAACATAAGTTACAATGGAAAGTAGTTGTGGTGTGAGATTCAAAATGATTTTGGAAATGTTTTCCTTAATTCTTTAAGGGAAGTTAATTTCCTTAAAGAGTCGTTTCTTTCTTAAATTTCGTGTTAAGTTAAACTAACTCAATAAAATGAGATGGAGGGAATATAAATTATTGAACTTTTCACATAGTAAGAAATTTTATCATTATACAAGTAACACTTCAGATATTTAGAAAAGATTTCCAAATCATTTAAGTTAACCAAACATCAGAAAATTAGAAAATATTTTCCTTCATACCAAACACACCATCTATAAAAGTACATTTTCATTGACTGAGATTTCATGTGAAAAATACCAACAACAAACTACATAAATTAATAGTTATTCAAAGGTGACCAAACTTTAAGATTAACCAGGAAAAAAACCATCCTTTGAATAAATACATCCTTATTATCATGAAGGAGAAACAAAGTTGAATCAAAGTGATTATTGTTCTAAGAGCTTTGTCACGCCCCGAGCTATACCGAGACGTGGACACGGGACATAAGACCACAAGTGATCCCAAGCTAATTCTGCTGGCATAATCATGAGCATACAAAAGATAATAAATTGATACGGACGCTAAATCATAATTGAAATAAAAAGATGAGGAATACCCATATACTATAACTGAGATGTTTGAAACTGCTGAGTTTAATACAAAGAAAACATAACTCAATACTAAGCTGAAACTAACTATGTTTGAAAATAACCTCTAACTGACTAGAAATGCTGGGACAGGCCCCAACTAAGTCTAGCAAAAATTGAAACTAAAGGACTAAAATACTGAAATGAACCCATGACTATTGTCCTCGGAGAATGAGGAATCACCACTTATTCTGCTGAACTGGAGATCGGGAATAAATCTAAGCGTTATCTTGATGCTGAGAACCTAAACCTACATCACGATAAAATGTAGCTCACGTATGCGTCAATACTTGAAAGGTACTGAGCATGTAGGATAGAGTAAATCTGAAATAAAACATAACTGAACAAGTACAAAAAAAAGTATAATATTCTGATCATCATATACTGAATTCTGAGCTAAGTGGATGCAATGACCAAATTTATAACATGTTGAGACTGAATACTAACTAAACTGTAAATATGGCCAATGCAATAGAGTCTGGCTGAACTGTTGGAGCTACTAATAACCGATAATAAAATCACATGAGCTAAATGTGGAGTCCGATGTATACGCCCCATCGAGAAGACCCAATATACCCTGCCAGAGGTATAAAGGCATACTGGCGTGATCACTAAACCGATGCCCATAAAGGGGACTTACAACCTACTTGACTAGTAGTTCTAGGACTATTTGGGTTCGTTGAACCCTAGTCCAACTCGGTATTATGCTACTCCCGATGAATTAAGTGATTAACATATGATGAATGAATTTATGTAAATACTGGATAGCTCAATACTGAACATGCAAACTGAGAATGCAACAATTAATCTGATAATGATGCATTAATAACTGAGGCATGTATATCTGAAATAAATGAAATATCTGACCTAGCATGTGTAATTCAAGAATTAAAGAAATACATAGCTAGGGTTCTGAAATTCATGCGATAAACTGAGTAATAACATGGTAATATGATTTGGAACATATAACTAACTAATTCATGGTAATCTAATGAAGTTCTAGAAACACTAGATCTAATCATGATAAGGGAATCAAGAAACTGACAGAAAACTAGGGATCTAATGGGTGAGAGGAACCCACTAATAAAATCTCACATACTTGGTGATGAATTCCTCGGAGAAATCTTTAGATTTTGAGGTTGGAACTGATGGAACCTTGCAGCGTTCTTGAACTAGGGTTCTTGACCTTTTTCTCTTCTCTTGCTTCTAATTTTCTAAATTTTGATTAGTGATTTTGACTTAGGTAAGTTTTAGTTATGTTTATAGGCTTAAACTGACTAAAATCTCATGATTTAGGTCTTAAACGACGTATCTTAGAGGTTAAACGAACTAAGAAAAGACCAAAAGACCCCTGATATAATTATTGTTGGAGCAATTGACGAACTGGACTGACGGGCCGTCGTTCAATCGACAGTCCGTTGTTTGAGTATGCTCGACATGTCTTTACTAAAATTTGCATAACTTTTTACTCGGATGTCGGATTTTAGAAAACTCGGTGGCTCTGGGAAGATAATTCAATTATATATTATCTCATAGGTCATAGGACACCTAATTCAGTTTGTTCTAAAAGTTATGACCATTTGAATTTGACCCAACAACAATTTCCCCCTAACTAGTTGCTAACCATCACCTACGGACTGTAGATCGAACGACGGTCCATGATGGTCATCCGTGGTTCATGTTATAGGCTGGGTAATGGGGTCTTGATCCACGGACACATACTATGGACCGTAGGTCTGTCCATCGGTCAAGACTTAGCCGATTTTTCTGAGTTTCGTTTGGGAGGGGCTACAGTGGCAATGTACGGACCCACATTACAGGCCGTAGATCAAACTACGGTCCGTAGATGGTGACCTTCGATTGCACCTGCAATTTTTTAGAAAAGCTGATTTCTGATCTGTTTTGGATACTGGGTGTTACATTATCTCCCCCTTTAGAACATTCGTCCTCGAATGAAGACTAAACTAGCTGAAATAGAGGGAGAGAGATGCAATCCCTAACACTAAACATTGAGAACTGAGTTTCTAACTGAATTTAGTTCCAAGAACATGCAAATACTCTGAAAATTCAAGTACAAACTGAGGGAGCATGATTCTAAGGCTGAATTCACGCATGAATGACTGAAAAATTGAAGAGGAACTATTACCTCAAGCTGGAGTGGAATTAGAAGGAAAGAGGTGAGGATACTTGGCTTTCATGGCTGTTTTTGCTTCTCAAGTAGCTCCCTCTACGGACTTACTCTTCCACAAAACCTTGACTGAAGCGACTTCTTTGTTTCTCAACCTTCTAACATGACGGTCAAGAATCTCAACTAGTACATCCTCGTAAGAAAAACTATCTTTCACCGCCACAATATCTAATGGCACTACAGAGGCTGGATCACCCACACACTTCTTCAAGAGCGAGATGTGGAAGACTGGATGCAGTGCTGCTAGTTAAGCTGGAAACTCTAACTCATATGCCACTTTGTCAACCTTTTTAAAGATCTTGTAAGGGCCTACATATGCAGGACTTAGCTATCCTTTCTTTCCAAAATCTCATCACCCCCTTTATAGATGACACTTTCAGGAAAACCAAATCTTCAATTTGGAACTCTAGTTCCCTTCTCCTTACATCTGCATAAGATTTCTGACGACTCTGGGCTGTCTTAAGTCTATCTCTAATGAGTTGCACTTTCTCCATAGTATAAAGGACTGAATTTGACCCTATTAAAGCTATTTCACCTACTTCAAACCAACAAACAGGAGATCTAAATCTACGCTCATACAGTGCCTCACAAGGGGCCATATGAATGCTGGAATGGTAGCTATTGTTGTAGGCGAACTTAATAAAAGAAAGGTGATCATCCCAACTACCCTTAAAATCGATCACACAAGATCTCAACATATCCTATACGATCTGAATGGTATGCTCTGCCTGTCCATCCGTCTGTGGAAGAAATGTTGTGCTAATGTTAACCTAAGCACTAAGACTTTTTTTAAATGACTTCCAGAAATCAGAGGTAAACTGAGGACCTCTATCTTAAATGATAGACAAAGGAACCCCATGCAACCTCACAATTTCATTAATGTAAAGCTTGGCATAGTCCTCCGCTGAATCTGTAGTCTTGACCGCCAAGAAGCGTGAATACTTAGTCATCCTGTCAATTATCACCCAAATGGAGTCATGCTGTTTGCGAGTTCGAGGTAGGACTGTGATGAAATCCATATTGATAACTTCCCACTTTCCAGTAGGAATGTCGATCTCTTGAGTCATACCTCCTGGTTTCTGATGTTCTACCTTGACTTGCTGGCAATTGGGGTACTTACTTACAAAATCTGCTATCTCTCTCTTCATGCCATTCTACAAATAGACTTCCCACATATCGCGGTACATCTTAGTGGACCTGGATGAATAGAATATCTGGATATATGGGCTTCTGCAAGAATATGCTGTCTCAACTCGCCCACATCAGGAACACACAATCTACCCTGGTAGCAAAGTACACCATTTTCCCCTTGGGAGAAAACCTCCACTCTCTGATTATGGATTGCACCCTCAAGTTCAAAAAAGATTGGATCACTATCTTGATTTTCCTTAACCTCCACTACTAAAGAAGATTCTGCCCCATTATGAACTGTTACACCACTGTCTGATGTGCTCATAAGGCGAACTCCCAAGCGAGCAAGCTTGTGAACATCCTTCACTAGTTCCTTCCTTTCTTCCTCAACATGGGCTACACTACCCATAGATAACTTGCTAAGAGCATCTGCTACTATATTCTCCTTACCAGGATGGTAATGCACACTCATATCATAATCCTTAAGAAACTCAAGCCATCTCCTTTGACGAAGATTCAACTCTTTATGAGTGAACATATATTGAAGGCTCTTATGGTCAATGAACAAATCTACATGAACACCATACAAGTAGTGTCTCCATATCTTAAGTGCAAAAATACTCCAGCAAACTTGAGGTCATGGGTTGGATAGTTCTTCTCATGCACCTTAAGTTGTCTAGAAGCATAAACTATAACCTTATCTCGCTGCATCAACACAGAACCTAGGCCAACTCTAGATGCGTCACAATAGATCACATAACAATCTCATCCCTCTGGTAGAGTCAAGACATGAGCTATAGTCAATCTAGTTTTCAATTTTGTTAAGCTTTTCTCACAATTATCTGACCATTGAAACTTGACCATCTTCTGAGTTAACCTAGTCAATGGTGATGCTATGGATGAAAATCCTTCCACGAACCTTCTGTAATAACCCACTAGACCTAAAAAACTCATGATATATGTAGAAGAGGTAGGTGTGGGCCATTGTTTCACTGCTTCTATCTTCTGTGAATCCACTCGGATCCCCTCACTAGATACAATGTGACCAAGGAAAGCAACGAATTGCAACCAAAACTTTCCTAAACTTAGCGAATAACTAACGATCTTTGAGAGACTACAGAACTACTCTCAAATGACTCGCATAATCTTCCTCATTCCTAGAGTAGATGAGGATATTATCAATAAAGACGATAACGAACAAGTCCAAGTACTGTTTGAACACCTTGTTCATCTAATCCATGAAAGTTGCATGAGCATTTGTTAGTCCAAAGAACATAACTACAAATTCATAATGACCATACCAAGTTCTGAAGGCTATCTTCGGAATGTCACTATCTCTGACTCTAAGCTGATGATAACATGAT
The DNA here is from genome assembly GCA_016801875.1 of Solanum sitiens. Taxonomy (NCBI): domain Eukaryota; kingdom Viridiplantae; phylum Streptophyta; class Magnoliopsida; order Solanales; family Solanaceae; genus Solanum; species Solanum sitiens. The sequence continues at coordinate 1,682,707 of JABWTJ010000226.1, forward strand.
CTGAGGTCTATATTCGAGAAATGGCTAGCACCCTGATGTTGGTCAAACAAGCTGTCAATCTTGGGGATGGGATATTTGTCCTTGATTGTGACCTTGTTCAACTATTTATAGTCAATGCACATTCTGAGAGAACCATCTTTCTTCTTTACAAACAATATTGATGCACCCTGTGGAGAAATACTAGGTCTGATGAAGCCCTTATATAGAAGGTCTTTCAATCGTTCTTTCAATTCCTTAAGCTCTGCTGAAGCCGTTCTATAGTGAGGAATAGAAATAGGCTGGACATCTGGTAGGAGATCAATTCTAAAGTCAATTTTCCTTTCGGGAGGAACTCCGGGAAGATCTTTTGGAAACACACTAACTACTGGAACTGACTCAAGAGTTGGGGTTTCAGAGCTAGGATCGTTAACCCGAACTAAATGATAGAGATAAATCTTAGAGATCATCTTTATGTCCTTAAGGTGAGAAATGAATTGTCCTATAGATGATAAGCTACTACCCTTCCATTCTAATATTGGTTCATTTGGCAATTGAAAATGAACAATCCTAGTTTTACAATCGACTGAGGTATAACATGAATGTAACCAATCCATGCCTAGAATGACATCAAAGTCTACAATTTCTAACTCCACAAGATCCGCTGAGGTGAATTTTTGAGAGACTGTGACAGGGCAATTTATGTATACCCGTCTAGCTATAACTGCGTCACCGACTGGAGTAGAGACTGAGAAAGGTTCTGAGATAGTGTCTGGACTGACACTAAATTGGATTGCTATGTAAGGAGTTACAAAAGAAAGAGTAGACCCTAGATCTAACAATGCATAAACAACAAGGTCAAAGACTCGTAACATACCAGTGACTATATCAGGAGAACCTTCCTGATCCTGGTGAGCCTGAAGAGCATACAATCTGTTCTAGCACTGAGCGTCACCTATACCAGATGAGTTACCCTGCTGAGTCGGGCGACTTGCTGGTGTTGCCAAAGTTTTATATTGAGCTCTACAATTACTACCTCCTTGACCCTGTCTATAAGGACAATCCCTCAAACTCTGACCAGACTGACTGCACCCAAAAGATCCTTTTTTTTCTGCGAGGCACTCGCCTGGATGGTTCTTACTACACTTAGGGAAGGTGGGGTAAGTCTTTGTAAGATCCCGAAAATGACTTAGGTGAAGCTAGAGCCTAACATGGTTGTCATGATGTTCTAAGGTACTAAATTCATCTATAGTGTGGTATTGAGGCAGTGTCTAAGAGTTTAGGTGCATTGAAAGTCAAACGTTAAGGGACGACTAAGACGTTCGAGGACTAAGTCTCCTATGTGCCTCATATGTGGTTGTATGTGTTTATGTGTGATTCATGAGGTTATAAGGTCCTTAAATGAGTTATTACAGTATATATAGGCAGTGTGACAAGTTTCATGAAGTTTGGAGATCAAACGTCCAAGAACGTCCTTGATGTTCGAAAGATGTGCCTTGAAATGACCTTGTGTGTCTATGCATATTTCGTCGAGTTTTACGTGTTTGTTTCATGTGAAGTTCATGTGAGAGGTCCTAAAATCTTATACAAGCATTTTTGGATTAGAAACATTGGGGCAAACATCCCCAAGGACCAACCAAGGTACCTTGAGGAAGGACCCATGTTGGTGGCAAAGACTGTCCAAGATAGCCCACCTACGGATGGCAATCGACGCCCAGTGGGTCAGTTGACGCCCCGTAGGTGAGGTATCATCGATGTACACTTAGGCGTGGGGAAGGATAGGCCAAAGACCAGCCTCAGTTCCAAACCATGGACCAGCAGGACGGTCTGTTGGTCAATGAACATGCCGTCGATGGTCTTTTCGTCTGTGAGTCTGTTCTTGCGTAGCTTCACTGTAAGTTGAGGGGTGAAGTTGTAAATTCACCCCACGTCCAAATAAGATAAAGGGAGATTACTTGAGGGTCTTTTGGGTATTTTAGACATGTATATAAGTCTTTAACACTTAGAAGAATTCATTCTTCCAAATCAAAATCCAAATTCTCTTAGAAATTCCTTAGAACTCCATTGAAGCCATAACTCAAGGAAGAGCTTGGATTGGAGATTTTAGTGGTGATTCTTCATCAAATTGGAGTATTAACATCATTGAGGTATGGTTTTTGATCCTTGAAACTCTATTTATCAAGGAGCCCAAATTCAAAGAAGTTTTCTAAAGTTTTCAAAGATGGACTTATCCTTTCAGGATCTATCCATGGGTTCTTGCATTAAAGGTTTTTAATCATTGAATATTGATTGGATTTTTGCTAATTATATGATTTTAATTCAATTGAACTATGAACTCATGTAATTGATGAACCCTAGTTTTTGACTACTTTATGGGTTAAGTGATATTGTCTTAATGCTTATGAATGCTAGTGTAGTTTTCTATGGGCTATTGAATGATGTAAGAATTATATTCAATTGATGTCTAATTGGTATTAGATTGATAAATCTATATTGAATGACTTATATTCATTGAGTATTATGGTTTATGCATTGAATTTATGTTCATGGCTACGGGTAAGGGCCTTATGGTATTGAATTGGATGATTTAAACATGGATTGAAGTGGAGAGAATGGATGGGTGGTAAGCAAACCTAATTCTCTTTATTTAAAGTATTATATATTTTCAATTTTGTTGTGATTGGTATGGTCCACTTATGGTGTTGTTGTTATGTGATTGATGTGGCCTTGTCGGCGTTATTTTAAGTATTATGATGATCATGGCTTTGTCGGCAAACTATTGAAGTAATATGATGATTTGTGTATTTGATTATGTGAAGTATGATCATATCTACCTATATGTGAAGTAATGTGAAAACATGTGTTTCTTCTATTGATTCTATTTAGGTGATCATGTTAGACTAATGACTATGTGTTCATGTGTGTAGTCTTAGAGTCGATACATGATTGTTCCTACTTGGATATATGAGTCTATGATGGTTATATTGAATATGATATAGTAGTGTATAGGATGACTTAAAGATGATAATGGTTGTTCCAATGTGCTTCTAGAATGATATGTAATATGTGCTAAAGTGAAGTATGTTGTGTCTTGTTTTTGTAGACTTGTGTCCCTTACTTGATGCATGTATGAATGTGAATATGTGATGTTTTGACTTAGGATGCTAAAACCTCTTAGTCTTGTATGAATGAATGATTGTGAGACCTTGAATTATGATAAGAGAGTCCTTTATGTGAAACCTTGAACCTAGTGGTAATGTTATGAAACTTGAAGTCGAAAGTCGTAATGGTATCCTTCTTGTAATGAATGATGGACTTAATGTTGATTGGATGGAACAACATCATATCAATCCTTAGAAAAGTCATGATGAGCTTCTTGTCGCCGTTGTAAGGCAGCCCTAGGGGACCTCTTTGGTAGGGTAAATGTAATTGGGTTATGAACTTGATATGAAACCCTTTTGCATGAACCATAATGTGAATTAATTTATGAGAACAAAGGCTAGCACCGAGTGCGTCTGGTAAAGGAAGTAGTTCTAGTTAAAGAACGAGGCTAGAATACAAAGTAAGCCCTTCATATTCCTTAACCATGTGCCTACATGGGATGTGTCCATGTTCTACCATTGGAAAGTAGAAAAACCTCATCGGAGTAGGATAGAACTCCGGATTCCATTTTTTGCTACCATGGTCTATGTCGGTTATTGCCTATTCTCATCATGTCGGATATCTATTAGCATTAGAGGAGTTCTATGAAGTTTAGGTGGTGGTATGGGACGCTATCTAGACATTGCACAATAGGTTTTCCAGATGTTAGTGAGAGTCCCTAGGTCTTCTCCAAGACCATTACTTGAATGTCCTTTATGTGATGAATGTCTCTTAATGAACTAATGAAATAATGGATTATGTTAGAAAATGTAAATGATTGAGTACCTAATATAGAGTGACTTAAGGATTCCTTAGTTAAAGTGTGAAGGGGGCATAAGGGATGATCTCTTCATGTCTTATCTATGGAAGTCTTGAGAATGACTCTAGTTAGGGAAGATGGTTGATACTATGGCCATGATCTAAACCTAGGAAGTCTTAAGGATTATTTAGGTAACCTTGAAGAGGGTGTATGGACGTTCTCTTCTAGGAATACTTAAGGAAGTCTTTGGATAGCCTTGGTAAGGAAAATGTCATATCTGATATGTTCATGTGCTTGAGTGTATTGTAAGTGTGTATGTGTCTCATTATGAGTAGTCTTGAGAATCATTTATGCTTAGAGAGGGTGTATGGGCGGTCTCTCTTTGTGTTGCTTAAGTGGATATTAGAATAGCTTTTAGTGAGGGAATTACATACTAGAAAATATCTAAGGTAAATTTAAAGGACTTCACTGTACAGTGACAATGAATTGGTTCACTGTAAAGTGACCTTAAAAATGTATTAAATTGACTAAGTGATCTCTTATGTGTTTCTAAGTTGATATATGTTATTCTTATGATTATATTATGATATTTAAATGAAAAGACACATATTTCCAATAAATGTTTGTTTTCATGATTTTTATGCATTATGCCATACTTAGTACATGTGGTTGTACTAATTTCATGCTTTTATCTATCTCTATAGTGGTTGGTAGGTGAGGAGCATTTGGGAAGCAATACTTGGATCGTAGCATCATTCAAGTGAAGTTGAAGTATGTCCTCATTTGACTTGAGGGCATAGATTTCTTTTATTGTTCTTATTGAAGTATTAAACAAGCTTAGTAGTACTATATTTCTTTTACGTATGGGCCACATCCCAAGTACTCCTATGTCTAAGATTTGATGAAATGAGACTTAGTATTTCGTATGAGTTTTATATGAAAGAGTTTTTAAAGACTATGAAATTATTTGTGAAAAGTTTTAATTCCGCACTACTTTTCACTATGTATATGTGATGAACGATACGAAAGGGCTTGTATAAGATCTCCGAGAGTTCGAGTACGCCAGTTGCGCTCCGAGAATGCCATATCTTCTAGGGTGTGGTATCGGATCGTGATTGTCTTGGTGCCTAAAACACTTTCCTGAAACTTAGAGCCTTGTGCCCTAACCTTCTGATCGTACTTGTTCTTGGAGGATGGAATACTAGCTGATAAAGGAGTTGGGATTGAAAATTTCAGCTGACTGTGCGAGCGATTTCCACCACTCGATTTCTGCTGAGAATATTCATAGTTCCCAGTCCTAGCCTTCTTATTCTCCTTGAACTGTTCCCGAAGCTTATCACCCTCAACCTGCTGAGCATGAGTCATAAGCCTAGAGATGTTCATATCTCCAAGTAACATAGCATTTTTGCACTCCGTTTTCACCAATATGACACTCCATACAAGAACTTATTCATCGGAGCCCTGGAGTCAGCAACCATGTGAGGAGCATACTTGGAGAGTTGATTAAACTTGAGCCCATACTCTTGGACCATCATGTTAACTTGGCTTAAGTTCATGAATTCCTGAGCCTTAGCTTCTCTCAACTCTATTTGGAAAAACCTGTCAAGAAAGGTCTCACTAAAGCACTCCCAAGTAATAGGAGGAGCATTTGTACCCCTATTATTCTTCCACTGAGTGTACCAGATATGAGCCACATCTTTCAGCTGGTATGATGCCAACTCAACCCGATAATTCCCAGTGACCTGCATCACATCAAAGATCTTCTTGATCTCATCCAAGAAATTTTGAGAATCTTCACCAGTTTTTGATCCTAAGAACTCAGGCGGATTCATCCAAACAAAGTCACGGACCCTTACTGCTGTTAATCCACCATTAGCATTCTGGTTGTCCATACTCTGAGCCAACATCTTAATGGAGTTCCTGAACTCATCATTGGAGACTTTCTGATATGGGATTAGAGGAGTTATATTTGTATTCCTGGCATTCACATTCCTAGACTTAGCTCTATGAGGAGGCATTTTATCTGAGTAGCACGTCGAGTTAGCATGAAATTAGATCAACACACAATAAGAGTAACAAGAAAGTGAAGTTTTTCCTAAAATACTCCATAGCCTCCCTATCATTAGATATGGTGCACTTCAGACCCATGAAAAGGTACCACAAGTGATCCCAAGCTAACTCTGCTGGCATAATCATGAGCATACATGCAGAAGCTAAATCATAATTGAAATGAAAAGATGGGGAATACCCATATACTATAACTGAGATGTTTGAAACTGCTGAGTTTAATACAAAGTTTAACTCAATACTAAGTTGAAACTATGTCTGAAAATAGCCTCTAACTGACTAGAAATGTTGGGACAGGCCCCAGCTAAGTCTAGCAAAAAATGAAACTAAAGGACTAAAATACTGAAATGAACTTATGATTATTGTCCTCAGAGAATGAGTACTCAGCACTTATTCTGCTGAACTGGAGATCGGGAATCGATCTAAGCGTGATCTGAATGCTGAGTACATACACCTACATCACGAAAAGATGTAGCGCACGTATGAGTTAGTACTTGAAAGGTACTGAGCATGTAGGATAGAGTAAAGCTGAAATAAAACATAACTGAACAAAAACAAAAGCAATTATAATATTCTAAACATCATATACTGAATTCTGAGCTAACTGGATGCAATGACAAAATTTATAACATTTTAAGACTGAATACTAATTGAACTATAAATATGGTCAATGCAATAGAGTCTGACTGAAATGTGAGAGCTACTAATAACCGATAATAAAATCACATGAGTTAAATATGGATTCTGGTGTATACGCTCCATCGAGAGCTGTCGTGATCACTAAACTGATGCCCACAGAGGGGACTTATAACCTACTTGGCTAGTAGTTCTGGACTATTTGGGTACGTTGAACCCTTCCAACTCGGTACTATGCTACTCCCAATGAATTAAGTGATTAACATATGATGACTCAACTTATGTAAATACTGGATAGCTCAAAACTAAACGTGTAAACTGAGAATTCAATAATTAATCTAATAATGGTGCATTAATAACTGAGGCATGTATATCTGAAGTAACTTAAATATCTGATCACACATATGTAATTCAAGAACTAAGGATATATATAGTTAGGGTTTTGAAATTTATGCAATAAACTGAGTAATAACATGGTAATCTGATTTGGAACATATAATTAACTACTTCATGGTAATCTAATGAAGTTCTAGAAACCATATATCAAATCATGATAAGGGAATCAAGAAACTGACTGAAAACTAGGAATCTAATGGCTGAAAGGAAATCACTAGTGAAATCCCACATACCTGGTGATGAATTCCACGGAGAAATCTTTAGATTTTGGGGCTAGAACTAGTGGAACCTTGTTGCTTCTTGAACTAGGGTTCTTGACCTTTTTATCTTCTCTTGATTCTAATTTTGACTTACGTAAGTTTTAGTTATGTTTCTAGGCTTAAACTGACTAAAATCTCACGATTTAGGGTTTAAACTACGTATCTTATGGGTTAAAAAAACTAGGAAAATACCAAAAGACCCCTGAAATAATTGATGTCAGAGCAATCAACGACCTGCACTGACAGTCCGTCGTTCAATCGACGGTCCTTCGTTTGAGTTTGCTCGACAGGTCTTTATAAAATGACATAACTTTTTACTCGGAGGTCGAATTTTAGCCAACTCGGTGGCTCTGAAAAAATAATTAAATTATCTATTATCTCATAGGTCATAGGACACCTAATGCAGTTTGTTCTAAAAGTTATTACCATTTGAAGTTGACCCAACACCAATTTCCCCCTAACTAGTTGCTAACCTTCACCTACAGTCAGACCTACAGACCGTAGATCGAATGACGGTCCATGCTGGTCATTCGTAGTTCATGTCATAGGTTGGGTAATGGGGTCTTGATCCACGGAACACAATACGGACCGTAGTCTGACTTACGGATCGTAGGTCTGTCCGTGGGTCGAGACTTAGCCAATTTTTCTGAGCTGCATTTGGGAGGGGCTACAGTGAAAATCTACGGACCCACAGTACGGGATGTAGATCAAACTACGGTCCGTAGATGGTGACCGTCGATTGCACCTGCAATTTTTTTAAAAATCTGATTTCTGGTCTGTTTTGGATATGGGGTGTTACAAGCTCATATAGCTATCTGGATTATTTATAGAAGCTATAGCACTTTCAATCCTCAACTTTGAAGGATTGCTAACTTCCTCATCAGCCTGGAAAATATAAATTAAATAAAAGTGACAATAGATATTAGGTATTATATTTAACTAATACTCCCTCTGTCCTAATTTATATGAGTTTCTTTCCGTCTTAGTTCATCCAGAAAAAGAATGACACATTTTTATATTTAATAACAATTTAACATTAGAATGTTCATATAATTTATAATCATATAAATATCTATCACTTATTTTAAACCACAATTTTTTTTTTAAAAAAAAATTAAACATTTTACATAGTAAGAAATTTATCATTTTACAAGTAAAACTTCAGAACGTTAGGAATTCATCTAATTTATTATAATTAATAAAATGCTGGCCAGTTAATACTTTGGATTAGAATTAGTTGCCCATCTTCATCTGTTTCAATGAAGATGTATATTAAGTTTGGATAATTATTAATTGATATACTATTTGGAATGCTCTCTGCCAATAACAGGCTGATCAATTCCAAGGATCATGCATCTATTCAGCTCAATGTTGCTCATTTGGATAAGTTAGGACGATGCACACGACCAGTTCACCACTTATGCACTATGTGGATTTAGTTATCAGTTAAGATCATGAGATAGAATAACATGAAAAATTAGCAAAATCAAGTATAAATGGGGTGGCGGTGAAGGAGATCTCGTAGAGGTTGGTGTCTTTGATGGTGGGTGGATGGGGGGGGGGGGGGGGAACAAACTTGATTTGGATAAAAAAAGTGTGTTATTTTAATAAGTGGGTCGGGTCGAGTTAAAATTGGGTAATTTAAATAAAATTGAATAATTTTAATTGATTTGGGGCTTCTATCCATGGAGAGGTATATTTGTTAAGTTTATTGACGGTAGGGGTAAAAATAATTTGCTTTTAATGACAAGGGTAAAGTCAACCAATAAATGAAGGTTGAGAGGTAATTTTGACCCTTTCCCTTTATTTAAAACATCTCCGCGTCGCGGACTTATTCCTAGGCGGTGACTTTCCTCATTCTAAAGTCATTCCTAAACATCATGAGACATTTCCTATCACAAATCATAATCCTTGAATCCATAATTCAATTCAAGGATAGTTAAGAGACAAATCAAGTAAAGTTAAAAGAGTAAAGTCAAGAGAAGTTTATCCAAGTTTTCAAAGGTCTTTTAAAATGTTTTAACTTTGTTTTCAGACTTAAAGTTTAAGATGAGTTAAGCTAAGAGTTCAGATTTGAAATTCATTTCTTCAATAGTATATGGGGACTAAGTATTTTCAAAGAGATTTAAAAAAAATTCACATTTAAACAATAACTGAAACTAAGATTTCCAAAGAGCCTCTAGGCTAATTTTCATAAAAGAGTAAACTTTCTAAATGAAGCAACAGAGGAAATTTTGATTTCCAAGGTAGCCTTTGAGATACGTTTTTGAGAACTAATCTCAAATCGCAGAAGGAAGTATGTTTTTAAACATAAGAGTTAATATTATGTTATTTTTTGAGTATTATTGAGCACCGATATGGGGGAGAGTTCAGACAACTCACAGCCCCCATAAATTATGTAGCCACCATGCGTAGAAAAGGGTCATACTTTTTAGATGATTCCTTTAGTGCTTTTTATCATAGACTAGTAGATCCACTTAGTAGTTTAGGTTCTATAATAATCACAAGGTATAGAACGGCATTGGAAGCGTGAGAAAAAAACATTGTATAATCACAATAGCTCTTACGTGATGGTTGTCGGTTGGAGAAACTCCCAAAAGTTAATTGAATTTTATATACACCATTTATTTGTATTTCCATACATCTCAGAGTTATATTGTATACTTTTATACATATAGAGTTGATATCATGTTTTAAACAATTTTTCTTTATATTCCACTTATTTTAAATTGTTTTATATTTAAAAGAGTTCAGTCATGTAGAGTTAAGTTGAGTCAGGTAAGTTCTTTAAATTTTCTTTCAAGCATATGTTTGTGTTTTAGCATTCCAACTCGCATACTCGTATTGTATTATGATGCAGACGCATGTAACTCGGATCGGCATCCCAACGCACCGTTAATCCAGTGAGTAGTATAAGGTCAGTTTGTGAGCCTCCTAGCATTCCGGATGATCAATTTTCGTTGCTTTCTAATTTTAGTTCATTAGGATGTTGTGGGGTTTGTCCCAACATCTATTTTAGTTGTTTTAGAGGCTTCATAGATAGTCAAACATTTAGTTATGAGTCTTTCAGCTTTTGTATTTCAATTTTTTGCTATGAGACTTCAGTAGCAATTTTGGCTAAGATATTATTTCTTTAAGTTATTACATGAACTTATCTTTGTTGAGTTTAAGTCTTCCGCTAAATAAGTAAGTCATACCAAGGGTTCTATTGGGGCCAGTAGTGGTTTTTGAGAGCCAGTCCCGCCCAGGGTGTAGGCTCGAGGCGGGACAGTTGAGCAACACATTTTAAAAAAAATAATAATTTTGTTTTAGCCTGACAATTCTGCCATGAACGATCCCAATATTCTATCAAATACAAACAATCAAGATATTTTTTCTTCTACATTGATTTTATAATATAAAAAATATATGAATTACTACGCATAAAGTGATATACTAATTGAATAAACGATTCTAGATTTATACAAAACACATATCACATGATCAAAAGTTTTTTTTTAAAAAAAGTGAACTTTTCAAAAGCACATTCTATATTCGATAAAATTATAAATACAATAATCATCTATTTAATCACATATTTCAAATAAATAATTTATTTATTTATATATAAAACTCTATATTGATTTAAATGGTAATATTAATAATTAAGAAACTTGAGAAATATTTAAGAATTTTAGGTGAACTAAATTTATAATCTAAAATAAATGTATTTATTTGATGCAAGAATAATGGTGTGCGTACACAAGTAACCTGCTTTCAAAAAAAATATATTTTGTTATTATGGGGTTTGAACTCACAACGACTTGATCAAATGGACATCATTTACCACTGCACCAAAGACCTAACTTTTGTCAAGGATGTCGAACTTTAAATATATTTAATTTAAAAGCAAAATTTGACATATATATGTACAACATAATTTTCCAACGAAGGGTGTGCAATTGTTATAACTCAGGATTGTCGTAACCACTAGCACACTAAAGCCATCGGTTGGGCCCCCATATTTTGTTGGGGGCATTTTTTTTTTTTAAAAAAGAGTAACTTACATAAATGACTATAGATTTAGGGTTATTAAATTGGAATTTATAAGTGTGATATTTATATAAAGTGACTATACTTTCTAAATTAATCTAGTTGTATTCTATGTCAGTCAATTTTTTAATACATTATTACATTTATAATTATAAAGCACTAAATAAGGTAAATTTATTTATAATTGGCAGACCTTTAATGAAGCCCGTTGAGATAATTTTTTTTGTATAATAGTATACAAATCAAAATTTGAGGACATTTAAAATGGCAGAATCCACTTTTATAAAACGACAATACCTCAAATCACGCCACTTTGATTTGATGATTATTATTTTCAAAACTTGTATAATATTTTTTTAGAATTGATGCATCAATACAATGGTGCCAATCAATTTATGGACTGATATATGTATTATATGTTGGGTATGTAGCAAGAATTAATGGGAAATGGAAGGAAATGGGCTCAAGCAAGCACCCAAACCATGGAATGCTAAATTTGACCAAACAATGTTGGCGAATGGATTCAAGATTAACGAATGTGATAAGTGTGTTTATATTGAAAACATTTCGAATCATGAAGTCATTGTTTGTATTTACGTTGATGACATGTTAATAATGAGTAAAGATATTGACGATATAAATGCTACTAAGCGCATGTGGTCCAACAAGTTCGATATCAAGGACTTAGGAGTTGCTCAGTTGATCTTAGGGATCAAGATTCTCAAAACTCCTCAGTGACTAGCATTATCTCAATGTCATTATATTGAAAGAGTATTGTATAAGTTCAATTACTTGAATTTCAATGTTGTCAAAACTCCAATTGATTTAAGCTTTACATTTCAAAAGAATGAAGGTGACAGTGACTCTCAATTGGAATATGCCAGAGTGTTGGGAAGTTTGATGTATATTATGAATTGTACGCGATCAAATATATCATGTGCTATTAGAAAACTGAGTCGGTTCACTAGTAATTCAAATCAAACTCACTGGATGGCAATGAACATGTTTTGGGGTATCTAAAACATACACAACACTATGTTTTGCATTATAATAAATACCATGCTGTGATTGAAGAATATAGTGATGCAAATTGGATCACCTGGTCAAATGAAGTAAAATCCACAATTGGTTATGTGTTTACACTTGGTGGAAGAGCAGTCTCTTGGAAATCGTCCAAACAGACATGTATCGCTCTCCCATAATGAAATATGAATTTATTACTTTAGATAAGGCTGGTGAAGTAGCCGAATGGCTCTGAATTTCCTAGAGGTTATTCCATTTCGGCCCAAATCGATGGGACCTATTTGCATACATTGCGATAATCATACAGCAATAGGTAGGGCATGGAGCGTCATGTACAACGGTAAGTCTCGTCATATACGACAGAGACATAACACTGTAAGAGAACTGCTCTCTAGTGGAATTATCACAATTGACTATGTGAATTCAAATGATAATTTCCACTAACGGAATCAACATGGCGGTAACTCTATCTAGTAGACTGGAGATCCCAAGAGCTAGATTGAAGGAGAAAAACAAAGTTGTAACTGACGGTTCGACATTGTCAATCAACTCAATCCATTCTCATGATGAATACAATGTTGAGGAACAAGGTTAAGACTTTAAGACTTGTTAATGAGTTAATAAAGATTAAGGTTCTTAATGATTTGCTAAGTTTGGCAGATTTGACTAAATAGTGTATCTACGAGATGACACAGTTAGAAATCACCTGTGAGTGTGAAGTGTAAGCCGCTTCAAATAGAATTTTATGTCAAAAGCTTATTCTCTATACACTCATGAAACCAGGAGGTGTTCATGGCTGAAACGAACACAACCGTAAGAACAATAAACAGTAAAGGATTAATTGTGTGACATATGGTTGTCTAGGTACACACCAAAGTTCGACGGTTCAAAGATATCACATCTACCGATTGACCGAGTATATCCGACATATGTTCACTACAGAAAGTCCAAGGGGAAACCTACTTATCCAGATGCAATTAATCCTTGCCTGTAAAGTACAAAATTGTCCGTGCATTCCTATGTTATAACCATTCCCCATCAATGAGGGGGATTGTTTGGTAATTAGCAAGAATTGATGGGAAATAGAGGGAAAGAGAGGAATTTGAAAAGTTGAGAACTTGAAAAGTCCTCTTATGCTTTAATGAAAAGGCATTTGTCCCTCATTGGTGGTGGAAAGAAAAATAGGAGAGGTTAAATACAGAAACACTCCTATTAATTGTTAAAAAGGTTTGAAAGAGGGACCCCTCTTGCGCTGTCGTCGTCGTTGCTCGCTCGTCTCGGCTACGACTTTGACTTCGGCTTTGGCTTTGAAAAATGATCGATCGACAGATTATTTTTTGGACAAAGTTTGTTTTAATTATATATAATTAATTATTTATTTAATTAATTAATTAAATTAAAAGGCCAATATCTTTTCAATTAATTAGTTGAAAACATTTTCAGTTATTTAGTTGAAATTAACCGAAACGTTTCAATTTTTTAGCTGATTAACCCGACCCAATTTGGATCCGCGCGTGACCCATTTAAATTTAAAAAACTTTTATGTTTTATTTAAAATTCCCGCCATGAATGTTCTGAAAGGTTGCAACTTTCAGGAACAGTCATTACCATTTGAAAGGTTGCAAACTTTATTAATGGTTGTGAGGATTCTGAAAGGATTGCAATCTTTCGGAACCTATTCTTCTTGCCTATAAATACCACTCATTCTTCAGAATATTTACTTATGAATTTTCTGATCTTCTTCTTCTTCTGGACACATTTTTCTTCGTGTACTTTCCTGCTGTGGATTGGTTTGCTGACAGTAGAGTTTTTGGTATCTACACTCTGCTGATTAAGATCATTTTACCCTGGGAGGTTATATTCCAAATCAAACCTCGAATACTAGAGGGGAATAATTTCCTTAAGGGGACACTGTGAGTTTAGTGGACTTGATCTTTTTTTGATTTAAAATGTTTTTTCAAATTCTGGTACGTTTTACAGATTTTAGTTTTTTTGTGAATTAAATTTCTGTTCATCTCGCTTACTGGTTCTATAAATTTCAGTTACTTTGTGTTTCTGAACAATTTATTAGAATCAGTAATTTCTGGTTTTATTACACAGATTGGCAACAATCTTAAGAAAATTATTTTTTAATCTGTGTTTCTGGTGGAGACAAAAATCTTCGTGATTTTATACTCCTTTAAGTCTGCAATTATATTTTATTGCTTACTAAGACTGTATTAATTTTTGTTTATCAGAAATGGAAAATAATGGTGTTACAGTGGCTGTTGCTGCACCAACCCGAACTGTTGTACCAGAAGCAGAGAAACCGGGTAAATTCACAGGTGTGAATTTCAAAGGATGGCAGCAACGAGTATTTTTCTAGCTTACCACTCTTGGTCTGCAGAAATTTACAAGTGAAGAAACTCCACTGCCTGCTGATGATATGCCAGAAAGGGAAAAATTCATGATTATTGAAGCATGGAAACATGCAGACTTCCTATGTAAAGGCTATATTTTGAGTGCTTTAGATGATGACATATATAATGTCTATAGTGCAATAACAACTTCAAAAGAGTTGTGGGATGCACTTGAGAAGAAATATAAGACAGAAGATGCATGCTTGAAAAAGTTTGTGGTCGCAAAGTTTTTAGACTATAAAATGATAGATAGTAAAACTGTTGGATCACAAGTGCATGAACTTCAACTTATTCTCCATGATCTGATTGTTGAAGATATGGCAGTAAATGAAGCTTTTCAAGTGGCTGCAATGATCGAGAAATTGCCTCCTTCATGGAACGAGTTCAAGAATTATTTAAAGCACAAGCGTAAAGAAATGAAGCTTGAAGATATTGTCATTCGGCTCAAGATTGAGGAAGATAACAAAAATGCCGAAAAGAAGTCTCGTAAGAGCTCAACAATCATTGGAGTTAATATTGTTGAAGAAGCTACTACCAAAGACAAAAAGAGAAAGAAGTCTAATGGGCAGAAGTCAGAACAAGCCAAGAAGAAATTCAAAGGCAACTGTTATAATTGTGGCAAGGCTGGTCATAGGTCTTCTGATTGTCGTGCTCCAAGATGGAAGATGCAGATGACTTATGTGCAATAATCTCGGAGTGTAACTTAGTTGGAAATCCCAAGGAGTGGTTTCTCGACTCAGGTGCCACTCGACATATTTGCTCTGCAAAAGAAGCCTTTGCAATGTACACTCCTGCTGAGTACGATGAAGATTTGTTCATGGGAAACACAACAACAGCAAGGATTGCAGGAACTGGGAAAGTAATGTTGAAAATGACATTCGACAAGGTGTTGACATTGAACAGTGTTCTGCATGTCCCTACTATTAGGAAGAATTTAGTTTCTGTTGCACTACTCGTTAAGACGGGTTTAAGTGTGTCCTAGTTAGTGATAAAGCTGTAATAAGTAAGAATGAAATGTTCATAGGAAAGGGCTACCTCAATGAGGGTCTTTTCAAACTAAATGTAATGGTTGTTGACAGTATTAATAAAAATTCTGCTTCTGTTTACTTATTGGAGTCAAATGATTTATGGCATGCCCGTTCCGGACATGTAAATTACAAAGCCTTGCGAAAATTGGTTAATCTAGAAGTATTGCCTGATTTTAAATGCGATAAATCGAAATGCAAAATTTGTGTGGAAAGAAAGTTTGTTAAACATCCTTATAAGTCTGTTGAAAGAAATTCCAAAACTTTAGACTTAATTCACACAGATATATGCGATATGAAGTCAACACCATCTCGTGGTGGGAAAAAGTTTTTTATAACTTTTATTGATGACTGCACTCGATTTTGTTATGTATATTTGCTTAATAGTAAGGATGAAGCAATTGATGCATTTAAGCAATACAAAAAATGAAGTGGAGAACCAATTGAATCTAAAGATAAAAATGATTCGTAATGATAGGGGTGAAGAATATGAATCTCCTTTTGCAGAGATATGTTTGAAATATGGTATTATTCATCAAACTACTGCACCTTATACACCACAGTCAAATGGTTTGGCAGAACGAAAGAACAGAACATTAAAGGAAATGATGAATGCCTTAATGATCAATTCTGGTTCACCATGAAACCTTTGGGGGGAAGCCATCCTTACAGCTAATAAAATACTCAATAGAGTACCCCATCAAAAAACACAATCAATTTTATATGAGATGTGGAAAGGAAGGAAACCCAACTTGAAATATTTCAAAGTGTGGTAGTGTTTAGCCAAGGTAGAGGTTCCTTTACCAAAGAGGGTTAAAATTGACCCAAAACAGTAGACTGTGTGTTTATTGGATATGATGTGAACAGTAAGGCCAGTCGGTTTTTGGTTCACAAATCTAATAATCCTGAGATTCATGTTAATACGATAATTGATCACATAATCCAGAGTTTTTTGAAAATATTTATCCGTATAAAACTGAATGTGAGTCGACAAGTGAAAGACCTAAACGACCACGAGAAGAATCAACGGAAAATACATTAACTAGTGAAAATCTTAGGCGTAGTACTCGCCAATGGAAACCTGCTTATTTCGGACCAGATTTTGTGGAACTATTGCTTGAAAATGAGCCTCAAACATTTAAAGCAGCTATGTCTTCATCTGAGTCAACTTATTGTAACGAAGCAGTCAATAGTGAGATCGAATCAATTTTAAGTAATCACACTTGAGAATTGGCTGATCTTCCTCCAGGAAATAAACATTTAGGATCAAAGTGGATCTTTAAAAGGAAAATTAAACATGATGGGACTATTGACAAATATAAGTCTAGACTGATAGTCAAAGGGTACAAACAAAAGGAAGGTCTGGACTACTTTGACACATACTCTCCAGTAACAAGGATAACATCAATTAGGATGTTAATAGCACTAGCAGCAGTGCATGATCTTAAAATCCACCAAATGGATGTAAAGACAGCCTTCTTAAATGGAGAGTTGGAGGAAGAAATTTACATGGAACAACCTGAAGAGTTTATAGTTCCTGGTAAAGAAAAGAAAGTGCGCAGACTTGTGAAGTCAATTTATGGACTCAAGCAAGCACCCAAACAATGGCATACTAAATTTGACCAAACTATGTTGGCAAATGGATTCAAGATCAACGAATGTGATAAATGTGTTTACATTAAAAATGTTATGAATCATGAAGTCATTGTTTGTTTATATGTTGATGACATGTTGATAATGAGTAAAGACATTGATGATATAAATGCTACTAAGCGCATGTTGTCTAGCAAGTTCTATATGAAGGACTTAGGAGTTGCTGATTTGATCTTAGGGGTCAGGATTATCAAAACTCCTCAGGGACTAGCATTATCTCAATCTCATTATATTGAAAAAGTATTGGATAAGTTCAAGTACTTAAATTTCAATATTGTCAAAACTCCAATTGATTTAAGTTGTACATTTCAAAAGAATGAAGATCATAGTGACTCTCAATTGGAATATGCCAGAGTATTGGGAAGTTTGATGTATATTATGAACTGTACGCGACCAGATATAGCATGTGCTATTAGCAAACTGAGTCGGTTTTCTAGTAATCCGAATCAAACTCATTGGATGAAAATGAAACGTGTGTTGGGATATCTGAAATATACACAACACTATTCTTTGCATTATAATAAATATCCTGCTGTGATTGAAGGATATAGTGATGCAAATTGGATCACTGGGTCAAATGAAGTAAAATCCACAAGCGAATATGTGTTCATACTTGGTTGAGGAGCAGTCTCTTGGAAATCGTCCAAACAGACATGTATTGCTCGCTCCACAATGAAATCTGAATTCATTGCTTTGGATAAGGCTGGTGAAGAAGCTGAATGGCTCCGGAATTTCTTAGAAGATATTCCTTTCTAGCCCAAACCTGTTGGACCTATTTGCATACATTGCGATAGTCAAGCAGCAATTGGTAGGGCAGGGAGCGTTATGTACAACGGGAAATCTCATCATATACGACAGAGACATAACACCGTAAGACAACTGCTCTCTAGTGGAATTATCACAATTGACTATGTAAAGTCAAGGGATAATGTGTCAGATCCACTAACGAAAGGCCTAGTAAGAGAGGCAGTTTAAAGATCATCTAAGGGAATGGGTTTACGGCTTAGGACAAGTCAGCATGACGGTAACTCTATCTAGCAGACTGGAGATCCCAGGAGCTAGATTCAAGGAGAAAAACAAAGTTGTGGCTGACGATTCGACATTGTCAATTAACTCAATTCATTCTCATGATGAAGACAATGTTCAGGAACAAGGTTAAGACTTTAACGCTTGTTAATGAGGTAATAAAGCTTAAAGTTTTTAATAATTTGCTAAGTTTGGTAGATTTGACCAAATAGTTTATCTACGAGATGATACGGTTAGAAATCACCTATGTGAGTGTGAAGTGGAAGCCGCTCAAAGAGAATTTTATGTCAAAAGCCTATTCTCTATACACTCATGAAACCAGGAGGTGTTCATGGCTGAAACGAACACAACCGTAAGAACCATAAACAGTAAAGGATTAATTGTGTGACATATGGTTGTCTAGGTACACACCAAAGTTCGACGGTTCAAAGATATCACATCTACCGATTGACCGACATATGTTCACTACAGAAAGTCCAAGGGGAAACCTACTTATCCAGATGCAATTAATCCTTGCCTGTAAAGTACACAATTGTCCGTGCATTCCTATGTTATAACCATTCCACATCTATGTGGGAGATTGTTGGGTATGTAGCAAGAATTGATGGGAAATAGAGGGAAAGAGAGGAATTTGAAAAGTTGAGAACTTGAAGAGTTGGGAACTTGAAAAGTCCTCTTATGCTTTAATGAAAAGGCATTTGTCCCTCATCGGTGGTGGAAAGAAAAATAGGAGAGTGTAAATACAGAAACACTCCTATTAATTATTAAAAGGGTTTGAAAGAGCTCGACTTTGACTGTGACTTTGGAAAATGATCGATCGAGAAATTATTTTTTTGAACAAATTTGTTTTAATTATTTATTTAATTAATTAAATTAAATTAAATGGTCAAAACGTTTTCAATTAATTAGTTGATAACAGAAATATTTTCAATTATTTAGTTGATATTAACCGAGACATTTCAACATTTTAGTTGACTAACCCGACCTGAATCGGATTCGCACGACCCATTTTATTTAAAATATTTCCCCTTTTTATTTAAATTTCCCACCGTTTGGAAATGATTGTTCTCAAAGGTTACAACTTTCAGGAACAACCAGGACCGTTTGAAATGTTGTAAGCTTTTATTAATGGTCGTGTGGCAACTGGAAGGGTTGCAACCTTTCGGAACCTATTCCACTTGCCTATAAATATCATTTATTCTTCAGAATTTTTTCTTACAAATTTTCTGATTTCTTCTTCTTCTGCACAAAAGTTTCTTCGTGTACTTAGGGTATCAATATGCTAGTCATTGAGAACGTTCTATCCTAGAAAGACATATTTCAAATAAAACCTCGGATACAAGAGGAATGATTTTCTTAAGGGTACACTGTGCATTCGGTGGGCTTGATCTTTTTTTGTTCTAAGTTTTCAGATTCTAGTACGTTTACAGATTTGAGTTTTTTTCTGAACTAAAATCGTTTTTATGCAGTAACTCACAAATCACATATGAGATATTAATTGCATTAAGCAAATCCAATGCAAAGAACTTGTATGAGAAGACATTGGCAAGTAAAGTCGATCTATGGACTACTACCCGCTATATTAACACCCTTTGCCACTCAATTGAGCAACACATTTCTTGTTCAAAATAATTTCGTTGTTAATTTACTTTCTCTAAGCCGTAAACAAACCCGAATACTTTTGAATCAATGGTCTATAATCATCGATTTCATTGAGGGTCTGTAATTAATTATCGCTTTTTTTAAAACTTAATGTGAGGGGGCCATGAATGTCCATAAATGAAATATTTTTCTTTATCGATCGTCAGTTTCTTACTCAAAAGTAATTGCAAAATTTACATAAATAACGACATTCAAAAGTAATAAAATTATAACTAAAGGATATGAATTAATACTAAGGTGTAGCTAAAAAGGATACCACAAATTTGAAAAAGTTGTACAATAATTAAATTAAAATAGAATAAAATATATTTTCTTATTTTATCAAAAAATACCCTTGCAACAAATTATGCAATTCACGTGACACTGTTGAAAAAGCTAATGTTCACACGATTCGTTGGAATATTCTAAAATCTATCACAAAATGCACGCACTTTACATAAAAAAAATTCTCTCACGCATAAGAGGCTAGTCTAAGTCACGCTTTTCTTATGAGGTTGCTCTATCTCGCTCTATATATATTTGTGTCTATGCTCTCCATTAATTCAAACTCATATCTCTTGATTACTCAGTTTTTATCGTTTCGAGAATTCAAAGATATCTATTTTTTTTTAGCAGAAAAAGGGCTTTCGCTATCACTCTGTTGTTTACCGTTTGAAGAATTCAAAGCCATCCATCCTTGATTTTCCTGCAGAAAAAGGGATGTCTTTATTCAGGTTAATATTTGTAAACGCAGTTTAGTCTTGTTGTTATGTTGAAGAGTTTCTTTAAGAGATGTATATGGTTGTCAATTTCTATTGATAACAAAAAGTGTATTTTAATTCAGGTGAGGAAGATGGATTCAGAGGACGACTATGTTTGAAAGAGTAGTACAAGACCAAATTTTTTAAAATATATGGTCGAGATAATTGAAAAGAGGAACAAGTTGAGTCTAAGTGGAAAAGAAAAAAGATGGAGAATTCTGGAGGTGACGAAAGAAATGTAGAAAACAATGGGAGGTTGAAGTTCAGTCAAGGAACTTCTGAGTCTTGCAGGAACTTCTGAGTCCACTATCATAATGAAGTCATTTCTCCAGAAGAGAAGAGAAGGAACATGCTTTTGTCAAAGAAACACTTCCTTTAGTATTTCGATTTGAAAACGAGGAACCTCTCCCCCTAGAAAAAGAAAACGGAACAAGAAAATTGAAGATCTTTAGTCTGAAATGAACATGTGTATCGTGGAATCATATATTGAATTTACGAATCTATCAGTTTCGCCAATGTAGAATGGATAACTAAGTGAGAGTCAAATGGGTAACAATCGTCTTGTTCTAGATGAACAAATTAGACTCATATGTTCAATTTGTTCATATGTTATGAGTCAAATTTGTTTATCTAGAACAAGACGGTGGTTCCCCATTTTACAGTTACTAAGTTGTCCTTTCAGCATCGGTGAAATGGATAAATTCGTAAATTCAATATTTGATTCCAAAATACACATGTTCATTTCAGAAAAAAGATCTTCAATTTCCTTTTCCCATTCTTCTTTCTCTGGGGGAAGAGGTTCCTCGTCTTCAAACCTAAATATTAAAGGAAGTGTTTCTTTAACAAAAACATGTTCCTTCTCTTCAGGAGGAGTGAGTTTATTATGATCATCGCAGTCCTTTTTATACGAGGATTTAAACATATAAAAATTAAAGACGAGCACCCATGTATCAAATGACTTGGTTGACGCAGTGGTTACAAATGGGTTGCTCAAGGTTGTCGGCTTGCTCTTGTTCTTGAGTTTGATTCCCTCTATACACATAAATTTTAGTTTCAGATCCAACTCTCCTCGTTCTACTTATTTATTTCAATTTTATTTTTTATTTTATTTTTCTCTATATGTTGATTGTTCTTTTTCCCTTTATGCCCTTTTGATAACTTTTTCTAAACAAAACTTTATTTAAAAAAACTTTTCCTTCTTCCTTTTTTCTTTATATGAAATTATTTTTATTGTAGTTTTTTTAATTGACTTTTTTCGCTATCATATTTAAATATGATAGTATTTTTTAAGACAAGTGTTAAATTTGTGCACTTATACTTTATAATTGATAGCTAAAGTAGCACCCACAATCTTAAAATCTTGGATCAGCAATTGGCTCCGCGCTGCAGTAGTTTTAAAAAAACTCACTTCAACCCACCCTACATCCCACTTGCCCCGCATAACCTTAAATTCATATTACCCTGCCTAGCCTTAAATCCACCTCACCCCATCCTCCCCACCCAATTACCAACCCTATATGGGACTATTTCAAACCTGAAATTCAGCCAAATCTAACTGACCTATGTGTCTCAAGGAAATACTTAACATATAAACAGAAAAATGTTCGACAGGAATATCATGAATTATCGCATAACATAATTACACTTGATATTTCAAGCGTATCACAGTGTGACACCTGACCAATAAAATCTAGTCAGATTAAACTCACCAACAATAATAGTGGTCATGACCTTAAGTCTTACCAAGTAAGGCTTCTTCTATCCTTTATTAAAGATACGAAACAACTATACAAATGATCTAGTTTGGGAGCAATGAGATTGGAAATAAAGGTTTTCAATAGTCGATCTAGATAAGAAGATCTATGATTTTTTTTTTAATAATTCAAGATTTTCTTAAGTACTCATTCAACCACGCAATTGATGAATTCAATGTAGAGATAATGCTTATTATTATGAAAGGCGGAAAAATACACACAAGACATTACTTAGGGTACGTTAGACTATAAGTACACTCCTTGCCCTCGCTTATAATTCATCTTATTCTCATCACAATAACTCTACTAAGACCTAACTAAAGCTCGAAGACTCTCAAATTATTGTTTTCTAATAATATCGTTAGACGATCACACCCCAAAAATATTCAATAAGAATAATTTCTTGTCTTATATCATTACTTTACAATATTATTTTTACGTATCACTTTGATCATTGACTTTAGCAAGTTATGCAACATCAAGAATAATATAGCATTTGTTCATAATATAATTCACTTGCGATTCAATTCTTATTATAAACCACTGGTTCATGGATGTACACACTAATGTCGCATGCACCATGTGTTTGAATACTTATGTAAATTTAGGGTGTGTTTGGTACGAAGGAAAATATTTTCTTGGAAAATAAATTAGATTTTGACTTATTTCCTCATTTTGGTTGGTGAGCAGAAAATATTTTTTTTGTATATGATTGGTAAATCATTTCGAATCGGAACTTGACCCATACCCGGATCCAACTTTTGAAATGAGATTCAACTTCGACATCCCACCACGACGATTGATTTGGGATCCATCCCTAACACCTGACACGAGACTCGAACTCGACACTCAATCTAATACCTGACTCGACTCAAAAATTGATTTTTCGTCCTCACTAGAGATCTGTCCCGACTCAATGTGAAACACAAGTGTTGGGTCTCGAATAGATCTTGAGAGTCAAGTCTCAAATCAAGAATCAATACTCCCTCTGTCTATTTTTATTGGTCATGTTGTGCTTTTCGAAAGTCAATTTGACTAATTTTAAAGTTAAATTAGATTACGTTAATTCGATAATTTTTTAAAAGAAATTATATATTGAAAAACTATACAAAAAGTACTATAAATTGCAATTTCTTGCGTATCAATATGATGAAAATATACATCGTAAAATGTTGGTCAAAGTTCTTATAGAATGACTCTAAAAATGTCACGCCGCGAGCCTACACCCTGGGTGGGACTGGCACTAGATGACCATTGATAGCCTCGAGCGGACCTTTGACCTAATTTACTTAACTCAGTGGAAGAAAACAATCACACTTTTAATGATAAAAGAACTTATCTCAACTGCATAACAAAATAACTGGGAATTTCTTAAAGATTTAAACATTCAACTTGGCCAAAATGGCAACCCAAGTATGTAACATAAGAATGAAAATGTAAAGACTACTGAACTATTAATTGTCTATGAAGCCTCTAAACTGACTGAGATGAATGTTGGGACAAACCCCACAACATCATATTGAACTAACTAGAAAGCAATAAAGGATGTCCTACAGAGTGCAAGGAGGCTCGTCAACTGACTCTGGAGAGCTCAACTGGATCAACGGCGTGTTGGATGTCGATCCTCGTTACCTGTGTCTGCATCATAATAAGATGCAGGTCAACTGGCCTCAGTACATTGAATGTACGAGTATGCGAGTTGGAATGCTAATACCACATAGGCTAGAAAGACATTCTAAAAAAAACACTTATCTTGGCTCTTTTCAACTCATTAATACTTACTTAACTCATTTCATTATAAAGCATATTTAAACAAGTGCAGAATGATGAAAAGTTGTTTACAAACATGCTATAAACTCTGTGTGTATGCAAATATACATAAAACTCTGGAATGTATATAAAAATACAATGAACTGATGTATATGAAAATACAATAACGGCTATCGGAGTTTCTCTAACCGACAACCATCACATAAGAGTTATAGTAATGATACAACGATCTACCTCACGTTGCTAGCGCATCCAATACCCGACCAAAGGTAAAAGATCTGAACTGCCTAATGGATCCACTAGTCTATTGTGAAAAGGGTTCATCTAAAAAAGTTGAACCTTTTCTACCCATGGTGGTTACATGGTTTATGGGGGCTGTGAGTTGTCTGAACCCTCCCCCATATTGGTCTCAATATTGCTCCCAAAAATATGTTTGCTCTTATGTTTTAAAAACATACTGATTCTGTGGTTTTGAGGTTAGTGCTCAAAAGACTTGACTCAAAGCTATCTTGAAAATCATAGTTTCTCTGCTTGCTTCTTTTAGAAAGCTATAGTTCTTTCCTGAAAACTTGCCCTCAGGCTCCTTGCAAATCAAAGTTTCCTTACTAGTTAAATGATAAAACTACTCTATTTGTTTAATAATAGTTGTTCACTGTTAACTTTAAACATGATTTAAGTAGTAAATGATAAGGCTAATTTTGTATCAAACAAATATAGTATTAAATATCAAAGATGGAAAAAAAGACATAATATAATAAATATTTATTTCTTTAATAAAATAGACAAATATTATTAGACATTTCGAAATAACATAGTAGACCAGTATTGATAAATAGAGGAAATATGATGTACGAGTAAAAATGAACAAAGAGAATAATACCATCGAATGACAAATAATAAGTATTTGTCAAAAGGAATCCGAATTCTTTTGACCTACCAAGTGTCTCGTGGAATTTCACCTCTCTCCTGACTTATTTAATGCTTCATTCGTTTATTTTTTATTGTCATTTTTCTTAAATTAATTTAACTAATTTGAAAAAATTAAATTAAATTAGATTAATTTATTTTTAAACAAAAAAGTGATATAAATTATACGAAAAATATTATAACTTACATTTTTTTGCATAGTAAAATAATAAGAAAATACTTCATAAAAAAACATAACAATTAAAAATGGACGAACATTTATACATGACATATTTTTTAATAAAATAATAATTGACATGAGATACATATTTATTTAGTGCTAAGTTTTTTAATATTAACATATTTGTTTTATTCTCTTTGTTTATATTTGAACCTAATATATCTTTCAATAAAATAACAATTAACATGATTTTTATCACACTATCTCCATTAATTAATATTTAATATTAAATTTTAAACAATAAAGAATTAATATGAAAAAATAATTAATTTTGTTAATATATAAAAAAAATGTATTTTAAAAACAGTCAACAGAGAGAGCAGTGCTATTATAACAAAAAATTGTGCAGGACTAAAAGTCTAAAATAAAGTCAAACACAATTTAATAATGTTTGAGTTCTTTAACAAGTTTTGCCGCATTTTGTTGAAAAACACAAATAATAGGATGCTTTAGAATTTTTTAATTTTTTAAAATCCTTTTATAGTTTTATTCGAGATCAAAATTTAAAATATTTCTTAAATTTTAATTAATTATAAAATTATTTTATTAAAAATAAAAAAAAATTGAAATTAAGTTGACTCTAATTACAGTAACCTAATTTTTTCTTTGAGACAAACAAATAAAAAAAAGACTGTTACATAAAATAAGACAGGGGCGTATGTATATTTTTTTATCTTCTCATACTTTTCCTTTTACTAAGTTATTAAAATAGTAGAAATATAGATTATAACGTCACATATAATTTAAGGGGTTCCTATGTCATTTGTAATAAATAATGACGCTATAATTAATTTAAATTTGAAGTTTGTTCACACGTGAAACACCTTTACGAGTGTAAAGTGGAGAAGATTATTATAATAGAATTGCTTAAATACGTACAAATTATCTATTATCTTAGTTCATGTTTAATCGTAATAGTTTCCTATTAGAAGTTTAGTTATAATAAATTTTATTAATATTTTATAATATTTTTTTTCATTATATAGATATGTAAAAAATTACAATTTTTAGTAATTTATATTTAGTTTTTAAAATATCTATTTTTTTTAAATATCAAATTAATATAATATATTTTAACTTTAATAATTAGTCAAATTGACTTTTTAAAAGCAAAACATGACTGCATAAAGGGAGTATAAATGAACTTAAACTTTTCCTTTCTTCCAACAAAAAACTTTATAATTAATATATATCTTACCATATATATATATATATATATGTACATACATATATATATATAAAATACAATTCATTGTATAATCATAAAAAGATAATAAAAATATTGTTGGGTCAACATTTCATACTTGTTGAATTCTAACTTAATTAAATAATTTTTTTGAATTTTTCTTTCTAATGTTGTTTCTTAAATCAAATTATAATCTTGTTAATTTTATTAAAAATCAAAATTACATATTTGATGTTCAAACTGAATTTGTATTTTTTTAACAAAAAAAATTACCATTTTTACTGATGTTTAAAAAAAGGAAAAATTATATAAATAACAAACTATTGATTCATATTAAATGTTATAACCACAATTTGATTTCATTGTAATTCATAGCAAACTGTTGTCATTCGCCTCTCCCTGAATTCTCGCTCGCCACTCTCGTTTTCTCGCTGGCGGTATCTCTCTCGCCTCTCTCACTTTTATAAAAATACAAATTTTAAAAATGTATTTGTGTTTGTATAAAGTGAGAGAAAAGTGTATATATACATATATTTTCGTTCACCTCTATCCCAAAGAATCTCACTCGCCACTCTCTCAAATTTCGCTCGACACTCTCACTCACCTCTCTCACTTTATACAAACAAGAATTATAAATTTGTGTTTGTATAAAGTAAGAGAAAATTTTATATATGAATACAAAACATAAATTTTCGTCTTATACGGTTATAATTATACAAATATAGATCTTCTCAGTCCTGTTTTTTTTTTTGTCTTTCTACCTTTCTCGCTTTATACAAACACAAATTAAACAATGGACTCTTTTGTATAAGTATACCGAAAAATATTATAGAATTAATCTTTTATATATGTGTAATGGCCCGAAGTACCCCCTAGAAGTTATGGAGAACCCATGGGTTGGAACAATTGAGTACTTGACCTTTCGAGGTCTTGTACAAGCCTTAGCTATCATTCATTACCTAAGACATGAAAAGTAGTGCAGAATCAAAACTTTTCACGAATAAATTAATAAATAGAACATCTTTCATTAAAGCTAAGGATTTGATCTCGTCTACACAAGTCAACTTAAAGACACAATAATAATATCTTAGGGACACGACCCTTTAGATTAAAAGAAAATATATAATAATTCTTTTAGAATAGAAACTAAGAAATACGACTATGCGTCGAATATATGAGGACATACTTAGTCTTGAGAGAATATTTCTCAATCCTTGCCTTCTAGTCTTCAAACTTGCCTCCAACCTATACTTGTTAAGTATAGAAAAGTATGGGGTTAGTACAAGACAATGTACTAAGTATGACATATGTAAAAATGGATATTTTAGTAAAATAACTTTCATGCCAAATTGATAAAACTTTCATGATTTAATAGTTGAAATAGTATAAGAATCATCATTAATACATAAAATAGGACTCTCAAAAATTTAAAAACAAATCATACTTTACAGTAACTTAAAGAACCTTACAGTGAATACAGTGACATGATACAGTGAACATACAATCCAAGCAATGTGAATTTATTTCCCATGAGGCTTCCCTAACCAAGTTATCCTAAGACTCCCTAAGGTAAGACAAGAAGGGAACCGCCCATACACCCCCTTCAAGACACACCAAAGCGATCCTTAAGACTACCAACCATAAGCTTACCTAGTCCAGAAATCAAATACACACTCTTGGCTAGACATTTGAAACACATTCATACAATAAGGATTTCATGTAAGTACCCTTCTCCAATAGGACCTATAAGTTACACTAAGTGCAATGTGAGAGTAGTATCTCATACTACTACTCCCACTTAGTGCTCCTTGAGGATTCTCTTAGATTAAGCACCCTACATTAGTCACTTCTGACTTCTTCACATAGAACTTAGTTTTAACATACTTCCTTAACATTAGACCTTAAGTTATCTAACTTCAAGTACAACATATGGTAGAACACACCAAGACTCTCCTTTCGGAAGGTCCACTTAGTGCAATGGGTAGATAGCGTCTCATACCACCACCTACCCTAAGTAGTACGTTCTTTTGGGAGACTTAGTTCATACATTTCACATAAAACCCACCAAGAATCCCCTTTCGGAAGGTCTACCTAGTGCAATGGATAGATAGCGTCTCATACCACAACCTACCCTAAGTTGTACATTCTTTAAGAAGACTTAGTTCATTCTTTCTTTTGTGGGGAATATCTTTAACCAACATAGACCATGAGAGCTAGACATTGAATTCCAATACTACCCTTATCGGATGAGGGTTCCCCACTTGCCTAGGATGGGTCTTTTTCTTAGCTTTTACATGGTTTTTCCAATAGCTACACATATGTGTGTGCATAGTTAAGGGATAAGGAGATTTCTACTAAGTGACTTACTCTCTACTAGCAAGGAGTACTCATCTCTAGGGGTACATTGGGTACAAAATCTCTACTCACAATGTGCACCCACCCCTTCTTCAAATTCTCTCGGTGCTAAGCATAACTCCCGCACGGAATCGTAAACATTTATTACTAAAGGTCAATGATAACTTTTGAATACACCATCTCAACTCACAATGGTTATTCTTCCTCCAACCTACATTAGAAATCTCTTGGGAGGTAGTGAGGTTGCTACTAAACACTTCATCTCAACTTACAATGAGTGCTCCAAAACTCCCCTTTTCATTCACATTCTTTAACTTCATTCATTCATTCACTCAAAGTGTGTGTACATGTGAGCACACCTTTCACATAAATAATTTATTTCATAACATTGAATTCTATACATGCTTACACCTTCATTCATCATTTCTTACACACTATCATGCTCAACATATATACTTACTTCTTTTAGGCATAATCTAAGCTAGACATTCAATTCAAGTTTCATAATACACATCAACAAGAACTAACTTCATTATCACTTCTTTTCACACATTATGCCTTCAAAGCCATACTCACAATACATACCAAATATATCCAAAGACATCAAGTAAACACCGCCACCAAGAAGGTGGACCATACCACTCAAGAGCAATTCATAATAAGAATTACACAACATAAGCAACTCACCATTTAACCAAGACATCACCACCTATAACCAATTCCTCAAAATTTCATCATAATAAAGCCCTTAGGGCAGTAGCTAAGTCATAATAACAACATAAGAAAACCAAAATTCATACCTTCCACAAACATGTTCATTTAACCCATTTCTTAAACCAAAAGTTAGAAATACACATAAACATGAGTTCATCAGGGGTTTGACATTAAAAATCATCAATTAATACTATAAGAAACACATTTGAATGATTAAAAAACTTTTACAAGAAGACCCATGTTTAAAATCAAAGATAGAAGAAAGTAGAGTTTGAAAACCGTTTTGAAATCTTTTATAAATGACTCCTTGAATGGAAGAGGGTTCAAGGATGGATACCATACCTCAAATGAAATAAAACCCACTAATTTTGGTGAAGAAACACTTCCAAACCAGCCCTCCTAGTTCTCCTTGAGTTTTAGCTCCAATGGTGACTTTGAGAGAGTTTGTCTTTAGAGAGAGAGTTTGAATATTGAAGTGATGGGTCTTGTCTAGGTCTAGGACTTAAAACTAATCTAATATAACTTAAAACCCTAAAAATATAATACTGGTGTCCTAAAATACTTGGGGTGAATTTACACAAAACACCCCAAGCTGGCAGCGTGTCCCAAAGCTTTTTGCAGGACACCATCGACGGACCCAAACAACGGGGTATCGACTGAACGACGGCCCGTACTGCTGGGCTTTGTTTGGGTCTGCAACTGTTGAACGGAAGGTTGAGCCTCCCACAATAATTCCCAACACACGCCCATAGACTATGGGGCGTCGTCTTGACAACAGCTCGTAGGTTGCTAGGCGTCGTTTGAGTAGTGGATAGGCAGCCTGAGTGCTAAGTCGTGGGTCCTAGGTGGGGTTGTACCCAGATGTTAAATCCCTAAACTTATTCGTCTAGGTCTTAGTAACATCCCAAATAAATTTGGATTAAAAGGAACACGTAAAACTCACTGAAACACCTCAAGACACATAAACACTTTCTAAGACACACCTTCCAAACGTTATGGACGTTCTTGCACGTTTGACCTCCAAACTTAACCAAACTTCATACACTGCCTAAGAACATAAATATAACTCATTTTAACTTAATATTAACTCAAGAACCAATCACGAAGCTCCAGTTCACCTTAGCTCGTTTTAGGGTGTTACATTCTCCCCCACTTGGAATAACATCGTCCTCGAATGATACTAAAACCTTTAAGACCATCAATGACTCCATTAGCAACACATAACACATTACAATCATGGTAAAACATTCATAATCAAAACACCAACTAGAAAGGTGCACAATTTCACACTTTCACACACTTTGCAACATAAGAAACTTTTGCATCGCTTCACAATTTCAAAACTCACCCTTATCCTTATTTTATGAAGGAACTACCTTCTCCAACATTAAACATGCTCATATATATCACTTTTACACACATTGAAACTTCAATTAAAGACAAGATATTTTTTTCCAAAAATGAGAAACTTTACGGTGAGCATTCACTGTAACATTGTGAAAAATGCTAAAATTTCAAAAATCCATTCTTTAAGATATTCATCAAGAAGGCATGATCATATGAAGTATAAAACCATATAAACTCATCTTATAACAATAAAAACAACATTCATAAAGAGTTAAGACTTACCGGGACTATAAACTCCGGATTAGTTCTCCTTCCTAGCCCCCATCCCATAAGGAGGGTTCTTCTTTGGAGCATTAGGATCTATGGGAGCTTGATTGAATCCTTTCCCTTTGCATTGATGTTGGGGAAGTCCCTCATCTTGTGAGTCTTACTACCACATGCAAAGCAAACATTCGTTCCGGCAAGACACTTACCCAAGTGTTGCTTCCCACAAGTAGTACACTTAGGTCTCTCAAAAGTATGGCCACCACCTTGGGATTTTGGTTTGGAGCCCTATCCTTGTTTTCCATGGAAGATTCTTGGTGATAGAACCTCATCCTAGGTTTTTGGTGACTAGAATCATCCGACGTAGACCTCTTACCCTCTTGCCTTATCTCCCTAATTTTGGACTCCTCAATTTGTTGTGCATATACCATGAGCCTAAAGATATCCATGTCATTAAGGAGCATTGCCGTACAGAACTCCTTTTCCACCAAACTAGACACTCCCATCACAAATTTGTTCATCCTAGCCCTAGGGTTGACTACCATGGTTGGGGAATACTTAGAGAGTTGGGTGAATTTGAGAGAGTACTCTTGCACACTCATTCCCCCTTGACGAAGGTTCATGAATTCAACCATCTTCTTCTCCCTCCACTCTAGAGGAAAGAACCTATCTATAAAAGCCTCTTTGAACACTTCCCAATCTACCGGACCATCCCTTAAAGGTATCTCATCCCTCCATTGCTCAAACCACACTTGAGCCACATCCTTGAGTTGGTAAGTGGCTAGATCCGCTTTCTCCCTAGGGGTCACACCCATAGCATCTACCACTTTGAATATCTCATCTATGAAGCTTTATGGATCTTCATCCACCTTAGTGACATGAAAAGTATGGGGGTTCATCCTCATGAAATCCCAAATTCTAGAGGCGGGAGTACTCACATTTGGTTGAGGTCTATCCCCTTGGTTACCTTGGGCAACCAAATGATTAGTGACGACTTGAGCTTGAGCCGTCATGAGTTGGGTCAAACTCATTAGGGCAGCCCTTAACTTTACATTAGTCATATCCCCTTCAACAAAGGGAGCTTGAGGTATAGGGGCATTTGAGGTCCTTGGGGCCCTTGAGGTTACGAAGGGGGAACAGCCTCATTCACATTCTCTTGGCCACCTATAGGGACTTGGTCAACACGGGAAGGGATCCTCTCATCAGCTACACCCTCCTCCTCCCTCCTAACAGTTTCTCTCCTAGTATTCATGTCCTATAAACACAAAGAGAAGAGGTTGAGAGAGACATCTTATAGAACTCAACTCTAAGGCACGACACTAGAATAATGAAGAAAGTGAAACTTCTATAATCTTATAGCCTTTTGTCCATGGATGTGTCGCGACTCAAACCAATGACCAAGACTCTACTAGATGAGGCTTGTGAGACTTTTAGACCATAAAATATTTCCCATAACTTATTCTCTGATACCAAGTTTGTAACAACCCAAAAGTACCCCCTAGAAGTTAGGGAGAACCCATCAGTCGGATAAATTGCGTACTTGACCTTTCAGAGCTCTTGTACAAGCCTTAGCTATAATTAATTACCTAAGACATAAAAGTAGTGCGAAATTAAAACTTTTCATGAATAAATTAATAAATAGAACATTTTTCATAAAAGCTAAGGATTTGATCTCGTCTACACAAGCCAACTTAAAGACACGATAATAATATCTTAGGGACACGGCCCTTTAGATTAAATGAAAATACATAATAAGTATTTTAGAATAGAAACTAAGAAATACGACTATGCCTCGAATATATGAAGACATACTTAGTCTTGAGAGAATATTTCCCAATCCTTGCCTTCTGATCTTCAAACTTGCCGCCAACCTATACTTGTTAAGTATAGAAAAGTATGGGGTTAGTACAAGACAATGTAGTATGGCATATGCAAAAAGGGACATTTTAGTAAAATAAGCTTTCATGCCAAATTGATAAAACTTTCATGATTTAATAGTTGAAATAGTATAAGAATCATCATTTAACACATAAAGTAGGACTCTCAAAATTTTAGAAACAAATCACACTTTACAGTAACTTAAAGAACCTTACAATGAATACAATGACATGATACAGTGAAAATACAATCCAAGCAATGTGAACTTATTTCCTGTGAGGTTTCCCTAACCAAGTTATCCTAAGACTCCCTAAGGTAAGACAAGAAGGGAACGCTCATACACCCCCTTCAAGACACACCAAAGCGATCCTTAAGACTACCAACCATAGGCTTACCTAGTCGAAAATCATATCCACACTCTTGGGTAGAATTTGAAACACATTCATACAAGAAGGATTTCATGTAAGTACCTTTTTCCAATAGGACCTATAAGTTACACTAAGTGCAATGTGAGAGTAGCATCCCATACTACTACTCCTACTTAGTGCTCCTTGAGGATTTCTTTAGATGAAGCACCCAACATTAGTCACTTCTAACTTCTTCATATAGAACTTAGTTTTAACATACTTCCTTAACATTAGACCTTAAGTTATCTAACTTCAAGTACACATATGGTAGAATACACCAAGACTCCCCTTTCGGAAGGTCCACTTAGTGCAATGGATAGATAGCGTCTCACACCACCACCTACCCTAAGTAGTACGTTCTTTTGGGATACTTAGTTTATACATGTCACATAAAACCCACCAATACTCCCCTTTCGGAAGGTCTACCTAGTGCAATGGATAGATAGCGTCTCATACCACAACCTACCCTAAGTAGTACGTTCTTTAAGGAGACTTAGTTCATTCTTTCTTTGTGGGGGAATAACTTTAACCGACATAGACCATGAGAGCCACACATGGAATGCCGATACTACCCTTATCGGATGAGGGTTCCCCACTTGCCTAGGATGGGGTCTTTTTCTTAGCTTTTACATGATTTTTCCAATAGCTACACCTATGTAGGTGCATAGTTAAGGGATAAGGAGATTGCTACTAAGTGACTTACTCTCTACTAGAAATGAGAACTCATATGTAGGGGTACATTGGGTATAACATATCTACCCACAATGTGCACCCACCCCTTCTTCAAATCCTCTCGGTGCTAAGCATAACTCCCCCACAGAGTTGTAAACATTTATTACTAAAGGTCAAGGATAACTTTTGAACACACCATCTCAACTCACAATGGCTATTCATCCTCCAACCTACATTAGAAATATCTTGGGAGGTAGTGAGGTTGCTACTAAACACTTCATCTCAACTTACAATGAGTGCTCCAAAACTCCCCTTTTCATTTACATTTTTTAACTTCATTCATTCATTCATTCAAAGTGTGTACATGTGAGCACACCTTTCACATAAATAATTTATTTCATAACATTGAATTCTATACATGCTTACACCTTCATTCATCATTTCTTACACACTATCATGCTCAACATATACACTTACTTCTTTTAGGCATAATCTAAGCTAGACATTCAATTCAAGTTTCATAATACACATCAACAAGAACTAACTTAATTATCACTTCTTTTCACACATTGGGCCTTCAAATCCTTACTCACAATACATACCAAATATATCCAAAGACATAAAGTAAACACCGCCACCAAGAAGGTGGACCATACCACTAAAGAGCAATTCATAATAAGAATTATACAATATAAGCAACTCACCATTTATTCAAGCCATCACCACCTATAACCAATTCCTCAATATTTCATCATAATAAGGCCCTTAGGGCAGTAGCTAAGTCATAATAACAACATAAGAAAACCAGAGTTCATACCCTCCACAAACATGTTCATTTAACCCATTTCTTAAACCAAAAGTTGGAAATACACATAAACATGTGTTCATTAGGGTTTTGAGATTAAAAATCATCAATTAATACTATAAGAAACACATTTGATTGATTAAAAAACTTTTACAAGAAGACTCATGTTTAAAATCAAAGATAGAAGAAAATAGAGTTTGGAAACCCTTTTTGAAATCTTTTATATATGACTCCTTGAATGAAAGAGGGTTCAAGGATGGATACCATACCTCAAATGCAAGAAAACCCACTAATTTTGGTGAAGAAACACGTCCAAACAAGCCCTCCTAGTTCTCCTTGAGTTTTAGCTCCAATGGTGACTTTGAGAGAGTTTGTCTTTAGAGAGAGAGTTTGAATATTGAAGTGAGGGATCTTGTCTAGGTCTAGGACTTAAAACTAATCTAATATAACTTAAAACCCTAATAATATCATCCTAGGGTCCTAAAAGACTTAAGGTGAATTTACACAAAACACCCCAAGCTGGCAGCGTGTCCCAAAGCTTTTACAGGACACCATCGACGGATCAAGCAACAGTGCATCGACTGAACGACGGCCCGTGCTGCTTGGCTTCATTTGGGTCTGAAGCTGTTGAATGGAAGGTTGAGCCTCCCACACTAAGTCCCAACCCACGCCCCTAGACGACGGGGCGTCGTCTTGACAATGGCCCGTAGGTTGCTAGGCGTCGTTTGAGCAGTGGTTAGGCAGCTTGAGTGCTAAGTCTTGGGTCCTTTTCTAGGACCCCTCGTGGGTCCTAGGTGGGGTCGTACTCGGATGTTAAACCGCTAAACTTAGTCGTCTAGGTCTTATTAACATCCCACATCAACTTCGATTAAAACAAACATGTAAAACTCACTCAAACACCTCAAGACACATAAACACTTTCTAAGACACACCTTCCGAACGTCATGGACGTTCTTGACGTTTGACCTCGAAAATTAACCAAACTGCAAACACTGCCTAAGAACATCAGTATAACTCATTTTACTTAAAATTAACTCAAGAATCAATCATGAAGCTCTAGTTCACCTTAGTTTGTTTTAGGGTGTTACAATATGTATATGAAATATTTTATTCATAAACATAGTAAACATAAAGTTTTCTATGGAGAACAATTATATAAAATATAGTAATAACATACAAATATGATTTTTATGTTCACTAAACCTAAAATTTACTCTTAAAAAGAAGTTGACATCCTCGTAGATGTTGAAAAGAAATTTTAAAAAAATAGTTTTCTAGATCTTGATTCTCTTTATATATCTAGCCATCTTTAATTCACTCTTGAATTCAAAATGGTCACTAATCTTCTAAACGAGGTCTGTCAATAGCCGTTGGAAGATGCCCTATACTCAATAATAATAATAAGAGCAAGTGCACTATTAGTACATAACCACAGTGTACTGGTAGGATCACGCGGCTATCCCAAAAGTGAAACATATATAGGTAACCACATCATTATAAAATAGACATATACCAAACATATACAATGTCATCATCATTCACAACAAAGAAAAGGTTTCACAATTCTCAACAATATACAATTAAATAATTTTAGAGCAACAAATAGTCTTTCAATATCAATCATCATTATTTATGAACGTAATCATCACAAGTATAAACATATCACAATTCAATGGTCCTCTCACGGAACCTAATTCAATGGTCCTCTTATGGAATCCCAACCCAAACTGTTAGCTTGCCGGGACGTAGCAATCTGATCCCATAATTGTGCCGGAATGTGGCAACCGATCTCATAATTGTGCCGGAACGTGACAACCCATCCAATAGTGTGCCAAAATATGGAAACCCAATCCAAATTACCTTGCGGAACGTGGCAATCAGATCCCCAATCACACACCACAATCACAATCACAAGTACATCATCAATATCATACAACAATATGTGATTCATGGTATACAATTATTCAATTATCCTCACACCAACATGAAATCACAATCATCACCTACCTCGAATCCAAGCTTGAATCCCCTAAGACACTTGAATCTTCCCTTTCCAGATTATTTCCGCTTGTTATAGGTCTACAACTGTTAATATACACAAGGATAAAAAATCAAAGGTCTAATTATTCAGATTATAACAAAACCCAGTAACCCTAGACCAAACCCAAGATCCTAATACCCAAATTAGGGTTTTTTCCACCATAACTCTTAGATTAAAACCATTTCCCATCAATATTAACCCAAGAAAATAGGTTTTACTGATCAAAAAATGGATTCACAGAGTTAAAACCTTACCTTTAGAATAAAAAATAATGAAAAACTATTAAGAACTTGTCAGGGGTCGCCTCCTTAGCCCTAAAGTAATAATATACAAAATAGGGTTGTTTAGGAGTTTATTAACAACTTTAATTCGCATCTAGCCCGCTTCAGCGGATACATCTCGCTCCAGCGACATAATCCCGCTCCAGCGGCTCGACGGAGACAGAATGTACTCACTCACGGAAAGATCATTTTTTGGAGTTATACTCGCTTGAATTTGATTCTGTAAACTGGTACGAGTTTCTTATCCTCTTAGATACTCACTCATGTAATAAAATTCACTATTAGATTTCTCATTTATTGCTAGATTTTTCTACAACTTAATGCATCCGATTTCATCCAAATCAGGAATAGGTTGGGAAATTCCAAGTTACAACCAAAAAAATTTCTGACCCCAATTCTTTCTTCATTGACTTTTCCATAACGACGAAATCATGTCGTTACAACTTATCTATGTGTCAAAAATTTAACGAAGCCTCACTCACCTTTTGTTCGTTGTGCCTCTAACATGATAAAAAGAATTTCTTCTATCTCATAAAAAAAATCAAATAAATTAGACAACACTAATAGGTTACTTTCTTTGTCCCAATTTTTTAAGTTGTTAATTATTTTTACTTGTAGTACATTTTACATAATTTAAAATATATATAGTAGATTTTGAAAGATGCAAAAATTTAATTTTTTCTAAATTGCTTATTATTGTGATTTATAATATATTTTTACTTGATTCAAATCTAACAAATTCAAAAAGAATATAGGAATTTCATAACTTCTCCCAGAATAAAAGTATGCATGTCGATGAAGAGTTGTTTGCTTCTAGCAATTGAAGTAGGCAGGTCAATGCTAGTAGCTTATTAATAAAGGTCAACGCTAGCAGCTTATTAATAAGAAAAGAGAAATTTTATTCACACATATCATTATAAATTTATACATTCATGCTCAATCTAGAAAAGAAAGGAAGTTGTAGCCTACCTATAGGCCGACCCTGCGCGCTAAAAATCACAACACCGAAGCTTTTTTTTTCCTGAGCAGCCTCCAAACGCTATCACACTATTAGAAACACGGTCACAATGTAAGTACAATTATCAGGACACCAAAACACACATAAAATGAAAATGAACCAATTTTAGAGTCAAACGAGAATTGTGGAATCCATGTTGAAAATTCTAAGATTGACTCTATCAAGAGGTCCTAAACTACGCCTCAAACTTTTTATAAGATTGAACACAATTGGAGGCTCTATAACTGCCACCAAAACAAAATGCACAAATTTACAAGAAAAATCTAAAGACAAGGAGATGGTAGCAGCTTAAGGAAAAATTCACCCAAACGAAAGTGTTTCGACAACTCTCGATCACTCTACCATGTAGCCCCCAACAAATGTGGACACATGGAACTTTGATATCACCGAATTTCAACAAGATTTCAAGGATAAATCACCTCTCTACTCTTACAATAGTTGATGTCTCGCGTCTGTCTTTATTTAAAAGGACAAATCTTTATCGGGGTCACAAAAAAGCTCGCAATCGCGACATATTAAGAGGTTGACCATCACGATCCCAGAGATTCTGTTTCATAGGTGCGATGACCAACCAAGGTCAATTTTTCATTGTAATTGCGAAGCACTAAGGCTCAGACCATCACGAAAGCGACCAAGGGCCACGCGATGCATATCATTTGGTTTAGCCAAGTTTCAAATCTCCAATGGGGTGCTCTAAATTGATTTGAAACCCTGTTCACGCAAACAAGATATGCAACCCAACCAAATTTGATATTTCAACCTCAAGGTCAACTAGATAGAATATGGATCCCACACCCAACTCCATTTTAAGTCAAAATTCACAAAGGGGCTCGAAATTGGCTTGGAGGGCTCCGGATCTGAACGGAGGGTCATTCTAGTCCAATATCAACGTTGTGAGCTGATTGTGCTGACAAAATTCTCATCTGAGCTCGTTTACCCAAAATGTTGACTGAAGTAAAACTTAGACTTCATTTTTATCCTTATTTGATTTCGAGTTACTAAAACTTAGCATTGTTATCCTCATTTGATTTCGAGTTACTAAAACTTAGCATTGTTATTCTCATTTGATTTATATCCTAAAAGATACGTTACTATCTCTCAATTTTCTTTATCTGGCATACTTATCTTATGTCTGGAAAAAATAGAAAATATATTACTCGCAAGAAAATCTGAAATGATTAGTTATAATTAACGTATGACTTATTTCAGACATATCATGTTTTTTATCTGTTTATGCTTCTCAAAATTGCTATATATAATAGAGTATTCCTGTTAACCTTTTAAGTATCAAACATCATAGTTCTTCAATTTCTTTGTATTTGTAAAAATGATCTCAAATTCAGTATGGACTTGGGAGAAATAGATGAAGTTTCTCAAAGCATTGGCTATTTGTGGCTTTGATGAAACACTAGATATGAGGCATTATTGTAGGGTCCAGACCCTTTATGCCACTATTGACTTCAACAATTGTTGCATGCAATTGTCAATAGTTGGCAAGGTTGGCAAATTATAGTGGGAGCAAATGTTGAGAAACACAACAATTAAAAATTTACGGTGGCACAACTTTGACATGTTGTGGATGTTGGTGAAATTTGCAGGTGCAAATTTCTTCTATAAAAGGATATCATTAGCTCATTTTTTAATGTACACAAAATTAGAGAGAAAATCCATTTTGAGAGCAAAGTGAGGTATTCCATAGACTATAGTCTATGACGAAAAATAGAGTGTGAGCGATATTTTAGTAAGGTGGAAACCAAAAAAGTGTTGTTCCTTTTGAGTGTGTAGTAGTCACTTTGAATATTTTATTCGTGACTACACAGGTAAAATTCCTTAGTATAGTGATATCAGTTGCTTCTCTTGGCCCGTGGTTTTTCCCTTATTTAGAAGGGTTTGCACGTAAAATTCTTGGTGTCGTTATTTTCCCATTTTATTTCCATTGTTTTTACCATATATTTTTCGTGTTTGTCCGCGTATTCCCAACAAACTGGTATCAGAGCCAAGATTTTATCTAAGAATGCTCTATGATTGCAACAGAGTCAGAACTTCCACATTAAAAAATATTTACTTTGATTTGCGATAACTATATTTTTTGGAGAAAACAATGGAAGCCACCACAAGTAGAATGGTTACTTTGAATGGTTTTAATTATGCCATTTAAAAGGGAAAAATGGAAGATCTATTTTATGTCAAGAATTTTTACAAATCAGTATTTACCACTGTAAAGCCTAATAAAAAAACGGATGAAGAGTGGAATATGTTGCACAGACAGATTTGTGGATTCATTAGGCAATGGGTCGACGATAATGTGTTAAACCATATTTCTGGGGAGACACATGCTCAAACCCTATAGGAGCATCTTGAAAGTTTGTATGCTCGGAAGACTGGCAATAATAAAATTTTCTTAATAAAGAAGATGTTGAGTTTAAAGTATCATGATTGTTCTCCGATGACAGACCATCTGAATAATTTTCAAGGGATCATGAACCAATTATCAGCTATGGACATCAAATTTGATGAAGAAACTCAAAGTTTGTTTCTACTTGGTTCCCTACCAGACTCTCGGGAAATATTTAGAACTTCATTATCAAATTATGCTCCAGATGGTGTGATCTCTACGGCTTCAGCCAAGAGTAGTGTCTTGAACGAAGAGATGATAAGAAAAACTCAAGGTACTTCTTCGTCGGATGTCCTGATAACTGGCCCCAGGGGCAGAAACAAAACTTGTGTTTCTCAGTAAAGAGAACAAAACAGGAGCAAATCGAGAGACATACTTAAGGATATTGAGTGCTATCATTGTGGCATAAAAGGGCGCACAAAGAAGTTCTGCAGGAAGTTGAAGAGAGAGAATAAAAACAAAGAGGAAACTAAAGAAGATGGCAATGAAAATTGCCTAGCCACCGTTACGACCGAAGATCTTGTTATTGTCCTTGATGCGGATATGATAAATATTGCTTATGATGAGTCAAGCTGGGTTGTGCACACTGGTGCCTCATCTCATTTGATATCAAGGAAGGATTTTTTCTCTTTCTATACTCCTGGTGATTTTGGTACCTTGAGTATAGGTAATGAGACTGTTTCTAGGGTGGTTGGTATTGGTACAATTTGTTTGAAAACTAGTGTTGGAACTAAACTAGTTTTGAACAATGTGAAAAATTCTCATTATGTTCGTCTGCACCTAATTTCTGTTGGTGTTTTGGATGATGAAGGATATGTTAGTACCAACTGTGATGGAAAATGGAAGTCATTAAGGGTTCCTTGGTTGTGGCTCGTGGTAACAAACGTCGTGGTCTATATTGGACTACGAAATCTGCTTGTGTTGATATGGTGAATACAGTTGAGAGCGATAGCTCTTCAACGTTATGGCACAAGAGACTTAGCCACATCAGCGAGAAATGACTTAATGTTCTAGCCAAGAAGAATTTTTTGTCAAATTTCAACATTGCTAAATTAGAAAAGTGTGAGCACTGCTTGGTTGGTAAACAATATAGAGTTTCCTTTTAAGTCTTACCCTCCTTCGAGAAAGACAGAGTTGCTTGAGTTGGTGCACTTTGATTTATGTAGTCCAATGAAGACAAAGACATTGGGTGGTACACTATACTTTGTCACTTTCATTGATGATTGATCGAGAAAACTTTGGGTCTATTTCTTAAAGACTAAAGACCAAGTGTAAGGTGTTTTCAAGTAGTTTCAGGCTTCAGTTGAAACTTGAAAGAGAAACTGGAAAGAAACTGAAATGTATTCGTACTGATAATGGTGGTGAATATTGTGGACCATTTAACGAATACTACAAGCATCAAGGTATTAGACACCAGAAGACTCATCAGCTTAATGGTTTGGCTGAGAGGATGAACAGGACCTTGATGGAAAGCGTTAGATATTTGCTTTCTGAAGCAAAGTTACCGAACTCATTTGGGGTGAGGCTTTATTGACCGTTGCACATGTTATTAATCTATCTCATGTTATTGCTTTGCAAAGTGATGTACCAAATAGTGTTTGGTATGAAAAGGATGTTTTCTATGACCATTTGAGAGTATTTGGTTGTGAAACGTTTGTACATGTGCCAAAAGATGAGAGGTCAAAGTTAGATGCCAAGACAAGGCAGTGCGTCTTCATTGGATATGGCCTTGATGAATTCTGTTACAGGCTATATGATCCAATTGAAAAGAAACGTGTGAGAAGTTGTGATATTATTTTCATGGAGAATCAAACAATTGAAGATATTAACAAAGTGGAGAAGCTAGATCTTCAAGTTTTGATGGTATAGTTCATCATGAAAAAGTTCCTCACACAAGTGTGAATGATGTTGTTGGGCTTGATAATCATGGTGATGCCCAGAATCATGTATCAAATCAACATGTTGATGTTGATAATAACAATGACAGTGGTTTTCTTCCACCCGTTATTCACCCAAAGAGTATGTGTTACTCACTGACGGGGGAGAACCTGAATTTTATGAGGAGGCCATGGAAGATGAGCACAAGGATCAATGGATTGAAGTCATGGAAGATGAGATGAAGTCTGTGCATAAGAACCACACTTATGAGTTGGTAAAATTGCCTAAGGGTATGAGAGCTTTGAAGAACAAGTGGGTGTTCAAAGTTAAAGTTGAAGAACACAACGTGAAGCCCAGGTACAAAGTTAGATTGGTTGTTACGAAATTTGGTCAAAGGAAGGGTATTGACTTTGACTTTTATCATGTTGTGAAAATGTCCTCGATTCACACAGTTCTAGGTTTGGCTGCTAGTGTTAATTTAGAGATTGAGTAGATGGATGTGAAGACGGATTTCCTTCACGGTGACCTAGAAGAAGAGATTTATATGGAACAACTTGAGGGATTCAAAGTAGATGGTAACAAAAATTTTGTGTGCAAACTCAGAAAGAGTCTATATAGCCTAAAGCAAGGTCCTAGAAAGTGGTACAAGAAGTTTGAATCTATTATGGGGGAGCATGGCTATAAGAAGACATTATCAGATCATTGTGTATTTGTACAAAAAATTTCAATCCATGATTTTATCATCCTTTTGTTGTATTTGTATGATATGTTAATTGTGGGAAATGATACTTTCAAGATTGACGAGCTGAAGAAAGAGTTGTGTAAGTCTTTTTCTATGAAAGACTTGGGTCATACCAAACAAATTTTGGGCATGAGAATTACTCGTCTCAGAGATGAAAGGAAGATTTATTTGTCACAGAAGAAGTACATTGAACATGTAATGGAGCGTTTCAATATGAAGAATGATAAGCTTGTTAGTACACCTCTTACTGGTCACATGAAGTTGAGCAAGAAGATGTGTCCTACAGCTAGGAAAGAAAAAAAGAGCATGGCCAAAGTTCCTTATTCCTCCGTCGTCGAAAGTATAATGTATGCAATGGTATGCACTAGATGTAACATTGCTCACACAGTTGGTATTTTCAGTAGATTTCTCGACAATCCAGGAAAAGAGCATTGGGTAGCTGTGAAGTGGATACTCATGTATCTTAAAGGAAGCTCATATGAATGCTTGTATTTTGGAGCATCAAATCCAATCTTGAAATGATATACAGATTCTGATATAGCAGGTGACCTTGATAACAAAAAATCCACTACTGGATATTTGTTTACTTTTTCAGGGGGAGCTATATCATGGAAGTCAAAGTTGCAGAAGTGTGTTGCACTATCTACAACTGAAGCTGAGTGTATTGCGGCTACTGAAGCAGGCAAGGAGATGATATGGCTAAAGCGATTTCTTCAAGAGCTTGGCTTGCATCAGATGGAGTACATTATCTATTATGACAGCCAAAGTGCAATAGACTTGAGCAAGAACTCCATGTACCATGCAAGGACAAAACACATCGACGTCAGATATCATTAGATTCGTGAGGAAGTGGAGAGTGAATCATTTCACATCAAAAAGATCCACACAAGTGAAAATCCTGCAGATATGCTAACCAAGACGATACCGAAAGACAAGTTCGAGTTATGCAAAAAACTTGTGGGTATGAGCTCTCTCTAAAGAAGATGAAAATATCTTCTTCCTGTGAATGGGAATGGAGGGGGAGATTTGTGGGGTCCAGCCCCATTATGCCACTATTGACTTCAACAATTGTTGCATGCAATTGTCAATGGTTGGCAAGGTTGGCAAATTGTAGTGGCAGCAAATGCTGAGAAACACAGCAATTAAAAACTTACGGTGGCACAACTTTGACATGTTGTGGATGTTGGTGAAATTTGCAGGTG
The DNA here is from genome assembly GCA_016801875.1 of Solanum sitiens. Classification (NCBI taxonomy): domain Eukaryota; kingdom Viridiplantae; phylum Streptophyta; class Magnoliopsida; order Solanales; family Solanaceae; genus Solanum; species Solanum sitiens. The sequence continues at coordinate 1,727,359 of JABWTJ010000226.1, forward strand.
CAAATTTCTTCTATAAAAGGAGCTCATTAGCTCATTTTTAATGTACACCAAGTTAGAGAGAAAATCCATTTTGAGAGCAAAATGAGGTATTCCATAGACTATACAAGAAAAATAGTTTGTGAAGAAAAATAGAGTGTGAGCGATATTTTAGTAAGGTGAAAATCAAAAGAGTGTTGTTCCTTTTGAGTGTGTAGTAGTCACTTTGAATATTGTATTCGTGACTACACAGTGTAAAATTCCTTACTATAGTGATACCAGTTGCTCCTCTTCCCCCGTGGTTTTTCCCTTCTTTAGAAGGGTTTGCACGTAAAATTCTTGGTGTCGTTATTTTCCCATTTTATTTCCATTATTTTTACCATATATTTTTTGTGTTTGTCCACGTTTTTCAAATAGTTATTTGGTTAATGTCACCGGTTAGAATGAGGAAGATGTGAAATTTCACTTTGAAAAAGTTATGGTAGAAATAAAAAAGATCGAGGCAAGTCTAATTCATTTGCTTAAAAATGATGAGGTAAGTGGTGGTTGTAACAACAATCATGATGCTGATAAACAAAGGTAAAACTAATATTGTTCTTCGATCTCAAATTAGTGTTACTTAATTGATAACCTGATCAAAGTCGTGAGTAATCTGTTGTCATATTTATTACATTGACATTTTATTTGATAGTTGAGATTAATAATATTAAAATACAAATATCATATATTTTCTCTCTCATTTACTTGAATTAATGAACTTAACTATTATATTGACAGTATTGAAAGAAAAGATCTCAAGCTCAACTTGAAGAAATTTAAGAAAGGAGAGAGGGGATGAAAACTCAAATGCATTTGCTGAAATTGCCTTTATTTTTCATATAATTCATTTTCATTTAGTTTATCAATGGATATTTTTGTTATTAGTAAACATTTTCTGTAAATATGTTGGTAGGTTACTCAAAATATCTTTTATGTCCAAATTCATGAATTATTCTACCGATTCTTCTACATTATATTACTTATTTACTTTTCTTTTTCACCCTCATTTTCATAAAACCCTTATTATTGATAATCAACATAGGTGTGTTCTAACAATCGTCTCAAAAAAAGGAGGATTGTTATATTTTTTCTGTTTATAATTACTTGTGTACTTTTGAATTGATACACTTATTAAGGAAACAATGATTGATATAACGAGTTTACTATTTTACGTCTATTAATTATGTAAGGGGATGAATTAAAATTTAAAATTTTCATAAAGCTCTACCTTATAATTCAAAATTATCCTTTCTTTCATTTGTGTAAATAGAGAAATAAAAATTAAACAAATAATTAAGGACATATATAAACATATGTTGAGTTTTTTTTTCACAACTACTGTTTAAAGCCTAATTCCAACTGAATTTGAATAGCGCACCAAAGAGTCCATTTGAGAGTACACTCCAATAAAATTTTCTCCATAATCGGACTCGCCCAAAACCTTGTAATTTAAGATAAAATAGTTAGAGCACCGTACCCAAGTTTGAGCTAATACTCTCTTAATTTACTTGTCCATTTTTTATGTCCTTAATTACTTGTCCATTTTGATAAATAAATAAAGGATAAATATTTTTACGTATTATATCCTCAATTAATTACTTTAAAAAAGATCTTAAGTTTTTAAGTCATGAACTTCAAAAATCGACAAATAATCAGAGACGAAGAGACTATTTTGTGACATAACAATAACCTCTTGTATTGATCTCCCTCCCGTGAATACCATTAAAGCAAAGGCAGTTGGCTTAGTACGTAAAACCCTTGTTGCACTACGAATTTGTTGTTTATTTCATTTCGTCCATGGCTTTCTCTGCTTCTGGATCGGCTATTATGGCAGCGGGAGTCACAATGACTGACACCGGCGGCCACAAAATTTGTCATTTCCGGCGACCGTAACTCAAGCTGCTAAATCTAGGGAACTGACCTTAATACTTAAGAAATTTTAAATTCCTTAGAAAAATTTACTCACTACGAAGGATAGTTCCAGTCTTAGCTCAAAAATATTCTGAGGTATTACAAGAAATTTCATTATATAATTTTAAGAAGAAAGGTTTGAGCTTTATCTAACAAATTAAAGATTAGTCTCTCACTTTATTCACGCAGAGAAACAATTTATCTATTTTATGAGCATATCAATATATAAAGACTATTTTTGAGAGGATTATTTATTATTGAAAGAAGGGAGCATGCATAAGTATCTCAACGTATGTCCAAAATTTCAAAGACATACTTATATTATACTAAGGTACTATTAATTCCTCGAAGTTATTTTATAAATAATTTTCTACCCCTTTTCGGCCTACGTGACACATAGGTTGAAAAAAATGTCAACACGCGTTGGGCCCACAAGATAGTGCCTAACAATTTTTTTACCTTAACGATTCTGCCATGAACGATCCCAACATTCGATGAAATACAAACAATCAAGATATTTTTTCTTCTGCATTGATTTTATAATATAAAAAATATATGAATTACTATGCATAAAGTGAAATACTAATTGAATAAATGAGTCTAGATTTATACAAAACACAAATCACATGATTAAAAGATTTTTTTTTAAAAAAAAAGTGAACTTTTCAAAAGTACATTCTATATGGGATAAAATTATAAATACAATAATCATCTATTTAATCACATATTTCAAATAAATTATTTATTTATATATAAAAATCTATATTCATTTAAATGGTAATATTAAGAATTAAGATACTTGAGAAATATTTAAGAATTTTAGGTGGACTAACTAATAATCTAAAATAAATGTATTTGTTTGATGAGAGAACAATGGTGTGTGTACAAGTGGCCTGCTATCAAAAACAATTGTTTTATTATGTGTTTAAACTCACAATTACTTGATTCAAATGCACATCATTTACCACTGCACTAAAGGCTTAACTTTTGTCAAGGGTGTCCAACTTTAAATATATATCATTTAAAATAAAATTTTGACATATATATGTACAACATAATTTTCCAACGAAGGGTGTGCACCTGTTATAACTCAGGGTCGTCTTAACCACTAGCACACTAAAGTCATCGGTTGGGCCCCCATATTTTTGAAGGTCACATTGTTTTTCAAAAAAAGAGTAACTTATATAAATGACTACAGTTTTAGGGTTATTAAATTGAAATTCATAAGTGTGATATTTATATAAAGTGACTATACTTTCTATCTTAATCTATTTATATTCTCTCTGTCCATTTTATGAAAAACATTATTACATTTATAATTATAAAGGACTAAATAAAGTAAATTATTTCCAATTGGCAGACCTTTAATTAGCCCGCTGAAATAATATTTTTTTTTGTATACTAATATACAAATCAAAATTTGAGGACATTTAAAATGGCAGAATCCACTTTTATAAAACGACAATACCTTAAATCATGCCACTTTGATTTGATGATTATTGTTTTCAAAACTTGTATAATTTTTTTTTAGAATTGATACATCAATACAATGGTGCCAAACAATTTCTTAACTGATATTTGTATTGTACATTTCACATATGAAAAATACAAAAAGATACCGTGAATACAAATACAAAGAATACAAGTTGTATTACGGTATGAATACATATATTTGTTGGTTCATTCAACCTAAGAATTCTTGAATATTGGCGAGGCTACCTTCTTAATGTAACACGGGACCTAGGATCACGAGTGACCCCAAGCTAACCCTGTGTTTAGCCTATATCAAGCATATTGAGAATAAATGAATAAGACATGTACTATGCGGAAGCTAAAACAGTGGAAAACTCAAAAGAGGGAAAAACCCAACTGATCTGAATAATAATGTATATTCCCTCTGTTTCACAAAGAATGGTCTAGTTTGACTTGACACGGAGTTTAAGAAAATAAAGAAGACTTTTGATCATGTGATCTAAATTAAAGTTATGTCAAATGTACAAAATTGCCCTTTAATCTTGTGGCCTTAAACATGTCACGTGTAAAATTGTTCAAAAAAAGAAAGAGGTCCTTTTTTTAAACAGACTAAAAAGGAAACGAGGTCATTCTTTTTTAAACGGATGAAATAAAAAAAGAGTTTAGTGATAACTGAAACAACATTCAAAGGTCTATCAAGCATAACAGTCTAAATTTAGTGTAATCCCACTAAGTAGGGTCTGTAGAGAGTAAAATGTATGCATACCTTACTATTACCTTAGAAGTAGAATGTTATTTCTGATAGATCATCGGTTAAACATAAACCGTCCAAAGTAGAATAGGGAGAAATAATGTAAATGAAGACATACAGTTAAGGATTAGAGACATCACATTGTACCAAACAATATACCTATATTAGTAGGGTTGATTCTTGCCTTCTTGGTCCAAATCTCCTTCAAAGTTCAAAATCCCATGCGCTAACCTCCAAATTATTCTTTCGTATCTATCTCTGGCTTTCGCTATTCTTCATGTGCAAACCATATAAAATCGTTTTTATGCAGTAACTCACAAATCACTCAAGATTGTTAATTATAATAGGCAAATCCGATGCAAAGAACTTGTCTAAGAAGACGTTGACAAGTAAAGTCGATCTATGGCCTACTACCCGCTATATTAACACCCTTTGTCACTTAATTGAGCAACACATTTCTTTTTCAAAATAATGTTGTTGTTAATTTACTTTTTCAATAATCATCGATTTCATTGAGGGTCTATAATTATCGCTTTTTTTGTCAAACCTAATGTGAGGGGGGCCATGAGGATATCCATAATTGAAATATTTTTCTTTATCGATCATCAACTTCTTACTCAAAAGTAATTGCAAAAATTACATAAATAACGACATTCAAAAGTAATAAAGTTGTAACTAAAGAATATGAATTAATATTGAGGTGTAGCAAAAGTGGATCCCACAAATTTAAAAAAGCTGTACAGTAATTAAGTTAAAATAGAATAAAAAGTCTAGATGGGCATGTAGTCGTAGTAGTCGGCGAACTCGCCCATCCTTTTGGAGGGATGCCCGAAAAAGATCAAAAAAGAACATAACAATTTTCTTATTTTATCAAAAAATACACTTGCAACAAATTTTGACAATTCACGTGACACAATTCACACAATTCGTTGGAATATTCTAAAATCTATCACAAAATTCACGCTCTTTACATAAAAATTTCTCTCACGCATAGGAGGCTAGTCTAAGTCACGTTTTTCTTATGATGTTACTCTATCTGGCTCTATATATATTTGTGTTTATGCACTCCATTTATTTAAACTCATCACTCTTGATTACTCAATTTATACCTTTCCGAGAATTCAAAGCTATCTATTTTTTATTTTCCAGCAGAAAAAAGGACTTTCGTTATCACTCTTTTGTTTACCGTTTGAAGAATTCAAAGCCATCCATCCTTGATTTTCCTGCAGAAAAAGGGATGTCTTTATTCAGGTTAATATTTGTAAATGCAGTTTAGTCTTGTTGTTATGTTGAAGAGTTTCTTTAAGAGATATATATGGTTGTCAATTTCTATGATAACAAAAAGTGTATTTTAACTCAGGTGAGGAAGATGGATTCAGAGGACGACTATGTTTGAAAGAGTAGTACAAGACGAAAATCTTTAAAATATATGGTCGAGATAATTGAAAAGAGGAACAAGTCTAAGTGGAAAAGAAAAAAGATGGAGAATTCTGGAGGTGACGAAAGAAATGTAGAAAACAATGGGAGGTTGAAGTTCAGTCAAGGAACTTTTGAGTCTTGTAGGAACTTCTGAGTCCACTATCATAATGAAGTCATTCCTCCAGAAGAGAAGAGAAGGAACATGCTTTTGTCAAAGAAACACTTCCTTTAGTATTTCGATTTGAAGACGAGGAACCTCTCCCCCTAGAGAAAGAAAATGGAATAAGAAAATTGAAGATCTTTAGTCTGAAATGAACATGTGTATCATGGAATCACATATTGAATTTACGAATCCATCAGTTTCGCCAATGTAGAATGGATAACTATGTGAGAGTCAAATGGGTAACAATCGTCTTGTTCTAGATGAACAAATTGGACTGATATGTTCAGTTTGTTCATATGTGATGAGTCAAATTTGTTTATCTAGAACAGGACGGTGGTTCCCCATTTTACACTTACTTAGTTGTCCTTTCAGCATCGGTGAAATGGATAAATTAGTAAATTCAATATTTGATTCCAAAATACACATGTTCGTTTCAGAAAAAAGATCTTCAATTTCCTTTTCCCATTCTTCTTTCTCTGGGAGAAGAGGTTACTCGTCTTCAAACCTAAATATTAAAGGAAGTGTTTCTTTGACAAAACATGTTCCTTCTCTTCAGGAGGAGTGAGTTTATTATGATCATCGCAGTCCTTTTTATACGAGGATTTAAACGTATAAAAATTAAAGACGAGCACTCATGTATCAAATGACTTGGTTGGCGCAGTGGTTACAAATGGGTTGCTCAAGGTTGTCGGTTTGCTCTTGTTCTTGAGTTTGATTCCCTCTATACACATAAATTTTAGTTTCAGATCCAACTCTCCTCGTACTACTTATTTATTTCAATTTTATTTTTATTTTATTTTTCTCTCTATGTTTATTGTTCTTTTTCCCTTTATGCCCTTTTGATAACTTTTTCTAAACAAAACTTTATTTAAAAAACTTTTCCTTCTTCCTTTTTTCTTTATATGAAATTATTTTTATTGTAGTTTTTTTAATTGACTTTTTTCGCTATCATATTTAAATATGATAGTATTTTTAAGACAAGTGTTAAATTTGTGCACTTATACTTTATAATTGATAGCTAAAGTAGCACCCACAATCTTAAAATCTTGGATCAACAATTGGCTCCGCGCTGCAGTAATTTTAAAAAAACTCACTTCAACCCGCCATACATCCCACTTGCCCCGCATAACCTTAAATTCATTTTACCCTGCCTAGCCTTAAATCCACCTCACCCCATCCTCCCCACCCAATTACCAACCCTATATGGGACTATTTCAAACCTGAAATTCAGCCAAATCTATCTGACCTATGTGTCTCAAAGGGAAATACTTAACATATAAACAGAAAAATGTTCGACAGGAGTATCATGAATTATCGTATAACATAATTACACTTGATATTTCAAGTGTATCACAGTGTGACACCTGACCAATAAAATCTAGTCAGATTCAACTCACCAACAATAATAGTGGTCATGACCTTAAGTCTTACCAAGTAAGGCTTCTTCTATCCTTAATTAAAGATACGAAACAACTATACAAATGATCTAGTTTGGGAGCAATGAGATTGGAAATAAAGGTTTTCAATAGTCGATCTAGATAAGAAGATCTATGATTTATTTTTTTAATAATTCAAGATTTTCTTAAGTACTCATTCAACCACGCAATTGATAAATTCAATGTAGAGATAATGCTTATTATTATGAAAGGCGAAAAAATACATATAAGACATTACGTAGGATACGTTAGACTATAAGTACACTCCTTGCCCTCGCTTATAATTCATCTTATTCTCATCACAATAACTCTATTAAGACCTAACTAAAGCTCGAAGACTCTCAAATTATTGTTTCTAGTAATATCGTCAGACGATCACACCCCAAAAGTATTCAATAAGAATTATTCTTGTCTTACGTCATTACTACAATATATTGTTTTTACGTATCACTTTGATCGTTTACTTTTGCAAGTTATACAACATCAAGAATAATATAGCATTTGTTCATGATATAATTCACGTGCGATTCAATTCTTATTATAAACCAGTGGTCCAGGAATGTACACACTAATGTGGCATGCACCATGTGTTTGAACACTGATGTAAATTTAGGGTGTGTTTGGTACCAAGGAAAATGATTTCTTGGAACATAAGTTGGATTCTGACTTATTTTCTCATGTTAGGTTGGCTAGTAGAAAATATTTTTCGAAAAATATTTTTGTGTATGATTGATAAATAGTTTTGAATCGGAACATGACCCAGACCCGGGACTCAACTTTTGAAACGAGATTCGACTTCAACATCCCACCACAACGATCGATTCGGGACCCAGCCCTAACACCTGACACGAGACTCAAACTCGACACTCAATCTAATCGATAACAGCCAACTTGAAACCTCATCCCAACATCTGATTCATGACTCGACTCAAAATTTAATTTTTATTCCTCACTAGAGATTAGGCCAGACTCAATACGAATCACAGGAGTTGGGTATCGAATCGAGCTTGAGAGTCAAGTCTCAAATCAAGAATCAATACTCCCTTTGTCCATTTTTATTGGTCATGTTGCGCTTTTCGAAAGTCAATTTGACTAATTTTTAAAGTTAAATTAGATTATGTTAATTCGATAAAAAAAATTTTAAAAAAATAGATATTCAAAAACTATACAAAAAGTACTAAAAATTATATTTTTTTGCATATTAATATGATGAAAATATACATCGTGAAATGTTGGTCAAAGTTTTTATAGTTTGACTCTAAAACCATGACAATTAATTGTACACGGAGGGAGTAGTAAGATATTCCTAGATTAGTATCGGAAATCAACAACCCCAAAACATATGTTACAATGGAAAGTAGTTGTGGTGTGAGGTTCAAAATAATTTTGGAAAATATTTTCCTTACTTCTTCAAGGAAAGTCATTTTCCTTAAATTTGAAAAAAAAAAGTTGATTTGGAAAACATTTCCAAATAATTAAGTCAACCAAAAATCAAAAAATTAGAAAACATTTTCCTTCATACCAAACACACCATTACAAATGGACTATAAAGGTAGACTTTCATAGACTGAATTTCATGTGAAAAATACCAACTACAAACAACATAAATTAATCGCTATTCAAAGGTGACCAAACATTAAGATCAACCAGGAAAAAATATCCTCTTGGCATAAATACGTCTTTTTTATATTATGAAGGAGAAACATAGTTGAACAAAAGTGATTATTGTTCTAAGAACTCAGAGGGCTATTTGGATTATTTAGAGAAGCTATAGCACTTTCAATCCTCAACTTCAAAAGATTGCTCTCTTCCTCGTCAGCCTGGAAAAGATAAATTAAATCAAAGTGAGAGTAGATATTAGGTATTATATTCAACTAATACTCCCACTTTCCCAATTTATATGAGTCGTTTTTCGTTTTAACTCATCCAAAAAAGAATGATATTTTTTATTTTACTAATAATTAACTTTAAAATATTCATTTTTCTTAATGAAATAATTTATAATCATATAAATATCTATCACTTATTTTAAACCACAAATTTTTAAAAAAAAAAAATATTTCTTTCTTAAATTTTGTATTAAGTAAACTAACTCAATAAAATGAGATGGACGGAGTATAAATTATTGAGCTTTTCACATGGTAAGAAATTTATTATTTTACAAGTAACACTTGAGAACTTTAGGAATCCATCTAATTTATAATTAATATAATGTTGGTCAGTTATATATCCAAAGAGCTTAATTAATCTATAGTATTTCTTTCATTTTATTTCATAACTCTCTCGTTATAACTTTTTACATGATTTGTTTAATATTACAAGATTAAACGTTATTTTTCATAGATTATTCTACTTTGCTTTAGATTAAGAATACAAAATTCAAAAAAAAAATCTTTAATTTTTTAAAAATTGTGTCAAGTTAAAACCTAACAATCAAATTTAAACTGAGGATGTATATGATTAGACTTCAAATACTTTTTAAGAAAATAAGTGAATTTCTCATTTATTTATTTTTGTTAGATATGTAAGCAAAATATATTTATTTTGAACAATTTATTATCAAATTAGAAAACAACAATTGATGGTGGAAAAAACAATGGAAGTAAAAAGAAGAAAAAAAAGGGTGAGGAAAAATATTGTATTACCTCAATGTAAGTTGTGTTGAGAAGTGTCCCAGAGAAAGCAATGATATTTGCAGTAATTATTTTGACATTCAAAGATTCAAAAACATCACAAAGTTTTACCATTGTGTCTTTTCTTTTGATGCAAGTGAGGTTCACCACAATTGTCTTATCTCTCATTGAAGATACCCTCAACTACAATTTTAAAAGAAAAAAAAAGAAAAAGATAATAAATTTATCTTATGGAATATCTTTCATTATAATAAAAACACATAATATCAGTTACGTGTATTATCTCATGTAGGATATTTATGTCTATTTATTTAATTTTATATAAATTTAAATGTCTACTTGTGCACATTCAAAGTTGAAAGGTACAAATATCAATTGAAATCACTTTAAAGGATTCTGCCTAATGAAAATGAGTACTAAAAAGTGTGATGTATAAATATTGTTTAATTACCTGAAGAACATCAATAGGGGAAGAATGATATCCATACTGCTGGTCATCAAGTGTTTTAGGCTTTGAAAAATCATAGGTTTCATTTTGAAGATGGGTACTATTCTTGTTTGAGGTTTCGGATTCAAGCTCTGATATCTCTCCTCGAATTCTCCTATCTTGCTTCTGCAATTCTACAATATAGCCAATTGCATCTTTCACTATTGAGGCTTTATCCATCTGGAAAAATGAAAAATGCTTCTTCATGATGTATATATATTTAATGTAATTATTGTTATGAAATATTAATATGATGTCCATTAATCTTCTTTTTTAATGCACTAGTAATAGTAAACTTGGCTTCCAAGTTACTCGAGACTTATAAATGGTTAGTTCCTCGGTCCCATTTTATATAACTCATTGTTTTAAGTCGATCTAGAAAAAAGGAAACATTGACATATGAATTAACAATTTTACTTTAAAATATTTACTTTATTCTAAATGAAATGATTTACAGTCACATAAACATACCTGTCAACTATTTAAAATAACAAATTTCAAAAGTTTTTTTTTTTCTTTCTTCTTGAATTCTGCATTAAATCAAACTAACTCATATAAAATGAAACGAAAGGAGATAAAGAAAATTGGAAATTCTTTTCCCTAACAATGACTATTTGTGTTTCACCTTGGTTATTTTTGGAACAAGAGCTCTAAGTGCAAATAACTTCTCTTTGAGTTTGTTCCTCCTAATCCTTTCTGATACAATGTTCTTGGATGATTGTGACCCTTCTGGTGAGCTTGAATCATAGTATGACGACATAATTGGCCCGTCCAAGTAGCTACGAAATGTTATCTTTATCAATTCCACAACAAGAATATGAAAAATACTAAATGAGAAAGAGCATGAATCAAAGTTTACCTATCCTGTTGAAAGAGCATGGTTGTTTCCAAATAATTGTTATTCTCTTCAACCATGTTTTCCATCTTCTTTGAAAAGAGAGGACAAGTTTAGAGAAGAAGAAAAGGGTATATATAGATCAAAAAATTAATAATAGTTGTTCATTGTTAACTTTAAACATGAATTAAGAAGTAGTAAATAATAAAAAATAATTTTATCAAATGACCCTTTTAGAATATGTCATAAAAACATTGAAAAACAATTATAATATTTAATAGCAAAATTTAAAAAGACACAATATAATCAATATTTATTTATTTTATAAAATGGATAAATATTATTAGATATTTTAAAATATATAATAGACCAATAATAATAAATAAAGAGAATATAATATACGAGTAAAATGAACGAAAAATACTTTGAAGATGAACCTGTTCCATGCAATAGTCAAGAATTCTTGACAGTATCTAGCTGGAACAATCTGTTCTTCCAGAATATACCATAGATAGATAAATAATAAGTATTTGTCAAAAGGAATCCGAATTCTTTTGACCTACCAAGTTGTCTCATGGAACTTCATCTCTCTCCTGACTTATTTAATGCTTCATTCGCTAATTTTTAACTGTCATTTTGTATTTTTCGGAAGTCAATTTAATATAAAAATAAATTAACTTATATTAATTAATTTTTTAAATAAAAAAATTAGATATAAGCTATACGAAAAGTACTATAAATTACTTTTTTATAGTAATATAATAAAAAAATATTTCATAAAAAAAGAAACTATGACAATTAAAAATGGACGACTATTTGTACATGTCATATTTTTAATAAAATAATAATTGACATGATTATTTTATCACCCTATATAATACAGCTTTATTTTGTGTTATTAACATATTTGTTTTATTCTCTTTGTTTATGTTTGAACCTAATATATCTTTCAATAAAATAACAATTAACATGATTTTTATCATACCATCTCTATTAATTAATATTTAATATTAAATTTTAAACAATAAATAATTAATATGAAAAGAATTACTAATTTTGTTAATATATAAAAATAAAAAATTATTTTAAAACAGTGAACTGAGAGAGCAGTCCTATTATTAAAAAAAAAAAAAAAGAATTGCGTGTGGGACTAAAAATCTTTGACAAAGTCAGACACAATTTAATAATAGGAAAATTAGTAAACTAGTCACAATTCCTAACTTAATTAGTAAAAATATCTACACTTTAAAATATTTATTCAAAATGTCAAAATGTCAATATTTTAAAAATAATTTGTATCATAATACTATTATTTTTCTTTCCTTTTATTTCTCAAAACAGTCCAACATTAAATATATTCACTATCCATTTAGACTTTTTCTAGTCTTTAATACCATTAAATTTATTTTCATCTTTAAGATCTTCAAAAAAAAATTCTCTTTTACCATTTTCACCATTATTCTCTCTCATTGTTGAAGAAGAACTAATTATTCAAGTTCATACCAATTTGATCAATCTATCGATTAATTCAAGAAATTTCTCAATAAATAAAGGTATTTTCGAAATCATCATTTATTTTGCGAGATTTCATGAGATTTTGTTTTCGAAATAAAAAATTATGTTGAATTTTGTATTGTATGTATTACAGATTTTTAGTCATTTTTTTTATTTTTATATGAGTTTGTTAACATACTCATCAAATATTTATGCATTTTGAAATTTTAGTATTTGAAACACTATTTTTTATGATTTTATTTTCATATTTGGAATTTAGTAGATTGTAATTTGTAGTAATCCACATAAGCATTCATACAAAATATATTGTTTGATTTTTTTTTTTATATTCATATTTAATAATTTTGAATTTTACTTATATGGTTATTAATTCACAAATAAACACAGATTTAGATTTGAATTTGGTGAAAAGAATTGGAAAAAAGGAACATAGCAGACGAGGAAGAAAGAGAGAGTCAAAGAAGAAGGTTGCGAAATTGTATTCATATCAAAATAATATTCATATTAATTTTTGTTTGTCAATTATTTTTCTTTTACTAATCATTTGTATTTTTATTAAGAACACTGTATTTTTTTTTTATTTGTAGTCATTCAAATATGTATCTCATATGAATTTGTATTTCTTAAGCATAAATGTATCCTATTTTTTAACAGTCAATTTGTATTTTTTTAGAATACTGTATTATGATTATATCATTTTCACTATGTGTGCTATCTCATATGAATTTGTATTTCTTAAACATATGTGTATCCTGTTTTTCAACAGTTAATTTGTATTTTTTTTAGAATATTGTATCCTGATTATATTATTTTACTATGTATGCTATCTGTTTTTCAGAATCTTGTATTCTTATTTCTTTCACAGTCAATTTGTATTTATTTTTTTAGAATATTATATCCTTCCTCAACAGATTTATTATTTCCACCAAGTATGCTATTTTCCCCCCAAAATCTTGTACCCTTTCATAAATCATATTCATATATATTGAGATACATGTATATATATATGGCAATCAAGTAATACAATTTTGATCACCGAAATACAATTTGTAGTTTCAAAGAAAAAAAAATCAATTTTAATTTGAATGGTAAAGTGAGCAGATAAAATGTAAAAAATATTGGTATACAATTATAATGAAAACATAACAAAGGAAAGTTGATCTAATAGAATGAAAAAGGAATTTTTTTTGAAATTGTAAAATGATGAGAATTTTAAGTGATATGTTTCTTTTCTAAAAAATATTATCTCACTTTTTCATCATACTATTTATTTGTATTTTTATATATTATTATACAATATTCTAAATAAAAACTAGAATAAATAAAAATACAAATAAAATACATATTAAAATGAATACGAAATACAAGATTTTCGAAGAAACAAATAAATACATATGAAAAAAATATATGAATACAAATATGTTTCTTAAATAACTATAGATTCATTTGGCATATTGGAATGAATACAAACTAATAAAAAAAAGGTTAAGATTCTGGAGAAAAAAAAAGAACAAATTTTGAGTTTTATTTGAAAATGTAACTGATGAGAAAATTAAGTGATCTTTACCTTTTTTTGAAATATTCTCTCCCTTGATTTTCTCCCTTTTGTTATTAAATAATTATATTCTTTAAATAAAAATAAATAATAAAAACATAAATAAGATACATAACAAATTAAAATTTTGACATTTTTACTAAATATTGAAAGTATTGCTAATGAGCCCTCTTAAATGTTAAAATATTGACATTTTGAAAAATTTCTCCTAATAATATTTGAATTTTTTAACGAAGTTTTCATACTGTAGCGTGTGTACACAGTTTTGCCGCATTTTGTTGAAAAAGACAAATAATCGGATGCTTTAGAGTTTTTAATTTTTTTTAAATCCTTTTACAGTTTTATTCTAGAAAAAAATTAAAATAATTCTTAAATATTTATACAATTACAAATTATTTTATTAAAAAAAATTAAATTTTAAAATTAAATTGACTCTAATTATAGTAAATTAATGTTTTTTAGAAATAACAAATAAAAAAAACTGTCACATAAAATAAGACCGTATATATTTTTTTTATCTTCTCATACTTTTCATTTTATTAAGTATTAAAATAATAGAAATATAGATTATAACGTCACATATAATTTAAGGGGTTCCCTATGTCATTAGGTGATGTAATAAATGGTGACGCTATAACTAATTTAAATTTGAATTTTGACAATGTCAAGTTTGTTTTCTAATTTGTTCACACGTGAAACACATTTATGAGTGTAACGCAGAGGAGATTATTATAATGGAATTTGCTTAAATACACAGAAAATATTTTTACTTTCATTCACTTTTAATAGTAATAGTTTCTTTTTAAAAGTTTAAATATAAAAATTTTAACTAATATTTTATGATGATTTTCTTAATCATAAAGATATATAAAAAATTATAATTTATAATACTTTTTCATATAATGTTTGAAATATCTAAATTTTTTATTTAAAACATCAATTTAATATAATCTAATTTAATTTTTAAATTAGTTAAATTGACTTTTAAAAAGTACCACATAACAGCTTGAGGGGAGTATAAATGAATTTAAACTTCCCTTTCTTCCAACCAAAAGCTTTCTATAAGTTATAACATTTGGAGCATATAGCTTAAAGAACACGGAAAAGTTTTATCATAACAGAGGTCAATAAAAGGTGTGTAAGACTCCATTTACTTTTTGACACATGGATAAATGGGTCATTTTTATACTTTAAACCAAAACTAAAATACAAGAAGTAAAATAATATTTGTAATTAATATATATTTTATCATATATATATATAATACAATTCATTGAATAATTATAAAAATATAATAAAAAATATTGTGGGGTCCACATTTTATACTTGTTGAATGCTAACTTAGAGCCCTTTTGGATTAGTTTAAAAAAACAACTTTTAAAAAGTGTTTTTGAAAGTGCTGAAACTTATTTTTAAAATAAGTAGTTATGTGTTTGAATAAAAGCATTGCAGTTGAAAAAAAAGTTATTGATGTGTTTGGCAAATAAGTGCTGGTAATCACTTTTTTTTTACAAAAATGTCTGAGATACCCTTAAAGTTGTTAACATGATAAAATTGATTAATTTAAGGTTTTTCTACTTTAAAAAAATTAAAACAAAATTAATTTTTATTTTACATCCATAAGTAATAATATTTTCTATCATTCACATATTTATTTAACAAATTATTTATAAATAATTATAATAATATAAAATAATAATAAATATATAAATAATAATAAATAATGATAATAATAAAATAATAATAATACTAATAATAATAAGAAAATAATATTAATAATAATTATTATTATTATTATAAATAAATAATAATAATAATAATTATAATTATAATAATGTATAATAATAATATATATATATATATATATATATAATATATATATAATAATAATAATAGCATATAATAATAATAATAAATAATAATAATAGTAAAATTATAATAAAATAATAATAATAAGGGATAATTATATATAATAGCAAATTAATAACTTAAAATAAATGTAGTAGCTAGGGTTTGATTTAATTGTGCTCCATAGCAAACGTTTGCCAAATTCAAATTGTATAAAATCGTTCTATACACTTATAATCATACAATTCGTTTTATACAATTCGTTTTTATACAATTCTCTGTCCAAGTGTCTTTCTCTTTCTCGTTTTATACACTTCGTTTTATACAATTCGCTTCAATTGTATATGTATAGCGAATTATATAGTTTTTATGTTTGCTATGGAGCGCAATTATGCAAACTTTGCTATAGCATACAAATATGAATTTTTTATTTGCTATATGTGAAAGTTGCCCTAATAATAATAATAATAATAATAATAATAAAATAATAATAATAATATACTAATAATGAAATAATAATAATAATAATGATAATAATAAAAGAATTAAGGATAAAAAGGTCTTATACTTGGTCAACATAAAATGACTTTTAAGTTGACAAAAAAAACACCCCTCATCTAGCTTTTAGATTTTGCTTTAAAATAAGTCATTTTTGACTTAAAATAAGTCACTTTGATAATTGTCAAACACTAACAAGTCAAAATTTGACTTTTAAGTCAGTTTGACCAGCTCTTAAGCCCATCCAAACAGGATCTTAATTAAATAACTTTTTTGAATTTTTCTTTGTAATGTTGTTTCTTAAATCAAATCATGATCTTGTTAATTTTATTAAAAATGAAAATTACATATTTGATGTTCAAACTGAATTTGTATTTTTTAATTAATAACATTTTTGCTGATGTTTAAAAAAAGGAAAGATTGTATAAAATAACAAACTATTGATTCAAATTAAATGTTATAACCATAGTTTGATTTAATTGTAACTCATAGCAAACTGTTGTCATTCGCTTCTCCCTGAAATTCTCGCTCGCCACTCTCGTTTTCTCGCTGGCAGTATCTCTCTCGCCTTTCTCACTTTTATAAAAACACAAATGTATAAAAATGTGGTTGTGTTTGTATAAAGTGAGAGAAAAGTGTATATATACATATCTTTTCGTTCACCTCTCTCCCCAGAGAACCTCGCTCGCCACTCTCCCAAATTTCGCTCGCCTCTCTCACTTTATACAAACACAAATGTATAATATGTGTTTGTATAAAGTGAGAGAAAATTGTATATATAAATACAAATACATCTATTTTCGTCTTATACACTTATTATTATACATATATAGATCTTCCCTGTCCAGTTTTTTTTTTTTTTGTCTTTCTCTCTTTATCGCTTTATACAAACACAAATTATACAATTGATTATTTTGTATATGTATATCAAAACAGATTATACAATTAATCTTTTGTATATGTATACTGAAATATATATATTAATAGCATAGCAAACATAAAGTTTGCTATGTAGCACAATTATATAAACTATAGCTATAGCAAACAATCTTTTAATGTTTGCTAAATCTAAAATTTACTCTTAAAAAGAAGTTAACATCCTCGTAGATGTTGAAAAGAAATAAAAAAAAACATATTTCTAGATCTTGATTCTCTCCCTATATCTAGCCATCTTTACTTAAAATAACTTATTATTTCACAAATTTAACAAAAATAATACAATATTTTAAGAAAAGAAAATAAACTAAATGTTTGAGAGAATATTTTAAATACTATTTTATTAAAAAGTATTAATGGTCAAAATTAAATGATGATAAAAATAAAACATAAAACTATATTAATTTGTACATTCTACATCAACCAAAAATTTATACAAATTGGACATAAAAAATGCTATTAGGATAACAATATTTTTTTAAAAACTATTTCTTTGAGTAGTGATACTTTATTTTATACAAACATCTCCACAATAATAGCATAATTAAACATTTTTACTCGCCTTTGAAAGTTCTAATTTAAAAATAGGACAACAATCAACATGTCAGATAGTAACTATCAAAATAAGGTGACTACATTTTAAAATCACAATAAGTATGGGGAAAAAAAGTAAAAAAAAAAACACAAAAAAATGAATACAAAAAAATATATCATGTCAAAATAAATTTTTCGAATTAACATACAACTACAACAATAATAATATATTCAGTATAATCCCACAAATTAACATGAACTCAATAATATAAAAAGAAGTAGCAAACACACCATTAACATAATTTATGTGTATATATATTTTCTCTCTTGGTAAATTTTTGAATGTTCTTGCTTTAAAGTAGAAAATCGCCCACTTATGTCACGACCCAACTCGTCGTGATTGGTACCCACACTAACCATCCGGTGGGAGAATCACTACTATAACTCAAACTAAGTAACTAAATCAAAACTGAGACAATTAAGGATACAAAAGCAGTTTTAAATAACTAAATTATTTATAAGAAACTACACAAATGAACTAACACGAATGTGAAAATACAACCCCTAGAACCTGATAGTCATTGTACCAAAACTCTACTAACGACAAGTCTAAGAACAAGGGGTACAACCCAAAACTAAACAACACCTTAGCAAATAGTATGAGTGAACTTAAACAAAAGAGAACTCAAGGCAGTCCAGAAGAACTAGCTTACCCTTGAATTCGAAACGATCACTAATCTTCTAAATGAGGTCTGTCAATAGCCGTTGGAAGATGCCCTGTACTCAAAAAAAATAAGAGCAAGCGCACTATAAGTACATAACCACAATGTACTGGTAGGATCACGCGGCTATCCCAATAAGTGAAACATATATAAGTAACCACATTATTATAAAACAGACATATACCAAACATATACAATATCATCATCATTCACATCAACGAACAGTTTTACAATTCTCAATAATATACAATTAAATCATTTTAGAGCAACAAATAATCTTTCAATATCAATCATCATGTCACGACCGGGGAGCACCCCCTAGACGTAACCAGCGTCTTCATCCTCGGAGAGGACTTAGACAAGCCCTTAGCATTCGTCATAACATATCATAGGTCAAAAATGCAGAAAATTAAAAACTTTTACATAGTGAGGTATACATAGACCTCTCACATATCATATATAGAGTTTATATAGACTCCTCGCTTAGTGAAGCTTACATAGGCTTTTCGTTTAGGCAATAGAACCAATACATAAGATATAGTCTAATAACATTGTCTCACATTAAAAAACCATCTAAAGAGTTTTACAACATTTGGGCATAGCCCATACTTCAATACAAAGAGTCACATATAGGCTTACAACAATAGTCTCAAAGATAAAGGAATGAAATAGTGTCTTTAGACATAACAACTTCATAGCTAGAATAGTGAAATGGTAACATTCCCGAACATTGAGGACCTACCAATAACTTGGGAAATTAGTTCCAAGTCTTCTTGAAAAGTGGTTTCCTACACTTCAACGGTCCGAACCTACATTGTTTGGAAAAAGAGAAAGAATATGGGTTAGTACAAACCACATGTACTAAGTATGGAAACGTATGCACATAAAACCTTTGAAATCATACTTAAAAGGACATTTTGCTCAAAACCATGCTAAGTCACTTTTAAAAGCCTTTATGCAAAATTAAGAACATATATAAGCCATTAGGCATAACATCACTTAAGACAAGTCCATATTCAACACAAGACCAACATCATCATAAAGTCAAGTCAACATGGATATCATCAACATAAGGTCATATCAACATGAATAACTTCAACATAAAGTCATAACAACAATTCATGTACACTACAAAAAACACGGGCATTAGCCACGCAAGAAACTGTGGCTAAATGGGACTCAAACTGTGGCTAACTGCACTTCGCCACGGTCGCAAGCGTGCCCATAACGGGCGTCGCGATCAAGTTAGCCACGGTTTTGGCATCCGTGGTAACATTTATCTAACCATGGTTAGATTAATTATAGCCACAGTCATTGCATGGTTAAACAAGGCATAGTCAATATGAGGAATTATACATTAGCCACGGTTGAACCGTGGCAAACAGAAAACTTTTTTTAAAAAAAAATACAATTGTTTCCCAGCATTATCTTGGTACCAAAACATTAATAAATAAACATTCACTAATAACCATCATATACAAATTATATGGCTCAAGATGAAAATGGACTCATTGCAAGAACTAAAGATACATTGGCACCCATATTTTTAGCACCACCAAAGCATATAATATATCTCCAAGGTCTTTTCATTCATTTCCCTTGAGCAACAAGTTTCCTAATAGTTTTAAGAGAAACCATGCAACAAGTTAGGCCTCACAGAAATGATAAAGCACCCCAACCAAGAAACACAAGTTAGATTCCTAATTTATGCACATAACTAGATAAACCAATTTAAACAGGTAGTTTTGATCAAAGTGAACTTCTCATTGGCAGAATAAGATGCTTCACTGTAATATCCACAAGGTAATATGAGATTTATATATGTTGAGGCACCTACCTAATTGAAAATTCAACAGCAAGAGGATGTATACATTTACAAAGTTGAATAACTCAAGGCATAAAATTCGTAATGCTACCATATACGACCAAAACATATGTCGAACTAACATTGAAATTTCAGCAAAAACTCAACAAATCAGCAGAGAAATTGAAGATCAACCATTTTACACATGTCCAGAAGACAATATCAGATATACATTTAGAATAAAAGATAAACAATCAAACAAGGAGACGAGTAGGCATACACCAATTTAAGGTTGTTGATATAAGCAACACTTCAGCAAAATTGACTATCCTTTCCCCCCATTTCGATCAACTCACACATAACTAGCAAAATATAGAAGTAATCTTGAAAAAGAGGATCTTACTTGTGTCATTTTCGGGTTCATCTTAAGTGGAGATATAATTAGAAACAAATATCAAAGTGCAAACAATAAAATAATATCAAAACTAAAAGAAAATAAAGCAGGTCAGTATAAAAAAACAAAACTCTATAATACCTTGATCCCAAAAGGAGATATTCGAAGTTGTACCCAAATCAAGCAAAATAGAACCCACCAAGAGACGTCTTAGTGGGATGCTACAACCAGTCATGAAATCACTCTGCAGTCTTTAATCTGAAGCAATCAATACAATCACAGTAACAATCCAAAAATCAAAACCATATCAGAAGTACACGATGAGTCTTTTGGTCTTAAAAATGTGACGACACTTTTAGAATGGAGTGTCATTAAGGGTAGAATAGAAGTCTATGAATTAAATACTTACTAAACACAAAGAAGTAACATTCTTTTTATAGGCGAACTAAAAAGGAAAGTTAGTCACATAAATTGAAACAAAGGGAGTTGGTAATTTGGAATAATGGACACAACTCACTAGCTTAAAATGGTTGTATTAGGAAGTTCCTTGGGTCAATTTGATTTGTTTCAAAATAAGTACTGTTTGAATTAATTATTAAGAAGGTGGTTTCAAATACCAGAAGGCTCAAGCGACCAATATTAAAAAACAACGACATATTTAATACAACGATAATGTTCTAAGTAGAGATAGTAAAAATTCACCTTTCAAAACATCCTCCTCACTACCACACCACAAATAGCCTCCCACCCTACCTCATGCCCACTCTAAAGAAAATCCATGGACATGGCTCAACCTAGTTTTCTCCATATTCATAATACTTTGAAAGTATATTTGATTATGTATGACTTTCTTCAGCTATGGTTTCCAATTATGGCTGTTTCACGGAATATTCATTTTGTTCCTTACCCCTGGTGCACTCACAGGTTCATATCTTTCACATATTAGTAAAAAGAAACTTGTTTCTGAATATCATTGTCCATCCATTTACCAACTGAGTTCAAGATAAATAGACATGTTTGAACCAATTGAAAGGACAAATCTAACGACAAATTTATAGATTCACATAGAAGAGTCAATGCATGCACCTATGGATCATCTCAAATCAACTTGATCAAGTCAATCAGACAATTAAAACGAAAAAACATTGATTCTCTCTCTAATATAAACAATAAGAGCTATGTTTATCTAATACACTCTTTTGTCAAACATTCAGAATATTCTTATTCACAAAGTTAAAGGAATTTTGTATTTCAAGAGAGTAGTGTTGTTTTGATTCACTACTAAAAAATAGAAATTACTAATAGAAAAAGTTGATGATAAACAAGTTTGCTTAGTGATAACGACATTGAATTATCGATGCTAAACAAGATATTTGCTTAACACAAACATCAAAGCACTAGTGACATGTCCTAAGACTGATGCACTTTTTTCAGATGTTCATTTTGAAAGTACAAAATTCAAACTCAGGCACAAATACATAATTGAAGTTACTAGACAAGTATTTGCTGACAGGGATATAGATACCAAGGATAGAATAACCACCAAATGGGACTTACATCGATAATGAAGATAAGATTTATCTCATAGACCTCCCAATCAATTTCATTACACCAAGCATAATTCTCTCACGTTATAATAGTTAAGCAAAACGTATTAGCAAAAACAGGTGAAAAATATATTAACATAACATACCATTTAGTCAGTGACAAATTAGTCCCAACACGGAAATGTAAAAAGAAAACGTAAATAACAGTATTGCAGTATATGCTCAATTAATTCAAAGCTACTAAGAAAATCAAAAGTTTCAATTAGACAAGACCTAGTGATTGCAAACCTACTCACAAGCTCACTAAAATTCCCCTGAAAATCACATGGTTAGGACAATGTAATGTTTCCATCTAAGCCTAATTCCCAAGCCAGTTCCTCATGATTATCCACTTTGCTTAATTTAGACCCATTTCAACAAACATTAGACCATTGTTCAAGCCAAAGCAACAATATAAACAACATGGTATATCATAAACACAAAGAAAATACTAGGCAATTATCAACACGACAAAGAGAAATAGCCAACATCTGTTTTCTCCAAGCAAAACCTGTACAAACCCACAACAAATTTTCTCTAGATTTTTCACTAAAGAATTGATTGAATAACTACAAGTTTATTTGCCTAAAATTCCACAACCCCATTAAAGGTAAAAGAAATCTTGCACAAAGAGAAACCCTCAAAGAAATCCATTCAAAAGTGAACAAACAATTAACTTGAAAATCTTGGGTAGCGAAGATTGGTTACCTGAAAATGATTCTACTACTTTCTTCTGCTATTTGACGCAAT
This sequence comes from Solanum sitiens, assembly GCA_016801875.1. NCBI lineage: Eukaryota > Viridiplantae > Streptophyta > Magnoliopsida > Solanales > Solanaceae > Solanum > Solanum sitiens. Next base: position 1,750,624 of record JABWTJ010000226.1, read on the forward strand.
CGAATTTTAGAACGGTGAAGAAGTATTCCATCTTTGTTGAGAGATTTGAGTGTTGGTTTCTTTCTTCTCCATTTTGGTAAAAAAAAAAACTGGTGAAAAAGGTTTAAGAAAGATGATGTAAAAAGACAAATATTGGGGAAATGAAAAGAGAAAAGAGAGGGAGTGAAATTTTAAGTCCCGCCTGATTTTTCCACGATATTTTAGCTTCAGCCTTTTACTCGTAGAGAATTTTATTCAATTTGATGATTTTACCACGGTTTGTCAAACCGTGGCAAATAACTGTGGGTAAAAGCCAGCTTTTTGATAGTGGTAATAAAATCCATAACATCATAGCATACAAGACCCTTACCAACAATTCCATCTCAAGCCTACAAGTGCAATGCTCATATTAAGCCCCATAACCCCACATAATCAAGTAAACTAGAAAAGAGATCATAAGTAATGCCTTACTTCATATATCATAACATCATGTGTAGTCATCATCATATATATCAATATAGACCAATAACATGTTCATCCATGAAACTAACATCATATAGGATCATCAATATGTAAGTCAACATATGCATATCGTTCATATCATAAGTACATAAGAACAACCTCCTAGGACTTCCCTCAAGGTCAACTTGTGCAATGTATAAGTAGAGTCCCATACCCCTACCTACACTAAGTAAAACCCCTTAAGTCACCCTAGTTAGTGTTCACTTTATTACTTTCATTTTACTTTCGGAAACATTCGACTTAATCGATAATAGACCATGTGAGCTAAACATGGAATCCGGTGTCATGAAACCCTACACTGAAAGAAGGTGGTCTACTTGCCAAGGTAGAACAAAAACATGAACATAGCATTCTAGGTGGATCCACTAGCTAGTATTCCTATGGGGGCAACATAGTTAAGGAACTAGGAGATATACTTGAAACCCTCTTTATGCACAATTGCATTATAGTCTCCATCTCATGAGAGCCATTGTGAACCTACCTTCCCACATTGGGAAGGCACACCTCTCATAACTTAGTTCGCTCGGTGCTAAGCTAAAGTCCCTTTTTGAAATGTCTTTAAGTCATTCTTAATCATTATAGCTTAATATAGGCCATAGGAGACTAACATATCATGTCATTAGCTCATTAGGTATTACATGAGAATTTCCTTTCATAATAATCCTTCATTTGTGAGATCAACACATCATAGTCATATCATAGTAAGGCACACAAGTGATTCATATTCAACCTTGTGTCATCATACCCTTAACATGATCTCACAATTCACATAGTCAAGACATTTTATCATAATCATCATATCCTCATTTTCTTAATCTAATCACATATAATACTTCAATTGAATACCATTATCAAATATAAGCCATCATCATTGAAGTAAAGAACTCAAAATCACAAAGTCTTATCACATAGCCTTCATAAGCCTTCTTCAAGATCTTACCATCAATCTAGCCATATTCATCCATCAATCCACTTAATAACATCATATAATAGTAATTCATACAAGAACTAAGTCAATTGTATATCACTAATCAATTAACCCATAGACAACCATAATCTATCAATAATAATCAACGAAAACCAATATCAAATCAATTTAAAAGATCAATTACGAAATTGAAATGAAACCCATGTTTTTGAAATCTTTGGAAACCAATTTTGAAGAGCCTCTTGGCGAAAGAGATCCCAAGAGTGAATAAATTCCATACCTTAGGATTCCTTAGTGTTTTATGAAGAAAAGATGAAGTCTTGAAGCCCTAGTGATCCTTGAAGCTTGGTCTTCAATGGAGTATTTGAATAGAGAGAGAAGTTGGAGAAAATTGGGTTTGGGAAATATGGGGTGATAGGTTAGTTTAATGAGGGTTAGGTCTTATATAGTCCCCCAACTAACTTACTTTAACCACCTCTTAATCCTTAATTAATTAACTAACCAATTAAGTCACTTAACTTAAAACTTTACAGTAAAGTCGACCCCAACCAACGAGACCCCGACCAACGGACGATCGACTGAACCACGGACCGTCCTGCTGGTCCGTATTTGGGCAGAGACTGTATTTTGGACCCTTTTTGAAATATGGCTAAGTCCTAACTAACGAAGACCATCTACGGGCCGTTGACCCATGGACGGCTCGTCGATTGGTTCGTAGACTGTCGCTGCCAAGCTTGACAGTATTAGGTCAAATGGAAGGGTCCTCTCCAAGGACCCTCAGGGTGGTTCTTGGGGAGTCGTGCCCGGACGTTTCGATCCTAAACAAACTCTTCTATATATTAAACATCTTTTTATAATTTTCACTAAATTTCAACTCTTAAAACCCCATGAAACATGTCAAGGCATACTAGCACACATTTCACAATTCTCCGGACGTCATGGTCGTTTCTTAACATTTTGACTCTAACACTTCCTACTTAGTTTCGATACATTATTTTAGGCTTATAAATAGTGTTTCAAGTCTTAGTTCATCATGTAGACTCTAGACAAAGTCATGAACTTTTGGAGTGTTAGACATCATTAGATATGAACGTAATCATCACAAGTATAAACACATCATAATTCAATAGTCCTCTCACGAAACCCAATTCAATGGTCTTCTCATGGAATCCAAATCCAAATTGTTATCTTGCCGAAATATGGCAGTCTGATCCCATAACTATGCTAGAACGTGGCAACAGATATCATAATTGTGTTGGAACGTGGCAACCCGATTCAATAGTTGTGTCATATTGTGGCAACCCGATCCAAGATACCTTGCCGAAACGTGATAATCTGATCCCCAATCACACACCACAATCACAAGTACATCATCAAGATCATACAACAAGAGGTGATTCATGGTATACAATTATCCAATTATCCTCAATTACGATTAGGATGATCAATAATGCAATATTCGCATAAATACATGCATTATAACGAAGCAATTACAAACATATATCATGCCAACATGAAATCACAACCATCACCTACCTTGAATCCAAGCGTGAATCCCCTAAGGAACTTGAATCTTCCTTTTTCGGATTCTTTTCGCTTGTTCTAGGTCTACAACAATTAATATACGCAAGGATAAAAAATCAAAGGTCTAATTATTCAGATTATAACAAATCCAATAATCCTAGACCAAACTCAAGATTCTAATACCCAAATTAGGGCTTTTTCCACCATAACTCTTAGATTAAAACCCTTTCCCATTAATCATAACCCAAGAAAATAGATTTACGGATCAAAAAACGGATTCAGAGAGTTAAAACCTTACCTTTAGCCTTAAAATGGTGAAAAATTGTTAAGAACTCGTCTGGGATCGCCTCCTTATCCCTAAATGTCGAAACATACCAAATAGGGTTGTTTAGGGGTTTATTAGCAACATTAAGTCACGTCTAGCCCGCTCCAGCAGACCTATCCCGCTCCAGCGGTTAGAATCCCGCTTCAGCGGCCTCAACGAAGACAAAATGTACCCATTCAAGAAAATATCATTTTCGGGAGTTCTACTCGTCCGAATTCGATTATGTAAAGTGGTACGGGTTCCTTATCGCCTTAGCTATCCACTCATGTAATAAAATTTACAATTAGATCTCTCATTTATTATTAGATTTTCCTACGCCTTAATGCCTCCGATTTCATCAAAATCTGGACTAGGTTGGGAAATTCCAAGTTACTACCAAAAAATTTTCTGGCCCCATTTCTTCTTCGTTGACTTTTCCATAACGACGAAACCAGGTCGCTACAACTTATCTATGTGTCAAAAAGTTAATAGAGTCTCACTCACCTTTTGTTCGTTGTGCCTCTAACATGATAAAAAGAATTTGTTCATATTACTACTCTTCTTCTATCTCATAAAAAAATTCAAATAAATTAGACAACACTAATACGTTTTACTTTCTTTGTCCCAATTTTTTAAGTTATTAATTATTTTTACTTGTAGTACATTTTACGTAATTTAAAAAATATATAATAGATTTGGAAAAATGCAAAAATTTCTATTTTTTTAAATTGCTAATTATTATGATTTATGATATATTTTTATTTGATTTTCAAAAATCTAACAAATTTCGAAAGAATAGAGGAATCTCATAACTTCTGCCAGAATAAAAGTATATATGTCGATGAAGAGTTGTTTGCTTCTAGCAACTGAAGTAGGCAGGTCAATGCTAGTAGCTTATTAATAAAAGTCAATGCTAGCAGCTTATTAATAAGAGAAGAGAAATTATATTCACACTAATCATTATAAATTTATACATCCATGCTCAATCTAAATACAAAGGAAGTCGTAGTCTACCTATAGGCCGATCCTGCGCGCTCAAAATCACAACGCAAAAACTTTTTTTTCTGAACAGCCTCCAAATGCTATCACGCTATCAGAAACGGGATCAAAACGTACGTACGATTGTCAAGACGCCAAAACACACATAAAATGAAAACGAACCAATTTTAGAGTCAAACGAGAATTGTGGAATCCATGTAAAAAAATCTGAGATTGACTCTGTCAAGAGGTACTAAACTACGCCTCAAACTTTTTCTAAGATTGAACACAATTTCAGGCTCAGAAACTGCCAACACGACAAAATGCACAAATTCACAAGAAAAATCTAAAGACAAGGAGATGGTAGCAGTTTCAAGGCAAAATTCACCTCAAACGAAGGTCCTTCAACAACTCCCGATCACTCTATCATGTAGCCCCAACAAATGCGGACAGGTGGAACTTCGATATCACCAAATTTTAACAAGAGTTCAAGGATAAATCGCCTCTCTACTCTTAGAATAGTTGATGTCTCGCGTCTGTCTTTATTTATAAGGACAAATTTTCATCGCGGTCACGAGAAAGCTCGCAATCACGACTTATTAAGAGGTTAATCATCACGATCGCAGAGATTCTGTTTCACGGTTTCGATGACCAACGAAGGTCAATTGTTCATTGTGATTGCGAAGCACTAAGGCCCAGACCTTCACAAAAACGACCAAGGGCCACGCGATGCATATCATTCGGTTTAGCCAAGTTTCAAATCTCCGACGGGGTGCTCTAAATTGATTCGGAACTTCGTGCACGCAAATAAGGTATGTAACCCCAACAAAATTTGATATTTCAAACTCAAGGTCAACCTGATAGAATATGGGTCCCACACCCAACTCCGTTTTAAGTCAAAATCCATAAGGGGGATTGAAATTAGCCCGGAGGCCTCCAGATCTAAACGAAGGGTCATTCTAGTCCAATATCAACGTTTTGAGCTAATTGTACTGACAGAATTCTCATTTGAGCTCGTTTATCCAAAATGTTGACTAAAGTCACACTTAGACTTCATTTTTATCCTTATTTGATTTCGAGTTACCAAAACTTAACATTCTTATCCTCACTGGTTTACATCCTAAAAGATACGTTACTATCTCACAATTTTCTTTATCTGGCATACTTATCTTATGTCTAAAAAAATAAAATACGTTACTCCCAAGAAAATCTTAAATAATTGGTTATAATTAACTTATGACTTATTTCAGACATATCATGTTTTTTTTCTGTTTATGTTTCTCAAAATTGCTATATATAGAGAGTATTCTTGTTAACCTTTTTAGTATCAAACATCATTGTTCTTCAATTTCTTTATATTTTTAAAAATGACTTCAAATTTAGTATGGACTTGGGAGGAACATATGAAGTTTCTCAAAGCATTGGCTAATGAACTTAATTATTATATTGACAGTGCTGAAGGAAAAGATCTCAAGCTCAATTAGTGTTACTTAATTGATAACTTGATCGAAGTCGTGAGTAATCTGTTGTCACATTTATTATATTATTTTCTCTCTCATTTGCTTGAATTAATGAACTTAATTATTATATTGATAGTGCTGAAGGAAAAGATCTCAAGCTCAATTAGAAGAAATTAAAGAAAGGAGAGAGGGGATGAAAACTCAAATGCATTTGCTGAAATTGCCTTTATTTTCCATATAATTTATTTTCATTTAGTTTATCAATGGATATTTTTGTTATTAGTAAACATTTTCTCTAAGTATGTTGGTAGGTTACTCAAAATATCTTTTATGTCCAAATTAATGAATTATTCTACCAATTCTTCTACATTTCATTACTTATTTATTGTTTTTTCACCCTCATTTTCATAAATCCCCTTAGTATTGATAATCAATAGATGTGTGTTTTAACAGTCGTCTCAAAAAAAGGAGGATTTTTATATTTTTTTCTGTCCCTAATTACTTGTCCATTTTTTAGTTGACACACTTATTACAAAAACAATGATTGATATAGTAAATTTACTATTTTACGTCTATTAATTATGAAGTGGATAGATTAAAATTTAAGATTTCTAAAAAGTTCAACCTTTTATAAAATTAATTAATTGAGAGTATAATAGATAAAACAAAATTATCCTTTCTTGATCTTCAAAATAGAGAAATAAAAATTGAACAAATAGTTAAGGATAGATAGAAACATATGTTGAGTTTTTTTTTTTTATTTCACAACTAATGTTTGAAGCCTAATATAGGCACCGGAGAGTCCAATTGAGAGTACACTCCCAATAAAAAAAATTCCATAACCGGACTCATTCAAAACTGTGTAATTTAAGATACGGAAAAGGGCCTAAAATACCCTTCAACTATGCGAATTGATACAAAAAAACCCTTCTTCTATCTTTTGGGCCTAAAATCTCCTTGGCGTTAACCTTTGGGCTCTATTTTACCCTCAACTTTAACAATATAAATTCATTAATGATGTGTCACTATCCTATTGGCTATCCTAAAAATTAATTAAACTAACTTAAAAAAACATATACCCACCCATAAACTTATCCAAATACTCTAACCCAACCTTCATCCTCGAACCTTTTTACTTAAAAAACATACTCTCCAAAATCCAAATCTCTTTGCTCCAAATCCAAATCCAAATCTACATCTCCTAACCATGATCTATAAATTCATGTAATAGGTTAGATATGAAATAAAACTTTACTTTATTCTAGTTTTACGGCATTTGTTATTATTATTATTACTATAATATGTTGTGTAACATATTGTTAATCAAATGAAACTCGATTATAGTCGTGCAATCTATTACATATTTTTATAGCATGAAAAGTGCAAATATGAAAGAAAATAAACGAAAGGTAGAAGAAGACGAAAGTTAGCTAAACCTATGTTCTTTTGTTTAGTATGAGAAACAAAAGTATATCATAATTTCCATACAAGTGTATGCTCTATTAACAATTTACTGAAACATATCAACAAAAAATGAATGCAAAATATGAGATATATAACTACACAAATACAAAGTTCGTTTCTTGTAAATGTCAAAAACACCTAGCTTACTTCTTTGACAAAATAACTGCATATATTCATACTTTAATTTTTAGTGTGACCAAAAAAAAAAATCTTCACATATAAGTTCCTGCAGTCGCAAGAACAGAAAGAAAGGCTCAGTAATGAGTGCAAAGTTTGGTTGGGTTAAGAGTAGCAAGGAGATTTGGATTTGGAGCTAAGTTTTTTAGGTTAAAAGGTTTGGGGATGAAGGTTGGGTTAGAGTGTTTGGGTAAGTTTATGGGTGGGTTATGTTTTTTTAATTTTTAGGATAGCCAAAAGATAGTGACACGTCGTTAATGAATTTAGGCAGTTAAAGATGAGGGTAAAATAGTGCCTAAAGGTTGACGTCAAGGGCATTTTAGGCCCAAAAGATAGAAGAAGGGTATTTTTGTACCAATTTGCATAGTTAAAGGGTATTTTAGGCCCTTTTCCGTTTAAGATAATACAGCTAGAGCATTGTACCCAAGTTTGAGCTACTCCTTCTGTTTTAAAAAGAATAACCTCATTTTAAGAAAAGAAAGAAAAAATTTTAATCTTGTAGTTTTAAATTAAAGGAAATTTTTTTGGGTCAAAATGAGATTTTTTCTATGTAATTTTACTTTTTTAAAAACATTTTTACTCTTTTAGCTTTAATATCTTTTACTAAAAGATGGAAAAAAGATCGATTTATTTTAAAATAAAAAAATATTATAGTTTTTAAAATTTTCTGTTCAAATTATGGCCAAATTTTCTGGTCATTTTAGCACTTCTTTAAATTAAATTTATGTTAAATGTATCAAAATATTTTTTAATCTTATATTCTAAACATATCACATGAAAAATTTAAATTAAAGTGTTAAAAAAAAATGAATCATTTTTTTTTAAAATGGACTAAAAATAAAATTTAATTATTTTTTTGTTTTTAAACGGAGAAAGTATTATTTATGACATATTGAAGTGTGAAGGCAACATGAAGAATAAGCAACCGTTGTATTGATCGCCCTCCCGCGAATACCATTTAAAGCAAAGGAAGCTGCTGCTTTGTGGAAAATATCGAAACACAACTCTACAACTAGTACGTAAAACCCTTGTTGCCATTACGAACTTGTTGTTTGTTTCATTTCATCCATGGCTTCCTCTGCTTCTGGATCGCCTATTATGGCAGCGGGAATCACAATGACTGACACCGGCGGCCACAAAATCTGTCATCTCCGGCAACCATTTTTGTCTTCTACACTCCACTCCATAAACTATTCAAATTTGCAATGCAGATCAAACACCAAAAATTCATTTTCCTCTAGTAATACTTCATACCTTTTACTATATGATTTACTAGATAACAATTGAGTAACAAGTGATCGTGTTTCGAATTTAGGGGAAATTTTAGATGTATTGTATAAAGTTTTGTTTTTGCTCAATAATTTGTTAATAATGACGCTGAATCAGTGTTACAAGCCTAGGGCTATATTTTTGCTTCCAAAAAATTTGTGATTAATAACACATGATTTGTGCTAGTTTTTACATATGATGATTTTATTCATTGATAATCCATAAAAAGAAAAAAAAAAGAGTAGAGAACTCGATTTTTTTTTATTGATAATGATGCTTTGGTGCAGTTGTAAAAGCACAAGCTGTTACAGTTGAACAAGCAGCTGCTCAAGTTGCTCCTAAATCTGAGGCTCCTGTTGTTATTGTTACTGGAGCTTCCAGAGGTATCGGTAAAGCTATTTCATTGGCTCTTGGGAAAGCTGGATGTAAGGTACAACATATGGCTATGTTAAACAAACTTACATAATAAGGCCGAATAAATTTGATTGTAACTGGTACAAACAAGAGGAGAGCAGTGTCCGAAATGATGAAATAATTAAAATCCACGAAAATCATTTAGTTGGTATACGGTTTCCCAAGCATTACTTTGTTCTGGGAAAGCTTCTTTAAATTGTTTTTAGAAATGGTTCATATGGGAAAAGTACTTGAATAGATAGGACATACAAGTTTTCTTTGGTGAGATGGAAACTACTAAATTATTTGACCTGAAGCCCCTGCTGCATTGCTAGGACTATCTTCCTTTGTTTTGTGCTAAAATGCTAATAGTGCATAGTATGCATGGCTTAACAAACTCAAGAAATACGCATTTACACAAATCTTACTGTAACATGACGTATGAAGTTTCTGATAGAGAAACTTGGTAACAAGTGCAGTTCTTTTACTTTTGGGTTCATACAGGTCTTATAAATTAGTGAAAAAGTTTAGTAACAGTGTTTGATATGTCTTCCCAAATGTATTTGTGAAGGATAAATAATATGGTTTTGTATATGTTGTAGTTTTATGTAAGTTCACATAAACGTAGAGTTCATTGTTTCATGTTGCTTTCTCTGCTCCAGAGTCTCCTATGCTCGACTACGACAAATCGTTTCGTTTAATGTTTGATTCTGAAATGTTTGTCATGAACTCCTTGTTGCAGGTTCTTGTTAATTATGCAAGGTCATCCAAGGAGGCTGAAGAAGTTTGCAAAGAGGTGAAGTGCTGCCTCCTGAGTGACTATCTTTCATGGTGTGAATGTACTAAATATTACATATGATGCAATATAATTTGGACAACTGGTGGCTGTCCCCATTATTGACAGTGAGGGGGTGGGATGATTAACCTTTGTCTTTGCTGGATTTTGTAGTTGATCTTAACTTTGAAGTTTCTTTCTTAATGGCTCAACGGGATATACAGATGGTTGTTAATTATTATGCTTTCAACAGATTGAGGCATGTGGTGGCCAGGCTCTTAGTTTTGGCGGAGATGTTTCCAAAGAAGCAGATGTGGAAGCTATGATAAAAACTGTGAGCATATTTCGATGTTGCCTATTGTTTGGAAAATCCATGTTCTAAATATGGTTTTGTGAAATTTCTGCAGGCAGTTGATGCTTGGGGAACTGTAAATGTTTAAATAAATAATGCAGGTTAATAGAAAAGACACTCCTCTTAGTTAGTACATCAGTTCTTTACCCACTGAAACTTCTCTGATGATTTGATTTCAGGTATTACAAGAGATGGTTTATTAATGAGAATGACTACTAAACAGTGGCAGGAGGTTATTGATCTAAATCTAACTGGCGTATATCTCTGTACACAGGTGCCTTTTAAATTATTGATATCATCACTTCGGTACGTTTCAAAAATTTAGATTGTGAATCTAAACATCTTGCTATTTACAGGCGGCAGCCAAGATTATGATGAAGAAGAAAAAGGTACTTGTATTCATGTGATTTGTAACCCTTTAAAGTTTCCACTAAGGTTCTTGTTTTGCCAAAGGTTTTCTTTTCCCCACTAAAAAAATATTCTAGTTCCATTCATTCTTTAGGGAAAGGGGTAAGTGTACTTCCTCCTCTTAAGCAGGAAAGTTGTTTCGGCTTTATTATTAATTTTCTCATTGCAGAAGTATCGGCAGATATATTCCAGATGATATTTTATGAGTCATTTGTAAAACCATTTATTTTCCTCAAAATTTGATCTCCAATACTAATACCATTTATCTGATTGAACAGGGTAAGATAATCAATATAGCATCAGTAGTTGGCCTTGTTGGCAATTTTGGGCAAGCTAACTATAGTGCAGCAAAGGCTGGCGTTATTGGTCTGACTAAAACTGTGGCCAAGGAATATGCAAGTAGAAATGTTAATGTAAGTTGTTGAGACATGCTAAACTTCAGGTTGCTTTAGTTAATCTCTGTTTTAATCTAATAAATCCTCCATATTAACAGGTGAATGCTGTTGCCCCTGGGTTCATTGCATCCGATATGACTGCTAAGCTAGGGGATGACATTGAGAAAAAGATTTTGGGCCAAATCCCATTAGGTCAGATTTCTCTCCACATACTTAGCTGCTATCTCTGAATAAATTGTTGTTGCCATCGTGGCCATAAATCCTTCTTCAGTTGACAAAGCAAAAACGAGATGGCATATAAGGAGTTGGTAAACTCCAAGTCATCCTCTCTAGTGACTAGTATTCAATCAAAGGTCTTGGGATTTTGTAAATGATGTTGGACTTGAGAACATGTGCAGGGTGAGAGCTGCATAAAAACAGCACCTTGAGATGATGTCAAGCTATGTACGAGTACTTACATTACCTTGAGGTCTTGGATGTACTAATAATAAAAACTTTTAGGTCTTCCATGTGAGAGAGAGACTACTTGCCTCACATGTGTTGATCATTGATGAGGAAAAAGAAATGCAGTCATATAAGGTTTAATAACATTGGTTAGCTTAGCTTAGTAGTGTGGCTTTCTGTACTAGAGCTCATTCCCACAATAAATATTATGGTGCTACAATCATTGATTTTTTCCTGCCTCTTCATATTTCTGCTGCTTTCTTATGCTTGTTCCTATAGGTAGGAGACCTATCCCAGAATTTATGAGAGGAACCGTGACATCAATCTTCTAAATTGAAATCAGTTTTTTCAAATTATACATGAAAGGTAGTTGTCTTGAAGGACCTACAATCTCTTGGAATCCATGCAGACCTAGCCAAAAATAGGGCACAAATAAAAGATTTCAATGTCAATTAGTTGTGATCATGTTTTAATCATGTTAGTACATTTACTTTTAGATAATCTGTTTTCTAGGAGTATTTTAGTCCTGTCGAAATATAGATTACTTAATAGTACTTTTTTTTTCTATTCATATATTGTTGGAATTGGACTGAGGATGAGCTTAGATTGAGCGACACGGTTAGTGAGGATTCATAGAGTCGACCTCATCTTGTTTGAGATTGAGTCAGGAACACTACATATACTTTGAGTTGTATTTCTGTTATGCGATCCCCTAGAGTTGATCTTGTTTTCATGCTTCTTAAATGTGTTTGCAGGAAGGTATGGTCAACCAGAAGAAGTTGCTGGAGTTGTGGAATTCTTGGCCATTAATCCAGCGTCAAATTACATCACTGGCCAGGTTTTAATATATTATTAGCATCTATATACAGCTTGTTCATGTTTGAATGCAGAATTTGTTGTCATTGAAGATGTTAATATTTCAATTATATGTTATTGTAGGTTTTAACTATTGATGGGGGTATGGTGATGTAAGAGGTTTTGGAAAATTACAAACTTTTGATTCCTCTTCAGCCAAATGAATGGTTGATAAATGTCAAATGAAGCAAATAATTTGTGTACTTTGTATTTCCTAGTTGACATGATTTTACTTATTTCTAAAAAATCTTGTTGAGGTTTTGTACTGAAAAAGACTTTTTTATCATGTAGCTATCATGAGAACTGTCTTTAGTTCAAGGGTCATTTTACCATTTCTGCTTTTTTCTACCATTTAAATTTGATCAGAATCTTCTTTATGAGATTATGAAGTTTTTTATGAGAAAAAGTACTATATTGTATGCCACAAAAAAAAAATTATTTTCAAATTTAAAGATATTGAAGCAACACATAGATAGTTTAATACGTCACGGGAGGATATACTTTTCTAAATAATTTATATCCCGCAAGATTTTCTGGAGCGAGTATGTAATAGAAAATAATTTATCTATGTTTAATGATTTTCTTTTGTCGAGAAAAGAATAATTTCTTAAGTTAAAGGAGGGGAGCTAGGTAAATCCTTGTCGTTATATATATATATTTAACTTTTTCATGTGTTTATTTTATCGTAATTTTAAATCCCTGAATAAAAAATTTGACTGCCATATTATTCTACCGTACAATAGTTGGGATAAGGTCTGCTACATCTCATCTTCTCTTCCCTATATTGTGTATATTATTATTGTGAGCCTTTTTAAGTAAGATAAATGAATTCTACAAAAATATATGTAAATATTCTTACCCTATCACCAAATGGTAAATATACCTTCGAACTATTATAAATAGTATGTAGATATCCTCTGTCATACTTGTGGGACATTGGTCTCCCTGTCGTTAAAAATCTAGAGCATATATGCCCTTCACTCTAACGGAAGACTAAATAGGGACAAGTGAAACAATATTATCCGTTGATTCGATATTTAATAAATGTCGGGTCGGTGGATAAGATTATGACCGCTTTAGTATAGAGGGTATATATATTCTAGTTTTTTTTGGACGAAAGTGACACTAATATCCTAAAAGTGTGACGGAAAGTATCTACATACTATTTACGATAACTCGAGGGTATATCTCCTTTTTCCCTTAATCAATCCTTTTTGGAATATTCTCCCAGCACAAAGTATAACGTGTGGAATTGAGAAATGTTCCTTTCTTCTTTAGGAAGGGATTTTTATTTTTATTATATATACATACATGAATCACATTACAAGAATTCACTAATACCTATAAATTGAAGGGAAAAAAAATAGTCTTTTTCCTTGTTAGATTCTCTATAGCTAGAAATATTTATCCCAAAAACAAAAGTTGTCTAAAGATTCAATCTTTTCTTGATCTTCTAATGGAAACTTTGAAAATCTTGGAACCAAACCTTATTGGATTTAGTCTTTTATTCACCATCATTTATTTCTTTGGATATTTTATCATTTTCAAAGATTGGAAAGAAAAATTGAAATTTGATGCTTCAAGTTGTATAATGTCTTTAGTACATGGTACTCTTGCTACTATCTTATCCATATACTCCATCTCCCAAACTTCATTCCAAATTCTTGATTTTCCAATCAAAAACTCAACATTCCAAGAAATGATTCTTGAATATAGCATTGCATACTTCTTAGTTGATCTTTTCCATTACTTGATCTTTCATCCAAGTAATATTCTATTCATTGCTCATCATTTGGCTACTCTTTACGTGTTTTTAACTTGTCGATTCATCGTTCATCATGGTGGAGTTACTCTTATTAGCCTTCTTGTTCTAGCTGAGATCACAAGTCCTTTGCAAAACATATGGAGTCTTGCTAGATATCGAAGAATCGATACACCTATGGCTGCTGAATTGTATGATAAATTGTCACCACTGTTTTATATGTTGTATAGTTTGGTTAGAGGGATTCTTGGACCATTGTTTGTTTACAAGATGGGATTGGCTTTTGCAAGTGGAAAAGGAGATGGTGTGATTTGTAGGACTATGTGGATGTCTTGGATGGTTGTGATTGTAAGTGCAATCTTGGTTAGTATATTGTGGGTGATGAATCTTTGGGTAGACTTGTTTAGAGAGAGACAGAGGAAGTTGTTGAAGAAATGTAATTGATACATAGATTCAATTATTGGATTGAAGAATTTAGTATTTTGTAAATTATATTGCTCGATTAAATCAGTGTTTTCAATGGTGTTTTTCTAGGATGAGACTTGCCAAAAACAATCTGGGTACTAATTGAAGGCATAGATCCATAAGATCTTCTACAATTTGGGGTATATTTCGGGCATAAAATATAAATTCCAGATGTAAAAATGTACGTCTTGAATGTTGTTTTTATTTTTCTTATTTTAAAGTATTCTTTTACTATAAATTATTTTTTTTATTATTAATGTAATGATATTTATACTTTAATGCTATTATATTATTCACTTTATAGTGACATTTCTATAATATACAAATAAATAAAGCAACTCTCATACAAAATGATGTGCTATAGCTGACTTTTTAGATAATCGTGCCTAAAATTTGCACTTTTTATTCTTTCCTTCTTTGAAATATATAAACAATAAATAATGTAAATATTACTCCTTTTATCTGGTATTGTTTGTTATGATTTCTATTTATAGAATTAAGCTATAAAACTTTTGATTAATATTTTAAGATGTATTTTTTAATTATATTAATATGCAAAAAAATTGCAATTTATAATACTTTTCATATAATTTTAGAATATCTAATTTTTTTTCTTTAAATATATCGAATTAATGTGATCTAATTTAACTTTGAAAGCTAGGACTTTTAAAAAGCGCAATATGACAAATAAAAGTGAACAGATGAAGTAGTTGAAGATGGGAGGACTCGTAGATGTGGAGGTTGATGATGGTTTATAATAATTATAATATTTTTTTCTATACTTGGTGATATATTTAAATTAATTTGTAGAATCATTGGAAGTTTTATTTTTGTTTATTTTCTTAGTAATAAAATTATAAAATTGAACATACATGAGTCTTTGAGATATACACCTGGTAGATTCATGAGACTTACGTCCCTTGTCTTAGGCTTACATCTCGTTTCACACCTCCGCATTGCAAAACACTGATTTAGCGACTATTTTCTACATCTTTCTTTAGTGTCTTGTTTCGATAGCTACATAAAAGTGGAGTGTTCAAGTTGTTGTTCATTGTCTTACAAAAACATAACAAAACCAAAAGGGAAGCAATTTCCAATGTCATTTCTTTTAGTCCGTATATTTTGTTATTTACATTGCTTCTAGTTTACTTGAAGTTCTTGTAATGACAGAGTTACAAGAAATTGAGCAAAAGTTAAATTTGAGTTTCTGAAAAGTTAATTGTATTTGTTTGACCTAAACAGAAAAAATGTTAAAACTTCTTTGTAATCAATTTTTCACATATTTCAATATAACACTTCCCAGAAACTGAAAATAACTACTCTTGCAAACTCAAGTATAAGAAAAATTTAAAGGAACACTTGACAGCCCTTTACCCTTGCAATATTGTATTTCATCATATAGAAAAGGATCCTCCAAGGACTAACACATAGTGACAGTAGTTTCTATGTTGCATTTTCTACTTCCTATGGACAAAGGCAGTACAACTTATCGCGTATAAATAAACCTCCTACATTTGACCTCAGAAAGGTCCTAGGATGCTATAACCGGCTTGACAGAACAATAACTTCCTTAATATTAACATAGGAAACTAGGGGAAGTGTAAAACTACCAAGGGAATAGATGCTAGTTACTTGTTTCCATGACAAGCCGTCTGCCCCAGTTCTTCATAGTCGTTGCTGTGACTTAGTTCATGGGTTTCCAAAATCTTTGCTACTGCTAACACGTAAATTGCAGGAAGATTAGTGTGTCTCCATGTTATATACGAAGGACTGAAGCACTTGATGAATCACAGCTTCCATGATAGTTAAGCTCCACGAAGAAACCTCCTCCTTCTCCCCTTGAAAGTCGTCCAGGATTCACACATATGCACTTCACTTCTTCTCCTTCGCTTCTTTCCCCAAGGGAGATCACCTGCAGGAAGATTAAATTGAGGAATTAAGAAAAGGATTTCAAGTGTGGATCTTCACATTCAAGAGCATGCATGTCTATTCGACAGAGTTCATTGCTTTAGTTCAATATAGTTGAGATGATAGAAACAAATGTTGGTTTGGAAATCAACAGCTCATCTTACCCTAACAAAGTGAGCCAAATCTGAGGGTAAAATAAGTATATCTGGGGCTGTTGACATCTGAAGAGCTTCTGGAGCTAGAGAGAAGTCAATGGGTACGCCTTCAGCTGGTGGATATAGAGGATAGAAGCTGCAGTGTGCAAAAAAGACCAAACAGAAAAAGGATTCAGAAAATATTAGGTTAGCTGAGCTTCTGCATAAACGAGGAATCACAAATGGTGTCCCATGAAACATGCCTGCGCTGGTTTAAGATATGGTTCGCAAGAGTGGTCATCCGTTGCTTGGATCCCCCTTGTGGATTTCGTGAAATTTCCTCTGCACTGAGCTGTTTAAGAACATCAACCGTACAGCAAGCCACTTTCACCTGAATATAACACAACATCAAGAACTGGAATAGCATGTAGACATCCACTTACACTTGCGGCGAGACGTAAAAGTAATCTCACAACTGCTTACGGAGATAAATATTTTGTATTGATGTATAGTCCAACTTTTATTTTCACGTCATCCTCAATTCAATTTTTACAGTCTAGCTACAGGCAGACAGCATTGACAGAACTATTGCAAGATTCTTCAAATTAATTATCAGTGAGAGTATAAATCGAGCTTGCGTCTTGAATGTGAAGAGAACCATGTTTAGAAGTTAAGAAAACACAAGGGAATGCAGTTATTTGAAATATCAACTTCTACCTCATTTGCACAGAATATTCCAGGATTTGTAATGCTATTTATCTGGAAACATATAAAATATTTGTTAGTAATGGTACATCACCAGACTATTTTTTCTTCTCTAGGGAACAATTGACGTGTGGCAGTACATTGCATACCTGATGTTCAAGATCGGGCAAGTGAATGTCGAAGGCTGGCTGTAAGCAACAAAATGATGTTTCAATATTGTACGTCAGATATGACATCAAACAAGATGACTAAGCTGCTGGAGATTTTCACCTGAGGGTAAACGAAGTCATGGCTAGCATCTCGCACAGATGGAACAAGAATCACACGAGCAGCAGAACCCATATATTCTACATAATCTCTCAACTGAAAACCAACCAATGGAAGGAAACTAAATAAACATATAGGCCAAACTCAATTCGAAAAGGGAAAGAAGTTTTCTATATACAGATACCCTTGCAAGAATTTCATCCTGAAAGATTTCATCAAATGTCCTATCTACAGTTCCTTTCTTGATCTCGGGATGATCTGAATCTATAAATGGTCCTAGCTGTCAAGAGAATTTACAAAGGTAAAATGAAAGTTCTATATCAGTTAATAAAAAAAGTTATATACAATTTTGGTATGAGAGCTGTAAACTCATTACCAGTATGATCAATTGAGGCTGCTTGCGCCGCGCGTACGACAGAAGCTCAGCAAGAGGTTCAAAGAATAAGTTATCAACTGTTGTAAAAGGACCCGCAGCTATAATCTGAACAAGGACGTAAAATGTTGAGAAGACACATAAAAAGGAAGAATTTTTAGAGAATGGATGGTATAATCATGTATTGCAGAAAAGAGATTGGTTGCAGATCCGAAAGATAGAACCAAACAATGCAGTCCCTCCTTTCTTCATCTACACTGTAGTCAGTACTTCTTATCAAGCTCAAGGAAATAAAGGGGGAAAAAAAAAAGTGGGCAAACAAACACACCCACATAAAACTAAATGGATAATGAGAGCAGCAAAATCTGCAAACCAGAAGACTCCCTTATGGAAGGTAATATTCATCATATGACATACATAATAAACACGTCAAGTATTCCTCTTTTAAATGAATTCTTGTAAAGTGCTATCAGAGCTCAACTCAATGGTTTAACTAGCCCGCATAGGTTACCGCTACTAATAAGGCAACCCATATCTCTGAAATGCACTCTTAACATTGTCTGTTGCCAAATGGGAAGATAAAAGGTAACAGAGTTGAAATGAGGTGCCAGTATCCTTAAGTTTCTCATAATGAGAAAGGCAGGCATGAAAGACGAACACCCAAATCCAAGGATACTTCTTAGTATAACAGTCATTTCATATATTCATATAATTGCATAAATAGATTTCAACCATTACTAACCCAAATACGGGTATCTCACTCTTATTTTTAATTTTGTAGTAGATTTAAATGCAATACAAGCTTACACACCAATGATAGCTCTGGCATAGCAGCCACGGCAGTGGTTGACTGAAGATATTGATCCATTGCTTGTTTCTTTGTAGGTGGGAGATTTTCCGTGGAAGAAGCTGACAAAGGAATGCGGTCAACAATCTTTGATGCAATGAGACAATGGCCACTTGGGTTATGCCCTTCAACACCAACCACCTGAGTAAGAATATTTGAGGTTCATTCTTTTTTCAACATTTTGAAGTACTAATAAAATAACAGGTGCACTCTGTTTAAAAATACCTGGCCAGGGAAAACAGAGAAGTGGTCCAAGTTTTGCAAGTCAAGGCGCACACGTTGACCTCCAGAATGCTCAACGCTGTCAGCAAGTCAGCAACTAGATATCGTTAATTGTAATGAGCAGCATATCTATGGACAGACAAATTTACATAAATAGATGGAAAATTCTCTATGTTCCTCTGACATTTATCAAGCATGTCAATATTGTGAAATACTGAATTTAATGTCAATGCTAGTCAATATATCAATGGCAATATGATAATAAGCTTCTAAGAATATGATGTAACTATCATACTTCAACTACTGTTGACTGACTTGACCAAGAGCGATAGAAGGGTGTGAAATCCTCTAAAGTCTACAGATTCAAATGCTTAAGAAGTGAATTGGTGATAAATCCAACCAGGGTGGACCATCTGCAAACTGTGGAAGACATTGAGACCAACACCTTCGAAAATAAAGCTTTGAATTCACAGGGAAACTGAAAGGTTAATTATATATGCACACAGAATTTCCTCACCTGCTTTGCAGTAAAATAGGCTTTTCCTTCAAACGCCCTTCTTCCTCACAACAAATCATACCAACAGCAAATACGGATCTCTGAAACAACAGGGTCCATAAAAGAATTAAAAATATGTCCCTACACCAATATGGAAATCAAGATAATAATTGAAAAGGCACCAAGACATAGTATAATGCACTCAAGTGCAGGACTTTTAATACTTGTAAAAGCATTATAGTGCAAAAAGAGCGGAACACCGGTGCAAATATTTGGAGAGGGAAATTTATACTTCAGAAGCAAAGATGTTACCTGTGAAGCAACTGTAGGATCAGTTGGTTCCTCGTGCAGTCCAGAGGCTACAAGTGCTGTTGTGTGATCTTTTATTCGGCTTTCAAGAAAATTAAACTGATACAAGAATAAAATTAGTAAGGACTTTGTAGCAGAAAAACCTGGGTGTTCTCCAACTGTAACATGATGAGTACCTTATTTTCCGTCCTGTCATACATGAACCTGCACCCTGGCTCAGGTTGAGAGCTAATGATCTGCAAAGAACATCTTTTGATCGGTTGTACTCTCTTTATAATGTCATCACTGGGGTTCTCCTCCTCGTTCTCTATTTTCATACTTTCTCCATTAGCGTTCTCATTGAGAGTAAACTGCACCACAAACTTGTTCTTTCTTTGTCCAAAGGGTGTAATTGTTTCTAAATGCTTTCTGGAGGTGGAAATGCTCCCATTAGTTTTTCGTGCTGAAACAATTGTTTCTGTCTGTGATGTCTTCCGTTTATCTGTTGGAGTACCAAGAATGATTTCCTTTGTGTTCTCGTATTCATCATTCAACATCCTGCATTGATATTTTCAGCATTAATCATCGAAAAGTCACATATTTCAGTAGCCTGAGCAAAAACTAGATTCCACATTAGAGGCCACTTAACTAAATTTGCCCTTGTTTTTAGGTTAGTTAATAAAGTAGAGAAATTTTCTTTTGTTTCCCACTTCACAAAAATTAACAAGAGGACAGATAGAGTTCAAGAAAAGTGGATCATATGCAAATATACATGTTAACAATTAATATTAGAGGAAGTATTTCTCTAATAGAGATGTCCAGAATCACAGGCACAGGAGATATAAAATATGAAAAGATTTTACTGAAAGCACACAATGAGATATATTTCGCCCCTGGACCTAAAAAGTCTAATTGCTCATTGGCCAGACAGTTAATTCATCATATAAGTCAGCCCAGTTCAGACATGGAAAGAAGGGAGGTTTAAGGATACTAAAATCATAAACTCAGAAAGGTTGGAGTACACTCACATAGAAATATCACTGGAGTAGAAATGTAAACCAGGTTCCTTTTTAACAATGTCCTCTCTCCGCTCATTCTGTACTTGTTGTAGAAACGCACCCATATGTGAACTCTGCACCATCAATTGCAGACCCCTGAAAGAAATGGCCCTCAAGTGGAGCTTCAGGTTAATATTTCAATAACAATTCATAGGAGTAAAATTTAGTTCCACCTTAGTTTGTATCCAAAGGTGAAAAGAACATCAAAGAGTCAAACTTTAGGTATACCTATCAAGAAAAAGAGAAAGAAAATCCAGTGGTTCTAGTTATTTGACTATCCAATTGTTGCTCCACAGTGTTTGTGTTTTTCCACTTCGTTATTCTGTTCTTCAACATTCCCGCTACCAACTTAACAAATGAGTATTTATTTTTGGATAAAGGTCATATCTGTAGTCCTAAATACTTGCATCCTGTCATTTAGTAAATGACAAGAAAATACTGGGTCTTTTAAATTTTAGCAGCATCTGATCTAATAAAAAAATGTGTCAGTATCTTTTGATTATGCAATGAACACGAGTATGGAATTTTACTATGTTCTATCTAATTAGCTTGAGAAGCTGAAAAACTGGAAGCCCAAAGTGTCTAAGCAATTTGAAGATCCAGTGTTCACTCCTAAAGAAATTGTGGTTCTTTGTTGTTGTTGTTGTTTTCATCTACTTAAATCTTCAAGTTTCTCACAATTCAAGAAAGAGTCTTTGTTTCACTAGTAAAATGGCCAACTATTAAGCTTATACAACTCAGCTCTACTTTATCACAACAAAAAGGCATGCGAACTCATTTAAGTTAAGTCTTTTAAAACCAATCATGCTTCAGTAACAGCCAGACTTAATTAACAAGTGTTGAGTTCCAATGCGTAAACGTCTATTAGATTGGTATTTACAAGATAACAGGATCTACTGCTTCAACATGGTATGGTAATGGCAGCAGATGCAATTGTATTTACTCATCAAGTCAGTTAGAACTCTGGATCCTCCCTATATAGTACACTAACTTCTTCATAAAGTACTGAATTTTTCTTTTTTCTTCTAGTTTCCTAGTTCGCTTTCTAAGCAATAAAACTGAAACTTGCAAAAAAAAAAAGTATGATTTTCTTTCAGTAAAGTTACAAATCTGACCTGTTTAGAGAGTAGACATCCCAGCTAGAAACAAGATCGGAGGGGCTTAGGCTGTATTGAATACAGAAAGTAAGACCTAAAAAGCACAAAATCAAATCAGGGAACATAACCGCATAAATTCATTATACACTGCGAGAAATGAAGCAAAAAGAAAAGAAAATCAACTTTTTTTACTTACATTTGTTGAGAATTTCTGCCTCATCATCGAAACTGAAGCCATTTTTCAGGAATTCATCTTTGATTTCCTCTTCCATGGCGGTCGCGAGCCTAGGGTTAGTTTTTTTTTTTTTTTTTGGGTCTGTTGGAGAAGAGAACAAATTTAGCTGAGAGGAAAATGGCGGGAAAGTGTTCCCTCCACTTCTACCGTTCCTTGTAATTTATAGTCACAAATTTCCTTTCTCCTCTATAACGATTTAAAAAAAAAAATATTCGCGTTTCACTCGATTATTAAAATAATTTTATATGATAAATATAAAAGTATAGATGTAGTTTTGTAAAATATCTCTCATTTTGTTTTGTATAATTTTATTTTTAAATCTCCTAAAAAGTAAAAATAAAGTGTGTTAGTGTTATTCCGATAAGAGATCAAATGCAAACTTTTAAGGCTCGACTTCAAATTGTTAGTATAACTAGTTGGCATTCTGGTTCGAGTTTGAATTTGAATGTTTTTTTCTAAAAATAAGTTATTGTTAACTTTTCTCTTACGGAAGCTAACCCTGAGACTTCAACTAATACATAAAAATAAAAACAAAATAGGCTATATATATTTATAACACCCCAATTATCAAATTCATTATCAGTCAGATATGGAATTAAAATAACCAAACTAGGCATACATAAGTCAAAGTCTATAAGTAGGAAAGAGAAAAATAAATCCCTTTAAAGTTATTAATATTTGTCTCAGTTGTCATAACTCAATGCTAATTAAAGGATGAAAATTGAATTATCGTATTTTTTTCGAGTGAAACGCGAAAATTAAGACGATAATTATAAAATATTTTAATATATATATATATATGATAATTAAGATGATGAAAATAATTAATTGAGCTTTGAGATATTTTTAAGATGAATATGAGGATTTAAATTAAAATCTTGACATGGACTTGTCAGTTGATTTGAAGAAATTTTTTTTAAAATTTGAATTATGAAAGTAGACATTATGATCGTATATATGATAATTAAGATGATGAAAATAATTAATTGAGCTTTGAGATATTTTTAAGATGAATATGAGGATTTAAATTAAAATCTTGACATGGACTTGTCAGTTGATTTGAAGAAATTTTTTTTAAAATTTGAATTATGAAAGTAGACATTATGACCGTGCTTTGCACGAGCCCAACAATTTATATTTAAAAATTTATTTTAGATTAATTGAAATTAACATTTAATAACTGAAATATCTATTAATATATCAATTTTTGTTCTTCATTTGCAAATATATATTTTTATTTATATTTTAAACTATAATTTTTAATCATATGTATTTTCTTTTATCTTTTTCTTTTCCTTAATGATCCCTGCTTAGATATATAATTATTCTTATCCCTTCTTTACTTTTTGAATATATTTTATTTTTGCCAATTTATTTTTATTATATCCTCTTATTCTTTTTAACTTTACTAACTTATTGCTTGTTAACTTATCATTTAACTATCTAACATAAGTACGGTGAAACAATAAGTCCCACTTCAAACTTATGTTTTCATCAAAAAGTGTGAATCACAAATTTAATTAATTTGTTTCTTTTTTTTTCATAAATATAAATTATGATGAATTGAAACAAAATAGATTATTCAATGGATAGAAAAAATAAATAAAGTATCAATGAACTCAAAGTACTTTTATTTCAAGACAAGAAATATTTATTGATCACCGAAGAATAGTTTTACTCTTGCTATGTAAAATAATTTTAACTTTAAAATTATCATTTTATTCTTAATGAAAAGATTTATAGCATATAAATATTTGTGAATTTTTTAAAGTAAAATGTTTCAAGTGTTTTTCTTTCTTAAACTTATGTCTAAAAAATGATATCATACAAATTGAGATAAAAAAACACATATAATTACAATATTCATGATATTATAGTTATAATTTTTAAACGTTAAATTCAAAGTAGGTGCAAGAAGTCTAATTTTTAACATTTACCCTTAGTATCTATGAATTTTTTACCTAATGTATTCTATTAAATTAAACCATATGATAATAATTAAACAAAAATACAATTTCCATGAAAGTGAAAATCAAAAGGATCTCTTCGTGAAACTAACAGAGGCATTTTAAAAAATATATGTTGCATTGTAACTTTAAGAGGGACCCACATGTGAAAAAGACAAACTAACATATGATGTACTTTTTTGTCTTCAAAAGAAAATGTTCACACGGCAAAGCAATAGGTATAACATAATTAGAGGACGAAGTCTAAAATACGAAATGACAAAAGTATCCCTTAATACAATCTTAATCCACGGAAGCACACATGTTGATGCTCTCGTATGTGCTTCCTGTTCAACTCCCACTTATTAAATAAGACAATATAAAGAAGTATTATTTGATAAACTAAATACTATTTTTGCTGTAAATTTTAAATATTACAAATGATTAGCTATGTTGCTTTATTGTATTTTTCATAAAAAATTCATAATAATTTTTTAAAAAGATTTATACTCGAAGTCATAGTAAAAATAAATATTTGTACCCTGAGTTCCTACACAAACATAGAATGAAAAAGAGAGAGTATTGAGTAAGAGCCTTATTTTAGTACTAGTGAACTTATCCGCGCTTCGCGCGATTATAGAAATGATTAAATTTCATTATATATTTATCCATATATTTAATTGTTTTAATAGAGAAAATATTTTGATAGTAGTTAGATAACCTCCAACAAAGTCATAAGTTACTCTTTTGAACCATAAAATTATAATTAAATTTATAACAATAATTTTTTTCGTACAAAATAAAAAATAAAGAGAACTATAGAAAAAGAATGCAACATTATTTTTACCTTGCTTACAGTCCTAATCATTAAAAATAAAAAAATAAATATAAAATTAATACACAATCTTTCGAACTCCTGTCTCACATCTATTTCCACAAGTTGATCACATTCAATAGTTTTATTCTTCGAGTCAAATTAAAGGATGAATAAAACATGTACCAAAAACATACTAATTTAAAAAACTAATGTGATCATTTGTCCAAAGTCTTACAATGCATTATTTATAGAACTATAATATGAAAAACAAATAATGTCAAGAATATGACTATTAATTATTTAGAGATTATGATAATAAAATTATGAGAGTAATGAAAATAATGATCTTTAAGTTTTACATTAACGAATATAAATGAATAGTTAATTCACATATTTATATTCTACAATAAAAAATAGAGAAATTATAAAAGTAAAAAAATAATAATAAAAATAAACAGAATTCTTAGCAAAAAATTATAAAAAAGATGAAAAACTTAAGAAACTCAACATATTAGTGTGTAGATGTTAGTGTTATTTAAAACTTTCAATAAAGTATTTTTTTAATTGAAAATTCATGAAAAAAATAACTATTTAGACATTTTTGAGGAAGTAAAAAAAAAAAGAGCAGAGATAATTATGTTCAATAAAATCACAAGTTACTATTTTGAATCAAATAAATTATAAATTTATAACAATCAGAACTTTATATAAAATACAAAATAAAGAGAAATCGTGAATTTACTATAATAAATAAATAAATAAATAAATGAAACATCATTCTTATTATCTTAATTATTAAAACATTAAAAAAATTACCAACATAATAAACACTATAAACATGACACTTAAGTGGAGTATAAACATGACACTTAAGTAGTAATAGAATCATTCCTTTTTGTATAATA
Source organism: Solanum sitiens (assembly GCA_016801875.1). Lineage (NCBI taxonomy): Eukaryota > Viridiplantae > Streptophyta > Magnoliopsida > Solanales > Solanaceae > Solanum > Solanum sitiens. The sequence goes on from JABWTJ010000226.1 coordinate 1,776,376, forward strand.
ATAATTACAAATTGTCAACCAAATATATAAAAGATGAATAGAAAAATGAAAATAAAATCATCATCATACATTTCTCAAAATAAATTTTTATAAGTATGATTTTAAGGAGTTATAAATTTATATTAAAATAATTTAAAGATTATGAATATGAAAGGTTAGGAGTTATAAACATTATTAAATTAAAAATTTAAATATATGTAATTGAAGAGGTGTGAAGATGATTTTATAAAATAAAAATGAATTTTTTTGAAGGAAATGCCAAAAAATTCCCAAAAAAATAAATAGGATCATGGCCATTGAAATGTGCCACATCACATTTTTATTATCTAGCTTTATATATAGTCTCATATTTTAATTTTGGATAGTGTATGTTTATAATAATTCAAAATAAATGTGTAATAAATATGTAATAGAAAGGGCAATGGAAGACTATTATGCCTAATTTACTATAAATATAAATTATCTAAGCAAATTTTTAAGTAAGATAAAAGAAATCAGAAAGAAAAAGCAGAATTAAGTAACGAAAGTTTTATGGGTATTGTATCCATAATTTAATGGATAAGTAAATATTTAGAATTTAATGTGCAAATAAAAGCACCAAATGAAAAAAAAAAAACTATACCGTAACTTCTTGCTAGCGTACATGACTTTTGTTAGCAATGATTAAGAAATTAGAATTATTTATGGTCCGAAACAACAAATAGTAAATAAAGAAAAAAAGTAGAAAAAATAAAAGGAAAGAGTAAAGGTGCAATCAAAAACATCAAATATAGAATAATTTATTTAACTGTGTTTAAATAATTTATAAAAATATATTTTATTTTAAATTTTTTGTTATGTAGTTTTAGTTCCCGTTTGGATCGACTTTTTTTTAGGTATTTTAAAGCCAAAATAGTTTTTGAGCAGTTTTAAAGTATTTGAAAATAATTAAAAAATGTTTATAAGCACTTATTTTAAAGTGAAAATAACAAAAATAAGTCAAAAGTTATAAGTTAGAACTTATGACTTTTGACTTATAAGTCATAAGCAAAAGTCAATCCAAACAGACCCTTAGTATTTCACCTTTATATTATGAGATTATATATTTAATTCTCATTTAATAAATTCATTACATTTTTTCTTATATATAAGTATGTATGTGCATATCTTTTGTAATTTGAATTATTCATTTTAATACTTTAATTCCCTACACTCAATTAAAAAAGACTAAGAGGAACAAGTAAGGAGAAAAATAAAATAAAAAATAACGTGATTTAAGGATCTAAATTTATTTTATTCTTTGTTTGTTTTATTAAATTATTATTTATTTACAATCATTAAATTTTCCTTTTCATTTCCTTTTTCTTTCCTTCATGCCTTATTCTTTTTATTTCTTTCCATTTGTTTCAATAACTTTTTCCTTTTTATTTTGTAATTTATTATTGCTTTCTCCTCATTCTTTTCGATTTATTATGCCAAATTTATTTTATATTTTTAAAAAAATAGAAATAAATTTATATTTTCGAATGACTTCTCGTATCATTTTAATGTTTTATATAGTCCTCATTTTTTTAAACCAAAAGAGTACAAAGAAAGAAATGGCACTTTATATATAGTGGCTGCCCATTCTAATTAATTTATACAAACAAATCAAAGTTTCAATCTAATTGATGCAATTAAATTATATTTTTTTCATGATTCTTCATTTATATAACTTTTTGTTTTCTATTACAACAATAAATATATTCGTTCAAATTTGAATGTTGATCATATGGAGATTGTTAGATTATCTTGTATACGCCCAACATTAAGTATATATGAATATAGTTTACAAAAAAAATGCAATTGGAAGGTAATAATATTTCTCATGTGTCTCAAATGTGATTATTTATTATTATACCGAATAAATATTAGAAATTACTATTAACATGTCAAAATATGAAGAACTCTATTTTCTTCACATGATGAAAACATATTACTGATAAAAACGACAATTAAAAATATCGTCAGGAAACATACTTTTCAAAATATGTTGCCACTAAAATATACGACCTTCAAAAAATATGAGGAAAATTCAATCGAAAATAACAGTTCAATGAAATTTATTTATATTACTATTAGAAGAACTTAACCTGTCACCTTGAATTGCTTCAGATTCCACCTCCCAACTTCCAGTATACAAAAAAAAAGTTCTCAGATTTCTTTCCCAACTTATTTATCTTCTCCTTTGAGTAAACTTCTTTTTCCTACCAAATGAAATTTGCACTATCAAAATAGATATGGAGATTCCTTTTGCCATATTTAAACCATCAGTTAATTAAAGGATGAATCTGTTAATATTAGAAGAAATTATAGCATTAATATTCACTCAAGTTTATACAAAATGTATATCCAAAATGTCATAAACTTTAAATCAGAAACACATAAAATATATATATTTACTTACCATAAGAATTATTTATGTATTCTGAATGAAAAAAAAAAGAATGTTGTGTAGTGCAAGGTATTTGTTTTGGTATTTATAGTTAGTAAAATAATTAGTAACATACGAATATGAAAAGATAGATAACAGATATTACAGTAAATATTATTTAATGACTAATCTTGATTATCTTCAATATTTAAGTAATATTTTTGTATTTTAAAATTTGAAAATGGTGAAAAAACAAAAAAAAATAAATATTTTTCTAGCTCTTAGAGGCATGCCACATCACCGATTTTAGATTCAGATTTATATATATATATATAGATTAGGTAATATATAGATAGTGTTTTAGTTTGATATTTAATATATTTTACTTTGATTGAAGTAATCTTTAATGTATAATAAATGTATTTATTTTGATCTTAAATATATTTTATATAATTGAAATGTCCATAATATATATCAAAACATACCATTGGTGTTCATTTTGGTTATTTACCGTAAATCTAATAAATTTATTTTTGAAAAGTGTTAAATTTAAATGTGCATTCCACGTTGCTTAGTAAAAATTGTCATTGTTATCTTCTTTGTTAAAAGACAAAGGAAGAACTCCATAAATTCTAATAAGATTGTCTTTACTTTCTCCAACAAATTTATTATCTTCTCTTGATTAAAATATAAATGGGAAATTTTCACATATAGCGACTGAAAAATAATTAATTACTCTCCATAGCTATAATTTGATAATTACAATTTGTAGCTACATGATATTTTGAGGAGAGAGGCGAGTGAGACTGGGAGAGAGAGGAGAGAGGCGAGAGAGGGGGAAAAGAGTGGGAGAAAGGTGAATTGTACATGTATATTGGTTAGATAATTGTATATTATACATATGTAATTGTATATATGGCAAGAGATATTGGGAGAGGGAGGAGAGAGGCGAGCGAGACTGGTAGAGAGAGGAGATAGGCGGGCAAGATCGAGAGAGGGAGGAGAGAGGTGAGCGAGAGAGGGCAGAGAGTGGGAGAGAGGTGAATTGTATATGTATATAATTATATATAACTGTATATTATACATATATATTTGTATATTTGACAGGCGAGATTGGGAGAGGGACGAGAGAGGCGAGCGAGATTGATAGAGGAAAGAGAGAGGCGAGCGAGAGAGGGCAGAGAGTGGGAGAGAGGTGAATTGTATATGTATATAGGCTAAAAAAATTGTATGTTACACATATTTATTTGTATATACTGGCGAATTTACATGTACAAACATGACTAATTATACAAACTCGAAGTCAGCCACGTAATTAATGTATAATGTTAGTCGCGAGTGGCAATTATAGCAAACTATAGCTATGATGAGTAATTAAATAGTATAAATTTTCTTATCCGCGTAATTTTCGCAATATAAATAGATATTAAGTTAGTGGAACACTATTTTATAAATTAGATAATTATAATTTTATGATTTTTTCTCATAAAATTTTAAGGACAACACCTTATTAATTTGATAAATGATAATTTTCATCTATCATTTAATCCGTTTTCAGCAACATGGTCCATATTGAATAACTATTGTTATTCTTATTAGTATAAATGATAAGAATCCCATAGTATAAGAGTGAAATTACTTTCTATTCCTACTTTTTTTCTAATTACATAAATACCATATTTTTTAGACGTTGGATACATAACTAAGGGTCTGAATTCATTATTATTGATAACATTATGTATCCATTGTGGCGTTTATTAAGAAAAAATAAAGCTAAAAATTAATTAAGATCCCATAACATCAATTTGTTGCGCTAATTAAGGAAAAAAATTGAAAAATTAAGATCCCATAAATTGTGATATTCCATTCCAGATTGTTGTCAATCATTCAATCATATAGTGTAAGGAACAAAAAAAATCAAAATTCAAATTTTCTCTCTATTTTCATTGAAAAAACTTTCAAATTACGAAGAAAATCTCTTGTCAAAGCAGAGAGCAGAACAATGATTCTGACCAACCTTTGCCTGAGAGTGCAAGGGGTTGTAGGAGGGTCTTTTTTATTTCACCCCAGAATAGTCTACTTGTGAAATTGATATTTTGGAGCAAATGAATACATCAACAAATTCAAAAGTTATTTGATTGAGTGGAAACTAAGTGCTAATCATTATGAGAATTGTATCTCTTTTTGGTTCCTTCTTACTCCATTGACAAATCTGCTGTTGCGACTTTTCAGTGTTAGATGCATTTTTTCAGTGAAGAGTCTGCAACAATTTTGTTTTTAAGAAATAAGTAAAAGGTAAGTGGCTATTATATTCAGATCTCATCAATATGTATTAATCGATTATTCTCTCTTAAGGAACTTCTTATTGTCTATTGTCATATTTATTGTATCATGTAATATGTATCTGGTACATGTAGTAAAGTGTGTACAAGAAGATGTATCAAATAATTATTCTATTAATTCTGTATTAAAATTAATAATTAATGCATCTTGTTATTTTTTGCGGCACTGTACTATATTTTTTAATGATACATGACATATTAGCTGTTTTGTACTGAATTATCGTGTATTATATTGCTAACTTTTAAATGTTTGCAGGTTGTTACGTCTTCTGAAGTTATTTTTTCAGTGTATGAATGTAGACGAATATACATTGTTTGTCTTGAGCGAAAATATGTAATTGTGTGAGATTTCAATTTGTCGAGATACTTTGTGCGTATACAATTGTTATTTTAAAAAGAAAGATCGGGTTGTTAATGTTTATCTGATGCATGAGTTGTAGTGACCCTCAAAATGAAATAGGTCTAACTAGAGCTTCGCATGTGTTTCATTAGTTAATAATGTGTTAAAATAGTGAATTTTAGTGTTTGAGGTCATTTTGTAAGTTTGGAAGTCAAACGTCAACAGACTACCAAGACGTTCGACGATTAGATATCTATATGCTTGCGTGTGTTTTAGTGTGTCTTTGTATGTTTCGTGAGTTAATTGGAGTCCAAATTGATAGGGGATAACCCTAAGACCTAGATGGGCATGTTTAGAGGTTTAATGTCCGGGTACGACTCCACCTAGGGCCCACGAAGGGCCCTAGTGAAGAACCCCAACTCAAAGGCAGAAACTGCCAAGCAGTGTCAATCAACGAACCAAACGACGACCAGTCGATCAAACGACGACCAGTCGATCAAACGACGGCCCGTCGACTTGGTCCGTCGATTGGACCTGCAAGTCTGCAAGTTTTGGAGTTGCAGATCAAAACCACGAGCCCTCATCAACGGGACGTCGATCAAACTACGGTCCGTCGTTGATGGGCGTTGTTTAGTGGTCTGCAAACTGCCTACACTTTTCGGCCAAGCTTGGAGTGTTTTGGTAAATTCACTCAAGTATTTTAAAGTGTTTGGACGGTTGTGTTTAGAGTTTTTAGGGTATTTTAAGTTAGTTTATACTCGTAGAACCTAGGTTAGTCTTCACTTTTCAAAAATCAAAACCCCTCCCTCGAGAAAGACTCTCTCAAACTCCATTGAAGCTAAAACTCAAGGTAGAGCTTGGATTGAAGATTTTGGGTGATTTCTTCACCAAATTTTGTGGGCTTTTCTTCATATAAGGTATGGTAGTTCATCCTTGACTCTTATTTCATTCAAGGAGCCCATTCAAAGGCTTTTCAAAAAGGGTTTTAAATTCCAAATTCTTCCATTTTGAATTCTAAACATGGGTCTTTGCATGAAAACGTTTTAATGAATTAAATGTGATATTTTCAATGTTAGTTGATGAATTTAAGGTCAAAAACTCAATGAACTCATGCTCATGCAATTTCTCAACTTTTGACTTATGGAGTGGGTTTAATGTATATGACTAGAAAATGTTTGAATTGTGTTTCTTATGTTGTATTGCGGATTACCTGTTGCCTATTTATGCTTATTTATGATGATTTTCTGAAATATTAAGAAAAGGTAGTAAAGGCTTGGATGAAGGGTAAGTTGATCTACCTTGCTTAGTTTATATTGAATTGATCTTGAGTGGTATGATCCACCTTTGGCGGCGGCGTTTACTTAAAGTATACGAATATGTATAAATATGTATATTGTGATTATGGCCTTGAAGGCATATCATGTGAAGTATAGTGATGATTATGATGTATATGCATGATATGTCTTAGGAAGTTGAAAATGTGTATTTTGAGATGTTATGTCTGAATGAAGTATATGTATATGTGAAGCATGATCGTGTGTGAATTATGATAAATGTAGGTATGAGCATGTTTAGAAGTCAATGTTATGAACAATGGTGATGATGTGAAAGGTGTGCTCACATATACTATCACACACACTTTGAATGAATGAATGAAATTATGAATGAAAATGGGAGATTGTAGGATAGACACTATTCGTGAGTAGAGATGAAGTGCCTAGACCATTCCCTACTAGAAAGAGGATTTTAGGATGAACACTCTTCTTGAGTTGAGATAAAGTGTGTAGTAGCAACCTCATAATTCCCAAGAGCTTTCTAAGATAGTTGGAGGTTGGATACCCTTCGTGAGTTGAGATGTGGTATTTAAAAGTAACTTCTAGGGATAAGTATTCCTCGTTAGTTGAGATGATGTGCTAAATAGTTATCCCTTGACCTATAGTCAATGAATGTTTAAGACTCGGTGGGGGAGTTATGCTTAGCACCGAGAGAATTTGAAGAAGGGGTGGGTACACTTCGTGAGTGGAGATGTTGTACCCAATGTACCTCTTGAGATGAGTGCTCCTCGTTAGTAGAGAATGAGTTACTTAGAAGCAATCTCCTTATCCCTTAATTATGTGCCCGCATAGGTATAGCTATTGGAGATCCATGTAAAGGCTAAGAGTATGACCCTACCTTAAGCAAGTGGGGATCCTTCATCCGGTAGGGGTTAATACTAGGATTCCATGTCTAACTCTCATGGTCTATGTCGATTAAAGCTAGCCCCCACAAATGATTGTAAATGAAATAAGTCTTCTTAAGGGTGTACTACTTAGGGTAGGTGGTGAAATGGGACATTATCTATCTATTGCACAAGTAGACATTTGGAGGGAGCCTTGGTGTGTTCTTATATAAAAATGTATGAATGAGTCATTATATGATGTTAATGAAGTAATGTGATTATGTTTAATGTTATGGAAGCATGTTAATATTATGTGTTATGTATATGATGAATGTGATATGCCTAGTCTAAGGGATTCTCAAGTAGCACTAAGGTGGGAGTAGTAGTATGGGATGCTACTTTCACATTGCACTAAGTGTAACTTGGGGGTTGTCTTGGAGGATGGTCTTTATGTGAAGTTCCTAAATGCATGTATGATTCTCTAGTGTCTTTAGTATTAAATGTTGACTTGTTAAATGAAATGAAGCATGCTTATCTTTGGTAGTCTTAAGGATCACTTAGGTATGTATTGAAGAAGTTGTATGGGCGATCTCTTCATGTCTTACTTAGGTGAGTCTCATGATAACTTTGGATAGGAAGAGTTTATATGATAAATGGGTTTACTGTTAAATAGGATTTTACGTTGTAAAGTATGGAAGTTTTACCTTATAGGCTAAATGATGATTTATATGATATTTTATGACTTGATTCATGAAGGTTTTATAAAACTAGCATGAAAAGTACATTTTAACTATAATGTCCTCTTTTGCATGTTTTTGCATAATGTCATACTTAGTACAATGATTGTACTAACCCCATACTCTTCTATATTTCTATAAGTATAGGTGGAAGGCAAGTGAAGGTTCTTAGGAGACAGCTTGGGAAGCTGATTCTCTTAAGATTGGTATGTCCTCATATGTTCGAGGACATAGTCTATGTTTCTTTTAGTTTATTTCTTTAAGACTTTGTATAAGACTTAGTATGTTTTCTTTCAATGTAAAGGGTCGTGACCCTAAGATATTAAGATGTGTCTTTAAGTTGGCTTGTGATGATGAGACTTGTTTCTTAGTTTTTATAAAAGAGTTTCTTATTAATATTGTTGTGAAAAGTTTTAATTTCGCACTACTTTTTATACTTATGTAATGAATGATATCTAAGATGCTTGTGCAAGACCTCCGTGAGGTCAAGTACGCCATGTGGCGACTTGAGAGTGCTCTATCTTCTATGGGGTACTCTCGGGTCGTTACAATAGTAAAGTGTATACAAGAAGATGATATCAAATACTTATTGTATTAATTCTATATTAAAATTAGTGATTAATATATCTTGTTCTTTTTTTATATATCAGATATATATTGTATTAACTCTATATTAAAAATAGCGATTAATGTATCTTATTTCATTTTGCGGCTCATTGTACTATATTTTTTGAATGATACATTGAGACATTAGTTATTTTATAGTGAATTATCATGTAATGTATCGCTAAACGTTTAAATGTTTGCAGGTTGTTGTATCTTCTAAAAAAAAAATCAGTGTATAAAGGTAGACGAATATATATATTATTTGTCTTAAGCTAAATATATGTAATTGTGAAAGATTTCAACTTGATGAGATATCTTGTGTGTACAATTGCTATTTTGAAGTGCAAGAATCTTATCGAACTATATTCCTACTGCTCTGATTATTACAAACCAGATGCATTAACATACACATATGAAGTTTCAATGATTTTAATGCCGGATAAGAAAGATTGAGTTTAGTTTCAATATTGATTTTTAAAAGAAATTATGTTGCCACCTTGATACAAAAGGATGTATGGACGATTAAGGAATCAAAGAAAAAAAATCAGATGAAAAGCTAACAATACACACAAAGTGTTGTTGACGTTGTGGACAAGAAGTCACAATAGATGAATTATACTTTATTTCCCAAAGATGGTTGAAACAATTTTTTAAGAATGCATTGATGTTTTAGTTTGATAATTTTCAATTTATAGGTTTTCTTTTGATACAAAAATTTACATTACAATATATTGTCAGCTTATAAACTTTTGATACAATTGAAATATTATTATTCAAAATAAAATTTTGTTCAACTTTGTGTACATTTCTGATTAATAATAATTTGTTCACATTGTTAAAATATAAAATTTGATGAACCGGATACAACATATGATGTTTTAGATACACTATTTATATAATGTGTGGTTTTATTTTGATAATAAAGTATCTGAAATAACATGATTGTGAAAAGTTGTGTTTATTGGAATAAAGTGCAGTCATGAATATATCATGGTAAAAAGAAAACAATGTTATGTACCTTATTATGTTATGAATTTGATACATATTTTTAGGAATTTCGAAGCAAATTACATCATAAACTTACCTTTTTCCAATTTACCAAAATCCTTTAAAATTAGTTTGACATTTTAAATTAAAAAAAATAATGAATATCACTTTTTGAAATCACGCAAATTAATTTGATGTCAATCTCTCCGAAATCGTAACAACTTCAAACAATTCAAATTTCAAATTTTCTTCTCAAATATCTCTCAAATCGTAGCAGATTTAAAAAGTCAAAAACAACAGATATGTATCAGATACATTTAGTATAAATCAAAATTTATGTATCATGCCTAAAAAGTTAGTGCATGATACATTTCTATTGTCTTCTTTTGTTTGAGAATATTGTGTTTTATAAAAGATACATTTTACATGTAATTATTCTCAATAACATGTTTTTCATGTGATACATAACACGGTGGTGAGTTGATACAAATGATTATTGTTATAAGAATATTAGTGTTTGTATAAACAATGATATTTGATAATGTCTACATATACATGACCTTCTAGTTGAATAAGTTTGAGTGTGTGTATTTGGTAGTAAAAGATGATAAAATTTGTAATAATTATGTACCAAGTCATAACTATGAACAAGATAAATCTAATTTGCATTTCAATAGATTAAGATTATGCATCAAAACTAATATTTAAACCTGCATGATGAAATTGTAATGTATCATAATATTAAAATCAAGACAATATACATTAATTTAAGAAAAAAATAACTCGATATGTTAAAAGTCTGAACACATATGTATAAAAAAAAAAGATGAAAAAAATCAATAATCTGATCTACCGAAAGCAAAAAAAAATGATAATGAAATCTACACTTTCTCCTTTGCTTTGTATCAATTCCCACAATTTTTCTCCACTTTCAACAATGGTCAATTTTGAAGTCGAAGATGGATCATTTCTCGACTAATTGGGTAATCAATATTAGATACGATTAATTGGATACTCTCAATAAGCATCATCTCTTATGTATAAGGAAGGATATAAAAAATATTTTAATATAGAGAAGCAAAAACACTATTTTCTTATCACCAAAAATCTTAAAAGAGAATGAAAATTAGAAACTAAAAAAAGACACACAAATGATATGTATATTGTTTGCATATTGCTTATAGATTTCATGTTCCACTTTTCAGTAAGAACCATGAGAAACTATTTATTAGTAAAAGAGAACACGTTAAAGAATAAAACTTTGTATTTGAGCACAGAAGAGATAAGTATATATTGAGTAGTTTGAATTTGATTAAGAGAGAGAATCATTTTCAAAATCAAATAGATATGAAAATTATAACTGATAAGTATGTGGAGTGAAATTAAGGAGAAATTAAAGGAATTAAAAAAGGAGTGGATAATCTAGATTTTGGGTGGAGATATTTATGTATCTGGTAAATTAAAGAATTGAGGAGAAATAAAAAATTTATGTAATATTTTAAAGAGGTAGGAAATAATCGAAAACAAAAAAAGATATATGTATTTTATACTTGTTATGTTACATATTACATGGTCCATTTTTTATTGATAAGTTCAAATGCTTTTGTTAGAGTAGCATTTTAATCAAAGGTATTAAACATTTTTTATTTTCAATTCTTTTTCCAAATCTTGCACTATTTTCTTTTTATGCTCTACTAAAAAAACAATCTTTTGAATATTTTAAAGAAAATCACATGAATAATCAAAATGTCACAATTCAAACCTCAATAAACATTCATACTTAAATAGACTTGAAAGTTCTTATAAAACTAAAGAACTATCTCTCTCTGCCTTACATAAACAGGCAGAATAAAGAACCATAAACATCTAAATTAATTTTTAAAAATGATATAAAAAAAAATCTTATCAATTCTAAATCTCTAAAATTCCATGAAAAGATCAGATTGGCTTCTTCTTTATCATCATTGGTAGAAGTGATAAGTCTTGACAGATTTAATTATGCTCCACATTCCACCAATAGGAGATAAAATAGTCAAAAGTACACCCACTATGATACACACCTGCAATATATTCAAAATAAAGTAATTAGATAAATCAATAAAAAATGTATTCTTTTTATTTTATATCAGTTAGTTTAACTTAATACAAATTATAAGTTTTCTAAAATTTATAATCTAAAATAAGTGATAGGCCATAAATCATTTCACTATATTTTAGAATCAAATTGTTTGATTTTTTTTGAGACAGACTAAAAAAATTAAGCCATATAAATTGAAATGAAGAGAATTTTTTTTTTTTAAAAAAAATTGCACTAAGTTTAAACTTACCCAATTGATAGTCCATGATAAGCCAAACCTTTTGGGCTTTTTGAGTCTAAGCCAAATGATACATGGAAGCTGTATAAAGAAAGAAAAAGACATATACATAGGATAATTAATTAATAAGTACATTAGGATTTTTTTATGATGTGAGTTAATAAATATATAATTAATATATAGTTATAATTTCTGATTAATGAAATATATTAGAGTGTACTTACATAGTATGTAGTTGGTGCCAAAGCAAAGCCTCCAAAGAATCCCATTAAACCACCAAAGAATGGAAATGTGACAGCCACAAACAATGTAAATGCTACAAAAATAACAAAATCATATCCATCATAAAATTAATATAAAATATATAGTTATAATTATAAAAAAAAACAAAAAAACTTACCAACAAAAACCATACGCACTAAAAAACGTAGTGGAAATGAAGGTTTATATTTCATTGTCTTCACAGCGAATGTCTCTATCATGTCAAACACTGGCATTGCATAAACCTAAGGGCAGGCGATATTGAAATTAAACATTAAGACTTGAATAATGTAAGAGATGCAAATGAAATGAAAGTAAATGTTATTACCTGGTAACTTCCAATGACATGAAAGACTACGAATATATTAGCAGCAGCAACAATCCAAACAGGTTTATGTAGTGTCATCAAAATGTTATCATCGACTCCATTACCAAACACCCAGTATCCAACGAAAGCAACAGGCAAATAACACATCGCGACTATAACATAAGCTATCAATACACCTTTCCACATAGGTTTCTTTGATGGATTCTCTGGTGTTGAAGGAATAGTAGCTTGAATTTCAAGTACAACATTATGTCCAGCATAGGAAAATGCTACATTACCTAATGCACTTAAAAACATAAACACATTATCTGAACTTTTTGTGCTTCTTGGACCATAACTAACAACTTGTGTACCAATCGCGTGCTCTTTTATGGATGCAATCCATGCTATAAAAGAATATGTTATGGATAAAACAGCCGCGACAAATGAAACAGAGGAGAGGGAGTTGAAATTTGGTAATAGAGATAATAGAAACTGGATGGATGAAAAGATGGCGATGAAACAAGTGAGTTTGAGTGGTTTCGCGTTTGGTGATATAATCTCTTGAAATTTTTGCAGTGATTTGCCACCAGTTACCAGATAGATAATGCAAGTGCTGACCTCTACGACAAGTTGTTGTGGAACAACGATCCAGAGGCCAAGTTTATCGCCAAACGCGCATTGACCTAGTTCATGATATCTGTCAAATCTCTTTCCTGGGATTATTTCATGCATCTCAACCATTTGCCAGATTGTGTAAAATGTTATAGCCCATGATAGTACCATTGCTGTTACACCAGGTCCCCTGCAATTTCAAAACATCAACCAATGTGCTAATACTCAATAACACTAGCTATCTCCACAAGGTAGTAGTGGTAAACCATTTCAAAATATGAACGAATGTGTTGGTAAACCATTTGAAAATATAAATGAATGTGCTAATACTCGATAACCGAGGACAAACAGTCTCTCTATATCCAATACTCGATAACCAACGACATACAATCTCTCTATCTTCAATACTTGATAACAGAGTATTGACAGACAATCTATCTATCTCCACAAGATAGTGATAAACCATTTGAAAATATGATAGAGAGACTTGCACTGTAAAACGTAAAACGTGTAATTGTTAATTTTTTCTACATTGCACTTTATTCATATAATTGTTAATTGTTCCTACATTGCACTGTAAAACGGGCATACGAGATTTTCTTTAATTACAAAATTAAAAAAAAATAATTATCAAATATTGTAGAATATTAATGGTTTAAAAATCATGACTAATATTTTTAGATACTATCATATCTGGAAAATATTAAATGGGTAAAGGAATATTTGTTTACCCAAAAAAAAAGGGCAATTATATTAACTTTTCCGATTTTTCCGTACCCTCAACTGCAAATGGAGAATAATTAGTATATATATATATATATAATTATTATAAACCCTAATTTTGAAAAAAATATAGTACATAAGATAATATCAATTACATTGAAGGTTATACTATGTCGTATCTAAAATATTCATATTCAACGCAAATCACAATAAAAAAATGAAGAAATAATTACCATCCCATCTGAGACATAGCGTAAGGGAGACTAAGAACACCAGCACCAACCATAGCGGTAACATTATGCATGGTTGAGTACCACCACTTCGCAGTCCGGTTCGATGTTATCGGTAGCCATTCATCAATTGCTTTTTGCTCTTTAGTCCTTGTATCGATTTCCTTATTAACTCCGTTTTCACCAACACGAGCCATTGAAAAAATAATCTAAATTAATCTATAAATATATGTATATAGACCAGTTAATGTAAATAAGAATAAAAATTTTGTGAGAGAATAAAGAGTAAGAAAAATAAGAGAAGAAAAAAGAATTTAACATGAATTTCTAGTCTTCTTCCTTAGTATTTTTTTTTCAACAAGAGAAGAAAAAATGAGAATATATTTTTATAGGCTTTGCAAAGTCTCCTATTTATATAGGTAAGGTAACTAACCCAATCCTAGTTTTCAGTAGATAATTTAATTTTGTTAGATATGAATTCTATGACTACTAATTTTTACTTATATCAATAATTAATTAATTAATACTTACCATTTATTCTATTTATTATTATATAAAAGAAAATGGGTAGCTAACTATTGACATAGTCAAAACTATACAGTAACTAATTTGATATTTACACTTTTATTTGTTTTGTATTAACGTAACTACCGGACTTGAGTTATTGGATTTCTCAAGTATCCGTTACAAATAATAACGTTTAAAGATATTTCCTGATATAATATTTTAATTATTATTTTTATCTAAATTTTTTACTTATTCTGTTTAAATATAAATAAACTAATACGTATATTCAGATGTTGCAAAGAAAAATTTCGATCTAAATATGACATCTTAATATTAATTTGCATTTAGATTAGCTTTATATTAAGACATTTTAATTCTAATGAAAACAGATAAGAATTTAGGAGATGAAATTCCGATTACATTACTGCATGTCAAAATTGGATTTTTGAGCTATGAATTATCTCATTAAGAAATTATGGATAAGATTTTAGTACATGTTGGACTATTATTAAAGATCGATTAAGCGTCATTGTGCATAAGATAACTACTCTAAAGAAAGTTATAAATATGTATGTTTTCTAACAAAAGTAGGGTTCTTAATAATTTTATATATTTATAATAACCTAGTATACGTTTTCGTGCCATAAGCAAAAAGTATATATTGAAAAATATTTAAAATTATTACCTTATTTACTTGATTAGATAAAGTTTTTTTGAAAAAATTATTTTGTCAATTGAAAATTTTAATTCATTTGATTCATGATTGTTTATCAGAAGGCTTATCAAGTTACCTACGATTCTATGTTATATACGATAAGATTCAAAGTTTGCTGATATAAATTGATAATTATTATATTATGATATAAAAGATTAAGATGTTTCAGATATAGAAATTATTTATGACTAAATATGAACTAATGACATAATGTAGATTAATTTTTAGCAAAAATTATCTAAATACATAACATTTTTTACCATATTTAAAAATTATGAAAAATTCTAATCTTTTATATTTTCACATATATCATTTTACGTCACTTACACAATGTATCGGTCGGATCGGTCGGATACATCACTTTACACAATGTATCAATACATCACTTTATTCAAAACAAAAATGTGTTGAATCGAGAAGTTGAAGAATATGATTTAAATCGGGACATAACGTAATCAGACTTGTCCGTAATTTTTACCATTAAAAATTTCCATAATAACTACTCCGTCCGTCCGGTATTGTTTGTCATGTTGCGCGTTTCGAAAGTCAGTTTGACTAATTTTCAAAGCTAAATTATAGATCACATTAATTCGATATTTTAAACAAGAAAATTAGATATTCTAAAACTATATGAAAAGTACTATAAATTGCAATTTTTTGCATATTAATATGATGAAAAAATACATCTTAAAATATTAGTCAAAGTTTTTATAGTGCGACTCTGAAAATAGAAACCATGACAAACAATATCGGACGGAAGGTGTACATTCCATTCAATTATGAGTTTAAGTTTTGTGCACCGTCAATGTATAAGATCTTCTACACTATCAAATAATTTTTATGATACATGGTAACTTAATAAATAATTGATAAAATATATTTTTGAATATAATTATAATTACGATAAAATATAGTGAAGGAAAGTTGAGTTATCGTCTTCTCTCTAACCAAAATTAATTCATAGTTATCTTCTTAACTAACCAAGTTTATTTGATTTTCTTAATCTGATTTTATTTGGTTCTATCTCTTTATTTTATTTTCAATTAAATCATGTTTTCAAATTGTTTGTGAATTTTCTAAGGGATAATATTATATTTGTATTAGTGGTTATATTGTTATCAACCTTTTGATCTTCAGGATAATTGAAATATCATAATATTATATATTAGAATAATATTTTTTTTAAATTTTTCTTATTGTGTTTAAAGATCATGATTGTGCCAAAATTTCAAAAGAAAAAAACAAGACATATAAGAAAACATTTGTGACATTGAAAAATAACTTTTGATGAAAAAAATAGAATGTAAAAAAATAAATAAACTTGGTTAATTAAGAAGATAATTATAAATTATTTTTTATTAGAGAAGAAAGAGGACTTACCTTTCCTTTTTTATCTTCTTAACTAACCAAGTTTAAATTTTAGTTATTAAATGACCTCATATAAAATATTTAATTTAATTTTTAAAGAAATTATCATGCTGCTTGAAATTCTTTGTCTTGAGTTAATTTATTATAGGATATTAGTTATTTGGTATCATCAACATAATTTTTTCATTATAATTTATAAGATTCTCATCATAAGTTCGATCAAAAACTATCATTCGATATGTTTTCTTCTTTTGTTCCACAATCATTTTTATTGTGTTATCAAATGCTTACATTGTGATATAATTTTTAAAAAATTAGATTTCATATAAATTACGATTTGCTTGGTAATTTTTTTTTAATATATCAAAACACCTCTTTTTAAGAAAAATTATTGTCGTACTAGATTATTTTTTAAATATCAGGGAATTACTTTTTTTAATAACTTAATCTTATATTTTTAGGCAACATATGGAAATTCGAGCTATAAAATAAAAAGAATACATAATTAAATTTTTAATATTTATGTAAATAATATGCATTTCGTTTTGCTATAAAGCAGGAGAAGTAGGGGAAAGTTGTTTAAATATTTAGTATAAAGCATGCTAACTTCCCTCAAAATAAGTCATATAGGTACATATTGTAAAACTTCCAAAATTTCTAAATTAAAACCCAAATTATTCTTTAATTTCATGTAAAATTGTAGGGGGTGATTCTGATATATGTGTAAAGTTTTTTTTTTGTTGTTGGAATGATTTTGAAGATGAACTAAGGTCGTAATGACCCTTCAACACAAAATTAAGTTAAAAGTTTCTTTATAATTAATTTTTGATATAAGAGTCTATTTAGATCACTTCAAATGATCATATTTTCTAGCTCATAATGAATTAGGTGGCCCAGAAACCATCAAATTGGAGATCTTATTTGAGTCATCTTTCTAACACCACAAATTTACCTCATTTCGAATTTAGAGTAAAACGTAATTATGACTATTTTATCAGAGACTATCATATCAGAAAAAACTCACAACAAACTTGGTGGCAACAATGATGGGCCATCAAACTTGTCACGGGCCATTAGCTGGGCCGTCAACTTTGTAGAAATTTCAGCGTTTTCGTTATTTTTTATGATGACAAGTGACGGGCTGCCATGCATGATTGGGGTTTTGCGTTTTCTGCTTTAATTAAGGGTATTTCAAATTTTTTTCCATCCATTTTGAGTCTAAGTACCGATCCTTTTTCACCGAAATAAGGTTTTAATCAGTGCTAAAATATTCTTTTACGTTCTTTAAGACTTTAAAGATTTAGAGCAAGGATTCAAGAGGAGAAAATGTAGGATTTCGAATTTTCTTCAACTTTTTTATTATTTTCGCCAAGAACATTTTCTTTTCCAGGTATGTAAGGTTATCATAGTGTTAGTCTCGTTCGTCCTCACGCCCTACGTATGTTAAAAATTAAGAGAATGAATAATCTAGGGTTTTTATTCTTGATTTCGAGTATTCTTGAGATGAGTAGTATCGATGAATTCCAAATTTCTATTCCTAATTATTGAGTTGTATATTATGTATTGTGATTTATGAATTGATTGTTCATGTCTATTTTCCATAATGAACCTTATTATTGAGTTATTTATTGAGAAATCTTTTTAACCAATCACTGTCTTAAATTAATTTCTCAAAAAAATAAAGAAGATTTTTGAGTAGAGTCTAAAAAGATGTTTTGAGAAAGAGTACAAGGAAACTAAGTATTTTTCAAAGATATCATTTTTTTTAAATGAAAAAAGAGAAACTTTGATTTCTAAATGAATTTATGAGTTCAGAGATGTTTCAGAGCAGTTACCTCTTTTAAGAAAATAATTTGAGCAATTATCTCAACCAGAGTAAGAGTATATTTTATACATTTAAGCATGAGTATATATATTATTGGAAGTAATATTGAGCACCGATATGAGGATGAGTTCAGACAACTTAGAATCCTTGTAAACCATGTCTTGCCAACATGGGTACAAGATTATACTTTTTAGATGAATCTTTATAACTTAGTGGAATATCCACTTAGTTGAGAGATACTATACCCGACACGGTATAGAAAAATTCTGACAATGTGGGCAAGACATTGTATTATCGCTTAGCTCATAGTGATTGTTGTCGATAGAGGCGGACTCACATGCACCTGTGAGGATGCACGTGCACCTAGTAACATTTTTTTTAAAAATCGTATATAGATATATGTATAGACAGTTGATAAAATAGTAATATATTTGATTGTGCACTCTTATGACAAAAGGACGTTTGTGTGCACTGGTCGAAGGTTTCATTTCAAACCATTATTGCTTGAGTTCAAATCCCACAAACGGTTGTACTTTTTTAACTTTAAAATATTTTCTTATTTACAATTAACTTTTTTAAAAGATCATTTTTTATTAAAATTCGTTTTTGCAAACTCATCGCCACATCTCCCTTCTTAATCACCCTATTTTTGTCATCTCATCTGCCCCATTCTTTTCTTAATTGAAATTTAAAAAAAATAAAAAATTAACACAATTCTAAACAAAATATAAGACTGCTAGATAATTTTCAACTTACAAGTATTTTACCCTGCATAATTAAAGCCCTACTCTCATTATCTCGCATAAATTGGTAAGTTCTTCTTTATAAGTATATTTTTTTTAAGAATTTGTTGTTGGTTCTTTTGATTTTAAATGGATAGATTTTTGACAAAACATAATTCTTCTCAACCAAGTGTTAGTTCTAGAGAAATTTTTTTGCGTTTTATAGATGAGTTTGATTTACAATCACTTAAATCGGATCCTAGAGAAAAAATATCCATTAATAAAATTTACTATTAAATATTTATGGGGGCATCAAAAAATTTGGAGACCTAAGTAGGGTGCTTTGCTAATCATTTTGGCCTTAAGCCACTACTAGCCTTATCCTTGAGTCACTCTTAGCGGTGCTCCTCATATTGTCAAATCTCGGGTTCAGCCCAAATTATCAGTTAGAGAATCTCTCAATAAAGTTAAAGTGTATTTTAATATATCACTTATTATGTTGAGTTCATATAGTAAAAATTTCGTAAAGCTTTAAATGATTTAGTTCTTTTATTTTTGTACATTCAATTTGAGTATATCTCTATCTATTATAGTCCTTTCTTTTAGTAGTACATTTAATTTAAGGTATTTATGTCATTCGACCTGCATCTTTTTTATGATGTAGATACAAGTGTTCAGGATCATCAACAGGCGTTTTGTTGAGACCACTTTGCGCTTCAGATAACTTTGGTGAGATTTCTTGCATTTCGGAGGATTTCAAATGAGTTGTCGTGTGTCTTTTCCCGATATTTATCCTAGTATTAGAGGTTTCATAGATAGTTAAAGTTAAGGAGTTTCTGAGTATTTTCCTTTTGTTTTGAGATGTTTTGCATCTATATATTTATTATATTGTGTACTTTCAGACATTTGACTTGAGTCTATTTGAGATATTAGATATATGAGTTAAACTCAGCATTTAAAGCTCCTGATTTCTTAAGTTAAGTTTTCTGCAAAATTCATTTGGGGACCAGAAATAATTCTCAAGTGTCGATCATGTCTGAGTTATAGGCTCGAAGCGTGACAATATTAAAATTATTTTGAATTTAAAAATTAATGTTAACAACATTCAATATTTCTGGTATAAGCAAAGAGTAAATAGATAATTATTACCATGTTTAAAAATTTGTTAGAATTTATTTTTTTAAATGGGTATATATATTTGCGTGATACTCTACTAATAATTAAGAGAAGTAATCATAGTATAATAATTGTGATCTAATATTAGTTATAAGATACATTATGATAAAAGAAACAACATTAAGTTCTTCAAATTAATACAATTTAAAATGTTAACGGTCTTAAAACAAACCAAAACACTTAAATTATGTGCCGCTAGGCGCTACATACACATAAAAATCTATCATTCAAATTCAAATCATATGAAGATAACTGTATAAATTTCTATATAGAAAATAATATCCAATAAATATGCCAAAAGTATAAGTCACATAAATCCTATAATATGAGATCGTAAAAGAAGATACATAAATCAGAGGAAGCATAATAGTCAATATCGAACATTTCAACACAATTTTTGTGAAACTAGAACAAATTTAAGCATATAAACTACTCTAATCTAATCTAATCATAGGATGAAAATTGCATAAAGCTAAAAATTTCGAACACAACTATAAAACACATACACAAACTAATTCAAAACTGAATAAGAAAATATAAGGGAGAGATAGAAAGAAGATTACAATTAGAGCGCTTGCTAAATTCGGATCATGAGCTACACTCATTTGAGGGTGACACTCTCAACAAGATTTTCTTCATACTTAGACTCGAACCCAAAACTTCTGATTAAGGATGGAGCAGTTTCACTATTACACCACAATGATGTAGTTATTTTTATGGAAAACTTACCTAACTACACACTTTTTTTTAACCATATTTTATTATTTTCCGTACTGTTTTAAAAATATCAAAAATTCATTCTTTTGCTCTCATCATCCCCTTTTTCGGATACATCAATTTTGAATTATCATAAAGATTCTCCTTCCCCGTTGATACGTATGGATGAAGGTTGATCTTTCAGAATTGAGCTTACTCAATTAGTTCGAGAAGGATACATCTTCTACTTCTAAAATGATTGTGGAAAAAACGCTCAAAAGGGGTATTGCAATGTATCGTCTTTCAATTTATTTTTTTGATACATAACACTCTAAGATTGTTAGTTATTTGATGTTATATATTTGCTTAGTTGTTCTCAATGTATCAAGTTATAAATGTAATATAATCTACTGAATTATGTATTAGTCCCAACATATCATATACATGATTCAAAAACATAATGTTTAGTTGTTCTGAATTTTTCCATGTCTTCGATACTAAAAGTTGTCACATATGGCTCTCCATGTATCAAAAACTTAATTTTACATTTCTTTTTCTTTTTAAGTGTAACAAAAAAGAATCTTCTATATCAGATGTTATGTATCAATATCTTCTCATGTATAAATTTATTGTTTTTATTTTGTGAATCAACACTATCTCATGTATCACCCACAAATAAGCTACAATACTTCACAAACATACTAAGATAGATAAATAGTAATATATCACGTCAACTTTATTAATAAGAAATTATACATTCAAATTAATACCATATGTATCTGATACATATTAATGAATAATGTGTATCACACATATTGTATGCACATTAATGGTTATGATATATTCATACAAATTATTGCTAAATACATATTCTTTGGGAACGATACATTCATACAAACTACATGTATCTAATACTTAATAACTATCAAACAATAATGTATCAATCTAAAACCAGGCACTTTACGGGCAATCTTTACTTCTCTAATGTATTTGGTAGGTTGATTTGAGATTGACAAAAAAATCTTTTATCAAATAATAATTTTATCACTTTGTATCGTTCAGATCTCACCTCACTTTTTCAAATTTTTGAATGTTTTAACAAAATTGAAAGAGTTTTGGACGATTTGGGATTTCATCCGTCTCGAAAAAATGATTTCTGAATTTTTAGAAAATCGAGACATTCATGATGTATCTTCTCCAAGTGAGAATTTTAAATGAAAATTGAAAGAATATTGAATGATTTGAGAAACTTGAAATTTAAATCTAGGGTAGATGATTATGAAACATCAAGCAGATATCGTACTGCTTTCGACAAAAGACATTGAATAGTCTTTCACTGCTAATGAAACAAAAGACATTGAATTGTCTTTCACTGCTAATGAAGGATTTGAGATTCACAAAAGAAATTATTTTTTCAACAATTATTCTATCACTTTTGTATCGTTCATAATTTGCATCGCTTTTTTAAATTCATGAATGTCTCAACAAAATAAGTACATTCATCATTAACCAGATAATTTTTTCATTTTCTTTAAATTTGGGGGACTTGGAAGAGAAGTGAGAGAAGAAAATTTGAATTTTGAATGGTTTGAAGTTGTATATAATTTTGGAGAGATTAAGATCAACGTGATTTGTGGATTTGATATTAATGCTTATGATTTGTTTCCTTTTTAATTGTAACAGAACAATTAATTAATGTATCAATTGTTATGTTTCATGCATATTGGGATGTATCCCGATTACTCATATTTTAGGGGATTTTTATAAATTAGAAAAGAGTAGAGATAAAGATGTAATCTATTTTCTCATAGGATTTTTATTTCTACATGCAATGCAATAATCCCTATACTCCTTTGATATTAATTTTAAATTAGTAGAGTAGTTTGTTTTAGTGAAACTAAAGTAGTGACCAAAAATAGTAGCATTGTTTTGATTTACAAAATTGGAAATCATGTTAATTCTCTAGTATTGAAAACAGTATACATCAAAAACTCCTATTGGAAGACAAATTTAGAAATGAAATAGAAGAAGAATGGCTCTCCTACTTACATTATTCTTTTCAAACTAGTTAATCAAGAAAGAAATTACATGCTCTTTTAATTTGAGTAGAAATTACAAATATTTGCTTCAACTTTTAATTTCTGACGACAACTAAAACACATACAAGACAAAAAGGATTGAACCATCCAAGAAGTTTGTAATACTTAGAACTATTTACAGGATGGATGTATATCAACAACAACATACGGTAAGGTGTACGTAGATCTTACCACTAGTACATAGGCTATGTCCAATGACTTCATATAGAATAAATGCAGCAATATTGGACCTCATGCTACCACTGGATGCCTGTGATGCTGATCTTGTTGTGCACAACTAACAGAACTTTCCACAGCGAGGCCTTGAGCTCCGAAACAGAAGTACTGATTCATTAACTTCATGTTGAAGGAGCCATGTTTATGTGATAGTTTCGACTTTTCCCTACTGTTTGACATTTTTAAGCTAGAGGATCCTCCGCTTGCATTGCCAATATCCAGTCTCTTCTCTTTGTTGACAACCACTGGAGATGACCAGGAAGATTCAGAATAACTCGATGGTGATCCATAAGATGACTGTGGTGTCATTTGGATAACACCATGCATCAGCCCGGCTGCATATTTCTTTTTGGTGGATGGACTTGGAAGACTGTTTTGGACAGGGAGCACTCTTTTGTTGTTTGGAAATGATGACATCCTCGAGAATCTTTGCCGAAGAGGAATTGGCTGTTGTCCGAAGCCAGAATACAGTCTGTAAGATTCTACAGACATATTGTCTTCTAAGCCTCTGGTTTCTTCTTTTCGTTCTTTCTTCCTTTTCCATCGTAGAAGAAACTTTAAGCGTCTAGCAGCACTGTTAACTGAGCTTAGCTTGTTTGATGAGTTCGACCCTGCAGCAGAATGGCAAGGGCTCGGTTCACCCCAGCACGAAGCAATTTCTGTGCTTGCACAATCACTATTGGCATCAGAAGCATTATCAATGCCAGCATACAGAAATATTTCAGCGTCGGGGATCCTAAAAGAGGCACCAGGACTACCTCCAATACCTTGCATCTTCAGGTGGGAAGCTAGGACAGTTCTTGTCATATGGTCTTGGCAATTCGAAATTCCTCCAGCTGAAATGAGGCGCTTAATCAATATCTCAGAAGATGCAGATTGCGGGCGTAGCTTGAGAAGATCCAGTGGAGTATTTCCATCAGCATCGCGGATATTTAAATTTATTGAAAATGCAGTCATAAGGAGTTCCACAACATCAGTCTGAATGTTCTCAATTACAGCCAAGTGAAGAGCAGTTCGACCATCATTGTTCCTGATGTTGATAATGTCTTCAATCTCTATAATTTTTCCCCGTACCAACTGTTTCATTAACTCCATTTGTCGATCCAGCCTGTGGAAACTTGGGGTCCGAAAGCCAGCTACAGCCATGTGAAGGAACGTGTCTCCGTAATTGTTTCTCAATGTGGTAGATGAAGGAGAGACAGATATAAGAACTTTCACCACTGCTAAGTAACCCCTATAAGCAGCTACATGGAGTGCAGTGTTTCCTTGGTTGTCTCTGGAGTTGATAAGGTCATACCTTTCCATTAAGCTCTTAACAACCTGCAAAGTAGTAACTTAGATTAAATTCAATTCAACCATCAAAAGTAATAAAACTCCGGCAGTTCTGGACAACATCAAATTAAAGCTAACGATTACGGAAAGGCAATGCTCAAACTAGACAGCTAACAGTCAGTGAAATATCAACTATTCACACGAAATAGCTAAACCAAGCAAATAATGCAAGTGCGTTTTGATACCAAACTGGTATTAGAGTATGAAAAAAAGGGAGTATCTTGAACCAAAGAAGTCTTGCAAACTTGTTTAGATGCTTATCTTTAAGGAAGTGCTGACAAGGGATGTAAATGACCCCGTTTCAGTCAGGGCAGATTATATCACAGCGGCAGCAAATAAAGGCGCAGATATGGTTGACAATCTTTGAATTTCTGAAAAATGTTCCATCTTTCTAAACTGACTTAAAAGGACAATTGGAAGCCCAACCTTATTGGATGAAAAGTATGCGTGTTATAACTATCATATTTTCTTTTCGGGGAAAAAAATGGTTTATCACTTTGATTTCTCATTTTGTGGAGTAGGACATTGCAGAGACTGTACAGTACAGACCAACTGCATGAAGAAACAAAGGTGAACAATGATAAACTGAGATCCCAAACTTTTGGACAACAAAGAGTTAAGTAGTATCCTGTCAACCATCGGAAGACGATAAAGAGCTTCGCTTGGTATACTGAAGTGAGAATTGCACACGATTCATAATGTCCCATGTTTCCACAATATCCTACAATATAACCTTAATAAGTCAGCTCGTGCTAGTCAAAGCAACAACTTTTTAGACAGCCCTTAAGATTGGAACATGTCAATGATGACTTCACTTTTCACTCCTTCAACGTTTTGATTTCTTAAAACAGTACGCCTTGAACTAAGCAAAACACGGTTATAGACACTGTTTAGTTTATAGTAAGAGGATCAGAAAAGAGCTACATAGAGCCAGGTTCATTTAAAAGGCATACTCCATGCTTAACATCTGACACATTCTTCGATTTAATTTCTTCAGCAGTTGAGATACAACAGAAAAGAAAATTACCCAAAATAATTTACTAGGATATGAACAGTTCATTTCTCTGTGAATATGATCTACTACACATCAAACTGATAAATCACAATTTTGACTTAAAAGTTCTTCATCTAATAAAGCACCTTTTAGAAATGGTAACAGCTAGAAGGACACAGGACATAGAGGCTTCTTCAATACAAATACATAAACAGTGGAGGGTGAGAAAAAATCAAGGAGAAATAACAAATGTACAATAATTGAAGCAAGACTCAAACTCAATTCGACACTCTATGGTCGGCTATATAATCCTCTACATCTATCCAGGTCTATTTGAGTCACACTCATTCCAAAGAACAACAACATCGACTACGCCTCAAATCCAAGCAAGTTAGTATCGGCTATATGAATCCTCGCAATCCATGACACACCGCTTGAGCTCATATCAGTTTCGATCTTTTTTATTCTTCTTACATTGAGGGTGAGGGAAGGGGAAATGGAGAGAGGATTACAAGGTGGGGAATCGAACCCTAAGTTCACGTAACCAACCAACTAAGCTACTAAGATTACCCACCATATCAGTCTCTATCATTCCAACAGTCGGTAATATTTCTGTAAATAGAAAATTTTCAAGATTAAAGATATAGAAAGGCAAACTGTAGAGCTCACCTCAACCTGTCCTCTACCAGAAGCAGAATGCAAGAGAGTAGATCCTTGAGCATCTCTATAAACCAAAACATCAGAGCAATTTCCAAGAATCTCTCTCAACATCTCCACATTTCCCCCTCTAGCAGCAGAATGAACTGCCCTATTCATCAATTCCAACTGAAAAGTGGAAGAAACCTCTTCTGCTGATTCCCCTTTACTACTCTCAAGTAACAGCCTAAAAACTTGAGAATTTTTACTCCTAGCAGCTGCATAAAACATATCAGTAACACCATACTCACCTTCACCAAACACCAAAAAAGGGTCTCTTTCCAATAACTGTTTAACAAACTCCACATCCCCAGCTGAAGCAGCAGTATAAAGAAGCCAACCACCATATCCAGCTCTAATCAAAGAATTATGTCCTTTCTTTGTTTCACCTTCAAGGAGAAGTTTCTTAGCAACCTCAGACCTACATTTTGCAACATCATCAAACTGTTCTTCATCATCCCAAACACTCTCAAGCCTTCTTATTCTACGTAAAGATGTAAGCTTTATGAGTAAATTAGTGTCTAAGTGAAGTAACTCCCTCACTAGATCATAATGACCATTTGCTGCTGCCCAATCAATAGGAGAAGCAAACCACCATTGATCCCCATTACTTTCCCATCTCAAAGGAAAATAACTTGGAGGCATTTTGTAAACAAAGTAAAGCACTCAACTTTCAACTCTTAACAAACCAAGAAAACCAAAAAGATCCAAACTTTATGACAATTAAGCAAACCCCATTTTCAGACTTTCTAGGAAATCCAAGAAAATCACAAAAATCACACAGTTGGGTAAATTACAGAAAGTGTAAAAAGGAAAAAGATTAAAAGGGCATCTTACAGAAAGAGAATAATAATCATGCACAAAAAGAGATGTGAATATTGGGATCTAAAGTTTAGAATTTTTTCAAGAAATTGTGAAACTAGAGAGAAAAAAGGTGCCAGCTTTATGGTTTGTTTGTAGATAATAACAAAAGGAACAAAGCCACATGATTTTTGATGGGGTCAGTGGATCACACAAGAAAAAAAAGATAAATTTTGGAGAAGAGAAAGGAAAGACAGAGGAAAGTTTCAATAGTATTTTATAAAGATTCTTATGAGACATAATTAATAGAATAGTACTAAGATCATTTAATAACATGACAATTGAGGACATTCATAATTCTATCCATCGATGATTAAGTGATAAGTATTTTTTATTTTTAATTAAATGTCTAAAATTTAAATTTGAATATCTGAAATATAGAATCGTTTTTATTAAAGAACGCTTATTTCAAGATGCAAATTAGATGTAATCATACTTCAATACTGAAGGTAAAATATTTAATCGAACTTGAATATGAATATTTATTTTTTTATTTTTAATTTGAAGTTTCGAGTTTGAATTTAAATATCTGGAATATATAATCGTTTTTGTCAAAGAACATTTTATTCCAAAATGCAAATTAAATGTAATCATATGAATGTTGAATGTTAAAAGAAAAATATTTAACCAAATTTTAATATGAATATTGAATAGCGTGGGGGGAAACAAATAATGTTATGTGCAATGTTTATTGGGATTTCTATATTTGTCTTTCTTTTTTGTGGATATAAATTTTCTTTATTTAAGTGCCACCATTGGAACAAGTCACAGCTTCTTGTATACTTTTATAATAAATATGGTATATATCTTTTTCCCTGTCAATTTCAATCGTTGGACATTAATGTTATTCCACAATATATGATATTTTAGGAAAATAATAAGTTCTATTTTTTAAAAATCTATTACTTGTATTGTTTTATTTTGTTTATTTGATTTTGATTTAATATAGAATTTAAGAAAGTATATAAGATTGATCTTTGATTCTTGTGTATTGAATTAAATATATGTAGAATATATTTAAATATTTTTTACTTTTGTGATTTTAAGTAATTTATTTATTTTTCTTTTTAGTCCGTTTAAAAAAAATATTTTTTTGATAACTTTTTATCTTCCGTTTAAAGTTTACAAGATTCAGAAAAAAAATAAAATTCTTAAACATTAATGTATTAAGTTAAAATTAGACATACAAATTAAAATGATGAAAAATTATGTATAGATCGAAAGGAGTAATTTAATATGTTTTTAAACATTTGAAATACAATCAAATCTCTCTTTTAACATATATCCTCTATGATAATAGAATACTACACATTCATATTTTATAGGGAATTAATCTTTCATATTATGTTATGTTAATATTAGTATAATATATTTATGAGTCAAACCATATGGTATTTTTCTTGATGAATTGTTCAAAAGAATACTAAAATTTAGTAATATTTCTTGCTTCATGCCGTGTAATGCTATATATAAGTTGTCTACAATTTTAAATAATATTGCATGATTCGATATTAACTAAGTTGACATTAACTCTTTCGTCTTCAACGAAAAAATTAAATGTTTATATATAATTTAAATTATATTATAGTTTACAAGTTCAATCTAATAACCTTTTGCCACAACCTCCAATAATTATATAAAAAATAAAAAATAAAAAAAAATTAGGCAATTACTCATGATCTCATATATATGTGTGGAGTGTTACGTTTTTAGACTTATTCAAAATTGTGAAGTTCACATTTAACTAAAAATATACATAATTTTATTTCTTCTTTCACGTATCTTTTTTTTTTTTTGGGTGGTTTATAATATTTATCCAATACCAAAATTGAAGGTCAATAATTAGTGGTGGTAAATTAAAAGTTCAATCTTATCATAAGTATCTCCACTCTTTTCTTTTCTCATCTTATTCTCATTCCAAAAATAAATAAATATTTTATGGCTCAATCATGTTAAAGAAAAAATCTTTTAGTCATAGGAAAGATATCTATAATATTTGAGAAATAAAGATAGATAATCTATCACAAAAATTCAAATAAATTGATCATATAATTTTCTCTCAATAAATTAAAGGGAAAAAAGGTTTGATATATTTTTTTAATATTTGTTATTTAGATCGAATATACCTTTTGATATGCGAGTCACGCATGTATATTCTATTGTTACACAATTGACTTATATATATATCTTTTTTCTCTAACGCAATTGAAAAAATAATTTTAACTTAATTTTTTATTTTTTTAATTAAGAAATCCATGTAGAGATATTTGATCGTCCTCACATGTATTTTTTTTTATTCAATGCTAGTTTAAATTTATTATTTGGATCGTCAATTTTTTTTTTTTGTAAAAGTTATTATTACAAAAAATAAAATTACAATATAGCCGAAAAATAAATTGTTTTAATTTTTTTTTTTTGATTCAGGCTTCTGTTTTTTTGTCTTTTATTTTCACATTAAAGAAAAAAAGAATAAAATTGAATAAGAATAAGAAACTCAAATTTATAACAATAAAAGAAATAAAAAAATAATTCATGTGCGAACAAAGATTGAATATGCTCTTGAACATTGCTTGAAGGATTACACATATCCCTACATGAAATTTTTAAATAAAAAAATCAAAAAGATATTTTTTTTTATTCAAATGAAAAAGAATATATTTGAGTCACTTTAAAATGGTAAAGGTATATATGTAAGCCACTTTTATAATGACACGAGTATATGTAAGCTACTTTTATAACGAAAGATATATCAGCTCTTAAATAATAAAATTGAAGGATATATTTAATCATTTTTCATAAATTAATTTCAAAATGTATAAAATATTCGCAATACATTTCTTCTCTCTTGCTTTATGATTTTACTTTTCCCATTTTTCATTTGGCAGTCCTTAATTAATGAAAATCATGTGTTTAGTTCTCCCTTCCTCATTTAATCATTTATTAATATTAATTACTCCCTCCATTTCATAACTTAGAGTGTGTTTGGTATGAAGGAAAATGTTTTTCAATTTTCTCATGTTTGGTTAGGACAAAAGTTTTAAAAAATATTTTTCAAATCAACTCATTCTCCTCAAAATTAAGAAAAATTATTTTTCTTCAAAAATTAAGGAAAACATTTTCCAAAACTCCCCAAAATTTTAAATTACATTTTTTTTTTGAAAAACATCAATTTTAAAAAAATATTTTCAATTTCAAAATTTTATTTTTTTACCCGATCCCTGACCCCCACCCACCCACCACCGGCCAGCCCCCTCCCCAACCCCAACCCCTCCCCAAAAAATTAATTTTGCTTTTTAAAAATATTTTCAACTTTCAAAATTTATTTTTAAACTCCTAACCTCCCTCCCTCCCCTGATCAGCCCCCTACCAGCCCCCCCAACCCCAACCGCCAAAAAAATTAATTTTATTTTTTAAAAATACTATCAACTTTAAATTTTTATTTTTTCACTCCTACCCCCCTCCCCCTGCCCCCACCCACTACCCCCACCCCCCACCCCCATCCCAAAAAAATAATAATTTTGATTTTAAAAATATTTTCAATTTCATAAATTATTTTTTACTCTAGTAAAAATAAAAGATGTCTCTCAAAAACATTTTTCATTCATAAATCAAACACTAAAAATCATTTTCGAAAAATATTTTCTACTCACCAACCAAACATGAGAAAATAAGTCCAGAATCTACTTATTTTCCAGGAAAATGTTTTCCAGGAAAATACTTGTTTTCCATGAAAAATATTTTTCTCCATACCAAACACACCCTTAATCTTTGAGCCTTTTTTTTTCTCAAATTAACTTAAGTTTCCAATTTTCAAGATTATTTTTGAAATATTCTTTTAATTTTATCCTTTAAGTTGGTATTGAAATTAGTTATTATAATTAATGTTTAGTTATTTTGACAATAATTAATAAGGGTAAAAATAAAAAATTATGTTTAAATTATGTCTTAATCTACTTTTCTTAAAGGGTGTGAAACACTTCAAAACTTAAGTTATTATGAAACAGAGGGAGTATAATTAATGTTTAGTTATTTTTGACAATAATTAATAAGGATAAAAATAAAAAATTATGTTTAATTTATGTCATAACCTATTTTTCTCAAAGAATGTGAAACACCTCAAAACTTAAGTTAATATGGAACGGCAGGGGCGGAGCTACATTGCATTAAAGAGTGGGTTCGGTGGAAAATTATATTATCTATACATGGTTAAAATAAGTTTATATGTATATATAATAGATGTCGAATCCCCTTCGGCTATCTATTTTTTAAAATATAAACCCCTTATTGAAAATTTTGACTCCGCCTCTGAAAACGCGAGAGTAATTATCATTAACAGAAGCATGAAAAAGCTATTCTGTCCAAACTTATATTGAGACCAATTATTTATTTAAAAAGCATCTTTATTTGGACATATTTCATTCATACAAAGTTATATTTTCTTGTTACAGGAACGAATATTTATTTTAGACTAAAGTCAGACAAGACAGATAATAATAATAATGATAAATAAATGTCCACCGACAACTACTCTTAACTTCCAAAACTTTTTTTTAAGTCTTATACATGATATATGTATTTTGAAGTTCAATAAATATAATGTAATCTATGCTAGAAAAAAAAAATAGAAAGTAAGAATATTTTTTTGAATATTTTTTTCGAATTCAATTTTTAACTTAAATATGAAAATGTATTCACTATGCAATATCTAACCATGCTCTTTAATAGATTCAATTTCAAGCATGAAAAGAGGGATAACAAATTAATTTATATGGATTTTCTGATAAGATTATAAAATTATCACAATAAACACATTACTGTAAAATTAAAGGAAATAAATACAAGACCTATTCTGCTATTTTTTCTCTTCGATATTCTCAATATATGGTACTAACTACTATCTATTTATTTTTATTATTTATTGGGAAAGTAAGCAGAACATGGCAAATGGCCCAACTAAACAAAGTTTTGGTACTTGGGTGTGAGTTTGACATAAAATTTAATTTGATATGATATCAGAGCAGATAAAGGTTTTGGGATCGAATTTAATCATTATTTATATTAATTTTTTTTTTTAAATGCTAGACTCATGTAAAAGAATCAGGCTCCGTTCACAGAAAACATGTTGATAATATGATTAACTATTAAAAAATGTGTTCTCTCTAACCGTTTAAGCTTTTACATGAAATATCACATATTTTAATAGTTTATTTTAGTAAATCAAAGAGAAATATTTTTTCCACTTATATCCTTATGACCTTGTCATTAACTTAAAAAGTAATTATTTCTCAAACTACTTGTAATATTTGTAGTCAAAACTTGAGAATTTTCAAAGTACAATTAATAAGAAATAATTTAATTAAAATACTTAATTAGTTAACTCATTCCTTCTTAAAATAAGTCATAATGTTAGTGTGGATATAAAACATACCACTAAGCATAAAATAAATATTTTAAAATAAATATTTTAAAATTAAATTGTTATTAAATATATAAAAAGGTGTCATTGTGTTTTAAACGGACTAAAAAAATTGTTATATAAATTGAATTTTTTTTAATAGTTAATTATTATTATTATTATTATTATTATTATTATTATTATTAAAAAGGTTATCATCACATTCTTGTAATGTAAACCAGTGGTTCAACTATCTAACTACTACTACTACTCATTATCTGGTTTTTGTCACAAAAATAATAAATAAGACATGTTTCAAATAACGTGTTGTAATTTTGCCAGATGAAATATATCACAAGTAACATCAATGACACTGTATATCAAGTTTTTAAATATTTTTATAAGAAAAAAGTATGAGAGTTTTGTATGTTATTGTATATCGTTTTATGTTTAATATTTATAATGTAAGTTCTGAACTGTATTTTTACAATACAAGTCATATAATTGTAAATATTTCGCTATACTAATCACAAAATTTCAGACAAACGATACTATTATAACAAGATTTAACTGTATATATTGATCATTAGATCCGGCCAATTAACGCAAGACAATCATAACGATTAAAACAATGTTTAGATTAGATGTTGAAACCAGATTTAACATTTTAATATTTTTCTAAATTTCTTTGTCCCCAAGCTGGTTATAGACATTGAAAGATTCTCAAGCAATTTTGTTGCAAAATTATAGTCATGAATGTTGATTGTTTAACTCATGACTCCTCAAACTTGAGCTAAACGCAACGAAATGAACTAGTGCCAATATTTTATGCATCAAACCACATTTGATTTGTCCGAGCCTTATAAGGAGACAACGTATCTTAGTAACCATCAATATAGACTTCTTTCATTCTTCAACACTCCAACTCACAATTCAGAGTTGAACATTTTGAGTTTGGGCGCTCAACATCCGGTTAGATGGACATGTAAAATTAGATTTTGAAGCTAACTCGCACCCAAAAAACTAGGTCAATAATAGAAAGATTGTTCAAGCGTTGTTAAAAAGAGACCGGTCATTCTACTTTTTCATTCTTCAACAATTTTGAAGTTGAAAGATAAAGATAGGAATGAAATAAAGTAGATATCTGAAAAATGTTTAGGAAACTAGCATTAGATTCCAACACAAGCATTTCTTGGATGAAGATATTTAGGTGGTGGAAAATATATGATACCAGATAGAATAGGACAGACCAATAAAAAAAAAATCTCTCAATATGCTAAAGAATGCAATATAAAGTCTTGGTCAAATGTAATTATTTTTAGTTACACATAACTGTGTTCACACACTCATATTAATATTCACATTTTTGCAACACTCATCTTTGAGTTAAAGGTTTCAACATTCATCCTCATAAAAGAACTATTCACAAAAATGTGCCTCAACTTTAAATCATACAAAATAGTTAAATATGAATAAGGAATGGACATTAATTTTTCTTTATATAATAATGCTAGTTGAACTACTGTTGTGCAAATAGCCCCACATAATTGTGGGTTGCATAAAACAGTTTGGGAAGCATGGTCCCAAAGCTTGTTTTTGGATCACGGAAGTAGGAACAGTTTTACTTGACATTTAACTTTACTCAGTATCTTCTTTGTCACGTGGTGCTGTATCCCAACAAACACATGCATATCTACAAGCAGTGACAAAGAGGCATGTGGCTTAGTCGTAAATGAAGTGAATGAAAATCACGGTAGATCAAGGTTTTAAATTTCAACAGAGACGAATATGGCATGTAGTTATACCCATCTACCTAACCCTTAGTGGGTAGAGTAATTTGGTGAGACATAACAAGTATTCGATGAAATAGGCAATCTAGTAAGTTGGCCCAAAACACCACGATTATGATAAAACGAAAAAAAAAATCTGCAATTTCAAGATCACCATCCAAGTGTTTTGGATTCTCCAGTGCACATAAACCAAATCTGCATTTATTTGAAGCCATTTTATCCTTCTCAAGAAATGTATAAAGTAGTAAGTGTACCAGTTCTTTATTGCAGATTGAAGAAGAGCAAAGGCTGGCAAAGTAATTTCAGAGCGAGTGAGCAACTCAAGCGTAGGGGGCAATGGACAATCCACCAATGCCACATATCATCTGGAAAAGGGTTAATCTGCTAAGCATCAACTTGGAATTTCAATAATCTTAAAATTAAGTATATATCTAGACATTCTCAATATCACTCAACTTCACAAGCCTACATAAAGAAAAGAAAAACTTGGATTGTGAGCAATGAACTAGAACCTGGCATGGAGTTTTGTAACATTAGCCTAAGCAGTTAGTCTTTTGAAGCACCAGTGGACTCCTGTGAACTGCTCCAACAGTGGCCTTGCGAACCGAAAGATAATCCTGGTGTATTCAGCAGCTAAGCAACATGATAATACTTGAGCAGAAGTGTGTGATGTAATGTAACTATTTATATCTATCAATGTCATCACCCCTGAAGGAATAACAGATATAACAAATTACAGATACTGTAATTTATTTTTCCCGCTAAAGTCATGTTTGAGGGACGTTGAGAGGTTAATCACCTGATACTCACTTTATCGATATTTAAACAAGATTCAGACACAAATTAAAGGTCAGTTACGATGAACCATAGAAAACTCTATTCAGGTCATTTATTACATCAAGAAGCAAGTCTTATTACTGACGCAATGGATTGCTATTTGAAAATTCTTTCAGCATAAAAATAGCTACTTTAAGAACATGAACTATATATAAGTTAGGGTTTAAGAATAAACACTGTACATATCCTGCATGTTTCATGTTTCGCTGGCAGATATAAGAAATATACTCTTTTGAAGTAGCTGCTCAACTTGTTGTATTTCTTGATGTCAGTTTGTGATTCTGTACTATACAATGCCACATTAACATTGGCAGATTGAATTGGTCATTCCTTCCTTTTAGAGGATTTAAACTAGATGTACTATCACATGTGCAAGCTTTTAGGTTAACCCCCTTGGATGATCTTCGCGAGAATTCTGCCACCAGATTTGAAAATGCAGAAGAACTGTTCTTCAATAACTGGAATCAAACTCGAGAATTTTTTCTGCATCAAACAAGACAGATTTTATCAGGCAATAGAATCCATTGTTTGCACTATATTCTGCCACTACTAATGACATGCAGTTGTATACAAGTTGCTGATATGTTAATCATTCGAACTGTTAACTAATGTTATGCTATTTTTTTTGTGAGTGCGCTTGAGGTGCTATCGTGCTAGTGCTAGGTCATGTATCTTTACCTTCAACAAGAACTAAAACAAGATCATTATCAATGACGGTGGATATCCAATGTGCAACTGTTCTAACTATACATCCATTTGTTTCTTCTCTTATAGTTTTCTGAATGACATTGTCCGTCGCTGTATCCACTGAAGCAGTAGCTTCATCAAGTACCAATATTCACCTTTTCAGTAGCAACACCCTAGCTAGGCACACAATCTGCCTTTGACCCACACTCAAGTTTCCTCCGTCTTCTGCGACTGCAACATAAAATTCTTGATCATTAATTTGAAGATCATTTTTTCCCTTTCCAGATATTGTGTATTTTGAATATAAAGGTGGGTCCAGACAACAGAATCTAGTATTTGTACCTGGTGCATCAAGAAGCCTCTTAGATCCTGCTTTACCATATCAGCTAGATGACATTTTTGCAAGACCTGAAATATGAAATCATTCTTATAGTAAGTTCAAAGTCATGTGAGATTGCTCAAAATACAAAATAGTATATCTTAGTAAGTAAAAAGATCGCAAAATGTTTTGAGGTTGGAAACAATGTTTGAAGAAAAAGATGCTCAAAGGAATAAGTACATAAATTTCTTCAATAATTGAATTATTTATAATGTTTTCACTTGTTAAACCTAAACCTAGTCTCACCGGAATACTTGGGATGGCCATGACAGCAGGCAGCCAGCTACAACCGGTGGCTGGTTTTCCTTCCATGAACAATTACATAGCAGCCCTTCATAATACTACAAACCCAGAAAAATTAGAACGCATTGTGCTAAAACCTACCAAGTATTTGCACGGAGAACCCACCATCACATGGACAAAGAAAGAATTTGATCGATTTTGTATGAAGCAAAATTTACAATATGCAGTAGTGGCAAAATTTTCATACGATAGACCTGACTTTCAGTCGCTGAGGAAGAATATGTCAACATAGTTGGAGATCAAAGGAGCATGCAACATCAGATATCTTGAAGATCGTCTTGATTAGATTAACTTTACTAGAAGACTATGCTGCATTAACGTCTAGAGCGTGGGAGTTACATGTTCAAAATAGGTATTTTCCTATAAGATTCCAAAAGTGGGATCCGTGGTTTAATATGATCACTTTCTAAAATATTGTACTCATTGTAGACTACAGGGTCATGATATGACAGGGTGTTGGAATATTCACTCTGAATTTAGACCAAAGAAGGAGAGTAAAGAGACAAAGGAGAATAAAGTACAGAATGAAAACAAGGCTAATGCAGGTGGGCAACAACTTAATACACCTCCAAAAGATAAAGGGAAAGAAAAGAAAGTTGAGGAACCAAAAAAGCCACCATCATAGACCATGAAAATTGGCAGAACCGGAGGGATAATAACTGAGCAAAAGCAATGGCGGGTGATACAATATAAAAAGAATAGAGATAACAGTAAATATATTCATGGGG
The DNA here is from genome assembly GCA_016801875.1 of Solanum sitiens. Taxonomy (NCBI): domain Eukaryota; kingdom Viridiplantae; phylum Streptophyta; class Magnoliopsida; order Solanales; family Solanaceae; genus Solanum; species Solanum sitiens. The sequence continues at coordinate 1,813,715 of JABWTJ010000226.1, forward strand.
AAAGGGTACAAAAGAATAGCAAAACACAGATAACCATGACAATGAAGAAATCAGGAGAAGGTTCGACATAGCTTAAGAAAAATTAGAAGCATCCAATACAAACTAAGAACTATGACTCCTGCAAAGTATATTTTCAGCTGATACTTGTTTAATGTGTAGTATTAGAGTCTTCGGGTGCTCATTCTATTGAACAAAAATTAGTTGAACAAAGTATGATGTAAAAAGACACAAAGGAAAATGGATGGCGTACATCTAAAATCGAAGCTACAAGGAATGGAACAACAAATAAAAGGAAATCTAGTTTCAACTTACCAGGATGAGGTCAGAGGCATCTAAAAATTCCAACTGGTGAGTGGCATAAACAACTATTTTTTCATGTAGAAGTTGGATTAAGCATTTCTGTAATATGATGGAGGTTGTTGCACATCAATAACAGCAACAAGATTACTGAAATGAATTCTACAAAAGTAGGATGTAGTACTTGCCTTGAACATATGAGCTCCAGTTTGTGCACCAACACCACTGCAAGGGTCATCTAGCAGTTAAATGTCTGATCACTATGAATAGCTCAGGCCAACTGAGTTCTTTGTTTTTGTCCACCACTTAAGTTCATTCGTACTCCTACCAAATTTAGATCTCCGTTAGCCCACATCTCAAAGTCACGCTTCAAAGCACATTGTTCCAAGAGCTATGTACCAAACCAGAGCAATCACTGCAACCACTAATCCAAGATTTCAGTGTTATGCCAGATCAAGAATCAACATTTCAAATTCAACAATCTGTTGAAAGCTGCAGGCACGCAAGAACAGAAACTTGTTACTTGGTATATGAATCATCAAATTAGTTCCCATGAAATGTTCATGCGGCCTTCATTTTCTTCATGAACAATTCAATCTTATCGGCAGCCTCATACATATTCTTTTGTTTAATTTCCTGCAGCAGAACACTGCATGTCTTGTATCGAGGAGTAATCTCTTGGCGGACCATATCCTCAAAAATAAGATACGCCCATTCACATTTATTTGCTCTGCATAAACCATGGATAAGAAGTGCATAACTTGATAGGTCAAGACTTAGATGATGCTTATTGACAATGTCATTCAACAATTTTTTCAGGAACTCATCCGTCTTTCCAACTTTAAAGGACAACTTGAGAAGCGGAAAGTATGACTGTACATCAGGTTTACAAAATGGTGAACTTTCCAGATCCCTTAAAAATTCTTCCGCACTTTCCTCTTGCAAATGATGGCAAAACATGGCAATTATAGTATTGTAAGTCGATGTATTGGGTTGAACACCATTTCTGGGCATTTCAACCTTCAAAACACGAGTAGCTTCTTGTAGTCGGTGTGACATGCCTAAAGTATGAATCAGAGCATTGTAAAAAAGTGTATCAGGTTTACAGCCAATTGATTTCATCCTCTCAGCAATCTTAAGGGCTTCCTCAAATGCCCCAGACTTTGTCAAGAAACACATGATGGTGGTGAAAGTAACAACATTTGGTACACATCCTTCTCCTTGCATTTCATCAAGTAGCTCATAGACCTTCTGGAAGTTAAATTGCTGGCAGTATGACTTGATGATGGTTGAGTAGCTGATGACGCAAGGACAACAACCGCTGCCTTTCATCTCCTGAATTGTCCAGTACGCTTCTTCTACCCGATTAACTTTGCACCAACCATGAATAAAAATGTTAAATGTGTTCGCATTTGGTGGGATATGCAACTTGAGCTCGTAGAAGATTTCACGCGCCTGTTGGACTCTATTTTCTTTGCACAGAGTGTCAAGTAACAAATTCATTGACTCTGTATTCTTCTCCAAACCAAATTTTCCCAACTCATCAAATGTCCTCACTGCTTCTTTCCATTCTCGTGCACCTGCAAACCTTCTCATAACTTTTGCTATTGTATTAAGAGAAATAAGATGGTCTGCATGCATTTCATCTAACAATGAACGCATCTTTTCCATTTTCTTCATCTTTCCCAGTATATCCACCAACTTATCGTACAATTCCGGTGAGGGCTTATAGTTGGGACGTGATTGTGCCCATCTAAAAGCACCAAGTGCAGACTTCCAATCATCTTTGAATCGATAAAGAACCCTATTAACAAAGTTGTCAGTGATCTGTAAGGAATCACAAGCCGGGTCAGAAAGCAAAGATTGGAGAACCTCATCTTCACTAGTTCCAGGACTTATTCTATCAAGTACAATATTAACATCAGCATCACTTTCCAAGTTCACACATTTCTGCTGCTCACCAGGAATTCTATCACCAACAAACTGAGGACTTTCACAACAAAAATCACTAGACAAGGTGGAAAAGTGGTTAAACCAACTTGTACAGGCTACATTGGAACTGTTACAAACCCGAAATGGGTGAAAAACCGAAAAGTGTGTAGAGGTTAGTTTTCTAATATAGAAGTTCATGAGAATAGTATCAGTACCACACAACAAAACAATAATAACAACTATGACTTAAACCCAAACTAGTTGGTGCCGGCCAATAACAAACACGGCATGTAAGTATTTATCGTTCCTGCATTTACACATTGTAAATAAAATCAGCAATTTAACAGTTATACTAATAGCAAAGGAGATAAAATTATTAGAACTTAGAAGAAAATAAACATATTTTAGCATCATTTCCTTCCAAATTTAAGATCTAATTCAATCAAAGTGGATTTTCCGTAAAATTTCAGCATATGCATTAGAATGAACTTGAAATAAGAAATCCAGAGAGGATAATTACATTGATTTGCTGTTTCTCGAATCAAAACAAACTGAACCTCATTAAGAAGTGATAAAAAAAAACACAACGGAGCATATTTGCCGGCGAACTACCTGTGGTTCCGATCCTTGTTGCCGGATGTTTAGCAACTTTGCACCGGGAATTGCTGCAGTTTTGGGCAGGTTAAACTACTACCGGCGGCTAACAGGCTCTTCTTGGGCCCTTTTCTTCATTTTTCCTCTCTTCTTTGAACAGCCTAAATTTCATCGGCCCATTTACGTCTTCATAATTTGCATAAATATTTTTTTTTTTTGTCTAGTCTTTAATTTTTGTCGTTAAAATTGATGGTTTTTAATTTTCATTCTTCAAAATTAAAACATAAGTTAAGTCTACATGAGTTCAGTGGCACAAGTTATGCCCCACAATATAAGTTTACGGTACGAGTTATACCCAAAAATAATTGCAAAGACACAAATTATGTCGGAAGACAAAAGGAATTAAGCTTTTGGGAAATTTTTGACCAAGCTAAGTCATTATATAAAATAATTTATCAAAATAATACACTTTTTAAAATTTTTATAAAATTACTATAAACGTATTTCACAATAACATTTTAGGTTATATTTCATTTTTAAAAACTAATAGCGTTAGGTTGATATACGTTAGTTTTACTCCTAAAACGTTATTTTGACTTAATTAAGCAGTGAGATGTAAGAACAGTAAGATAAAATGATCGGGTATAAACTATGAACCTAACCAAAGCAAACGCTGGTGCAACTATTCCCAGATTTCAGTGATATGCCAGATCAAGAATACAATATTTCAAATTCAACAATCTGTTGAAAGATGCAGGCACACAAGAACAGAAACTTGTTGATTGATAAATGAATCATCAAATTAGTTCCCATGAAATGTTCAGGCGGCCTTCATTTGCTTCATGAACAATTCAATCTTATCGGCAGCCTCATACATATTCTTTTTTTTAATTTCCTGCAGCAGAACGCTGCATGTCTTGTATCGAGGAGTAATCTCTCGGCGGACCATATCCTCAAAAATAAGATACGCCCATTCACATTTATTTGCTCTGCATAAACCATGGATAAGAAGTGCATAACTTGATAGGTCAAGACTTAGATGATGCTTATTGACAATGTCATTCAACATTTTTTTCAGGAATTCATCCGTCTTTCCAACTTTAAAGGCCAACTTGAGCAACGGAAAGTATGTCTGTACATCAGGTTTACAAAATGGTGAACTTTCCAGATCCCTTAAAAATTCTTCCGCTCTTTCCTCTTGCAAATGATGGCAAAACATGGCAATGATAGTATTGTAAGTCGATGTATTGGGTTGAACACCATTTCTGGCCATTTCAACCTTCAAAACACGAGTAGCTTCTTGTAGTCGGTGTGACATGCCTAAAGTATGAACCAGAGCATTGTAAAAAAGTGTATCAGGTTTACAGCCAATTGATTTCATCCTCTCAGCAATATTAAGGGCTTCCTCAAATGCCCCTGATTTTGTCAAGAAACACATGATGGTGGTGAAAGTAACAACATTTGGTGCACATCCTTCTCCTTGCATTTCATCAAGTAACTCATAGACCTTCTGGAAGTTAAATTACTGGCAGTAAGACTTGATGATGGTTGAGTAGCTGATGACGCAAGGACGAACAACCGCTGCCTTTCATTTCCTGAATTGTCCAGTACGCTTCTTCTACCCGATTGACTTTGCACCAACCATGAACAAAAATGTTAAACGTGTTCGCATTTGGTGGGATATGCAACTTGACCTCGTAGAAGATTTCACGCGCTTGTTGGACTCTATTTTCTTTGCACAGAGTGTGTTAAATTCATTGACTCTGTATTCTTCTCCAAACCAAATTTTCCCAACTCATCAAATACCCTCACTGCTTCTTTCCACTCTCGTGCACCTGCAAACCTTCCCATAACTTTTGTTATTGTATTAAGAGAAATAAGATGGTCTGCATGCATTTCATCTAACAATAAACGCATCTTTTCCATTTTCTTCATCTTTCCCAGTATATCCACAAACTTATCGTACAATTCTGGGGAGGGCTTGTAGTTGGGACGTGATTGTGCCCATCTGAAAGCACCAAGTGCAGACTTTCAGTCATCTTTGAAGCGATAAAGAACCCTATCAACAAAGTTGCCAGTGATTTGTATGGAATCACAAGACGGGTCAGAAAGCAATGATTGAAGAACCTCATCTTCACTAGTTCCAGGACTTATTCTAGCAAGTACAATATTAACATCAGCATCACTTCCCAAGTTCGCGCATTTCTGCTGCTCACCAGGAATCCATCAAACTGGGGACTTCCACAACAAAAATCATTGATGACATTAGCCGAAGGTGCAAGGCAATTAGTAGTGCAACTAGCATTGGAGACGATGTCCAACTTTGGCTTGTATTCATTCTCGTTGACACCCACAACAAACATGGGGGCATCTTTGCTAGGAGTGGAGATCACAACCTTCTTGGCACCACCCTGCATAGACAAACATCCCATGTAAATTACTATTAATTAATGAATTAGTACTATCTACAGAACTTTGCTTTGTTTTCTCCGCAAATGTAGATCTAACACTAGAAACAAGATCTAAGACGTTTCATAACTATATTCAATAAGCTTAAAAAATACTTGTGAATTAATGCATCATAGATCAAATCTAATAGAAGAAATGCAGATATAGATATCAATCATGTTAGCATGATGGAAATCTAAATAATTGTATATATTAATGTAATTAGGTAGTGATATAAATTAGCATGATCATATAGATTTGTTGTAGAATCAAAGGAATAAATATTGTGATAGAATAGCGGATTTGGAGGGATTGAATAGCAGATTTGTAGAGATAGAATAGCTGATCTTTAGGGATAGGAATGACGGACCTTTAGGGATTTGTAATATTTATTCTCTCTATATAATGGAAAAGATTCTCACTTTGAGAGACATTCAGCAAAACTGACATGATATCAGAGCCTTTTTCAGTGCTTTGATTCTTAGTGTCTTTCATCTGTGGTTCCTTCCAGAGTTTTTTTTTTGGAAGTTTTGGTTCTGCTTACTGTTAGTCAACAGTTAGTCCTAAGTATCTTGGAAGTTAAGGCATTTTGGAATCTTAGTCTCTTTTCATTCTGGTTATTTTGCATCATTGCATTTCTATATTCCTTAGCTTGTCAAAAACATGTCGTCATATCAGTTTGAGTCCTTCCATGTTCGTTTCACGGGAAAAAATTACTTCGCCTGGAAATTTCAATTCCAACTATTTGTCATCGAAAAAGAATTATGGGGACATATAGATGAAAGCGATCCTACTTCTACCGATCCTAAAAAGCTCGATCAATGAAAGGTTAAAGATGCTCGGGTGATGACATGGATTTTAGGGTCAATTGACCCTCTTATTGTACTTAATCTCAGGCCATACAAGCCAGCAAAGGCCTTGAGTACAAGTCGTCTTTCCAGGAGGGGTGTACTGATAAGACACGTATCTTCCATACTTATTCAAGGAGGAAGAAGCGAAGAAAAATAGGAGAAGATGCTGATTTGCATCTTCTTAAATTAGTGGAGGTTTCATCCATGGAGCAATGAACAGTTTCTTACTGTTATTAGGAGTTATGGCAGTTTCTTACCGTTATTAGGAGTTATCTATCCTTATCCTAAATAGTTATAAAGTAGTTATTATTTATCTATTATATAATAGGAGATCTAGAAGATAAGTAGAGAGATGGTAATATATTTTTAAATGCAGAAAAGGTTGTTCTAAGAGATACGAGATACTTGTTTCTCTTTGTATTTTTGGCTACTTTTCTGCATCTTGTTAGCCAAAAATACAAAGAGAAACAAGTATCTCGTATCTCTTAAAACAACCTTTTCTGCATTTAAAAATATATTACCATCTCTCTACTTATCTTCTAGATCTCCTATTATATAATAGATAAATAATAACTACTTTATAACTATTTAGGATAAGGATAGATAACTCCTAATAACAGTAAGAAATTGTCATAACTCCTAATAACAGTAAAAAACTGCTCATTGCTCCATGGTTGAAACCTCCACTAATTTGAGAAGATGCAAATCAGCATCTTCTCCTATTTTTCTTAGCTTCTTCCTCCTTGAATAAGTATGGAAGATACGTGTCTTATCAGATTTCTTCAGGGTTCCTCAACAATTGCAGAAATTTCTTCAGCACCAAACTAAACTAAACTAAACTAAACACATGCTGCATAAATCTAGAATTACTTTTCTGAGATATAAATCTAGAATTACTTTTCTAAAGCTCATGGTGCTTCCATTGTCCATGTACTGAATCATACTTGAACGTGTATGTCTGCACCAATCACACAGATCCAAGATAAGCCCCTCTACAAATCTAGTCTAAGCACATAAAAGCATCATATATAAATAGTGAGTAAAGAAATCTAGCAACAAACTATACCATGTAATCAGTAGAGATCAATAAATCATTCACTGCAACTAGTTCAACATCATCCCTCTGCAGAACAACTCTAGCCACCAAACGACCAATCCTACCGAATTCTGATTGAAAAATTAAAATCGGAAAACAAAACTCAACATCACACCACCAAACATGAGCAGATACAGAACACACAACACAAAACTACTTGGTAAAATTATAGTAAATGTAGCCGATTAAACATAGAAATCAATGAAAAGGAGTTACCGTTGATCCCGATCTTGATCTTTGCCATTGCTAAGAAAAAGGAGTTGAAAGCTAAAAAATGTAAGGACAGAAATTAGGTTAAGTGAGAACAAGAGTCAATTTAGCAAGAAACTAGATGCGATATGCCCGTGCTTAGCACAGGCCCAACAAACTAGATTAAATGTATAAATAATGCAGTTCATTCGTAGTTGTAACCACAAAGGAAATGTCATTCCATTAAATCAGATTGGAACAACAAACAACTGACAAAGTATAAATTAAAACCAGAATCAAATAAAAGTTCAAATTTATTCGTTAAAGAAATTTATTTTTATAACCAACACATCAAGCATAACACACTTGGGTCATAATTTCTTGATTGCTTGCAGAGCACAACTTCCCTTACTAACACAACACTCCTTACCAAAACACAGACAACAAACTCCAATAACAGAAATACAAGTTAACCAAACACACCTCAATTAAATCAATTATATCAAGTTCTAGCAAGCATGCTACTTGTTTGACCAAAGCAACTAACAGAGTTGCAACTGCTAAACATGTACCTACAATAGATAGTTTAACACTCTGCTTCAAAGCTGTTATATTCATATCACCATCGGCCTGTATATTTCTTGATTTCTTTCTCTCTTTTTAAATTTTTTTTATGAAGTAATGATTTCATTAATGGCATCAAGAAGATGCAGGAATTTACATATGTTCTTAATTTCTTTCGAGGGACATCGTTGATTTTTCTCTATCTCCTGCAATTGGACTTTAGAAATATTACAGACTGAATTGCTACGCCAATTGCGCTTGCTTTGATTGACGAACCAGTTATTTATTTACTTCAGTTTGAACCATGTTTCCTCATTAAGTTTTGTGTTATCCTCTTCCTGCAATAATTTCTTATTCTCATAACAGAAATATTGACTATATAAATGATTATGATAATATTCACTTGAAAAGGGTCAAGTATACTTGTAAAATAACAAAGTTTGTTAACTCATATTAATATAAGTATGTAGATATGATCAATTAATTAAGTGACAAACTCACAGTTGGATAAGGCCATTTTGAGTGTTGCTCATACCAATTCTTCAAAACAGTAAATCGTATTACCAGGTAATTTTCCTTCATTGCCCTTCTACTTCTGAAAAGTCATTCCCCATATTCAATTATTTATCCAAATCCCAGTTGGTAGCTATGATATCCAAAGTACTATCAACTGTACTATAGAGTTGGACCTATCTCATTGGTAATTAGATATGTGGCCTGCCTTTCTACTTCAGCAAAACACATGTATCAATCACTTTAGATCTAACTCTTTTTTTATGAATAAGATTTAACTCTACAATTCTCAATTTCCTTCACTATATTATCTTTCTCTCTACACCTCTCATCCTCCTTTGCTTCACCGAGGTGTCATCCGTCTTTGGGTGAGTTTCTCAACTGTCCTCCTCTCTTTCTTATTCACTCTTTAGTGTTAAATTTTGTAGCTTTTCTGTCGACGCTGTCTAATTTACTTACTGATGTTCTTCTGCAGCTATATACACAATACAGGTCAAGAAAAGAAAAGATTACTATGTTCTTCTCGTCTAATTTTTCTATTTTCCTTTATACCGTGTTTGTTCAATGTTCACTTCTTTGCGTTGTGATATAACTTTTCTTTTAGCTAACACTATTATTTAGGAATTTGAACCTTTTAGCTAAGATATGAAATAGGTGATTTTTAGAGAGGAACTTATCCCTTACCTTACTGGTGAACCAAACAATTGAAAATCTCGAAATGCATATAGGACCCTTTTAGGAGTGTTCAAGTGGAATAAATGAACAAAGATACTAATGTATGAGATCTTTGAGTAGCTCGTTAACTCCTCAATTCCCGAGAAAACTACAAAGATTTCTTTTCATATCAATGGTTATGTAATTTCCCCTATGGTTAATTATTTTAATAGCTTCCAGTTCTCATTTCTTCTCAAAGCTTGTCTTTAATAATTATGTGGCCGTTAACCCTCTATTTGGAGGATCATTCTCTCATTATTTCATAGTAATATAATGTATTATATTATACTCTATTGTTCCCCCAGATATAATGTTTGAGAAACTGTAGTGTTTGCTGTTATTTAATGCTAGCATTTTTATTATTTCGTTTGATTGCATCATACTGTATTATAATTTATAAATTTACAAAAATATCTTTAATTATTCAAGGATATAAAGTTTGACTAGAATTAAATAATATAAAGCAAAGGGTAAAATAGTAATAAGAAATATTAAATAAGGATATAATTGAAAAAAGAAATTAAGTAACAATAGAAAAACTCGAAATGGGTTCATTGTTACATAACAACGAAATTTAACGATACAATACAATACAATACATATTAAGTAACAATCAAAACAAACATTGTAGGTATACTAACAATATAATACCATGGAGAACAATGATCCAAACAAAGTGTTAAAGTGAAGGTGCTCTATCCTTTTAAAAAAAATGAAAGCACCTTACAAAATGATTTCTTTACACTATTTTAAACATAGTTAAATTATAAAAATTCTTCTATATCGAAAAAATAGACTAATAATAATGTAATAGTTAATACAACAGAAAAGAAAATAGACTTTTATTTTTTAACTTTACCATTTTACGACTAATAATATATAATTATATATTATAATAAAATATTAAATGAAACCAATATATTTTTGAAACAAAAGTATAAATATATCTAAAATATCCTTACGGAAGAAGATGAGGGAAATCGTGTATTCAAAAATTAGGCATGAATTCAATTCAATGTCTACCATTAAAATGATACCAAAAAAACATATATATTTAAAATATTTATACTACAGGAACAGAAATGAGTAGAATTCGAAATTTGTAAAATAGTCCAAGCAACTTTGGTATATGGATTACCATTTCATTTTATTTTCATGATTCAAATCCAATTTAAATATGACATTAGAGATCCAATTTTGTGATTAAATCAAAAATAATCTCTACGGGTTGTTTTTTCCTTTTCTTAATTAGAGATGTCAAATTCTAATTTTAGGTATGGAAAAACCATTGGTATAGGGCAATCCTCGAAATGAGAACCAACGCGTACAAATTCAAACTAATTGAACTCCACTATCATTATGAAAAATAAATAAAATATAATAATCTCTCCATCTTTCAAAGTAGAAATAAAATCTAAACTATTGAGTATATTTTTATTCAATGGAAGCCTCGCAAACATGATGGATGTCAACGGAGGGTTACGGATGACAATTTCGTAAACGGCCAGGGGACAAATAACTTGATATTAAAACAAGAATTGTGGTTATTATCGTCCCTTTTCATATATAAATGGTGAAAATATCAAAATTGCTTCCATTCTTTATACATTCTTACAGAATAAGCAAAATTTCATAAAACTACTCGACAGATAAAACTAGAACATGAATGGATTGTAGATTAAAATCTGAAAATGTAATATTACTCTTTAATATAATTGTAGATGTTGATTTGAAGTAATAATGATTTTGGTTGTTGATCCAACAAAAGTAACCAAGTCGAGATGTTGAAATTAAGATAACAGTTTGAATAAGAAAAGATATCTCAACGAAAATGGCAGGGATATATAGAACACTAGAAAAATATAACTAGCCAAACCAAGGATAACAAAAGGCAAGAGAAACTGCTATATAACTGATTCTGAGAAAAGTAAAGTTTGATTGATTCATGACAAGTCAAACAGTAAAAAATAGCGCAAGATTTCCTCAAAGATAACAACAGGGTTCCATTCCTCTCTGGTTATTCCATTACACATAAACAAGAAAGACCACTCCAGGCCCACAAAACTAATAGTACTTCAAAGCAAAAACTAAAACACATCGTCTTTTGCTCCACAGAGCAGCATCAATCAAGCCTTGGCCATATGGCAGATCAAATCAATCACACGGGAACTGCAAAACATAATAATACATATATGGTGTTAAAACATGCCAAAACTTCACTAGTGTCAAGAGAGAAAGCTAAAAAGCACACATCATTACCTGTAACCCCATTCGTTGTCATACCATGACACAACTTTCACAAAGTTCTTGCTCAAAGCAATTCCAGCCTTGGCATCGAAAATGCTTGACCTGCACCAGATGTTATATTTCACATTAAACTAAACTAAATACAATGCAAGAGCCCTTATGAGTGAACCGAACAAAGTATATTACCTGCTGTCACCAACAAAGTCTGTGGAAACCACATCATCTTCAGTGTATCCCAAGATACCCTTCAATTTACCCTCTGATTCCTCCCTATGAACCAACACACAAGTAGTAGTTAGTCTTTGCTGCACAAGGGATCAACAAAAAACAACACAAAGTGATCAAACTGAAACATACTTGATTGCAGCCTTGATGTCTTCATATGAGGCTTCTTTCTCAAGTCTTACAGTAAGATCGACGACGGAAACATCAGCAGTTGGTACTCTGAAGGCCATTCCAGTCAATTTGCCGTTAAGTTGTGGGAGCACTTTTCCAACAGCCTACATTATAGTGAATGCAACTCAATCAAGATAATACAAAGTATCAAGTCTAATAGCTCTACCATTACGGAAAGACATGATTTTGCAAATAAGACATCAAGTCAAAGTAATGGCACTAGCTTATATATCGAATAACTACCTTGGCTGCACCAGTGCTGCTAGGAATGATGTTGAATGAAGCAGCTCTTCCACCTCTCCAGTCCTTCATGGATGGACCATCAACAGTTTTCTGGGTGGCTGAGTAACAAATCATTACAACATGTTAATAACTAAACATAAATTCAAACACATTCAAATCTCACAGTAACTGTGATAAGACTCACCAGTCATGGCGTGGACAGTGGTCATGAGACCCTCAACAATCCCAAACCTATCATTGATAACCTTGGCCAAAGGTGCAAGACAGTTAGTAGTGCAACTAGCGTTGGAGACAATGTCCAACTCTGGCTTGTATTCATTCTCGTTGACACCCACAACAAACATGGGGGCATCTTTGCTAGGAGCAGAGATCACAACCTTCTTGGCACCACCCTGCACAAACAAACATCCAATTAAATTACTTTGCTTAGTTTTCTCCACAAATGTAGATCTATCACTAAAGAAACAAGATCTAAGACGTTTCATAACTATATTCAACAAGCTTAAAAAATACGCGTGAATTAATGCATCATAGATCAAATCTAACAACAGAAATGCAGATAGAGAAATCAATCAATCAACCATACCTTCAAGTGAGCAGCAGCCTTGTCCTTGTCAGTGAAGACACCGGTTGATTCAACAACAAAGTCAGCACCAGCTTCACCCCATGGGATATCTTCAGGGTTCCTTAACAATAGCCGAAATTCCTTCAGCACAAAACTAAACTAAACTAAACACAATGATCTATTTCCTGGGAGAAAAAAATACCTGATTCCAAAAACTGTAACAGCCTTCTCACCAAAGAGAAGGGTCTTCTCATCCTTCACCTTAAGCTCATGATGCTTCCATTGTCCATGTACTGAATCATACTTAAACATATATGTCTACACCAAACCACACAGATCCAAGTTAATCCCCTCTACAGATCTAGTCTAAGCAATTAAATCAGTAAAGAGATCTGCTCATCAACAAACAATACCATGTAATCAGTGGAAATAAATGGATCATTCACTGCAACTAGTTCAACATCATCTCTCTGTAGTGCAACTCTAGCCACCAAACGACCAATTCTACCGAATCCTATATCAAAAAATAAAATTAAAAAACTAAAATCAACATCACACTACCAGACACAAGCAGATCCGATTAATTAAAACATAGAAATGAGAAAAGAGTTACCGTTGATTCCGATTTTGATCTTGCCGTTTGCCATTGCTATGAAAAAGAGTAAGAAAGCTTAAGAAAAGATGTAAAAGAGAGAAATTAGGTTATAGTGTAAACAACAGTCAATGGTAGGAAGAAATGTATGGCTGTTGTGCGGAATATAAAGGGGGTATTAGGGGAGGGAGGAGTCACGTGACTAGTGAGGGGGAAGTCACGTGAGTAGTGCTTGTCTTGGTGAAAAAGAAACAAAATGCCGAGTCAGCACGCATGGTTTGAACCGTCGGAAACTTCTAGAAAGTGAGTAGAATTATAAACCTGGCGGAGCCGGTTGATTTGAAATATTTGAAAATCAAGATGATAATCTTTTTTTTCTTACGAGCCCATGGTAATTATATCCCACACGTATATATACCATTTGTAGAACTTAGATTTGTGAGTGTGTGGATATATACGTTATGCAGATCATGTTTGTGTTAGATTTTTTTTAATTTAAATGTACGTTTAAATAATTAAAATATTGTATTTAAATTTGAATATTGAATGATTATGATTGTTTTTTAACATTGAATAGGTGTTATTCATTAATATATAAGCATAATAAATATATAATTCAAATAAAGTTATATTTTGACGATCAAGAGGGGGGGGGGGGAAATTCAATCGACACGAGAACTTGGAGAGGGAGAGTAGATGTATACGGAAAGAGTTTGAACTCTATGGAAATAAATAAGCATTTTGAAAAGAGAACGAATAAAAATAAGACTTTTGTAGATTGTGAAATTTTATTGATAAATTCATATTAAATTTTGGAATAATCCATAAATTTCATGAGATATTGACCAAGTCAAATTACTGGTTAATAAAGTTTAATATTTAAGTCAAAACTATATGATTTAAATAAAGTCCAAATTATATTTAGATCAGTCGATTAAGTTGACAAAACAAGTCTGACTCGTATTCTTCAAGTCTAAGGTCCTCTAAAATTACTTGAAGACCAAAATACCTCAAAATCTTAGTTCAAAACTATATAAAAGATCTTCATAAGATCAGAAGAGGAAAAAAAAGAAGAACACACAAAGATACAAAGAAAATTTGTTCTTTTATGGTGATCCATATCTTCTGCATACAAAGAATCGTTGCTCCAAGTGTTGAGCCACACATATTTTATCAAATTATGAACAATCGTAAAGAGAAGAATCAGGAAATTATATTTTTTCCTTAAAATTTCATAAAGACTGTAACTATTGTTTATGCTACTTTACCACATTATTGTTTGTTTGCTTGTTTTACCTTTCTTGATTGTTGTATTTCATGAACGAAATTTTAGACGTATACAACTCTTAAAGAGTCTGAATAGAAATATGACTTAAAATCTTTTAATCAAAACATATATATGTTTTTGAATTTATTAAAAAATAATTTTTTTTTTTTTTAAAATGCACTTAATTATCTATTGTCTTTAACTCTTAACCATTAGATTTAGATTTTCATTACAATTAAGTACAAATCAGTCCACATTTTAAAAAGGAACATATCTTTAATAATTTTTAATCTAAATTCTAATTTTGAAATATTAACATACATATTTACAAGATAATACATGCAAATAACTTTGAATAGCCATGAAATTTAACTTGAATACAATTGTAGACATTTGAAATTTTATGTAATTCAACAAATGTGTTTGTTTCACTTGAGTTTCTTGAAAATTATTTAACCCTAAACTCTAACTCATGCATTTATAAAGGATAGACAACTCAAAAGTTTCATAAATTCATAAGATATTTATAAAGAGATCAAGATATGATCTTCTATGTTTGAGAAATACAATTCTAACATTCTCAAGCCGTGAAGAAATTCACAAAGAAGAATCAATAGATGAACAAAATTGTACCAACAATATTTAGAAACAAAATATTCTTGTTTCTTCATATTTTTTGTGATTGAAATAAATTTCAATCACTTTAAAGTTTTGCTGCAAACAAGCTACAACACGCATTCAATTATGTTGACACTCTATAGGATTTATTCAATTTCAATTAGGACTTTTGGAGGTTACCTGAACCCTAGATTTGTGTTTATATAAAGAGCATTATACGTCTTAAAAAGCCATCTTAAAAATTATATAAATTCAAATATTCATAAAAAGGTCAAGATGTGGCATTCTACATTCGAAAATACGTCACTAACGTCCCTAAAACTAGGCAGATCAAGTCTAAATCATTCTAGTTGAAGAAATATATCACTAACGACTCTCAAATCACGAAAAAATATTTTTTTTAAAAAAATAGAAGGAATAAACAAATTTGTACCATGGTGTTTCTTCATATTTTATATATGGTTTAACTTCTTTTTCATTTACTTCAAATTTGTTTCAAACAACAATAATTGAAGAAAATGATTTTCTCGGATTATAATACATATTAGTCTTTGAATATATTATAATATTAGATTTAACATTGTGACAAAATTTGCTATGAACTATGATCCCATTTCCTTGAATAGGTAATTAGATTTAAAGGCAAATTTCTTGCTTGAAAAGTTTGGTTATAATAATTATTACTCGTGAAATTTTTTTAAAAAGATGTAGATGTTTAATCTAATTGTAGTTGGCTAAAAAGAAAACATGAATTTTGGCGTGATTATATTTGGTAGTGGCATATATCTAATTGTAGTTGGCTAAAAAGAAAACATGAATTTTGGCGTGATTATATTTGGTAGTGGCATATTCTATGGTATATTCTATAATTAAGGTGATGACTTTTTTATATGGACTTCTCAATAGTTTGAAATTCCACTTAAGGACATCTCAAGGTTCAACTACATTTAATTCAAAGTTAGTGTTATTTCTTGTAATACTAGTTACAAAATATAATTCATAAATTTATTTTTAAAATAGTGCTAACTAAAGTGACATTAAATTATTCCATTAAGTATAAAATAAATAGCTGATAAAATGTTTTAGTATTGACAAATTTAAGTGGTATGATTAAATTTTAAATTCTTACTCTAAAATAAATGATAATATATACTCATATATGGTAGTAAATTATCTCATTTTTATCGCACAAATTTAACGTAAAGAGGCCCATTAAATTGTCAATAGGTAAAATATTTTTCTTCACTACCATTGATTTTTATTCGAAGTATTCAAAATACTAACGCTATAACTAAAGGATAAAAAATTAAAATTAAAGGTCATGGCTAAAACGGGTTTTATAATTTTGAAAAAATCATACACTATTTAAATTAAAGTAGAGCAACAGAAATATTAAGTCTTGAAAAATGATTTAGAAAATAGGTGTTTAATGCTAAGTGTAAAGTATAGAAAATAATAATTACTTCTTTTTTTATATATCAACAGTGATAAATAAAAATAAAAATATATTTTAAAAATAAGAGAAAACAGTGAATTAGGGAGTACTAATGAGTTTAATACAATTTGAAAACTAGTCCAATCAAATTTGGTATAAGGATTACTATTTCACTTTATTTTCATTAAGTCAACCTTATTATTATATACATAATACTATTATAATAAGAACTAATTACATATTTTTCAATTTTTTTTAAAAAAAAAATAGAGTCAATAGAATGGAAAATGAGATTTGGGCAAAATAATCAGATAGCCTCATTTTCAGTTATATACATTGAATAAATGAAGTCACTTTCTAATTAAATTAATGAATTATTGAGGTAAAGTGAATGCTTAATCATTTTTTAAAAAGTTAGTTGGTAGGAAACTTTAATTAATTATTTTTTACTATATTTTAATCTGTCAATGCTAAGCACTCATGTCTCTTAGAAATATTCATTCTTCTTTTTATATAAGAAAAATCAAATTTGACAAAAGGAAAAACAACAAGAAAACAAGAAAAAACAGCTAATTTATATTAGGTTTTCTCCAAAGTAGGGATTGGAGAAAAGCTCAACAAAAAAGAGACAATTTTGGCTGATAAAAATCAACACATAATCTGAGATTACAACTTAGAAGAAACAATTATTATTCTTTTAACAATTGTTTGCTATATTGCATACTTAAAACATGTTTAAAATTTTAAAATTAACAGTAAAACTGTATTCACAAAGAAGAATAAAAAGTGAAAGGAGATCTAACAATGAGTAAGATTAGATCTGATCCAGATCCAATCTAAAAATGACATTAGAGATTAACTTCATAATAAAAAAAATATTAGAAGGGTTTTTGAATTCGAATCTTAAATATAAAAAATTATTAGAAGGGGCCACTAACCCGGATGATGTTCTATGTTTAATTAACGGTGTGCTATTTACGAATGGAACTAGAGTCGTCAATATCGGCTAGGCCTGTTGGGCCGGCCTGGCCTAACTGGGGATTTAATAGAGTTGGACTACGATTTTTGAAGTCCATTTGAGAAAAAAGTTTTTTAGTCCGACCTTATTAAGTCTGCTGATTTGTGTGGCTTGAAAAACATCGGTAGGGCCGGCCCATGGGCCAATAAAAGAAAATTAAAAATATATATAATATTGAAATTAAAAATTAAAGAGAGTCCAAACTCAAAATAATTAGGTTAATATTTCTATTTAGATATTTATACTTTTACTTAAAAAAAAACTTAATAAATATAATAAAAATAATTTTATTTGTCGGTTTGATTAAAAAGTAATAACATTAACATAATATAATATTGTTTTGTCGATATTTATGATAATCTTTTTAAATTATAATTTATAATTTAATTTAATAATTCTAAAAATAATATAATTTTTTAAAAAGTGGACTGACCCAGCAAGCCTATAGCCCACGTACTTGTTTGTTGGGCTGACCGTTTTCTGGACCACATCAAAAATGGGCTAGCCCGACCTGACCCGTAAAATGACGAAACTTGTATGGGTTAGCTCAGATGGGGTGGACTAGTCTATATTGACAATTCACTAAAATGGACATCTATTATCACTACTCCAAAGATATAACTTTTGTAAAGGGTGTTCAACTTTGAAAATATACGACGTAATTTTTCGACGAAAGGTGAAACACCTTGGAATAACTCTAGCTCCTCCATTGTCTACATGATACAGATCCAAATTAATTGTGCTTCAATACTGAGATTTAATATCGAATTAAAACTAAAAAAAAAAAACTTTTTATCTCTCAAAAGAAATAAAATCTACACATACCAATAAAATTATATCAAGCTATTATTTAGCAGTAAAATATTAACATGACATCAAGAGAACCATTAATTTTCTTTTTCTTTTTCATGGTCTGTGGCATGTCTTTAGACGTCATTGAGTATGCTACTTGTTGCGTTGACTAATATTGGCAATAATTCAACTATAATATTCGAATACTTTTTCATTTGTTGGGGGTTGAGTTGTAAAAGTCAATAGAAATTATTAACATTAAGGGGCCGTTTGGTTACTGATTAAAGTTATGCAGGTATTAGTTATGCAGGGTTTAGTTATGTAGGTATTAGTTATGCAGGTATTAGTTATGCAGGGTTTAGTTATGCAGGTTTTAGTTATGTTGAGTTTAATTATACGGGTATTAGCTATGAGGATATTAGTTATCTAGGTATTATTTTGCTATGTAGAGATTATAATATATGAATTATTAACTATTGAATATTAAACTTGTTGTAAATTATTAATATATATTATTTACAAAATAATAATACATGCTAATAATATGTGGAATATATTTAATAATATATAATGCTAATATTTGATTAGCATATGTACCGTCAAAAAATATACAATCAAATTTTTAATATTAAAAAATATTTATATTTACATAAATAAATAAAAATGGTAAGTATATAAAAAGAAATGAAAATAGTCTATATATAATAGGAAAACAGTAAAGTTTTCAATTAATTTTTTTAAAAAAGAAATGAAAATGGTCTAGATATAAAAAGAAATAAAAAAACATATATAGGAAAACAGTAAAGTTGCCAATTAAAAAAAATAAAATAAATTTATAGGGTAAATCTGTAATTTATCATTTTAATACATGTATAACTAATACCCACATAACTTATTCTACCTTCTATCCTGCATAACTTTATACATAGATTCCCTCATAAGTTATGTTGGTATTAATTATGTAGGACTAAAAAAAGAAAACCAAACACCGTATAAATTAATACATGAATAACTTTTATACAACATTTAAATTCTTACCAACCAAACATGGTATAAGTTATGTTAACTTTTATACCTAACACAAAACTTCTACCAAACATAGTAAAACTAATGTAACTTTTAATACATGTATAAGATGTTTCTTATATAATAACCAAACGGCCCCTAAATATCTGATATAGTTTTTTGAGAAATATATTAATTCTTTAAAAATAAAATAATTTATATTTATAAATTTAAAACAATGAAAAAGGCTAATAAGTACTATGTATTATTATTTTATAATAAACATATTACGTGAAAAAAAGAATTATATAAAATATAAGCTCCAACATATTTATAAATAATTTTCAATTTTAATATATACAATACTTAACAAGTTTTATGAAACTATATCATTATATATTTGAGAGTCAAATAACAAATAAACGCAATAGAAATACAACACATTAGTTGAGTGAATACCTTAATGGTGTGTTTCTCAAGTTTATCAAGTTGGGTACTATCTTCTTTAGGTCTCAAGTCTCACTTCTAAATCATTATGCTTAATTATTTTATTTATTTAAAATTTTAATCTCTTTTTTCAAATGAGTTTAGAATACAAGAGAGTTTTAATGTAGTCCGACATCTAAGCCATACAAAACAAAATAATTATTCATATATCAAGAAACATCGTATAAATAATACAAATCAATTATTATCACCTTTTTTAGGGTTCCACAATCCTAGCTATGGGGTTAGTTAGTTACCCATAGAGAATGCAAAAATCATAATTATGAAGTAACATAACATGCTTACATTGATTTGTAATGAGACTCGAAAACTAAAAGATTGGAATCAATAATCAAGATCATTCACAAGTTAGATCGCAAGAAAATTGCTCTTGTTCGTTAACGTATGTTTAGAAATTCAAAAAAAACAAATGAAACTAAACTGCTAAATAAATTTAAAATGGATATTTATAGAACATGAAAATACCCAACAAAAATAAAATTCGTGAAGCAATACGACATCGCACTATTTTGCAGCATTATGGAGTCGCGTCTGAATTGTGATGAGAATTAGATGAGATACGTCTACACATTTTAGTTGTGATGAGAATTAGGTGAGATATGTCACCATATTTGGAGTTGTGATCACATAAGTGCCACAACTTATGAAACTTTTTCTACGAAAATACACAAAAAGTGTAAGCTTAAAGATCAAATAAGAGTATATATATATATCATTATTGATTGTTTCTTCAATATTTTTGTACATGTGAAAGAATATTCTGTTGGGTATGTAGCAAGAATTGATGGGAAATAGAGGGAAAGAAAAGAATTTGAAAAGTTGAGAACTTGAAGAGTTGGGAACTTGAAAAGTCCTCCTATGCTTTAATGAAAAGACATTTGTCCCTCATCGGTGGTGGAAAGAAAAATAGGAGAGTTTAAATATAGAACTATTAATTGTTAAAAGGGTTGGAAAGAGGGACCTCCCTCGCGCCGTCGTCGTCGCTCGGCTTCGGCAATCACTCGAGAGATTATTTTTGGACAAAGTTTGTTTTAATTATATAATTAATTAATTATTTATTTAATTAATTAAATTAAATGACCAAATATATTTTCAATTAATTAGTTGAAAATGTTTTCAGTTATTTAGTTGAAATTAACCGAAACGTTTTAATTTTTTAGTTGATTAACCCGACTCAACTCGGATCCGCGCGTGACCCGTTTGAATTTAAAAACTTTTCCGTTTTATTTAAAATTTCCGCCATGACTGTTCTGAAAGGTTGCAACTTTCAGAAATAGTCATTATCATTTGAAAGGTTGCAAACTTTCATTAATAGTTGTGACGATTCTGAAAGGGTTGCAACCTTTCGGAACTTGTTCCTCTTGCTTATAAATACCTTTCACTCTTCAGAATTTTTCCTTATGAATTTTTTAATCTCCTCTTCTGCTTCTTCTGCACAACAAATTACTTCGTGTATTTTACTGATGTTGATTGGTTCGCTGACACCAGAGTTTTTGGTATCTATACTCTGGTGATTGAGATCATTTTACCCTGGGAGGTCATATTCCAAATCAAACCTCGTATACTAGAAGGGAATAATTTCCTTAAGGGGACACTGTGAGTTCAGTGGACTTGATCTTTTTCCTATTAAAGTTTTCCAGATTCTGGTACGTGTTTTTTACAGATTTTAATTTTACTTAATTGATTTATGTTCATCTTTTGTACTGATTCTGAAAAACTTTAAGTTACTTCGTGTTTCTGTAAAGTTTTATCAGAATCAGTAATTCTGTTTTTCAAACACAGATTGGTAACACATTCATGTGGAGTGCGTGATTGAAATTTCGTGTCTTTTACAAGTGTTGGTGTAATATACCATAAATACAATAAATTACAGTTGAAATAACATGAACAAAAATGTATAAACAAATCTTTAGGCCGAGGCACGAATATCTCGCTCTTAAGGAGATTCAAGTCCACTGCGGCATAATCTACACTTATCCAGCAGTAATATTCTTGACTTGTCTCCTCCAGCATACAACAACCTAACAACATGTCCAACTCAAATAACTCCGGATTACTTGAAGAGTCCAAAACTCCAAAAAAGAACACCTTCCTTCAACATATAATACTCTCTTTGGTATATAGTGAATATAGGTGAAGACTTCGAATATTATTCTTTGTCTCAACTCTTTCTTTCTCTACTACACTAATCATCTATATATATATAAAAGTGAGGATCATAGAGGAGGTGATGTGACACCTCTCTATGGCCTCCATTTGCATTTAGCTTTTTCCTTCTTTTTTTTTGTTGCTTTTTTTAATATATAAATTAATTATTATATCATTAAAAATATTACTTAAATTTATTACAATAAATATTTTATTAATGGAGGATCATTTATAGCAAAAACTCTTCATATTTTTTTATTTACTTATCTCATTTATAAAAAAAGGAGAAACATAATTTATTTATTTTTGACTTTTTTAAATTTAAGTTAATTATTCTATTGTAAAAATATATTGTTTTATTTATACAATAAATATTTTATCAATGTAGGAACATTTATAAAAAAACTCTATATTTTTTTTTCTATTTGTTTATCTCACTTCTAATCATGAAATCATTTTTTTACATTTTAAGTATTTTTATTTTTATTTTTTAATTTATTCACTAGGAGTTACTACCCATGACTAGCCCCTCTTTAATTTTTACTTTTAATAATATTCATAACTCTCATAATTTTTATGTCCATAACCTCCAAATTAAATTTGTAAGTTTATGATGTCTTATGGTATCCCTTTATTTTGCCTATAAATTCATATTAGCTTCATGAAGATTCACACTCACAATTATCCTTTCTCTTTTCATCATATTGGTTTGGTTTATAACAAAAAAGAAGTACATGTAGGTAAGAAATATTTCATTGCAAATTTTTATTTTTTATTTCCTCTATTTTTGTTTATATAAATTGGTATTTGATTTGTGAATGAAACTAACATGTAACAAAAAGAAGTACTGGAAGTTAATGTTGGGTTTACCAAAGTGTGAATGAAAAAAGAAAAGAGAGAATATGAAAAGTGAGGGAACTAATTAGGAGGGAAAATGAAAAGTCATTTGCACTTTGCAAATGAAAAGTCATTTATCCCATATCGGCAAAAGAAATGGAAATTGTTGTCCTTATATAAGGAAACACTTCCTTTACTTCTTAAAGAGCTAAGAAGAAGGTGCCCCCTCGCGCCGTCGTTGTCGCTCGCTCGGCCTCGCCGACTTCGAATTCGGATTTGGATTTGACAAATGATGTGATTGATGGACAAAATTTATTTAATCATTTTTTGTTAATCAAATAAATCCTGTTAATATTATCTATTATAAATTAATTCAGAACATTAGTTAATTAGTTAATTAACAGAATTAATTCGCGTATAACGATAATATTCCGAAAAGTTATTACTGGAGTCGACTTCAAGAGATGGAAGCAAAAGATGTTCTTCTATCTCACTACGTTGTGTCTGCAGAGGTTCATTAGTGAGAATGTTCTTGTTATGTCGGATGATACTCCGTTTGAAGAACGATTTTTGGTAACAGAAGCATGGACACACTCAAATTTTTTGTGTAAAAATTATATTCTGAGTGGCCTGCAAGATGATCTGTACAATGTGTACAGCAATGTCAAAATCTCAAAAAAAAAACTCTGGGATGCTTTAGAAAAGAAGTACAAAACAGAGGATTCCAATATGAAGAAGTTCATTGTGGCAAAGTTTCTGGACTATAAGATGATAGACAATAAGACCGTCGTCACCCAAGTTCAAGAACTGCAGGTCATAATCCATTATTTCCTTGCTGAATGTATAAATTTATTTAATGCCTATGTTAGAATTATTAAGTTTTTCCTTAATACTCACATAATTTTTAAAGTAAGATTGATTGTAAATGATGCCTTTCAAGTGGCTGCCATTATTGAAAAGTTACCCCCATTGTGGAAGGACTTTAAAAACTACTTGAAACATAAACGCAAGGAGATGAGTATTGAAGATCTCATAGTAAGGTTGAGAATCGAAGAGGATAATAAGGCTGCAGAAAAGAGGTCACATGGTAACTCAGCAATATCTGGAGTAAATATTGTTGAAGAAGATCCCACAAAAGTAAAGAAAAGAAAGAAAGCATCTGGTCCAAAAAGCAATCCTCCTAAGAAGAAATTCAATGAAAACTGCTTCAATTGTGGTAAACATGGTCATAGGACTACTGAATGCCGGGGTCCTAAGAAGGACAAGAAAAAGAAGGATCAAGCAAATTTAGTTGAATCCAAAGGAGAAATAAACGATCTCTGTGCAATGCTTTCGGAATGTAACGTGGTTGGAAATCAAAAAAAACAAATGAAACTAAACTGCTAAAATAAATTTAAAATGAATATTTATAGAACATGAAAATACCCAACAAAAATAAATTCGTGAAGCAATACGACATCGCATTGTCGCACTATTTTGCAGGATTATGGAGTCGCGTCTGAATTGTGATGAGAATTAGATGAGATACGTCTACACATTTTAGTTGTGATGAGAATTAGGTGATATATGTCACCATATTTGGAGTTGTGATCACACAAGTGCCACAACTTATGAAACTTTTTCTACGAAAATACACAAAAGTGTAAGCTTAAAGATCAAATAAGAGTATATATATATATCATTATTGATTGTTTCTTCAATATTTTTGTACATGTGAAAGAACATTCATGCGGAGTGCGTGATTGAAATTTTTTGTCTTTTACAAGTGTTGGTGTAATATACCCTAAATATAATAAATTACAATTGAAATAACATGAACAAAAATGCATAAATAAATCTTTAGGCCGAGGCACGAATATCTCGCTCTTAAGGAGATTCAAGTCCACTGCAGCATAATCTACACCGATCCAGCAGTAATATTCTTCACTTGTCTCGTCCAGGATACAACAGCCTAACAACATGTACAACTCAAATAACTCCGGATTAGTTGAAGAGTCCAAAACTCCAAAAAAGAACACCTTCCTTCAACATATAATACTCTCTTTGGTATATAGTGAATATAGTTGAAGACTTCGAATATTATTCTTTGTCTCAACTCTTTCTTTCACTACTACACTAATCATATATATATTTGTATATATATATATATATATTTGTATATATATATATATATATATATATATATATATATATATATATATAAATGAGGATCATAGAGGAGGTGATGTGACACCTCTCTATGGCCTCCATTTGCATTTAGCTTTTTCCTTCTTTTTTTTTTTTGCTTTTTTTAATATATAAATTAATTATTATATCATTAAAAAAATTACATAAATTTATTACAATAAATATTTTATTAATGGAGGATCATTTATAGCAAAAACTCTTCATATTTTTTATTTATTATCTCATTTATAATAAAAGGAGAAATATAATTTATTTATTTTTGACTTTTTTTAATTTAAATTAATTATTATATTGTAAAAATATATTGCTTTATTTATACAATAAATATTTTATCAATGTAGGAATATTTACAAAAAAAAAACTCTCTATAGTTTTTTTCTATTTGCTTATCTCACTTCTATCATGAAATCATAATAATTTTTTTTTACATTTTATGTATTTTTATTCACTAGGAGTTACTACCCATGACTTGCCCCTCTTTAATTTTTACTTTTAATAATATTCATAACTCTCATAATTTTTATGTCCATAACCTACAAATTAATTTGTAAGTTTATGATGTCTTATGGTATTCCTTTATTTTGCCTATAAATTCATATTAGCTTCATGAAGATTCACATTCACAATTATCCTTTCTCTTTTCATCATATTGGTTTGGTTTGTAACAAAAAAGAAGTACATGTAGGTAAGAAATATTTCATTGCAAATTTTTATTTTTTATTTCCTCAATTTTTGTTTATATAATTTGGTATTTGGTTTGTGAATGAAACTAACATGTAACAAAAAGAAGTACTGGAAGTTAATGTTGGGTTTAGCAAAATGTGAATGGGAAAAGAAAAGAGAGAATATAAAAAGTGAGGGAACTAATTTGGAGAGAAAATGAAAAGTCATTTGAAAAGTGCAAATGAAAAGTCATTTCTCCCATATCGGCAAAAAGAAAGGAAAATTGTTGTCCTTATATAAGAAAACATTTCCTTTACTTCTTAAAGAGCTAAGAAGAATGTGCCCCCTCGCGCCGCCGTCGTCGCTCGGCTTCGGCTTCGCCTTGATTGATAAATTTTTTAGACAAAATTTATTTCATCAATTTTTGTTAATCAAATAAATCCTGTTAATATTATCTCTTATAAATTAATTCAGAACGTTAGTTAATTAGTTAATTAGTTAATTAACAGAATTAATTCGCATATAACGGTAACATTCCGAAAAGTTGTTACTCTTTCCGAAAAGTTGTTACTTTTCGAAAAGTCGTTACTTTTCCAACAGACACAATTTCCGAAAAGTTATTATTTTTTCCAAAAAGACGCAACCCTCTGGATAAAACGGGTCTGAACAGATTTTTCTGAACAGACACGTTTTTTGCTGAAAATGGCTATAAAAGGAAGTCATTTTTCGTTTTTCAAAGTACTGAAAATTTTCCTTCTCTGCATACATTTTTTCTCTCAAAATCAACGTGTCGATCGACTGAGTCTGTGTGACTTGTTGCTATTCTTAAGTTCGCTGAAGTTAAAAAAGTTTGAGGTACCGCTATTTCTTTAACAGGATTAATCCATTTTATCTTGGGATAAATTAATCCATAACCTCGGATACAGTGAGGGGATTAAATTTCTTAAGGAGACACAATAGTTTATGTGGATTCGAATTATTTTTTGTTTTCTGTCTACTTCTTCTTATTTCTGTTTTGAATAACCTTAGAAGTACATGCTAATACCACTATATAAATATATTATTCTCAAGTCCTTATTTTTTCATTTCCTTTATTTTGCCTATATAACTTCATATTTATTTCGTGAAGATTCACATACAAAGTTATAATTTCTCTTCTTCATCATAATTGTTTGTGAATTAACTAACATGTAACAAAAAAAGTATATGAAGGTAATATATATTTCATTCTAAAGTCTTTCTTTTTATTTTTATGTACTTAGACATGCTTTCTTAATATATATTTTTTATGTTTGTATTATCATTTATCAAGTAAGTATGATTAAAAAAATCTTTGTAATTTTTAACAATGTGTTGTCCGTATGCAATTGCTCTTTCTAATAGTTAGTTTTCCAGATATAATATAGTTTGATTATAATACTTATTAGACTTCAAGAAATAATATTTAGTATTGTCAGTACTATTGAAAAGATAATATACAGCTATATTACTTATAGTTTATATTTCGTTCTTTCTTTTGACATAATTATTTTTATTTGGTATGTGATTTTTATTATTCAGTTTGTTGCATATAATGAAGAGTTTGACATATGGGTCAAAGCATGATGACGTATCTCTTTGCAAAGGAAGATGGTAGAAGGAAAAAAGATGATGCATAATTAGAGATTATTTTTTCACTTTGAATTGTATTAGCAACTTAGTTACTTTTACTAGAGTTTTTTAAATTTTGATTTATATAAATAATTTAGCTAAATGTATTATATTGTCAATGCTAATCATTTGATCCTTTAGTATTCTACTTTCTCTTTGTTATGAAAAAAATTAATATAATTATTTCATTTTTAACAACAATTTTTTTTATGATGATCAGGAGTATCATTTTTATTATAATCATAAAAAAGTAATTGAAAAATAAAATATTATTTTTAGGCTGTCATTTTTTACGTATGTAACAATCTGTCACTATTCTTTTTGCTTTGAAATGTATTTATAATTTTTATGTAGTCACCAATTATTATATTTTCTCTGTTCATTTTTGTATTTTCACCCCTTATTTTTATTTATTTATTTTACAAATAAACATAATTAGTAATACATTTAATGTCTAATAAAATTACACATTTCAATTATTTATAACTCATGTCTCTTCATTTTACTTGTAACGTTTAATATTAAATATTATTCATAACTTTTATATGTTTCATTTTTTGTAAGTCTTACAAATATTTAATTAATGTTTTAAAAAATATAATAAGCAAATGTAATAATAAGGAAATAATAAAAAAGTCAATTTTGTTTTGACGAAATGAGAGTTTGAATAGAACATTAGTACTCCTATAAAAGATAGAGAAAATTAAAATATATAAAGTATTTTCAACCTAATACAATATATTGTTATTTCAACAATATTATCTCTTATTTCATTTACTTCACCACGGTGAATATTTGTTATAATATATACATATACAAAATAAATAAATATATTTTATATGTTTAAAAAAAAATTTATGATATCGCTGATGAGGAGAAATACTAATATTATCTATATATTCGATACTAACCTAAATATTACATATTTCATATTATCATAAGTATTTTATATAATCGCGCGAAGCGCGAATAGTTTTACTACATTGAAGGTAGTCTTACAATTGTTGTATGTTCTTTTTGTGAATGTTATATTGAAAAACTTTTGTCATTATTTTATAAGGACATATTTAGGCCAACACTATTTTATACTAATAAATGTATATTTAACTCCTATTGTTGAAGGATAACAAATTTGGACCATTTCATAAAGTTGATTAATATATTTGATCTTTTCCCTAAATGTAATATAATATATATTTTTGAATGAGTTAATATGTTGAATCTAGTTCCTAATACTAGAAGGATGCTTTACCGTTTCTAAAATAAAATTCATATAATAAAAGTTACATAAAAGTAATATTCCAATTTGTTTTTATAATTTTAAAAAATTATAATTATATAAAAAAATATTTTAAAAGTCGAATCCATATACATTGTGTGAAACGTATGGCTCAAAGACATCTCTAACAAAAAAATTGAACGTGTCACATAACTTATTTTAACTTACTAAAAAAGGGAAAATATACGCGATTAAGTAAATATATACTCCCTCCGTCTTATTTTATGTGACAACTTTCGCATTTCAAAATTCAAACAAGTCTATCTTTGATCGAAAGTTTTTCATAGATCCTTTTGACATTTTGAATTATCAATTATTGTGACTTATTTCTCTTTACGTACTTTACAAATATATAAATTTCATTTGAAAAAATTTGAAGATTCTATATGCAAATGTCCAATCAAAGTTAAACTGTTTAACTCTCGAAAACAAAAAGTGTCACATAAAATGAGAGTTAATTAGCTAACATACATGTAGTTTGAATTAATTATAGCTCGAAGCTTAATTTTAGTTGTTATTACGTCATCTCTTCCCTCTCTCTTGCCTCTCTCCTTATTTATACATAAACAAATACAAATTATGCATATACATATACAATATATGACAAACATATACGATTAGCCTCTCTCCACTCTTTCCTCCCTCTCCTAATCTCGCTCAGTTCTCTCCTCCCTGTCCCAATCGCTCACCATATATACAAATACATATGTATACCAGTTACATATATATAATTATCTTACAGATACAGATACATTTCATCTCTCTCCACTATATGCCCTCTCTCGCTCGCTATCTCCTCGCTCTCCCAATCTTGCTCGTGTCTCTCCTCCATCTCCCGATCTCGCCATTCATATATACATATACAATTCGATAGATATACATATATAATTCGTCTATCTGCACTCTCTCGCTCGCTTCTACCCTCCCTCCAACGCATAGCTACGAATCGTAATTAACAAACTATAGCTATAAAACATAATTAAGTTATTATGGAATGACTATAAGCGAAACTTTTCCAATAAAATATCATGTAAACAAAAAAATTCATTACACAATGCAATACATAAAATTTAGTAGTAAATTACATATGCTTCTCATGAAATTTTGTCATATGAACACCAAAACAATGTTTATGTTTAACACACAAGCATAAGAAATCACAAGAACTACAAGGGTGAAGTTTATAAGGGAACTCATTTTTCGATGTTGCTCGAATTTTTCAAAAGTGTCATTTGTTGTATGTCAAATTCTCTAAAAATAATAATTTTTTAGATAATTTGGCACGAATATACAACATTCTTAAAGAGTTTAAGCAATATAATCTTTAATTTTATTTGATTGGACGATCAAACCCGCCTAATTCCCCTAAAGATGCAGACATAAATAAGGGAATACACTTTTGAACACTATCCATGCTTTATTTCTTTAATCATTCTAGCAGATTGAAAAGAAAGAAAAAAACTTGGGCTTCGTGATCTTCTAAAGTAAACACGATTTCCTACAAGGAGAGGAAGATTTCACGTTAGATATTTCACGATCATTAAGACATATTCAAAATTTAAAATTCAGTCAATATAATGTTATCATCGTAATACCAGTTACATTTTGTAAAAAATCTAAGAAAATATCAATATATGTTTGAATTAAATAAAAAAAACTTTAGAGATTATTTCTTTATAATTTATTTTTTAAATAAATAAGAGACTGAGGAAAAATACCTGAAATAGCTCATTGTTGGCAATTGTAGAATTAAACATTTTTGGAATAATCAAATAAGCAACGACAAGGAATTAATTAACTACATTGTGTTCGATTCCATTTAATGGAATATTGACATATATATATAGCTTTATTTATAGCACCTTCAACTTGAAAATTAATTGATTAATATTAGGACAAGGAGTACCTTTTTATAGGTTCATTGAACCTGGTCACTCCTTCATTTGCACGAATATATCGTTAGTGTAAGAAATTTTTATACTAATAATTGTTTTTAATTAAAATTAGTGAATTGTTTAACTTTTATAATTATAAGTTATATATGTGTATTTATAAATATCTTCTTAATAATTTAATAAGGTAAAAATATTTCACGATAACAATATATATAATTTAAATTCATTTAAATATCAAGCATACCTAAAATATCATGCATATGTTAATTCCCCTTTCATTTTTAACATGTAAAGTGAGTCATAGAGGGACCTTACAGACTGTATGACCTAATTCTTTTCAAAAAGTTAATTGGAATAATTATTAAGTAATGTTGACTCCAATATTTAATTACTTTTTGTATTTATTTTATTTGTCTATTTTATTAAAAAAATGTTATTTTTATTATTCAATTAGAGAAATTAAGCGATTTTTATAACTTAATATTTCTAATCATGAATTTTTATATTTAAAAGAGTTATATAGTATAATTGTCATTCTATTCATTACTTTTTACGGGATACATGTATTAAATCAATACAAGATAAGTAAAAATAGATGGAAGAGCTATATATTTTTGTTGTTAATGAAATGACACTTTTAAGCATAAAAACACTTTATGAGATTTGTTTCAATAAGTGGAGTAAGATATGTTTGAGTTATTTATATTGTGCTAAAGATATGTTTTATCGAATAGGTGAAGAAAAGATAAACTTGTTGCAATAGGTGAAAGAGAAGTATTTTTAATCAATTTATAATACGTTAAAGACATTTTAATTTTTTTTATCATTTAGTAAATGATCATGTTTTTATTTTTCAATCAATTTATGAAATTTTGAGACTATGATCTAATGATACTTTTTTGTAAAATGAAAATATTAAGAGAAAATGTAAGACAATGATTTAAATCTTAGTAAATTATAACAAATACTAGATGAAAATCTAATATTTCATTTATAAAATTAAATAGTATATGGTCAAATATTAGATTTGAATCTAATTTGTTCAAAATGATACATTTATGAGGTTTATATTTGCCAATTTAAAAAAATTATGTACAAAATTCAAATAATCGCCAAAATAATGTGATTTAAAAGAATATCCTTATAACTAGTTGATCTTGAACTTCTTGAATTTCAAATTTGACTCTTAATTAGAAGGATTTAAACTTGAGGGGGCGGAGATGGTTACAATTGTTCAAAAATTATGAAATTGACTATTCTTTAATCAAAATTAATCATATCCAAAATATCAAATTTGCCATATCTCATATCCCATCAAAGTAACTATTCAAAATCGATACACTTAATTCACCGCTAAGAAATCACTGAAAATTAGAATCATTATTTTCAAATTACCATGAAGTTTTATCGATATACTTAAGACGTTTCTCGAAAAATCATTAGAATTATCCTTTTTAAGTGGTTTTAAAATAAAGACTTGAAAATTTATGCATGGGTCAAGCGGACGCTATAAGTCGTTTGACGTAAGTTTCGAGCTATAAAATCCCATATTGGAAAAATTACATGAATTGGTACATTTTAATAAATAATTACTGATTTTAGCAATACTTTTTATTTATTACCATTTATAGCAATACTATGTTAAATCTGTAATATGTATTAAAAGTGAATTATGTATGCAATATATATGAATTATAATTATTTTTAAAAATATATTATGTTTGTTTGGTAAAAATTTGATATATTGTATTATAAGTGTATTAAAATGTGTGATAAATGAATTATCTATCATTAAAATTTATATTATATGTGAATAAAAAATTGTTCTTTGTAATATGAATTAAACTTGTATTATAAATGAATAGCCTAACCTATCGGTGACCCCATCTAAAATGAACATCACTCACTTAAAGTGCCCAAGTGAAAGTTTGTGCCAAGTTTAAGGGGCCACCGATGGGTTAGGCCTAAGTGAATTAAAGATAGTCAAATGAAAAAGAAATATTATTGCTATAAA
Source organism: Solanum sitiens (assembly GCA_016801875.1). Lineage (NCBI taxonomy): Eukaryota > Viridiplantae > Streptophyta > Magnoliopsida > Solanales > Solanaceae > Solanum > Solanum sitiens. The sequence goes on from JABWTJ010000226.1 coordinate 1,846,271, forward strand.
TAATAAATATTTTTTAATTATAGTATATTTATATAAGTTTCCCATTAATATTTGCATAAGCGATCAAATCATTTGTCTCGGAAATAAATCGGGCCCAAGACTAAGAAAGCCCACTAATCAGCCCAAATTGCTTCCCTCCTCCAACATAAATTGAACAAAAAGTCCAAACAAAAGAATTTGGAGGGAAATATTTTCAGGGAAAACAATGGACAGAAGACGCCACCAAATCATCTGTTCCTCCGACGAAGAAGACGACGGCGACGACGAACCTCAGCAATTCGCCGCCGGCAATGAAGAAAATGAAAATCCTAACAACATAGGAATTGAAATTCTAGAATCGTCTACTAACTTCCAATCAGTAACCCTAAATTCTCCCATCCAGAACCCTACACCTAATCGTGAGCCAAACGTCGACGTTTCTGAAGTTATACGACCTGCGGATTGTGGTATTGGTCGGGTATTGGAAGGATTAGGGCTAAGATTGCGGAGGGAATGGTTAGAATCATGTGTTGGAGGACTTGAAGGATCAGTAGTAGGAGAGTTTTCTGGATTGGATGATACGACGAAGGCGAAACTTTGTTTCGAGCAGTTTTTGTACTCGGATATGAATTTTTGTGGCGCAGGAATGCTTCCAAGGGACGTTCACAAGCTGCATTTGGTTGATCTTAAAGGGCCCTTTGTTCTTCAGGTATACTGAAAATCTAAATGCTGATGACCTTTATTGCTATTGTGGTTTCAATATGTAATTTTGTTAATTTTTTTTTAAAGCTTTACCTGCAATGAGGTGGGGAGAGTGGAAGTAAGGAAAATTGGGAATATCCCTCATCTCATACTGCTCTCTTGATACAAAATCTAAATTTTTTATCACTACTCTTGAGGGCACTAGTGCTAGACTTTCTCTTGCATTTTTGCATGGAGGTTGTTTCAATGCTTTGAAATTGGTGAGTAATCATGGAGCAACTTGCTGGGGTGTAGTACATTTGTAAATCACATTGGTGATACTAAAAAAGCTGAAGTTGTTTGTTAATTTGTCTTTTATAAATTGAATTAGTTCGACTTTCATGTTTGTAAATGAAAGGCTATGACTTGACATCTTGGTCAAGTTTTGTTTGAAGTTACTATAGGAATCCTTTTAGTTGCATTTCTTTATAATGGAAGTACCTATATGAGTCTTGACTTCAATAACTTATTTAGTTATCTAATACATTGGTTTATCACAATATAAAGCTGATTGGAAGACAATATGTACTATGGGTAACCAAAAGGGACGGGGCTTCTTTAAATGTGCATCGAGGAGAATTTATATATTTTAGTTTTGTTATGTTTTGTGGAAGAAATTTCTTAAAGAAAGCTCAAATATGCACATGGATGAGTAGCTTATCTTAGTTTCTTGTTTATGAAAGTAGCTCATAATTTCGTGAACTTCTTAGAACTATTTGGGAAGGCATTTCAGGAACTGGGTTTGCTGAGAAAGAAGTTGGAAACGGGCATCAGTTAGTTTTGGTATTAACGAGCTTCTATTGTTTTCTCTTTTTTCTCCTATTTATTTGAAACAAAGTATAGTTTCTTCTTTGTAACATTAAAACTTAAGTGCCAAATGAGAAAGTTATGGAGTTATCAAGAAAACTTCATTACTTTCTGCAAGCAGTTACTCAACAGAAAAGTTCCAAATTTATTAAAAAATGTTGATCTATCCCCTCAGAAAAGAAGTAAAAGGCAATTGGTGAGAAGAGGCTCATTCATGTTCTTGGGTTTGAAAATCAAAGTTCATTCGCTTAATTTCTTTCATTACAGTTGCTTACTGAAACCATTTTGGAAAGGTTGGTAGTTAAATATGACATCTCTTGCAATTAGCTTTAATGTACCAGAAGCTTCCTTAGATTTGGTCAGCCTATACCTTTAATGTGACTCTGACTACTTGAGTGTTTCATCCCCTTCTCCCTCAAGGTAGATGAGATTGTGAATATCAGTTGTCCTCTTCGAGATAGGTATCAGAAAGTAGCTGCTGGAATAAAGAGGTGTCTGAAATTGTCCATGACTGATGGTATTCAACGAGTGTTTGGGATGGAGTACAGGCCTATAAAAGACCTCGATGTTCTGGCTCCTTCTGGACTGAAGGTATATTTAAGGAGTACCAATTAGCAATTACTATGTTGTTTATTAGTTTGTCAAGTAGCTTTTAAAGTCTTATTTACAAGATGAGAATTGATAAGAATAGTATTCGTCACAAAATTATTTCCATATTCATATAGATTGCTGTTGCATTTTGCAGGTTGCTATCTGTAATGTTCATGTTAGGCGTGGAATTCTGATGTTGGTCCCTGAAGTTATTGAAGTTCTGGGTGGGATGGTGGAAGAGTTAGAAGAAGCAAGGAAGCGGCTAGTTAATGAAATAAATAAGCCACCAAGGGGGAAAAGGTATGACGAAGGATCAAGAAAACATTTACTGTCTGAACCTAATTACCAAATTCTGATATTGTTGGTAGATGCCTTATACAAGTGTTGAATTCACTTGAATGGCAGAGGTTGATGGTCAGTGCTAGCATTAGAGGACCCTAACTGACTGGATATTTGAATGTAATCAAACGAGGATTCTAATAGTCAACCCCAAGTCCCCAACTAACATGGATTATGGTGTAGTAGTTGATGTTCAAGTCTCTTCAGGGGTATTCTTAAGGGTCAAATAGATATTCTGATGGTCCTGACTTAAAGGTTAAAGTTAAGAGCTGTTTCTCTGAATCTTAGCAAAGTGGTACTTTGTCCTCCTCCTTCCTCGTCCATTTTGTTTCTTGACCTTCTAGTGAAGGCTTAATATCTGTTGCTCAGTTATAGGCTTTGGTTTACAAATGAGTGAATAAGGCGTATTGTCATGATTTATTAGTGTTATGCTAGAAACCTCATCACTTTTGGTTATTTAGTTACTTCGTCTATGCCCAATGCCAGAACAAGGTCTGGTGTGGTTCCTCCTTTGGCAACTAGAGCTACTGCTGCTGCATGGCCACGAGAAGGTGTTACTGTTCCAGAGCACTCTGATACTTCCTCAAGACAAAATATGCATTTTCAGGTTCATGAACGAGGTACTTTGACACCCTAAAGAGCTTCTTTGCAATTAGTTTAGGATATCTGTATATGTACTGCATGTTCATTTGTTTTTGGTGTTGCTTTCAATGTGAAAAACAATTTGTGTGCTACTTTGGGTTATTTGGTGCTGGTCTTCTGACTTTTAGTATGAGAGAAGCTGATATTTTGTCAGATTGCTCCCTTTTGATGGCTTCTCTCGGCACAAGCTTGTGTTTGAAGCTTTAGTTTTTGGGTTTTTTACTCTAGTTTGAGTGTTAGTTTGCAGAACATTTATCCCACAGTGATATAGCTAAGGTAGTGCTACAAGATAAAAGATTGGTTCACATATTTGAATTGGAATAAGTTCTAGATATAGCCTCTTGTATCATCTTGTGGTGAACGGTTATGTCCCTGGTCTTGCTCGTTGGACCACATATCACTCATGGGACATGTACTGTAATAACAGAGGTATCTATCTTTTAATCTCTCTCTTTGGGGTGCAGGAACATCTGGCATTGCTACTACTGCAACTGAAGAAATTCATCCCGTTACATCTGGGCTACCATCTTCTACGTCATTCACCACTCCTGCTTATAGAAGAGAGGCTCAATCTAGTTTCCCATCTACTCCAGCTGTTTCTGTCCCATTCAATAGGAACACTGGACCTACCTTTTCATCTGATGCAGCTAGTCATGCAGAGGATATCCATATGGCTGACATGACCACCGAAGGCATTGATGTTCCAATTAGAAGGGAACATAATGACCCTGTCCTTTCATCTTCTTCTTCCATGGAAGTGGAGGAACTTTTGTCAGATGTTAGAAGTGACCCTGCCACACCTGCCAGTAGCAGGAGCAGAGGAAGCGTTCGTGTCTCTAGTGGTAGTTTCCATTATGAAGATGTAACACCAGATACATTGTCTACTGCAGCAATTGACGTTGATGAAATTGATTTGGTTGATGAATTGGACCATCCATATATACTTTCTGGAGCAAAGGAAAACCCTTTCACTTACTTAGCTAGTCTGTCAGCTAAGCAGGCTGGTATGAATGGCAGTGCTTCCTCTGTTACAGGAAAAATTAAGGTAAGTTTTGCTCTCCCTCGTGATATCAACTTCTCTGATGCTGCCATATAGAAATTCACTGCGTCCTTATATCTTACCCTTAATAATTGGGTCTTTTTCCACTTGGCTGTGATTGGTATGGGTCAATTGGAGATACTCGCAAGCAGAATAATCTCTATCAATTAATATAATGAAAATACAAGACTGAAATTCCAATGGCAAATTGCTTAAGTAGGAATGGATTTTTTCTTAAGCCAATGGCAAATTGCAATCTATCAAGAAAACCCCCATAATTGGCATCCTTCTTCCTAGCAGCGTAATTTTATTCATTTCTGGTTCATTTGCTATCAGCCTATCATTGTGCCTTGTCTTGATTTTTGTGCATTTAGAGTTGGTAATTAGCCATTTCGATTAAGATTATTTTAATATCGTGTTTTGTCATTCACAATACAAAACAGTGAACTCTATTTTTTTTATGTTTAGTGCAAAAAGTTGGGATTACGGAGTAGAATTATCTTCATGTTAATAAGAAGCTGATATCTGCCTAAAATCTGCAGTGCTTTCTTACTGGTGTGAAGGGCTTTCAGTATAAACAGAGTAGTAAATACGAGCTTCGGGTTTATATTGATGATGGCAGCCTTATCTCTGAGATCCTTATAGATCATGCTGTAAGTTATTGAAGACTGGACACTCCCTGACTGTCAGAATCTGATTATTGTTTAACTTTTTTCTGCTTCAGCTTGTGCAGGAAAAAATAGGCTTTTCTCCTGCAGAGGTAAATGCTGCTCTTAGTTCTTCAGATAGCAAACGAGTCAGTGACACGAAGGAGACACTGAAATGTTTCCAGAAATTCTTGATTAATTTTGAGGTATTTCACTGCTATCCATGAAGGAAATTTTGTTTATAGAAAACTCCACATGAATCTTCTAAGTTCATATTTGTTTGTTGGATCAAGAAGTACAGGGCAACCACATCTCTCCAAGTGAAAAATATGCGTCCAGGGATAGGTCTTAATGGCATGACGATGCATGTATTTGATTAATAAACTGTGTCAACCCCATATTATTGATCCTTTTATAAATCATAAGTACATGAAACATGAAAAAAATAGTAGAATACAAATGATTATTAACTCGATTGTTATTGACGTTAAAGCTGTTACCTGCTGAAGGATTTTGATCTCTTAAAAATAGTACTTCAAAGATATGCTCTGGCCTCTGTTCATGAAAATGTCTTGGACAATGTGTCTTGCAGGGAACAATGCTTGTTCATTTGAATGAAGAATCTCCAATTCCAGTTGCTACTGAAATGAACCAGGGGTGCTCTGCCTCTGATGCATGGTTGCTTCTCAAAAGACTAAAGCCTTCTACTTCTCCGCGACAACATCATCTTCATCACTCAGAAACCATCAATTTATCCCCTTGATGTCTCGTTCGTTCATGGAGAATTTCAAAACCACGAGAGCAAGGTGAGTTACAGAGTGACATTGCTCAATTCAGAAAGTTGTTGCATGAGATGACGCCCTCAGAAGCAATGGCGTAAATGCAGAAATAGTTCACCTGTGATTCAAACAACGAAATGACTTCTCAAATTGCGGAGCCAGGGTGTATGTGTTAGTTTTAAAAGAGTCTTGTTAGTTAACTAAGAGCTGGTAGTAAATAAGACTCCTGTCTGATAGGTTTGTCCTGGTCTTCAGGAAGTTGTTTTTATACGTGGGTTGTTGTCTAGTTTTTAGGAGAAAGCTTTGTAAGCTAATTCCTAATTTTTAGTCTAAGTCTGTGTTTTATTTTGCCATAAAAAAGGCTGCAGTAGCAGCATTGAAAAATATCAGTCAAGCAAATTTCTTTCCACATTTACCGTCTCTCTTTCTCTATTTTTGCTTTTTGAATCTGTTTTTGCTATCAGTATGAGTGGGGTTCATCCTAACCTTCTTCCTCGGAAAATTACAATGTACATGCGAGGACATATAAGGTCAATTAGCTAGATTCATTTGTTTTTCTTTTATTCGTCTTTTATCTCTAGAATATTTAAGAATTTGAATTACTAGAAATTCTTTTTGAACATAGATTCTAAAGTTTATTTGATATATTTTGTTCTTTTTTTCCCCTTCCCTTTTTTTGAAAATTACTTTCAATTTGATCGTGTAGCTGTTCTTCTTTTATCTTAAACAATGTAGTTTTGAATAATTGAATTTCCATTGTACAATACATTTATTACTTCTTCCAGTCCAATTTTAATATATGATACATTTTCCATTTTGAGACGTCTCTAATGTTTTCATTCTACTGGGGGGTAATAATAGACCTTTTCGTTTTAATTTATTTGTCTAACTTTCCTTTTTAGTTTATTAAACAAAGAATATATATCCCTTTTCGATAACTTTTTGATTCCATTAAATCATATAATACATTTTTCATCCGTTTCAAGTCAAAATAGGATAAACAAATTGAAACAAATAAATAAAAATTTATTTACATGACTTTCAAAACATTATCTAATCATTGCTTTACGTCGTTACTTTTCAGTACTTATGTTTGTGATAGATAACAAATATCTTGTGAAATAGTTGGCGTTCACAAGTTAATTCAATTTAAGCTTTTCCGTTTTTCCTTTAATGGTAAAAATATTCTTCTAGTTTCAATATAAACATAATAAAATACTACTCATCTTTTCTCTCTATATTTTTTTGTACTTCTTTTGTTGTTTTTTCTCCTCTACCAACACAAAGGAACACCACACTATTTATACTTGATGACATCTTCCTTGTAATGAATAGGAAGATAGTGGGTAGTAAATTTGCTAAATGAATGACTCAAATGTTACGTAAGTTACAAGACATGAATATAGAATAATGAATGAAATGAAGAGTTGGTGGTTACATAAGTTACAAAAACTAATAACCACTTTCTTCCACAACTGATGAGAGTAAAGAGGCACAAATGTATTGTCCATCAATAGATATAACATGATATATAATGTGACATATAATATACTTTTATTAATATTAAAATGTCATACCAACAATCCCTCACTCATTTTAATATTAAGATAAGAGAGTTTTTCACAACTTAGTTGAAGGTAGACTATTATGCATAATGAAGGTGTGCTCTGCATTGAACCTTCACTTAGTAAAACAATAACCTTTACTCCAGAGTCATGTCACGATCTGACCTCAAAACAGGAAATATAATTCAACGAAATGTAACTACGACTGAATGATTCTCTTTTTGGAACAATTGTCTGTTTTCATTCAAATGAAATTGTACAGAAATGAAAGGAAATAAAAGAAACTAGAAACTAAGATAGTAAACATCCATGGACAGAGCTCCAATCCTGCAACAGAATGTTTAGATTAGGAAGATGAAGATAAGAGAAGAGAATCTGATAGAAGAGAGAGAAGAGAGCACGAGATTAATACCAATTTGATCAATGACCTCTTCTCTCTCTTGGTGGTTGCTTTTAACTGTGACTTGAGCTGATGTGGATGTTACCGATGTGGCGTAATCCTAGCCTTTGCGCTTCATTTATTAACTTCTAATCCTGACCGTTACTCTTAATAACTGAATATGAGATTAGCTAATCATGACAATACCTCCCGCACAACAACATCCTTGTCCTCAAGGATTGAGAATAAAATCAGGAAAATGTGCTTGTATGAACTCGTAATCCTCCCAAGTAGCATCTTCAGGAGGCAAGTTAGACCATTGAATGAGCACTTTCACCTTGGCCCTATTTTTATGCTTCACCATTTGTCTCTGAAGGACAGCAACTGGTTTCACCAAGAATTGACTGTCTGCACCAGTAGCAGGTAGAGCAGTTTGAGCTACCCTCTTATCTCCTATCTTCTTCTTCAAGAGGGACACATACAGGATGCACTCTAGAAGAGGGTGGTAACTGTAACTTGTAGGCCACAGTGCCTACCTTGGCTAAGACTGTATAAGGACTATTGTATTTTGAACTCAACTTCAAATTCTTCCATAAAGCAAGAGAGGTCTGATTGTATGGTTGAAGTTTAAGGTAAACCATGTCACCCACCTGCAACACTCTATCTGATCGCTTTTTATCGGCATACAACTTCATTCTTTCTTGAGCCTTATGGAGGTTGTCCTTCAAAAGTTGTAACATTTGTTGTCTCTGCATAACAACATCTTCAGCAGTAGGAACAACAGTCTCAAGCAGGGGTCCAACAGATAATTGTGGTGGTGAATAACCATAAAGAGCCTCAAATGGAGTACTCAGCATTCCAGTGTGAAAATTCATGTTGTACCACCATTTAGCGGAAGGAAGCCAATGTCTTCAATAAATAGGTCTATTCGATGTCATGCACCCCTGATAGTTCTCAATGCACCTATTCACTCTCTCAGTATGACCATCACTTTGAGGGTGATAAGCAGTGCTAAAGTGTAGTTGAGTACCCAATAGTTTGAATAAGGATTGCCAAAAGTTGCTGAGAAATTTTTTGTCCCTATCAGATACAATGGACTCAGGAGTACCATGTAAGCTGTGTACCTTCTTCCAAAACTTGTTAGCTACAGTCGCTGCAGTAAAAGAATGGGACAAGGCAACAAAATAAGCATACTTTGATAGCCTATCCACTACAACTAATATCACATCTTTGGAGATGGATTTCGGCAATCCTTCGATAAAATCCATGTTGATATGACTCCAAGTCTGATTAGGAATTGGTAGAGGTTACAGTAGCCCTGGGTATGCGACATTCTCATCCTTATTCCTGTGGCATACATCACTTCTGGTGTTCTGAGAAATAAAAGGAAAATTTATGTAGGTGGTACTGGAGATTTAAGGCAAAGGCTGATCTCTACATTTCATGCTTCTCCGATGGGTGGTCACTCTGGGCAGTTGGGTACTCTAGGTGGTACTCGTAATAAGATATCGGCTACAATTGAAAAGGTCTTATCAATAAAATTTCCATTTATCCGTGATCTAGGCATAGGTAGCAATCCATTCTAGAATTCTTTTCATTACCTCTCGTGGGAAAAAGATCCCACAAAGAAAAGAATTGTATAGTACGAAATAACATAAAAACTTCTTTTTTTAACAAAAAAACAAAAGATATGAATCCTCTATTCCAATTGTTCCTTTTTGACAGGAATCGAGAAGAAATAAGAAATATTTCAACGCGATTCTAGAGTACCCAACTGCCCAGAGTGACCACCCATCGGAGAAGCATGGAATGTAGAGATCAGCCTTTGCCTTAAATCTCCAGTACCACCTACATAAATTTTCCTTTTATTTCTCAGAACACCAGAAGTGAATTGCCAAATAGTGGGACCATTTAAGTCCACCGCAAGCTGCACCATGAACTCTTGAGCAAGGTCATCATCTACATAGCTATCTCCGACCTCCTGCATACACCTAGGAACTGTGACACTGATTGTCAATAATTTCCCGGTGACTTGGTCAGAATCGTCCTTACATATCTCATGTTGTCTAGAAAGTGCATCAGCAACTTTATTTACTGCACCCTTTTTGTATTGAACTTCATAGTCTAACCCCAATAGTTTAGTGAGACCCTTTTGTTGCAATGATGAGGTTACCTTTTGCTCTAAAAGGTATTTCAAACTATGATGATCAGTCCAGAATACAAAATGCTTAAACTGCAAATAATGTATCCATCTGTCGACTACATTCAATAGAGTCATGTACTCTTTCTCGTAGATAGATTTACCCCTGTGTAGTTGAGCCAGTACCTTGCTGAGATAGGCAATGGGTCTGCCATCTTGCATCAGAACGGCCCCTATACCACAGTGACTTGCATCAGTTTCATTTACGAATTCCTTTGAATAATCAGGCAATGCTAGTACAGGTGTGGTGGCCATAGCCGTTTTCAGAGCAATAAAGGCTTCACTAGCCTCTGCATTCCACTTAAAAGAATCTTTCTTTAATAAGTCTGTCAAGGGTCTGCATATGATACCATATCTTGCCACATATTTCCTGTAGTAACCTGTTAGCCCCAAGAATCCTCTAAGAGCAATAACGGAGTTGGGAGTAGGCCACTCTATCATAGCATTTATTTTAGTAGGGTCTGTAGATACCCCATCCTTGGTTATAACATGACCCAAATACTCTACTTTAAGTTGACCAAAGGAACACTTCGACCCTTTTGCAAATAGTGAATGTTCTCTAAGAGTAGTGAACACAACATTAAGATGATGAATATGGTCCTCAAGAGACAAACTGTACACTAGAATGTCGTCAAAAAAAACCAAGACAAATTTTCTGAGAAAAGGTTGAAAAACCTGATTCATTAGTGCTTGGAAAGTTGCCGGTGCATTGGTCAGTCCAAATGGCATGACCTTGAACTCATAATGGCCCATGTGAGTTCTAAAAGCAGTTTTGTGCACATCTTCCACCTTCATCCTGATCTGATGGTATCCAGCCCTGAGATCCACCTTTGTAAAGATCATGGATCCATCAATTCATCTAGCAGATCATCAACAATTGGAATAGGATATTTATCCTTAATAGTGATCTCATTCAACCCTCTGTAGTCCACTCAAAATCTCCATGTGTTGTCCTTCTTCTTGACTAGTAAAGCCGGGGAAGAAAAAAGAGATTGACTCTGTTGAATAATACAATGATTCATCATTTCCTTGACTTGTCTTTCCAACTCCTTTTTTTGATAATAGTTATACCTATAAGGTCGCAAGCTTACTGGTACTACTCCAGGTTTGAGGGGTATTGCATGGTCCAATGACCTAATAGGAGGTAATATTTTCGGTTCCTTGAAGACATCCTCATATTGCTCCAACACTCTCTGAACTTGTTCACTCTCGACTTCTTGAACACTACTAGTGTCAACTTGTACCATAAACAAATGAGCAATAAGAGCCTCACCCTTCTTTAACACCCTTGCCATTAAAGTCCCAGAAATCATGTTTAAGCTACCCCCTTCCGGAATTCCATGTAGAACTAGCTTATTATTCTTCCTTCCAATTGTTACACTATTATTCTCGTGATCAAACTTGGTGGGATTATATTTCTTCATCCAGTCATTTCCCAATACTATATCACAACCTCCTAAAGGAATAATGAGTAGATCCTCATGGAATGGTTTGTCTCTCATCTTCCACATAAACCCCTTACAGTTAGAGGTACACATCACATAGTTACCATCGGCCACCGTGACTCTAACTGGGGCACAATAACTAGGTTGATAACCAGTTTCTTTCATAGTGTGCTTATCAATGAAACTGTGGGTGCTCCCAGAGTCCACCAACACAACAAGGTTTCTATTCTTCACAATACCTTTCACTAATAAAATACTACTCATCTTTTCTCTCTCTATTTTCTTGTACTTCTTTTGTTGTTTTTTCTCCTCTACCAACACAAAGGAACACCACACTATTTATAGTTGATGACATCTTCCTTGCAATGAATAGGACGATAGTGGGTAGTAAATTTGCTAAATGAATAACTCAAATATTACATAAGTTATAAGACATAAATATAGAATAATGGATGAAATGAAAAGATGGTGGTTACATAAGTTACAAAAACTAATTACCACTTTCTTCCACAACTGGTGAGAGTAAAGAGGCACAAATGTAATGTACATCAATAGACATAACATGATATATAATGTGACACATAATATACTTTTATTAATATTAAAATGTCACACCAACAAGAAGTGAATATAGAGGCATTTTTTTGCTATTTTTATTTCTCAATGATTCCATAACAGTATATTACACATTAGAAAATTTGATGCTTATTGAGAGGTTTCAGGTTCGAGTTTCGAGTTTCTTGAGAACATCAGAGCTGCCTGCCTTTGTGAAGGTTTCCAACATGAATTCAGATTTAATCAGGGCGAAGTTATAGTACGTACGTACTTTATACTATATCTATGTTTCGGTTGAACTCTATATAAGCTCTGTTGGCCTCTGTCATTCTTAGCATCAACAACCATGTTTTGTGCATTTTCTAGGTGATGCTCCATTAAACCTTTTACTGTAATTCAGTTTTATTATTTGTGTTAGCAATGTGATTGTTGCTATGGAAATAGGAGAATAGCATGTAGAGAGAGAAACTGATGGAAAACAGACAAGAAATGATACAAATAACAAGAAAGAGTTAGGGATTAAGAATAAACACTCTACATAAAAATAGCTCCTTTAAGTGCATGAACTATGAGTTAGGGATTAAGAATAAACACTCTACATATCTTGCAGGGTTCATGTCACCTTTGGTTGGCAGTTATAAGAAATATACTTTTTGAAGTGACTGCTCAACTTACTGCATTTTCTCCAGTTATAGCTGTTCAATTTTGATGTCAGTTTATGATTCTGTACTATACAATGGCAGATTGAATTGGTCATTCCTTCCTATAGATGATCTAAACTAGATGTACTATCAAATGTGCCTAGTGCTATGCTTTTAGGTTAACCCCTTGGATGATCTCCGCAAGAATTCTGCCACCAGATTTGAAAATGCTGAAGAACTCTTCTTCAATAACTGGTTAGGAGTATCAAACTCGAGACTGTTTCCTGCATCAAACGACACAGATTTTATCAGGTAATATAATACATTTTGAATAATATGGTGTGTGTATTCTCAGCTGTTCTATGGTTGCACTATATTCTGCCACTACTAATGTTATGCTGTGTTTATTGTGTGTGTGCTTGAGGTAGGTCCTGTATCTTTACCTTCACCAAGAACTAAAACAAGATCATTATCGATAACTGTGGGTATCCGATGTGCCACTGTTATAACTGTACATCCATTTGTTTCTTCTCTTATAGTTTTCTGAATGACATTGTCCGTCTCTGTATCCACTGAAGCCGTAGCTTCATCAAGTACCAATATTCTCCTTTTCTGTAGCAATACCCTAGCTAGGCACACAATCTGCCTTTGACCCACGCTCAAGTTTTCTCCGTCTTCTGCAACTGCAACATAAAATTCTTGATCATTTATTTCCCATTCCAAATGTTGTGTATTTTGAATATAAAGGTGGGTTCAGACCACAGAACCTAGTATTTGTACCTGGTGCATCAAGAAGCCTTAGATCCTGCTTTACAATATCAGCTAAATGACATTTTTGCAAGACCTGAAATATGAAATATGAAGTCATGTGAGATTGCTCATAATACAGAATGGTATATCATAGTAAGTTACAAAGTCTCATACTTAGTCGAAAGAAAAAAGTTCAGAACATTACCTCCCAGATATCCCGATCTGTATGTTGTTGTAATGGATCAAGATTAGTCCTAATTGTTCCTTGGAATAAAATTGGATCTTGTGGTATTATACTCAACTTAGACCTCAGGTCTTGCAAACCAATCTTCGAAATGTCTATTCCATCGATAAGAATGCATCCCTCAGATGGTTCCACAACCCTGAAGAGAGCTTGGATCAAAGTAGACTTTCCACTACCTGTTCTTCCAACTACACCAATTTTCTTTCCCTCTGGAAAGGTGCAGGTTATACCTTTTAGAACTCTTGGGAGATCAGGGCTGTATTGGACATGAAGATCTTTAATTTCAATTCTTCCTTTTAGAGGCCAATCGGGTTTTGGCCTGGAGTTTTCAATTATCAGTGGAGCTTCACTAGGAACGTCGCTGAACTGAAGTATTCTCTCAACTGATATCATTTTGTTCTCGACATTGCAAAGGTTCCATATGACCCAAGCTTGGAGAACATTAAGATTTAAGCCATAGGTAGCTGCTAGTCCTGCTAAACCTGCAAACAGATGAAACATGTGAAATCACACACTGAATCCATTTACCACGGTGAAAGAAAGAAAAAGTTGTTATCATAGACTTAGACTTCCTCAGTTTGTGTAAGTTCTTAATCTAAGATTTGTTTCTTATGTCTACTCATGCATCATCAGAGAAGCTGCCTGGAATTTTGTTGATTAACTGCCTGGGAATGCGCTACACAGGATGCATGAAATGGAAATGGAAATGGAGAAGAATAAAAGCTTACTGGGGTCTATAGCCTCTCGTGGAAGGTGTGCCAGGATGACGAGAAGAAAGAAGAATATGAGATTGAAGAGAAAGTTAATTCGAACACAGAGCCATTCCATTGTAGCAGAGTTGTGAAAGACAACACGAGAATAGTCATCGATGAGACTTAAATTCTTATTCAAGAATCGGTCTTCCTGATTAAAACAACGAATTGTTGCTACACCGTTGAGAGATTCAGAGAAATGATGTAGGATTGGAGCTTTCTGAATGCCAATCATTCTTGCCAGTTCTCTAGCAGTGGTAATGTAATATGCCTGCAATAAGAATTGAAATTTATGGGAAGTAAATTACTCATTTTTGAGTTCCAATAATTTTCTGGCAGTTAAAAGTAAATAGGGACCAAAAGTAACTTCAGGTTGAGCTTCTTATTACCTGATACCACATGGAGAGGGCAAGTATCAGAAGGAAGAGAAAAAAGATCTGCCAGGCAACATTAGACATAAGGACAACAATGCTCAATAATTGAATAAGTGCAAATGCTAGTCCAGCCAATCTATACGGAATATCTGTGTCCACGATGCTTTGGTCCGTAGAAGACTGACAAGAAAGAAACAAAACTTGAAATTCAGTATAGATGCAGCTAGAAAGTCATGTTTTGAGAAACAAAGAACTTAATATAGACACATTTCAAGACAAATGGATCATTTTAGCTGCTACACTCACCCTATTGAGAATTCTGCTGGAAGGAGTGGAGTCAAAGAATGACAAGGGTGCTCGGAAGAGTGATTTGATCATTCCAATGTAGAGCTTCTGAGCAGTCTCAATTGCGATGGTTGAAAGCATAACTGCTCTTCCTAAGATGAAAAGAGAGCTTCCCCCTGACATCAGCACGAATATTCCAATTAATCTCTCGCTAGAAACCCTTCCTTCTTCTTCTGTTCCCCATGCAATCCAGTAGTTGCTTGCCATCTGCAGTCCCTGGAAGAAAACTTGACATAGAAGGACCGGAAGTACAAGGGCCCCTTTATACGCCGAGGTCACAAAGGTCGAGTAGACTTTCCATTTAACTCGACCTGATACTGCATCTTCCTGCTGAGTTCTTCCTAAGATCCTGTTGTCACAGGTAAGATCTTCAAAGCACTCTTCGACTTCAATTTGGTTATTCTGATGCTTACCCTTGGTAACGCAGCTGCACTTTTGGGAAGGGTTCACTTGATCTAATGATTTACTGTGAGCCACCATATGCCGTAGTAGCTCACCATCCGGATCTGCAATCAACTTGTTATACTTTCCTGATTGAACAATTCTTCCGTCCTTCATTACCTAAGCATATCAGGTGAGCATAAAAACTAAGATGTACTTTTTTTAGTTTGTTTCAATCAACCTGATAACCAATAGCTTAAGATAGTTTCAACTTACCAGGATGAGGTCAGAAGTATCTAAAAATTCCAACTGGTGAGTGGCATAAACAACTGTTTTTTCTTGTAGATGTTGGATTAAGCATTTCTGCAATATGATGAAGGATTATTATAGCACATCAATAAGAGCAACTAGATTACTGAAAAGAATTCTACAAAAGTAGGATGTAGAGCTTGCCTTGAACATATGAGCTCCAGTTTGTGCATCAACTGCACTGAAAGGGTCATCTAGCAGATAGATGTCTGAATCACTATAAATAGCTCTGGCCAACTGAATTCTTTGCTTTTGTCCACCACTTAGGTTCATTCCTCTTTCTCCTACCAAATTTAGATCTCCGTCAGCCCACATCTCAATGTCACGTTTCAAAGCACATCGTTCCACGACATCATCATAACGTGCTTTATTCATTTCCTTGCCAAACAGAACATTGTCTCTAACAGTGCCCGTCTGAATCCAAGCACTCTGTGGTACAAATGCCTTGGAACCATTAATCTTAATACTTGATCCAGAAATTCTAGGAATCTCTCCCATAATACTACAGAGTAAGCTTGACTTTCCCGATCCTACCGAACCACATATTGCTACTTTCCACCCTTTCATTATCCTGATTTTCTCAGATATCTTAATTGTTGATTTCTTGGACTCATTTGTGCCCCAAGCATACTCTCCTGGTTCAAGTTCGATCGTCACTTCAGAAGTGTTAGGAGTATTATAGCTTGTTAACTTCTTTTGATCTTCCTCTCTCATAAATTCTTGAATCCTGTCAACTGAAACTTTTGTCTGAGCAACCATGGAAATGAGCTCAGGCAAGTTGTAAATTGGTTCTTGTAGAATCCTGAAAGTTGCTAGTGCTGAGAGAACTGCTCCTGAGGTTAATGGTGTTTTTAAGATGATACAAACACCAAAGGTTACAACTGAGACGAGCGTCGGTGAGGCCCAAAAGAGGAAAGCCACAGCAGAACATGTATAAAGGTATCTCTTAAGCCAACCTCTCTCATTCTCTCTTAGTTGAAGCAGCTTCTTCAAGAAAGTGGACTCCCATGAGTGTAGTTTCAATACTCTCATGCTTTTTAAGGTCTCTGAAGTAGCTTTAATTCTCACGTCCTTCGCTTCCATTATCTTTGAGTGGAGCTGCTCTTGCATATTGGCAAGTGGTGTGTTGCTCACCATCACGAATATGGTGGAAAGAAGAGCAGCAATAGAGGGAGCAGCACCCAAATTCCTGTATAAGATAAGCAGGGCAAATGTAACCTGAACAGGAAGCAACCAAACTCCATGAATATACCAGCAGAAGTCCCCAATTCTCTCAACATCAACATTGATGAAGTTTATGATCTTCCCCTCTTTTGTTCCACCATACTTTATAGACAAAGTTCTTTTATATATCAATGCCATCAGAGCCGCTCTGACTCGAACACCAATCCGGTTAGCTCCAAAGTACCATTGCCTTTGGGACAGTGACTCTACTGTTTTAGCAAAGAAGAAGATGAAGGCTAAGATCATCCCTTCTTGCCAATTGGACTCATCTTTCTTTTCAGACAAAAAATTCACAAAGCTTGTTATCAGCAAAGGACCAATATAGGAAGCAATTGTGTTAACTCCTACATAAACAAACAGAAGAGAAGCATGAAATTAACAAAAAAGTTTTTACCTTAATTGAGTCTTGAAAAAAAAATCAAGAATTACCTGCAAAAACTGCATTACAGGCAAGTGGTCTCCAAATCATACGAAATATGGCATCAGGGAGGGAGAAAGAAGAAGCTTTCTTTTCGCGAAGCGCGTGTTCCAACAAAGAAGAAGCTTCATTAGAAGTGTCCGTGTGAGGAATTGAAGGTATGTGCTCTACTCTAAGCTTTTCCTCATGACCCTTCTTGAATAGTGGATTAAGCCATCTAAATGTGATTAGGCTCCAAATACTTGCACTAGAAAATGCATTTACCTCATCTTTTTGAAGGAATGGCTGTTGAATTTCACTGTATTTGTTGTCTGGTACTGGCAAGGCATTGAAACATAGAAGAATTGACAATGGTAGGGAAGCAAAATCAATTATATTTGCCTTGGGAAGAAAATGTGGGGCTTTTGTATATATATTATAATGTTTGAGAAGATGAAATGAGACTAAAATTATCTCAAAAATACTAGAAAAGACCCACCATAGGATGAGTACTAATGGCCACCTTTTCTCTCTGTTTAATGAATAGGCTGCTATTACAGTTGCTACACTCCATGTCATGACAGAAGAAACAGACTCTTCTTCATACACAAAATCTCTCAACTTCCAGAATTCATAAACACAAAATCCCAAGTAAGAAATAGCTATTGAGAAATTCAATAAAACTGTAATCTTGATGAAAAATGTGGATTTTCTCCTCTTCTCCCTTTTTTCTACAAAACTATCTTCTTCATTTTTCTTGAAAAAATCTACCAAGAAACATATGAGTAAAATCAAGAAAAAAACCACATTCATTATTAGCCTTAGAGTGATGTCCATCTTGGTTGACACCAAAAATCAAGAAAAAATTAAAACCTACTCTATTCTACTTGGTATATATATAAAAGGAAGCTTATAGCACAAAAGGCAAGAAGTATTTTTGTTAAAAAAAAGTTAAGCCAAAAGCACAAATATCCATTCAGAATCATGTGGAAAAAAATAGAGTATACTATGAAGAAGAAAGCACGTGCCTTTTTTGAAAGTTTGGTGGAATTATGATGAAGAGGAATCTGAGTATCAACTAGAATGGTTAAAGAAATTATAGATACAACTCTATTTTATGTAATGCTTATATAATAGTGAGCGATCGACATATAAGGTATAATAGTTTAAAATATTTTATTTCAGGTTTAGTTGTATGAAATTATTTAACTCAATATTTTTACAGAATAAATTATTTGATATACATGATGAAATAACTTATTTTGAAATAAATGTTAGGATTTTACCCTATTTATGTACCTGATTTGAAGTTTATTTTTTCCTAAAATAAAAGACTAAACATTACCATAAATGTTTAACTTTTTTCTGAAAGGAAAATATTATTTTCTTCCATATTTGATTTATTTTTACCTTAGAGAAAATTTTTAAAGATTTATAAACTAAAGATACTTATTTTCATAGTAAAACACAATAGTATCGATAATATAGACGTTTAAGAGTTTAGTTTATGGAAGATTTATTTTCTCAACAGTTTAATATTGTTCTTTTATATTCGTTTTCATATAATAATATGATGTTTTTAGAATAAATTTTTGTCATCTGATTTATTGATTTCATGATTTGTAATTGTAAATTTTCGCATTTCACCCTAATCACTTTTAAACTCAACAATAACTTATCTCAAAATAAATTATCTCGAATAATTAAACAACCCCTTAAGTAATAACAAGTGCAATCACATCAGTAGATTCTTTAAAGAATCTGTCCAAAATTTATGTTAACAAAATGAGTCAGCCAAATTTTCCGCTGACCAAAAATGTCTTCATCTTAATTTTAATTTATGTGTCTTCTTGCAAATGACTATTAGCAATTTTAAAAAATATTATCTCGTACAGTATGTTACTTCCCCCTGTAGTCCTAATTATACGTCAAATTTTAAGATTTAAACAAGATTTATAAATAAATGGATTAACGGAGTGTGAGTATTTGGAATTGAGACATTTAATTACTCACACCTTATGACGTTTAAAGAGGACACTAATAAATTTTGCTAAAATTATAATTCATTAAAAGGCATATCATACCATTAGCTTAATTGATTAACTGTATGAAGTCTCACCTTCTTGTGAGGGTTTGATTCCTTTGTAATCCTCTCCCATTTCCTTTACACCATTTCACAAGAAGTCATTGACTAGGAGGAAAAAAAAAAGAGACATTTCATATGATGAAAAAGTTAAATTACTTTTTCATTTAAAAAAAATATTTAATGACTTTATGTGAAACTTAGGCAAATTAAGTTGCATGATTCTTTTGCAACAATAATTTAGTTACTTTTGGTGATAATTTAGGTAAAGTTAAAGTATTTTTTTTGTTATGAAAAAAGAACTTTAGTGACTTTCAGTGTAACAAAATAAAATTTGGGTGGCCATCTATGGCATTACCCCTTCAAAATTTTTTGCAACATGTGATAACTTTAATACTCCCTCAATTTTGATTTATAAAACTCATTTTTTAAGTCGGTATAAGAAAGAATGATATATTTTTATATGTACTTATAATTTAATTTTAATATACTGTTTTATTCTTAATAAAATAATTTATACCTACACAAATTTTAATAATTCACTCTATCCGCTTCTATTTACATGCCGTCCTTATTAAAAATAGATGTTCATTTATATTTGTTGTTTTACAAAATTAATGCATAAATGATACTATTCTTCATACTTTACCCTTTCAAAGTTATTAACCTTAAAAATATACATTTGACCGACATAGAAAAAATAAGTAAGTATTTCATGTTCACTGGTCAAATTAGTTAATCAAAGTAAATAAATTTCATTTATTAAAAACTTGACTTCAAGAAAACACTAAATAAAGGTCCAATGGTAACTTACGTACTCCCTCTGTCCCTATTTAGTTGTCCATTATATAAATGACACACATATTAAGATAGCAATAATTAGCATAGTAAAGTTACAATTTTACCCTTATTAATTATGGTTTTAAAAAGGATAAATTAAAACTTGGAAATTTTCAAGTTTAAATGAGGGTATAATAGGAACTTCTTTTGTCGTTTATTGATTTGTCAATATGGACAAGTATATAGGGACAAATAAAAGAGAAATATGGACAAGTAAATAGGGACGGAGAGAGTAATTTCTAATGGGATATAAATGTAAACACTGACAATTAAATACTCATTATGTTTCTAATTATTTGTCCACTTTTTTTTTTTAATTGTCCCTAGTTACTTGTACACTTTTCATTTTCAGTTGTCCCTAATTACTTGTCTATTTCGACAAATCAAGAAAGAACAATATATTTTTTTCCAATTATACTCTCAATTAATTACTTTGAAAAAGGTAAATTTTTTTTTGAATTTATCCACTGCATAATTAATAGAAATAAAATGATAAACTCACTAGGTCAATCATTATTTCTTAGTAGGAGTGTCAATTCAAAAAAAAATGGACAAGTAATTAGAGACAGATGGAATAGGGACGGTGGGAGTATTTTAGAGATGATATTATTGTCTTAAACTCTCGTGTCAAGTCAAATTATATCACATAAATTGATAAGAAGACGATAGTAAATCTCAAAAAAGAATCCTACAACTAGAATACTGGGTAGGATATTAATTATAAGTTAGCAAGTCCCCAATGCCATGGAGAAGTTAGGGTTATAGCTTGTGTCAAACTTGTGGGGGCAGAAGCATTTGGTGGTATTAGAGCAGTAGAAGCACGCGGTGGCTAAATGTGGGCGTGTGGGCCGTAAAAGCAAAACACATTTCATGTATGTTTGTCTCGTGCTATTCTCTTTTTTCATATACTACACATGTTGTGAAGGCATAAAGTTGTGCACTACAACAAACAAATAAAGTTGCATTGCCATAGTCATGAACCATGAACCTTATCCTCCTTCAATTCACACTCCTATGCCTTTTTTCTTTTTGAAAAAATGTGGTGTCCAATACTATTTTACTTTATGTATATCTAGATTATTTTATCAGATACTATGTTATGTTACTTCCTATCCACATATGCATTAGATTATTTTGAGTAGAAATTATTTAGCGTCTTTTGTTTTTATCGGGATTTAAAATATGATCTCGAGATCTGTTATTTTCATGCATTTTATTGACAAGTATTAGATCTCATACGTTATTTTTTTTTACTTATCCATGCTATCATTTTATTGTGGTGTCTATACAATTTTCTTTAAGTCGATTATTTTATTAGATACGTGTTACTTTCTACCAATCTATGTATTAGATAATTCTACTAATTGCAAATAGTGAGAATATACTTTCTAGCGTATATTGTCTCTATTTGAAATCGGATCTCGAGATTTATCATTTTCATTCACTTTATTGACAGTCATATCATACTTTTCTTTCTTTTTGCTTATCCATGCTATCATTTTTTTTATGAATGTAGTGTCAATTTGCTATAGGTTGATTATTTTGTTAGATACGTGTTATTTCCTCTTAATTATGTATTAGGTAATTCTATTAATTACAAATAATGAAAAAGAAAATATTTTTAGCTTATTTTATCTTTATCAAGATTTGAAATTTTATAATCTCTTTTAGACTTATTATTCTTATCCATTTCATTATGCTTGTTCATACTACGTACTATTATTTATCTCGTGGTCTCAAAACTCTAGCTTAAAAGTAACTACAATTTTGTTTTTATTTTCTTTAAAATAAAGGGGAAAAGTCAGAAGTATTCTTTGTTTCATGGGGTTCATGTGATCGATGGAATGTTTGTTTTTTGTTCTGTCACACTAGATCACAATGTTTTTATGTATATGGCATTTAGAAGATGATATGACAAAAAGATAAATTATTAGGAATACTTTCACTTTTTAGTTAAATATCCATATGATATGATCTATCATGGTACCCTAAAATAATTGGCACTTTAATAATTCATAATTAAAAGCTACTATTGTTTATTTATTCCAAGTGATAATGTTGCATTGATACCATTTGAATTAAATAATTATATTGTATAATATAATGTTGAATATATAAAATATATACCATTGTCAGCCAAGATTGTGGTGGAGTGTTAACTGTTAAGTATCTCCTTCATCCTTAATCAGATATCTCGGATTCGAATTTCTCTGAATACGAAATCGACTTTGTTAGTAAGTGCTAGAATACCATTAAATCCTTGTGTGTTATATTTCCAGTACTATATATCTATTTTTTTTAAATAATAACCACTACATAAACTATAAATAACTATATATCATAGAGAACCATTTGCTACATAATGTGAACAATAATTTAAAACGTGGAAATTTAAACAAAGTCTTGAGACTCTTTTTAAAATTAGAGGAGACAAAGTTTGATACTCTCTTCCTTTTAACTATTGTTATATTTTTTTTTCTTATAAGAAAATTATAATTCATAGTATTCTAAGTATAGTTTTTAAATAATTAAATTAAAAATAAATCTAATTAAATTAATTTTCAAAAAAGCAAAACATAAAATTATTTTTAAAGTGAAGGAGTTTAAAGTAATCCTTTTTATCATGCTCCCCACTTGGAAAAGGTCAGCATCTCCTTTAACTTTTTGGACAAATGGGGGTATTGTAATACTCTCTAGGGGCTTCAAATCCTAGCCAAAGCTGACTCTTAATGAATAACTACTTGTCAAGTATTTGTTTGGTGAATGTTATTTTGTCCTATTAATTTGTATAGCTCAATCTCAATGGTTGTTAATGTAGTTCTTTCCACGAAGATGGAACTATTACCTAACTACATTTTTGTTAATTTGACATAATCATCTTATTTAAAAGTTTAAGTCGATATAAAACCACACTTATAACTATTTATTTGGCACATCCCTTCATGTGTGTTGATGACAAAGCATAAAATTCTTCTTTATTTGAATGAATGTCGATGACATAAGCTTAACACCTTGTTTGGAATTTTGGATGGTTATTATATGTTGATTGTATGGTATAATTGTTAGTTTAAGTACACTGTTTGTTTTGATTGTCACTTTTGGAATTCTATTGTATCCTATTGTTTAAATTCATTTTAGATAATGAGGAAAAGGATCATTTTATGTAAGAACTGATTTGGTGTGATCCCGTCGTTATTTTGATATATTTTTTTAACATTTTGTCTTTAATTATTATTTAATAATTATATTTCATCTTTTAAGCTACCTTTTCATAGCAACTCTACTTGTACCCTACTTTCTTTTTTGTAGATTTATTATTCAAATTATGGATGTGTGACATTATGTAACGACAGAGAAAGATACAATCTATCCAAATATTGTGTTCATTAAAACAATATAATACAATGAAATAATAACTATCCAAACAAAGTGTAAGACTACTTGCTTTGAGATATGTACTGAATAGTATACCAATCTAATCTAACATTTTATATACCAAAGAATACTTTTTACTATAATGTTTACATGATTGTTCCAAAATTCGTAGATTACATGAATGTCATTCTTCATATAAGGAACTTCCATAGAAATTAAATCATAGCCACCCTAAAACCCACAAAAGATTGGGCAAGATTTTCTCACAAAGAAATAATCTCACTAATATAAAGACAAAAATGTTAGTTAGAGATCAGAAAAATCTCCAAACACTTTGGCTCACTCATAAATATACTTGGATGGCTATCACTACAAAACGAACATTTACTGACATGAATATATTCAAAATATTTAGCGATAATTGAGCTGATGTCACCTTTCGAGGCATGAAAGAAGATCACTATGTTTAATTTCTAGAGAGAAAGGACAGAACCTTTTAGTTATGCACAAGTAAATTTTACTCAATTAAATAGACTTAATAAGATAGACCTTAAGGCCTCATTTGTTTGCACTAAATGAAGGTCTGAATCTTAATAATTCAGATTCAGCCCATTAAGTACGTTTGGTTTTTAGCTCTGAATCTAAATCATTCAGATTCAACCCATCAAGTTTATTTGTTTTATGTTTTAAAAAGGGAAAATTGTATATAATGACAAACTAATAAATCAAATTAATTGCAATAACCACCCTTTGATTTAATTGTGTCCCGTAGCAAATTGTTTGTCAGTCACCTCTCTCCCTCAAACTCTCGCTAGCCACTCTCCTCTCTCGCTCGCTTCCTCTCACTTTTATACAAATACAAGTGTATAAAATTTATTTCTATTTATATAAAGCGAGAGAAAATTGTATAAATACATATGTTTTTGTTCTCCTCTCTCCTATCTCCCAGATCTCGCTCGCCATTCTCTCTAATCTCGCTCGCCACCCTCGCCTGTCTTGCTTATACAAAAGAAATAAATGTATAGATTGTGTTTCTATTTGTATAAAGCGAGAGAAAATTGTATATACACATGCAATTATATATATTTTCGTCCTATACACTTATAATTATACAATAAAAATACTCCCCTGCCCAGTTTCTTTTGCCTTTCTCTCTTTCTCATTTTATACAAATTCAAATTGTATATAATTTCTCTCTTTTTCGTTTTATACAATTCGATTCAATTGTATATTCCCCGACCAAGTCTCCCTTTCTCTCTTTCTCATTTTATACAAATTCAAATTGTATATAATCGTTCTATACACTTATAATTATACAATTCGTTTTTATACACTTCGTTTTATACAATTCTCTGCCCAAGTCTCTTTCTCTTTCTCGTTTTATACACTTCATTTTATATAATTCGTTCAATTTTATATGTATAGCGAATTATACATTTATATATATGTTTGCTATGGAGTGCAATTATGCAAACTTTGCTATAGCATACAAAATATGAATTTTATGTTTGCTATATGTGAAAGTTGCCCTTTTAAAAAACGTCTTAATGGGTCTGAAGAGGTCTGAACGAATCACATCTGTAGGAGACTCTTAACAACATTTAGACTCATTTGATAAGTTATCAAATAATAAAGGCGGAATGGTCTGGTGGACCCTTGTACTTGTATCGGATTGTATGTGAATACTCATACTTACCCTTTTGTCATCTAGACCCCTGAACCTATCCAAAACCAACATTTTAAACACTTTTTTTGATGTGGCATCCTATGTGGAAAGAACCCACATGGAGCGTGTGATTCACTCGAAGGAAGAGCATGAGACGCCTTAAAAAGGCACTAACGATCAGATTTTGACCTTTAAAGGCCATTTCTTCTTCTTTAATTCACTCAACACCATTGTTAATTCCTTTTTGAGCTTTTTTCTTTCTTTTTTTTCTCAATCTTGTCTCTGTAAAAAATTTCTCTTTTATTTTTGGCATCTTTTATTTTTTCCTTCAATCTACTCGTCTTTTTTTTGTGTTTGATTATTGTATTTTTATTGGTCTTCACAATGACGGTTCGATGTTGCTACTGTGGAATATATGCCGAACTAAAGCCATCAAGAACATCAACTAATTCTGGAAGAATGTTTTGGGGCTGCCAAAAATATTCATCAGGTAATAGGTCTGGATTCTTCCGATGGGCTGATGCAATTGATCCAACATACCAAAAACAATACAACATCAACAATTTATCAACTATTTCAGGGAAAACAAGACAAGGAAGACAAGGAACACATAGAAGACAACGAAGGCAAGGAAGACAAGGAAAACAAGGATCAAACACTAGTATTGATATCACTGTTATTGTGATTGTTGTTGTTTGGTTTGTAGCTGTTATATTTAAGATATATTGATTTGTAGTATGTGTTATTTGATAATGAAATTGATTGCATTTACTTCAGAAATCTGAATAACAACTTCATTCAAGCACAAATTCATACAAGAAAAACAAAGTCTTCCCAATAGCAAGTTAACACAAATTCATATACAAAACAGTTGAGATCAAGTCATTAATCAAAATAAAGTTAGTTGGGATCATGTCATTAAGCTAAAATGTGAAATCTAATGTGTGCCTTGAGTGCCTTGAGTGTTTGGTGTGCCTTGAGTGCCTTGAGTTTTTGGTGTGCCTTGAGTGCTTCTGTGTAATTTTTCTCTCGTAGCTGCCTTTGAGTAATTGCAGCTCTTCCCTTCCACCTTAGTCCATTGGGTTTGTAACCAAAATCAATATTGGTAGGAGTTGAACTTGTCAATGTAACACTATGTAATACCCTATCAGTATTTTCAGACTGAGAGAACAACAAGAGTCTTAACTCAGAGATGAACTAATATCAATTAAAGCAATTTAATGTGTTTAAATGATAAAATACATACCCTCTTAGTTACACTGCCACCTGATCCAAATAAGAGACCATAACCAGCTGTCTTTGTTTTTTTTGGTCTTGGTTTCTTATAGGTAAGAGATGCACCACCTCTCAAAGCTGTGCTAGTCTTTCTTTTTTGGTCAGTTGCACTAGAAGTTGATCGTTGAGTGCAACTTGGAACTGCCCTTGGACCTGCACTTGGACCTGCACGTAGAGTGCAACCTGCACTTAGACCTGCTATTGGACCTGCACTTGGAACTTCCCTTGGACCTACACTTGGACTTGCATATGGAGTGCAACCTGCACTCGGACCTGCATTTGGAATTGCACTTGGACCTGCATTTACACTTGACTGACTTCCAATTGCAGCATCAACATATGTAAAATCTGAAGTTGCAGCATTTCCAGCAGTTGCAACACTTATTCCAGTAGCAACATTTGAAGTTTCAGCACTTGCATCACTTGTTCCAGCAGCAACATTTTTCTACAAACATAGAGACATTAAAGCACAACTTACCAAAATATAACAAGAGTAAAATTCAATAACAAAGAGACATGAAAACACAATTTACCAGAGTTGGACAACCATTCTTGTTATGTCCAAAAGTCTTACACACAAAACATTTCATTTTTCTTCCCTTCCTTGTAGCCTTTCCAAACTTCTTCTTAAATGGCTCATCACTATCTTTTCTCATATTTTTTTCTGATCTTCCTCGCATGGCTGTAATTTCAGGTGGTTCAATGGCTGGTCTATCACTTTTAGGCCACATCTTCATGTTTGTCATAGGTTGAATAAATTTGTTATATGCTTTCAGGTATGTTTACTTCTTATACTAGTGGTCAACAAATGACTCAACAACCCAATCCTTAAAATGAATTGCTGTAAGTGCATGGCCACAAGGAATTCCTGTTAATTGCCATGACCTATAACTACACACCTTCTTTTTTAGGTTAACAACATGTTTATATGGTGGATCATGAATCTCAAAGCCAAGATCACCATTAAACCTTACCTCACAATTATCTGCAATTTCAGCATTTTTTCTAAGAATATCCATAGCCATAGGTGATACATCAGTAATCCATTTTTCTGAAAATTCTCTCATTTGATTCATTCTTTCCATAACTTTGACTCTTATTTCCTCTAGCATAGTGATTATTGATTTGAACCTAGCACCTAAAATTCAACTGTTGAAAGTCTCAAACATGTTGTTCTCAACCACATCATAATTGCTATGTTCTTTAAAATATGCCCTACACCGTGCTTCCTTGTTATACTTTAACAGAGCTTCTATAATGCCTTCTCCTAACTCATTTAAATTATCAAGTTTGGATTGTAAAAGTACCTCACATGGTGCCCTAGCAACCTGCCAAAATTTTCTTCTTCTTTCTTCACCCTTCCAGTCTTTCTTACAGTTTGCCCATATATGCCTAGCACACCATCTGATTTCAGCATTTGGCAATACATCAATAAGAGCAAGATGAAGACCCTATCAAAAAAGAACATTTGAATACAACAATGTTAAATATCAAGTACTCCAAAAATAAAAGAATAAACTTAACAAATAATATAGTAAAACCTTCTGCATATCAGACATCATTGTTAGTCCTTCACCTTCTGTAAGCTCTAAATCATGTCTGATGCACTTGAGAAATCAAGACCATGTCTCCTTGGTTTCTTTATCAACAACTGCCCATGCTATATGGTACATTTGATTATTTCCATCTTTTGAAATGCAAGTTAACAGTTCACCTTTACATACACCTTTAAGAAATGCACCATCTAAACCAATAATCCTTCTACACCCTTCTTTCCATCCACTTTTTAAGGAACCAAGACAAATATAAATGCTCATAAACACCTCTTTTCCTGGAATTGTGTTCTTGGATGTCCTAATAGATACAGTAGTTCCACCATTTGTGGTCTTTAATTGCTCATCATAATCATACAACCTAGAAAACTCCTCTCTAAAATCTCCCATATGTTCATTCATAACTCTCAGTTTTGCCTTTCTACAACTTGTTTTACTAACATACAAACCATACTCCTTTGTATCAAAGACTGAATCTGATGTAGTTTGATGGTAGGCTCACTCATAATCCTCTCTTTGTTATGTTTACTAATCCAAATGGGGGTACACAGTTTGTTTCTTGTTCTTTTAAAACACTTGTGGACTGGAAAATATATTTTAACACTGAAGTTTCCAGTGTTACCATCAATACTTCCAAAAATATGCCAAGGACAACCTTTTTTCTTACAATGTGCCCTTACCCTTTCCTTCTCATTAGGTTTCAACTTAATATTAACACCCTTCTGAATAGAGTAAGTTTGCAGTGCCTCCCTGAACTCAATGTTATTCAAAAATAACATATACAGTTGAAAACAAACTGTTTTAGCAGTTGGATCAAAGTATACCTTTTTACTTTCCTTCCTAGGTGTTGGATCTACCACTTCATCATCCTCAACAGGTTCCCCTTCATCTTCACTAATTTCACTACCAAGATCCGAGCTATCAAAATAAGGGTCATCACCACCCAAATTTCCTTCAAATCTACCCCTTCTCTTCTTATAAATGTCTTCAAAACCAGCATCTATACCTACAGGACCAGATGATATCTCATCTAGATTTACTCTATCAACCTTCTCTTTAACTTGTTCTTGAATGTTAGACTGCCTAGCTTGAAGAAACTCATTATCCAAATCACTCAAATCATCAATATTTTCATCAACATCATAGAGTGAATCAGAATCAGAATGTTCTTCAACTCTAGAAGAAGGAGCTTATTCTTCAACTAAAGTGGGTTGCTCTTCAACTAAAGGGGACTGATTTTGGTTTAAATTCCTATTTTCTTTTTCAACAAATGGTTGAGATGAAGACACATCAAGCCTATTTATTTGTGGGGAGGATGACAGATCAGCCCTATTTTTAGGTGGGAGGAGGACACATCAGCATTATCTTTTTGTGGAGATGAGGACACATCAACATTAGTGCTAGGCAATTCAAGTATCTCTTCAACAACTAAAGGTATACTAATGGGATGTACAACATATACATCAACAAAATCAGTAGGCTTCAAACCATTAAGAAATCTTAGAAAATCATGATCAGTATTTAACATGTAAAAAATACCCTTCTTGTTGACTCTACATCCAAATGTCTCAACATTTTCAACACCCAATTCCAATGCTATTTTATGAAACAACATAATATGCAACTCATCTACATCTATATATATCTTTTCAACACTAGTTATTTCATTGGCATACCTTAAAGTAGGATCAGATAAAAAGCAGCCCCTATAGTAAAATTGAAGTGCCACTATAGTTAAAGCCATATCTTAAGATGCCTGTAAAGTCAAATGAAAAACAACTACAGTTAAAATTTAAAGGCATAAAATTACCAGGACAAAAACAACTACAATTAAAGGGAAAAACGAGCATAAACTTAACATGAAAAATAACTACAGTTAAAGGGGTAAACTTACCACGACTGTAACACAAAAAACCCTACCTTTTTTAAGAAAATACCTTACCATAACTGTAATAGTTAGACGGTAAAGTCATTAACTTACCATAACTGTAATTGTTGTAACAATGGACCACTAACACTATCAATACCCAAGATAATTGACCAGAAATAGAATATTAATTTTAGTCGAAAATGGGATTTTACGGAAAAATCCT
Organism: Solanum sitiens; assembly: GCA_016801875.1. Classification (NCBI taxonomy): domain Eukaryota; kingdom Viridiplantae; phylum Streptophyta; class Magnoliopsida; order Solanales; family Solanaceae; genus Solanum; species Solanum sitiens. The sequence goes on from JABWTJ010000226.1 coordinate 1,876,281, forward strand.
AGAATCTACTTGAATTCACGGAACATGCCATTGAAGTCAATCGAAGTCATTAATCAACTAAGAAAGTGTATAGCACTAACATTACACCCAAACCAAAGTAAAATCCCCAAAAAATTCAGAAAATCGAATGACAATCGATCCTCTAATCAAACAGATACGCACAAGAAAGTGAAAAAAATCAAAAAATAACACAAGTGCAAGAACTTACAACGATAATCGGAGTGGAACTGAGCTTCAACTGAGAAAATCTATGGCAAATCACAAACGATTCTTAGTGGAGAAATCACAGAGAGGAGAAGAGAAGAAGAGGAGAAGAGGAAAAGTCGCGAAAGTTTTTAAAATTTCGCTGAGGTTTGGACTATTCTTAGTTGGCGGATTTACCACGTGGATTTTAATATCATACGTGGATTATTATTTTTTTCTTTTTAGCCAACATGTATGTGGTTTGTGCAACACGCGCGATGCCACAACAAAAAAAATGTTTAAAATGTTGGTTTTAGATAGGTTCAGGGGTCCAAATGACAAAAGGGTAAGTATGAGTATCCACAATACAATTCGATACAAGAACACTAGTTGCAATAATATTTTTGGTGTATTGTTGTTTATCAAGGTTTTTGAATGAAAAAATAGTACTCTAAATCATGATTATTAAAACTTCTAAAACTTTGTATGTTTGTTTTTTAATCAAAAATGATATATTTTGTTGAAATGAAAATTTTATAATATTTTATTAATATAATGTTCAATTTCACTTTCATATTCAAATATTGAAAATAAATAACATTAATTATTTAGTGTTCGGATTTAGAGACTACATCTTAACATTCAGATGTGTTCAGATCAAAATAACTAAATCTTAATATAAATCTTAATAATAAGATTCAGACTTCTTAATCTTAATGGAAAACAAATGAGACCTAAATTGCCTTAAGGGCTGCCTTTACCCACCGATGCGACAACATCCAGTATTATATTTTACAACTATCTCAACAAAATACAAATATTATATTATTACCGCTATATAAGTATCCTAAAATCCATATATAACTCATGCATGCATTAAAAAGAAGAAGAAAGAAGAAATTCATGTCATTCCAAAAAAAAAATTTGACACATCACTTTGAGTGATCAAAACTAAATTCCTATCTTAATTTGTGGAAATTAATTACGAGTCAATTCAACTGAAACTAATCGATCATGAAAATATATATATTCTCACAAGAATGGTCTTATTAATATTTAATATAAAGACATAAAATGTTAATTTTGATGGCTACGACTCATGCATGTTGTCAAATTGAGATTTATGTCATTTCAAAAGAAAATTGACAATCACTTAAGTGATCAAATCAAACCAAATGTCACCATTTTGAATCTTCTTTATTACTAGGAGGTTTTCTTCAACAAGATAATGAAGCCAAGCTAAGAGTAGATGATAATTGGAAGGCTAAGGGCTTAAAAAAATCGATAAATCGTATCAAATTGATAATTCAATTAAATCGAGAAAAATTATCCAATTAGTAATTTGATGTTGAAAAATAAATTGAAACCAATCTGGCATTACATGTATAATTTTTTTCAAAATACTTTTATACATAATATTTATTCTAATGTAATAAATATATAAATATTAACTCAAAAAAAGAAAGAAAAAGAAGCCCAAATCAAAATAAAATCGAAACTAATGCTGATAAAAAGAAATGTTTTCAACACTAGGATTCTATGAATGATAACAATAATAATAACAATATATATTTTTGTTTTTTAATTTTGCAATAGTTAAATTACACAGTGAAATGTATAACTTCTTTTTAAATGTTTAGTCACTTAGCTATTAGCTAGTACATATTATTCGTACATATTTTGGCATGATCTAATTAGTACTTTTATATATTATTATGATCATTTTCATTATTACTTATCAATTAGCAGTATACTTTTTATCTTTTGGTTCAATATTTTAGTACAATATTAATGTTATCATATATTTCATATTTTATATTATATTTGTAATAAAAACTAACTTAGATAGTTATATCTTATTAGAACTAAAGAAATGTTTCAAGTACTGCAAGTTATATGTTTTGTATGCAGACTTCATCGGGGGAAATCCAAAAAATCCCGAAAAATCAACTTTATTGATTTGATTTGAATTATAAATTTAAAAATCGACATAATTGGTTAAGTTTGGCATTCAAAATAAAAAATAAATCAAATTAGCCTATAGACTATGTACACTAATAAAAAGATCTCATCCAAGATTTTGAAATTTATGGATGCAAAATTTAAGGTTTTTTAAATTTACTAAGTTTTAAATAAAAATTTGTGTGTATTCAATAAGTTTTTTAAGTTAAATACAAAGTTTGAATCAAAATTATTATTAAAACCGCTGTTTACATCCTAACCCTTGATCTCAATTCATCAAATATTTATTTAATTAAAGAACTTAAGCACATGTTTATGGAGCTTAATTTTATGCACATAAAATACAAACAAAGAAATTATATTAGTAAATCATCTAAAAGGCAGTCACGGTAATTGTCCATAAAAGTGGACTCAACAAGTTGAAAAAATCCGTTAAATTTTGAAATTGATTTGGTTATGATTTTACTTTAAAAAAAATCTGCAAAAAAAAATTAGTCTAATCGAGAAATTATATATATAATATTTATAATTATTTATATAGTATTCATAAATAAAATATAAATATTTTTTTAAATTTTCATTAACTTTAAGTCTTCAACTTTGCCAAATTTGTCAAGCCTAACACTTAAATATTAATCCAACTATTAATATCCTTAGGCCAAGTCCATCGAAAATTCTATTATTTTATCTTTACCTAGCCTATCTTACATCACATCATTTCTCTTGATTAAGTCACTTTGTTTTTGTAATAATATCACTAATATTGCTTAAATTTTGAAAATCAACTATATGATTTGAATTATTGTTGACCAATAATCAATTTAAACCGAGCCGTTACAAAAAATGTTAGCAAAATGAGGACATTGTGTCGACATTTTCTTCAATTATATTTCAAACTTCCAAAGAGAAGATTAATTACTACAAATGACAAACACCCAAAAAGGTATACAATCTATTTTTTATTAATAGGACCACCACCTTTGGACCTCTATTTTTTCTTCCATTGTCCCTTTTATGGACTATGCCAAATTTTACTGTCATATGAGCTACTTTTATTCACCTCTGATTTATACTTTCTTCGTTTAGTTTTAACTTATTATATTTAAATTTGATATATTTACTAAAAAATAATGATTGATATGAGCTACACCGCTCCTAATAGACAAGATATACTTTTTTTTAATACAAATGGATCTCTATGTGTAGTGTTAAAAATAGTAGACTTACATATTCATATGTCTTTTATAATTTACTCTAGGTGTATAATTTTTTGTATTATCAAGATGTTTATAATTAGTATCAATTTGGTAATAGTGATATTACTCCCTCTAATTTCTATATATATTTACATTTTATAAGTAATGAAATCATTAATTTCATACCGTACATATGAAAATTCTTTATATCGTCGATTGTGATAAGAACGTGTTATTTTGATAAAAGAGAAATTTAAAATCATCTTTACTTCAAGAAAAAAAGATGACATTTGAATGATCAAACAAACTTGTTTTTGTTTTCCTTATGATTAAAATAATTTATACATATAGAGAGAGTACATATCAAATTTTATTTGATAATGTATCTACTTTTTCAAATTTTAAATATTTTTAGTAAAAATTCTGACTTCGACCACTAACGTTACCACTCATATGCATGTTGTCAAATTGAGTTCATATGCATGCATTAGAAAAAGAGAGATTCATGAACAACTTATCATTTCAAAAGAAATTTCACTAAATTTCTACTTTAATTTGCGGAAACTACTAGCCAACTCATCAAAAGCTTTTTTGGCAATAGTTTTCCTTTTAGTTAACCCTACCCAATGCCGCCACTTTGAATCTTCTTGATCTTATGTCCTTCTAGGTGGCTTCCTTCAACACCAATGAGGCCAACAAATGGTAGGTGATGGAAAGATATTACAATTGATAGAATTAGGGTTGACCATATAGGTAACATACGTGGTTATCCATCCATGATCCAACTCAACCTATTTTAAACGAAGCTTATATAAATATCACTAGTTTAGGAATTAACTATTTAGATATATTCTAATTTGTAGTATTATATATTTTGCCAGATTTTGGTGCCTTCAAATTATATAATCTTGATATATATATATTTCGGATATATGTGATCAAATTATGTGTAATTTGTTTCAGATGGAGTACATTCTATCAAAGTAGATTCACATGTATATGTGATGTGTAACAAAATCTCACTCGCATCTCTCCCATCTCGCTCGCTACTCTCCCATGTATCTGGTATTCTAGATACATATGAATCACACCAGACATAGAATGATAAATTCTTTATTATTTTATTTTTTAAACTTTGGAAATGTTAAAAGTGTCCCAAAGCTTATAGTACTCTTTGTAAATGTCCCTAACACCTATAGCAATATTGGATACAAACTTTTAACTAATGTCGTTAAAGAGTTTAACAAATCTTTATTAATATGTTATGTGTATATATATTTGCTGCCGTTAAATGTTGTTTTGTTGTAGTATCAATAAGTTAGTAAAATGAGGAAACAAATGAGCACATTGTGTCAACATTTTCTTCAATGACTCCCTCCTTCCAATAATTATTTATTATATTATTTTGGAATGTCCAATAATATTTGTCCACTTAATAAAATCAAAAGATAATTTTATACTCCTACTTAATTCAAATTTGTCTTTATCTTTAATTATAATCATTTCTCAATTATATTTTTTAAGACATTATATTTATTATATTTAAAAAATGATATTATAAAACTACCTTTCTATTTATAATTTCTTAATAAGCGTGAAAAATTAATAATAAACCACTATTGATAGACAAAAGGTGTATATTCAAAGGAGAAGATTAATACCACAAATGTCATAGACCAAAAAAGATATACCACAATTTCATTTATGGCAGATTGAATAGGAAATCTATTTTTTCTCAGAGGACCACCACATAATGGCCTCTGTCTCTTCTGCCATTGCCACTCTACTCTCTTCTGTTCGTTCACTTTTATTTATTATATTCAGATTTAGCATATTTTTTTACAAAATAAAATAATAATTAATATGATTATTTTGTTACACTATTTTTATTAATTGATATTTGGTGTTAAATCTTAAAAGAATAATTTGAAAAATAAATACTAATTAATAGTAAGGATTAAACATGATACATGTTTTTTCTTGATAAATTAAAAAGAACAAGTAAAAATAAAAATTTATTTTTAAAATAGTGAACAAGTAAAAGTAAATGAAGGAAGTAAAATTTATAGCGGGATAACATTAGCCCGAGCAAAATTTCAAATTCCAATATTTTCATCGTAGGTGGCACCTTTGATTTGTACCAACGACACAAAACACTTTTATATTTCTTATGGATGCACTGTTAATGATATCTTAGTTTATGCTAGTTTTCCAAGATATAAATATATGAATATATACATGATTTCTTTTAAGTTAATAAATATACGTGCACCCCATAGTTCATATGTGGCTCCGCCTCTGTACACAACAAAGTGCCTTTTAATAATGATGGAACAAGTGGTTACAAAACCTCATATAATGAGTTTAATTAAGCTAGAAATAGGAAGAGCCCAAGTATAACCTAAAATTGAAATATAATTAGTGCCTTTTAGCTAGAAATAGGAAGAGCCCAATTTGTAGTTCTTGTTATAGGCATAGAATATTATCGAATATTTTATTCATATGCTATTATTTATGCGAGTTATTCTCCTAGAAATTAAAGGAAAAACGTTTAAAAAAAAATACTCCTAAACTATATAAGTTCACATATAGTTACGTTTTCGGATCGAAAGTATTCTCAATGTTATAATTTTTAGTTAAAAAATATCCTCTAACTATTTAAATGGACCAAGAATATCCTTCTTTTCGACTTAATTCCAAAATAAGGAAAAATGAACCAATTAACGCTAGGGCAGTTTTGCTCTTTCTGAGTATGATGTTATTATGATACATTTTCTAACTGACTCTAACAGTGATATAATAAATAAATAAATAAAAATAATTATGCATGCCTTGACACGTTTTATTACTTATTTTAAATTTACCGCACTGAATTTCAATTAAGGGCCAACATAATAGTTTGAAAAGAAACAATAAAATAAAAGTTCAGTCTAAAATTAATAATTATAATTGAGCTTTACTTTTTATAAATTTGTAATTTAAAATAATTAAAGTAATCTCATAATTTTCAAAATTAATATTGACTATACATTATGATACACTCAAAAAATTAAATATAACTTATCTATACATGAGCTATACAATGACTACATGTTATGATATACTCAAAAAATTGAATATATTTAAATATACACGAAGTATACATTAACTATACTTGAAGTATACACCGACAATTCAATTCTGACCAACTCAAAGTCTCTTCTAAATAGTCCCAAATTTAAAATATAAAATCATCTCAATATTTTTGAATATATTAATATATAATTTACTCGAAAGAATTCATATTTATGATATATTAAATTTTAAAGGAGGAGGAGGAGGATGACAAAGCAGCAGAAAAAGAAGAGGAAAGACAACCACCAAAAATATGGCTATTGTTGAATGATCATTTTAGGTAAGTATAAAAATGGGCTAAAAAAATTGAAAAGTAAGGCTTATCGGTTGACATATTACTTAAGAAAATATTTATCAACTTTAGCAATAATATTTTTTTTACTAGATATTTATAATATAAATTTAAAATATATTACGAGAATAATTTATAAAGCACATATAATATAAATTTTATTCATAAATATATATATTACATTTATCACAAACTTATAATACATTGTTTCGATTTCTTGTCAAACAAGTATAATATATTTTAAAATACTTATAGTGCATTTATATTTGCATGTATAATTCACTTTGAATACATATCATATTTATCATAGTATTGCTATAAATGATAATAAATAAAAAAATATTACTAAAATCAATAATTATTCATTAAACGAGAGAAAGGCCTATAATATTCCTCAACTATTCGAATTGGTATAAAACTACCCTCCATCCACCTTCGGCCTATTCATACCCCTAATGTCAATCTTTTATCTCAAAAGGTTGAACGAAGGACAATTTTATATCAATTCGAATAGTTAAGCAACATTTTAGGTCGTACTCGTACTTTTCCTATTATAATAATGTATGACTTACATAAATATCATAGTGTAAAATCTTAATTACCTTCTATCCCTATTATTTTTATACTTACATAAATCTCATATTTTTTAGGCATTTCAGATACATAATTAACAATCCGGATACATTATTGTTGATACATTATGTATCAATCTGTTGCACTTATTAAGGGGGAAAAAAAGTTGTAAAATCTATTTAAAATCTGAAAATTAAGATTTTCATATTCGTTGCACTAATTAAGGGAGGAAAAGCTGAAAATTAAATTAAGATCTCATAAATTACGTTATTCCATTCAAAATTATTGTCAAGAATTTAAAAATCTTATGGTATAACAAACCAAAAAATTGAATTTCTTCTTCTTGTTCATCGTTCTCTCTGTTTCATAAAAAACTTTGTCAAATTTTTAAATAAGCGAGGTGAGTTATGAAGGATTGTATGAAATTGTTGTTGGACAAATGATTTCTTTTGTGAATCTTCAAGTTCATCGAATATCCTTTCGATTTTGAATCAAGATTGTCGAAAATTTTGAGATTCAAAATACTTCTCCAGGTCATTGAAGATCCTTTCCGTTTTGATTCAAAATTGTTGAAAATTTTGAATTCAAAATTATTCTCCTAGTTCATTGAAAATTCATTCAATTTTGATTAAAAATTATCGAAATTTTTGAGAAGATTCATTACGAAGATCCTTTCAATTTAAATTGATCATTGTTGTATTTCTACTAGGTATGTTAATTGTTATATATCAGATACATTTAGTATAAATTCAAATTTACGTATATAACTAAAAAGTTAGTGCATGATATATTATTATTTATATATCTTATTTTGTTTGAGATCATGAAGATTCTTTCGATTTAAATTGGTAAATGTTGTATTTCTACTAGATACATTAAATAAGTAAGTGTTGCCGATAAGATTTTAAGTTTGAGATCGATACATTATTGTTTGGTAATTGTTATATATCAGATACATTTAGTATAAATTTGAATTTACGTATCATAACTAAAAAAATAGTGTATGATACATTATTATTTATGTCACTTATTTTGTTTGAGAAATACTATATTTTTTTAAAAATAATTAAAATACATTATAGTAATTGTTTGAGATCGATACATTATTGTTTGGTAATTGTTATGTATCAGATACATTTAGTATAAATTTAAATTTACGTATCATAACTAAAAAAAATCGTGTATGATACATTATTTATGTATCTTAATTTGTTTGAGAAATACTATATTTGAAAATTTAAAAAAGTACAATATACATGTAATTGTTCCAAAATAACCTCTTTTTGGTGTGTGATAAATAACACAAAGTTTATGTATCAAATATATTTATATTGAATATAATAAATACTAATCAGAGATTCAACAACATATGAGTTATGTATTAATACCTTAAATATGAACATTATACATTGCATAAAACAAAAGTTATTGTAGCAGTAATGTATTAGATCAATGATAACACTAACAAAAATTAATTCAAGACTCAAAATAAACGAGATACATTCAAACTTTGTATCTTTGATAGTGATGATCGTGCTATGGCAGATCCAACTTTTTTCTTCCTTTTTTTTTGAACGTTTTTCAATTGTAGAAACATTACAAAAATATATATATTTTCAAGAAAAATTTTCAACGACAATATAATTAACTAATTATGAAAAATTTACAAATATTCTACTAATTATTACTAAATAAAAACTACTACTATTACTTTTCCCCCCCTAATTTACTGCACAAGTTTATCATCATCACATAATTATTATTCCACGTAGATTTGTTTCTAATTTAAGATATATATTAGTGAGTTAGTATATATTTTTTGGGTAACATATATATTTTGCTATTATATCTTTTGAAAATAGTGACAATTCATCTTTTTGAGATTAAATTAAATTTCATCAAATACTAAGTTTTTATTTTTAATTTGGTAATTCAATAGTATATATCAAATTGCAAAATATCATATTTTAAACTTAAATGAGAAAATAATTTTTAAGATTGTGCAACTTAAAATAGAGAGAGATTTGTGGAGTGAAATAAGGAAGGAATAAACATTCGTTTTGGGAGATATGATTTATGTATCCTTGGGTTAGAGAGTAAAATATGGGATTTTGAAAAATTTTAAAACTAGTAGGGAATAATGAAAATTATTGAAAGAAAAGGTGTGTATATATATATATATATAATTTATCCTATAATATAATATAATAACCCATTACAATTGGACACAATTGTGGACCCAATTTTCGCACTAAGCCCATCTCAGTGTGACCGTTGTTATGTGTCATTTCCAAAAACTAGCCGTTGCTCTTCCACTTTGTTTCTCAATTCTCATAAAAACCCTAAATTCATCTCTGATTCCCTCACAAGCAATCAATCTCCATAACCATTTTTCTTCTTCCATTCCTAAATCTGAAAATGGCGTCAAGAACAGTTTCCAAAGACATAATCACACTCCGTGGTTCCGCCGCAATCGTCGGTGAATATTTTGGCTATGCTGCGAACAGGTAACAACTCGGAATTCCTGTTTTTTCATATCAAATTTTGGTTATATAGACTTCCACGTTGTTCATGTAGTGATCGGGTCTCAGATTTAGATAGATTTCACAAAACCCCTAAATTTGCTTTGAAAATTAATTATCAACCTGAAATTCAGCCCAATGAAATTGATTTGAACAGATTAGTAATGAAATTGGATTCAATAGATTTCATCGATTGATACGTTATTGATTATACGATTGATTGAATAAATTGCTTTGTGTTCTTCGTTTATTTACCTGCATTGGACTAAAATGGGCTACAGTTGAGCGGATGGACATCAACCATTTATCTGACTGATTCCAATTAGTTTTACGTTGGCCATCGGGCATTGTTGATTGATTGATTAATTCCTTTTAACACAATGCTTATATGTTCGTTGATTATGGTTATGAATGCTGATTTTTTTTTTTTAAATTTGGGTGGGGATTGTATTTAGCATTTTGTACAACAGAGGAGTATATCCTGAAGAAAGTTTTAAGAAAGTGAAGAAATATGGTCTCACAATGTTGCTTACTGAAGATGAAGGTGTCAAGACCTTTGTTTCCAACTTGACTGCCCAACTTGCTGGTAAGTTGTAGAATTTTGACGAAGTTGTAGATTGGTTCAGATCATATTTTAGGTAGTGAAATGATTGTTTTCTTTATGATTGTGTTCATGTAGAGTGGTTGGAAACTGGAAAGCTACAAAGGGTGGTTCTTGTCATCATGAGTAAGGCCTCTGGTGAGGTATTAGAAAGGTGGAATTTCAGTATCGAAACTGATAGCGAGGTTGTCCAGAAAGGGTAAGCTGATAAATCATCTTTGGTTAATATTGTGGATTGAAAGAAGTGTATGTTGGAGTTTTTATGGCAGGAGATCTGTAATTTCTTTCGTGAGCTTAAATAGTTCAGAGCCAAATACTCGACCCTGGCTTGCTTGATGTCTTCTTATGTTGGATTGTTTAGTTAAATAATTAGCTAAACGGTTATTTTATTTTCCAGTGTTTCAAGAGAGAAAAGTGATAAAGAAATAATGAGGGAAATTCAAGCCATTATGAGGCAAATAGCGTCCAGCATCACTTATTTGCCGTGCCTTGAGGAACCATGTAAGCATCATTTGTGCTTTGATGTTTCGATAGAGTGCAATGTTGCTTTTGGGATGTTTCTTGATGAGAATTCTTGTTTCATTTGTGTGTTTGGCTTGTAGGTGTGTTTGATGTGTTAGCATACACTGATATGGATGTTGCAGTTCCATTCACTTGGATTGAGAGTGACCCTAAACTGATTGCAAATCCACAAATGGTGAAACTGCACTCTTTTGACACTAAGGTAGGAGCAATTTGCTGCTTTGATTCTGATGTCAATCCCCTAGATATTTCGGTGACCCTAATTCAAGTTTCGTTTTCTCTATGCAGATTCATAAGGTTGACACATTGGTTTCATATAAAAATGATGATGAATGGGATGAGTCCTAGACCATGGATCCTTTTTGTACTTTTATTGTCATTGTGAATCATTGATTCACAATTTGTATGTTAGATTGTGTAAACCTTGAGACATCTATTAGTTGTATCCTCAATGATGATTGAAGGAAATTGAACATGTTTTTTGCCTTGTGAAATATGTAAGGGGAAGCAAAGGAATTCTGAACAATGTGCAAGAATATATTTGGGTACTTTTTATATGTCCTTGATGTCTACAACCACAAGTGTGTTTGTGTTTGGTGTGCTGGCATACATTGCCATAGCATAATGTTGTTTGCATCGACTTTGGATTGATATGCAACTCAAATTATGTTGTAATTATTGGATTTTGTGGGTTTGTTCAAAATAAGCAATATGTAAGCAATTTCTTGAGTGGAAAAACTATTTCATAATTGTTTGACTTTCGGAATTTGCTTCATCAATCAATAGCTAAAGAAGAGAGATAAAGGGGAAGAAGTTCAAGTTTCTGGGTCCCTTTTTGATTGGAGTCAGCAGCCTACAAAATCTATTATTGGTAGTCTAAGAAAAATATCCAAAATTTTAATTTTTAATCGAATTCGGTCTAGTAAGCCTCGAGATGTTGTTGACATCATTAATTAACCAATCATGTATCGAACACATACCCCTTTTGAAAAATTAGTAAATGTAGTATGACAGAGGGCGAAGATTTGAACACTTAGAATAAAAACAATGAAAATAAGGGGTCTAATTGGATTCAAACCCCTAGGTCTCATAGGATTCAAACCCCTAGGTCTCATAACTGGTATCGTTGGTAGGTGAAAGAGGGTCGATTTTTTTTTTATCTAACACCACTCCCAAGTAGTCTACAATTCCTTGCAAACTTCAGCCTTACACGAATTTGACTAAGTATAGAAATTCCTTTACTTAGACGAATTTCCACCCATTATAAAAATTATGTACAAGGCAGTTACAACAGTTACATCGACGGTTACATCTGACATGTGTCTAACACTTGTTCTCACAGAATTCAAACTAAGTCCAGCACTAAATATTCTAACAGATAAAATTATTTATGAATTCAAAATACATTCTAAAGCATAACCGAATTTTCAGCTTATTCCAACATTTAAAATTATTTCAGCTTGATTCCAACACTTAAAATATTTCAGCATGCTTTCAACACTTGGTTTTATTTAAGCTCTTGTCTTGCCAACATCAAGTCCACAACCTTGTCTTGTCAAGCCAACACCTCGCCTTGTCTTGCGACGAATCTGCCCACACGTAAGCCTTGCACGTCCAAGCTGCCTTGCCAACACCCAAGCACCTTGAACCTTTGTTGCATTGTTTTGCCCCAATGCATGCCAAGACCAATGCCCAAGTCCTTGTCATGCCTGCACGTAGTTAGATCAAGTAGTTTACGTGTCTAACAATAGGGTACAAGTAGCACAACATCACTATTATGCTTCTCATGCGCATCATCACTATTAATTATATCCTAATTTTAGTCGATTTCTCAAGATATACACATGATTTTTTTCTCGAAATTAACGGATGCACATAAATTATAATGTTTTTAGTCAAATAAAAAAAATATAATCTCAAAGTTAACAAGTCAAAGTTAACAAGTGCACATAAATTATAGTATTTTTAGTCAAATAAAATAATAAAATTATAATTTTTTTATTTTTTTAGTCAAATAAAATAAGAAAGTAATAAAATAAAAGTGGATCCTCAAGAATCGGGAAATTTGAACCCGACGTGAATCGAACACGCAACCTTCTGATCTGGAGTCAGACGCGCTACCATTGCGCCACGGATCCTTGGATGTTAAAACCTTCCATTTCTTTTTAGTCATACGTTATTTCTCTGTATTATTTTTCGGAAAACTTAATTCCATTAAATATTATGTGGATGAAATAATAATAATAATAATAATAATAATAATAATAATAATAATAAAATCAATCTTTAATTTTATTTTTTTAGTTTGATTTCAAAAATATTTACCAGCACGATTGTTTTTTTCTTTAAGAATATTCATGGTTTGGTAGTTTGGTTTCAGTCAGTTTCCGTTTAAAATATAAAAACTAATAAATTTAACAAAATTTTAAATTATTAAAATCAAAGTAAATATGTATAATTTGCAGTCATCACGTGGTTACGGTTGGTTCAATTTTTCAGTTTTTATTAAACATGATATGCATCTCTTTTAATTTTCCCTATAAGAGCCGATTTCATCATTTTCTAATTTATAATTTGGTATTAACATTTAATTAGGATGACTATAATATTTTTGGATCATGAAGAAGATGTCTTTATGATTTATAAGCTTTAATTATTTGAAATAAATTGATGAGAAATACAAAAATATATATAGGTACATCTCACAGTAGTTGTTTAATTTTGAATAAATCATGAGTTTGCATTCGACTTTCTTTTAATAAATGAGTTTAAGGTATAAAGTTTATTAGCCTTTTAAAGATAAATTAAATTTTCATGAAAAAATATATATGAAATATTTAAAATTATTTTCTTAAAAAAGTCATTTAGAGTTGTCTAAGATAGACACTAGCTTAGTGAATCCACAATAGCTCACTAGGCCCGTACCTTGATAAGTATTAAACCCTCTTTTCAGTGTGTGACAGTACATTACACTCCATGTAGTAACTCATATGATTTATGTCGATTTTAGTATCTCCATACTTTAAGTTTTTTTTTCCAATTATTGCATGACTTTACTTATGTATTTCAAATCAGTATATCTCAATTTCATGTTATTTTACTTTGTCATTGCATCAACATCTTTTACAAATCCAGTATGTTAAAATATCATGTTTATTATGCATATTTTTCATACTCACTACATTCAAACTACTGACCATATAGTTCTTCCTATATTGTGTTAGAATATATAGGTTCAAACACTCAAAATTATGTCCGCGGTTAGCACAAATTCAATCAATGTTGCAGTTGCTAGTAGGTGAATTCTCATATTCCGAGGACGATCTTATCATTTCATTTCAGTATTTACTTTGAATTTCAGATAATAAGAGTTAACTACGAGCTTGTCCTAGTAACTCATTTAGTACAGATTTTCAGATAATTATATTTGTCTATTGGAATTTAATAGACTACTTCAATTATGCACTTTCTTATCTTTAGTCATTATTTCATGTTATCTTAGTGTCATGCCATGTCATAAGGTTATCTTGAGTCACTTATGGCTCTAAGCACCGTGCCGAGTCTAGGAGGTGATGCCTGACAACATTGAAATAATATTTACTGTACAAATTCAAATTATATTTGAATTAATATATCGATCTAAACATTAAATAATGAAAATTATAAACTAAATTTAGAATATATTTAACAAAATCGATTATAATAAATCCTTTTTATGTATAAAAGAATTAAAATATATTTATTATGTCGATTTAGATTTGATCTGACCTTTCTATTTTTATTAATACAAAATTAAATCAAGAATTTGGTCCATTTCTTTTTTTATCTACGTCAAACAAATCAAACCAAACCATAACTTGATTTTTTTTCTTTGTTTTGGCTTAACGATTTGACCTGTACCCCTTAATTTTCTGGTAAGAGAACCCTAGATATTTTATAAAGTTACACACTTTCTTATTGGTATTTATTTAATGTATACAAAAATGATACATAAAATATAGAATTAGTGGCTTGGAGTATAATTAGAGAAGAAAGTTGTAAACCATATATATATGTAGTGAATGATTGACAAATAATAACAAACCAATAAAATGAAAAGTAACCATTGAATTGTTTTCCCAAAATAAGAGAAGACTTGTGAAATAAAAAATGCAAATTTAAGAAGAAAAAAAAGTAGCTAGGAATGGAAGTATTTAGGTCTGAGGGTCTCTCTTGGGCTGATCAATGGGATCCTGAATCTCCTGCTCCTCCACATAAAGATGACAAGAAGAAAAGAAAAAATGCTTCCAAAAACAAGTTTCTCAAATGGTTTAAGAGCATTGGCAAGAAATCTAAAGTTAAACAACAAGAACAACAACAATATTAATTAAGGCAGGTTCCATAATTCTATATGGCATGTGATGCACTATATATAAATGTATATATCTCATATCCCTAGGTTATGTGTTAATTAATCAATATGTTTGTCATATGTCATATGTCATAAGGAATAAGTACACATGATTATCATCATGTTTGTTATTGAAATTACTAAGTCATAATATATGTTTGTTAACATCTCAAGTTTTTTTAATTATTTGTTAAAGTATGAGTACAAATTTTTATATTTAGAATTTGTGTTCTGTATATTGAGGATATTGGGTTCAATTAAACCCCTAGATCAAAAGCTTTGTTTGCCTTTGGATATGATTGATTGATGTAAAAGGTATGAGCTTTAATTGATAAAATCTTGAATATGTTGTCTTAAATTAGAGTGGAAGTGAATTTCTGAATTATGATCAAGTATTTTTATCATTATCATGTGAGTGAGATAGATATATATGATAGAAAGTACTTAATCATAATTCATTCGATTCTGAGAAAATATAGTTTAATTTGACTTACGATAGTTTTAGACTTCGTAATGAGGGCATATATTTTACATCATTATGCACCATCACCCCTTACCTTCATAGGGATGGAAAATGGGGTGGTACGGAGCGGGGAAGGGCAAGACGAATCAAAGGTTTGTACAAATTTGACTTATCGTCATTATACATTCTCTCCATTTTCTCAAGTGTATATTTAGATAAGTGACATTTGTCATAGTTAAAATTTAAAGGCCTAGATTAAAGTAATCAATCCTTAATTTTATGTCAAAGATAGTTTACCAGATTTCAAATGAAAAATATAATATTAAATGTTAAAAATAATTAAGAAAACATGATCTGAAATTTGTAGAGATTATCTTAAGTTAATTTTGTGTATTTTGTAACTTCTATTTATTTTTTTTAATCAAGGATATTCGTGATTTCAATTGATTAAGTTTTTAAATAATATTATATAAAAAAAGAAATCAGAAATTATAATTAAAGTGATATATAAACGAGGAATCAAAATTAGTGGAAGATGAAAATACTCTTACCAAAATTGGTGAGTTTTTGGTAAATCAATAGAAATAGGGAGACAAAAGATGAGAGCATTTCTTCTTCTTTAAAGTATTCATCAAATTTTCAAGTGTATACAATAGGAACCCTTATGTCTCTATTTGTAGTGTAACATAGAGGCATACAAAAGGTTAGTCATAAACATGACATTAAACATGAATATAAAGAAGGAGGTTATGGAGGTGAAGGTTACAAAAATAATTATCATAAAGGTGGAGGTTATCTTCATAATGGAGGGAAGTAATGTAGTAACTTCTTGATGTAGTGGATTATCTTCATAATGGAGGGCAGTAATGTAGTAACCATTTTATGTAGTGGACATCCACAATATATTATTTTATAACACTCCCCCTTGGATGTCCATAGATAATATGCCTCGTTAAAACCTTACTAGAAAAAAACCCCATGGGAAAAAATCCTAGTGAACGAAAAAGAGTACACATATCTTTTAATACGCTTTGATTGTTGTCTCGTTAAAAATCTTACCAGGAAAACCAAATTGGGACAAAATCATGGTTAAGGAAAAGAGTACAACACATATTTTTCTCCCCCTGATAAAAACTTTACTTGATATCTTGAAAACAGTGCATTCCAGTCTTGCATCACAACTTCTCAAATATCGATGTTGGCAATCTTTAGTGAATAAGTTTACAAGATTATTACTTGAACGAGTCTTTGAATATCAATCTCACCATTTTGTTGAAGATCACGTATGAAAAATATTTTGGTGAAATATGTTTTATTTTATCTCATTTGATTGTATCCTCCCTTCAATATTATTTTCGTATATAGTGGCTGGAATATCCTTTGCCAAAGGAAAATCACATATTGGTTGAATATGACAGATCATGATTCTAACCAAACACACTCCCGACTTACTTCATAGATCAATATTATTTCTGCATGATTTGAAGAAGTGGTTACCAATGTATGATTCTTTGAACGCCACGATATTGTTGTACCTTCATATGTAAATAAATAGTTCATTTGCGATCGAGCTTAATGCGGGGATCAAATAAAGATTCTGCATCTACATATCAAATCATTTTTGACTCGGAGATTGATCCTTTCAATTTTATTGAAGCTCGTCTTTTCTTCTCAAAGAAAATCACATCTTCTATGCGTTGAGTCACTTGTTTTGTAGTTTCTTGTCATAACTTAAATGATACTATGACAATCTTTTCACATAACTTTTGTTATGTATATCAAATAATCTTCTAGCATTTGCATAACCAACAATATGGTGCATCAATTGCACTAATGCATGACATTTTAAATCATTTTCATGAGATCAAAAAGATTCTTTTTCTGTGTCAAGCAGTCTCAAAATCATTGGGTACTCAATGGAATTGCTTTAACACCTTTTAAATCCTTCAAAGATTTTCATTTAACCTTCATCGTCAAGTTAAACATAATAATCAATCATTATGCATATTCAAGTATTTTATCTGTTGCCTGACTCAAACAAGTCTTATTGCATCCACCATTAGAGAATATATCTCCATTTAATAAAGTCAGGATTTTTGCGAAAACCCTTTATTCCCCGAGGCACAAACCGTACTTTATATCTTACGGTTATACTTTCGCACGATGATTCATTTGTACACACTGGCATATATTTTGATTTATGAACTATAAGTTCAAAAAAACCACTTTTCTAAGTGAAACAAAATATACTTGAATAGTGCATATTATTTGGCTAATCATTTATCTGTCCACACTATATGACAAATTCAATTTAAGATCCTCGTAGCCATTTATAGCATTGAGTGATACTTCATATCAAATATACCGTCGACTGTCATTTTGATTCGATTTCAATATGACATAACTTATCGAGATCTCTTCATGTTTCATCATTTTCAGGTACCTAAACCTTCGTCAAGGTTTTATGAAGTGTTATGTCATAGTGCTCTTTCGAAACACTTACCTCATTATCAATGACCATTTTGATAATTTGCTCCTCTCCTTTATCAAGGAGTTTTATATTTGGAATTAATTGGTCTATCAGGCTTCTGGCGTACCATAGACTCTGTCCTTCAAGGACTATTTATTGGAGCATTTGCAGTTTAATGAAAATATTGGGTCAGCAAATACATCTGGCAAATTACTTGCAATATTTCGGAAATGAATTATCTCTTGAACTTCAAGTTTACTTTTTAACGAGGATCAAGATAATTCACCTCACACATAATTTTCAGCTGCTACACATATCTCCCCCTAATGTTAGGAAATCTAACATTCACCCTCAACCTCATTTGGGGATCCATCTTGGTGCGTGGAGCAATAAAATTATATGTGCGCACATCAAATTTTATATGGAAATTATTTGATTCCTGACCCTGAATCAATTGTGTTGGGAGAATCTTGTTGGCTTGATGCATACATGTTAAATAAACTCATCTCATACCAAATTTTATATGAGAGATTTGTTCTCATAATCAATGGTCTAGCTATAATTGGAGGCATACAATTTCTGCTAAACCAACCAGTATTATCAACATGACTTCATAGTTTGGAACTGTGCTCTTAATTTAATAATTTGAGCAACCAACCTTATAAAAACCAATTTGTAAGTTGATACAAATGCACATGCATGTGACCATACCATAGATGCATCTATTAAATCATAATAGTAAGCGGTCCACATGGCTGGTGAACGGGCCCATATTCACCTTTTTGTATGTTTCAAATAATTTTAGGAAATACAATCCCAATCTTAACTGGTACAATGATCATTTATCACGAGAACAAGCTACAAAATAGAATATTTGAAGAATCTTTTATTTCTTCAATATATAGCCATGTGAATTCTCAATTTATTTTTCATCACATTTGAATCGGAATGGCCAACCGATTATGCCAACTGATATTTATTTTAAGTAAACTTCTAGTTTACTTTTGCATGTGATTTCATCATCATGCCCATGTTTGTATACAACAAACAAGAGAAAAAAATTGGGTAATTTTATACATAAATATTTATAATCCACTTTTGTTGTAGTAATTTGAAGATATTAAATATTCCCATGATTTATAGTCTCAATATAATATTTTTCATTTCAATTCTTTCGAAACTTAAAAAGTTTCTTTTGAGACTCACTACAATCCTAATATTATGAACAATTTCATTTCTCAGGATAGTAGCAAATTAATCATTTCGGACTCTCAACTAATTTTGTGTACTATCACAAATTTCACAACACCATTCTTATGGTGACCATCTACTTCTAGGAGAAAATAATTATTATTGTCATGGTTAAAATTATCACATGCAAGACTTATTTCTTGGCAACCAATAACAAATTTGTTTGATCATAACCACAATCTTTATAGGAAAGAACTATTTCTTTCTTTTGTCCTTCAATAGTTCATAATTTAACATATCACAATATTTGTGTAGTACTAAATGACCATTTATGTCAAATATTTCTTTTCAATATCTCAAACCTCTCGTAAAGGCAAGATGTGACATTTATCCAACAATTCATAGATATGTTCTTATCCATAAGAACACAAGTCACATTTACTTTAAGAAATGGACCATAACCATTTGAACATGCCCTATAAGTTTTTATTAGAAACTTATTGTCTTTATCAAATTTATGTGACTCACCTCAACATCACTTTAAGAGATCACATGTACCAAATGTACTATCACTTTGTATTCTTTTATTTTGATGGAGGATTTAAAAACCTTTCAAATTGGGTTGCACCAACTCTATATGCCCAATAACTTTTCATACCACTTTGATGACAAAAATTTACCTTCACACTTGAAGGACCATCTTAAGAACCCAAAATGTTCTTCCTTTTAATTACCACAATTGATCATTAACATTTTACCACACTCATATTCATACATTTAGCCACTTGTCATTTTCAGACATATTATGTCCTGCTACCACATTCACATAAAAGAATGGAGCAAATCAATTGGACAAATTTCATGACTTTTATCAAGAGCATATCAATTTGCTCAATCAGTGTTACATCGTCTTTATATAATGTTGGGACTTGAACCCAACGTCTTACCCATAAGAAGATATTTTACGTCATTATTTATTGGGACCCAACCCAACATTTTATTATCATGATGCACCGGGACTCTCACCCGATGTATTACCCTCTTGGTGCGATAGGACTTGAATCCTTTGTCTTACCCTCAATCAATGACATGATAAGCCAAATATAATAGGATTCACTATTGAACCTTAAAAAAAATATTGTCACTTGTGGTTAACATGCACAAATAAATATAGAACAAAAGAAACACAATAAAAATATTCTCAACAAAGTATGTATCAATATCTTAAACTTGTCAAAACAGAGAGTTACATATAGCATTATATTATATTATGTTTGGTGCATAATTATTAAGGTAGTGAATTACCATTATAAATCAAAGAATCAATTGCACACTAAGAAAATAATAATTTCAATTATACTAAATTAAAGCTGCTCACTACCACCGTTCCTTTTTCAATTTCCATGTGCATTCAAAATATTTCACACGCAAAACAAAATAATTTTAAAGTTTATGTAATAACCAAAACAGTGACTATAATCATAAATAAAATATAAAACAAGTTTCACATACAAAAGAAAGTATATAGAGTCATAGATGAAAAAAAATGCACATTAACAATAATATGGATCATTCACCTTGTTCACAAGTAAAATATAAAATAGATTTCCACAATAACTTACCTTGTTCCCGAGAGAAAATAAACACAATTATTTTACCTTATTTTGTTTACTTTGCCTTCAATCTTTCAGTGGTAGAACATTCGTGCTGATAACGTGTTGTAAAACTAAAGCAAAATAAGGCCAGAAATATAAAAGATAAATCAATAGAAATAGAGAGACAAAAGACGAGAGCATTTCTTATTCTTCAAATTATTCATCAAATTTTCAAGTGTATACAATAGGAACCCTTATGTCTCTATTTGTAGTGTAACATAGAGGCATAAAAAAGGTTAGTCATAAATAGGGGTGGCAAAATGGGTAAATAATATGGGTATATATTCATATTACCCATATTAAATGAATTGGGTATCCAACTCATTTAAAAATAGGTAAACAACGAGTAATACCCATATTACCCATTTAAAAATGGGTAGTTAAGTGGATAAAATGGGTAAAAGCAAACAAAAAAAAGTGATAAAGGGTTAGTAAGAAAGTTTTTTTTTTAAAAAAAAAATCTATAAAAAAATTATGATTTTTTTTTTACATTTAATTTGGGATAGGGGGGTAAGGGGTAAGGGGGTGGGGTGATATTTTTTTTTTCAAAAAAAATTAAAAAATTTAATAAAAAAATAAAAATTTTGTTAATTTTTTTTTGGGGATGGGGTGTGGGGGTGTGGGGGACTGATAGGAGGGTGTGGTAATTTTTTTTTAAATTTTCTAAAAAAAAAATTAATGAATTTTTTTATAAAAAGTTTAATGTTTTTTTTTTGGATGGGGTGGGGGGGGGGGGGGGGGGGGGATGGTAAGGGTAGGGGGTTGTCACATCCGTGGAGCACCTCCTAGAAGTAACATGGCATACTTGACCTCTCGGAGGTCTTATACAAGCCCATAGTTATCATTCATCGCATTGACATAGTAAATTTAGCGGAAATTTAAAACTTTTCATAACACATCATATGCTAGAAACTTCATCTCATATATAGATAAAACGTATTCAAAATACATATTTTAGACCTAAAGTCTCTTTGCCATCCTAGACTTAACATCATAAGAGTACATTAGGGACACGACCCTTACAACATAATACATAAGTATGGTAATTAAGAACTTTACAGTAAACTACATGTTAGGACATCCTTGGATTTAAGGATTTTTTTCATTGAGCTTGGGAATCATCTATCAAGTTCTTCACCATTCAAGACATCTTTTAAGTATCCATAACCTACACTTTGTGTAAAAAATAGAGAAGAATGGGATTAGCACAAGAATGTACTAAGTATGACAACCATGCAAAAACACGCATTTAAAAGGGACATTTTCTTGAAAATCATGCTTCATACTTTTTGAGTAAATCTTCATAAAACCCTTATCCAATAACATTTATATCATTCACATACATCATATAAACATATTTAAAGGCCAAACATTTCATAGGATCACATATAGGATTTATTACATTTTTGAAGCCACTTTACAGTAAGCTACTTTTATGTTACAGTGAGCATTCTTTCCTATTATTCATTACCTTCACAAGTAACCCTCTAGTGGTACGTGGTGCAATGTATCACCTTAAGGTCACAATAAAGCATACATACAACCTACATAAGTCATCACACATCATCATATAAGCACAACCTATCAAAGACACATTTAGGTCAAGGCCTTAGGAACATTACAGTAAGTTATATTCAATTTGCACATATTCCAACTTCACTTCACATCAATGCATTATGAGACCTTACTCATAATCCTACTCAAAGTCTACTAGTGCAATGTATATGTGAAGCCCCATAACCTCACACATACTTAGTAAACCTATCATAAGACCACAAGCCTTACCATCCAATTCATACATCAACAAGTAAGCTTCATTCATATCATTACAAGACCTTCATCATATAGTCATTTAGACCAACATAGTGCATATAAGGATAAGATCACATCATCTAGACTCATACCATGCACATCTTCATTACAACAAGTAGACCAATGTTACAAAGTAATGCATATGGACATAAACATAATCATACATATTAGGTCACCTTCCTAGGACTTCCTAAGGAGCCACTTGTGCAATGTCTAGATGGGTTCATTACTTCCACCTATACTAAGTAACCTCCCTTAGGTCATCCTAGTTAGAAATCGAGTTCATTACTTCCATTGTCCATTTTACTTTAGGGAAACTATAGCCTTAACCGACACTAAGACTATGGGTGCTAAACATGAAATTTGGTGTCATCCCCTTACACCAAAAAGAGGGAATCTTACTTGTCAAAGTAAGACATACATCATGCTAGCATATTAGGTGATATCACTTGCTAGATCCTATGTGGCAAGCATAGTTTATGGAGCTTGGGAGAAATCATGGAAACATCAACTCTACACCCTTTGTTAGGTCATGAGGCTATCCACCCCGTGAGGACCGTTAGTGGACCCTTTAGCCTTCCTTACTTAGGAAGGTTCCACCCCCTCATCTACAAGTTTACTCGGTGCTAAGCTAAGTTTCCTTTTTATGAAAAAGCCTTTATTAACATTTCTTTTATAAAACATAGGCTTAGGAGAAGTCATCCCCTCATATGCTTAGCTCATAGGTCATAGATGAGAGTTCATCAACCTAAATCATGCGAGAAATCTTTTCACATGGACATAGCATATGTATTAGCACCATCTAGTTAAGGATACACTTGAGCACACCTTTCAAGGCTCCTTTATTAACTAGACCATCATTCATGTGTGTGTGTATACATATATGTGAGCAAACCTTTCACATAACACATTCAGACCACACATGACCATACATTCATACTCATACACATAAAAACCAAACCTAGGAACTATCCTATCAAGGTACACATGTGCAATGCATAGACAAGGTCCCATACCTTGCCCATACTAGTACACCTATCAAGTCATCCTAGTAAGAAAATACATAACATACTTCACATACATATACTTTACATGCATATTAGTAGAAACTAGTGAATATGAGAATTACCTTTCATTTAGACACCATGGACATTTACTACTTTCAAGCATGCATGAAGTGTGAGTGTGTGTACCTTGGCCAACATGATCACATAATGGCTATCAACAACATATTGAGGCAGCCACCCTCTTAGACCACAATACTCTTCAAACATAGACCACACACTATAACGTATGAGACAAGTTAACTTCATAGAACACTTTAAGACTCCTAACATTAGCTATTCATACATTCACATAGGGTATATGGGTAGGGGTCATTAATCTTTAACACTTCATTAATGGCAGCACCTACACATGATCTTAGCATAGCCATTCACATGCTCATAACATTAGTAACATAACCTAGATTCACAGCTATAATAGAAGACAAGGCACAAGTTACACATAAAGTGATCATCATAACCACTCATTCATATAATCATCAATTTGCCTTCAAGGCCATGGTCAACACATATATAATGACATAAAGTAAACACCGTCACTATAAGTGGACCATACCACACGATGTCATACAAGGCTTCATTAACTACAATACTATAAGGAAAGTAGAAGAGATAAGCATTCTTACCAATCCTTTAGCCTTTGGTCATCATTGATCATTACTACTTTTTCATCAATAAGCCAAGTATAGGGCAGTAGCTAAAGTACCATAATCATAAAGGAAATCATGTACAATTCTTCACAAGAGCATACTATAACAATCTAATACAATACATCACATATATACTAGAAAATAACAGAACATAGATCTTTAACCAATTTCACTTGCATTGACCATCAATTATACTTCATTAATAGCATAAGTCTAAGGCAGTAGCTAAAGACATCATACTCAAGTCCAATTCATGCTTTATTTACCCTAGAATTTAGGTCACATAATGTTCAACACAACATTCAATTCATAAGCTAGAATAACCTAGATCAATTCATGCCAAGACTCTTTTACTTTGAGCATCAAGAATTCATATCCACAATTCATTAATAACGTCAACATGAGGCAGTAGTTAAGGACAACATGACCTAAATGAGATACTACCACAATCGCCATAACCTTCATATTACAGTGAACATGCTACATTAGAAGTCAATGGAAGATAGAAGAATCATAGGCTAATTAACTTTGATCAACATGAATCACTTTCTTACAATTCATCAATATCATCTAAGTAAGGCAGTAGATACAATTATCCCTACACAATTTAATTCCACATTCATTCATAATGAGGTCCATGTTACAGTGAAGCCATACATAACATTCAATAAGACGTATAGATCATATTCTTTAAGTATCAATCCACATTGATCCGATATCACGTAATGCATAATCAATACACATTCTAAACAGTAGATCTAAGCATATTAACATAGTTGAATCACAATTCGACATGCATAAGATCAAGATCATAAAGTCATGCATAGGCAACAATCGAGTTTGTGAAAGAGCATGGGTTCATCATTCAATTGGATTAAAAAACCACGTCCCAATCAGTAGATAATCACTAATACATTCATATTATGCCTTTGAAATCAATTTAAGAAATAACCCATGGCAGATTGAAGAAGAAAGTGTTTGATCAAAAGATCTCTTTGAAACTTTGAGATTTAACTCTCTAGATAGAAGGATAACTAGAGATGAAGGATCACCATACCTTCTTATTCATGAAAACCTCTAAAATTTGATGATTCATCCATGGAAATTCAAGCTCCAATATGTTCTTGAGTTTCACCATCAATGATGGTTTCTAGGGAGAATATCTTGGGGGGAAATGTTTCTTACGTGTGTATGGGATCGAGAATGGGAGGTTCACGTGTTTGATGACTTATATACACCCAAAATTAGGTAAATAACTCAATTAGAGTCGGTTTAGGACGTGGGGTGAATTTTCCATTCACCCCTTTAATAAAACAGTACGCAGGCACAGGTTGCAGGCCACCATCGACAGAACCATCTACTGCCTGTTGGTCAGTCGACGGGCCGTGCATTGGCTTCCGTCGATTGGTCCTTGGCCAATTTTTGGCTTGAGACCTGCCCAAGCTAAGTACCAATCGACGAGACCTCACCTACAGGCGATGGTTGACCAACTGGCCATCGTTTGATCCGTCGATTGACACTGCCAAGGCAGTGTCTCGACCAGCCTTGGGTCCTTCTTGTGGGCCCTTTTGCGGGGCTCTTTAGAAGTTATACCCGGACGTTTCCAACGTAAATACAACCCTTAACAAGTTGTAGACATTCCACATAAGTTTAACCCAAAACAAACACCTGCAACACGTCCAAACATGCAAGGCCCCATCAAGACACACACATGCATGTCTCGAGGCTATCTTTCGAACGTCTTGGGCGTTCTTGGACGTTTGACCTCCAAACTTCTCAAAACTTCATATAATACCATTAACATCATTATAACTCATTTTAAGACTTCATAAGCTCATTCATACACATATAATCATGCATAGACATATGAGGCACATAGGTGACTAATCGTCGAACGTTTTGGTCGTCCCTTGACGTTTGACTTCCAAATCACCTCAAACTTTGCACAATGCATCTTAACCATATTATGAGTCATTTTAGAACCTTATAACACTAAGACAAACACATTAAGCTCTAGACACCCTAACTCATTTTGGGGGTCTTACAGGGGTGGGCGTGGGGAGGCTGGTAGGGGGATGGGTGGTAATTTTTTTTAAAAAAAAATTAATGATTTTTTTTTAAAATTTTGTTTAATTTTTTTTCGGGATGTGGTGTGGGGAAGGGGGGTGGCTGGTAGGGGGTGGGGGGCTGGTAGGGGGTGGGTGAAAGTTTTTATTTTTTTTATTTATTTGTTTTTACATTTTTTGGGGGAGGTGGGTGGGTGGGTGGGGGGGGGAGTTAAGTGATATTTTTTTTCTTTTGTTTTTAAAGCTTTTAACAAAATCTCTAATATAATATGGGTAATATGGTTACCCATATTATTCATTGGGTATACCCATTTTACCCATTTAAAATATGAGTCGAGTTGGGTAACTTACCCATTTTTATTTAGCTCGTTTTTTGATAGACTCATATTCGACTCGACTCGCTCGTTTGCCACTCCTAGTCATAAACATGACATTAAACATGAATATAAAGAAGAAGGTTATGAAGGTGAAAGGTTACAAGAATAATTATCATAAAGGTGGAGGTTATCTTCATAATGGAGGGAAGTAATGTAGTAACCATTTTGTGTAGTGGACATCCACAATATATTATTTTATAGCATTTTCTGATTTATCCTTTAACTATGATTAAGATGTTTGTTAAGTTAATTTTATCTGAACATTTAAATTTTAAATGTGAAAAATGTCATTAATCTAAATATATTTTCAAGGAAATAAAAAGAAAGTATAATGAAAATGAGTCAGCTCCTTGAGCATTCTGTTATGAGATTAAAACGTTGTGAGACGGAAAAGAAGGACAAAACTAATACTGACACATTGCATACAATCGAGAAGTACGAAAAACATCCTAAACTTAGCATGAGTTATCAACTTCATTCTCAAATTATTGACGATCATAAAAAAACATCCCTTTACATGATTAATTGAACTTAAATACACCTTCGATCTTGCAATATGAGTGAAATATACCCCTAAATTTTTGCTAAATTTAGAGGTGTTTTTAACACTTCTCTTGACTTTTTTATTAAGAATCTCATGCTTCTACAAGAGTTTGAGACCACTTGTTATGTCATGAGACAGATCATGCTAAATCGGGGTATATCTAAGTTTAGTTATTCAAGTAAAGAGATGATTTTAGGAAAAATACGCCGATAAACAAACATATACTAGTTAATCAAGCAACATAACTATAGTTCGAATTAATTAATTACGGCTCGCAACTTAATTTTAGCTATAATTTTGTTGCCTCTTCCATACATATACAAATACAAATTTCAGAAATATAATTAGACTCTCTCCACTTGTCCTCTCTCGCTTGCCTCTCTCCTCCCTCTCTCAATATTGTTTACTTATGTCCTCCCTCTCCCTATGTCTCTCGTCTCTCTCCCCCTCTTTCGATCTTGCACGCCAGATATACAAATATATGTTTGTCGGTTACATTTATATAATTATCTGACAAATATACATATACAATTCACCTTTCTCCACTTTATGCCCTCTCTGCTCGCCTCTCTCCTCCCTCGCCCAATCTCATTCGCTAGATATTCAAATTCATATGTATACTAGTTACATATATATAATTATTTGACAAATATATATATACAATTCGATAAATATAACTGGCCTATCTCACTCTCTGTCTCTCTCCTCCCTCTCTCAATCTCGCTTGCCTCTATCCTCCCTCTAATATGTAGCTAAAAATCGCAATTAACAAACTATATATATGAAACATAACTAAATTATTTTGGAGCGAATATATGCAAAAATTCCCTATGTTTTTAAGGCGGATAATGATTAGAGAATAAAAGTAGTAATAATTTATGTTAAATTTAAGGTGCTTTCCATACTTGGACAAAATAAAATCAATGAATAGAAGGATTTTACCCATTGGTTTCATATTTTTGGTAGTAATAGAAGGTATTTTTGGTAAACTAAGGGCCCGTATGGCTATGCAAATTATGATATGGTATCATGATATGGAATCATAAGATGAAATTGAAGTTTTGTTTGGACATGCGATATGAAATTTTTGTGTTGTATATTTTCTCATAAACATAAAAATTTTATAAGTTGTAAAATTATTAAAATAGCCCAAATTGTTTATTCAATCTTATCAAATAAAATTATAAAATCGCATAATAAATTATTATAACGGTATTTGTTCTCCACTTAAGTAATTATTTCATCTAGCTTTAATTTAATAAAAAAATTGAACATAAATTGTAGTGTACTAGTTTTTAATATAATCCTCCCACATAGCACGAATAATTTCCTCAAGTTGAACTTGCATTTCTCGATAATGTGACTGAGAAGACGTACCAACATTGTTACATTGAGCCATTTGTTGGTCAATATCATCCACAACTATATTTTCATGTTTATAGACCATATATATTTCATCACTTTTAACAATCGGTTGGTGTGAGTTAAAATGACTATATATTTGTGAGAATAATAAATTTTAAAAAAGTAATGATATGATTATATATTTTATGTACATATGAAATATAAATGATTAGTAGATATAAATGTAGGGTTGTTTTAATAAAATATAAACTTGTTCATCAATTTTTGTATTAAAATATCTCAAATCATGATATGGAATCATCATGTAATTCCATATCATGCTTTTTGGAGAATATGAAATCACATCTCATGAAATGAAATCATGAAATAGAATCAGTGTAAAATCACATATCCAAACGCTGATTATATCTCACGTTACTATATCGTTATATGGTATCACATAGTAGCAAGGTTTTGATCATACCACACAATTTTGTATCGCCACAAATTTTTCCCAAAGAAGAACAAAATGTGGAAACCCCCCCCAAAAAATGGCGGATGAGGAAACCCTAGACGAAATCAACAAGCTGCCGGAGTCACTTGTGGTTCAAATTATCTCTTTTTTGCCACATCTCTTGTCTCAAAAGAAAATGACAAATCTTTGAACTTGTACTGATAATCTCGTTTTACTCTGTAACAAGCATTCGCAAGCTGAAATCGTAGACTATGCATTTGCTCAACGTTCTTCTTTCAAAATCCGAAAATTCCATCTAGATTTCTGGTCCATTGCTCGTTACAGCTTGAATGTTAAACAATGGCTTACTTATGTTATAGTTGAAGATATTAAATTCGAGTCAGTTTTTTCTGACAAGTACACATTGCCTCAAGTGTTGTATACTTGTTCATCGTTGAGAACATTATCTGTCTGATTGTGCTTTTGATTTACGAGCTGTTATATCATGAAAATCTCTCAAGACTTTGAAACTTGAGCATGTGAGGTTGTCCTGCTTTAGAATCTCTAGAATTATCTCTTTTCCATAGTCTGGAATAAATAATCCTAATTTAAAGATATTATTAAAGTTGAAATTCATTTGGCTGGAGTATGAAGAAGGTGATCACACTTTGGAAATTGTTGCACCATCTATTCAGCATTTGGAGATTTCAAGTGACATTGATGATTTTTAAGTGTAGGCTAGTGAATGTATCTTCCTGCTGAGATTACTTTTGATATCAGATGTGAGAGTGAGTGACATTCAGGAGGATGATTACGAGTATGGTGAGTTTGACAAATGCCGGAATTATCATCCTGTGTTTTGGATTATCTTCACAAATTGAGACATGTGACAGAGCTAACTAACAGTTTGTAGAGGTTTATTACTGACTCAAAATATGACTTGGTGAAGTAGCATTGCATACATTGATATTGATTATAGTGTTTAGATATTTACCATTGTCATAACACTATCGTGATCTATGTTCTTTTGATTGCTTTCTCTTTGTTCTGTTCTTTACTAGTTTCATTGGATTCGTGCACCAGGTCTTATTCATGCTGCAGCTAGATGGAGTGCATATTCCAGAATAAGTCTGAAGCGCTTCAGTTGTTCTACATTTGCATCATAGAGAGTAAGTGTATCATCAACATAGAGTACATGTGAAATCTACACGAACGAAAAGGAATCCTCCTTCACTACAACAAAAATGATCATTAGCGGCATTTAATTCTTAATTGCCGCTAAATATATATTTTAGTGGCAATTGTCACTCTTTGTATATGTCCCTAAAGCCTTTAGCGACATTGGTTCTAATGGCACTTAACTAATGCCGGTAAAGACTTTAGCACTCTTTATTAGTGTCAATATTTAATGCAGCTAAAAATTATTTTTGTTGCAGTGCTTGCCACTCAAAAGCCTTTGAGCCTGTCATGCAAACTAGCTATACACAACTTCCTACTGAAACATCCCATAACTAATGTGAACATAAAAGGTCAGATGGGATCGCACTGTTTCCACTGCAACTATGAGTCAATTTATTTGCGTAGAGCAAATGATATCGATTTCGATAGCTGGATTTCAAACTTTTCGTTTCCCAATCTCAAGAGGGTCAAGATTCCTCCTCTTCTCAATCCAAAGAGAAAGGAATGTGTGTCCTCATATTCGTCACGTTTTGCTGCAGAATTGTTAGGTTGCCCAAGACGCTCGACCAATTTTAAGATGATTTACCACAACTCAGGTGTCGATGATTACGATTGCAATAGGTTTTTCTCAGAGAACTGTGACGGTTGGTGAAATTATGAATTTTTTTCACTTGTCTATGTCAGTGAAGTGTTCTTTTTGTGATGTTACAATGTAGCCTTAATATTCTTTTGGTTGCAACTTTAGAAGAAAATTCTCAAAAGTTACAAACATGTGTATAAAAGAATATTAGTATAAATAATAGTGAAAGACGCTATTGGATTAGCACAAAAAATCAATCATACTTTTTATTGGAAAATTAGTGCAATACATATTTTATGTTTTCCTTATTTTCAATATTCCCTTCAATTTCTAAAAACTTCTAAAATCCCTTGTTTCTCTCCTAATTCTAAATTATTTTATAATGTATCCGAGCTAGTTTTTACTATATCCGAGCTAGTCTTTAATGTATTAGAGCTACATATTATGTATCGAATTTATTTAATAATTTATCCGAGTTAGTTTTTAATATATCCGAGCTACATATTATGTATCCGATTGTTTACTTTTATAGTGATTAATATAATTACAAATTGAATAGGGATAAAGTGTAATTCCATATTAAAATTATATGATTCCAAAAATTTATACAATTCTCTATGAACTTCAATAACTACTTCAAGAAGTATACTTACTTCATGAACTCAATCTTTTTTTTCATTCTTTAGTTCCACCGAATGATTTTTTTAAGGGTTGAATGGATGAAATTAAGAGTTGAGGATTTTGATGGTGAAACATTGAAGAAACGAAAATAAGTCTGGTACTTTTTACAGCTGGTCTTTTAGAGATCTTCATGGTTAGGGGTGTGCATCGGCCGGTTCGATTCTATTTTATGTATTATCGGTTCAGCTTATCAGTTTTGGGTTTTTAAATATATGCTAACCCAATAATAAATCAATAAGATATTCTTTATCGATTTTCAGTTTTTGAGCATTATCGGTTCGGTTTTCGATTTATCCAATAAGAAAATGTCCATAAAATTTTATTTCTTTAAAATGTTTTGATATAGTGAAACAAGAAAGATGATGAAAAATTGCATCAATAAGAGAAAATATAGTACGAAGGTTATAATTACACGTTACCACCAAAATATAGTATGAAATTTTTTATGTTAATCAAATTACGGACCTTTACAAACTTGCAAATGCTACAACCTACGAGTACAAAATAAAACTAAAATAAAATAGTCCAACGAGACTAAAACTAAAATCAAATAGCTACAATTGTGAACACATTACTTTAATCATTATGTTTTGAGTGAATAGTAAAAACTAGTAATGCGGCCTAGTGTGAAATTGTAGAGTACTAATAATATGATATAGTTATAGTCTCTAATTATATATTAAATTATTAATATTAAATAATTAGGAAGGATAAAATTATAAATTATTACCGTCTTATTGGGTTATCGATTTACTCAATAAAAAAAATCGACACCGAACCAATAGTTCAATAAATATTTTTTATAAACCCATTAAAAACACAATAACCCAGTAACCCAATAACAATAACCCAATAGCATTTTTTTCGATTTGATATATCGATCGATTCATTTTTTGCACACCTCTACTCATGGTAGCCGTTCAACTTTAAGATAATTTATCCACAAAGTTGTTAAAGTTGTACAACATTGGCCCTTGATCAGTGGCGGAGCCAGAAGTTTCACAAAGGGTTTGTGTGTTTTTACTTTTTTAAGCCGCGTACTAAATTACATTATATTATTGTGTCAAGGGTGTCCAGAATATGTTATCTAATTACTTTGTTAAATACTTTACTTGTATATACTGTATAATTTACTGATGAAGGGTGGCTACGCCACTGCCGTTGACAAAGTCTGTAATACAACTATCTTTTATAGCAGACGCGGAACTAGGTGGAGGTTTGTGGGTTCGGACGGACGGATTAGTATTTTTCGTAGATTTTGTATTTGTACTAAATAAATAAATAAATAAATAAATTTTTGTATTAACTTGTGAACCATAACAAGATTGATGGACGATTCAGTGGCAAGATAGGAACCATAAAAATGTTTTTCAAACTAGAGTTGTGGCTTCAAATCCCTTCTCTTTTTTTTTAAAAAAAAAAGGAAATTTAAAACCCCCAAACTCTTTAGCTTTGAGAAAATTATCAAAAATGTACAAGGTTGGAAAAAAATTCTATATATACACGATTTGTGGCGGATTCAAAATTTTCATTTAAGGGTTCAAAAAATAAAAGTATAAACGTCTAAATAAGCCAACAAAAAAAATTCAAGAAAGTAGTAGTATATAATTTTAGTGGCGGTTCGTTGAATTTTTTTGAATTTAAAACCACAATTTTTGCATGTTTTATAAAATAAAAACTAAAAGAAAGTTAAAAAAACGAAACTGAAACTTAAAAAAATGAAACTAAGGAAGAACTTTTTTTTAAAAAAAAAAACAAACTAAAAAACACGTTAAAAAAGTGGAACAGGAACTAAAAAGAATTAAACTAAGAAAGAAAAAATTAAAACGCTTAAAAATGGAACTGAAACTTTTTAAAAAATGAAACTAAGAAAGAAAAAATTAAAACACGAAAACAAGGAATTGAACCCTTGATGTGAAGGTTAATTTTATGAAGACTTGCCACTTAGCTATCTATTTTTCTCTGTCATTAAAAGAATTTAAAATATATATATCCACAAAATATTTATCTTATGTATACAATATAATTTTTTAATAAGGGAGTTCGGGTGAATCTTTGGAACCCACATGAATTCGCCCCTGTACATGATCGGTAAGTCATAACAATAATCAATTTGATAGTGTTATGCTGGAATATTCACCAAAATTGTATGTATTACATTTTATAATTCCTTTGCCGTAAAAAAACTACAATTAAATGTTTCATTGACCATTTGAAAATTGAAAATTTGTTTTGAAATCTAGGCACTTCTAGTAATATCCATTTGCATATTTTAAACAAAGATCTTAATTAACCATATTATAAGAGGATTGTATTAAAATCACAAGAAATGTTTCTTTCTTTTTTCGTCCTATATAAAGAGGGGTAGGTCCATTAATCTTTAATTATAATTTTGTGAGCTAAGATTAAAGAAATCAAATGGCTACCTCTTTGATTCTTACCTCAGTTTTTTCATATGCTCTTCTCTCCATCCTCTTCACATCTACACTTGTAAATGGCGATTTAGTTACTAATATTTGCATTAAGACGCTCGTTATTTTATCATTTAGTTGAGTTTTTATATGTTATTTAGTTTTAAACAAATTAAATAGGGTTTTCAAATGTCGAAAACAAATTATATTAATTAAATTATTTTATTATTTATTTGAGTTTTTATATGTTATTTAGTTTTACTACTTCTCTTATAATACTAATCTATTGGTATGTGAATTGCACTTGAATGTCGTCGATTTATTAGGTAATACATATTATCGTAAATTGTATCCACATTATTTAAGCAAATTTTCAAACAATTAAATTACACAAGAAAATAGTAGATTCTTTTTTTGTTTATTCAAAGTGGATAATCACATAGTAACTTGTTCACTTGAACTATAAAGACCTCTAATGAAAGTTATAATATTGATATAATCCCATTAAGTAGATCAATTTCATTCATATTGTACTAGTTATAAAGTGGGCAGTCATTGGTAAATATTTTTATGGTTGGCCTTATCTTGAGGATCTAAAAAAACAAGTTTCAAAATAATATGCTACTATAAGATGATTGAAAAGCTGGCTTCTTTATAAATATACTTGTGCCTTTTTGTCTCAAAGATTTTTGTGAACATATTAATAAAGAGTGCATATCCCGTTAAGGTCATGTAATACCTCACAAGTTCTAAGTCTAGATCAAATTATGTCTATCAAATAATGAGGAGTTAAATGATTGGCAATTTTAAAAACTTGGGATTTAAGGGTAGAATTTATGGCTCTTAAATGGAATTACGGACGATATATGACGCTCATAGACAGAGGTGGAGCCAGAATTTTTGATAAGGGGATTCAAAATCGAAGAAATAGACACATAAAATAATCCAGGAGGGTTCGACATCGACTATGTATACCTAAAAAATTATTTTAACCATATAAAAATAATATAATTTTTCGCCGAAGGGAATTCGAATGAACCCCCTCAATATATGGTGACTCCGCCACTGCTCATAGATCAACTTTAGAAACATGGATCTTAGCCTTAGTTTTATGGGTCTAGTATATGAATCATGAGTTACTTTATGGACCGTAGATTAAGCTCGTAAAATAAAGTCTTAAAACCTAATTTTGGCTTGATCTCGTAAATGGAACCTTAGAAATTTAATATTCAGTCTGACTTCTATTTAAGGGATCTACAGCTTGTAGATAATTCACGGACCTTAGATGACCATTGTGGAAATTGTCGACTTGTTTTCTTTCAAAGTTGTTGTGGTCTTTTCCCACTCCTTTTAACTCCTAGATTATACTGTTTTAACAAATTTTAAGTGCAATGAAAGGGGAAGTTAGTCGACTAAAACCCCTACCCTCACATCAACACTTAGAATTATCAGACAGTGCGATCAAACTTCTCTAAAGTAAGAAACTAGAGTTTTTCACCTTCAAGCTCCTGTTCAAGGGTTTAAGATATGGTTTTTCATTCCGATATGTGAGATTTCATAAATGAGTATCCCTTCACTCATTGAGCCCAAAGTAAACATAATTCTTTGTTAATGACTGTTCAAGGGTTTAAGATACGGTTTTTCATTCCGATATGTGAGATTTCATAAATGAGTATCCCTTCACTCATTGAGCCCAAAGTAAACATAATTCTTTGTTAATGATTTCTAGAACTCAGGGTCATTATAATTTTCATTCTCTTCATATATAGCTTGATTATGTGTTTTCTTCTATAAGGTTCATCGCATGAGATTATCGACATGATGTCATTTCACATTAGCCATTTACTTTTTCCTACATGCATTGTACAAATAATACTACAAAACAGTTAACTTGCAACATTACATAACTTGGAAGCAAACAAAAAACACCTACACAAAAGATTCTTCCAAATATTCCTAAGCATAATCCAATCACCACGATTATCTTCCCCAGTATAACACCTAAGCATATCATAAAACCAATTAGGGGTGTCAAATGGGCGGATTGAGTTGAAATTGGTGATATTAAAATGGATTGAAATAGAAATCAGGTTGGGTCTTGACACACCCGAATTTACTTTGGGCTCAAATGAATTGAGTTCAAATGCGCTAAAAAAAGGGTTGGGTCTTGACCGTCCAATTTGACCCGATTAATATCAATAATTTTAACACAGTGATATTTAGCTTTTATAATCAGGATTCAAATTTTAGCTCAAGATTTTTTTTTTTAAAAAAAGTAAGAAATGGATAGATAAATCCTAAAAGATGTTAAATAGATAATAGTTCATACCTTTACAATAGGAACATCTCTTAGTAAAGAGTTTAAAATGGGTTGAAATTGGAGATTGAATTGGACTCAATTGAGGATTCTCTTAAAATGGGTTGGACTTGAATGTATTGACATTGTCCCAATTTAAATTAACTTGAACCCAACCCCTATATTTCTGGGTGGCTTACCTATGTTTATGTTTATTTTTGACACCCCTACGATCAATCATAGTTAGTCAGTCCATCTTTGGCCTAAACCACAACTAACCACATATTTAATCATTTAATATTCCGTGTTCGAAAGCCTAACCATGAAATCTCTCGTCAGCGTACAAGAATATTATGAAATATGAGACAAGTCTAACTACTTAGTAAGAAAATCTAGTCTACCTGGACGCCAGACACTTGCTAAAGAACGTTAAACACATTCTTTTGACTCGGTGGAGGCTAATTAGACCAATGTAGATCGAGAATTCCTGTTTTTTTTTCCAACTCTTTTGGCGTTGAAATGTCTTTCCTCTATGGTTTCCAAACTAAGGATGATTTAGTAGAATTATTGGAGTAATCTTCGAATGTTTTCTACATGATAAGTGAGAGGAATTCTTTTTAAAAAAACATCGTTTTTATCTATGATTTGATTCTGTTAGCTGCGCTATAGCAGCCGTGCAAGCATTACATCGGCATTGCCATATTGAGAAGCTTTCTGCTATGGTAGAATGACGCCAGCTCAAATCAATTCAAATTTCTATCAAAATCGTCGTGTATTCAACTTTAAATTTGATGACTTATTTAAAATTTTTTGGGACCCACACGAGTTGTCCTTGAATAACGACGAATTGAATCGCTACAAACCTTTTATGTAATTGAAAAAAATCCATTAAATTGCAATTTGTTTCTAAATTTTTCTTGTGAATGATAAAATCAAAGTGTCTTGCATTTTTTAAATATTAAATAATACTACTAGCAAATATTTTGAATATTATTAGTTGCTTTCCGTCCGGTTTGGGCATTTGACTTATACCAAACTTACTACCAATTAAGAAAGTAGAATTAATTAAGAAGATTAGACTGGGCCTTTGGTCTTTTGGTCCGACTCAGAATATCATACAATTGCAACAACAATATTTACTCAGTCAACAAACAACAACAACAACAAAAATCAAAGAACCCCAAAATTGATTCACCAAATTCCATCTTCCTCTGTAAGTATAATCAAAGAAAGAGCAATTATATTTCAATTTTTCCATTAAAAATTTGAACTTTGTTTTGGGGTAAAGTGAAGAGAGCGTGTGGGAATATACTTTATTTGTAAACCCCATTTTGGTAATGGAAGAAGAAAGTTGAAAAAAGGTGGGGTTTCTTTGATATAATTTATCTTTGCATATCTGGGTTTTAAGTTTTAAGTCAAAAAGGTTCAAACTTTACACATGGGTTTGATTCAGGTACTGGTTGATTCTTGATCTGAGTTGGGTTGAAAAAGAAAAGGGGGGTTGTTTTAATGCATCATTTTGTTGAATTCTGTGTTTGTGACATGTGGGTTTTAGCTGAGGAGGAAATCTTGATTTTAGTTTGATGACTTTATTAAGTTTTACTTGTTCTTACTGTTGAATATATAGATATATATTTAGTTGTTTGTATAAAGTGGGTGGTTAAAGAGAAATATGATCAAGCAGATATTTGGTAAGAAGAAGCAGTCGAAAACGGCTGGTTCAACTAGTTCTAAGAAAAGTGATGGAGGAGGTCAAAAAGTTGGGGTATCAGCTAATACTGTTATTTCAGCTCCTTATTCTGTTTCAGCTTCAACGGGGGATAAATTTGTTCGAGATGGGAGTTTAAAGCTTAACGGGAATCTCGTTGCAGCTTCTTACGATGCATTGCCTAGTTTTAGGGATGTTCCCAATGCTGAGAAACAGAACTTGTTTATTAGGAAGCTTATTATGTGTTGTGTTTTGTTTGATTTTACCGATCCTACAAAGAACCTTAAAGAAAAGGAGATTAAGCGACAGACGTTGTTGGAGCTTGTGGAGTACGTCACGTCTGCAAATGTGAAATTTACAGAAATGGTGATGCAAGCAGTAGTAAAGATGGTGTCGACTAATTTGTTTAGGGAACTCATGCCCCAGCCTCGAGAAAACAAGACGTTGGCCTTTGATGTGGAAGAGGATGAACCTGCCATGGATCCTTCATGGCCACATCTGCAAATTGTGTATGAGTTCCTTCTGAGGTTTGTTGCATCACCTGAAACTGATGCAAAAGTTGCCAAAAGATATATAGATCATTCCTTTGTACTAAGATTGCTTGATCTTTTTGACTCTGAGGATCCTAGGGAGAGGGAGTACTTGAAAATAATACTGCACCGTGTCTATGGGAAGTTTATGGTACACCGGCCTTACATCAGAAAGGCTATTAATAACATATTTTATCGTTTCGTTTTTGAGACTGAAAAACATAATGGGATTGCGGAGCTTCTGGAAATTCTTGGCAGCATAATCAATGGGTTTGCTTTGCCACTAAAAGAAGAACACAAGCTTTTTCTTGTACGGACATTGATTCCCTTGCATAAACCCAAATGCTTAGCCATGTACCATCAACAGTTAACTTATTGTATGACACAGTTTGTGGAGAAAGACTGCAAACTTGCTGATACAGTTATTAGGGGATTGTTAAAGTATTGGCCAGTAACAAATAGCTCAAAAGAGGTCATGTTCCTTGGTGAGTTGGAGGAAATCTTGGAAGCTACTCAACCACCAGATTTCCAAAGGTGTATGGTGCCGTTGTTTCGTCGTATTGCTCAATGTTTGACTAGCTTGCATTTTCAGGTATGTGTAAGCCATATCTAGATATACTTCTTCTATTTATTAGGTATGGAAGCACTTGCATGTATGATATGCATTATAGAACAGTAATCTCTTATCTTTGTAGGCGATGTTGGTGTTTATGTATGCTTTGAGTACATTATGTTTATGTTTCATAAATTTTTTTTTGTTGATAAGGTTAAGGTTTGTTAACTAAGTACCGAGAAGGTACCAGAACCAAAAGTTACAAAAGACTGCTGGGAATATCCATACAGTCAATCACAACATCTCTCTAGCAACTCCAGAAACTCCATATATTGATCTATATTTCAAGGGAACTACTTTTACATCTACAAAACAAAATATGTAAACACTAATTTTTTAAGTCTAGAAATATGGTCTTTTTGCCCATCAAAACAAGCGTTATTTCTTTCTAGCCAAATAGTCCAGAATATGCACAAAGATATAGTTCTCCATATTTGCTTCAAAGTTTTATATGTTCTCTGGTGCTGCCAACTCTCCAATAATTCCGTCACA
This sequence comes from Solanum sitiens, assembly GCA_016801875.1. Lineage (NCBI taxonomy): Eukaryota > Viridiplantae > Streptophyta > Magnoliopsida > Solanales > Solanaceae > Solanum > Solanum sitiens. The sequence goes on from JABWTJ010000226.1 coordinate 1,916,216, forward strand.
GTCTGAGGCATGATCCAAGAGATCCATTGTCTAGCTATTCTGCAATGTATAAGAAGGTGATTCACAGTCTCCAACTCTTCTTCACATAAGTAACATCTATTACCATTTTTCTGAAGATTATCCTGAGTAAGGCAAGCTCATGCTGCAATCCAACTAAAACAAGCTGCCTTTATACTTTATAGGATCTTTAGTTCTCCAAATCCATTTCCATGGCCAACTAGTATCCCAAAATCTTGTTTGCTTCATTAGAATATCACTTTTTAAATGAAAAGGTTCCATCATTACTCGCTATCCATACTAGTGAATCCCCTTTACTCTGATCAATTGGGTATGATCCTGTTGAAGGAGAAATTGACAAAAGTCCTCAATTTCCCAATCATTCCAATTCCTTCTAAACTTCATCTGCCATCCCATGTAGGAATAAAAATCAGCCACAATTCCTTCTTTGTTATTGCAACAACTGAAAAAGGAGGATATCTTTGTTTCAAGCACTCATCACCAATTCATAAGTCAGTCCAAAATCTAATTTTTGATCCATTCTCCACCTCCAATTTGGTGAATTATGGAAACTCGGCCCACAATTTACAAATCCCTTTCCATACTCCCCCTCTAGTGTATGAATATGTGAAGGGGGATTCCAGCCTAGTCTGCTACCATAGATCGTTCAATTATTTTGATCTGGACTACCCCTTCCGTCCTGATAAATCTCCAAAGCCACTTAAAAACATGCTTTTATTGTGCAATCTCGAGTTTCTAATTCCCCATTCACCCCCTTCTTTTCCACTAGTGACCACTTGCCATCAAACTAAGTGAAACTTTTTGTTGCTACTATTTGTGTCCCATAAGAACTTATTCCTCATAGAGTTCATCTTTCTTTCAATTGCATCAGGCATAGCAAATATTGACATTGGATAGGAACGCATACTATCTAAAATGTTTCATAAATTGCAATGGAGATGTGTTGTTGGATGGGAACAGAAAATAGAAAATTATTGAAGCTCGAGAAATTGACTGATATGCAATTCTTCTAGTTTTTTTTCTTCTTTTCTCTTTCCTCTCAAATCTTGTTTTCTTCTTCAAGTAGACAATTTCCTTTTCAAGGGACTGAATTTCTTGCAGTCAGCAAGTTAGTTTTCTTCTTTTGGTTTAGGATGATCTGGAAGTTCCCCATACCATTTGGCCCTGTCCCCTACCTTTTAAATGAGGCATTTATATTTCTTGTGGTTGTTTGAGGTCACAATGCTGTGATAGTCATAGTTTAGTTTGTATCTACAATTGATGAATGTGCAACATGTCTTATGGTGTCTAGAGATGAGTCATGATTATGCAGTAGTGGATTTTTTGGTTACGGGAAATGAAGCTTTCATTGTACCGTTACAGTTCTCCTAAATATTCTGAAATTTTAGAAATAGCATTAGTATTTTTCAGAGCCTTTTATGGAGCTGCTACGGGCTACCCTTTGAGTTTGAGATGGTATGGTCCTGAGTTTATTTTAGATTATTCTTGTGCATTCATGGTACCTTAGTTCCATCATAAGAAGGTGAATAGAATTGTCTAAATTAGCTGTCTGTTATTCTATACTGCTAAGTACTGATGCAATTGGCAGATGTTATACAGTAGATAGCAAGCAAACACTAAAGTTGTTGAATAACTAAAAACATAATAAAAGTCAAAAGTTTCTAGCATATTTTACTATGTTCTAATAATAATGATGTAACTAGCTTTAGCATAAAAGCCATATGTACAGGAGCTTTGAAGGCTCTTGGCCAGGATGTACTTTATTCAGCATCTTCTGGATGCGTATTCATTAATTACATTTCTTCCTTTAAAAAGATACTAACTAAGCATAAAAATCGATTTATTAGCTGTATTTTGGTTCTTCAATAGTACAAAGATGTGAAACATAGTTCATGTTCTTGAAATAGAGAAAATATAAGCCAAAAAGAGAAACTCGGCAAGAAGAGAAGGTCTTCTGTAATTTCTTGAGCTTGTGCTACTTATGATTTTCTCTCGAAAACAGCCTCTCTACCTCATGAGGTAGGGGTAAGGTCTGCGTACACTCTATGCTCCCCAGATCCCACTTGTGGGATTTCACTGGGTATTTTGTTGTTGTGCCTCTTTTGATTGCCATCCCTGTTAATTGCAGGGAGTTTTTCTCCTTGTTGCTATCTTGTGTTGAGATATGTTGTACTTTTATGTGTTTAAACTATTTTATCAACTGCTGATCAGTGGTGGCCACATGTAAGGAATTGAATCCCTTTCATCCGAAAGTTGCAATGTTAGTAGAGTAAAAGCAAATTACTTGTCTGCGTGTGTGTATATATATATATATATATATATGGTAAAAAAAATTGATCTCTTAGAAATAACATCTAGTTTGGTGGCAAAAGTGGCTCAAAAATACTAAATTAGGTGTTTTTCAAAATTTTGAATCCTTTGTTAGAAATGCCACTGCTGATGATGGCGGATTTTACTATTTCTCATGAAGGGCTTATTGGAAAAGGAACCTGAACTTTCCCATAAAAAATGATAATTAAAGATTTTGAAACATTGTAATCACATTTAGCTTTAACGGGGATATTAGATGAATCATTAAGTGGTTTTTCTGCACTTGTAAGACTAACAAATCCCAGAGAATTCTGCTTTATCAGTGCTACTCTTGTAGTTCAGTTTCATGGACAGATATGAATGTTGTATCTGTTTATTTCAACCAGTTCAATGAGCAACCATTTAGGGATTGAGGTTAAAGTTGGGGCTTTGGGCTCTAGCATGTTACTGATGTTGGATCTTTGTATTTTGGCTGTAAGACATGCTTATTAGATTTAAAAAGCCGAGTCCCTTTTGGTTGTACAGACTATTAGTCAGTGCTGAGGAATAGCATGAAGATCTGAACCGTGGTTTGACATTTATTTTAGGTGCTTCCACTTTTGGAGTCCTGTAGTAAGTGTAGTCTTCTTGTTCATTCCTCTGAAGTCATTGAAGCAACTAATTTTGGCTGGTTTGGTCATCCGTTGTAATATCATGATAAAAGTAAAAGGTTATGTCTAATTTGGTGCATCTGACAATCAAGTACTTACTCTCTCCGGTCGACTTTGTTAGGCATTATTGAAGACATATTTGAGTAAATAAAAGTGTGTTCCCTCTAACAGCTTAAGGGGTCGTTTGGTGTGAGGGATAAAAAGTAAATAATCCTTGGACAAAAAAATAATCCAGGGATAAAATTTTGGTATCTTGTTTGGTTTCCATGTTTGGGATAACTTATCCCATAATTTATACAATAGTGATGGGATAAGTTATCCCATATACATGGTGGGGTAAGTTATGGATAATTAATCATGGGATAACCTGTTCCCAGCCAACCCCCTAAGTGCTTAGATGAGAGGGTCACACGCTTCAACATGGTTTCCCATACATGTGGTTATAGATTACCTTTACTTTAATTTTTATGTCAGTTGAATTTACCAGAGCACAGAGCTCCTGGATTTGAGTCTCACCACGATCTATTATAATAAAAGAAATTCCACGTGCTTAGCCCCACAAATGTTATGAAACATTTAAAATAACAAGTTTCAAAACTCTTCCTCTATTAAATTTTGTGCCAAGTCAAACTATGACAAATAAAGTGAGACTGAGGGAGTTGATATATTTTACAGATAATTTATCATCAAGAGAAAGCCAAACATGCATGGAAGAGACCCCCACCCACCCCCACGCACACGCACAGAGGAACTTTTTTTCCTTTATCAAAAAGTTCCTCTGTGCGTGTGCGTGGGGGTGGGTGGGGGTCTCTTCCATGCATGTTAGGCTTTCTCCTTGATGATAAATTATCTGTAAAATACTCTACCTTTAACCAAGCTACATTTAATTTAGAAAACTTGAGTTAAAATGCAGGATACTTGCTACTTTCCCCCTCTCTCTCCCGCTTGTTTCTAATAAGAAAAATGATGTACATTTCCAGCAAAAAGTATTTTCCGATCTACCTTAAATCTCTTGCAAAATTATTGGAGGCAATGGCCAGAGGGTGTTGGAGGTAATGTCTTGATTGTCACCTTTTAACCAAGTATACTGGCCATCCTCTAGTTGAATGTCAAGCAACCTCAGATCTTCTATGATATCTGAAAATTCTCTCATGTCTTTTGGTCTTCTCAAACAGTTTCTCTTCTCTGAGATGAACCTCACCACATTGAAATCTCCATCCACAGCCCAAGCCCCTATTTCCTCCCAAACAAGCCTTCTTTCTACATAACAGTTGGGGGCATAAACCCCTGTAATGTGACAACGGAAGTTTTGAAGTTGAGCTTCAAATTTGCAAATTATAGTGTAGATGTCAGTCTCCAAAATACTGGCAAAAAATCTAGCTAACGAGGGGTGGATAGTCCAAAATCATATAAGCAAACCAATTACCCAGATAAATCCCACATCGGTGAAGGATGAAAACCCTGAGCTCCTTATAAGCTTGGACAGTCTTCCCTTTGTGCTAGCTTTTGGGGTTGAGTTCGACCCAAGGTAATTGGTATTTGACAGTGTAAGCTAATAGAACATTATTTACCCCGTTAAACCTGTTTGTCCAGTTAATAGAAAGGAATTTGAAGGATTGGGAGCTTGATGAACTACTCAACTTACTTGAAGGACTTGGTAACTGCACAAACAATAAACAAATTTCAGACAGACTAAGATGGGTAAAGCTGATGGTCTATACTCTGTAGAAGCAGAATGTTCATCCTTTTGTTCCCAAATGAGATGGTGCATAATTGGCTATGGAAACTAATTTGGAAAAGACAATTACCCTCAGTAATGATTTGTTTCAACTGGACGATACTTTATGAAGCATGTTTGAGTCGAGGCAATCTCAGCTGAAGGAACATACATATTGTCAACAGATGCTATATGTATCAACAAAGCATAGAAATCAACAGTTGTTGCTGCTACTTGGGACATGGTTATTTCAGTTTTTGGACTTAGTTGGGTCATGCCTGTGGACACGTGTGAATATCATTGATGCCTTTATATGCTAGAGTTCCTGGAAAGTTGGTACGTTCATGAGGAAAATTTGGAAAAAGATTCCTGCCTGTATTTTGGTGTGTCTAGATTGAAAGGAACTATAGGTATTTTGATGGTATCAACTCCAACTCACTCTCTCAAGGCTAAATGTCTTTTATGTTTATATAGTTAGGGTAATTTTTGCAATTTTTGCCCTTACAAATTCACGTGACACCTTTTTGGTCTTTGTGAGCTCCATATCTTTAGTATAGGCGATAGGAATATAGCTAAACAAATTCACTTCTTGTACTTATTTTCTGTTGTACTATTTTCATCTTCTTGAGTTATCTTAATGTTGTGTCACAACAAGAATGTTCAACTTTTCAGTAAAGTGGAATTGAAGTCGGGCAGTGTGGCTGCATGTTGTTGTTTAGAGCTAGCTCACCTTTGGTCCCTCTACTAACTGACCGAAAAGCTTGTGCCAGTTAGTTGAAGGTTAAATATGCTTAGTGGGATTTAGGAGGTCAGTGTTGAAGCTTTGTGTAAGTTGAGGGACTAAAAAAGTAAAAATGCAAGTTGTTCCTGCTCTTCTGTTTTGTCTTATTCTTCTTCTTCCCATCCTCTTTAGTTCTTTTTATTTCATTTATTAAATTATTGATTCTAAACATCGTTTACCGAATTGCTATGTTGGAAAACTATAGATTGCTGTAGTATAGAGGTCTCTTTACATTTTTTGGTTTTTAATCTGGATGAAAATTCAGTTATTTGATGTTTTTGCATAATGAGTTTTCACAAATTGTTGATTGACGGATATTGTTCTTGTGAACTGACTGAGCTCATAGAATGTTTGGAACAGAAGAAGATCAGGGCCTCGTGTGTTTACCATGTTGCTTCAGGAGTTAACTTGGATACAAATATTCTTTTGTTTTGTTTGCTCTGCTTGATTTTCAAATTTGTCAATTCAGAAGACTGTTTGTGTTCACTATAGGTGGCGGAGAGGGCTTTATTCTTGTGGAATAACGATCATATTGAGAATTTGATAAAGCAACATCGAAAAGTGATACTGCCTATCATCTTTCCTGCACTGGAAAGAAATGCCAGAAACCATTGGAATCAGGCTGTTCACAGTTTGTCACTGAATATTCGGAAGATATTCTATGATCTTGATCCTGAGCTATTCAAGGAGTGCTTGCACAACTTTCAAGAAGATGAATTGAAGGAAGATGAGATTAAATCAAAACGTGAAGCTACATGGAAACGATTAGAAGAACTCGCGGCCAAAAATACTACAAGTAATGAAGCTGTGCTTGTGCCATCCACCGGGCATTCTCGAACTTAATGTTAAGATATGCTTGTTCTTCCTTGTTTTTAATTTTCATAATTCTGGTTAAATTTACTTTTTGGAAGCAATGAATTCATCAAGGGGAAAAGGGATTTTCTGTTTCATTGCCTTTTTTTTCCTGGTCAGTTTCATCCTGATAGCTGTAGTTGTAACTATAATTTGTTTATATGTGTTAACTTTGGCAATTTGGAAATGATATGGGAGCAAGCATTTTTATCAAAATTATACTTTGTTGAACGTATTTACTTTCATTCTTTTGGTTAACTTTTGGCAAAGACCACTCTTCAACAAATGCTTATAATTCTTATGATGAGGTTTGGTCTTGGGACTTCCATTTTAGAGGTCTCAAGTTCGAAACTGCTTGTCAGCGAAAGTAAAGAGGTTTGCCTTCTAGGTCAAGTTAGCTCTTTGCACGGGTCTTGCCTAGTGTGGGTTACCTCTCATGTGTGGTTTGCAAGCTATTGCATATGAGCCGGGATTTAACCTTGTGCGCACCTAGTGCTGGCAATTTAAGCTCATTTTTCATTGACTCGCCCAAATGGCCCTTCAAATATGGGTTGAAAGAGTGATTTTAAATATGGGTAATATTTGGGATTATACTCATATTTTACCCATTACAATATGGGTATATTATGGGTAAACTACGGGTCAAATATGGGTATTGCAAGTTTTCTCCAAATTTTTAAAAAACCTTCTGTTATCAAGTTTTAGAAGCGATTTTTCAAAATTTTCATATATAGGTCCCTATTAATATTTAACTCTCGACCTCCATCCCACGTTTCCCAAAAAAAAAAATTACTTTTAAAAAATATTTGGAACTTCAAAATTTTATTTTTTTCACCCCTACCCTCGATCCCCCCAACCCACCCCCACACCAGCCCCCTCACCTCCACCCCTCAAAAAATAAAAATTTAGGTTATTTTTAAAGAACGTTTTCAACTTCAAATTTTTATTTTTCATCCCTACCATCGTCCCCCAATCACCCCCACCCCCACGCCTACCCAAAAAAAATTAAGTTTGTTTTAAAAAAATATTTTCAACTATAAATATTTATTTTTTCATCCTATCCTGGACCCACCCCACCCCTGCCATCGTCCCCCCACCCCCAACCCCCATCCTTCAAAAATATTAAGTTTGTTTCAAAAATATTTTTAACTTCAATTTTTTTTCACCCTATCCTGGACCCTCTCCCCTCCCCCAACCCCGCATTTTTTTTAAAAGTTTTTTTTTCTTTTATAATAAAATAAAACTAAATGAAGCATTTTCAACAGATTTCATCTTAAAAAAAGACTAAAATGTGTTCTCCATATTGAATTTTTAAGTAAAGAACTGTTTATTAATGAAATATGGGAAAATATGGATAAACTAGTATTTTACCCAACCATTTATTACCCAACCCATTTTTACCCATATCAAATATGGGCGGATTGAATGATTATCCATTTTATGTTTACCTATTTTTAACCCGCCCATATTTGACCCAACCCGCCCATTTGCCACTACTATGCGCACTCAAAGGATAGTAATTGTGGGTTTTCCTTGTCATCAAAATAGGAAAAAAAGATGTGGTATTGATTAAAAGATGTAAGTTTGGCATTTTGCTCAAGACACTCTTTGCATAAATTTTCAGTCAGAGAAGCTACAGAAGCTGATGGGAATTATAGATTAGTCACTTATGCTTGGTGTAACCGGAATATCACAAAGTACAACAACAATAACAACATACCTAGTGGAATCCTACAAGTGAGATTTGAGGAGGGTAGAGTGTATGCAGGCCTTAGTGCTATGATTGGAACATAATAAACAACAGACGGTGAACTTTGCTGGTTTTAACTAGTCATTTACACTATGTTTGGATCATCGTTATCCATTGTATTGTATTGTATCGTTACTATACCTACAATGTTTGTTTTCATTGTTACTTAAAATATATTGTACTGTATTGTTAAATTTCGTTGTTACGAAACAATGAAAACCCCTATTTGATGGAACAACCAATTTGGTGTGTTCCCATTGTTATTTAATTTCTTTTTCCAATTATATCTTTACATAATATTTCAAAAAAACTATTTTACCCTTTACCTTAATATTTAAACCTAGTCAAACCTCCTACCTAAGAATAATTAAGGATATTTAAGTAAATTTATAAATCACACGATACAATCAAACCAAACAATTAAAATGTTATTAAACAACAACAAACAATACAATCTAGCCAAACATTGTATCTACCATACAATAGAGTACAATACAATACAATACATTATGAAACAATGGGTAACAATGATCCAAACAAAGTGTTAGGAAGCCTGTAACTTATGGCATTAAAGTCTTACTAATTTGTTTGTTTGTTTCTCATTTGGCTTTCTCCTTATGTTAGCTGCTATGTCCATAAATATTTTCTCAATAGGTAAAGGCGTTGAGCCAGTTAACTTTTCTGTCATGAGAGTAAACTTTATATAACTTGTGAACTATATCCATCTCTTGGGAGATAGACCTATTTATATCCTACTCTTGTAATTGATTCTCTTGAGTGATCAACTAACAAGGGGCAGCCCGGTGCACTAAAGCTTCCACTATGTACGGGGTCCAGGTAAGGGCTGGACCACAAAGGTGTATTTCGAGTGAGAATATTGTATTGTTTGTAAAAAGTCCTATAGTAAGATCTTTTACGTGATGCATATGAGAATTTAAGAAACAAAGTTCCAATATTATAACATGTCAAAAGACAAAAACTTTAGGATCAGTCACTACACCAAGAAAGCAATTCCTTGTCAGCTTCAAATATAGCCATGTCTTCCTCTTTGAGATTTACCCAGGCTTCTATGCCATTACCTGACTTTGTGTCTAGAAAACCAATAACATCCTTGAGAACAAGTCTAGCCGATCCTACCCATATCGGTTTTCCCCAACCAAAATCAGCTTTGTATAAAGGCAATCGACACAAACTAGTGAAGTTGAACACGACTAGCTCCCCTTTCCTCTGCTCATTTGCCTTCTCTTTGATAAAACTCAAGTGTTTTTGATCGTTGTTCTGGAGACCTGTGACAAATTCACTGTTTACGTTGTTTATACTTTCTCTCACTTTTTTCACTAGCTCGAAATTTTGTTCCTCACTAGTACTATTATTATCATTACTATCTGTAGCTGGTACTGTAACGACTACTTGCATTACATTCCCGAATAAAGATTCAGGCAATGGAGGATCACTTCTGGTACGTAAGTTCACCGTATGAACCATGCCATATATCTTAGTTTCATCTCTTTCAGCATGAATACTTGACATCAAACGTGTCCATAAGAAAGCTGATAAAGCTTCAATCCTCGAGGGAGGTCTCGTATTTTCACTGCTCTTTTCAGTATACTTATCTCTGAGTGCTGATACTTTAGAGGCAGAGAATACAAACCTCTTAGTCACAATGTTGTCTTTCTCAATCATGACGCTTGATTTGAACTTTGTTACATCTCTTGGTGGAAATAGTATGGAAGAATCAAATCTTGGACAAGGTACGTCGATACTCCCTCTTGCAATAGCTCCCCAGGTATTGATAATCATGAACGTCGACAATGCATCAGCTATCTTATGAGAAGTGGCTATACCAATAGCCATTCCTCCACATTGAAAAAAGTTTGCTTGTACTAGTAAGCAAAACTCTTTAACATCATGTAAATCACAAGGGATGAACTTGTTGAGTTCGTTAGGAAGTGGATCAAGAAGGAACTCTGAGAGACTGCATTTGGCTATGGCTTCGAAATATGGAACACCCTCATCGTTGCAGTTGACCTGGGAGTTGGCTACGTCTAGACGTCCACCAAGAGGGTAGAATTTTGTTAAGGTATGTGATAGAGATGTCTTAAGTTGGTTTGATATGTGTGTGTTGGTGAAGTTATTGTTTGGTTGATAGAAAAAAACAAGTGGCATCAAAATATTTGGAGTAATTTGATCAAGATATGAAAGTTTGTAATTGTGAAGTTCATGTGGGGTTGGTGAAGAGGGTTTGATTATCATTTTGGAGATGATTTCTATCTCAATTTTCATACTTACAAAATGTTTACTAGTAGTGTTTTTCTCTTTGATGAAATTGATGACAATAAATAGACCAAAAACTAAGTTAGCTATAAAGTATAAAATGATATATAATTGGAAAAATATGTATAAATAAATGCAGTGTGTCTTCATGTTTTTAGAATGTAGCTTATATGGCCGTCTTGTCACTAAGAGATGATTATTATGGCTTGAATAGGAAACTAACAATACTATTAAGATTAGTATTTTCTCGACTGAACAATGTTCAGTGGTTATTCTCATAAAATACTCACAGATGTTTTGATTGAATTAATGGAAAAAAAAATGTTAAGATTTATTTTTCATCATGCATTTTCATATTAGGCTAGCTGGTTCTATGAAAATCGGTGAGAAAATTATATTTTATGATACAAACTTCTCATCGATTTGTGATGATTTTTTTTAATGGTGGAATACTTCAACTTATTATAAAAATCTTAGTAGGCCAAAAAAATACACAGGATTTAATGAAATGCCAAATATGAAAAACATATTTTTTTTTATGAATTGAGTTGATACATTATCTTTTATCTTAGTTTGTGTTTAAATATTTGAAAATTCTAAAATTTTGTGCGTCATTCCTACGATTACAAGGAAGAATTATCCAACCGGCTATTTTGACCTTTATGCATCCAAATGAATCATGTTGAGGTGGATTTTATTTTGGAACATATTTTATTTTCAAAAAACTAATTTTCCACGTATTTACCATGGGGAATATGTGCTCTTAATCCCTTAAATTTTATTGACAATTTTTTATTTTAATTTCTTATAAGTTCTGTCATAGTATATTCATTACTAAAAAAATATTATTTTCCGCTGAATTTTTCCGTTAAAAACTATTCGATTGTTATTTCTGTAGAGTTTTCGTTTAGTTAAACCAGTAAGAAAAAAGAAATATTATATGTTTTTATACAAAAAAATTAAAAAAAATCACTATTTCATCGAAAATCTAATTTTCACCGTATAACGCATGAAAATCGGCAAAATAGGGGGTTTACCTGTTGTGGGGCTCGTTTGACCGTAAAAATGATCTGTTTTAGTCGCTGTGACCAACTGACTCCATACCTAAGGTCTTAAGACACGTCCATGTTAATTTTAAGCAAAAATGACGTTGGAATTTTAGATCACCAAAAAAGATGGCGGACTATAGTACACGAAAATTGAGAAAATGGGGATTTTGGGTTCGTTTGACCTTGAAAATGGATCATTTTGGTCGTGGTGACCAACTGTCTCCATAGCTAAGGTCTTAACGGACGTCCATTCAAATTTTCGGCAAAAATGACGTCCAAATTCAGGATCACAAAAAAAGATGGTGGACTATAGCACACGAAAATCGACAAAATGAGGGGTTTACCTGCTCTAGGCTCGTTTGACCCTGAAAATGGATCGTTTTGATCATAGTGACCAACTGACTCCATATCCAAGTTTTAACGGACGTCAATGTAAAATTTCGGCAAAAATGACGTCAAAATCTCGAATCACCAAAAATCTCATGGACTATAGCACACGAAAATTAATAAAATAAGGGTTTTATCTGTTGTGGGGATCGTTTTACCTTGAAAATGTTCCATTTTGGCCGTGGTGACCAAATAGATCCATAACTAAGGTCTTGAACGACGTTCCTACAAATTTTCGATAAAAATGACATGGAAATTTCAGATCACCAAAAATATCATGGACTATATAGCAAATGAAAAACGGTAAAATGGATTATTTGACCTTGAAAATGGGTTATTTTGGTTGTGATGACCACCTAGCTCTAATGCTAAGGTCATAACGGACGTCCAAGTAAATTTTTGGCAAAAAGAACGTTGAATCACCAAAAAATATGATGAACTATAGCACATGAAAATCGACAAAATAGGGGGTTTACCTGTCCTGATGGTCGTTTGACCTTGAAAATTGACAAAATGGTGGGTTTACTAGATATGGGGCTCTTTTGACCTTTAAATAGGGATGTTTTGGCCGTGGTGACCAATTTTCTCCATAGCTAAGGTCTTAATAGACGTCCACGTAAATTTTAGGCAAAAATGATAATGGAACTAAGAGATTGTCTTAACTATATAAATAAAGATACATGTGTCAATCAATCAAAGTTTCAACGATAGTTATTTAATAATACTAGTTATGTTTGATAAATTAAGAGATAATTCTTTTTGTCTATTTTATCCTTCTATTTAGGGATGTTCATGACTCGATTTGGTTCGATTATTGAACAAAATCAAAATTTAAATCATTTTTTTTCAACCAAACAAAAAATAACCGTCAGTCTAGTTTAATTTCGATTTTTTTTGGTTTTTTCGACTTGAAAAAATAATTTTTTTGAGGACATACGTATCTTGATAGAGACACATAGTACTTGAATAATCCGCGTAAAAGATATTGTGGACTCAGTTAATCAATACTAGAGTTATTATTACACGAACAAAGTGATTCAATTAAGACTAAGTGTGACTATTTTATGTAAGGTAGGGTTGGTAAAGACTGAAGTAATGAATTTTGATGGTCTTGAACTTATGGTTGTAACGGTTAAAATTTAATTGTTGGACTTGAGAAATTGCTAATGTTAAGGACTTAAATTAATTAGTAACATTTAGCAAAACAATTATATTTTATTGAAGAATAATATATTTCTCAGTTCGGTTTGGTTATTTTTGCAGTTCTTTTCTACTAAAATTAAAATCAAACAAAAATATATAGATTTTCAAAATTTGATACCAAATCAAATCAAATCAAATCAAATATCGATTTTTAATCAATTTGGTTCGAATTATGGTTCGGTTTGATTTTTTAACCATAATCATGAACAATCCTACTTCTACTAAGTATTATTTCATTTAACACATTTTCCAAAGCATTAAATTTAATAAAGTCAAATTAATAATAATTTTATCGAATTATTTAGGGATCGTTTGGTAAACTGCATTAGAAGAATTAATTCATGAATTATGTAAGGTATTATTTACAACCATGTTTGGTAGGTATTTGATTCTATGTATAACTAATCCATGGATTAATTTTACATCCTACATGGTATTATAGGATGTATTACTAATACCGTTCATTTGGAGGTACAGTTTTAGTAATACATAGGATATAATACCATCTGATAAGCCTATGTAAAGACAAAAATATCCCTCAAATCATTTTAATTATTTTGTGTATTTTCTTGCTTTTATGATTTATATCTGTACTAGTAAATTTATTTAAATAAATTAGCTTACAAATTATTTAGATAGAGTTGTTTGTTACTAATAAATTCAATACAAATCAATACAAATTTGAAATGTGAGTTGTATATTTGTATATGAAGTTTGTGATCAAAATTGAATGTGTGTGTGTGTGTATATGCTTGATTTTTTAATTATTTGTATTTTAAGCAATTTAAAAAATGTATATACATATTAAAACTACAACTTGCAATTATATGTGTATATGTAGATGGTTTATTCAATTTTGCCATTACTGACCGTTTTTTCAATTTTAAAAGTAGATGCTTTAATTTATTAAAATTGAAAAAAGATATTTTGTGAGTGATCAATTTATTAAGATGTCAATTATTTATCCTCAAATAATTCAAGTGAAAAAAAAACCAACTAAATCGTTCTTCCCATAGCTAGTTAGAAGGTTATAAAAAATAATATTGTCCAACAATTATCTACTTTAACCCAATCACATAATAATTCAAATGTATAATAGAAAAAGAAGTTTTTTATAGAGTTATAATCTAGATATAATTGTCTAAAACACATTTAAACTATTCACTTTTTTTGAGTTTCATACCTAAACTATTGAAAATGTGAGTTTCATACCTAAACTATCACTTTTTAGTTTGAGAAACACACCTCAGTGGTGTATAATGCACTCTCTCTTTTATATGAAAAAACTTTGACACGTGACATTTCATATAGATAAAAATTAAATAATAAAAAAATATATCAATTAAAAATTAAAGATTACTATCCATATAAAAAATTAAATTATTTTTCTTGTCTCACTCTCCTACCGTACCCCCTCCCCCGCAACAACCCCATCCTTTTTTTATATAAAAAAATCATTAATAAAATATTTTTAAAAATTTCATATTTCATATTCCATCCTCCCCCCTCTCCCCCCCCCTCCCGATAGAAATTGATATTATTTTATTTAAAAAAATCTACTCCATCCACTTTAATTTTTTGCTCCTAATTTTTATTTTTTTTACGTTTTTCTCATTTTGTGTTAGATATGCGTACATATATGTTTAGTTAAAAAATTCTATTAGTATATCGAATATAACATAAACAACTAAAAAATATAAAAAGTCTTGTGGCTGCAAGTAAAACTATTTTTTATATGTATATCTAAACATTGGGTAAAAAATAAGCAGAGAGTTAAGTGGGATGAGTAGAATCATATTTTTAAGAAAAATAAAAATAATATCTAAATTAGTATTTGAGGAGGGGGAGGAGATGAAGTAAAAAATGAAATACTTTTATAAAAGAAATTCAAACAAAATAAAAAACTTTAAAAAATGGTGCGGGGTAAGAAAAATATTTTATATTTTATTTTATAAAGAAAATATTATTTTTTTATAATAGTTTTTTAATTTTTAATTTAACTAATACTAATAATTTATTTATATTTTCTCAAGGTTGAATGTTTTGTCAATGTGGAGTGTGATGTGAAAATTTTTTAAAATAAAAGAGAGTGTATTACACACATATCATGATGAGAGTGGTATAAAAGAGAGAGATGTGTTTCTCAAACTAAAAAGTGATAGTTTATGTATGAAACTCAAACTTTCAATAGTTAAGGTATGAACTAAAAAAAGAGAGTAAATTAGGTGTGTTTTTGACATTATCTCTATAATCTAAACACAAGATGAGGTGGGGAAAAATGAACCAAATACTTGATAAAAATAAATTCTGCATTACTAATCTCTGTATTATTAATCTTTATAAATGATTTCTTAACGTTTCTTATGAAGTGTGTCAAGTCAACAGTGACAAATATGAATACACAAAAAGTATAGTAATAGTACTTAATATGTCGGATCCGTGCTATAAGCAATTTGTGATTGAATGAAATATTATTCGTCCAATAATTATCAACTAAATACTAAATTGATATATATCTTATTAATAATTTAAGAAATTAATATATTTAATAAATTAAAATACCCAATAAATCGAATCATTAAGCATAATTATCCACCTATAAAAAAGATTAGTCGTGTTATCTGGAAAAGATTTAATAAATCCGGCGCCATATTCATAGTGATTTATGGCTGACGCCCACACGTTATAACAACAACTACTCCATCAATGGAAGCTTCCATTTCTTGAATTTCTCAAACTTACTAAATTCCTCTCCGGCGGTGAAACCCTTGTAATCTTCAACGTATTTCGTTAATTAATTCTTATATATATATATATAAAGAAATCTGTTTTCTACTGCTGAAAGTTTCTTCTTCTCATCGGAGTAGATATGCCGAGCTTAATTGTCAAAGTTTACAGCTTACTCTTCAAGTATAACCTTAATCGCCGATTACAAACACTAATCCAATCCCCAATTTCACACCCTTTTAACGGTGTCGTCTCACGCGCCGATGAATCGATTATCACTTCTAACCCTAGTTTCTCTACCGACGGTGTTGCAACTAAGGACTTGCATATTGATTCTTCGACTTGTCTATCTCTCAGGATTTACCTCCCTCAGTCTGCACTTATTTCGTTGAGAAATTCGGAATCCGGTGAAGGGGTTTATGGGGGTTATGTACCGGGAAAAAATGGGAAAAATTGTAAGAAATTGCCGGTGATTTTGCAGTTTCATGGTGGTGCTTGGGTGACTGGGGGTATTGATACGGTTTCTAATGATGTTTTTTGTAGGAAATTGGCGAAATCTTGTGATGCTATTGTGATTGCTGTTGGGTATAGGTTGGCACCGGAGAGTAGGTTTCCGGCTGCGTTTGAAGATGGGGTTGCGGCGATTAAGTGGTTAGGGAAGCAAGCTAACTTGGCGGAATGTAGTAGGTCAAGTTTGGATAAGAGGATTGTTAATGGAGAGAAGCATAGGGGAAGGCAAATTGTGGATGGATTTGGGGCTTCTATGGTTGAGCCTTGGTTAGCAGCTCATCTAGATCCTTCAAGGTATAATTTTCTGTTACTAATTCGTTCTGTTGTATAATATTGATGTTCTTGCCTTGGTAAATCACTACTAGTAGTTTCAATTTCTTCATTTATCTCGTCTGATTTTGTACTTCCGTTGTTCGTTTGTTCGGTGCTGTTAACTGTGTTAAAGAAAGAAATTGTGATCTACACATGTCATAACGGGTATTTCATTAAAGGTAAAATGAGAAGGTTAAAGCTAGAGGCTTCAAATATAGAAATGTGTCTATCTGTTTCGAACAAACTAAAAGTGTCGTATAAGATAGAACGGAGGGAAGTACCAGCTAAGTTAAGTAATTTCAGCTTCGATTTTGGATATAAGAGGTACTTGTTTGAGGAATAATTTCCTTAATATGGATCACATCATCTGCTAGGATTATGCTAAAAACAGCATCTAATTAGGCCCGCCCCTACCATTTAATGATGTTTACATTTGATTCCCTGAGCTGTAAGCTAAACAGATATGACTGTGTGATGGTGTTTTAGGTCTCGAGACCTGGGAAACAGGGAGTTTTGAGCGGCCAAATTAGAGTTTTAGTGACTTAGTGTGATAAATTCAGTTTGGAAGACGAGACTTTAGTACGAAATCATAACTAAGATATATGATCCTCTTCAAAAACCTGCTTCTCCTTTTGAATATTGTCTGTATATTACGTGATCTTCAGAAGCGTAAATGAACCAAATTACTTTCCTTTCACACCTATACATGTCAATTTATTAAATAGCTTATGAAAGATTGAAAATATCATATGACTTGAAGTGAAATATACTAGAAAGTGCTTGTAACTTTGGTTCAATCTGATTTTATAGGTGTGTTCTTCTTGGAGTAAGCTGCGGAGCCAACATTGCTAATTATGTTGCACGATATGCTGTTGAGGCAGGGAAACTTTTGGATCCTATAAAAGTTGTAGCTCAAATTCTTATGTACCCTTTCTTTATTGGAAATATTCCTACGTATTCAGAGATGAAACTGGCAAACTCTTACCTCTATGACAAGGCTACATGCATTCTTGCTTGGAAACTTTTCCTTCCGGAAACGGATTTCAATCTGGACCATCTAGCTGCTAATCCCCTTAGACCAGGAAACGAGAAACCCTTGGACTTGAAGCATATGCCACCCACGCTTACAGTGGTCGCTCAGTATGATTGGATGCGAGACAGGGCTATTGCTTATTCAGAAGAACTTCGAAGAGTGAATGTTGATGCCCCTCTTCTTGATTACAAGGATGCTGTGCATGACTTTGCTACCCTTAACGTGCTTCAGAAAACGCCTAAAGCTCAGGCTTGCTTAGAGGACATCTCGATTTGGGTCAAAAAGTATATATCCCTCAGAGGCAATGAATTTTCATATTGAGTGAAGAATCAAAGAGGATACGGCGCAGTTCCTGCTCTTAGGGTATCTGCCTACCTCCTTTCATTACATATTTAGTTTCAAAGTGTGATTTTTGTTTCAATTTTTGTCCCTGGTTAAATTGTTTCATTTATTAGTTCATGATCATTCTTTTATATACAAAATATGTAGACTGTAGTGATGTATATAACTTAAGACTTCAGAGGAAACACTGAAATTTAATGTAAATTTGGAAAAATTGCTCTTTAATGTAAAGTGTTTCCCTTTTCGGTTTCAGCTGCCTTAGAAACCATTTGATGAGAGGATTTAAACTTATATCCATTGCCAGTGTAAAAAATGAAATGTTTACACCATCGGTGTATTTAAGGTGTGCCTTACTTTTGAAGTTAGGGTAGTTCCACAGCGTAAAGTCTAGAGAAGGTAGAATGTATGCAGATAATAGTTTTACCTCTGAGGTGGGATAGACAGGTTGTACCGAATAAACCCTCAATTCATGGCAAATGTAGTTTAGAAAAAGACGCAATGTAATTAGAAGAGATAATAGATAACAACAAAAACAACAAATGGTAGTAGAAAACCACTAAAACAATAATCATATGATAGGAACGACACAAAGCAATAGATAGTAACATAAATCGAAGAATAAGAAATTGTACTACTACAACTACTAGTAAGGGCAACAAGGCAATACACTCTTACCTAACTAACCTTCTAGGCTTCTATTCTAATTCGTGTCCTCTACACCTTCCTATCTAAGGTCATATCCCTGGTAAGTTGCAACTGTATCATGTCCTATCTAATCAGTTCTCCCCAATACTTTTTCATTCTACCTCCGTCTTTTCTGAATTCATCCATAGCAACCTCTCACATCTTCTCAGTGGGGCATCCTTCGTGACTTCATCACATGCCCGAATCATATCAAGCTCGCTTCCCACATCTTATCTTTCACCCAAAATCACTCCCACCTTGTCTCGAATATCCTAATATTTAATATCTTGAATGAGATAGTATGTCATTAATGCAGATAAGAGCGACATTATGTTGGTTAATCTCAAAAGATAGTAGTTGACTACAGAAATATTCCAGCCAGATCAAGAAACAAAGATGACATTTTCTAATTTGAATATTCTACGATGTGAAAATTCTTGAACTTCATTAGGTGGTCAAATAGAAACTGCTGAGTTTAGTCAGCTCAAATTTGCTAAAAAATAATACATGTTGTGTGTAAATTTTTATCAACAAAGAGGAAAATTAACTTTTATTGTTTGACACGTTATGTTCTTTGCAGTTGCAGCCTTAGTTTGCAGAAGAATGGTTCAAATTATTTATCTTGTAGAAAAATAACTAGTAGTGTAGCCATATATAGCTCAGAGTGGTCAGTCGAACATTCTTCACTGAAAAATTATACTATATAAATAGAAAATTATACAAAGCATATAGGTTAAAAGTTATTTTTGATTCACATATTTTAAACCTTGAATAACTTTAATGAAATTTTTCTCCATTAAAAATAACAGCAGAATATTATAGTACAATTTCATCCCTGTTGTCAAGTGTGTTTGAACAGATATCGACTTACTCATGGGACACGTTCAAATGTCTTAAAGTCGTCTGCCCCTATTGATTTCGCTGGTTTTATTTTTTATTATTTTCCTTGTTTCAAATTATAACTAATTTACAAATACCACATAAATTTTATTGGATTAAATTCATATAAAATTTAGATAAATTATATTTAAATTATTAATTTGAATTTTACAAATAAATAATTTTATTTTATTAAATTCAGATTCTAAGATTCATTTTACCTTTAAGTCCAAACTCATGTCACGTGTTAAAGTGACTTGGCATTTAGATCAAATTCAAAACCAACAAAACCAACAAAATGATACCATGTGTTCAAATGATGTGACAATCTCAGTTAGATCCAAGAACTAATCAAAATAGTCAAGTGCTCGAAATAGTATATTTTGACCAATCACAATTAATCTTATCATATGATATTACTGATGAGTTTGATGACTTACATAGTTCAAACAAAATGAGAGAGAGAGGTTATTTATACTTTGACCCCTACAATTATAAATAGAAGGGTATTTCGACATTTATGAGGATTGAACATATTTCTATGTGGTTCAAATCATTGACAATTCAAAACCACGATAGAATTTTGAAATAAAAATTAAGAGAACAACAAAACTATGTTCGATAATATTCATCTCTAAATTTTATTTTATTTTTTATTTATTTTGATTCCAACTCATTTGAATATCTCTTTACACATATCTTTTACAATATTCAGTGAAAGAAGGTTTAATTCTTCGAAACATCTACCTCATTTTGTATTTTCATACCATTCTAATCGAAAGTATTTAAAAATAAACGTAAAAATTTATTTGAAAGTATGAAACATAAGTCTCACAAAACTTATGACATGTCTCAAACGTTCATGCCACAATTTGTTTTAAGAAAGTAAGCACAAACAAAAATTGTATTCATTGAAATAGAAGTTACATTGATCCGAAAAAAGTTCTTAGGGAGGTAGCCTTTTCTTGTACACACTTCATTTTTACTAATCACAACCTTATCAGAAATGGGCATACTTGTAAATTTCCAGTTTTATATAAATATCACATTGCTTCCTTTTGAAAGAAAATTGTCAAAATAGTCAATTCTATTCAATAGTTAAATTACTAATCAAAATATAAATATAT
The DNA here is from genome assembly GCA_016801875.1 of Solanum sitiens. Classification (NCBI taxonomy): domain Eukaryota; kingdom Viridiplantae; phylum Streptophyta; class Magnoliopsida; order Solanales; family Solanaceae; genus Solanum; species Solanum sitiens. The sequence continues at coordinate 1,936,821 of JABWTJ010000226.1, forward strand.
TTGTTTTGATATCAATTTCATATATTTATTTTAGAGAAAAAAAATATTTTTTTGCTCAAAAGAATCACAAAATGACCAAATTTTTATTTTATGTAAAAATGACTAGTTTTATATTTATGCAAAAACAAAAAAACACGATCTCTTTTTTTCTTCTTTAAAAACGATCAGAAATTAAAATAAAGACTTTGAAATATTTTTCTTCTTCTTAGCAAAACATGAGTTTACTAATCAAGTTCACGGTGAGATAAAATTAAACTAAACACCTCATTAATAATAATAAACACACGACATAATAATATCAAATATCACAATAGATTTGGCTAAATCAAACAAACTTAAAGATGAAATTTTCTTTTTATTCTAAAAAAAATCTATCCTCTTTTTTTTTTGGAAAACGTTAGTACTCTTTCCTCTTCTTTCTAATTTTTCTTACTCTTCCTCTTTTTCAAATGAAAGAAGAATGAAGTTTAAATAGTTATAAAATATAAAACATTCCACTCTTCTTGAAAATGTACGAGTCAATACATGCATGAGACTCTTTATCTTCTCAATGTGTCACTCAAGATGATCAATGAAATTTTTTCTTTTTTTTTCTTTTTTCTTTTCAAGGAAAGATTAATTAAAAAAAGAATGTATTTTTCTTGTAGATGGTTCATTTCTTTTATTCATTGATTGAATAATAACTAAATTGACCATCGAAAATTTAAAATGGGTCCAATAGGTAGACCCATTTGATCAAGACCAAAATTCAAAAGATGAATCAACCTACTAACACAAAATTCAAACATCCAACCTATCTTGAAAATCAAACACAATAAATCAAGACAAAAATAAAAATAAAAATAAATAAATTTCAAGCAAAACTCAACATGATAAAATTTAAAGAACACCAACAAAATAATACATACTCCGACTAAAAAATGACTCATATGGTTAAAAAGATTGTGATATAGGTGGATTCAAATAGAGGGTGAGAGAGGGGAAAAGATTGACATAGATTTTCGAGTGAATGGGGTCACCAAAAACTTCACCAAACTTTTTTTACGGAGTTGACATATATTATATTAAAAGATAGCCCTTGAAGAGCTCTACACATAAATATAAAGGGTATGAAATAGGAATAACAGGAACTTCATAAATCTAAGGAAAAAGTGATGATTTGTATTCGATTTTTCTTAGATCTATAAAGTTGGATACGAATTGGCTTGTGGATTTGGGTGGAAGGAAGAAGTGGTAAAACTTTGGAGAGATTTTACGGCAACAGAGTGGCCGGCCGACGGTAGCAAGCCGATGGCGATGGTGGTAGGTAGAAAGAAAGGGAGAAAAAAATAAACACAAAAATAGGATCAAATTTTTGATATTTTGAAGTCTTTGTATTTTTTTTATAGGATCACATAAGAGTTCTTGGTCAAAATGTTATGAATGATTGAAATTCAATCTTGACCATCATTATTTGATCGGGTTTAAAATTGATTGAACTATCAGAATTGAATTTAAATCAGCCCAATTCAATCAAAATGGAGTCCTTTGCGTAATTAAAAACAAATAAAGACAAACAAACAAAAAATATAAAATACAAAATAAAAGTACAAGAAAAGACCTTACTATATATTGTAGGAGTAAATTAAACACGCCAAAATTAGGTGTTCACAATAAATAAAATAATATTTAAATCCTAAACATATTGGTTATCATACCTAGTAAAACATCATAATAATACCTAAAGCAGGTCATGGATAGAGTAATTAAACTACAAATTAAAGACTTACGAAAGTCCTACTAGAAATGTTATAAACATATAAACGTATACCTAAATCGGAAAGAAAAATGATTAACTTTTAACAAATGAAGAAGAAGATAATTTCGACTTAAATAAATCTCAATTGGTTAGAGACTTGTGCTGATAATGTGCTATAAAATGAGAAGGATATATAAATGTTAAGTCATCCACAATCACTGAAAGTTGTCCGCATAAGTCACTTAGACACTTCAATTATGATTTGTACTTATTGAGTACCTTATTTGTTCAAAAGTCATTCCTATTGAACACAAAATGCTGACATGACAAAAAAATGTGTTTCATCCTCCTTAAGCGCATTAAACAGGTTTGAAATAATATATTTTCTCTTTTTTTAATTTTTTTTTCAACTTGTACAACTATTGTTTTGAAAAAATAATTAACAAAAAAAATAAGGTAAGATCGGTCTTCTTTCCCAATACAATTAACTTGTTGATAGAAATCGTCATCTCTATTCATCATTTTTTTTATAGCACGCCCCTTCCACCTCTTTCTCTCTTTCTTTTTCCCATTCTCTCCAATTTTTTTCTTTTTTTTTATCCTTTCATTTTTATAAATATTACATAGATCTAAGTCTCAAATTTTTTGGCATAACTCCATTGTTTTTATGAAAGTAGTACGAATTGATATTTTTTTGATAAAAGTCGTTATTATTTTTCATATAATTATGATAAATGATTAGTAATGAAAGAAGGTAACTGATGGAAAAATTTGATGTTATATTCGATTAAGAGATGAATGAATTTGAAGTTTGAGTGCGCAACTATATTATACTACCCAGGCTGAAGAGGTAACATTCAATGAAGAATAATTAAAAAGGTGAAGACAATGATTTATTATGTCGCCGGTGAAAGTGAAACACGCTTTGACGAAGAGGAGTGGTTGGCGTGGGTGTAGGTGAGGTTTTAGAATTTTTTTAGTTAGATAAATAGATTAAAATTGTTATTTTTTAGAATTTTATTTTTAAAATAATTTCTTGAATACAAATGTTACGTGCATCATTTAATTCATTCACTTGTCATGTCACCGTCATGTCACAGAAAGTGTACTACACATATCATATTTTTGGTTGATTATAAAAAAAACATCAAATAGGTATCAATTTTAAGGGGTATAGATGTACAATAGGTACAAACTTTAGTTGGGATATTTAAGCGAATTATGCGGACAACTTTAAAGGGTCATGTTAGACTTAAGCCGATATATAAAATATACTAAAATAAATGAAGATGAAATAATATCTAGAGTAGAACATAAAGTCTTATTTTATTCTCTTCAAGTGTCTTGTTCAGAAGGGTGAAGAATACCCATTTATAGAGTGTACAAACCATCCGTTTATAAATATTTAGAAAATACGTTAGTACAATGTTTAGAAATATATTATAGAGATACATATATGTTAGGAAGTTAATTGAAAAGAAACATCAACAATTGAATAAATTCATAGTAAATAGTATATTTGTAGTTAAAATCATGGCGGAATGACCTGAGAGACCCTTGTACTTAGTTCTACTTGTCACATGTACCCTTCTATTCACGATTTTGCCAATTGAACGTTTAAAGTTATTAAAACACAATATTTTAAATCCCTCTGATCATGTGGGTCTACAAATCGCGTTGATATGAATAACACATCGCTATCCACATCGGAAATATATTGCCACATTATTTTTTTATTACAATAATATTTTTTTAAAAAAATCTCAAACTAATCTTCACAATCATTCTATTTTTTCTTCTCTTCCCATATTTTTCATCTATTTTGCTACTAATCATTCATTTTTTTCTTTCCCAGTGAATCTTTTATGTTGAAGAAGAATTAGTGATGAGGATAACTTTGTTATATTTTTCATTATAAATTTCTCTATTTTAATGGTGGTGAGAAATAAAGTGACTAAAATGGAGGATGAGAGAAAGAGGAGGATGAAATTAAAAAAAATGGGTCATATATAAAACTCTTCAAAAATGTTCTCAATAAAATTGTCTTACACTTAGAATCTCAAACATATATTTTTCAAAAACCCATCTAAAATCCGCATCTATTTCACAATTTAGAACCTCTGTTTTCCCCCTCTTTTATCCAGATCTAAATAAATATTTTTTTCCCAATCATTATAGAACTCTCAAATGATAGGTAGCATATGAAAAGAGAAAAAAGAAAGTATTGGAAGAGATTGAAAAAGATGTGTGTGTGGTGATGATAATGGTTGAGTGAAGTTATGAGGAGGAAAAAGAAGAACGTACAACATTTGGGAATTTTTTTTTTGAGTTTTTTTTAATTGTTATATTTTTCTTTTAATTTTTTTTTTTAAAAAGAAACTTCACTTGTTTTTCAAACATGTGTAATCACTCTCTTGATCTGAGTCAGCAAAAAAATATCACATAAACTTAGTCAACGATCAAAGGGGTTTAAAATAGTGTGTTTTAATATTTTTAAGTGTTCAGTTGGTAAAGTTGTGAGTAGAAGGGTTTAGGTGATAAATGAAGTCAAGTACAAGGGTGTAGGTTTGATTCGAATTTTCATGAAATTAAAACAATCATATTCGATATTATGAAAACTTTATCTTTGTTAATCATGAGATTCTAATCCCAAATTATACTTTTTCAGCTCTGATACCACATGTTACATAATACAATGAAATGAATTTAATACAGAAGAATGATCTAGGAAACTTTTGTACTTGGCTCCATTTGTCATTGGACCCTCTTACTCATCATTAAGCAAATTGAATTTTGTAGTGGTCGTGTGAATCTCAATTACCATTTCATACAAACTTGCACTCAATTTCTTTCTTCCACTTTTTCCTAATTGTCTCCTTAATTCTCTCAATCACCATAAACCCCTCAATCCACACATATCTCTCAACCAAATTAAATTTAAATTTTTAAAATTTGAAATTAATTCTCGTTCAATTCAATTTTAGGTAACTTTTTTATTTTATATATTCATCAGCTTTATTATTTTTATTTGTATAATTTTTTGGTCTACCCAACTTCTTTACAATTCTTCATCCAAAAATTGTAATCGATTGGAATAGTAATCCATACCAGTATATGTATATATCCTATATTCACACGTGCATCTTCTCTAACTTTTCTTCCTCCAAAATTCTAAGTCAACACAAAGAATCATAATTTCTTCATCCAACTACACTATCCACCACCATTTACAATCTCTCCCTCAATATTCAAATATTGCAGACCTTAGGTTTAGATAAAATCTCACGCAAATCTGATGCAAATAGGGGCCATTACATCGAATCTGAATATTTAGGGCTCCTTAATTATTTTAAATCAATCTCTCATATCCCTCTAAAATGACTATTTGAATTCAAGACTTTATTTTTGCTATAAGTACATGGTATTGATGCCATTTAGAAAAGGACAGAAAGACAGAGAAAAAAAAATAGGTATAAAAACATAGCTAGAAAGATGACAAGAAACAAAGAGTTTTGAGTATCTTCGATTCAAATTCGAAGTTATTTTATTTTTTCTGGAGCTCATTGAAATTGGTTCACAGTGGTGGTAGTTCTTCGTGGCTAAGCTCGTTGGGACAATTCTTTCCCTAAAAAAGGTAATTTCTCATTTTCTTTGCTAAGTTCTTTTTTTTTTGGAAATTATCAATTTTGTGTTTATGTTGGCGTTGTTTATTTTCTAATTTTCTTAATGTTATGATTTTAACAGTTAAGTATGGCTAAGTGTTACTCTTCTAACTGATGAAATATTTATTGGTATTATCTACTGTTTGTTGTTGTAACAACTCCTCTTATATTTTTTAATTTTTAATTTTATTATTATTATTATCATTTTTATTTTTGTATGCATTGGCTACTATATATATGTTTTTCAGCAACTATTTATTCTTAAATTAGTAAATATTTGACTTGTTACTGGAGGGTATTTATCTTTATCTGTTAATTCATTTTATTATGACTTATTAATTGCTTCTTGTAATGTGTCTCCCATTATTAGCTGTGAATAATTTTAAGTTGTTTGAATTACCATTCTAATTCTTATTGTTTATTTTTCTGGCATGAATCTCTTGTTCCGAGTCCGATTTGGAGACTCTCTCCTACACAACTTTGCCATTGTTTCCAAGTTTAGGAAGCTGATACAAAATAAAGGATAGTCAAGACATGTTAAAATAAGCCGCTACAAGTTTGGAAGGCATAAAAACTAGGCAGTTCTTGATGTTTAATTTGATCTGAAATCCAAGTCATTTACAGAATCTAGACTTGAGCCTAAGTCAATTATTTCCTTAGTTATTTGACTTATACTTATTGATTATTTGTGATTTGTTTGTTTAACTCTAACCCTTTATTCGATTTGGTTTAATTTAATTAAATTCCTCAAAAGATGAGCTATATCTGTTAGTTTTTTAATACTATTTCATTTTTTTTATTTCTTATACTTTATTTGATAATCTTTAGTCAAAACTTTTATTTATTCATCAATTAATTTAAAATAGTTTATCATGATTTAATTGACCAAATTGATTTAAACTATTATCGGTAAAATGATTTAAATTTTTTTTACATAATATATTTTTTTAATTTTTTTGTTAATTTGATCTCGTCTTTAAAATGTTAATCTTAAGGTCATTTTTTTTAGTGCTAATCTTAACCTATTTTTTTAGAAGTATTGATCACTTTCAAATAATTAAATTAGTTTCATTTTCCTAAAACCCCCCAAAAAAATCTTCTTTTGTACACTTAATTATTTTTTCTCAGAGTTAGTCAACTATTAACCTAAGTCGTATGATAACCGCAAGTTAGCGGACACTTTAAGTGCTAATACCTTCTTAAAGTAGTAATAAGAACCTCTTACCTATTTTCTCTAAATTTGTAAAGACTTAATCTGTTAGAATCTTTTTAAATTAAGTTTTCTTAATTTCTTCAAAAAAAATTAAGTGGCGACTTCTTTATAAGTATTTTTCTTAAAATATTTTTATACTTAGAACATTTCAAAAGCAATTTTTCTAAAGATAATAAAATTACGGCATAACAAAGAGAATCACTAGAGGTATACATTTGCATGCATTCATCTTTTTCGTTGGGTTTTACTAAAGACTGTGAAGCAATTGCAAGTTTTATTGTCAAATCTAAAAAAACAAAAAACAAAAAACATCTTAGTAAAATTAACTCAAAAACGAGTGGAGAAGATGATTATATTGCAATGGATAAGGAGGAAGCAAAAGATTTTGAGGTATTATCCTATTTTTAATTTTTTCTTCAATTTGTATATGAGCAATTTAACTTGTATATCAAACAATAGATGAATTGTTAGTTTAGTAATTTGTATATATTACATTATTAGGTATCGGCAGATGTATAAATAATTAAATGTGTTAGTTGTAATGTTGTAAATATACAATCGAACTGAGTTAGTTGTACAAATACAATTATTTGCTTGATTTGTATTTTGAAGGAAAGGATTCAGTTACTAAGCTACAATTGATTAAAAGTTTCGATAACAAGGTAGGTGGTGACAACGACGAAAATGCAATCAAATTTGAATGAAATTGTTTTATAAGTTATTGGAAATTAGTCAATTATGCATATTTGTTGATTTAAAATACCTAACGAGTTGTATAAAATTTATATAATATAGACTTCACACCGTAACTTATACAAGCTGCTATAACTAATCAAAAGTTACTCAATTATATATTTTTGTTGACTTAAACTATAAAATAAATTGTATAGAATTTATACAATGTATAATACACGCCTCAACATATACAAATTGCTATATCACGAATTATTCAATTATACATATTTGTAGACTTAAAATATTTAACGACTTGTATAAAATTTGAATAATGTATGATTCACGTCTTAGCATATACAAACTGTTATAACTAATCTCAAATTTCTCAAATATATAGATTTATTCACTTAGGACTCGTTAGGTAGACGGTGTTAGATTGAATAATCCATAAATTAAAATTTAATCCAACTAATACATTGTTTGGTAAATTCATTTAATTTAATCCATGGATTGCTTATCCATCATATATGGTCTTATCTTATCCCTAGAAAATGGAGGGATAACTAATCCATGGTTTGTTAAACCTTGGATAAGACCACTAAATGACTAAAAATAACCCTTTATTTCTTTTTCTAAATTTCTTTTGTATTTAATTTCCTTGTTATTTATATTGGAATGGTTATTAATATATTTTTTTTAATTTTCCAAATTCGTTTAATTTAATGATTTCACTAATATGTTTTTCTCTTTTTTATTCAAGATAGTTTATCGATTACCCACTTGAACTATTTGTTTTTATTTAAAAAAAAAACAAGCTTTAGGTATTGAACAATTTAAGTAGTCTTAAAATCTATGTTAAGTTTAAGATATATACTTGGCAACAAAAAATTAGAAATACATTGTGTCATCAATGATCTTCTTAGCGGTACATCACACCTTAAAATTAATAACAATTTTATGTATATATGTATTTCATTTAACTAATTAAATGGAATAGAAAATTCTTTAAAAAAGTTTATCTGATCCGGTGGTTATCTATCTTGACCAAATTACATGAAATAACACTCATAATAACACCAGGGTATAATAGAAAAGAAATTTTTGTAGAGTTTTAAATGAGTTATTGGCTAAAATCATCCCTTAATTATGACTCAAATCTAACGTACATACTTGTATTATCTAAGTGAGGAAAAAACATCCTTATACTATACAAAAAATAACAAGAATCATCCTTCAATCTATTTTTGTTAAGAAACTAATTGAACCAATAAAAAAAAATTTGGTCGTGTCTTGCCACAACGAGAAGATCAAAGTTACCTAAAAAGAATAAGGATATGGATAGGAAATGAACCTATCATTCTCGGAATTTAAATTTTGCGTGTTGTCAGTTTATATGATTTTTGCATCATCAAGTAAATTAGCTTGCAACAATACATACATTTTGAAATATTTATACAGTAGGTTCCGATGGTTAGAAAGATTATGTAAAAATTATTTTAAAAGTATCACGTCCAACTATTTAGAGATTTTCTTTAATAAAATATTTAGGGCGCATGCACTTTATATACAATGCAATTCACATTTTATATAATGTACAGAAATATTACAAATTTAGTGAATTATGTAGGCGTTTGGTCATGAAAATAAAATAAATAATTATTGTATTCGAATTGAAGTTGGAGTAATATTTGGACATATTTGTATGAGAATATTTAGAATTTGAATATATTTTGTCTGAATATGATTTAAAACCTCAATTTCTAAAAAAATAATCACTTAACTTGACTAGTTTAACCATGTGTATATATATTCATTCAAACTGACACATTTAATTTTTTGTTGGTGGCGTGAGTTCTTTTTTAAACATAGACAAAATGATGAATCTTGCAACTTTTTGGATAGTTCAAGGATGTCTTTTGTTCACTTATATAACACAAGGATGTACTTTAAGTATATGTCATACTTCAGGGATGATTTTAGCCAAAAACTCATTTTAAATCAAACACAAAATTAAGTGAAAAGTAGTGAACCAAACACTTGACAAAAATTAATACATGCACTACTAATCCCTGTGTTACTAATACATGCATTACTAATGCCTAAGTTACTAATCCCTGCATTATCAATGTTTGTACCAAACGACCCCTTAAAATACATAACGAATTGTATAAGATTTATATAAGTTATAAAGAATTTATCAAATATACAAATTTATATAAGTTATAAACGTGTTCATTTGTATAAACAAATTTGTATGAACGTTCTAATTTATACAAATTTATTGACTTATATTTCATAACGATTTCTATAAAATCTATAGAATAAATAAATTTTGTATAAACATAACGAATAGTATAAAGTTTGTATAATGTATAATACACGCCTTAGCATATACAAACGGAAAAATGCACAAGTACCCCCTAGACTATGACCGAAATCCCAGAGACACACCTTAACTATTCTAAGGTACTATTACCCCCCATGAACTTATTTTTTTTGTAATTTTGGGCACCTTTTTAGCTTACATGGCATCCAAATACTTTCCACACGCCTCAATTGCGTGGAGTCACGGAGTTTGCCACTTAAGACAAAAGGTGTATAAAATTACAAAAAAAATAAGTCCTGGGGGGTAATATGACCTTATTTTAGTTAAGGTGTGTCTCTGGGATTTGGTCATAGTCTAGGGGAGGACTTGTGCCATTTTCCTATACAAACTTATATAACTAGTTGCAAATTCAATAATACACATTTATTCACTTGAAATACATAACGAATTGTATAAAATTTATATAAGTTAAAGAATTTCTCAGATATACAAATTTATATAATTTATAAATGTTCTCATTTTATAAACAAATATGTATAAACGTTCTTATTTATATACATTGGTTGACTAAAATTTTATAACGACTTGTATAAAATGTGTAGAATACGTAGAGTTCAAACTGTATACATATACAAATTATCACATTCAGAGTAAATTACTTAATATGAGATAAATAAGTAAACCTCCAATAAACATAACAAACTCATATAAATGAACTCAGTTTTGAATCTTAGAAACCCAACAATTGTTAATACATCTCAAAGAAAAAATAAATAGCAATCACACAAAGAACATCAAATATCAAACAGGAGGTCTTTTAAACTTCGGAGGCAGGACTTCATCGACCATAAGAAGGTCTATCTGTAAAGATTGTTGTGTTTATCTTACGTTTTTCAAGTCACAGGAAAAATTAATTGTTTCTGTTCTATTTCTGAAGGTGCTTTGATAGAATTAATTTAATAAGAACTTTGTGTTTTTGGAACAAGAAGGAAACCTATTAAGTAACGAATTCTAATTAAACTTAATGACCTTAAATTATGATATTAATATTCTCCTTAATTATCGATTGATTAGTTACACAATTAATGGAATCGCATTTGTATAAACAATTTCAATAAGTCCGAAATTATACAAATAAAAATAAGGGAAATTTTTTAAAATGTCATTATTTTAGTATTTAATAGGGTATAGTGTCAACACTTTCAATATTTAGTGATATGTCAAAATTTTACCTTATTATGTATTTTAATTATATTTTAATTATTTTATTTAATTAAAAAGAATACATAATTTATATAACAAACTGGAGCTATTTAGGGGAGAGAAAATTTATAAAAAGTAACAATGCTTAAAACTCTCAACATCAGTTCATTATTAAATATATGAAATATAATATACAATTCCAAATCTATGGATACAAAAATACAATAAAACTATTAAATACAAAAATACATATTGACTAAAACAGCATCAAAATTCAATATACACTTCCAAATTTATGAATACAAAAAATATTAAAACTATGAAATACAAAAATAAATACTAACTGTGGTACATTGACATAACTATCACAAAAAAAAAATACAAAATGAATTAAATATATGAAATACAATATACAATTCCAAACCTATGGATAAAAAAATACAATAAAACTATGAAATACAAAAATACATACTGACTAAAACAACAACAAAATTCAATATACACTTCCAAATCTATGAATACAAAAAACATTAAAACTATGAAATACAAAAATAAATAGTAACTATAACAGAATCAAAATTTCATATACACTTACAAATCTATTTGATAATAGTAAATACACAATCAAACTCATAAAATGTGTTACATTGACATAACTAACACACAAAAAAAAACAGAACACAAAATACAATAAATATATGAAATACAAAAATAAATACTAACTATAACAGAATAAAAATTCCATATACACTTCCAAACGGATTGTATCATGTATTTTTTTGAATCTTAAAAATGACCTCTTCTCCAAAAAATTGATCTTCTTCAACTTCATTGTTACGTATTTGTGTGGGATTTTGCGCAACTACTGATTCAGCCATTTTTCTCCGTCGTGTATCCCCCTTAGATCTAGAAGCGGAACCTACATTGTTGTTTATTTCTTTAGTGAACAAAATTTAAGAACAACAACAACGCAATTGTTTTAAGAACCCTAAAAAACAGACAATACCTCTAGTAACCCTCTTAAAAGCGTCCATTCCAGAGATAAATTTGTATTATGAAACCCTAAAAATTGTTTTAAGAACAAAAAAAAAAAACAACTAAAATCAGTAAGTAAATCAAAAAGAAATAAGAAGAACATATTACCCAAATCAATTTGAATCTTCAAACCTTGAAACGAAATTAATTGATAATGATGGAAAATCGGAAAATTTGGATTCTGTGTAATTGATTTTGGAAGATTTTAGAAAGAGAAAGAAAAATCAGCGTGAGAAAAGAGAGAATAGCGTAAGAAAAGAGAGAATAATCTGGGAAGTTGAATATAATAAATATAGAGAGAGAAATTAATAAGGTTAATAAAGGATGGATAAAATTTAAAATACTATTAATATCTATCTAATCACAAAAAAATAGGAATATGTGCAATTTATGAGAGAGAAAAAAATATTTAAATAATGAGAGAGAAAATAATATCAGAATAATTATTTGATTTTAAAATAATGACATTTTTGACATATTTACTAATATTATTAAAGTATGAATATTATCACTAAATAAGTTGATTTTTTTGACTAGTTAGCTAAATTATCCTAAAAATAATAGTAGCTATTTAAACTATAGCTATGATACGTAAATAACCAAAGTATAGTTAATGAGACCTATTATGTTTCCTACTATAGTTATTTATGTAATTTTCCCTTATTAAATTCATTCAAAACACAATATTTTAAACTATTTTTCATTCGATCAGTGTGTATAAACGTGTAATTTTACGTCATTTTAATAACACGTAACAAATTAAATACTAAAAAATTAAAAATAAAATTAAATATCACTTTTGCAAATTCTGACAAATTAAATAGCCATGTTTTTCATATTTGGTCATAATTTGCTCAATAAATTCATGTCAATTAGATAAAATTCTTTCAATTTTATTTAAAATTTCAACTATACCAATATAAATTCAACAGTCTCAATCACAATTTTAAATTTTTTCACAAATTAATAAAACTCCTGTTCGTCAAGCTTATCAATTGAATTTTTAAATTTTTTGATATCCATCATGACCCTTCATATAACCCTTATATTAGTAAAATCGATCGATATACCTACTTGAGTAATAACAAATTGTAGAACGACCTAGACCTTCCTCTGTATTACACTTATCGTTAAATTTACATCAATGGAACATCAACCTCACACTATCTATATATCTCTAATAATTATATAAAAGAATCAAAGAGGTGCCTTATAATAAAGTTATAAAAGCGGGGATCTAGTTATAACTATTGAAGCCTTAATAGGCCCACTCATAATGAATTTCATTAGGTTAAGTCTCTACTCATCACTTCACTTGTCAAGCACATAATCAGGGGCGGATCTAATAAGGCCCGTGGGGTGCCACGCCACCCACGAGCTTCGATGGAAACTTTATACATATATATATATATATATATATATATACAACATACAAATATATAAAGAATTTTCCACCCAGTGAACAAAATCACTTTGTGGTGCTAGTGGCAGAAGGTCATCACTTCTTTGTGTAGGTCACGGGATCAAATCCCGCTAAATGCCTTCTATTTAAAAAGAAAAAAGAAAAAAGAGTTGCACAACACAACAGTCAGCACTAACAAATCTTTTTGTTTTTGTTTCTAATTGTTATTGATTTATTATAAAGTTTTAATAAATAATTGGTTTTTTCTAATTTAATTTAATAATGTGTGACATTTTTTTATTTAATATTTATTTTAAAATATAATAGTTAAAAAGAAAAGTTGTGTTTTTTCTCTTTAAATTGAAAATCATGTTCGTCTTCTTCTTCAAATATCAACCTCCCTCATCCAATCGCTCTGATTCAGTTATTTTCTCCGTCTATATTTTAGTTATCAACTCGATACTTTCATAATTCATTGAAAATTTTAACTTTATTCACTCATGCTCCAGATATTCCATTCATCTGGGTTCCACAAAGATGTACCGCGACTTGAGAGAGGTATATTGGTGGTAAGGCATGAAGAAAGATATTGCTGAGTTTGTTGTCAAGTGCTCAAATTGCCAGCAAGTGAAAGTAGAACACCAAAGGCCTGGAGGTTTAGCTCAGAATATAGAACTTCCCGAATGGAAGTGGGAGATGGTTAATATGGACTTCATCACAGGCTTGCCAAGATCTCAAAGGCAACATGATTCTATTTAGGTGATTGTCGACAGAATGACAAAGTCAGCCCATTTCTTACCGGTAAAGACTACCTATTCGACCGAGAATTATGCTAAGTTGTACATTCAAGAAGTGGTAAGACTTCATGGAATTCCGGTCTCCATTATTTTAGATAGAGGTGCACAATTTACTGTACAATTTTAGAAATCTTTCCAGAAAGGTTTGGGTTCAAAAGTGAATTTGAGTACGACTTTTCATCCTCAGACAGATGGACAAGCAGAGCACACTATCCATACCTTAGAAGATATGTTGAGGGCTTGTGTGATCGACTTCAAGGGAAATTAGGATGATCACATACCTCTCATTTGAGTTCTCTTACAACAATAGTTATCATTCGAGCATCCAAATGGCTCCATATGAAGCTCTTTATGGGAGAAGGTGAAGATCTCCTATTGGGTAGTTCGAAGTTGGCGAAGTAGGGCTGATAGGAGCAGATCTAGTTCACCAAGCTATGGAGAAAGTGAAAATAATTCAAGAAAGATTTAAGACGGCACAAAGTCGCCAAAAGTCCTACACAGATGTTAGGAGAAGGCCATTAGAGTTTGAGGTGGACGATTGGGTGTATCTTAAGGTTTCACCCATGAAAGGAGTTATGATGTTTGGTAAGAAGGGGAAACTTAGTCCCCGGTATATTGGACCTTATAGAATATCTAAGAGAGTAGACAATGTGGCTTATGAGTTGGAGCTCCAAGGGCTAGAAGCGGTTCATCCGGTATTCCATATTTCTATGTTGAAGAAGTGCTTGGGTGATCCTTCATTGATAGTACCTACAGAGAATGTTGGGATTAAGGATAACCTATCCTATGAAGAAGTTCTAGTTCAGATTTTGGATCGTCAAGTTCGCAAGTTGAGGACAAAGGAAGTTGCTTCAGTCAAGGTCCTTAGGAGGAACCAATTCGTTGAAGAAGCGACTTGGGAAGCTGAGGAGGATATGAAGAAAAAATATCCACATCTCTTTGAAACCGGGAAAAATACATATCAAGGTACTAAATTCTCTTATTAGCACTTTATAAGGCTATGTGTAAGCATGTTATTACTTGCTTTTGTTTTGTTGAATGCTGAAATGATGTTACTACCTTTATCTTAGTGAAAGAATTCTCATTCGAGGACGAATGTTCTCAAGGGGAAGATATTGTAAAATCTCGTAACTTGAAACATCTAAGAATAAGCTAAGAAACCAAGAATAATCATTTTGGAATTAAGTAGGGAAATCTGGAAAACTTCCAGATTTCAAAAGTGAGTTTTGGTCATTTTCAAACGGCTATAACTTCCAGCTTAGGAGGAGTTAGGGTGAGTATTTATATGGATGGAAAACTCTTGAGAAGATCTTTCCAACGGTGCCGATTTTGAGAAACTTCAAGGTGGTATGAGGGAGATATGACTTTCGAAAGTTGGGTTGTTGGACAGAGGAAAGTCCAATCCGGATTTGTTAAAGGTGTTTTAGTCTTTTCCTTATCCAATTATTTAATTTCATTTGTGGGTAATAAGTTGGGGTCCAAGATTATCCCATTCAGTTTACGCATTTAGAAAACAAGTTAGGGTTTTGAGAGAAGAGAAAAGAAGAGGAGAAAAGAGGAGAAAAGAGAAGAAGAAGCAAGAACGCCAAGATCGTTGCGTGGATTTCGTGGGGGGTGATACCTATCGAGGTATGTGAGATCATTCGGTGTTGGGTCCTTTCACCCACACTCCAACTTGATTCAATTCAGCCAATCTGAGTTATTTGAATGAAAATCTTGAAGTTCTTAATGAAAAGTTGTGAAGTTCTTGTTGGTTGAATTGTAGTCGATCTCTAGTAGTTTTGATTCATGTTTTCGGACTGTTTTCGGGTCTAAACTATTGGGTAATAAGTTATTTAGGTATATTAAGTATTTGGGGTAGGATCCATGGGAGTTTAGGAGGTTTAGAGATGAAAAACGAAAAGGAAAAGGCGAAGGTCCCGTCAAACACCCCTTGGGGCACCGCACCTGCCAGAGCGCCTCAGGGCAGGCTCTGTCAGGCCCAGGCGTGGCGTGCCAGCCAGAGCTCCCCAGACCAAGGTCTGTCCGACAGGCCCTGGCGCCCCGCGCCTCTTAGAGCACCACGAGCCCCTGGAGACCCCATTTATTCCCTATATTTTTATACTAGTTCCTAAATGATATACCTTTCATTCCTAGTTGATTCCAACACTCTAAAGTACATCTAAACAACATGAAATCATCCCTAAACATGAGATCATAATCTTTGAATCCATAATTCAATTCGAGGGAAGCTAAGATCAAAGTCAAGAAGTTAAGAGTCTAGTTTAAAAGGTTAAGAAGCAAGTCAAAGGAGTTCTTAAAGTTTTCAAAGAGTCTTAAACAATTATTTTAACTCTGATTTAAGGCTCAAGTTACAAGTCGAACAAAGAGCAAGAGTTGAGTTCATGTCTCTAAAAGTTATAAGGGGACTAAGTATTCCCTAAAGGTTGATAAACGTTTCACATTTAAGTAAAAGAAAAAAGGAAACTAAGAGTTCCAAAAGAGTTTTGAACAAAAAGGGAAACATTGATTTCAAAAAGAGCTTTTTAAAGCTAAAGGGTTCAGTAAATTATCTCAACCCTAATGAAGGAAGTTTATTAAAAGTATGAGCTAAAGTATATTTTGGGAGTAGTATTGAGCACCTATGTGGGGATGAGAGTTCATATTAACTCAAGTCTCCATGTAAACCATGTAGCCATCATGGGAATTGACGGGTCATACTTTTTAGGTGATCACGTTAGGAGAGCTAGTGGATCCACTAAGTTCAGTAAGGTCCTATACTGATGGCAAGGTCTAGGATGGTCCTTGGGCAATGTGAGGTAATACGTTGTATCATCACTTAGGCTCAAAGTGTTGGTATTCGGTTAGAAAATCTCCCACAAAAGTTATATTACTTTCATATATAAGTAAAGTTGAGTTTGTTATTGTATTTATTTAACGAACTAAGTTGTTTTATTATTTTACAAGCTTTATATATATAGCATATTTTTTAAATTGCTTTATATACATACTTTAAGTTAAGCACATTCTTGAGTTGAGCAGCCAAGGTAAGTTCATCTTAATTCCTTCAAGCTTAAGTCGTCGTTTAGCTTTCCAACTCGCATACTCGTACATTCAATGTACTGATGCTACTTGGCCTGCATCATTTCATGATGTAGACGCAGGTAACGAGGAACGACATCCAGCGCACTGTTGATCCAGTTGAGCACTCCAAAGCCAATTGGTGAGCCTCCTTGCATTTTGGAGGACATCTTTTTATTTCTTTCTAGATTAGTTCAATAGAATATTGTGGGGTTTGTCCGAACATTCATCTCAGTCAGTTTAGAGGCTTCATAGACAGTTAGCAGTTCAGTAGTCTTTACTTTTCATTCTTAAGTTAAAGACTTGGTTGCCATTTTGGCCAGTTTCAAATGTTTAAACTTTTAAAAAATCCAGATGATATTATTGTTCATTTCAGATAAGTTCTTTCATTATCATAAGTATGATTGTTGTCTTCCGCTGAGTTAAGTAATCTAGGCCAAGGGTTTGCTCGAGGCCAGCAATGGTGACCGAGTGCTAGTCCCGCCCAGGTTGTAGGCTCGAGACGTGACAAACTTGGTATCAGAGCACAAAGTTCAAGATTCCTAGGGAGTCTATGAAGCCATGACTATAGAGTCTTAGTCATTGGTGTGAAGCGCGTCACATCTATGATTAAGAGGCTACAATATTTAGGAATGTTTCCCTTCATTCATATTATTTTTGTGCGAAGAGTTATCTCTAAATGTCTCTCTCTAATTTATGCTTACGCGTATTTTTAGATCATCGTGCCTCCTAAAAGAGCAGTCATAGGTCGACCAACCCAAAGAAATATTGATGAACAAGAGGTACCAAATGCACCGGATGTGCAACCCCAAGGAGAAGTTACAAATGCCGAATTCCGAGAAGCTATCCGGCAATAGAGAGAAGCTCGACAAGAATAGGCTGACACCTCGAGGGTTCGTGAGTTTCTGAGAATGAATCCTTCTAGCTTCACCAATCAAACACTACTGAGGATCCGAAGAACTTTGTGGAAGAGTTGAGGAAAGTGTTTAAGGTAATGCATGTGGCCGATGTTGAAAGGGTTGAATTGGTTGCTTATCAACTGAAGAGTGTGGCTAGAACCTGGTTTGATCAATGGAATGATGTAGAGCTGAGGGTGCCCCACATCCAAATTGGGCTTGTTTCGAAGAAACCTTCTTGGGGAGGTTCTTTCCCTGAGAGCTGAAGGAAGCCAAGGTAAGGGAGTTCCTCACTTTGAAACAGGTGTCCATGAGTGTTCATGAGTATGGGTTAGAGTTCACCCAACTGTCTCGCTATGCTCCGGAGATGGTGAAAGACCTGAGGAGCAGAATGAGTTTGTTTGTTGTCGGGTTGGGTCGTGCTTCAAGTAAGGAAGGTAAGGTTGCCATGTTGATAAGTGACATGGACATATCCTGGCTTATGGTCTATGTGCAACAAGTTAAATAGGACAAGCTTAGGTACATGCAGGAATATAGAAACAAGAAAGCGAAGACTGGGAATGAGTCTGGGCAACAAAAAAGGTGGTTCAAGCCGACCACCATTCCAGAAACAGAGGGCCATGCACTATCATCTGCTAGTGCACCTACGCCCAGAAATAGAGGTGAGTATAATGGCCAAAATTCACAGAACTTCAAGGCTAGACCAGACCAATCCCAAAGTAGTGTGGCACAAGGAGGTAGTGGGATTTCTGCATGTGGTATATGTGGTAGAATCCACCAGGGTAGATGTCGCGATGGCCAGACAGGTTGTTTCAAGTGTGGTCAAGAGGGTCACTTCATGATGGAGTGCCCTAGGAACAAGCAAGGTGGTGGAAATCCGGGCATTAGAGCCCAATCTTCATCAGTTGCTCCACCAGACAGGGTTGCACCTAGAGGAGCCACTTCTGGTACAGGCGGAGGGACAAATCGCCTCTATTCAATCACTAGCCGCCAAGGGCAAGAGAACTCTCCAGATTTTGTCAAAAGTATGATCAAAGTCTTTAATTTTAATGTTTATACTTTATTAGACCCAGGAGCAAGTTTATCCTTTGTAACTCCTTATGTTGCAAATCAGTTTGAAATTCTTCGTGAAAAACTTTGTGAACCCTTCTGTGTTTCTACACCTGTTGGGGAGTCTATTCTAGCGGAAAGAGTCTATAATGATTGTCCTGTTTTCGTCAATCACAAGAGCACCATGACTGATCTAGTAGAATTAGACATGGTTGATTTTGATGTCATTCTATGTATGGACTGGATCCATGCCTGTTATGCATCAATAGATTGCAGAACTCGAGTTGTCAAGTTTCAAATTCAAAATGAGCCGGTCATAGAGTGGGCTAGTAGTTCAGCAATGCCTAAGGGTCATTTCATTTCGTACCTTAAGGCGAGGAAGTTAGTTTCTAAGGGGTGTATCTATCACGTAGTTCAAGTTAATGACTCAAGTGTTGAGGTACCTTCCCTTCAATTAGTTCCTATAGTCAGCGAGTTTCTGGAAGTCTTTCCGGATGATCTACCCGGAGTCCCTCCCAAAAGAGAGACAGACTTCGGCATAGACGTCATCCCAGATACTCGTCCTATCTCTATTCCGCCATACAGAATGACACTAGTAGAGTTAAAAGAGATAAAAGAGAAATTGAAAGATCTATTAGATAAAAGCTTCATTCGAACAAGTGTCTCACCTTGGGGCGCTCCGGTCTTGTTTGTTAGGAAGAAGGATGGGTCTCTTAGAATGTGTATAAACTACCGCCAATTGAATAAGGTGACCATAAAGAATAATTATCCTATTCCAAAGATAGATGATCTCTTCGATCAACTTCAGGGTGTTTCTTGCTTTTCCAAGATTGACCTCAGATCAGGCTATTATCAGTTGAAAGTAAGGGAATGTGATATTCCCAAGACAACTTTTAGAACAAGGTATGGGCATTATGAATTTCTGGTTATGTCCTTTGGTTTGACAAATGCACCTGCAGCGTTCATGGATCTTATGAACAAAGTCTTCAAACCTTATTTAGATCTGTTTGTCATAGTCTTCATTGATGACATACTGATTTATTCAAGGAATGAAAAAGATCATGCTAGTCACCTTAGTATTGTTCTTCAGACTTTGAGAGATGAAGAGTTATATGCCAAGTTCTCCAAGTGCGAGTTTTGGCTTAAGTCGGTGGCATTCTTAGGCCATATTATTTCTGGTGAAGGGATTAGAGTTGACACACAGAAGATTGAAGCGGTTTAGAGTTGGCCTAGACCCACATCTTCAACAGATATAAGGATTTTTTTGGGCTTGGCTGGATATTATAGGAGATTTGTTGAAGGATTCTCATCTATCTCTTCTCCTTTGACCAAGCTATCTCAGAAGACGGTCAAGTTTCAATGGTCTAAAGCTTGTGAGAAAAGATTTCAGGAGTTGAAAAAAAAAATGTCTATCGCTCAGGTTTTGACCTTACCAGAGGGTACTCATGGCTTTGTGGTGTATTGTGATGCATCAAGAGTTGGCTTGGATTGTGCATTGATGCAGAGTGACAAGGTCATAGCTTATGCTTCTAGACAATTGAAGGTTCATGAGAAGAATTATCCAACTCATGACTTAGAATTGGCTGCAATAGTGTTTGCTTTGAAGATATGGCATCACTATTTGTATGGTGTTCATGTTGATATATTCACTGATCACAAGAGTCTCCAATATGTGTTCACCTAGAAAGAGTTCAACCTCAGACAGAGAAGGTGGTTCGAATTACTCAAGGTTTATGACATGAGTATTCTTTATCACCCAGGTAAGGCTAATGTGGTTGTTTATGCCTTAAGCAGGTTGTACATGGGAAGTACTTCCCATGTTGAAGAAGGGAAGAGGGAGTTAGCTAAAGATGTGCACAGACTTGCACGTTTGGGAGTCCGACTTATGGATTCCAAGAAGAAGGCATAGTGGTGACCAATGGGGCTGAGTCTTCCTTAGTGTCAGAGGTGAAAGAGAAACAAGACCAAGACCCTATCTTGCTTGATTTGAAGGCAAGTGTCCATAACCAAAGAGTATTGGCTTTTGAACAAGGGGGAGATGGTGTGTTGAAGTACCAAGGTAGATTATGTATACCTAAGTTGGATGGACTCCAAGAGAGGATCTAGGAAGAGGCTCATAGCTACAGATATTCCATTCAACTGGGTTCCACCAAGATGTACCGCGACTTGAGAGAGGTATATTGGTGGGAAGGCATGAAGAAAGATATTGCTGAGTTTGTTGCCAAGTGCTCAAATTGCCAGTAAGTGAAAGTAGAACGCCAAAGGCCTGGAGGTTTAGCTCAGAATATAGAACTTCCCGAATGGAAGTGGGATATGGTTAATATGGACTTCATCACAGGCTTGCCAAGATCTCGAAGGCAAAATGATTCTATTTGGGTGATTGTCGACAGAATGACAAAGTCACCCCATTTTTTGCCGGTAAAGACTACCTATTCGACCGAGGATTATGCTAAGTTGTACATTCAAGAAGTGGTAAGACTTCATGGAGTTCCGATCTCCATTATTTCAGATAGAGGTGCACAATTTACTGCACAATTCTGGAAATCTTTCCAGAAAGGTTTGGGTTCAAAAGTGAATTTGAGTAAAACTTTTCATCCTCAGACAGAGCGTACTATCCAGACCTTAGAAGATATGTTGAGGGCTTGTGTGATCGACTTCAAGGGAAATAGGGATGATCACATACCTCTCATTGAGTTCACTTACAACAATAGTTATCATTCGAGCATCCAAATGGCTCCATATGAAGCTCTTTATGGGAGAAGGTGTAGATCTCCTATTGGGTGGTTTGAAGTTGGCGAAGCAGGGTTGATAGGACCATATCTATTTCATCAATCTATAGAGAAGGTGAAAGTAATTCAAGAAAGATTGAAGACGACACAAAGTCGCCAAAAGTCCTACAGAGATGTTAGGAGAAGGCCATTTGAGTTTAAGGTGGACGATTGGGAGTATCTTAAGGTTTCACCCATGAAAGGAGTTATGAGGTTTGGTAAGAAGGGGAAACTTAGTCCCCGATATATTGGACCTTATAGAATCTCTAAGAGAGTGGGCAATGTGGCTTATGAATTGGAGCTACCCCAAGAGCTAGAAGCGGTTCATCCGGTATTCCATATTTCTATGTTGAAAAAGTGTTTGGGTGATACTTCATTGATAGTACCACAGAGAATGTTGGGATTAAGGATAACCTATCCTATGAAGAAATTCCGGTTCAAATTTTGGATCGTCAAGTTCACAAGTTGAGGACAAAGGAAGTTGCTTCAGTCAAGGTCCTTTGGAGGAACCAATTCGTTGAAGAAGCGACTTGGAAGCTGAGGAGGATATGAAGAAGAGATATTCACATATCTTTGAAACCGGGGAGAATGCAGATCAAGGTACTAAATTGTCTTATTAGCACTTTATAAGACTATGTGTAAGCATGTTATTACTTGCTTTTGTTTTGTTGAGTGCTGAAATGGTGTTATTTACCTTAGCCTAGAAAAAGAATTCTCATTCGAGGACGAATGTTCCCAAGGAAGAGATATTGTAACATCTCGTAACTTGAAACATCTAAGAATAAGCTAAGAAACCAAAAATAATCAAAAGTGAGTTTTGGTCCTTTTCAAACGGCCATAACTTCCAGCTCAGGAGGAGTTAGGGTGAATTCTTTATATGGATGGAAACCTCTTGATAAGATCTTTCCAGCGGCACCAAGTTTGCAAAACTTCGAGGTCGTATGAGGGAGATATGACTTTCGAAAGTTGGGTTGTTGGACAGAGTAAAGTCCAATCCGGATTTGTTAAGGGTGTTTTAGTCTTTTCATTACCAATTATTTAATTTTGTTTTTGGTAATAAGTTGGGGTCCAAGATGATCCCATTCAGTTTACGCATTTAGAAAACAAGTTAGGATTTTGAGAGAAGAGAAAAGAAGAGGAGAAAAGAGGAGAAAGGTTAAGAAGAAGCAAGCATGTCAAGATCATTGCGTGGATTTCGTCGGGGGTGATCCCTATCAAGGTATGTGAGATCATTCGGTGTTGGGTACATTCACCCACACTCCAACTTGATTCAATTCAGCCAATTTGAATTATTTGAATGAAAATCTTGAAGTTCTTGATGAAAACTTGTGAAGTTCTTGTTAGTTGAATTGTAATCGATCTCTCGTTGTTTTGATTCATGTGTTTTGACTGTTTTTGGGTCTAAACTACTGGGTAATAAGTTATTTAGGGATACTAAGTGTTTGGAGTGGGATCCATGGGATTTTAGGAGGGTTAGAGATGAATGGAGAAGAAAAGTCGAAGGTCCCGTCAGACACCCCTTGGGGCACCGCGCCAGCTAGAGCGCCTCAAGGCAGGCTCTGTCTGACAGGCCTTGGTGCCCCGCGCCTCTCAGAGCGCCACAATCCCCTGGAGACCCCGTTCCTTCCTTATCTTTTCGTACTAGTTTCTAAGTGATGTACCTTTCATTCCTAGTTGATTCCAACACTCTAAAGTACATATAAACATCATGAAATCATCCCTAAACATGAGATCTTAATCCTTGAATTCATAATTCAATTCAAGGGAAGCTAACATCAAAGTCAAAGAAGTTAAGAGTCAAGTTTAAGATGTTAAGAAGCAAGTCAAAGTGAGTTCTTAAAGTTTTCAAAGAGTCTTAAACAATTATTTTAACTTTGATTTAAGGCTCAAGTTACAAGTCGAGCGAAGAGCAAGAGTTGAGTTCATGTCTCTAAAAGTTATAAGGGGGACTAAGTATTCCCTAAAGGTTGATTAACGTTTCACATTTAAGTAAAAAAAATAGAAACTAAGAGTTCCAAAAGAGTTTTGAACAAAAGGGGGAACATTGATTCCAAAAGGAGTTTTTTAAAGCTAAAGGGTTCAGTAAATTATCTCAACCCAAAGTAAGGAAGTTTTATTAAAAGTATGAGCTAAAGTATATTTTGGGAGTAATATTGAGCACCGATGTGGGGATGAGAGTTCGTATTAACTCAAGTCTCCATGTAAACCATGTAGCCATCATGGGAATTGACGGGTCATACTTTTAGGTGATCACGTTAGGAGAGCTAGTGGATCCACTAAGTTCAGTAAGGTCCTATACTGATGGCAAGGTATAGGATGGTCCTTGGGCAATGTTAGGTAATACGTTGTATCATCACTTAGGCTCAAAGTGATGGTTTTTGGTTAGAAAATCTCCCACAAAAGTTATATTACTTTCATATATAAGTAAAGTTGAGTTTGTTATTGTATTTGTTTAACGAACTAAGTTGTTTTATTGTTTTACAAGCTTTATATATATCACATATGTTTTAAATTGCTTTATATACATACTTTGAGTTAAGCACATTCTTGAGTTGAGCAGCCAAGGTAAGTTCATCTTAATCCCCTCAAGCTTAAGTCGTCGTTTAGCTTTCCAACTCGCATACGCGTACATTCAATGTACTGATGCCAGTTGGCCTGCATCATTTTATTATGCAGACGCAGGTAACGAGGATCGACATCCAGTGCACCGTTGACCCAGTTGAGCACTCCAGAGCCAATTGGTGAGCCTCCTTGCATTCCGGAGGATATTTTTTTATTTCTTTCTAGATTAGTTCAATGGGGTTTATCCCAACATTCATCTGAGTCAGTTTAGAGGCTTCATAGACAGTTAATAGTCCAGTAGTCTTTAATTTTCATTCTTAAGTTAAAGACTTGGTTGCCATTTTGGCCAGTTTCGAATGTTTAAACTTTTAAGAAATCCAGATGATATTATTGCTCATTTCAGATAAGTTCTTTCATTATCATAAGTATGATTGTTGTCTTCCGCTGAGTTAAGTAAGCCAAGGGTCCGCTCGAGGCCAGCAATGGTCACCGAGTGCCAGTTTCGCCCAGGATGTAGGCTCGGGGCGTGACATTTCACATGTACTACATATAATTAGGACTGAGAGAGTATCATATATTATTTGAAAATCACATTAAGAGTTCTATAAATCACAATAATTAACAACTTAATATAGTTGAAAATCATATTAAAATGTAATTAACTCTCAAAATTTCACATGAGCCACATAAATTGGCACAAAGATAGTAACATATATTATCTGAAAATTACGTTAAGAGTACTATTAATCACAACTTAAAATATTTTGCAAATATATTGAAAATTTGATCAAATCTCAAAATTTAACATGGGCCATATTAATTTGGACAAGAGATATAACACATATTATTTAAAAATTACATACTTGAAATACTTTTTAAAAAATATATTAAAAATCTAATTAATTCTCAAAAGTTCACATGTGCCACATAAATCATAATAATTAATAATTTAAAATATTTTTAAAAATGTTTAAAAATTTATTCACTCTCGAAATATCACATATGTCAAAGATATTATTTGAAAAGTACGTTAAAATATAATAAAAATAATAAACAATAAATATTTAAAAATTTAGTTGACTCTTCTAATTTTTATTTATATCACATAAAAAAATAATTAAATTAATATACATTGGGTTCGGACTTGCACGTGCTTATATATATATTAACTTTAGAAAAGAAAATCTAGCTACAATTATTGATATCATAATAGACCCACCCATTAGGAGTCTCATTTTAAGCCTATTGTCATGTCCCGCCACTTCACAGTTTAAATTTGGCACCAGATGAAGGGTGAACAGTCTAGAGTTGTAGGTAGGTTAGTGGATGACTCTAGTATTCCCTAGGTCTTTCCTTAGAATTCTCTAGAACTTAAGATATTTTCTTGGAAATTCTTAGAAATTCCTAGAAAGTGTAGAGATTTCTAGAAAGGGGATCAAAGTGTAAATATTTTAGGGACTTATAAAGTAATTATAAATTACACTTTAACCCCTAGGTGTTAGTATAAATAGATCCAACCAAGTGTAAAGCATTCCAAGCAATACACAAAAGCCTTCTTACAAAACTCTCAAAGTCGCACGGAGCTTTAGCGACAACTCTAAGTCCGTGACACTATTCTCACCGGTTCACTAGACCGGCCAAGCACATAACATACACAATCGAATATTCAATCATCATACTCATTGTCAGACCTCAAATCTATGGATTATCATATAAGTCGAAATCATTAAAATGTAAAAAAAATGTAGATAAATAAATTAAAACATTGGAAGTATTAATTAATGCAAAATTAAATTGGTGTAATGACCTGAAATCGCTTTTATTTAATTCTTTTTGTTAGCTGAATTCTCCTACTCATCACTTTATCAACTGAACTTTTAATTTACTGAACCTTTCATTTCATTAGAACACAATAATTTAAACCTTTTTTTTACTTGACATTATCTTATATATTTACTCATTTTAGGAGCATAAAGTTCTTCTAAAAAAAGTAAAAATATCACTTATTGTCCATTATGACGTCTATTTCCTTTTCCAATTCAACACCATTCTTGCTCAAAATATGAGCTTCCTCATGCTTCTTACTTGATTTTTTTTTAAATATATTTGCATAACTTTTTTTTTTTGCCATTACTCTTGTCCTTCAAATTTCTGCAAATCTAGTCTCTTTTTTTTCTTTTCTTGGCTCGTTTAGGTTTCTTCTTTTTCTTCTTTCTTCTTCACCATGATTGCTCGTTTTTAAATATCTCAATTGTTGAATTCATTTTCTTATTATGCAGCTTAAGTAATCGATATAGTAATTTTGAATATTTTTTTTTTGTTTTTTTTACACAAATTATCCCTAATTTTAAGTAAAAAGGTTTCAAAATTCTTCTTCATTCTTCCATAAAAATCTAGAATATAATTGAAAGAACAAAATATTTCACCAAATACATAATTGTTAGAATTTATGCGTCCACTTATCTGTCAATGGACCAGGTCCCTTGACACACAAACAAGTATGAACAGAAAGTAAATGCAGTTTAATAACACAACAATTTTACGTGGAAACCTCCTTGCTCAAGGGAGTAAAACCACGACCTGTCTCACAGGACTTTCACAACTGTTTCACTAATCTTCGCAAGCAAAAGTAAAACCAATTACACAAATATGAGAAAAAGTTTTTAATCTCACGATCAAGCAATACCTCTATTGCTTGATAAGCCTAAGTAGAAGTTATTCTACCCACTAAGCTATCCCTTCTAGACAACTTAGAATTTCAACACCACCACACTGATTCCTTTATAGCTTTAGGAATAGTTTACAATGTAAGACCACAAGAATATATTCTCAAACAGCCACACGATATGCTTCTGAGTTTTTCAGTTGTTATTGAATAATTCTTCACTTGATTTTCTATAGCATTTGCAAATGTTCTTGAGAGTTACTTTTTTTGTTCAAGTTGCAAAAACTAAGAAAAGAAGTTTAAGGAAAGATGACATTGTATAGACAAGTCACTTTTCTTAAACCCATGCCATTGGTTGGAAAGTTCTGACGTTTCTGTCGCGTCTGCCAATTCTGCCACTGTTGGAGACTGTGCACCAACTTTTTGTACTTTCTCCAGCTTGCAGTCAACGGGCTGTTCATGTTGGGAACCTAGTACCTTTACAAGGTCCCTGAGTTTGTCACATCATCAAAACTTACAAATAACATTTTCCCCCTTTTTGATGATGACAAACACTGCTCCAGACACTCTTTCGACTTCATAACAAGTTCCCCCTGAATTACTTGTCCATCATCCTAAAAAAAATTTCTTCTGACTGTATTCCCTGTCCAGCTACCACTGTATTCCCCCTCACTGTATTCCCCCTCACAAACAGGTCCAGCTACCACTTATCAGTTATAATTCCCCCTTTTGGCATCATAAAAAAGAGATACAGTAAACCAGTAGTATCAACAATAATATCATAGAAGACCAAAGCTTGATAGCAATCAAACAAAAAAAGGAAAGCATTCACAAGAGATAGTAGCTAGAACACCAGAGGAATAATATAAATAGCGTTCCAAGATAAACATTTAATACATTAATAGCAAACTGAGAATCCAATGACAACAAGACAAGCCACACAAGGAAGACACAGAAAACGATTTGGACAGACTAAGAAGGGGGAGGCTGATGAGAAAGGGACTGAATAATGAGAGTGAGTCTATCATTTGCAGCATCATTATCCTTTATTGCCTTTTCTTGTAAGGCAATAACCATGGACCTCAGCTCTGCATTTTCCCTTTCCAAGGCTTGAACCACAGAAGTACCAGGTCCCTCTGTCTGTGCAGTGATCAGCTCAACTTTGAGTATAGCAATTTCAGCATCTTTTCCACTCAATCGCATAGTTAATTCTTCAACTTCATGCTTGAGTTGGTTCTGGTCTTCTATGAGTTGAGCCATCTTGCTCTTTGGATTTACTTTCCCTTCAATGCACTCACATTCAACCAGAGTAGTCTCTGAAAAAGCTTATTTCACTGTACCAACCTTGCCAACGCTCAAAGGAATGTTAAAGTATTTGAATACTTCAGTAAGAAAGTATCCATATCCCATTCTATGTATTCCTTTCCTCTCGATGACAGTCTTGTACATGTGTTCAAGCATGAGCCCTGGGAGATTCAGAGGTTCAAATTTGCACAACAACTCCATCACGTACAAATCAGCAGAAGTAGCTGAGGTCCTCTTTTCAGTTCGAGGAAGCAGAGTTTTGTTTACAAACTCAAACACCAACTGATACTCACTTTTCATCACCTTCTTAAAAACCCCGGCACACTTTGTTGTGGGAAGCTTTGAGACCAATGCCACAAACTCAGTCGAACAAATTTTCCCAATCACAGACCTGGTACCCTCTCGAGGTACCTTGAGAATTTTTCCCAACAGAACCTCATCCAGATGCACTGCAATATCATTCACTCTGGTACAGACACTCCCATCTTTCTTAAATTGAATGTTGTAGTAAAATTCACGCACTTCCTCTTCATGAAGAATAAGAGATTTTTTGTTGAAGAGATGTATCCATGACTGAATCTCCACCATATCATGAAGAGAGTCCATTCCAGGAAGGTTGATTATTCCCATGTCAAAAACTCTCCCAGCCAGTACAGACTGCTTTCTTAAGTTGTCAACAGTTTCTTGTTTGTTGACCTCCTCTTCAACCTTTCTTTGGGTACCAGATCCCTGTGATCTTTTCCTTTTTCCTTTAAAACTCTCCCTCGTGGATTTTGTTTTCTCCACCTTTTTGGAGTCTCTTGACTTTGTTTTTCTGGACTTTTTCTTCCTGCACTTCTTTTCTGTCTCTTCAGCAGACACCTCTATGACTCCAGATTTAGGCATTTTAAAGTTTGACACTTTGAGTGTTCTAGCACTCCTGATTTCTGCTGTAGACCTTGCACTAGCCTTCAAAGCATCATCTAGCAACTTCCTAGCATCAGATCTAGTAGTAGGTCTCCTTCTAGGCACCTCTTCTACTACCTTTTCTTCTCCCTTTCTTGACACACTACCACCCCTCCTTTCAACCTTCCATTGGATAGATGCATCATCACTTTCAGAGTCATAGGAGTTAGAAGATGGATACCTCCCAAAATCAAGAGTTTTATCAAAAATGGGTTGAGTTTCTCTGATCTCTTCACCTCCAAAAGGTTCATTTTATTCTACCCTGACTTCTTCTCTCATCATTGCAAGACTTTCAATTACCAGCTCTTCACTTGCAGCGAGAATGTTTGACTCAGACGATTTATTTCTTGGCAAATCTCCTTCAAATAAAGCATCTGGAAACATTTCATGATGAGGACCAGGTCCAGTAGGAATACTAGATCTGTTCAGATCTATGGAGTAAAACGGATTTTCAGGAATATCCTGGGGAGAATCTGAAGGAACATTAGACCTAGACCCTACTGCTGAAGGAGAATAGAAGGCAATAGGTTCAATCTCACTAAGAGCAGTAAGCATTTGCTTAGAGGTGGATGAAGGATCAGACATCTACCAGAAGAAGAAAAGAATAGCAACTTTTCGAAGACAAAGAAAAGGGGATAAAACTAGATTTTGACTTTTCTCTTCTTTTCCATTCTTTTAATGGAGGAATGTTGGAAGACAAATTTAAGAATTAAAAGGAGAGGAGGAGGGTTTTTAAAAAAATTGAAACGGTGCCAGGTCCCTTGATTTGACGCGTCGCTTGAAGAATACGCGATGGAACTAACGGTCAGAATGACCGATGGCTGACACGTGGCTTGATCAACGGTCATATATTTTTTTCAGTTTAAAATTAATGTAAAAAATGCTAACCTTGACTGGGACCAGGTCCCATAACACAGCTTTATCATCATTCCTCAACTGTTCTAGCCATGTCTTTGCTTAGCTAGTCCTTCCTGAATGTATACCTACAATAGGTACCAAAATGATCTAATCCAGATAATATATTATTGACACAAAGGATACCTGCACTGCAAGTTTAGCCATCAAAGGAATTTAACTATTGAATTTCTGGAAATTCAGTTAGAGGACATCATGCCCAACTTCAACCTATTTCTTTCAAATTGATCTTTGCTTAGAGCCTTGGTGAAGATATCTGCAATTTGTTCCTCTGTTGGACAATATGTAAGCACAATATTCTCTTTTTCAACATTGTCTCTCAAAAAATGATGCCTAACATCAATGTGCTTAGTTCTCTTGTGTTGAACTGGATTCTTTCCCATACTAACTGCACTAGTATTGTCACACATAAGAGAAATAGCTTTGATGATTACACCAAAATCCTCTAAATGTTGCTTGATCCATAACAATTATGAACAACATGCAGCAACTGCTACATATTCTGCTTCATCTGTTGAGAGAGCTACAGAATTCTGTTTCTTAGTTCCCCAAGAAATAAGTGAAGATCCAAGGAAATGAGCCATTCCAGAAGTACTCTTCCTGTCAACTTGATAACCAGCAAAACCAGCATCTGCAAAACCAACAAGATCAAAAGTGTCACCTGCTGGATAGAAGAGGACCAGGTCCCCTATTTTCTTCAAGTATCTTAGAATACGTTTTGCAGCCTTCAAATGTGAATCACGAGGACATGCTTGGAATCTAGCACACATTCCAACACTGTATACAATGTCAGGTCTGCTAGCAGTCAGATACAACAATGAACCAATGATTCCCCTATACATGGTTTGATTCATAAGAGAATCAGATTCATCTGCTATAAGCTTGGAGTTTGTTCCCATAGAAGTATCAATAGGTTTTGAATCAAACATATTGAATTTCTTCAACAGCTCCTTAATGTACTTCTCTTGACTGATTGAGATTCCATTTGATAATTGCTTGATTTGTAGTCCCAGAAAGAACGTCAATTCACCCATCATGCTCATCTCAAATTCCTTTCCCATTAATAATGAAAATTCTTCACACAGATGTTCTGATGTAGCTCTAAAAATTATGTCATCCACATACACCTGAATAATAAGCAATTCCTGTTCCCTTTTTAATAAGAACAAGGTATTGTCTATTTTTCCTCTTTTGAACCCATTTTTCAACAGAAACTTTGACAACCTTTCATACCAAGCTCTAGGGGCTTGTTTTAAATCGTACAGAGCCTTATTCAATCTGAACACATGATCTGGTAGCTCAGCATCTTCAAACCCAGGAGGTTGTTTGACAAACACCTCCTCTTTCAGATCTCCATTTAGAAACGCACTTTTGACATCCATTTGATACAGCTTGAAACCCTTGAATGCTGCAAAAGCTATTAGAATTCTGATGGCTTCCATCCTTGCAACAGGTGCAAAAGTTTTATCATAATCTATTCCTTCTTCCTGATTGTATCCTTGAACAACTAATCTGGATTTGTTTCTAGTAATTACACCATTTTCATCAAGCTTGTTTCTGAAAACCCATCTGGTTCCTATCACTGTTCTGCCAACAGGTCTAGGAACCAGGTACCACACCTTACTTCTTTCAAACTGATGAAGTTCTTCTTGCATTGAATTAATCCAATCTGCATCACTTAATGCTTCTTTCACATTCTTAGGCTCAATAGATGATATGAATGCTGAGAATGCAACTAGATTTCTTGTTTTTGA
Organism: Solanum sitiens; assembly: GCA_016801875.1. NCBI lineage: Eukaryota > Viridiplantae > Streptophyta > Magnoliopsida > Solanales > Solanaceae > Solanum > Solanum sitiens. The sequence continues at coordinate 1,968,792 of JABWTJ010000226.1, forward strand.
TCTAGTGTGAATTCCAGAACTCAAGGGAGAAATCAGATTATCAAGAGGATGTGATGAACTATGTTTCCATCCTGGTCTCAAAGTCGACTAGTACAGCTGATCAGCATGTTCTTCCTCTTCAAGGAGCTCATCATTTTCTGGAGAGTTTGAGGTATTCTGACTGGAGTTCAGAGTAGTACCAGGTCCCTCATCACACTTTTCAACTTCATCAGTCTTTTCAGATGGACTATGATTATCATTATCATTGTCATTCCTCAACTGATCATTTGCACCAGCTTCACTTCCTTCAATTTTCTATTATTTAAACAGCTTAATCAACTCATCTTCATCATTTGATGCATCACTTCTCACACTTCCATCTTCATCAAACACAACATGAATACTTTCTTCAATACATTGAGTTATTTTGTTGAAAATTCTGTATGCTTTACTTGATGAAGAGTATCCAACGAACACTCCTTCATCACTTCTAGGATCAAATTTTCCTAGATCATCTTTTCCATTGTTCAGCACAGAACATCTTCAACCAAAAGCCCTAAGATAACTCAACATAGGTTTTCTGTTGTTGAGCAACTCATAGGGAGTCTTATTCAATAAAGACCTTATCAGACACCTGTTAGTAACATGACATGCTGTGTTGACAGCTTCAGCCCAGAAACTTTGAGAAAGATTTGACTCAATAATCATGGTCCTAGCAATGTTCACCAAGGTTCTGTTTTTTCTTTCCACTACTCCATTTTGTTGAGGAGTTCTTGGAGCAGAAAAATTATGACTAATACCATTCTCCATGAAGAATTGATCAAGTTTTGAGTTTTCAAACTCAGTTGCATGATCAGATCTAATTCCAACAATCACTTGATTCAATTTTGTTTGAATCATTTTGAAGAACACTACCAATTCTTCAGGTGTTTCTGTTTTTGATCTTAGGAATCTTGTCCATGTGTATCTACAGTAATCATCAACTATCACCAGAATGTATTTCTTACCATTTCTACTTTGAATCTTCAAAGGTCCACATAAATCCATGTGTAACAGCTCCAGTACTCTTGATGATGTTACTTGCTTCTTTGACTTGAAGGATGATCTGATTTGTTTTCCTTTGACACACGCTTCACATATTTTGTTTTCACAAAACTTTAACTTTGGCAAACCTAGGACCAGGTCCTTAAAAATCAGTTTATTCAATAAAGATGAGCTCACATGCCCTAGTCTTCGATGCCACAGATCAACATTTTCATTTTGAGCACTAAGACATGTCAGATCATTTCCGTGAGACGTTTCTAAGTTAGCCACATACATGTTTTTACTTTTAAAGGCAGAAAGAATCACTTTCTTTGTGGTTAGATTTACCACAGTGCACTTCTCAGAAGTAAACTTCACTTCATTTCCCTTGTCACAAATTTGAGATACACACAAAAGACTGTACTTCAATCCACCAACATGATACACATTATCAATTGATTCTCCAAGGGATTTACCCACTTTACCAACTCCCAAAATATACCCCTTCTTTCCATCGCCAAAAGAGACACCTCCTCCTTGAAGTGTCTTGAGTGAGAGGAAATTTTTGATATCACCAGTCATATGTTTAGAGCATCTGCTGTCCATATACCAACATTGACTGCTGCTCCTCTCACTCACCTGCAACAAGAATCACTTGTTAGGCTTGGGAACCCATTTCAATTGAGTTCCCAGAAGGCAAACAAGGGAGTGACCAGATTGTTTCTAGTTGGGGTAGTTTTTGAATCTTTTTGACAAAAGATTTTGGAGCAGAATCAGATCCTTTCTTTGAAAACCTTTTAGTTGAAAATTGTTTTGGGGGACCAGGTCTCTCTTTTGTTACTCTTTGCTTCTCTGTGTACTTAGAGAGTCTTTCATGAGACTTTCTCCACCCGGTACATTCTTCTTTTAAATGCCCCTTTTACCACAGTGAAGACACAGCAAATTTTCAGACACAAAAACATATTTGCTGTGAGGATTAAAGGGAGGAGTAATATTCAAACTTCCTAGACCCTTCTTATTGAAATTGCTTTGATTTGTTACACTAGACAGCAACTTAGAAGATTTTGTCCACTTAGGAGATTTTTCAAGTTCTTCCTTAAGTTTGACAATATCCTTTTCTAAGTTGTTGCTCTTCTCCAAAGCCAACTCAAGATTTTTCTTCAGTGGTTTTCAGTTTTTCTTCAATTTCAACTTGTAAACCATTTGACCTTCCATTTTGTTTTTCAGCTTCTTCATTTATCTGATACAACTGTTTTTTAAGTTCAGTCTTGTCAGATTCTAGAAAAGCCATTTTATCTTCCATTTTCAACATTTTCTCTTTCATTTTATCTTTGTTTTCAGTTAAACTGTCAAGCTCAACATTTATAATGTCTCTTTCAGAGGTTAACTCAATTACTGAATCAATCATAACATTTGCTAATGTTCTCAATTTTTTAAGAGAACAAGTATTCAGATCATGTTTCATATCAAGAAGAGTTACCTTGTCCTCCTCTTCTTCATTTTCTGAATGGGCCATGAAAACAAACATCTCATTGAATATGGTTTCCTCTTCATGAACCACCACCATTGACACATCATTTGGTTCATCAGGGTCTTCTGAGTCACTTGAAGAGTCTCCTCATGCAGCAAGAGCCTTCTTGACCACATAATCAGCAGCAACTTTCCTATCATTTCTGTTGAGTACCAGGTCCCTTCTCTTCTCTTTATCACCTCTTGATTTTTGATATTCTTTATTTTCAGCCTTGAGTAATGGACACTCTCTTATAAAGTGCCCAGCTTTTCCACACTTGTAACATGTATCATTTTGAGTGGCAGTTGGAGGACCATTTGCTCCCCATTTAAAACCTTTGTTCTTTCTCACAATTTTTTGAAATCTGTTGATGAGATAAGCCATATCATCATCATTGGAGTCCTCTTCAGATTTGTATTTTAGCATCAAGGACTTATCCTTTTTGACTTCCTTCTTTGACTGATCATGATTTCGATTCATCTCATGAGTCTTCAGATTTCCAATGAGAGCATCCATTGTTAACACTTTCAGATCTTTTGCTTCAGTAATAGCATCAACCTTACTTTCCCAAGACTTGGGAAGGATTCGAAGGACTTTCCTAACTTGCTTGCTCATACTGATAGGTTCTCCAAGGCTTCTCAACTCATTTGTGATGGATGACAATTTTGTGAACATCTCATGAATGGTTTCACTTTCTTTCATTTTGAAATTTTCATACAAAGAAGTGAGCATATCAATTTTTGACTCTTTAACTTGTTCAGTTCCCTCATGAGCTGTCTTTAAGCAATCCCAGATCTCTTTTGCAGACTCACAGGCTGAGACACGATTGAACTCATCTGGCCTTATCCCACAGATAAAAAGTGTCTTTGCCTTGTAACCTTTTTCGATCTTCTTCCTATCAGCTTCATCATATTTTTGTCTAGGCTTTGGAACAAGCCTAGTTTTTTCTCCATCTTTCTCTTCAATCATTGGAATAAATGGTCCATCTAAGACAATGTCCCATAGCTCACTGTCTTCGGCCATAAGAAAATCATGCATTCTGACTTTCCACAAACTATAAAAGTGTCCATCGAAACGAGGTGGTCTAGTTGAGGACTGACCTTCTTCTAGATTAAGTGGAGCAGCCATCCTAGAGCAGATGTCACTTTCTTGGTGTTAACCAGATAGAAAATGCCCGCTCTGATACCACTTGTTAGAATTTATGCGTCCACTTATCTGTCAATGGACCAGGTCCCTTGACACACAAACAAGTATGAACAGAAAGTAAATGCAGTTTAACAACACAACAATTTTACGTGGAAATCTCCTTGCTCAAGGGAGTAATACCACGACCTGTCTCACAGGACTTTCACAACTGTTTCACTAATCTTCGCAAGCAAAAGTAAAACCAATTACACAAATGTGAGAAAAAGTTTTTATCTCACGATCAAGCAATACCTCTATTGCTTGATAAGCCTACGTAGAAGTTATTCTACCCACTAAGCTATCCCTTCTAGACAACTTAGAATTTCAACACCACCACACTGATTCCTTTATAGCTTTAGGAATAGTTTACAATGTAAGACCACAAGAATATATTCTCAAACAGCCACACGATATGCTTCTGAGTTTTTCAGTTGTTATTGAATAATTCTTCACTTGATTTTCTATAGCATTTGCAAATGTTCTTGAGAGTTACTTTTTTTGTTCAAGTTGCAAAAACTAAGAAAAGAAGTTTAAGGAAAGATGACATTGTATAGACAAGTCACTTTCCTTAAACCCATGCCATTGGTTGGAAAGTTCTGACGTTTCTGCCGTGTCTGCCAATTCTGCCATTGTTGGAGACTGTGCACCAACTTTTTGTACTTTCTCCAGCTTGCAGTCAACGGGCTGTTCATGTTGAGAACCTGGTACCTTTACAAGGTCCCTGAGTTTGTCACATCATCAAAACTTACAAATAACAATAATATCACTACAGATGTCTATTAAACTTAAATTAGACAAACAACAAAGCATAACCTCATAAAATTACTCCATTATCACTCTAAATAAAAATCACAAATAACAAATAAGTGAAAAACAAACAACATGAGAATAAATTGACAAACCCACAAAGATAAACTTGAAAATTTAACCCAAACACTTCCAAAATCAAAAAATACATAATCGTGAGGTTGAAAGATGAAAATCAGAGTTAAAGACAAAAAAAGATTAAAAAAATAATTTTATGTCAAATTTATAAAATCATATATTATTATAAAAGAGAACCCTACACACATCTTTGTAGCGCCACCACAAGCAAGAATTTTCTTTTAAATTTATTTATTTTCAAAACTAGTCTTCCTCTTTAATGAAAAGATGTAATTTTATGAAAAGTTGTGACTTTAATGAAGAGTTGCAATTTTAATCAAAAGTTGTGACTTTTATGAAAAGTTGTGACTTTAACGAAGAGTTGCTACTTTAATCAAAAGTTGTGACTTTTATGAAAAGTTGACACTTTAACGAAGAGTTGCGACTTTATGAAAAGTGACGACTTTTATGAAAGGTTGTGAACTTTCCGAAGGATTGCAACTTTTTTAAATAGTTGTAACCTTTCTCATAAGGCACAATAAACATTTGTTTACACTACTCTTTGTTGTTTATAAATAGAGGGATTTCCTCTAAGGTTAAAACAACAAAAATTTTGATTTTCTTTTCTACTTCCGCAAAATTAAATATTTGTGTATTTTGCTCATGTTGAGTGACTTACTGACACCACTGTTTTTGTGTCAAAAAGTTGGTGAATAAAATAATTTCATCCTGAGAGGATTTAATTTTTTACACCTCTGTTATTGGAGGGGATAGTTTTCTTAAGGGACATTGTGCATTCCGTTCATTCTATTTTTACACATCCTGGTATGTTCTTTTACACTCATTAATTTATGCTTATGATATTAATTATTGTTTTTGAGTAGATGTTTTAAACTCTGTTGTTTATGTTTCTGCAAAGTTATTGTCTCCGGTTATATTGAATATGTACACATATAGTACATATGTTCATTGTGTAGAAAATAATTATCGTACTCAGTTTCAAAAATTCATGTTTTGATATTCTATATTAAATTATATAACTTAAAAGTACTATATATAAGGTTACATATTATCTACTTTTACATAAATATGAAATTTCTCATTTATCAATTGAACAAATTCATTATGCAATTTAAAAAGTTATTATTATTTTCATGTTCAAGTTTACTTTCTATTTTGAATATGTTAACACATTTTTGAATTTTCTCTTAAGACATATATCACAATTGTATAATCTATGCAACTTAATATTTCTTTTATTACGAAATATCTTTGTATATATATTCTTATTTTCTTTTTTATTTTCCTTTTAATGTTGATTAATGAACAATGATTTATTATTTCGTGAATAATTTATTCATTAGAGGTTTTTGAATTATGTGATAATGACAAATAATCAAATTCATGTTTGAATATTGCTAATATTTTTTAAGAATTTATTTTTTTGATTATTTTTAATATATGGATATCAGTAAAAAAAATATTTGCTAATTTAATGTAATTATTATGTATGACCGCGCAATTACAACAAATAAAAAAACTTAGCATGCCATGTGTATGGTACATACTTCCTCTGTCCCATTTTATGCGGCACCATTTCCTTTTTGGTCAGTCCCATAAAGAATATCACATTTTCTTATATGATAAGTATTTAAAGATATAATTTCTTTTTACCCTTGTTGGTCCCACTAAATTATAAAGATGATACATAATACATTTATGAGGAGAGAGAAAAGTGAGTTTAATTTTTTAAAGAGCAATTCGATAAATATTTTAAAGTTTTCATTACTTCTTAAATTCCGTGTTCGATCAAATGTTGTCACATAAAATAGGACGGAGGGAGTATTTATTAGTAGTAAGTAAGTAGCTTTCATTTCCAAAAAAATTAGAAGAAGAAATTTTGTGGATAAGGTAATCCAAGAATCTCCCAACTCACAAAGAGTAGTAGTGATTTGTCTCTCCATCCACCTTGTAAAAACACCTCAAAAACTCACTCTGGGTAGCACAAAAAAAAAAAATGGAGGTGGCTATGTCTTTGAATCCTCTTGTTAGATTACCTCTGTCAAATTCAAGAACCCATGAAGATTTTTCATTGCTTAAACATTCAGTTGTTTCGACAACAAGAAGAAGAATCCAGAAAAGGAAATTGTTAGTGGTTGAAGCAAAAGGAAGGAAAGGAGGTATGGCTGCTCGTCAGTACCAACGTATGGCTCCTCCTATGCCCAAAATTGAAGATGATGGAAACCCTAAATTCGTTATTTTTATACGAATGGCTAATGTTAGTTCTCTTTATATCTTTCATTTTTACTTACTTTAATCATATACAATTTCTCAGTAGCTCAATTGATTAGCTACCTGAAGCCCTAAATCGGTGAGGGTTCGATTCCCACTTTGTAATTCAAAGAAAAAGCATAAAATTGTTGTTGTATTTGTTAAATACTATTCCCTCCCTTTAAAAAGAAGAATGATGTGAATGTTTTTTTTTTTAATATTCTAATTTCAGTTTTACACTGACATGGTAATTTAGTACATTTGATATAACTTTGATTTAAGACCATACTTTATTTATTTTCTAAAACTCCGTGTTTCCGTGTTAAGTTAAACTCACTCACTCTTTTTGAAACGGATCACTCTTTTTGAAACGGAGGGATTACTTTATTTTGATGTAGTTTGAGCTTATAGCTGGTAAGATTAGTGTGTTTTTTTGTCAATTGGGTGAGTTAAGTTTGTGCCTTTGACATTCTTCTTGTTAATTGGTTGAGGGAATGAGTTGTTGTTTCTGTCGGTCTTCTGCTCATGTGCTAGCTTTTAAGTTTATTTAAGCCCAATTTTTTTTTTCATACATGATATTAGAGTTAGACCAATCTCAATTCTTTGTTTACCCAATGTTGGCCCCCCTTATTATGTTGTCCGTGCTCTAGATGTCTAATCTTTGAAGTGTGTTGGAGTGTTAAGTATCACACGTTGGTCGAGAGAGGGAATTGTTATGTTAGTCATTTATAGTCTTCAACAATTCTCACCTTATGAGCTATCTTCTGAGATGGAATAGAGAAACGTCCATTTTCTTCAAGACGCTTGAGAGAAAATGCGAGAATTGTAACCTATTTTTTGGTCTTGTTGATAAGCAGTCTAGACTTGTACGCGTGTTATTATCGAAAACTAGAAGCAAGATTTGAGTTGAATTTTCAAACCTTATGTTTAAGTTAGATTGATGTATTTGAATTCAACTGATATAACTAGTTTCATATGATTAGTTAAGGGTACTGAATCTTTTGTATGCTTAAGTAGGCATCAACTAGTTAATCTTCACATTGCTCTGTATAGGAGGTCAAATGGAATTGGCTTTGAAATAATTGTAGGAAGCTCCACAGTTCATGACTTGTTTTAAAGTTTGAAACTTAGTGGCGTTCTTATTTTTTGCGTCACATAATCTAACTCAAGATCTTGTTGATTTAGATTTGTGATTGTGGAAAATCTGATTCTTGTTTTGTTATACATCCTGGGCAGGTTTATCTTTGGTACCCTCTCAATATCGTAACAGGTGGCACAACTGCAAAAATTATGGTTGCTGCAAAAGACAACTTCCTTGGGAAATATATATATAAAGATACTCTAGCTAGGAATCTCGCAGCAGTGATTTATAATGTAAGTGCCTGTGATGTGTCAGTCAAACATGTCTGTTCCTAATAGATGAGTATGCTGAAATCGTTTTAGGTAGTTGTAAAATGAATTAATACCCAAGAGAAATTGATCTCTGAAGCCCGCCTCATAGTCTGACAGTTCGTAACAACGCAAATCATTCATATTGATCCTACCTTAAAAATTTAAGAGGTACCAGAAAGCTGAGTAAATGATCAAGGCCCATATATACGCCTGACATTATTGCTATGTTTATTTACATTAATTTTGTGGTATATTGTTACTGTGATGCTTTAACTTTCTTTCTATGGAACAGGACGAGAAGGAAATAAAGAAATTGGCAATGAAACAGCATCGTGTATTGAAGTCTGCGACAGAATTTAGATATGGATACAAACTTGTCGTAAATATTCTAATTCTCTGCACCATTTACTATTGGTTCGTTTGTTTTATTTTGCACTTGCTAATTCGTAGGACACCTGTAAGAGAAAAAGCTAATTTTTTTTATAAAAATCTGTTTGATATGCAGGAGAATAACAATTTGAGGGCTGCCCTTTCGACCTCAGATGTGATTGAGGTATGAAACTGTCATCCGTTCTAACGTTTCTGTATACCCAAATATAGGTGGTTGGATATTCTAAACCATTATAAAATAAACAAAATCTTGAGAACAGATGATTTCAGTCCTTGTAGCTCTCAGTAATGATCTGTATAGCTTGTTTGTTATCTGCTTAGTGTTATAGTAGCACGTTAGTATGCTTTTCGCTAGATGACATCTTTCTAATCTTCGTTTGAACCTTTCAGCTTCCGACACCAGATAAGCTTAAAACAGTTGTTGATAAGGTGAAGGACTTCTTCGGAGACGCTAAGGAGTCATTTGGTAAGCTGACAGCTCTTCCAGAGTCATCAGAGGAAGATTCACCAAAAGAAGGATCTAAAGATAACACAACGTAAGTCGGGCATAACTTAGATGTCTGTCGTTACATTCTTTGACATACTGCATTTAACTAAACATTCTTAACTTAGCAGGGCGAAGAAGTGAAAACGAGCCCCCACAGACGAGGAAACTGAGGAACTATACTTCAAAGCATACTTGTTAAACAAAAAGGTTTCAGCCTATTGATTTTCCATGCTTTTGATTGATTAGATTGTAATATACTCGAAAACGCTACTGGAAATTTTTGTTAAATAGCCTCAATTTGGTTAAGATATATGCATGAGTAAGTCTTTTGTTAATGTGAAATGTGTTATAATCTATGGTTTTGTCCCCTTTACTTTTCTTTTTGGTTTCCCACTGAGTTTGATATCCACATTAGAGCTCAACTAAATTTAGATTTGCGTCCTTTTGCATTTGCTAGCAAGGATATGTAAGTAAAATTTTACTTAAAACTTAGGTCATATAAAAGTGATTTTGTGCTCACGTGTTGTGAATATTAAGTGATTGAACAGAGAAATATAATTAAGTGATTGTTTGATCATGAAATTAAAATATTTTTATTTCGTTCTAAATCACTCACAAAAATTCAAAAATAACTTGGGAGGATACACTAACCATAATAAAAGATCAAGAATATAAACACACATTGATACATTGTGTAAAAGAAAGCTTTATAAAAAAAATTCTAATCATGATGCAACAAAGTAATGCAATTTATAATTGGATTTAACTTGTTCTTAAATGAAATAAAGATGTAATTAGTCACTCATAAACATACACACTCTCCATCAACACAAGTTGCAAAACCCATTTCACATTTCAAAAAAACACATTCTTCTCTACTTTGACATGGATTTGGGCATTCTTCCATTGTTCCTTCTGAAGATGACAACATATAGTTAGTTAGGAGCGTCAAACGTACGGGTCGATAAAATACGTGGAAAATGAGGTAAATAAAAATAGATAAAATACTCCACTCGTTCATGTTTGATTAATCATTATTAGGTGAGAACATAAGCTAAAAAATTAAATAAGCTAAGGTTTTTCAGAAAGAAAGCACACGAAATAATCAATATTTGTCATGATTCTAGTAACAAAAAGAAGAAATTAAATCAGTTATTAAATTGTTCATAGCTAACATATATTTTCAATAATTCATTATTAATTTGAACTAATGATGAGTTTTACTACAACTACATAATTTATCCATTGTTAAATCTTTTAGTAATGAAATAGTTAATCATACATTTATATTGAACTAATAAATAAACCGCTATGGTTCCTCACTAATTGCTACAAAGCACGATTAATTAGAGTATATGTCTATAATATTTTGTGCTTTTAATTGGTAAAGTGTGGCCTAAACTTTAAAAAAAAAAATAATTCAAGTAGACATTTCCCAAGGATGGAGTATAAAAGTATACCTTTTATTTTAAAATAATCATTTTTTCAGGAGACAAAAAAGCTACAGTAAAATAAAGTAAGAGAAAGGAGAGACCTTCATGATTTGTGGAATATGTGTTGGAATGTGCTAAACATACACAAACCCCATCAACACAAGTTCTTGACATTTCAAAGAATCACAATCTTGACTAGTCTGACAATCACATATTCGTCCTGTCACCATATCTGAACATAACAAAGTTTGTTAGAGAAACTTTTTCAAAAATGTTCTCGATTCAAGTAAAGCGAATCAAAATAGTAATAAAAAAGAACAATAATAATAAAAAATATAACCAATAAAAAAAATAATTCAAATCATATATACAAAGACTAATATATAACATCAACAAAATACTATGATAGAATTAATTAGGTATACATAAAATCTAATTTTCTTTCACCTCCACATATGTATCGTGTGATTACAAAGCATTACACGCAACCCCACATGTTATTATATCCTAGATCCACCATGTTATTTAGGAAAAACAATCATCACTTAAAAAAACTTCTTAAAACCTTTTCTTTTTACTCAAAATCACATCTTAATTAAACCTTAATGAGGTATAATTTATGTTTAAATCTTGTGTATATAAGTGATTGCATAATACATATAGAGATAGAGAAAAAGAGAGGAACATAGATGATCATGTATTAACCTTGTGAAATAATCAAGAATGAGACTACCAAAAGCGAAGTCACCAAAGTCTTGGCCATATTGTATAAAAGAATTTTTTTTTTGTTTTTGTTTACCACATTATATATAATAGTTAGTTCATTAATAGCTAATTTTCTTTCTATAAATACAAGCAACATTTATTAGAATTCTTTTCTTCATCAAATCTTGAAATTAGATTTGGATTTAGAGTAATTGTTTGTTTTGTGGGAAGTAATTAGTCAAATAAATATCCCCCTTTTAAATAGAGATTTGCTAAAAATTCTCTTCCAAAGTTAGTTACTACCACAATATTAAATAGTAATATTTGAGTAAATTTTATTGTACCCTTTCCAAATTTATCTTAATTCGTTTTGCTAATTGTATTATTGCTAGTATTGAAATTTTACTTTAACTATTAATTATTTGGCAAAATTACGCGGCTAAGCAAACTTATACTATTTAATTACTCATCATAGCTCTAGATGAGTAATTAAATAGTATAAGTTTGCTTAGCCGCGTAATTTTCCCTTATTCATTACATTTCATGCCAATTTTACATACTTAAAGGTGTAGTTATATATTTTTTAAAACCTACTAATTTCCCTTCCATAGGAGAAAGTTATTCCCTATTGGAAAAGTTCCCATAACAAAATTTTGAAATTAAATTTGGTCAAAGAATTCTTTGATTTATGGAATGTAATTACTCAATTAAGTACACTTTATTTTTTTTAGAGATTTGCTTTTTACGGATCGTATAATGCAATATAGTTAAAATCGAGATCTTTGCATGATTATTCCTGGAGTAAAAATCTATTTTTATTAGAGGGGTAAAAAATAAGCCCAATTATAAGTGACTTGTTCAATTTGTTCATAATTTTACGAATTGGGCTCCAAATAATTTCAATTAGATTCAATCTCGACTCATTTAAATCCAACTCATTTAATAGCATATCCTCAATTGAGCCCAATTTAATCTTTAATTTGCAATTTATTTTTTAAAATTTTCTCGAGTTGAAAATCAAATTATAGTTATAAAGTTTAAATAACAATATATTAAAATTATTGAGATTAAGTAAATCAAATAGGGTGGATTAAGACCCAACGTACTTTTAAGCTCATTTATTCCAAAGTACACTTGGGCGGGTCAGAACCTAACCCAACTTTTATTTCAACCCATTTTAATGTCTACAATTTCAATCCCACCCCACCCCACCCTGTTAACTAGAGCATAAGGTTAGCAAGTGACCATGGTTAGTCTAGTCAGCAAGTTAGTTATAATGCGTCAGAAGTTAGTTGTGAAATTGTAGCTTATAAATAGTGCTATTAATCTAACAGAATTGATATGAGTGAATAATGTAACTGCACTCTCTCAATATATTTTCTCTAATTCTCTCAAGTATGTTCTTCTTTTCTGCATAGAACTAAGATGTTCAAGCTCCATTAATGGTGTTTTTCATAGTATCAGAGCCAGTACGTGTCTCTGGCTAGTTAATCTACTCTGTGTTGCGGCTTTGTTAGCAGATTGTTTTGCTCAGGTTCAAGACTGGATAATCAGTTTGAATCGCTAGTGAGTATTCTGATTACAGATTAAGATTTGAAGCTGGAAACAATAATGAATACAGCTACAGTTGAATCTGAATTACAAACCAACAATCTACCTGCAAACACAACACATACATCAACAGGAGTGCCAAACTGTGGAGCTCCAATAATAAATCATAACCATCCTCTGTATCTCCAGCCAAATGATACTCCAGGTAGCTCCCTAATCTCTATTCAACTTACTGGATCAGAGAACTATGCACTTTGGAGTAGATCAATGCGTATAGGCCTCTTAGGCAAAAGTAAAATAGGATTCATAGATGGAAGGTTTCCTAAAACTCAATTTGCACCTAAACTGTTTGATATTTGGAAAAAATGCAATGTTGTAGTTCTGTCTTGGATTATGAATGTTGTGAGACCTAGTTTACTTAGTAGCATTGTTTATAGTGGAAATGCTCATAGAGTTTGGTGTGATCTGAAAGAAAGGTTTGACAAAATCAATGGTGCTCATGTGTTTCAACTGCACAAGGAGATTCACAGTCTGACTCAAGGAACTATGTCAGTCACAGATTACTACACCACACTCAAAGGCTTATGGAATGAGTTTGACTCAATTATACCTTGTCCAGGGTGTTCGTGTGCTGAATCTGTAAAATTCAAAGAGCATCGTGAATATCAACGATTGTTGGAGTTTCTCATGGGACTGAATGAGTCATATTCAATAGCGAGAAGACAGATCCTTATGCAAAGTCCCACTCCTAGTCTAAACAAAGCTTTTTCTCTCATTGTTGATCATGAAAGTCAAAGAAACTTGATCACTCATAATGGTTCCTATCCTAGAATTGTTGAAAGTGCTGCTATGTTTAGTCAGAAAGGTGATAATCATGTAGGAAGAGGTCAATTTGATGTTTCCTCCAGATCACCTAATTTTGGCTATCAGCCAGGAGGTGATGGCAATCCAGGAAGAGGTCAATTTGAAGCTCCTTATAAATCACAGAAGATTCAGAAACCTGTTATATTGTGTGAAGTGTGTGGATTCAGAGGTCACACTAAGAATTAGTGTTTCAAAGTGAAGGGATATCCTGTTGGATGGAGATCAAAAAGGAAAGGTGCAACTACTGGTTCTTATGCTAATCAGGTTGAAGTGTCTCAGTCTGCAGGTACATCTACTAATGGCAGTGCCACTCCAACTATACCTCCCTCAACCCCAGCAACCTTCTTTACTCAGGATCAGTACAATCAGATCTTGCAGATGTTGTCCAAAGAAGGTGAAGGTGCAGGAGAGCACTCAGTGAAAGCAGCTACTGCAGGTAGTGTTTTCTCTGCTTTGGTTTCAAAATATGTAGCTAAATAGTGGATTGTAAATACAGGAGCCACTCATCATATGACCTCCAACACTGATATGTTAGACAAAATGGAAAAAATTCCAAAGTCAGAAAGAATGCAGGTTAACTTGCCTACTGGAGTAGTAGTATATGTTGCAAATGTTGGTACCTCAACTGTTATGGGAGGTCACACTATTAAGAATGTTCTATTTGTTCCACATTTTAAGTGTAATCTTTTGTCTGTTTCTCAACTGACCAAAGAACTTCACTGTGTAGCATCTTTCTTTCCTGACTTCTGTGTCTTACAGGATCTCTCAAGTGGACAGGTGAAGAGGATTGGTAGAGAGGATCAAGGTCTTTACATTCTCAAGGATGGTTTAGAGCTCAAGGGTGGTCTAGACTGCATATCTCCTGCTCATTCTTCAGGCAGTAGCTATCATACAGTTGGTTCTGGTGATCCTATTTCCTTGTGGCATAGAAGATTAGGACATGTTCCTGTAGACATCATAAAGAAGTCATCTATACTTTCTTGTTTGGACAATACTGATTGTTCTTCTTGTACTTTTTGTCCCTTAGCTAAACAAACTAAGCTTCCTTTATCTGAAAGTTTTCATACTTCTAAAGTCATGTTTGAACTTGTGCACTGTGATATTTGGGGACCATATAGGATCCCTACTCATAATGGCATGCGATTTTTCGTGACTATTGTGGATGACTTTTCCAAATTTACTTGGGTATTTCTTATAGCCTCTAAATCTGATGCTATAGTAGTTCTGAGAATTTTTTTTGCACAGATTCAAAAATTGTTTGATACAAAGGTTAAGATCTTCAGAACTGATAATGGCAGTGAGTTCTTTAGTCATGACTTTCAAACTCTGGTTTCTTCTCTTGGAATTTTGCATCAAAGTATCTGTGTTTACACTCCTCAGCAAAATGGTGTTGCTGAAAGAATGCATAGAACTATTTTAAACATGGCAATGGCTCTCAGATTTCAAGCTTCTGTTTCTCTAAAATTTTGGGGAGAATGTGTAATGACTTCTGTGTATCTACTCAACAGACTCCCTACCAGATCACTTCACTACAAGTCCCCTTTTGAAGTTCTCTACTCTACTTCTCCCTCTTTGTCTCATATAAGAACCTTTGGGTGCTTGTGTTATGTTTCCAGCCCCAAGATAGCTGACAAATTTTCTCTTAGATCTGTACCTGCTGTTATGCTAGGATACTCACTTATAAAAAAGGTTACATCCTTTATGACTTGCATTTTCATTCTCTCTTTGTAAACAGACATGTTGTGTTTAAGGAAGAAGTGTTTCCCTTTAATGGCACACAGTCTTCCTCTAATCCTATTTTTCCTGTGCTCACCTATATCTGTCCTGATCCTCCCACTCCAATATCCACTTCTGTACCAACACCTTCCTCTACTCATAATGTTCCTTCCTCCTCTGTCCTAAATTATCATCCCTCTCCACCTGTTTCCAGTCCTGTCAGTGAACCTCCTCCTGCAGCACCTCAAAGAAAATCTTCCAGACATAGTAAACCACCCCTTTGGCTTCAGGATTTTGTTACTAAATCCAATAACACTACATGTTCCTTTCCCTTGTCCAATTGTATGTCATATACACACCTTTCTCCTTCTTATTCTTCCACTATTTCTGCTTATTCAGCTATCACTGAACCCGCTTCATACAGAGAGGCTGCTCTTGACCCTCAGTGGGTTCATGGCATGAACTTGGAGATTGCTGCTTTGGAAGCAAACAACACTTGGAGTTTGGTAACTTTGCCTCCCGATAAGAAACTTACTGGCTGCAAGTGGGTGTACAAGGTAAAGTACAAGGCCACAGGTGAGGTTGAGTGGTTGAAGGCAAGGTTGGTTGCTAAGTGGTTCAGTCAGAAGGAAGGTTTGGATTATGGTGAAACCTTTAGTCCTATTGCAAAGATGGTTACTGTTAGAACATTTATAGCCTTGACTGCTTCTAGAGAGTGGTGTATTCATCAGATGGATGTTCATAATGCCTTTCTCAATGGTGATCTTGAGGAAGAGGTGTACATGTCTATTCCAGCTGGATTTGCTAGACAGGGGGAGTTTCCTACTAAGGTCTGCAAACTACACAAGTCCTTATATGGTCTTAAACAGGCTCCTAGACAGTGGAACTTGAAGTTAACTGAATCCTTGGGGTTTCATCAGAGTCACTATGACTATTCCTTGTTTATCAAACAAGTTGCAGGTGCCTTAACCATTGTGCTTGTCTATGTAGATGATCTGTTGATCACTGGCAGCAATCAAAGCCTTATAGATGATACAAGGAGTGATCTGAAAAGACAATTCAAGATGAAAGACTTAGGGGAACTCAAGTTCTTCCTAGGCATTGAAGTGGCAAGGTCCAGTAAAGGTATTCACTTGTCTCAAAGAAAGTATGCACTCGAATTAATAGCTGAATGTGGCATAGGGGAGCCACACCTGCAGGTACTCCACTTGAACAAAATTAGAAGTTGACCTCTATAAAATATGATGAGTGTTTTCCACATGAAGGTGCAGATCCTATACTACAAGACCCAAATAGATATTAGAGATTGGTAGGCAGACTTGTATATCTAACCATGACCAGACCTGATCTAGCTTTTTCAGTTCAATTGTTGAGTCAATACATGCACTGCCCCAAAGAATCTCATATGGAAGCAGCGCTTAGGGTGGTCAGGTACATAAAAGAAGCTTTAGGACTTGGTTTACTAATGCCAGCAGAAGGCTCTACTCAACTTCTTGCTTATTGTGACTCAGACTGGGGAGCTTGTCTAGAAACAAGGAGGTCTGTCACTGGTTACTTAGTTAAGTTTGGAGGTTCTCTGATCTCTTGGAAGTCAAAGAAATAAGAGACTGTTTCCAGAAGTTCAGCAGAAGCTGAATTCAGAAGTATGGCCAATTGTGCAGCTGAGATAACTTGGCTTATAGGTCTGTTCAAGGAACTTGGAGTCAGTATTGAACTACCAATAAAAATGGTGTGTGACAGTAAAGCTGCAATCCAGATTGCTGCAAATCCCATCTTTCATGAAAGAACCAAACACATAGACATCGATTATCATTTTGTAAGAGAAAGGATCTGTCAAGGTTTGATTAAAACAGAGTTCACTCACACAAAGGCTCAACTAGCTGATCTTCTCACAAAAAGTCTGGGCAAGGCACAACATCAACTATTTCTAGGCAATATGGGAGTTATGAACTTGTTTGAACCATGAACTTGAGGGGGAGTGTTAACTAGAGCATAAGGTTAGCAAGTGACCATGGTTAGTCTAGTCAGCAAGTTAGTTATAATGCGTCAGAAGTTAGTTGTGAAATTGTAGCTTATAAATAGTGCTACTAATCTTACAGAATTGATATGGTGAATAATGTAACTTCACTCTCTCAATATATTTTCTCTAATTCTCTCAAGTATGTTCTTCTTTTCTGCATAGAACTAAGATGTTCAAGCTCCATTAATGGTGTTTTTCACACCCCTTTGACACCCCTAATTTTCATTATTTTTCTTTTGGTGTTTGATATCTGTATTCAAAGGTTAAAAGCACCCAATCCATTCTCCAACCCAAATGTTGGCTCCTAAAAAAAGAAGTATGTACAGAAAATACTCTATATATGGCATAAATTATTAAGTTCATCTTTGAATTATTAACAATCTTAAAAATACTCAAAAAGCTTCTTATCGAGCAAAGGTAAACACATGAGAATTTCATACGCTACATTCCTTTGGAAGGTCGCAAAGTAAAGTAAGATGGCAACAATATCAGTGCGTTCTCCCTTATGTCTCATAGAAAACGATATTCGCCCATAAGAACATGCAGGAAATAAACACAAAAATGAATCGATAGCTATGCAATAAGGTATTGAGATCGAGGATCAGTCATTAGGTTAAAAGATTAGTAAGTAGCATGAGTGTTATTCCACCTGTTTCTTTTTCTTTTATATATACTACTATATGTATCTTGTATTTCACTACAACAAAAATAATTTTTAATGATAATAAATTAAATATACATATTGATAAAGAGTGTTAAAATCTTTATCGACATCAGTTAATTGTCAGTGGATCCAATATCACTATCATATTTAGGGATATTCACACAAAGAGTACTAATTGCTACTAAAACTACATATTCAACGGTAATATAGTTAAGCTATTGCCATTAATAAGTCGTCAAAGTTTATGTTTGATATTTTGTCTTATTATTTTGTTGTCATATTTTCTTACTAAGATATTTCAAATTCTTCGTCTTTTATGTCGAGCTGATAGTTTATCGGAAACAACCTTTTTAACTCCCACACCCCACAACCGTACGGGTAAGACCGACATCCTATCATCCCTAGGCCCCACAAATTAATGGAATTGCAATGAGTATGTTGTTATTTAATAGCTAGGTTGGGTTAACTCAAATATTAGTCGTTCAGGACAAGTCAAAGAATTATCAAAAATAATAATTCTGGGATAAAGATACGCCTACATTCTGGCATTTTCCAAACTCCACTAGTAAAATTAGTTGCCCCCACCCCATCACGCACACACCAAATTGCAAAGCCCTAATCTCCAAAAAGATTGATTAGAAACCAGAAAAGAATGAAAATGATTGAAAAACATGGAAAAAATGCATTACTGGAAAATAGATATTAAGCTTACTTTATGGTATTTTCTCTTATTAATATGTTACTTTAAATTCAAAATGTCCTAAAGAGAGAAGCTCTAACTTGTTACCAAAAAAAAAATCGAATTTGATCGTAACCAAAAATATGAACCACTGCGAAGAAAATTTATCAAGAAGTGGATGTAAGAGAACAAGAAATTATGCATGATATCGAGAAATATAAGGAAATTTTGAATAAGAAGAGGGGACGATAAGAATTCAACTACGTGCACCAATAAATATATAGAACTCAGGGCGGATCTAGGATTTGGAGATAGTCGGTGCCACAACGTTCAAGTAAGATAAAAGGATCGATTGCTTTTAATTTTGGGTCACAATTCGGATTACTGATTTATATATTATTTTTATATACAAATTGATCAAATATGCATGTTAGTAATATTTTCTTTTAGATATTTTGAGATTAGAGATAACTAAATAATTCAATTTTTATTTTCTTTTTGGAATTAAATGTCTTATTAGTTGAAACTTTGAGAAAATAAAAAAAATTCACATTAAAAGTTGAGCTTCTATAAACCATATAATAGTATTAACATAATACATTATGTTGACTTTATATGTTATTGGAGATATATAGTAGGGAAAGAAAAAAAATTATAGTTTCAGCCTAGTCATCTTACTTATTAGCAAGAATGTCGGTGAAGATGGAAAGAACCTTTAATTTTTATTTTTAAAAAAACTCTAGTAATAATATTCATCATTTTTAAAACTTATATTTTAAAAAAAATATTATTTAAATATATTCTTATAATATTTATTTGACGTTCATAATTTAGTACTCATTAATTGATAAAAATAAACATGCAACATATCAAAAGATTAACAATTAGTGCAAGAGAAAGTAAAAAGAAACACTAAAAATTAATCATGAAAAGAAGTCAATTTAAATTAATAAAAAATAGTAAATAAATAAGAATGAACGGAGAAAAAGGTAAAAATTAATCATGAAAAGGAGTCAATTTAAATTAATAAAGAATAATAAATAATAAGAATTAATGAAGAAGAAAACTTAAGCAATGAAAAAGACAAAAAAGAAAAGAAAAGAAGAAAAGGAAGCAAAAAAGAAGTGTCGGCGATGGCAGTGGGAATCAAACCTGGGTTGGTTGTGTGACAGACCTACTCCTTCGCCAATTGAGTTGTTCGGCATTTTAGTCATTGAGTGGCAATTGTAATTTATATAGAATTATTATGCATATATACATACATAAACAACGTTTTTTTTTTAGATCACTTGGTGTCGTGTCACCTCCACCTGACCACGTAGATCCGCCCCTGATAAAACTAACAACGTCTAAATTTTGGACCGGCATGCCACACTCGTTATTAGTAAAAACAGGATATGCAAAATCAATGAATCCTTCCATTTTTGGAGATTCTAACATGGATGCGATAATAGTTTTGGACAATTCGCACAAAATATATAAGTATAATCAAACTCGAAAAATCAAACCTAAATCAACCGGACCTTGTTGAATCTTTCACAACTTTTCTAATATCATCCTCTTTAATATAGAAATCACTATTTTATTGTTGCTGCTTCAAGTAATAATGTATTTCATAAGCCATGGATTTTGGATAGTAAGAAAGTCCTGGCAAATAATACCCTACCTTTCAAAAATCATAATATGAAATTATATGAGAATTTCATATTATGATTTAAGATATTTTAATATAAAAATTAATTTATAAATTTATATTTTATTAAAATAATTTTATATTTATATCAAGGCTTATTATTTATTGCATCAATGATCTTACGATATTGAAGCCCTTTTGTGATTCGAATTTCTCTTGTCTCGTGGAAGTCCAAGAAACAATCAAATGTATCAATATGGTCAACAAAAGCAGAATATTAGGCTATAGCTAAAGCATGTTTGAGGCATACTTTTGGGGCCCATTTTTAAAAAATAATGATTTATATATGTTGTTGTTTTTTAAAAAATAAAATTATATGTATTATGAGTGCTATAATATCTAATAAAAAAATTGCAAGTGCGATGAATATAAATTTGATTATCGTAAGAAATAATTTGATGAAAATATAAATAACGAAATGACTAAGTTCCTTGAAAAATCTTTAGAGTTGATTACTTTATTTATGTCGAGTAGATTACACTATTTTTTTACTTTAAAATAGATTTGAATCAATTGTAGCATACAAAGTATTTTTTATTTCTTATTTAGTGGTAAAATATTGAGATTACTAGATGATGATTTTTTAAAATATTGTCTTAACCTTGAACTTTCTTTAACACATAATAATTATTCTGATATTGATGGTTTAAATTTATTTTCTAAATTAGAAATGTTAAAGAGAAAGAATACAAGTAGAAAATAATGACTCTGCATCTAAATAGCTAGAAAATAGATTTTAAATGAAAATACATATGATGGAAAAAAATAAATTAGAGCGCGTCTTAAATTTCACTTTAGACCCCTAATATTATTGAATATATTCTTAAATTTCACTTTAAATCTCTAATATTGTTGAGTCGGTCCTAACTAGAATGGTTAGTCCATCTTATATATATATATGTATCTACACGTTTTCAGTTGGCAAATTTAATTGATTTATAACATGTATTGGTATTCCGTAAATAAAATATACGACTTTAGTCATTTCTCTTCTCCTCTAGAATTTCAATACTCTTTCTTAAGTTTCTTTTTCTCTATTTTCTAAGTAAAAGAAATAGATAACATGAGATATTTTATGTTATGTGGCAGCCAAGAAAAAAGAAGTGGACCAGAAAGTAACTTTTAATAAATTCTTATCCTGAATGAAAAATAATAGATTCTTATCACTGAAAAAAATATCTTTTTGACTTTTCTTTGTATTCAGGTGTCTAATTATAGTAGAAGAAGAATGTAAATTAAATTATTTAGTATTGATTGTGTTTGTGTATTCTTGATACTGACACATCATATCAGTTACTATTGTTGAATAGAATATTTGACTTGGTTCTGTAGCAGTGATATGAAATCAAAGTTAATTTAAATAAAATTTTATTGAAACAAGTGATTGGAACTTTTTTAATTGGTGTGTCTTTTTTCATAAATTGAGAACTTCACCGTTATTCTTAAGACTTCTCGTAAATGCCTTATCTAAGCCAGAGGATCTCATTTCACTTTATCATTCTCTGAATTTTTCATTTGTCCTTCCCCGAACGAAACTTTCTTATTCTAACTATGGGGTTAGCAAAGGAAAAAAATTATCAAAACTTCTTCGACTCTTATATAATCTTGCCAAATATGTAAATCATAGTGCATAAAAAGATACTAAAATATCCTTTGACGCTATATTAATAAATTGCATATTTTCGTGTTTCTAATTTTATAAATAAAGATTTGCACTTATATATTATCATAAGCTTTCTGATGCATACTATAATTTCATAAAAATTCATTGGTAAAAAACAATACTAGTAATTAGCTATTATTTCATAAATTGTACTATTAGATTTTCTATCATTAGTTTAATTAGGTCGAAATTTCGAATATAAGGTAGAATTTCCTCAATTATAATAAGATAAAAAGAAAATGAAAGAAGGAAATAACCATAAAAAATCTCATATCATTAGAAATATTCCACTCTTATAACAAATCAACAATAATAATTAATGATTTTGCACATTAAGCTTGTACATCTAGAAAACACAAACAAAAAGACATTTGAACTTATTAAATTAATTACATTATTTCTTCCAAACATGGGAGAAAGTATAGTTTTATTTCCAAGAAAGATCCCCGCGTTGATGGCTAAACTTTACCAAATAGAATACAAAGAACTTCATGATTTCTTTGTGTATACAATACCATAACTATTTATATGGACGTGAATTCAGAATTTAGAATATAGAGTTTGTGAATTCAGAATTCAGTGTGATCTTCTCACATGTATACATGCATTCAAAATCTTCTTTTCTATGTGTACAACATAGACTTAAAGTCGAAAATTATGAGTTCAATCAAACTCAAAAAATCGACTCTAAATCAACCGGACCTTATGAGCTGATGAAAAATGTTTGGCTGCAGATATCATAGTTTTCTCTGGTCCATATGAACCATTAGAAATTGAATCTTTCAAAACTTTACTAGTATCATCATCTTTAATATAGAAGCACACAAAAAATGACTTTAAGGAAGAAAAGAAATCACTATTTTTCTTCTTACTATAGCTCATAATTTGTTTTCTTTCAAAGAAACAAGAACTAGAAATGTTAATTTTCACAATATTGATTCACAAAGATAAAAATGTTTTTTTTTCCTTGAGGTGTTATAAATTAATGATGATGAACTCCTTTATATATATAACATGTTAATTCTTGGGGTCCAAGGTAATATATATAAAATTTAGAAAAATAGACATTTCATGTTGTGCGTGGCAGCCACGAAAAAGAAATTCCAATTATATTACTTCTTATCTTTTTTGAATAATACTTTATTACATTACTTTAAAATATGTTTCAGATGTCCATAAAATATTATTGCACCAGTTATGTTACTTCTTATTTTAGACTAGTCAATGAATTAAATATAATATTATTATATGGGTTAACTGTAGTTTTAGGAATGGATAACCAGCTGTCTTTTGTAGAGCTTAGTCATTTTATTTTATTTTTTGTTTTTCTTTATAATGATGATGCTTGTGCCAATTTATAAGTACACCAGATATCTCTATCAATTATTAATATAGTACTAAATAACTTTACCTATTAAAGTTTAGGCAATTATGTTGAACTTATATGCTGTTAATATTAAGGGAAACATTCATATATAGCCACTTAAAAATAATTAATTACTCTCCATAGCTATAGTTTGATAATTACAATTTGTAGCTACATATTATATAGAGGAGAGAGGCGAGCGAGACTGGGAGAGAGAGAGGAGAGAGGCGAGAGAGGGGGAAAAGAGTGGGAGAAAGGTGAATTGTATATGTATATTGGTTAGATAATTGTATATTATACATATATAATTGTATATATGACAAGAGAGATTGGGAGAGGGAGAAGAGAGGCGAGCGAGACTGGGAGAGAGAGGAGAGAGGCGAGCGAGATCGAGAGAGGGAGGAGAGAGGCGAGCGAGAGAGGGCAGAGAGTGGGAGAGGTGAATTGTATATGTATATAATTGTATATAACTATATATTATACATATATATTTGTATAAATGGCAGCGAGATTGGGAGAGGGAGGAGAGAGGCGAGCGATATTGAGAGAGGGAGGAGAGAGGCGAGCGAGAGAGAGCAGAGAGTGGGAGAGAGGTGAATTGTATATGTATATAGGCTAAAAAATTATATATTATACATATTTATTTGTATATCGTGGCGAATTATACATATACAAACATGACTAATTATACAAACTCAAAGTTAGCTCATGTAATTAATGTATAATGTTAGTCGTGAGTGGTAATTATAGCAAACTATAGCTATGATGAGTAATTAAATAATATAAATTTGCTTATCCGCGTAATTTTCCCTAATATTAATACTTAAAGTGCATATATTAGTAGGCGTATAGAGGAGAAAATGGTTATTAAATTGTATGTAATCACCGTGACATGTTCTCCATTATTTTCCATCAATTACCCTGCTATATATACTACAAATTATATAAAGGATGATTTTTTCCTTGTGTTTTGTGGATGAGAAATAGATGATAATTAGTATCATGTCGCATATAAAAAAATATTATATTGAGTTTATATTTTGAGGTTAATATAGTGAAAGAAAAAGTTGAGACAAAGAAAATATTACATGTCTTCAATTTTTTACTGTAAAAAAGATTAATTTAATGTTGAAGGAATGTATTTTTATTGGTGGAGTTTTAATTTGGATTCAAACAGTTCGAGGTTGCTTGAATCACACGATGTTATCGATTGCTGCATCTTGAATGAGACAAGTCGAAAGTTATATTGTTGAATAGAGTAAAATATCTAAACATCAATCTGAGTTTTTATGTATTTATTTTTCAACTTTAATTTATGACATTTCCACCAATAAAATATGAAAAAGTTAACTAAGTATTAATTTTTTGTAGGGAAAAAACTCAATCTATCATTGAACTTTTAGAAAAAGCTAATTTATGTCCATCGTTAAAAGTTTGATTCATTTATGCTATTATTGTTAAAGAAAAGGCTCATCCATGCTAATTTTTTTAACTCTGATTTTGCAAAACCATTTTTTTCACACCAAACAATGTTTAACATTTTTCTATTGGTGTTTTGGATCAAATTTACATGTTTGTAATATATAGTTCTTTATGTATACAATAGAGAAAAGACATAAAGCACCATTGAAGTTGTTCCATATTTTCATAATGACTCATTAACTTTGCGACTGTCTTATTATCCCGCTAAATAATTTTGAACAGATATTATTATACCATTTTTTTATTAGCCCCAAATTTTAAGAAGCAAGTGAGTTCACATACCAATCATTCATGACACATGTTAATTTAATTAAAAATATAAGTTTTTTCGTTTAAAATTTTCCTTTATCTTTTTTCTTTCTTTATTTCTCTCTCTTAGTTTTTGAATTTTAATTTTGATTTTGATATGTCTTAAATTTCACTTCATCTTCCATCTCTCACTTTCAATTTTCAAGTGATTCAACTCTTTATTTTTATTTTTATTTTCTTCACCTCTCACCCCCCACGTCAAATTGAAATTCACTTCCATTTTTTTCTTTTCTTTTTCTTCTTCTTTTCCGGTTAATTCTTTATAAAATTCATACTATTATTTAGACTTTATTGAATTATTGATAATAAAATTAATTATTTTTTAAGAAAATTTAAAATTTTGAAGGTATCATTAACTACTCATTTTCATATAAAATTCAAAATTAGAAATAATATTTTTAAAAGAATCAATTAATTTCTCAAAAATTGAAAGAACTTAATTGAAGTCGAATAAAAACTATATGATACTTCCTAATTATCTTGAAATCTAATGAGTTTGTCGAATTGTTCGAAATGTAAGAAAATATTTTGATAAAATTTTAAAATTAAAGAGAGTAAACTAATAGTAATAAAAAACGGAAGGTGAAGTTGTGGTAAAAATGGTGATATTGAAAGTAAGAAACTTAAATGAACGGAGATGACAATAAATTTGAAAAGAAAGAAGAAAGAAAAAGAAAAAAGAAAAAGGAAAAAAAGTTAAAATAATAATAATAAAAAAGAAAATATATTTTATAATAAAATACTTATAAAAATAAAATTATATTAGTTCTTTTATTCTGCTCACTCTCTTTGAGAGAACGCACACCACTCTCTATGTCAGATGGCCGAAAAATGATGTAATTATATCTATTCAAAATTGTTTAGTGGAGTAATAGAACAATTGCAAAGTTAAAGTGTCTTTTTAAAAATTCGGGACAACTTCAGTGATAATTTTATGTTTTTTCTCTATACAATACCATAACCATTTATTTATATGGACACTCGTGCATGAATTTAGAATATAAAGTTTGTGAATTCAGAACTCAGTGTGATATTCTCACATGTATACACATGCATTCAAAATCTTCTTTTCTAGCGTACAACATAGACTTAAAGTAAAAAATAATGTATTCAGTCAAACTCATATAATCGACTCCTAAATCAACTTGACCTTGTGAGGTGATGAGAAATGTTTGGCTGCAGATATCATAGTGTCCTCTGGTCCATATGAACCATTAGAAATTGAATCTTTCACAACTTTACTAGTATCATCATCTTTAATATAGAAGCACAAAAGAAATGACTTTATGGAAGAGAAGAAACCAATATTTTTCTTCTTACTATAACTCATAATTTGTCTTCTTTCAAAGAAACAAGAACTTAGGAAGATTTTCACAGTATTGATTCACTAAAACAAAAGGTCTTTTTTTTTTCTTGAGGTGTTATAAATTAACTATGATGAACTCCTTTATATAACATGTTTATTCTTGGTGTCCAAGGTAACATATATTAAATTTAGAAAAATAGACATTTGATGTTGTGCGTGGCAGCCACGAAATGGAAATTCCAATTATATATATTACAAATATGTTTCAAATGTCCATAAAACACTATTGCATCAGTTATGTTACTTCTTAAAATAAGATATAAAATTTTCGCTAAATAACTTATAACTAATGGATTTCTTAATAATTTTATTGTTAATCCATAATTAAATAGGAAGATGAATGAATTAACTTTAATTTAGCGATGAAAGTTGTCCATCGCTAATATCTTTTATAGAGCTCAATTATTACTTTTAATATGTATAATGTTGATTGATGTGCCGATTTGTGAGTAATTGACTATTTCACCAGATAACTCTTATCATTTCTTAGTATAGTATTGAGTAACTCTATATGTTAAAGTTTAGACAAGTATATTGAAATTAAACATTTTTAATAATTGAAAATTATAATATTTGAAATGCATATATTAACGGGCGTACGTAAAGAGGAGAAAATAGTTTTTGAATCTTATTTAATCACCATGACATGTCCTCTATTATTTTATATCAATTACCCTGCTATACAAACTTCAAATTATATAAAGGATGATTTTTTCCTTGTGTTTTATGGATGAGAAAATAGACGATAATTAGTATCGTATCGCATATAAATTAAAACATTATATTGTGTTTATATCTTCAGATTAGTGTAGTAAATAAAAGAGTTAAAGACAAAGAAAATGTTATATGTCTTTAATTTATTCACAGTTAAAGAGAGTAATTTAATATTGAAGAAATATATTTTTGTCGGTGGAGTTTTAATTTGGACTCAACCAATCTGAAGTTACTTAAATCAAACGACATTAGCGATTATTGCATCCTGAAAAAGACTAGTTGAGAGTTATATTATTCGATAGATGAAGATTATATCATACTAGACTTAAATTTTCTTAAAGAGATTGAAATATCCACACATTAATTTAAGTATTTATTTATTTTTCAACTTTAATTTGTGATATTTCCTCCAACGAAATATGAAAAAGTTATCTTAGTATTTTGTATGGTAGTACTTGTCTGTTATTGACTGGAAACTGACAGCAAGTCTAAAAACATTATATCACTATAAATCTTTTTTTTTTAATTTTCTTCACATCCTCGAATTGAATTAATATTAGGTAAAGTAAACTTTATAATTCAAGGATTATAGAATTTCAAGGCAATACAAATGTTTTATATATATATATATGTGATTTCAGATTGTAAGTCTAATTATATAATCGTCTTACGTAGAAAATATTTTATTTTTAATTAAGGTAAAACTTTTCGATGTAAATCTGAATTTACTTGTGACTCAATATAATTAAACATATCAGATGAAAAATAAGTCAATTATGAAATACCAATAATTATATTATACTATGACTATAATTACAAGTTCAAAACTCGAAACTTCAAAACATGATTAGTCTGTGCGGCTAGAGTGTAACAAATAAGCATGCAGCTAAGTCATATTTTCAATTGTAGAAGACTTAAAATGTTAACAAGGGAATATTTTAATTGTAGGCTATAAACAGTAAAAGTCCCAACTTTATCATACTGGCTATCTTTCTGAAAAGTAGCCCATTTGAAACTATGAGTTGGCTCAGACAATCAACTGAATTTGAGCCATTAAGTCCTCCTTTAGTGTTAATGACTAATAAATAAAAAGAGATGCAAGTATGACAACTTATAAACTATATTGGCAATAAATAGCCCATTTTAAACTTTTTAGTAAATTTTTTTTTAAAAAATATTTATTTGGTATTAAATAGTCATATTCTATTTTTTAAAAATAGATTCCCCCCCCCCCCCTGATTTTCTCACGAATTCGGAGTTAAAAGGGCCAAAAAAATTATCAAAAATTCTAAAAGGACACATCAATTTTCTTTTTAACCAAAAGGGCAAAATCGCTCCGTATGGAGCGATTTTATTCTGACAAAATTAACGCCGTTACTCAATTAAAAAACATAAAAATTGCTGCCCTAGCAGCGATTTCGTCCAATTCTTTTTTCTTTTTTTCATTAGAATCACAGCGATAATTATTGAAAAATCTTCGAAAAACAAATGAATCTTTCAGTCTACCCCCAAAGTGAAGAGTGTACTAATTCTCTCAATTGGTTTTCACTTTTAAAGAAGATATTACTGTTTTTTTAAAAATATTGTTGTTTTCTTCGAGGCAACAATATGTTCAAATTTTTTTCTTAAAAAAAAATTATGTTATCGCTGTCTTGCAAGCGACTTAACCAAAAAAAATATCAACTTTTTAAAGAAAATCGCTGTTACGGCAGCGATTTCAATTTCATTTTTTTTTTTAAAAAACTGCAGCGATTTTCTTGTAACGGCGTCAGTTTTGTCAGAAGAAAATCGCTCCGTCAGAAGCAATTATACCCTTTTCGTTAAAAAGAAAATTGATATGCCCTTTTAAAAATTTTAACAATTTCTTTTACCCTTTTGATTCCGAACTCATTTTCTCACTCTATTTCCTAGCAATTATGCTTTTATTATTTCTTTTTTCTCTCTCCTTATAATATGTGGACAATTTTTTTTTATACATATTCTTCAATTCCTTCTTTCTTTCCTTTTTTTTTCTCTTTCAAGTTTAGGATTTATATCTTTTTCTCTAAATTATTTCCATTAAAGATCAATCATAACAGTAACTCTTCACAGTAAGTAACTCAAATCATACTAATTTTATTTATATTGATTGTCTGGGTTATTTTTTAAAAATTGAGATTTTCTACATTTTTTATCTTGTAATTGGATGCAAGATATTTTCTTTTTTACAAATCATCGTATTAGTATTTTTTGCAACGTTTTCCTCCCACAAAAAATTCAATATATCGTGATTTCTTGAATTGAGATTTTCTCAATTTCTAATAAATAATTTGTGACAAGTTTTTAAAATATTGAATTTTGTTGATTGAATTTGATAATGAATATTTATTTTGTCTCCAACAAATGTATCTAAGTTTGTTATGAATACAAACAAACACATAATAATTATTAATGAATTTCGTTGATTGCATTCCAAAAAAGTAATGCAAGCAACTGCATACATACGTAAAATTATAAAGATACTTATGCAAACAAATATATGTCAATTTATAAATGAACTAGTTAACATGTTCGTGCGTTGCGCGATCATAACTAATTTTAAAATAATTTCTTTTATAAATTAGCACGTACTAAAAAAGAAGAAATATGATCAATACTTAGTAAAAACTATAGAATGTTTATAATAATTGTTTCAATTTATATATAATAGTTGTATGTGTGTCAATTCCTCAAATAAAAAAAAATTCCTTTTTTTTTGTAAAAAAGATTCACTATAATACTGATATCAAAAGTTTGGTATACAGTGAGAATCGTAGCCCGAGTTTTAGGAGCAATTATTGAAGAAGAAAAAATTCAAGGCAAACAGAAGCCAACTCAAAGTGGGTTCGTCTGTAATGATGCTTAAAGTAGTAGCGAATGACTGACTTTCAAAAGCATCTGAACCAAAGGAACGCCCTCCTGAAAGGACACTACAAAAAGTGAACATATTTAGGGAACTAGAACTACTAACTAACAAATTAACGTTGATTTGATGAACAAAACGAACATCTTGCTTGCTTGCAATGACTAAGGGTGACACGTTGGACGGGATGTCCCGGCCCGGCCTATGTCCAATACCAACTGACCTGATCCTGGGGTCAAGTGGGATGGAAGGATGGGCGGGACCCACGAACCGTCCCGACTGTCCTGGCCGAATTCATTCCAATTTGATTGGCCTCATCGATCCGAATTTTTTTTTTTTTTTTTTAAAAATTATTAAATTGAAGCAGTCATTGGGGACCGTTGGCCAACAGTTAAAGGGGCTATTTCAACCTTTTTTACTGCCCCCCCCCCCTCCTCCAAACACTCCCACCACTTAAACTTTTATTTTAATCCTGAAGTTTGACAAAATACATTTTAATCAACTTTATATTATAAATTTCCCTTTATCCCTCATTATTTCTCACAAATTCTCTATACTCTCATCTATATTCTTCCATTTTACTTATCTACTTTCAATTCCCAATTACTATCATAATATTTCTAATTCAATTTATTTATATTTATATTGTAGCTATCAACTAATCAAGTTACAACAATATTTTTTGGAGCAAGCTTTAAGTGTCAAGTTTTGGTTATAACTCTTTACTATTATGGAGTCGTTTGGTACATTGTTTTATCTCTTAATTTATTTACTTTTCGTAATTAGTTGGTGTTGTTATTAATATTAGATTAAATTTCACATTTACGCCTAAATCATAATTAATAGATCTTTTATTATTAAAATGACTTTTGATTTTTTTGCTTTTCCTTAAAAATTTAAACAAAATTAAAAGTAATTATTTAATTTAAATTAAGGGATAATGCACAAGTATCCCCTCAACTTATGCCCGAAATTTCAAAGACACACTTATACTATACTAAGGTCCTATTACCCCATAAACTTATTTTATAAATAATTTTCTACCCCTTTCGGCCTACGTGACACTATCTTGTGGATCCATCGTGTGTTGACATTTTTTTTCAAATTAGTGCCACGTATGCCAAAAAAGGGTAGAAAATTATTTATAAAAATAAAGGAAAAATTACTTAAATACACTCCTTTACTTACCTTAATACCCATTTATCCCTACTTATTATAAAAATTTCAAAAATCCCTTATTTCTCCCAACAAGTAAAATATGTAAGATACATATAGATTTCCCACTTTTTTTATCCAATTACCATGTTTTACTTTACAAAAGTAAAATCCTATTTTCAGCCAACACATTTCCCCATTAACAATTACTCTCTTTATTTTTCTTCCTAAAATATCTCCCCACGTTTAGCAGCAAATTTTTTCTATCAATTTGATTTTCTGTAGGAGTCTCCCTCAAGTATTTAAATTTTTAAGTTTTTAAAAGGTAAGAATTTTAGTCTCCATTGTCTTCTTTGTGTGCTTTTTACCGATAATATGGAACAGGGTACATCGCATCAATCACATAGTGTTGGTGCTTCTAATACTAATGCTAATCGTGTGTATGATTCTGATGATGAAATGTGGGCTGAGAACAGATCCAAGAGATTGCATGACCCATTAGTGATGACGAACATGAATGTAGTCGAGCCAAAGAAAAAGCTTGAAGAAATCCCCCCAAAAAGGCGAAGAAAAGCTACACATGTTGTTTCCCGACCCACACTTCCTAAGGTATGTGTTTAAAATTGGTAATTTTGTGTTTTGTTGATAAAACCGTAATTTTAAATTGTTGCATGTGTTTGTGAAATCGAATTAAAAGTAATTTAACAATGAAGAGAGATTCACTAATTTCAAATTCAGTATAACCATCATGTATTGTACAGTTTTAAGGTGTATCAGATGCATAAGGTGTATCACTAATTTTGTGTTTTGTATTAGTAAAAGCATCATGTGTTGTACAATTTTAAGGTGTATCAGATGCATAAGGTGTATCACTAATTTTGTGTTTTGTATTAGTAAAAGCATCATGTGTTGTACAGTTTTAAGGTGTATCAGATGCATAAGGTGTATCACTAATTTTGTATTTTGTATTAGTGAAGCATCATGTGTTGTACAGTTTTTACAGTTTTTTTTTTGTCAGTGCATATGACGTATCATATACATCATATAACTCTAGTGTCTTATATTTATATGTAATTGGTATAGATATGTGAATAAAATTCATGTACAATATATTTGTTAGTTACTCATGTATCTTAACTAATTTTGTGTTTTGTATCAATAAAAACATCTTGTATTGTACAATTTTTACAGTTCTTATTTGTCAGTGCATAAGATGTATCATATACATCAGATAACTCCAGTGTCTTACACATATATGTGATTGGTTTTTGTGAATGAATCTGAATATGATGTATCATATACATTCATACAATTCAAGTGTCTTATACATATATGTAATTGGTATATGTGAATGAAATTCATGTACAATATATTTGTTACTTACTCATGTATCATATGCATTTTCACGACGCGTTTAATATGATATCATTACAAAATCATCATGTATTTACTGAATTTACACATTATTTTGAATATATCCCTCTCCATTACAGCATATGTTTGATATTAGACAAGTATAATTTTATATTTTGTTTTTTTATAAATAGGGCATGAATTATGTTATCAAAAAAATACCGGCACATCCATTGAGATTTGGAGCGACGTTCAATTTTGATTTTGTGAATAAAATTAAAAAGTCCATAAAGGATGAAGGCATTGAAATGTTCAAGAATATAACTTTTGGACCATATTTGGACATTCCAAAATGTAATTTTCAGGGTCAGATTACTAAGTGTTTGTTGTTGTTGGAGGTGCAACATGAAAACAAATGTTGACACCCAATTTTGACCTCCCATGATTGGAATTAAATTTCGAGTTTCTTAAATTCCAAACGACTTGAAATAACTAACTTTATAAAATTCAAAATATTTTAAATAGTTTTTAGCATATTTATGATTTTTAAGTAATATATATATATGTTTATATATAACTTAGTATATAATTAGCATATTTCATAATATTTCGAAAATCATCGCAAAAAGATTTAAAAATTTTAGTAAGTATCTTATTGGATTAGTTTAGTTTAAATTATGGTTATAATTTTTAAATCAATTAATGTATAATTAGGTTAATTATTTCATTTCGTTAAGTTTGAGAAGCTCGTAAATTAATTATATTAATTCATCTTATATGACTATTAGCGGAATTTATCCTAAGTAACTAAGTTTGACTACTATTTTGAATCTCCCATAGGCTATAATTTAGGTTTATATGGCCAAAGCTTAAATTTTTTTTATTTTTTTATTTTTTTTTTAAAAAAGAAACTTATTTGATTTTTTGTCCTTAACCCATTTGGAGAGCAATTTTGGACCTCTCCCTCAAATCAAAGCTCATCAGCCCACCCCTAACCAATTCCAATTCACCAGTCCACTCTCTTTAATCCCCGACCCGGCCCAGTTCTTTTGACAACAAAAAGACCCATTCCAAAAGCATCACCAACCAACGTTTCAAGCAGCATATACGCGATCCCATTCTCTTCTTCTTCCTCGCCCCAGAAATCGAGGACCAGTCCAGCCCAAAACTCAGTCCAGAATCGAGCCCAGCTCGCGGCAGCCTCATTCTCTCCTTCTCCCTTATCCTCTCGTACAAGACCGTTTACTGATATGCCAGATGGAGCAATCTCTATGCTTGTTCGTCCTTGCCTCACCTAGAATCAACGGCTATCCTCTTCATTCCGTTGAGGAATTATACAAATTGGTACAAGAGTGGAGCTGGCAATCTTATCCAAGAGCGAATTCGAATTCGAATTTCGAATTTCGAACTCACCCTTTTTCTTCCCCATTTCCCCCTTATAAATAGACTTCTCTCGACTGCTTTTAGGAGGGGGGGATTTTTTTTTTTGAGGCCAAAGAGTACCCATAAAGTTTTTTGGGAATTCTGGGTTCCATAGTTTAAAATTTTAAACGTTTTGTGGCTTTTCGAGTTGAAAAAGGTGGAATCGTCTCCGTCAAACTCGTCGTCGGTTCGCTGCCCAGAACCAGGTAATTCTTTCCTTTCCCTTTCTATTTAGTTTGATTTTAGTGTATGTGTTGGAGCTGATTTAAGTCTAGTTATTTTTATTTTTTTAATGTGTTTTCCTCTTCTCTGTTGAATGCTGATTTTATGAGTATTTTGGCAATGTTCTGTTATTCCTTTACGTGTTTAATGAACATTTTTAGTTCCACTTTCTGGTCAATCACATGAAGATTTGGTTCCCTCATCTCAATATGATGTTCACACTATTCCATGTGGACTAGTTTAATCGCAGCTAAGATTCTCTGATCTTTGATTATGTATATCGTTATTCTCTTGGAAGTTACTTTAGTTTTTATATTAAAATATGTGGTCTTGCTATCCTGTTGGGTTTGGTATATAGTTGTTCATTAGTCTTTTGTTGGTTTTAAAGGCTTGGCAATTCTTTACTGTGAGTTTGACCATCTCTATTTGTAAGTGTTCGATGTGTGTCATCAAGTGTTTATCGCCATTGTTGCTGTTGTTTGTCCTGTTAAGTATCTTATTCTTTTGGGAGTCATGAAGTTGATCTTAGGTTTAGTTGAGCTCTAGATGAAGTTGAATTTTAGTTCGACTTCTCTTTGGTTGCTCCTAAATCCCTTAGATCCTCATGTCACTCCTTTGAGCTATAGATTCTAAGTTGCGTACATTGGCTCGGTTCTGGATTTTTACTATTAGCTAATTATTAGTTTAAATGCTCTATTTGTGAGCTCATGTAAAACTTTAGCAATCTAGAGTGATATATTGATATTATTTGGTTTAAGTTTGTGCAGTCATCTATTACCTATAGCTAGTGATTTTTAATTTGTTCAAGCTGCTACTTCTAATATGTCAAATTACTCCATATGTTTCTCTACTTTGCATCAGTCTGTTATTTGCTTATATAACAACTTTTGTTACCTTGATTTAGAGTTTCTATCTTATGTATTGCAAAAGTCCGACTTTGTTGCAGAATTGACATGTCTGCCTGTCTATTTTGTGAAATTTGTTAGTGTAATTTGCCAACCAGCATACCCATTGTCTCTCAATACTAATTAAGAGCCTATTTGAGCGAGAAATAAATCATCTTTGGGGCTGTTCTTTAACATTTCCAAAGGAGTTAGGCTCGGATAAGTGAAAAACTCTCAACTCTTATGCATCCGAATTCTTTAATGCATTGTCTTTAGATCCATGCTTGAACTGGTTGAAATAGGATTTTCATATTAACTTGTTGAATGTGGCTGCATGTTTGCTTACAGTGGTTTATTTTATTCATTTTTATTTTCAGAATTCGATCAGATTTATCTCATTTTTTAGTGAATCATATAAGCATTCTCATGCATTTTAGAGTTAGTTGTGATTTCATAAGACCCTTTTGACATTATGGTTTGTTGGGATATATAATACCCATTTGATTATGTTGCCTGGAAGGTCTGATGGTTTTCTTTCAAGTTTTAATTATCCTATGTTACACAAAGTTGGGTGCTTAGTTCATTATGGGAAATTGACGTTAAATTAGCTAACAAGGAATAGGTTATTATTAGAATATCAAATATTAGACAAATTTATTGCATTGAGTAGTTTTATTTTGTAAGTATCGACTCATACTCTTCTTACTTCACTCGTGCTAATCATTTTCTTTATCTTCTCTGCATGAACTCCTTCGGAATGAGTTCAATGGACTCTCCTCTCTTGCATTTTCCCTTCTTCGAGTCGGCCCCATCAAATTTGCGAAAGGAAGCTAGTATTAATGGATTAAAACCCAAAAACGCAGCAGCAACAACAACCTTAAAAAGGCCGAAAGCGAAAAGCAAAAATTGGGTTAAAATCCAAAAATCGATGGAGCAGTGGTTTGCAACATTTCAGCCCCCAAAATGGTCGAATAGGGGCTGAAAGTTTCATTCAATATTTACTTTATATCTTATTATTATCTTGTATATTGTGAATGCTAACTCTTATTAACCCATTTTTTATATTTCCATTAACTTGGATGAATCCTCATAGGAGTTTAATTTATTTATTTTTTCTTTTCTTTATCAAATTCCTTTTCAAGGAGTTGGATTTGTTAACACAGTTTATTTTTAGCGACTTAAGCTTATGGAATAACTTAAGAACTATGTATGTTCTTTCATAGTTATTAAAAGCTTTGAATCCATGTTTGCGAGTTTGAACTAACTATTTAGTTCAAATTTTTGAATAGGATAAAATTGTTAAGTTTCTTAAACTAAATTAGTTGTCTTTTAATTTAACTTAGAACTTTGTATGAATGACTTAAGGATCTTTAATATCCTTTCATAGTTGTTAAACAAAGTGTCGTAATCCATGTTTATATGTTGAATTATTTGTATGGTTCAAAATTGAATATGGATAAAAGTCTCAACTTAGATTTTAATCTTGAAACTTTTAGAAGTATCAAAAGATTTTTATCTAAGTTTTCAACAAGAATTTTTTGAGTAGTTTAAAATAAATAAATAAGGTTTTTTTAAGTATTCTTAAGATTTTCTTAAAATTAGCCAACTTTAAAATCCGTCGGTCGACCGCATGTAAGCGGATTCTCTAAGATGCCTAAACCCTTTCTTAGAGAATTATTTGAACCCTTACCCAACTCTGGTTTATTTAAACGTTTTCTTTAAAAAAATTATTTTTTTAAATGGTTTCTTAATTTTCCCTAAAAGATTAAGTGGCGACTTCTAAATCCTTCTATTATTTGTTTTTCAAAAACTTTAACAAAATTGCCGAAGTTGCGAAATCGGCTTCGAAACCTTCAGTTTTTGAAATCGGGTCGTAACAGAATGGCGACTCCGCTGGGGATTCATCTAGGTTCTAACCAAAAGGATTTTATTGTTTGGCTAACTATTATTGTATTAACTGTTATTTGTTGCAATTATGTGTTTAAATTTTGATTATTAACTATTATATTGCATTCATGACATCTTCTGATATTATATGTACAATATATTAAAGAATGGTTTGCGGAACCGCAGCCAGACTTTTTATACTCAACCTTTGTCCGAAATTATCGATAATTTATTGGTTCGTCATGCGTCCAATGGTTATCGTGAATTTCAGCCTAAGTTGTCCGCTTAGGTTCCCGGTCCTTCAAAAGTCACTCTTAGTCAACTAAGTTAGAGCTCAACCAAAACCCCTTTTAGGTGCATTAACCTAAGATGATCCAATACCCAAGGTGTATTGGACCCATTAGAAGACCACCTTGAGTCTGATTGACCTCGGTCAATATAAGACGATCATCCAACTATTTGTTATATTTGAAGGATATGTATGTCGATTTGTAAGTACCATTGTCCTTTGGGGTTGGGATTTTTATTTTTATAGGTAGTTTCTTTGTTTAAATTCAAATGAAGATTCTCATCAAGAAGAAATTCAAAAGCATCAAGAAGTTCGGGAATGAAGATTCATATGGAAGCTTAGCTTAGTTTACCATTGTACCCCTGCGTGGGGTTGCTATGTATTTCCCTCCCCTTCTATTATGTATCCCCATTTGTTTTATTTATAAATTTTTTGTATAAATTTTTTTTTTGGGGGGCAATGGAACGATTTACAAATGATATAGAGATCCTTCAAACGTTAGGCTTACCTTTGGCTTAAAAGGTCACATGCATGTTAGGAGGCGTTATATATTATTTGTGTGTTAAATGTTATATATTTTGTTTCATTTGTGCTTGTTTGACCTATGTGTTTATATACATATGTTTTGCTTTAAGCATAATTGGTCCATTATTCCATTCCAATGTCTTAGAACATTAATCCAATTTTCAAACCTTCCAAAATACTACAACTCCATTACAAAAATACGTTCAAAATCACTCAAGTTTTAGGTTCAATAGAGCTTTAAAAAAAAAAATTGTTAGGTCATCATTCAAATTCACGTTGACCTCGTCGTTTCTTGAAAATTATTTTCCACACCTACTACTCGGCGTTACTAAACATTCCTTCAGTTTCAAGCGAATATCAAGACATTTTGTTTCTCCAAAAGAGATTCTCAATTGAACCAAACTCCTTTCTTTCGTTAAAATTTAGTTCACAATAAACATTTTTTCTCCATTTGATCATTTTTTAGAAACTCACCTTCTTCGAATTTTGGACTTGTTTGTTTAAAACAAAACACATGTTATTTGTTTTATATGTTGCTTTGGTTGATTATTATTATTAATGGACTAACTTTCTTATTCTTATTTTTGAGTTGTTTTAGAAAGAGAGACTGATTTGTGTTGGTAATCAAACTTGCTCACTTCATCAAAGTATTCGCTGGCAGAACATTCATATTTCACACGGTCTAAGGTCAAGGGAATTTCTACAGACTCATCGTTTCTTACTTGGACTACTAAGAGAACTCGATCAAAAATGGATCACACTACCAACACAGTTGCTTCGTCCGAAATGATTCCGACTTCATCTGTCGTTGCCAATCCTAGTGCCTCGGTAGCAACAGAATCACCTATGGAAGTCATTGCTCGTCTAGAGCGACAAATTAGCACACTGAATCTCCTGGTAGCTCAATACCAAGATGCTTCTCTGAATCAACCACCTGATGCTCGCCAAAAGGAACCCATGCCACCTTTGTATCCGACTTCGAGTGAGTTTCATCAAGGAGATCACTTTGCCACCTTTCAGCAAACTCAAAGCGCCTCACTCACTAATTCAACTCAGGATACTCCTCTTGTATACAGATTTGCTCCTCCAAAAGCTCCAACGGTAACACATCACACTCCGCCAGTGTACACTTATGTCACCGCTCCACCTGTTACTAAGACTCCAGAGTTTCACCGCCCAGATGTTAATCACTATATTGAAATTGAGGGTGATGGAAAATCAATTGATGCTAAAATTATGAATAAGAAGATGAAAATCTTGGAAGATGCTATGAGAGGTCTTCGTGGGTTCGATAGTAGCCAGAGTGTTAGATACGAAGAATTGTGCATATTTCCTGAGGTTGAGTTGCCACCCGGTTACAAGATTCCAAAGTTTGAGAAATTTAGTGGATCAGGAAATCCGTTCTTTCACTTGAAAATTTACTGTGAAAAGTTGATTGGCGTTGGAAACAACGAAGGTATAAGAATCAAGCTGTTCAATCAAAGTCTGACTGGAAAAGCATTGGAGTGGTATTCTAAACAAGATGTGGCCAAATGGCGCACCTGGGATGATCTGGCGAATGCTTTTGTGGATCACTACAAGTTTCATATTGAGATCGCTCCTGATAGAATCTCTATTACCAAGCTAAAACCAAAGTCGACTGAATGCTTTCGAGAATATGCTATTCGTTGGAGAGAAGAAGCTGCTAGGGTGCACCCACCT
Source organism: Solanum sitiens (assembly GCA_016801875.1). Lineage (NCBI taxonomy): Eukaryota > Viridiplantae > Streptophyta > Magnoliopsida > Solanales > Solanaceae > Solanum > Solanum sitiens. The sequence continues at coordinate 2,008,437 of JABWTJ010000226.1, forward strand.
ATGGAGGAATCAGAAATGATCACTTACTTCATTCAGGCTCAAGACTCAGAATACTATGAACGAATGGTGACAATGGGTGGAAAGACATTTGCTGAAGTTATCAAAGCTGGAGAAATGATTGAAGACGGTCTCAAAACTAGCAGAATAACGAGTTACGCCTCATCTCAATTTGCTAATAGAACCTATCAAACTGGTTCTTTTGGAAGGAAAAAGGAGAAAGAAGTTATGATGATAACAACCCGAGGAGCTGCATCATATAACCGTCAACCGCCTCCAGGCTATCCTAATTCACAATACTATGTTTACAATAATCAAGCAACATTTCGTTCTCCACGACCAATGCAAAATCCTCGAAACAGTGCACCTCGTCCTAATTTTGAGAAAAAAACTCCCAGAGTCTTCACTCAATTGAGCGAGACACGGAGTCAACTTTTTGAGAGATTGAAAGAGGCAGGAATACTTCATCCAGTGGAAGCCAAGACTGTGAATACTTCAGCCGAGTGGTATGACCCAAGTAAGCGTTGTGCTTATCATTCAGGGGTTGTTGGTCATGATACCGAGAAGTGTATCACTCTCAAACATAAAATTCAGGATCTAATTGACAACGAGGTGGTTAAACTTACTCAAGCTCCACCAAATGTGAACACCAATCCGCTACCCAAGCATAAGGAGTAGTTGTTAGCATAACCAGTTATAAAGAAGAAGCAAGTTTCCTGGAAGTTGCACTTTTGGCATTTTTTAGTCTTGCATTTTGGAGTTTGTTTTATTTTTCTGTAATCGCACTTTTATCGCTTTGTTTCTTTGTATGCGTTTGTTTGGATTTGATTTCCCTTTTAAGTATCTTTTATCTGTAATGAACTACGTTTGACCTGAATTCTCAAGAATGAGATACGTAGGCGGCTTATGTCGGCCTCGGTCGTTTCCTTAGTTAAAAATTTTCTAGTTAATCCTCAAGAGTTGGAACTACGTTTGACCTGATTCCTGATTAACGGGATACGTAGGCGCCACACCGGCTCGGTCATGTTTCTCGTAAGTTTTCATTTTCTTTATAATGAAAACTGGGCAGAATTTTGAGAGGATCTCAAAATTCATCGAAAAGAGAAATTTATTCAGTCCAGAATCAAGGATCACTTCAGAGTTGCAACTGGGGTAGAATTTTTGAGATTCACTCAAAAATTCAACTGAAAACTACAGAAAGTTCAAAATTTATGTTATGTTTTAAACTGGGGCAAAATTTTTGAGGAGGGTCCTCAAATATTCCATCAAGCGACATTTCAAGACCAAACAAATTTGTAATCCAGAAGGCAAAGGAGCATCAGGATGGCAAGACAAAGCCAGCATGAATCAGTCTCTCAAAACTAAGAATTTTTCTTTGGATGCAGGAACTATAAAGTTACAAGATCATTAGACCCACAGTGGCCTCGGCATAACTCAGATGATTTCTACTCTTGCTCATCTTCTAAAATTTTCCTTTCAATTCATTGTGACTTACACATTTTATTTTTTTTACCAGATGGAATAGCTTGGCAAAATGGCGAAGACCATAAGACGTTATCCAGACCAATATAAGGTTTCATTAGAATTGGATTCAAAATTTCCAAAGGTCTTTTCAATCTTTAGAGGATCAAGCCAGACGTTCACCAGACAAAGGACACGCGCTAGTCCTTATCTAAAGACGTTCTTATGAAGGGCTCTCGATACTGAGGATCCAATCCAACAAGCCCTTTTATCATCTGTTTTTACGTTAACAAGTTTTGCCCTCTATTATTTCTAATCCTTTGTCTCTTCTGTGATAAATATTTCGTTATCTTTAAATTCTGTTAAGTTCGAACTATGACAGACCTGATTTCTTGTTCCAGCAAGATACGTAGGCAATCCTATATAAGGATTCGGTCTTCCTACTATTTCAAACTACAGACCTCAGAGAAAACTGAGCATGTTTTTGAATAAGTCATTCTTGTTTCTTACAAATTATTTCAATTAAGTACCCTTGGACTGGAAACAAGGGCAACTTTTTGAAATAGTTTAAAGTTCTCCAAATCTTCGTTCAACTTCAAGTTTCAAATATAATCTTTATCAAACCAATCTTCTCTTTATACGAGATTCTAGATTCAAAGTAGGGACACGTCTCGCGTGAGATCCCTAGTCAGTCTTTAGCGCCTCCTTTCAAAGTTAAAAGCTCTTGATTTGTTCTTCCAGAATCTCGCGTTCTCTATGATTACCAGATCGTCATGACTCGTCCAAAAGTCTTGACATTTATTAATTTATATGTTCTTTCTAACAAATTTTCAATGAGCGCAGGGACGACAAAACTTTAATGACAATCAGAGATGTTCTTTATCATAAGGTATTATTATTGGAGAGTCACTTCCTTCAAATTGACACGTTAAATTATTATTGGAGCGTCACTTCTTTCAACGTGACACGTTAAAATTATTATTGGAGCGTCACTTCCTTCAACGTGACACGTTAATGTTATTATTGGAGCGTCACTTCCTTCAACGTGACACGTTACATTATTATTGGAGAGTCACTTCCTTGAATGTGACACGTTAATTTATTATTGGAGCGTCACTTCCTTCAACATGACACGTTAAAATTATTATTGGAGCGTCACTTCCTTCAATGTAACACGTTAATGTTATTATTGGAGCGTCACTTCCTTCAACGTGACATGTTACATTATTATTGGAGAGTCACTTCCTTCAACGTGACACATTAAAATTATTATTGGAGCATCACTTCCTTCGACGTGACACATTAATTTATTATTGGAGCATCACTTCAACGTGACACGTTAAAATTATTATTGGAGCGTCACTTCCTTCAATGTGACACGTTAATGTTATTATTGGAGTGTCACTTCCTTTAACGTGACACGTTAAATTATTATTGGAGAGTCACTTCCTTCAACGTGACACGTTTAATTATTATTGGAGAGTCACTTCCTTCAACGTGACACGTTGTATAATATTATTGAATCATCACATAGTTCAAACTGGCATACTATTTTGAATTGCCACCTCCTTCAAGAGAATTACACTTGAAATTGGATCGTCATCTTCTTCAGTATGGCATGTTATACCAGGTTTGCACAAATTATATTTGCATTTGTGTTACATTTTCCACTGACAACTTTTTGCCAGACTTTCCAATACATAAAGTGGACTACGTCAAATAGGACGCAGCATAGCGTGGAACTTTTCTTAGCAGCGAACTGAGGCATAGTCCAAAGAGGAATATCAAACTCTTAGGACGCAAGTTGAGGAGCGACTTCCACCACAATCAAACCACAATCCAATCCTAAGGCATGTATGTATTTTCTTGGGTTTATTAGTTTCAGTGTCGCCTTTAGTGAAAATTTTCAACTCTCACCGGAGGCAAATTTTCAATTCGAGTGACAACGCACCAAGAGCTTTGGAAGTTATGTACATGTAAGTTTTTACCTATGGGTGTGAAGGGCCCCACATTCATAAGTGAGATGTTTGCAAATCACTTTTTCACGCTCAATTATTTTGTCACTCATCGTTAAGCTAAAGGTTAAATCTGCATAAGGGATTTCCTTTTCAACCGATTGAGTCGAACTACAAGCAGTCTGATTCCCTAAGTTTAGGGATATGTAGGTGAAATTAATGTAGAAAACTCGATTGTACTCCAAGTGTTTTGTCATCACGTTGTTCTCGAGCTTTTTTGGTCTCTCCATACTTCGACACCGAAATAGCTTTTGCATTTCTTTGAAAGTCGTGCGTTAAATCAAGCGTGTCGAACTACAAGTGGCCTAAATTCTCATATAGCCTGAGATATGTAAGAAACCCACTTTCGGGGCTCGGCCACAATTCCTGAAGTCCGTACCAAAAACACTTTTATGAAAGATGAAGATGTTGTTAGTCAAAATTGGATTTGTCAAATTCATTTGCCTCGAATTTCTTTCATCAATCCAAGTCAAACGAGGGGCAGCTGTTGACACCCAATTTTGACCTCCCATGATTGGAATTAAATTTCGAGTTTCTTAAATTCCAAACGACTTGAAATAACTAACTTTATAAAATTCAAAATATTTTAAATAGTTTTTAGCATATTTATGATTTTTAAGTAATATATATATGTTTATATATAACTTAGTATATAATTAGCATATTTCATAATATTTCGAAAATCATCGCAAAAAGATTTTAAAATTTTAGTAAGTATCTTATTGGATTAGTTTAGTTTAAATTATGGTTATAATTTTTAAATCATTTAATGTATAATTAGGTTAATTATTTCATTTCGTTAAGTTTGAGAAGCTCGTAAATTAATTATATTAATTCATCTTATATGACTATTAGCGGAATTTATCCTAAGTAACTAAGTTTGACTACTATTTTGAATCTCCCGTAGGCTATAATTTAGGTTTATATGGCCAAAGCTTAAATTTTTTTTTTTTTAAAAAAAGAAACTTATTTGATTTTTTGTCCTTAACCCATTTGGAGAGCAATTTTGGACCTCTCCCTCAAATCAAAGCTCATCAGCCCACCCCTAACCAATTCCAATTCACCAGTCCACTCTCTTTAATCCCCGACCCGGCCCAGTTCTTTTGATAACAAAAAGACCCATTCCAAAAGCATCACCAACCAACGTTTCAAGCAGCATATACGCGATCCCATTCTCTTCTTCTTCCTCGCCCCAGAAATCGAGGACCAGTCCAGCCCAAAACTCAGTCCAGAATTGAGCCCAGCTCGCGGCAGCCTCATTCTCTCCTTCTCCCTTATCCTCTCGTACAAGACCGTTTACTGATATGCCAGATGGAGCAATCTCTATGCTTGTTCGTCCTTGCCTCACCTAGAATCAACGGCTATCCTCTTCATTCCGTTGAGGAATTATACAAATTGGTACAAGAGTGGAGCTGGCAATCTTATCCAAGAGCGAATTCGAATTCGAATTTCGAATTTCGAACTCACCCTTTTTCTTCCCCATTTCCCCCTTATAAATAGACTTCTCTCGACTGCTTTTAGAAGGGGGGGGAATTTTTTTTTTTGAGGCCAAAGAGTACCCATAAAGTTTTTTGGGAATTCTGGGTTCCATAGTTTAAAATTTTAAACGTTTTGTGGCTTTTCGAGTTGAAAAAGGTGGAATCGTCTCCGTCAAACTCGTCGTCGGTTCGCTGCCCAGAACCAGGTAATTCTTTCCTTTCCCTTTCTATTTAGTTTGATTTTAGTGTATGTGTTGGAGCTGATTTAAGTCTAGTTATTTTTATTTTTTTAATGTGTTTGTCTCTTCTCTGTTGAATGCTGATTTTATGAGTATTTTGGCAATGTTCTGTTATTCCTTTATGTGTTTAATGAACATTTTTAGTTCCACTTTCTGGTCAATCACATGAAGATTTGGTTCCCTCATCTCAATATGATGTTCACACTATTCCATGTGGACTAGTTTAATCGCAGCTAAGATTCTCTGATCTTTGATTATGTATATCGTTATTCTCTTGGAAGTTACTTTAGTTTTTATATTAAAATATGTGGTCTTGCTATCCTGTTGGGTTTGGTATATAGTTGTTCATTAGTCTTTTGTTGGTTTTAAAGGCTTGGCAATTCTTTACTGTGAGTTTGACCATCTCTATTTGTAAGTGTTCGATGTGTGTCATCAAGTGTTTATCGCCATTGTTGCTGTTGTTTGTCCTGTTAAGTATCTTATTCTTTTGGGAGTCATGAAGTTGATCTTAGGTTTAGTTGAGCTCTAGATGAAGTTGAATTTTAGTTCGACTTCTCTTTGGTTGCTCCTAAATCCCTTAGATCCTCATGTCACTCCTTTGAGCTATAGATTCTAAGTTGCGTACATTGGCTCGGTTCTGGATTTTTACTATTAGCTAATTATTAGTTTAAATGCTCTATTTGTGAGCTCATGTAAAACTTTAGCAATCTAGAGTGATATATTGATATTATTTGGTTTAAGTTTGTGCAGTCATCTATTACCTATAGCTAGTGATTTTTAATTTGTTCAAGCTGCTACTTCTAATATGTCAAATTACTCCATATGTTTCTCTACTTTGCATCAGTCTGTTATTTGCTTATATATAAACTTTTGTTACCTTGATTTAGAGTTTCTATCTTATGTATTGCAAAAGTCCGACTTTGTTGCAGAATTGACATGTCTGCCTGTCTATTTTGTGAAATTTGTTAGTGTAATTTGCCAACCAGCATACCCATTGTCTCTCAATACTAATTAAGAGCCTATTTGAGCGAGAAATAAATCATCTTTGGGGCTGTTCTTTAACATTTCCAAAGGAGTTAGGCTCGGATAAGTGAAAAACTCTCAACTCTTATGCATCCGAATTCTTTAATGCATTGTCTTTAGATCCATGCTTGAACTGGTTGAAATAGGATTTTCATATTAACTTGTTGAATGTGGCTGCATGTTTGCTTACAGTGGTTTATTTTATTCATTTTTATTTTCAGAATTCGATCAGATTTATCTCATTTTTAGTGAATCATATAAGCATTCTCATGCATTTTAGAGTTAGTTGTGATTTCATAAGACCCTTTTGACATTATGGTTTGTTGGGATATATAATACCCATTTGATTATGTTGCCTGGAAGGTCTGATGGTTTTCTTTCAAGTTTTAATTATCCTATGTTACACAAAGTTGGGTGCTTAGTTCATTATGGGAAATTGACGTTAAATTAGCTAACAAGGAATAGGTTATTATTAGAATATCAAATATTAGACAAATTTATTGCATTGAGTAGTTTTATTTTGTAAGTATCGACTCATACTCTTCTTACTTCACTCGTGCTAATCATTTTCTTTATCTTCTCTGCATGAACTCCTTCGGAATGAGTTCAATGGACTCTCCTCTCTTGCATTTTCCCTTCTTCGAGTCGGCCCCATCAAATTTGCGAAAGGAAGCTAGTATTAATGGATTAAAACCCAAAAACGCAGCAGCAACAACAACCTTAAAAAGGCCGAAAGCGAAAAGCAAAAATTGGGTTAAAATCCAAAAATCGATGGAGCAGTGGTTTGCAACATTTCAGCCCCCAAAATGGTCGAATAGGGGCTGAAAGTTTCATTCAATATTTACTTTATATCTTATTATTATCTTGTTTATTGTGAATGCTAACTCTTATTAACCCATTTTTTATATTTCCATTAACTTGGATGAATCCTCATAGGAGTTTAATTTATTTATTTTTTCTTTTCTTTATCAAATTCCTTTTCAAGGAGTTGGATTTGTTAACACAGTTTATTTTTAGCGACTTAAGCTTATGGAATAACTTAAGAACTATGTATGTTCTTTCATAGTTATTAAAAGCTTTGAATCCATGTTTGCGAGTTTGAACTAACTATTTAGTTCAAATTTTTGAATAGGATAAAATTGTTAAGTTTCTTAAACTAAATTAGTTGTCTTTTAATTTAACTTAGAACTTTGTATGAATGACTTAAGGATCTTTAGTATCCTTTCATAGTTGTTAAACAAAGTGTCGTAATCCATGTTTATATGTTGAATTATTTGTATGGTTCAAAATTGAATATGGATAAAAGTCTCAACTTAGATTTTAATCTTGAAACTTTTAGAAGTATCAAAAGATTTTTATCTAAGTTTTCAACAAGAATTTTTTGAGTAGTTTAAAATAAATAAATAAGGTTTTTTTAAGTATTCTTAAGATTTTCTTAAAATTAGCCAACTTTAAAATCCGTTGGTCGACCGCATGTAAGCGGATTCTCTAAGATGCCTAAACCCTTTCTTAGAGAATTATTTGAACCCTTACCCAACTCTGGTTTATTTAAACGTTTTCTTTAAAAAAATTATTTTTTTTAAATGGTTTCTTAATTTTCCCTAAAAGATTAAGTGGCGACTTCTAAATCCTTCTATTATCTTTTTTTTCAAAAACTTTAACAAAATTGCCGAAGTTGCGAAATCGGCTTCGAAACCTTCAGTTTTCGAAATCAGGTCGTAACAACAAAGATGTATTGCATGTTCGTCATGCTAATGGAAATGTATTGCAGTTTAGTATGAAGGAATTTGCCATTGTAACTGGCCTTAAATGCAAAGAAAATGTTAAGAATTTTTCATATCCGAATTCCACTCCGATCTGGTTATTACAAAAATATTTCCCTGATTGTCCAACAGGTATAACCAAGAGTCACTTGATACAGCATTTTGCTATGGGTAATTGGTAGACCACACAGGAATCCGTGGAAATGGCAATATTATACTTCATCAATACTTTCATGTTATGCCATCTTGGTGAGATCTTCATACGTATAGAAGAATTTCTAATGGTCGAAGATGGTAGGTATGAACTGTATCCTTGGGGTCAGATTGCATTCAATAAGCTAATTACATCACTCAGGCAAGACTTCAACCAAAGCAAACAGATGTATCACTTATTTGGTATGCCTTATGCACTCAACGTATGGATTTACGAATGTGCCTCTAGTCTAAGTCCAGAGTTTGCTGTTAAAGTAGCGAATGGTATTCCTAGGATATGTAATTGGACGGTGGTGGCTGCAAAGCCAAAATATGAAAAGTTCATGTCCAGCATTTTCTCCGAGGTAACATTAATTTTAAATTCGTAAATAACAGTTTATCAATAAGCATTATAAGTTTTGTTGTAAATAACATTTTTTTATGATACATAATATTGTTATAACATTCAACCATTTTAATTGCAGAATGCTTGTTCAAATATTGTACCAACGCCAGATGAGGTGGAAGCCCTTGATTTACCTGATATTCAAGAGGCCAACAGAACTGAACTATCCGCAACACCAGTTGTTGCAAAAAAAGTGCAAACTAAAGATAAGTCAGGTTTTGAGAATTTCTCAACAAGCCCTCCAGGTCATTTATTGAGAAATCCTCACGTGTATCTGATACATCATCTCCACCATCACCCAAGAGAAGAAAGACTCTTGATACACATAAAACAAAGGGGTCGAAACCTTTGTCAGAGCAGTTAAGGTCGCCATTAAATCAGTCATTCCCAATGCCAGCTGAAGAACCTATCTCGCCTGCTAATGTATCTTCTGTCCATGTCTCTTCACAATTCTCAAAAGATAAGTCTGTATATCCCGATATTGAAGAACTGAAACAACATATGAAGAAATACGTAAGTAACGATATCAATTTTTTTAATGTTTATTCATAAATATAAAACTGAATGTTAATTTTTTTTAATAGGTTGACAGTAAATTTGAGTATCTTGTGAATTTGATAAAGGCAAATCACATTGAGGTGATGAATTTTAGGAATAGGGAGGACGATCAACAACCAAAGGTAATGTATTGTGTATGTGTATTTTCTTTGTCTGTTATAATTTTCATAGGTCATTATGTTATAAACTTATTTAATGAAGGAGATGGGCGGCAAGTCTACACCGCACATGGTTGAAGTTTCTGATGAAGAAGGCAATGATGGACACCAAGCAATCTCTCCGATATAAATGAAATTTGCCAATAATTATCAAAACATTGGTGTTGTTGATTTTGATGTTGACGATCAGGTTTACTTTACTTTATTAATTGTGTATATAGAATTATATAATTTATCATTAACTTATTTTTCTTTAAAAAAACATGTTTAAAAAATGCAGACTGAAGATACATTGAAGAATCATCAAGTAATAAAGGACGTTTCAGAACTTCAATTCCCGATGCAAAGAGTCATCATAATGCAGAAACATCTGAACACAGGAAGGTAATTTTAGCAGAGTAACTTGATTATTAGTATTCATCAACTTTGCAGTGATACATGAAAATGTGCCAGTATGATACGTTTTAGTTTAATTGGATTATTAGGATACATTACAGTTTAATTTGATTATTATGATACATTGCAGTTTACTTAGATTATTATGATACTTATTTTTACTGTTCACATATGTAGTTTTTTTTCAAGTTCCTGTGTATGATACTATACTTTTTTATTTAGTTTGTACGTTATACAGTTCATTGCAAGATACATAGCTATGTGACTACTTAAATTTGTTTGTCTCCTATATACAATTCATAGTTTGCTGTTATCTGTACTTGATACATTAACATCCTTTGTGTATAATTATTTATTGTTTAAGGTATCATAAATTGATCAGTACAATTTTTATTCAGGATGCTCCATCAGTACAAACGCCTTATCATTTCTTTGAAGGAACAATGAACGAAGATGTTTCATATAATGTTCAACACATACCAATCAGTCTGTGACAGTTACTGTTATATTTGATACATCGGTAATTTATGCTTCATGTATCGTTTCAATATCATATGTCTATCAAATCGTATTTAATTATCAGTTTAAATCATATAGAATTCTACACCATCTGGTTCAATATCTCCTGATACACGAGAATCCATGAATACACTTATTGCTGATCTAAGAAGTTTGCCTATTCATGCAAATCAACAGGAGTTAACTGACAACCAAAGTTTGCTTTCGGACAGTCAATTACCAATTGATATTCCAATCACGTATATTGTTGTCCGAAGCGATATAAATACTCCTCATGCACGTATCCGGATGCCTTCAAGAAACTGCAAATTCCCTTATTTAACTTCATTTGGGTCAAGTGAAAAAGGAAAAGCGATCATGACTGATGTAATTCGTCCAAACATTTTAAGGCTGTGAGATCACAAACCAAGCTCCTGCATATCTGATTGATGAGTTTATTGAGTGGGTTACTACATGTCTTCTTAAAGCTCATTCAAAAAAATAAGTTTTATATTATTTTACTGTTTTCAATTTTCAAGTTGCAACTATTGTTACACTTTTGAATAACATCTTTTCATTACGCTTAATACTACAGAAAACCATCAGAGGATAAATACAAAGCAAGAGCATCTTCATTGGGTTTTGAAATGATGGATTATGTCATTGCATATCCGTCAAATAAGAATTGATTTTATGCCATGTCTCAGCCCAAAAACTGCTGGACTGATCAGGTAATTTGACATGTATATATGATTTTCATGTGTATATAAATGCATAATATATAGTTATACTAATGTATATGATACATTGATTTAATATGTTATATATACATATCAACACCATATATCACTTTCAGTGTCTAGTATTTTATTTTCATTAATTTTTTTCAAATGTATAATTATGTTTATATTTTTTTTGTAGCACATCGATGTTATTTTTTACTACCTTCGTAAAAAATTAAAACTTCGAAGCATGGATCAATACAGATATACAACAGTCATTGTTTGTTCAGGGCACATACCAACAATACCCATGATAGATATTATAACAATGAGGCTGATGATGATATTAGTACCCAAGAATACCTTGATCGTGCAAGAGCTGTATCAGTACATGAGAGGTCAATAATCAATGTCATGAAAGGTTTTTCAATACCAGCTGGATTACCATGGAATCTGGTGGACGATGTTTATAATCCGATTAATTATGATGGAAATTTTCATTGTGTGTTAGCTGTTGTTGAATTGAATCAGAGGTTGATACGCGTGTATGACTCTTCTTTGGGCACAAGGAAATGTGTATATTCTGAGGAGATACAAAAATTGTCAAGGATGCTACCTTCTTACCTCATTGATAGTGGTTTCTTTGAAAACACTGAGCGGACAAACTGGCCAGTACTTGATGCATACAAGAACAAACAAATGGGTACACTTTTAGAGTCACATATTCCTTTCAACATTGAATACGCTGAAGGTATCATGCAACAAAAAGACGATAGCCTGTAAGTATTTAAATTTTGAACTACAATATATGTGTAAGTTATTTTACAAATTTATATTATGTATTATGTTGTAGGGACTGCGGGTTATACGTAGCTACATTTGCAGAGTTTTTGAGTGACCAACTTATTATACCACCTGATACTGATGGACATCTTGCAAATTATCTACGCAATAGATATGCAGCATTATTATGGAGATACGACAGCGACAAGGTCAAGGGTGGATACATAAGTGAGAATGACGATCCACCAAAGCCTAAGGGTCAATTCACAACACCAACTGAACATGATCTCGTTAACATAGATTAGTAATTAGTAGGGACAGCATGAACAAGTTTTTATGTTATTTTGTGTTGAAGACAATTATCTATTGTGTTTATCTAAAAACTTATTTGTATTACAATAGTTTGTTAGTTATTAACATTATGTGTTTTCAAGGTATTGCTTTAGACACAGTTGTTGCTTTATAACGTTAAGGTACACAATCATTATTGTTTGAGCTTAAGTATTTTTGAAAGTTAACTTACAAAATGACGTATATGATACTTAAGTTCTAATGTGTATGATACATCTTATACGTAAATAAACGAATCACAACATACTATTAAATTGAAAGGTATCACTGCTGAGTATATATCAAAATTATAATTCATAATGCAATATACACGATAGATATAGTAAACACTTGAAAAAGTCAAGTTTGGGACACTTGAATTTACTTAAATCGTCATTATGGTATTGAATCAATGTTTTATTCATTTACACAATAATTATTTTCACAGTATACACACAGATTTATTTATTAAATTAGGAGTTTAAGTTTGGTATAAAATTATCAGCAAATGCATATATTGAACATCAAATTAAGTTGTGTAACTGATGTACCGTGGTTTCACGGTATTTCTAATGCTTTTTCCTTAAGTTTAGTGTGTGTCGAAAGCCTTTTTGTGTTGATTTTTATGTAAGTTTCTCTTTGTTTGCAGAAAATATGTCCAAGGATGAACGCGGAAGTTTTTGAGAAAGAAATGCAGAAGAGACCACCTACGAACCTATGACGGTCCGTCGAGGCTGTGACGGTCCGTAGGTGGCATCGTAGTGAATGGAGAAGTTGCTGAAGGAAAATGGGGAAGTCTGACCAAGTGTGGGATTACGGAAGTCCATGACGGACCGTCATACCCACGACGGTTCGTCCTGCTTGTTCGTCGTGATGATCAGAGAAGTAGTCCCAGTACCCAAATTCCAAGAAGTTCAAGTATTTTGGAACGAAGACCCTCGACGGACCGTCGTGCTTGAAACGGTCCGTCATACCTGTCCATCGAGGGGAATGAAGAAAGCAACAGAAGAATGGTGAAGTATGGGACGACGGAGTCTATGACGGTCCGTCGTGTCCATGACGGTCCGTCACATGGTCCGTTGTTCCAGACGCATTTGGACAGAGTTTTAGTAAATAGAATCCTTATTTGATTAGATTTTGTTTTTATTATAAATAGTTGGAAAAACTTTGTTTTTGGGGTTAGACTTTCTAGATAATTTTTAGTTTTTAGTTCTTCTATTATAGTATTGAATTTTTGATTTTGGGAATTAAGATACTTTTTTGGGAATTGATTGTTGGTGATTTTGTTGATTAATCAAGTTAAATTCTGGGAAATTATTCGTTTTCATAAAAGTAAGTGCATGAATTCTTCCATTAACAATATGAATTGTGTAATTATGAACATGGGTAACTAAACCTCATAGCTAGGGTTGTAGGAACCATGGGTGAATAACAAGGTAAAAATCTAACTTAAATAACAATTCTAGAGTGGTGTCTTGCATGTATTGATAATTCTTTCGTGTAGAAGTCTTTTTAACGGATGGCCAACATTAGAACTCGCCTTAATGCTACTTGCCGGACCAAGGAGGTAGATAATAGGAAAAGAATTATCAACATAGATTTAGTGTAGACTATCTAATAGGCTAGTATTGGTTGGTACGAGTTAATAACTTAGTCAAATACCGAATACGATGTTTAATATGAGGTAAAGATAAGGGTTAGTATAGCAACACACGTAGCCGGACCAAGGTGCGGAGTGAAATTCTCTAGATGCCGGACCAAGGATTTAGAGATACATAACTTATCACTTTACATGCAAGATATCAGGATAGAATTGTTATAGTTAGATTTACCAAGTTAGGAACCTGTGGGGAACACTAAAGCCCTAGTTACTTTTATAATTTGATTAGACTCCAAAAGCTGAATCTGTTAGTTGTTTATTTTTATTTAGTTAATCATTTTTATTAATTTAGAAATAAAACCCCCCTTTTGTCTCTTGATTTCTCGGAAAATAGTTGGCTAAATAATAGTAATAATAGAATAAAGTTAAGTCTGAACTATTTTCGGGATCGATCTCAACCTCATTAGTTGGGTTCTTTACTTGATACGACCGCTTTACTTCTTATTGGAGAAGAAAATTTGAGCGTATCAGTAACCAATACACTTTATTTAGTCCAAATTCTAAAGAAAAAAATACATATAAGTACCATGAACACGAATGTCCTACTTTAAAACATTATTTCAATTCTCTTTCGGGAAGAAAGTACAAGTTCTCCTGTTATGTCCTTCTTGTCCACATTGCCCACAAGAATTATTGTTCACTGTTATTTTCTCATCCGCATTTTTCTTTATTCGCTTTCTTGATCGTCCAGTCAACCTTCTATACCTAGGTGGCCGGACAATTTCATCTAAAACATAGTCTGGAACGGTCCAATCCTCCTTATCTGGCATTGGAACCATTGCAACCTCGTACATTTTTTCTAATGCATCAGGCTTGTAGTAATCAGAGCAATATGGGTGCAAATTTATAACATCCTTGTGCTTCAAAACTGTAATTGCGTGTGCGCAAGGTATCTCATCATGTTGAAACCTTCCACATGTGCAAGTTTTCCTCTCAAGGCATACAATGTATCTTCTTCCGGCTTCATGAACTGAGAAAATATATTCAGATGATGGAACAACCTAAAAATATAAAAAGTTAGTGATACATTACGTAATATGCAATTTATATATCATTTCCCAAATATTGTTTATCATTGAAAATCAGTTTGTTTCTGGTACATAAAACAGAAATTTAGGGAAATTGATAAATACCTTCATCTTTGAACTTTTAGATGCGTTTACAATCAATATCTTCTCAAATCTTCGGCCCAATGTGTCCTTTGTATATGACGCTATTTCTCTATTTTTATAGTTCCAACTACCAAATAGAAGTCTAGCTTCCTCCAAGAAGTCTATTATAGTTAAACTACGTGCATCGACAAGGCATCCATTGATACACTCAGCGATGTTCGAAGTCGTCATTCTACCTCTGTTTACGATTGAATGAACTCTTGACCACTTCTCATAACCAGCATCTTCAAGGTAATCCTTCACCCTATGATCAACTTTCACCACCTTAGCCATTAATTTATCAAAATCTTCCTTTCTGTATGCTTTTGCCATTGAGTAAAATATATCACTTAGTGTGTTTTTACTCCTTTTGAAGCTTGAACATACATTCTTCCAAAGATGTCATATGCATGCACAATGAGGTACATTTGGGTACACAATGCTTACACTCTTCATGATACTTTCATTTCTATTGATACAATACACATATTTTCACGCTCGCCAAATGCATTTTTGAACTGTTCGAAGAACCATATCCACGAACAGTTATTTTCAGTGTCTACAACACCATATTCCAATGGTGAGAGCCTGGCCGATACCATAGAGAATGCCCATGCGGCTTCCCAGGCTGCTTCTACACACACTGACACTACTCCGATCGAGTCTATCACGGGTATTAGCACTGCCCCGAGCTCCTATCGCTCGGCTCCTTCCGCCACTCTGGTCCCACTTGCTAAGGTTCAGAAACTCGAGGCACAGATGGCTACACTTATGCATCACATCCAGCCTTGGATGCAGAAGACTATTACTGAGACAGAGGAGCGCATGGAGCGCAAGATGGTACTGCACACAGAGAGGAAGATCGCAGAGGTACATCAGCGCTTAGACGCTTTTGAGTTGCGAGTGCTAGCCCGACCAGCACCTCCGGTGGACATGTCGACCCTTCAGGCTGCGGTTGAGAGTCTGCGGGCTGATCTTGATACGATCTTAGAGGCGAGGGTGCCTGAGTCTGACGCCCCTTCTGCAGAGCCTGCTGATGACACAGTGATGGCTGCTCTTTTTGCCACTTCTGATGTTCCACCACCTCCCCCACGAGAGCATGCTAAGAGACGCGGGGGTCGAGAGGAGGATGAGGCTAGGGCGAGGAAGAAGGAGCGCCGTGAGCTGGAGGCTGCGAGGAGAGCCTCAATTACTGATGAGGAGGCCCGTAAGTTGAGGGCTGTAGAGTTAGCTGCCGGGGCGTCTAGCTCCAAAATTGTAGATTCTGTGGGAGGCACTACTGATGGTGTTGTTGATGCTGAGGACATTACTGAGGACGTCCAGACTACGCAGGGAGTGGGTTCCGGTGAACCGGACCCACCATCTTGCTGATCGCCGGCGCTTAGCGCCTCAGGTTTGCTTCACTTACCTTTTGCGTTGTTTAGCTCTTCTATGCATTGGGGACAATTGCATATCTTTTGTTGGGGGTGGGGTAAATGGAAAGTGAGTACTTGGGTGAATTCTGAGTAGCCCAAGTTCACGATCCTCTTTTGGGGTTTTCTTGCCTGTGTTCTTTTTCCCCAAAAGAATGATTACTTTTATTGTTGAACCGGCATGTCATATCTTATGTATATAGTATAAATCTGAAGCATAATGGCTAAAATAAATATGATATCTCGATAATCAATTGCATGACTAGGCATAGTAAGTGATAAGTGTGTGGTTTGAAACATGAAATACAGATACACTACTGCATGATCCTGAATCTAAGATTTGAACTAGGTGTCTAATAATCTGGGAATGCAAGAAATGTCAAGTGAGTGTGAGGTAAATTCGAATGTCCACCATCAATACTGAGCTAGAACTTGCCTGGTTAGTCCTGCTAAAAATGAGTCAAAACAATCAATTAGGAAAGGATCATAGGCCCTTGTTCGAAATAGTCAATCTTGAGCCTAAAAATAACAGAAAACCAAATGAAGTTAATCCCTTTTTGATCCAAATGAATTGAGCTTAAAATAGATCTTTCTTTTTCACCCCAAATGATCTTCTCTGGGAACAATGTGTTGGCCCTGGTCCCTCCTTGGACATGTGCACCTCAGTTTATGCCAAAAGCATAAGTTGAGGGTGGCTAATGCAGAAAGCAACCTTGTTTTGGCCCTGACCCAACCATGGGTATTGTGAACCTTGACTCATGGCAAAATCATGAGTTGAGGGTGGCTGTTATAAGGAAAACCCCAGAAAGTGGGGTTGAAAGAATGAAGAGAAAGAAAGAATAAAACAGAAGTGACTAAATAAATAAAAAACAAAAAAAACTATGAATAAAAAGCAAAATAAACACAAGAAAAGAGAAAAGTCACTTACACATAAGGATAAAAAAGGGAAAACAGCAAAGTGAAAAGAAAATTGAGTAATAGGGCGAAATAAAATGATAAAAAGGTGGTTCGCTTAGCCGATATGTCAAGGAGGGCAACAAGTCACTAAAGTATACCTAAATACACCCTACCTGACCCTGAGCCTATGTTACAATCTAAAAGAAAAGTCCTAGTGTGATCCTAAGAGTTGTATGGCGAACTTGAAGCAGTGAGAATAAGGGCAAGCCTATGGCAATATGTGTAAATGAGTTGTGAATTTGTTCTGAGAGTGAGTGTCGAAAAGTGATCCTTATACTCAAACTAAAATCATTGTGTGAAAAATTGAGGATGTTATTTGAAGTGAGGACAGGAGTTGCAATACCGGAAATATTAGCATCTCGGTGAGAAATTGAAGAGGATAGGTATCATTGCGTAGTGAGTCTGGGTCATGGTTTGATTCTACACAAGTCAATGCCTAATAGTGAAACCATGCATGAATATAATGTGAATAATCGGGATTGATAGCCAAATGATTGCGGAAGTTAAAATATGGATACTTTTGTACAAAGATTTTGTAGTGAGTCATAGTGCGTCGCTTGAGGATAAACAATGAATTTAAGTTGAGGGTGTTATGTACCGTGGTTTCACGGTATTTCTAATGTTTTTTCCTTAAGTTTAGTGTGTGTCAAAAGCCTTTTTGTGTTGATTTTTATGTAAGTTTCTCTTTGTTTGCAGAAAATTTGTCCAAGGATGAACGCGGGAGTTTTTGATAAAGAAATGCAGAAGAGACCACCTACGGAACCTATGACGGTTCGTCGAGGCTGTGACGGTCCGTAGCTGGCATCGTAGTGAAGGGAGAAGTTGCTGAAGGAAAATGGGGAAGTCTGACCAAGTGTGGGATTACGGAAGTCCATGACGGACCGTCATAGCCACGACGGTCCGTCCTGCTTATTCGTCGTGATGATCAGAGAAGTAGTCCCAGTACCCAAATTCCAAGAAGTTCAAGTATTTTGGAACGAAGACCCTCGATGGACCATCGTGCTTGAAATGGTCCGTCATACCTGTCCGTCGAAGGGAATGAAGAAAGCAACAGAAGAATGGTGAAGTATGGGACGACGGAGTCTATGACGGTCCGTCGTGTCCATGACGGTCCGTCACATGGTCCGTCGACCCAGACGCGTTTGGACAGATTTTTAGTAAATAGAATCCTTATTTGATTAGATTTTGTTTTTATTATAAATAGTTGGAAAAACCTCGTTTTTGGGGTTAGACTTTCTGGATAATTTTTAGTTTTTAGTTCTTCTATTATAGTATTGAATTTTTGATTTTGGGAATTAAGATACTTTTTCGGGAATTGATTGTTGGTGATTTTATTGATTAATCAAGTTAAATTCTGGGAAATTATTCGTTTTCATAAAAGTAAGTGCATGAATTCTTCCATTAACAATATGAATTGTGTAATTATGAACATGGGTAACTAAACCTCATAGCTAGGGTTGTAGGAACCATGGGTGAATAACAAGGTAAAAATCTAACTTAAATAACAATTCTAGAGTGGTGTCTTGCATGTATTGATAATTCTTTCGTGTAGAAGTCTTTTTAACGGATGGCCAACATTAGAACTCGCCTTAATGCTACTTGCCGGACCAAGGAGGTAGATAATAGGAAAAGAATTATCAACATAGATTTAGTGTAGACTATCTAATAGGCTAGTATTGGTTGGTACGAGTTAATAACTTAGTCAAATACCGAATACGATGTTTAATATGAGGTAAAGATAAGGGTTAGTATAGCAACACACGTAGCCGGACCAAGGTGCGGAGTGAAATTCTCTAGATGCCGGACCAAGGATTTAGAGATACATAACTTATCACTTTACATGCAAGATATCAGGATAGAATTGTTATAGTTAGATTTACCAAGTTAGGAACCTGTAGGGAACACTAAAGCCCTAGTTACTTTTATAATTTGATTAGACTCCGAAAGCTGAATCTGTTAGTTGTTTATTTTTATTTAGTTAATCATTTTCATTAATTTAGAAATAAAACCCCCCTTTTGTCTCTTGATTTCTCGGAAAATAGTTGTCTATATAATAGTAATAATAGAATAAAGTTAAGTCTGAACTATTTTCCTTGTGGGATCGATCTCAACCTCATTAGTTGGGTTCTTTACTTGATACGACCGCTTTACTTCTTATTTGAGAAGTAAATTTGAGCGTATCAAATTTTGGCGCCGCTGCCGGGGAAAGTAGCTTTTAGATTAACTTAAATTTATTACTAAAGTTTAGTCAATATTTTCCTGATTTTACTTTTTCTGTTGTTTTTGATTTTTTTTAGAACTGACGTCCTTGTATGCCAAATACACGGAGGGGAAGAGAACCTTTGTTTCCCTACGATCACGAGTTAGAACGTACACTACGCAAAATGAATCGAAACTTGGGTATAAATGATGATAATCCAAACCAGAACATCCCAGCTCCGGTTGATGTTCATGGTCGATTATTACCTGATAATCCTGATCAAGGTGCACAAAGGGGACAAAATCCCGCTCCACTCCTCAAGAATACTACAGAGGTTATGATAATATTGCAGATTCTGATGGGCCACTTGTCTTGCCCCCTCTACCAGAAGGTCACACCTTTGTAGTCACTAGTAGTCTAATGCAAATGCTCACGGCTAGAGGTTTGTTTTCAGGACTACCGTCTGAGGACCCACATGCCCATATAGCTAAGGTGAGGGCAGTGTGTAAAAGCTGTGTAGGGAGGCCTGATTTGAATTTGGATGTAATAGGGCTAAGAGTATTTCCTCTCTCATTGACGGGAGAGGCTGCTATTTGGTTCACTGAGCTCCCTTATAACTCAATTTTCACTTGGAACCAACTAAGGGACGTTTTCTTAGCACGTTACTACCCGATCTCCAAGAAACTAAATCACAAAGACAGAGTGAACAACTTTGTGGCACTACCAGGAGAGTCAGTTAGTATTTCTTGGGATAGGTTCACTTCATTTTTGAGAAGTGTCCCCAATCACCGCATAGATGATGAGTCACTGAAAGAATACTTCTACCGGGGACAGGATGATAATAATAAAGCGGTATTGGATACTATAGCAGGTGGTTCTTATGGAGAGTGTCCTTATGCTGAAATTGCCGAAAAATTAGAGAAAATCTCCCGGAATAATAAAGCATGGAGTACTAGAAAGTCAGATACGGGAAGAAATACTTTTGCAGTACAATCCACACACAACCCAGCCACATATGAGATTCGTGAAGAGATGGCGCAGATGAGAACTGAGCTTGGGTTGGTGTTAAAACATGTCACTGGGGGTGCAGAAAAGATAAACGCAGTGAACTACTTGTCTAAACCACCACCACCAACTGATGAATATTATTATGAGGAAGATTCCTATGCAGTAAATGATCAGACGGGGGGTTTCCGACCGAACGCCCAAGGCTCCAATCAGGAGAATTGGCGCCAAGGTCAAGGGAATCAAGGTCGGAACTATGGTAACTACAACCGTGAGGGTAATTATGTCCGTGATGGAAATTACAACTGCGACAACAACTTCAACAGGGGTAACTATGGTAACAGAAATGATAGGAGTGGGCCCTATGTTCCTCCTCAAAATCGTGAAGTTGCCCCTAGGGATGGTGGAGGTAGTATGGCACAAGTTGAGGATATGTTGCACAAGATGAGGAGGAGGTTCGATGCTAGTGATGAGCACACCAAAGAGTTAAGGAGTGATGTAGCGGGTATTGGACAGAAAGTCGATACACATGCCATATCAATTAAGCAGCTTGAATTGCAAATGACTCAATTATCTGCAACTGTGAACACACGGCAACCGGGCACTCTTCCTAGCAACACTGTCCAAAATCCGAAAAATGATGGACACTGTATGGCAATTACTACTCGTGGTGGTAAACAAACTATTGATCCACCTATGCCGTCTATTGTGGAAAAGGTGATTAGAGATAATGATAAAGTGGTAGAGGTTAGCGATGAAGTAGAAGATAACACTGAAAAAGATGCTGAAGTGCCTAAAAAGGTAACTCCCATGCCTAGACCACCACCCCCTTTTCCTCAAAGATTAATGAAAAAGACCGAGGATGGTAAATATCGGCGTTTTATAACAAATTGAAGCAACTTTCTATCAATGTCCCTTTGGTAGAAGCTCTCGAATAAATGCCCGGTTATGCCAAGTTTATGAAAGATTTGGTTACAAAGAAAAGATCAGTCACTTTTGAGGATGATGACAGAATGCAGCATTGTAGTGATATTGCTACAAGGTCTTTAGTGCAAAAGAAAGAAGATCCGGGTGCATTTACTATTCCTTGTACAATCGGATTATTACATTTTGCGAAAGCATTATATGATCTGGGGGCAAGCATAAATCTCATGCCCCTCTCGATTTACAAGAAGTTGGGTTTGGGTGACCCAAAGCCCACTGCGATACGGCTACTGATGGCCGATCGAACAGTAAAAAGGCCTATAGGGATACTCCATGATGTGCTAGTAAAAGTGGAGTCGTTCATATTTCCAGCAAATTTTGTTATTCTTGATTGCGAAGTCGATTTTGAGGTGTCTATTATTATTGGGAGGCCATTCCTTGCTACGGGTAGAGCCTTAGTTGATAAGGAAAAGGGGTAGATGAAATTTCAATTGAACAATGAAGAAGTGACTTTCAACATTTGTAGGTCCATGCGGCAGAGTGGTGAGCTCCAATCGGTATCTGCCATATCCTACAAAGTTGGTGAATCACCCTAGACACAAATAGAAGAACGTTTAGGTGTAGAAGCACTGGCGGCAGTGATAATGAATTTTGATAATGAATGCATTGAAGAATATGGGTCATTAATCGTTGCTCTTGATCGTGGTAATGTTCGGTTTAAACTGAAGAAATATGAGCTAGACATGAAGAATCGCGAGTCTTCACCCGCTAAACCATCTATACAGGAGGCTCCAAAGTTAGAACTGAAATCTCTCCCACCTCATCTCAGGTATGAATTCTTAGGAAACGGTGACACATTGCCGGTAATCATTGCATCAGACCTGAATGAACAACAAGTTGAGAGTTTGGTGAAAGTGCTAAAAAGGTTCAAAAGAGCTATTGGGTGGACTATTACGGACATTATTGGGATCCCTCCTGGTATTTGTTCTCATAAAATCCAACTCATGTCCGATCATAAGCCTAGTATTGAGCACCAGAGATGTTTAAATCCACCTATGCAAGAGGTCGTGAAGAAGGAAATCATAAAATGGTTGGATGATGGATTAATATATCCTATCGCCGATAGTAGTTGGGTATGCCCTGTTCAGTGTGTACCTAAGAAAGGTGGAATGACTGTGGTCCCCAATGAAAAAAATGAACTTGTTCCAGTGATACCGGTGACTGGATGGAGGGTGTGTATGGATTATCGGAAATTAAATGCATGGACCGAAAATAACCATTTTCCTATGCCCTTCATGGATCAGATGTTGGATAGACTCGCTGGAAAAGGGTGGTACTGTTTTCTTGATGGTTATTTAGGGTATAATCAGATTTCTATTGCACCAGAAGATCAAGAGAAGACCACTTTTACTTGTCCATATGAGACCTTTGCGTTCAAGAGAATGCCGTTGAGGTTGTGTAATGCACCCGCCACATTTCAGAGATGTATGATGTCAATATTCTCCGACATGGTAGAAGATACTATTGAGGTTTTTATGGATGATTTTTCTGTGGTGGGTGAATCATTCGAGCGATGTTTGAGCCATTTATCTGAGGTTCTTAAGAGATGTGAAGACTGCAATTTAGTACTCAATTGGGAAAAATGCCACTTCATGGTCAAAGAAGGTATTGTTTTGGGCCATCGTATTTCAGAAAAGGGCATAAAAGTTGATCGAGCCAAAGTCGAGGTAATAGAGAGACTTCCTCCACCGATCTCTGTAAAAGGTGTGAGAAGCTTTCTTGGGCATGCAGGTTTTTACAGGAGATTAATCAAAGATTTCTCAAAAATTGCACATCCGTTGTGCAAACTGCTGGAGAAAGATTGTAAATTTTATTTTGATGAATTCTGTCTTAAAGCATTCGGCGAGCTAAAAGAAAAATTGGTATCTGCACCTATCATTATTTCTCCGGATTGGAGCAGTCCATTTGAGGTGATGTGTGATGCGAGTGGGGTTGCCCTTGGGGTGGTATTGGGACAAAGAAGGGACAAAATCCTTCATCCCATTCACTATGCTAGTAAAGCCCTCAATGAATCTCAGAAGAACTATACAGTAACTGAACAAGAGCTCCTTGCAGTAGTATTTGCTTTTGAAAAATTTCGCTCCTATTTGCTAGGTACTAGAGTTATAGTGCATACTGACCATTCAGCCCTGAGATATTTGATGTCAAAGAAGGATGCGAAACCAAGGTTAATTCGTTGGGTATTACTACTGCAAGAATTTGACTTTGAGGTAAGGGATAGAAAAGGGACCGAAAATCAAGTTGCTGATCACTTGTCCCATTTAGAAAATGAAGCTATGAGAGAGTTGGGGGATAAGACTGATATTGATGACACGTTCCCCGATGAGCATGTATTGGCTGCCTCACAAGACTTGATTCCATGGTTCGCAGATTTTGCGAACTACTTAGCTAGTGATATTGTTCCATCGGATTTGTCTTTTCATCAAAGGAAGAAGTTCATGTACGATGTGAAGAAGTTCTTTTGGGATGAACCATACTTATACAGGAGCTGTGCTGATGGGCTTATTTGGCGTTGTGTGCCAGAAGTTGAGATGTTGAGTGTTTTAGAGGCATGCTATTCCTCACCCTTTGGTGGACATCATAGTGGTGTCCGGACTGCTCATAAGATCTTACAACGTGGTTACTATTGGCCAACTATTCATCAAGATGCTCACGAGTTCGCCAAAGCATGTGATAGATGCCAAACAGATGGCGGCATTTCAAGAAAGCAAGAGCTCCCTCTAAACCCCATTCTTGTAATTGAGTTATTTGATGTTTGGGGTATTGACTTTATGGGTCCGTTTGTGAGTTCTCATGGAATGAAGTATATTTTAGTAGCAGTTGATTATGTATCGAAGTGGGTGGAAGCCATCGCCCTCGCGAACAATGAGGGGAAGAGTGTCACTGCATTCTTGAAAAAGAATATATTCTCTCGATTTGGTACCCCACGGGCAATTATTAGTGATGGGGGATCCCACTTTTGCAACAAATTGTTCAAGAGATTATTGGAGAAATATGGGGTTCGCCATAATGTGGCCACTCCTTACCATCCTCAAACTAGTGGGCAAGTTTAAGTATCAAATAGAGAGATCAAATAGATTTTGTCAATAACAGTGAACGCTAGTAGAACAGATTGGTCAAGGAGGATTGATGATGCTCTTTGGGCTTACCGGACAGCGTATAAGACTCCCATAGGTATGTCCCCATACCAACTAGTATATGGGAAAGCATGTCATCTTCCGGTTGAATTAGAGCATAAAGCAATGTGGGCTATGAAGAAGCTAAAAATGGACTGGAACGAAGCTGCAGAACAACGGTTAAATGGGTTAAATGAACTTGATGAATTTCGACTAAAGGCTTATGAAAGCTCAGCCCTCTACAAAGAAAAGATGAAGAAGTACCATGACCTAAAAATCGAGAAATGAGAGTTTATGATTGGGGATTCGGTGCTTTTATTCAACTCTAGATTGCGCTTATTTCCTGGCAAGCTCAAGTCCAAATGGACTGGCCCTTACTCGATCACCCAATTATTCCCTCATGGAGCGGTTGAGTTGGAAAACAAGGAAGGTGTGCGGTTTAAGGTGAACGGAAAACGTCTAAAAATCTATATAGGTCATGCGAAATCAGCGAATGAGGTGATTGAGGCATATCATCTTGATGAAGTCTGAGTAATCGAGTGTCCTCAGTCGTGCCGCGACGTTAAATCAGGCGCTGGTTGGGAGGCAACCCAATATCTAACCACTTTATAGTTTTTCTTTCCAGTAACGGTAGCATTTTCTATTAATGGGTTATAAATTCTCAGGTAGCACATCTCCAGGAAGTTTTGCAGAAAAATTACTCTGCCACATTCACTGACGGATACATCGACGGACCGTCACGCCTGTGACGGACCGTCGCATGACTCCGTCGTGCCAGGTACGCTCTTTAGTATTTTTTAAGAATTAGGGCACATGCGACGGAACCTATGACAGACCGTCACATATGATACGGACCGTCATCGGGGTTTCGTCACTTCATTACCCGGCTACCCGACCCGACCAGGCTGATGAATTTCAAAAGTTTTTAAACGTTTTAAAAAACCCCACCCCTTCATTAAACAGTTTTCTTTCCCTCTTTCCCCCATTTCCTCCCCTTTCAACTTCTTTCTCTCCCCAAATTCCCCACATTCTCCCATTTTCCATCTCAAATCTCCCTTCTTGGTCGGAGTCTGCTGCTGTGCTTCTCAGTCTTCTCGGTTGGGTGCCATCACTTTCGTATTATTTTCTCCTCTTCCAAGGTATGTGTTCCTGAAACTCTACCCATTTACTCAGTTTGTTTTGTTTTTCTTTACTATTAGCATATGGGTCTTTTGCTCTTTGAATATATATTATCAACCTAGGTTATTAATTTCACAAATTGCCTGGATAAAACTAGAGAAATTAGGGCTTTAAAACTTGTAAATTTGATAGGTATTTAGGTTAAAGAGTGTTAGAGAATTGTTGGGTCTTTGTTTTGAATCACATGGGGTGAATGTGGCATCCCCATTTCTGTCTCTGAATAACAGCACGACAACCCGATGACGAACCGTCATACCCATGACGGTCTGTTCTGCACAACCGTCGTGACGGTCAGAGACCCCTGTCATAAGGGTCTCAACACTTTCCCCAAGTGTCCACTGACGGACACATGTGACGGACCGTCATACACAAGATGGTCCGTTCTGCACAACCGTCGTATCGGTCAGAGACCCCTGTCCTAAGGGTCTCCACACTTTTACCAAGTGTCCACTGACGGACCGTCATACCCACGCCGGTCCGTCCTGCACAATCGTCGTATCGGTCAGAGACCCCTGTCCTAAGGGTCTCCACACTTTTTCTAAGTGTCCACTGACGGACACATGTGACGGACCGTCATACCCACGACGGTCCGTCCTGCACAATCGTCGTATCGGTCAGAGACCCCTGTCCTAAGGGTCTCCACACTTTTTCTAAGTGTCCACTGACGGACACATGTGACGGATCGTCATACCCACGACGGTCCGTCCTTCACAACCGTCGTATCGGTCAGAGACCCCTGTCCTAAGGGTCTCCACACTTTTACCAAGTGTCCACTGACGGACACATGTGACGGACCGTCATACCCACGACGGCCCATCCTGAACAATCGTAGGATCAGTCAGAGACCTTCCTTCTGATACTCTATGTTGCCAAGTATTACATGATGGACCGCAAGACGGTCCATCATACGCACGACGGGCCGTCACCAGGTCCGTCGTGCCTTACTGCTACTTCAGAGCTGTTATCACTGGTTTGAATTTCTGTGTCTTAGTGTCTCATTTCTTCTTGTCATGTTTCATCCTTCTAGTACTAATGATGATTTGTTACAGGTACTACCTCTCATGGCACCTAAACAAGATCGCGTTTACGCACGAGGGCGTTCTAAATCTGTCGCCCCGTCTGCCCGATTGGTGATAGGCTCTGATGATGAGCATGATCCAGAGTACGTGCCCCCAGGCACTGCTACTACCGCACGAGCTCCACGTGTACCTAGAGTCACGCCCAAGAAGGTGGCGCCCGGCGTAGTAACTGCCACCCAGTCTGATGAGGAGCGCACACTGACCGGCACACCTTCTGGGTCAGCTACCCAAGACGAAGGAGCATCTGGCTCCTTAGGAATTTCGTGGTCAGAGGAAGACTCCGGGTCCGCAGAAGCCTCTGCCCCCGCCACAGCTACACAGTCTGCCTCGGATGATGAGGCTGACAGCACTGACTCCACCCCTGGCTCACCAACTAGAGTCCCTGCCCGGTTGCCGATCAGCCCAACCGGTGGTGTGTCGACGGGCAATACAAAGTATACTTAGACGCCAAGGTTCTCAATGACAAAGGCGTCATGACACGGACTCTTACACTGTAGAGGAGGGTCCTCATGGGAAGTCTCCCCACCATGCCAGACATTCACACTCTTTTCACCAGACACCGGCTGGAGTGGACGGCTCGTTCTTTGGGCCGCTACAGTGAGGAGTTAGTCCGAGAGTTTTATGCCTCTTATGTGGCCACTCTCCGCTCACAGATAGATAGGCGGTCTGCCCCCGCCAAGCAAGCCCCACTTGAGCACGTCCGAGTACGCGGCATACAGGTCGACATCTCCCTACCAGCCATCCGCCGATATCTGTACGGCACGGATATTGACACCACCAGCACACCTCTCACCGCCGAGTTCGATTACCGGTGGCAAATTGTCAAAGAGGGCCGGTTCTTACGCGAGCCTTCACTGAGAGAGACCACCAAGAGGTGGATGGCCCAACACTTGTCTATTGATGGAGAGGCTGCGGATAGGGTGATGGAGCCGAAGGGAGCCATCAGGAAGGCCAACTTGACCTTTACGGCCAAGTTTCTTTGGTTGATAGTCTGCCATTGTCTCTCCCCCACTGCTGCTGATAATATAGTCACCTGGGATCGTGCAGTTCTGATGGCCGCAATGATGGCAGGGTTCGAGGTCAATTTCGCTTGTCTTCTCCAAGCGGTCATGCACGAGAGGGCCTTCAAGGTCACCACGACTTACCCTTTTCCTTGCATGATTTTCTCTTTGTACAGATCCGTAGGTGTGCCCATTTGGCACATTGACCAGCTCAGGACCCCGCAAGGAAATGTTGACATCGGCCTTATCAGGGATGAGGCCAATGAGTTGGCCCCACGCAGAGGGCCCCGCCCGGATGTTGTCCCACTTGGTGAGAGCCTGGCCGATACCATAGAGAATGCCCATGCGGCTTCCCAGGCTGCTTCTACACACACTGACACTACTCCAGTCGAGTCTATCCCGGGTAGTAGCACTGCCCCGAGCTCCTATCGCTCGGCTCCTTCCGCCACTCTGGTCCCACTTACTAAGGTTCAAAAACTCGAGGCACAGATGGCTACACTTATGCATCACATCCAGCCTTGGATGCAGAAGACTATTGCTGAGGCAGAGGAGCGCATGGAGCGCAAGATGGTACAGCACACAGAGAGGAAGATCGCAGAGGTACATCAGCGCTTAGACGCTTTTGAGTTGCGAGTGCTAGCCCGACCAGCACCTCCGGTGGACATGTCGACCCTTCAGGCTGCGGTTGAGAGTCTGCGGGCTGATCTTGATACGATCTTAGAGGCGAGGGTGCCTGAGTCTGACGCCCCTTCTGCAGAGCCTGCTGATGACACAGTGATGGCTGCTCTTTTTGCCATTTCTGATGTTCCACCACCTCCCCCACGAGAGCATGCTAAGAGACGCGGGGGTCGAGAGGAGGATGAGGCTAGGGCGAGGAAGAAGGAGCGCCGTGAGCTGGAGGCTGCGAGGAGAGCCTCGATTGCTGATAAGGAGGCCCGTAAGTTGAGGGCTGTAGAGTTAGCTGCCGGGGCGTCTAGCTCCAAAATTGTAGATTCTGTGGGAGGCACTACTAATGGTGCTGTTGATGCTGAGGACATTACTGAGGATGTCCAGACTACGCAGGGAGTGGGTTCCGGTGAATCGGACCCACCATCTTGCTGATGGGTGGCGCTTAGCGCCTCAGGTTTGCTTCACTTACCTTTTGCGTTGTTTAGCTCTTCTATGCATTGGGGACAATTGCATATCTTTTGTTGGGGGTGGGGTAAATGGAAAGTGAGTACTTGGGTGAATTCTGAGTAGCCCAAGTTCACGATCCTCTTTTGAGATTTTCTTGCCTGTGTTCTTTTTCCCCAAAAGAATGATTACTTTTATTGTTGAACCGGCATGTCATATCTTATGTATATAGTATAAATCTGAAGCATAATGGCTAAAATAAATATGATATCTCGATAATCAATTGCATGACTAGGCATAGTAAGTGATAAGTGTGTGGTTTGAAACATGAAATACAGATACACTACTGCATGATCCTGAATCTAAGATTTGAACTAGGTGTCTAATAATCTGGGAATGCAAGAAATGTCAAGTGAGTGTGAGGTGAATTCGAATGTCCACCATCAATATTGAGCTAGAACTTGCCTGGTTAGTCCTGCTAAAAATGAGTCAAAACAATCAATTAGGAAAGGATCATAGGCCCTTGTTCGAAATAGTCAATCTTAAGCCTAAAAATAACAGAAAACCAAATGAAGTTAATCCCTTTTTGATCCAAATGAATTGAGCTTAAAATAGATCTTTCTTTTTCACCCCAAATGATCTTCTCTGGGAACAATGTGTTGGCCCTGGTCCCTCCTTGGACATGTGCACCTCAGTTTATGCCAAAAGCATAAGTTGAGGGTGGCTAATGCAGAAAGCAACCTTGTTTTGGCCCTGACCCAACCATGGGTATTGTGAACCTTGACTCATGGCAAAATCATGAGTTGAGGGTGGCTGTTATAAGGAAAACCCCAGAAAGTGGGGTTGAAAGAATGAAGAGAAAGAAAGAATAAAACAGAAGTGACTAAATAAATAAAAAACAAAAAAAACTATGAATAAAAAGCAAAATAAACACAAGAAAAGAGAAAAGTCACTTACACATAAGGATAAAAAAGGGAAAACAGCAAAGTGAAAAGAAAATTGAGTAATAGGGCGAAATAAAATGATAAAAAGGTGGTTCGCTTAGCCGATATGTCAAGGAGGGCAACAAGTCACTAAAGTATACCTAAATACACCCTACCTGACCCTGAGCATATGTTACAATCTAAAATAAAAGTCCTAGTGTGATCCTAAGAGTTGTATGGCGAACTTGAAGCAGTGAGAATAAAGGCAAGCCTATGGCAATATGTGTAAATGAGTTGTGAATTTGTTCTGAGAGTGAGTGTCGAAAAGTGATCCTTATACTCAAACTAAAATCATTGTGTGAAAAATTGAGGATGTTATTTGAAGTGAGGACAGGAGTTGCAATACCGGAAATATTAGCATCTCGGTGAGAAATTGAAGAGGATAGGTATCATTGCGTAGTGAGTCTGGGTCATGGTTTGATTCTATACAAGTCAATGCCTAATAGTGAAACCATGCATGAATATAATGTGAATAATCGGGATTGATAGCCAAATGATTGCGGAAGTTAAAATATGGATACTTTTGTACAAAGATTTTGTAGTGAGTCATAGTGCGTCGCTTGAGGATAAACAACGAATTTAAGTTGAGGGTGTTGATGTACCGTGGTTTCACGGTATTTCTAATGTTTTTTCCTTAAGTTTAGTGTGTGTCGAAAGCCTTTTTGTGTTGATTTTTATGTAAGTTTCTCTTTGTTTGCAGAAAATTTGTCCAAGGATGAACGCGGGAGTTTTTGATAAAGAAATGCAGAAGAGACCACCTACGGAACCTATGACGGTCCGTCGAGGCTGTGACGGTCCGTAGGTGGCATCGTAGTGAAGGGAGAAGTTGCTGAAGGAAAATGGGGAAGTCTGACCAAGTGTGGGATTACGGAAGTCCATGACGGACCGTCATAGCCACGATGGTCCGTCCTGCTTGTTCGTCGTGATGATCAGAGAAGTAGTCCCAGTACCCAAATTCCAAGAAGTTCAAGTATTTTGGAACGAAGACCCTCGATGGACCGTCGTGCTTGAAATGGTCCGTCATACCTGTCCGTCGAGGGGAATGAAGAAAGCAACAGAAGAATGGTGAAGTATGGGACGACGGAGTCTATGACGGTCCGTCGTGTCCATGACGGTCCGTCACATGGTCCGTCGACCCAGACGCGTTTGGACAGATTTTTAGTAAATAGAATCCTTATTTGATTAGATTTTGTTTTTATTATAAATAGTTGGAAAAACCTCATTTTTGGGGTTAGACTTTCTGGATAATTTTTAGTTTTTAGTTCTTCTATTATAGTATTGAATTCTTGATTTTGGGAATTAAGATACTTTTTCGGGAATTGATTGTTGGTGATTTTGTTGATTAATCAAGTTAAATTCTGGGAAATTATTCGTTTTCATAAAAGTAAGTGCATGAATTCTTCCATTAACAATATGAATTGTGTAATTATGAACATGGGTAACTAAACCTCATAGCTAGGGTTGTAGGAACCATGGGTGAATAACAAGGTAAAAATCTAACTTAAATAACAATTCTAGAGTGGTGTCTTGCATGTATTGATAATTCTTTCGTGTAGAAGTCTTTTTAACGGATGGCCAACATTAGAACTCGCCTTAATGCTACTTGCCGGACCAAGGAGGTAGATAATAGGAAAAGAATTATCAACATAGATTTAGTGTAGACTATCTAATAGGCTAGTATTGGTTGGTACGAGTTAATAACTTAGTCAAATACTGAATATGATGTTTAATATGAGGTAAAGATAAGGGTTAGTATAGCAACACACGTAGCCGGACCAAGGTGCGGAGTGAAATTCTCTAGATGCCGGACCAAGGATTTAGAGATACATAACTTATCACTTTACATGCAAGATATCAGGATAGAATTGTTATAGTTAGATTTACCAAGTTAGGAACCTGTGGGGAACACTAAAGCCCTAGTTACTTTTATAATTTGATTAGACTCCGAAAGCTGAATCTGTTAGTTGTTTATTTTTATTTAGTTAATCATTTTTATTAATTTAGAAATAAAACCCCCCTTTTGTCTCTTGATTTCTCGGAAAATAGTTGGCTAAATAATAGTAATAATAGAATAAAGTTAAGCCTGAACTATTTTCCTTGTGGGATCGATCTCAACCTCATTAGTTGGGTTCTTTACTTGATACGACCGCTTTACTTCTTATTGGAGAAGAAAATTTGAGCGTATCAGTAACCAATACACTTTATTTAGTCCAAATTCTAAAGAAAAAAATACATATAAGTACCATGAACATGAATGTCCTACTTTAAAACATTATTTCAATTCTCTTTCGGGAAGAAAGTACAAGTTCTCCTGTTATGTCCTTCTTGTCCACATTGCCCACAAGAATTATTGTTCACTGTTATTTTCTCATCCGCATTTTTCTTTATTCGCTTTCTTGATCGTCCAGTCAACCTTCTATACCTAGGTGGCCGGACAATTTCATCTAAAACATAGTCTGGAACGGTCCAATCCTCCTTATCTGGCATTGGAACCATTGCAACCTCGTACGTTTTTTCTAATGCATCAGGCTTGTAGTAATCAGAGCAATATGGGTGCAAATTTATAACATTCTTGTGCTTCAAAACTGCAATTGCGTGTGCGCAAGGTATCTCATCATGTTGAAACCTTCCACATGTGCAGGTTTTCCTCTCAAGGCATACAATGTATCTTCTTCCGGCTTCATGAACTGAGAAAATATATTCAGATGATGGAACAACCTAAAAATATAAAAAGTTAGTGATACATTACGTAATATGCAATTTATATATCATTTCCCAAATATTGTTTATCATTGAAAATCAGTTTGTTTCTGGTACATAAAACAGAAATTTAGGGAAATTGATAAATACCTTCATCTTTGAACTTTTAGATGCGTTTACAATCAATATCTTCTCAAATCTTCGGCCCAATGTGTCCTTTGTATATGACGCTATTTCTCTATTTTTATAGTTCCAACTACCAAATAGAAGTCTAGCTTCCTCCAAGAAGTCTATTATAGTTAAACTACGTGCATCGACAAGGCATCCATTGATACACTCAGCGATGTTCGAAGTCGTCATTCTACCTCTGTTTACGATTGAATGAACTCTTGACCACTTCTCATAACCAGCATCTTCAAGGTAATCCTTCACCCTATGATCAACTTTCACCACCTTAGCCATTAATTTATCAAAATCTTCCTTTCTGTATGCTTTTGCCATTGAGTAAAATATATCACTTAGTGTGTTTTTACTCCTTTTGAAGCTTGAACATACATTCTTCCAAAGATGTCATATGCATGCACAATGAGGTACATTTGGGTACACAATGCTTACACTCTTCATGATACTTTCATTTCTATTGATACAATACACATATTTTCACGCTCGCCAAATGCATTTTTGAACTGTTCGAAGAACCATATCCACGAACAGTTATTTTCAGTGTCTACAACACCATATTCCAATGGCAATATGCAACCTAATTACAAAGAAGCACACATTTAACTTCATGATACACAATGTTTACACTAAGATACATTAACTATAAATATAAAACAAGTTTTACATTACATCAGTATTATAACAGTCATACCTGCACCATCGAGTGTGCTCGCTGATACAAAAGTACCCTTGTAAGCCCCGCCAAAATGTGCAGCGTCCACTACAACTACAGGCCTGCAGTAGTCGAACCCTCTTATCAACGGTCTTAGGACTATAAAAAGATACATGAATTTATTATCTTTCGTCTTTTGCATCCTTATATATGAATTTGAATACACTTTATTTAGCATCCATATGTATCTCGGCATCTGCTTATATCCTTCTGATGGCTTACCCTTGAGCATTTCTAGTGCACGTTCCCTAGCACGCCATGCTTGCTGGTATGATATCTCAACCCCATATAATTTTCTAATATCTTTAATTACATATCGAGGAGTATGAATTCGTTTATGATTTACCAAATTAGGTGCAGTCACACCACTAATAAATCCAATTGTTTCTTGTACTTTTGTTAGTATCCTATTCCGCATCGGACATGTATGTTCACTATTGAAATATCTCACTTTGAATACATCAGATTTTTTTCTGCAAGAAGACTTTAAAGTCCATCCACATTGATCACTGAAGCAAACCAACACATAGCTGTCCAAATTTTTTAATTTGATTAATTCATATAAGAAAACCAATGTTATAATTATCACAATGAAATATATACTAATTATACTTATGTATCACACACAATATAAATAGAACTGTACTAGAGAAAAACAATCAAATTAGAGAGAAAGTATTCCAATACCTTTTTTATTCGATTTTTTCACTCAAAAATTGAAGTTGTTCTTTATTTTATATTTAGTCATTACAGCAATGAGTGTTCCTTTATCCTTATACAACTGCCCCGTCTTCACATCAGTACTATTGGAATCAGTTATGTAATTCGTAGCATTTAATTCTGGAATATAATCAATGTCACAAATTCTCGACTCGACCAGACGAAGAGCTTCAGTATCTCTTTCGGTACCTTCCACGCATACGACTTCCCCGGATGAACAATCAAAATTACGTATCTCCCCAACAATTTTATCAGTTGTATCAATACAAAGCGGATACATGCCGATTCCAGGCGCATTCTTTTTTACTTCCAAATAAAGTTTCACACCCATGTCGTTCTTGATTTTCAATAGACATGAGCTTCCCTCAACAATGTATCGGATTTCAATATCTTTTGTAACAGTGTCGATCTCAAGCTCAGATAAAATCAACGCTTTCAGATTCACAAATGAAATGGAATGTCCAACAATTCCATCAACCTTGTAACCTTCATAATTAACATCGCTTACCCAAATTCCAAAATGCCGTAGCAAAATTGAGATATTCATCTTCTAACCTGTTTTTTTCGATTTCTTAGAATGCAGATCAACTTTATCAGGACTAATGTCGTTTTATGAAGCTACTCTAATTTGAAATTTGAATTTATCAATCAGTTACGCAAGCTGTCGAGCGTAAATTACGTGATTATAGTTATTAATAACAAAATTTACGTTATTTGTTCCTAATTAACCGCAACAGCTGTCAATTCATATGTATCAAAAGTAATGTATCCCGTGCTTCTCAAGATGTATCCCGCAAACTACATTTTTAAGGGATTTTTGGTAAATACAATACTAAAAGGGATAAAACGTTATTTTGTATTTATAATATGTTGGGGTAATAGGACCTTAGTATAGTATAAGTGTCTCTAGATTTTAGGCATAGGTTGAGGGGGTACTTATGCATTTTCCCTAAATTTAATAAGTAAATCCTATTTATTTAATTTTTTCTATAAAGCTACCAAAATTTGCTTTTCCTTAAAAATTTGAACAAAATTCAAAAGTAATTATTTAATTTAAATTTAATAAGCAAATCCTATTTATTTTATTTTTTCTATAAAGCTACTAAAAGTGATTAAGGCTCCATATAAAATTACTTTTAAAAACACTCGTTTAATTCTATTTTTTATTTTTTATGTTTCCTTGCTAGTCATCAGTGGTTCGTGAAATCTTGAAGCATAAAAAAGATTCCATACTAAATTATATTTTCTCTTTGTTTTTTTCTTTGTCCATTCACATCCTATTAAACAAACATGAATATTAAAACTAATTATTATGTAGTTGATTATAAAATTTTTGATATATTTTTTTATTAGAAAATTAATCATTAGTGTCACATAGTTTGATTTACAATTTTTTAGTGTACCCATTCTTTAAATATTTTTATTTACCTATTTGATTCTTAGACACCCTTCATAAATTTTTTGGCTAAGCCATCTGAAAGTCTATAGCAAGAGGTCGAATTTCAGCAGCTATCTTTTATTTTTCTCACACTTTTTGGAAGAAGAAAATAGACGGGGGCTGCTCCAATAATCCTCTAAAGACACCTGGGAAGAAATTAGTGAAGAAGATTTGAATGAAACTAAACAATTTACTGATTTTTTTAGATAAAATTATTTTGCTAGTCTATAACCGATTTTCATTCCTAATAAAGATATTTTTTAAAATTGCCAAGGTTGAAGAATCACGACGAAGAAAACCTCTCATACAATTATCAATACAATCACGGTTAGCATTAGAATATTGAGGAGCCTC
Organism: Solanum sitiens; assembly: GCA_016801875.1. Taxonomy (NCBI): domain Eukaryota; kingdom Viridiplantae; phylum Streptophyta; class Magnoliopsida; order Solanales; family Solanaceae; genus Solanum; species Solanum sitiens. The sequence continues at coordinate 2,044,403 of JABWTJ010000226.1, forward strand.
TACTTCATTATTTGTTGCATATATTTAAATTTTTAATACAACATTTTGACCTGCACTTTTATGCTATACTTACGAACTTCTTCCGATAAAATTACCAAAGTTTCATAAATTATATTAACAAGTGATTGTCCATCTCGTAATTTATATTATGGGTTAAACAAAATAGCAGTTAAAATATTTGAGGAATAGGAAAATATATTTCAAATTTATGCATTTCTAAGACTTAGCAAAATAGTTTGTGATGATTTAGCTTTTCAAGCTTTATCAGTTACTTCGGAGACTGCTTTAAGTGTGACAAGATCTTTAATTAAAAATCCAAATCAGTCGAAACCGACCATGATATTTACAAATCGAGATAAATTAGAAAAAAGTAATGGTTCTCAGATTCTTGCCTCTTTTACTGGTACTTAATTAATACAAAAAAATTATCTTCTGGATCATTAAAAACAAGCAAAAATATATAAAATAGTCACAAAATTGAAATTAATTATTCGTAATTACACCAATATTACCCGATCTAGCCATTCCATTAAGGCATTCACTAATTAGCTTGTTTATGTGGAGACCATGGTATTGCCGACACTAATTAGTACCTAACTTCTTCTTTATACGTTCGATATTTGATATTTGAATTCATGCTATAGGGATCCATTCTTATAAACATAATAATAAATAAATTGACTTTAAAAACTTATTTTCATTCTTAAAAACATAATAATAAATAAATTGACTTTAAAAACTTAACCAAACGGACTCTAAATTTCTAATAATTTAATCTGAATCTTTTACACGATTAGTTCATATATATAGTTACTAAGCAACTGCTTAATAGTAAGTAAAATTGATAACCCGAAAAGTAAGACCAATATTTAGTTGGAACAAATTAAAATAGAGAAAAGTGTTTGAAAAATATTTTAACTTTGGCCGTAATTGCTGTGGCGATACCAAATTTTATGGATGACCTTTTACCTCGCTCCACTATTTGATAGTGCATTTTAAAAGTATATATGTTCCCACGTGGACACATTACTATTTTTAATTATGCAATATTTATGATGTCCACGTAGACATATATACCTTTAAAATACACTATTAAATAGTGCATGGAGTAAAAGATCATCCTTTCCAAATTTGGTATCGTTACAATAATTTTGATCAAAATTCGGATATATTTCAGATCTTTTCCCATTAAAATATATGTTATGTGATTTTTTTATTATAATACTATTCTTTTTTTAAAAAAAAAGATTTTTTTTTAAAAAGATATTTATTTAATACATTGTGAATGCCTTTATAATTTAAAATTATAAAATTTAAAAAATTCCGCTACTTTCTTAAACTTCAAAAGATAAAACTAAATATATAAATATAATTTAAATCCACTCATTAAACTTGCGGGCAAAAAATGGAAGCTAACAATCATTACTATGCTTTTTAACAAAGAAGGCGTTAATTAAGTCAATATTGTGAGTGCATTATTATTTTATTGTCTTTAGTTAAACCATCTCAATATTCAATAATTTTTTGTTAATATATATTATAATATAAAGCATGGTCCGTGTACAGAGAGAAAATTACAAATTCATTGAACTAATTATTCAAATACTGACTAAGTACTTGAATCATGAGAGTCATCTAAATCTCTTTTAGACAACAATATCTCCATACAACTATTCTTTTTGTTCTTCTGTCTGTTCTTGCCTTTGCAAATTAATAAATAGTTTAAGTTCGTAAGTATTATAATCAGAATTTTCATTAACGAAGATCGAAATGAATTTGATTATTTATTTTGATTCAATTATTTGTCTATTTTTTTGTAGTTCGTTAAAAAAAACGTTTCTTTTTTGGATAATTTTTATATTCAACATTTCACATAATATGTTAAGTGCATCAATATGAGTTATGGTGCACTGCTGGTAGTGTTTCACCTTTAACCAGAAGTCTCGGATTCGAGCACTGGGTATGAAGAAAATTCTATTGAGAGCGTCACCTCCGAATGGACCCTACAGTGCGCGATCCTGATTTAGTCGAAGCTCCAAAAAAAACATGTTAAGTGCACAAGATCTACATATTGCTAATTTAAGATCATAAAATTTAAAATCTTATTTATTTTTGTAAACTTCGTATCTGATAAAATAAAATCCCCTAACTAAAATGAAAATAACACAGTATGGTATAGTTGACATAATGTAATTTTGACAATGTACATAAAAGAAAGTAAAGCATGAGGTAAAGTAGAGCCGGTTAAAGCATATGGCAAGTAAAGCAAGGCTTTAGGCCCCAATTTTTTGAGCCCCATTTTTATACTAGTATTGGGTTTATAAATTAATTTAAAAGATAAACATTTTGAACTAAAATAGTACAACGTTTTAAAATTAATAAACTAAGAAAAAACCTTTAAAATAGATTTGAACAATTCGAAGTAACAATAATATATATTCATTATGATTCTATAAGTGAGATTTAGGAAGGGTACCAAGTGTAGAAAGAGTATTTTTGATAAACCATCAGTTCAAGAAAAAACATTTCAAATTATAGATTTGAAAAATACATGAGTGAAGAAGCTATGATGAAAATCTTAAAAATCGAACAGTAGTGACTAACAAAAATAGTAAGACAATCAAAGTAAAGGAGAAGTCTCTTTTTATTAGTCACATACGTGAGACTTTTTTTTATATGAGTAGTGGTGAAATTTAATCTCAATAGCCCTGTCTGCATTGATATTATGTTAAAATGATTATCTCATATAAAAACTTAAATCGTTTGAAAAAGTATTAATTTATATTTAATTGTATTCTTAACATATAGAACTTAAAAGCCTTAAATATATAATTGACGTACTTATAAGATGGTTTATCTAAGACAGCATATTCTAGTTAATCATATAGTTGGAGATTAATATATATAGTCAACTAATTAACCAATTGACAATCACGAAACTTGAAGTTGTCAACAAAAATTAATGATAAAAATGAACACATAATGATGGCTCATGAAATTATAATAAATGTTTGCTACAAGTTGCACTAAAAATATTGAGAAAATGAATCACTTTAAGATTTGATGCACGGGATAAGGTAAAGAAAAAAACATAAAGAAATTAAAGTAGAACACCTTAGCCTTTTGTAGAATCAAAAAGCTTCAAATACTTATAAATAAAATTAAGAGAGAAGTATTTGAATTATTATTTTCATCTTGAATTATTGACAATTTTAAAAGTACTTCTCTATTTAATTAACCAAATTTATATACACTATGATCTGTCAGATGACATTGTAAGTAATCTCAAACTCTTATAAAAGTATGAGACTTTTAATAAAAAATTGACAAAAATATTGAAAACACCTCAGGGTGTAATCACTCGTGTATTTAAGTATCAATGACGTAAAGGGGTGTTTTTAAGAGTACTATCAATAGTTTAAAAATAAAACTAATAATTCACACTAAATTTAAAAGTATTTTCAATACTGAAATAAAATAATAAAAAAGTGGAGAAGAAAAGGACTTGCCTCCCATTAAATGTAACAAAAGCCAGTCCGAAAGGCAACCTTAAGAATCTTTTGATAAATTTAAAATGTTTTACTTTTTGCAAAATTCAATTGGAGAAAACATCGTGGGTATATATAAAAACATGTCAACGACAAGAAGTCACGTCTGTTACTTCATTTTTCTTAATTCTAATAATAAATAAATGGTACATTTTTTGTTAGCAATGATAAGGAAAACCAAACAATATATAATTATTAAATTACTAAGTGTTAATTATTTGATTCTTTATTTCTTCCTCAATTATTAGTTGAGTTGGCAGAATCTTTGCTTTTGTTTATAAGCTACATTTTGTTGTTTGGCTACTAATCCAAAGTTTAATTGTAGCAAAAACATTTAATTAAAATGGGAAGACAACCTTGTTGTGACAAAATAGGACTCAAAAGGGGTCCTTGGACAATTGAAGAAGATCATAAGCTTATGAATTTCATTCTCAATAATGGTATACAATGTTGGCGTCTTGTACCAAAATTAGCAGGTAACAAACTTAAATTAATAAAACAACACATGTAATGGGTTGAATTATTTCATATAGATATCTATTGCGTGTAAATATTTATCATTTTTACTCTATTGTTCTCGTATAGTAAGGTTCTTCGTCTAGTTCATTATCCAAGAGATCTGTTGGTTGAAAAATTCTTTTATTTTTATATTTTCTAGGTGATAAGTTCGACAGAGTTGATTGCTCATATTTTTTATTTTACTTTGAATTGTTTCTTTTTTCAAGAATAGTTTGAAAATAACTAAACAGGGAAAAGTAAAAAATAGTGTTCAATTTATATATGTTTTTCTTCTTCTTTAGGAGTATGCATTGCATGCCCTCACAAATTTAATTAGTATGAACTAAAAAGAGTATTTCGTAATTATTCTAAAATAACTTACCTAGATTTGATATTTATACTAATACTAACTAAATAATTGATCTAATATTATTTGTTGGCAGTACTATAGAACATAAATATTTGGATTTTCTTTCTTGACATAGTAAAAGAAATTTTAAAAGAATAAAGTAATATTATGTAACATATTTAATTGATGATATTTTGAAGGGCTAATGAGATGTGGGAAGAGCTGTAGATTAAGATGGATAAATTATCTAAGGCCAGACCTCAAAAGAGGAGCACTTACTGAAGCAGAGGAAGACATGATCATCAAGCTTCATTCTCAACTTGGCAATAGGTAATAACCTTGCACATCCATATATTTTTTGCACAATTGATGTACTCGCGTTATTTTTCATGTTACTAATTTCACATTTTTTAATACTACAGGTGGTCGAAAATAGCAGGACATTTTCCAGGACGTACTGACAATGAAATCAAGAATCATTGGAATACCAGAATCAAGAAAAAGCTAAAATTTCTTGGCATAGATCCTCTAACTCACAAGCCAATTGAAGAGATTAATAATGATGATATTAAGCAACAAGTTAGTGAAGAGATTAATGAAAAGGTGATGCCAGAAAAAACTTTAGAGTATACACAAGAGCAACAAAATTCAACATCTAGTTCAAGCATAAATGAGAGTAATAATTTGGAAATGTTCCAAAATTCACATACTTTGGATATGTATTATCCAGGAGTTGAAGATCCTTTCCAAAATTGGATAGCTAGTCCAATTCATAATTGGGATCTTTTCGACAACTTACAAGACAATTTTCTATGACGATCAATAAAAATTTCATCTTTCAAAAAATATTTAGCCTTTGAAAAATCGTACACGCATATGTATCACTGCATTTTTGAAGGATTCGAGCAAGTAGCATGAGCTTCTACTATTGAAGTTGAGTATATTGAAATATTTAGCCTGATCATCAACATTCTTTTTTTTTTCTCTTGGTATTTGTTGGATGGATGGTTCTATAGTTTGTTTGAATAAAAATATTAATCGTGATGTGACCTAGAATATCTTTGCCAGCCACAATATTTGTCTTTAACCTTATAGCTATATTTTCTTTACATATAAACGTATAAAATATAAATGAACTACTCTACAACAATAAAGTGAAATCTAGTGCATAATTAATTACGTCAAAGAAATGTACAACAATATACATGCTCAGTGAAATTCTACTACATTACTTGTGGAGACCAGATCTATTTCTAAAGGATCCTCTGCTCATGCACAAAAAATTCCGATATAAAAAAAGGAGAAAATGGAGAGAATATCACAAATAATAAGAAACAATGTAAAAATAATCAAAATAACAATTTAATTATGTGATAGTCGAAATACTATAAACAACAACTACGAAAAAGTAATATACATGCATAAATTGGTTTATATGTTGATGATTTATGTGATACGGTTGAAAATAGTATTATAGCACACAATTGGTAATATTGAATTATGAATTGAGATCAATTATAGTATTAGAATGAACATATTTGAATATTTGTACGTGGGTTTGGATTGTCTATAGAGTTTCTAAGGTTTATTTTTGTCATTAAATTGCATGGTTTATCTTTTACATATTAATTGATTTTTATCCTTATTAGTCAAACTTATGCTTTTAGAGGGGGCATAAGTTCTTTAAGAAAGCGCTTCAAGCATAATTTACATAATATTATAATATAAAAATATAAGTTATATTACCAAAAAAAAGAAAAGATTATTACCTTTGACAGTAAAAATTAAAAATAGCACAAAATAGGGGCAAAATGCAAATGACTTATGTTTTCTCCCAAATTGTATGTTTAACCGTTATACTCTATATAATAAAATAATAAAAATATACATGTAGATTTCTGACAAAAATACAAAAAGAATTTAAAATATATTTGAACTATTTTTTCAACAGTGGATTTCAAAAATATATAGGTGTCCAAACATCATAAATACTGTATCATTATAAATAGTAACTTGGCCAGCTGGACATTTATATATCCTTAAAATACACTATTAAATAGAAAATAATAGGCCTGCTAAATTTTTAAATTGTTATATGACAATTTCAATCGATATTCTAATATATTTCAGACTTTTTCTCCAAAATTATATATAAATTTGTGTTTTTTTCCTCAAGTAACCCTGTCAAATGGCACCTATAATCTAATATAATAAATAGAAATTATATAAAACTTTTAAAAGACTAGTTCTTAATTATTTTCCAATCCTTACTTTGGCCATGTATTAGCACATCAAGTGCTGTCTTTTTATTTTTTTTATTCGAATATGCAAGGCACAAAATAAATAAATAAAAAAGCAGAATCATTAACTAAAACTCCACACTAAGTCACCAAATATGTGGTCCTGGACTTATCATGCACCTTCTACCAATATCCTAGAACTTTCTGGATGTCAACAAAGACAAATTGATATATGGGAAATTAATTATGTGTAAAATACAAATCATATGGTAAATATATTATTACTTTTTTACCCAATCCATGAGAATTTAAAGAAGTTCTAGAGAAGTCTAGTTAATATTTCCAGAGTATTCTCCTCTGCCCTTTATATTTTCATCACTCACATTTGCTCTTTATTCTAATTTTTGAGTTTGAAACTTCATTCATAAGCAAAAGAAATTAATAAACATGGCTCATTGCTTATCAAGATTTCCAATTTCTCAACCTATTTATTCATTTTCAAATAATCCAAAATATTCCAACTACTCTCTTCCAATTTCTAGTAAAAAAAAATATCATGGTAGTTATAAGAAATTGAAGGTCATGTCTCTTGATGAAAGATACAATCTTGATCACTTGCAAAGACAAAACAAGGCTCCTCAACCTAGAAAAAGAACACCCCAAATGGCCCCTGTTGGTAAGAATTAATCAATACATCCTCTTTTCAACTTTTTATTTTTAATTTTTAGGCATAAGGTGTAAATATGTCATTTAATTTGGCTTTAGCTGATATATGTGCCTTCCAACTAAAATATTTATGCATTTCTAAAGTTAAAAAGTCTAGGTAAAGTTCATGTTACTTTTATTTAGCATAACACATGATGTCAAAGTCTTTGATGATGAATTTTCCAAAGGGGGTGGGCCAATATGCACAAACCATTTTTATAGGTGAAGTCCTATACATATAAATAAATAGGTTTATTATTATTTTCTCTTAGGTTATTATTTAATGAAAATTATAAAAAAATAAAATAAAAATTAATTATATATCTTTGACTTATCTCTTGTTTTGGGCCATTTTGTTACATATTTAGTAATTTTGATCTAGAGATGCCAATATAATATTTTGTTATGTTTATTTTGTGGCAGGGTTGTGGGATAGGTTTCCAACAGCAAGGACAGTCCAACAAATGATGGACACAATGGACAGAGTCATGGAGGATCCTCTTGCTTTTAATGGAGGTTGGGTTGTAGGTATAGTAAATATTTAATTTTTAAATTCATTCTTAAAATTGGAAGAAAATGAGTTTTCAATTTTTCCATATGGGGATATCAGGATGTTTAGAAAATATTTCCTCTTCACAAATATTTTTTTTTTTAAAAAAAAAATGATTTTTCTAATGGGAGCAGAAAAACAAATTTAAATTTATTGTATCCCCCACACCTATTGAATTGCCCCAACCCTGGTTCCACCTCTTTGACCATCTCAATCCTAAACCACAAATCCCCATTATATTCTGGCTTATACGCTTCTTTAGATAATATATAAATATCTTTTTTGCTAGATAATATATAGTTCCTTCATCTTATTTTGGGTAATATTTTTCGGATTTTGAGTTTTAAATATATTTATTTTTGATGATAAAGTTTTATAGGTTTTTTAAATATTTAAATTATCAATTATTGTTACTTATACTATTTCCTTAATTCCAAATTAACTGAATTATGAAGCTAAAAAAGTTAAGACATAAATTAGACATAACTTTTTATATTTATCCTTATTATAATCAGTTATAAATTATGATTAAAATAATTAAATATTAATTAAGTAATTAATTTTAGTACTAATTAATTAAGGATAAAAATTAGAAGATTATTTTAAAAGTAGTTTTGTAATTAAATTGAATAATTAAGCTAATTTGAAAAATAAAAATATCTAAAAAATTTAATTAATTTATAATGGAGGGACTACTTTTTACGTAGTTGATAATTACACAAATTTTGTTTCAATTTTCTTTTGAAGATTCGGTGTGTACATTTTTCGGTCAAATTTAAATTATTTTAATTTTCGAAAAATAAAAAGTGTCATGTAAGATAGTGAGTAAATATTTTGATGTTCGGTCTGCTAGATAATATATAAATGCTTTGGGGTAACTTCCAGTTAATTCTATATTATACTTCTAGAAAATAAAAATAAATAAGAAACTCATTTGTTGTTCTATATTTGAGGTGAGGAAATGATTTTTTTTGAAATACATTTTCCTATGTACCAAACACCCCTACTTCAAAATTATTAATTCAAACATAATATTTACTAGTGATCTTATACATATATGTATTGCTATACTCCGTATCGAAAGTACTGATAATCGACTTAACTCATTGATTGTACGTTACATTCACCTCGATTACAGGGCCATCGACCGACGATATCGGGTACAGAAGGGGAAGGACACCATGGGAGATAAAAGAAAATGATGGAGAATACAAAATGAGGTTTGACATGCCAGGAATGACCAAAGAAGATGTAAAAGTTTGGTTAGAAGAGAAAATGTTGGTTGTAAAAGGTGAAAAAATGGTGAAGAATGATGAAAGAGAGGAAGAATGGTCAGCTAAGAGCTATGGAAAATATAATACAAGAATTGCTTTGCCTGAAAATATTGACTTTGAAAAGATTAAGGCTGAGGTTAAAGATGGTGTCTTGTATATTACTATACCTAAGGCTAGTAGTAATCCCAAAGTTTTTGACATTAATGTTCAATGAACAATTTTTATGTATATTGGTTGGTCCCAAGTTCAATTTTCTTCAATGTAAAATTGAAATTCGTCTTCTAATTTTACTTTATTTTATATAAATATATAAGAAAAAACTTACATAAATATACAATAAATAAAAAATATTTATCATTTATAGCAATAACATTTTTTTTAAATTTAAAGTATCGCTAAAATCAGTAATTATTTATTAAAAGGTACGATGCAAGTAATTTTTCCTAAGAAAATACTATATTTTGTCTCAATTTGTTTTTCTTATTATTTGGGAAAATTATGCGAATAAATAAACTTATACTATTTAATTACTTATTATCGCTATAGTTGCTTAATTACCATTCGCGACTAACATTATATATTAATTACGTGGGCTGACTTTGAGTCTGTATAATTAGTCATGTTTGTATATGTATAATTCGTTAGGATATACAAATAAATATATATAATATATAATTTTTTAACCTATATACATATACAATTCACCTTCCCTCCACTCTCTGCCCTCTCTCGCTCGCCTCTCTCCTCCCTCTCTCAATCTCGCTCATCTCTCTCCTCCCTCTCCAATCTCGCTGTCATTTATGCAAATATATATGTATAATATACAGTTATATACAATTATATACGTTTACAATTCACCTCTTTCCCTCTCTCGCTCGCCTCTATCCTCCCTATCTCGATCTCGCTCGCTTCTCTCCTCTCTCTCACAGTCTTGCTTGCCTCTCTCCTCACTCTCCCAGTCTCTCTTGCCATATATACAATTACATATGTATAATATACAATTATCCAACCAATATACATATATAATTCACCTTTCTCCCACTCTTTCCACCCTCTCTCTCGCCTCTCGCCTCTCTCTCCCAGTCTCGCTCGCCTCTCTCCTTTATATAACATGTAGTTACAAATTGTAATTATCAAATTATAACTATGGAGAGTAATTAATTATTTTTAGGTGGTTATATGTGAAAGTTTTACTACATATTTTTAGGAGAAAATGCATAAGTACTTTTTATACTGTCACCGAATCTCAAAGATACACCTAACCTTAACTAGAGTTTTATCATCCTTTTAAACTAATTTAAAATGAAATAAATAAACCACAAATGCTGACATGTCATAGAGAGTGTGCACGCTCTCTTGAAGGCAAGTGATGAATGAACAAATTAGACATATATCATTTTTTAATTGGTCACTTTGTAATAGTTAGTACACATATTTATTGATAGATTTTTTATACATATTTAATTATTTTTTTAAAAAAATATTTATTTTAATTTGTTTTCACTTTGAATTTTTTAATTTATTATCTTTTCATTGTTGATTATTTTTAATAAATTGTGTGCATTTAAAAAATAATAATTTAAAAGTGTTCTTTCATTTTAATGTTTTAATATTTTTATGTTTTATTTGATTTTCTTTACGTATTTTTGATATCTGTTCAAAATTAACTTATTTTAAATACAAGACATTTGAAATAAAATTAAAACGAAAGACAAATAAAATAAACTCAATAGGAAAATAAAAGAGAAAAAAATGAATGTAAGTAAAAAAAAATAGTTCGATACAAGGTAAAAAAATGTTAACTTAATTTAAATACAAGATAAAAAATAAAAATATTTTTCTTTAAAAGAATTAAAATTTTATTTATTAAAGAAATTATGAAATATTATTTTTAAAAAATAAGAAATATTTTTTAAATTTTTTATTAAAAAAAATTATTTACACACATGGCGGACGAGTGTGTACGAACACAACCAACTTGGCTGATTGAAGTTGTCACATCAGCATAAAAGGTGCACAAAATACGAATAAAATGAATTTAGGGTAATAGGATCTTAGTTGAGTTTAGGTTGTAGTCACTTAAAAATTATTACATATAAATTTATAAGTTGTTCGGATTATATTAAATTAATGAATATATTAGTTCAAATAAATATATGGATTAATATAATTGATTTAATTATTTAAAATAAAAATCACACCCTATACACATTTAAGGCTATATATATCGAGTTATAAACATACTTTTTAAAAATCATTACTTATAGCATATTATTTTTGAGTTATAGCATATCAATTAAAAATATATTTAATTAAAAATAAAATATAATCTAATTTAAACACTAATTAATATGTTTAAATTTTTATTTTTATTTTTACAGTTTCCTTTTTTAAAACAAACTCTTTTAATTTTTAAACAAATTAAGTATTAATAGTTTACTGTTATCTTTTTGAAATTAAATACTAAATTAATATTATTAATTTACAGTTACCTTTTTGAAAATAAAAAATAAATGACATATTTTTAGAGATTTGATTTTATCACCTTCCTACTTTATCGTTACCCAATCACAACCCACCTCCATCACAGGCCAACCGGTGTATACACCATCATTATTCTTCTTCCCCAACACGTCTCACGCATTGAAGCACTATCCACTCCAATCTTCCCCAACACCCACAACTCAAGATCCACAATTGTTCTTCCACAACACTACTCAACAATATTTGAGCGTTGATTTCAAAAATATTTTCTTTTAAGTTCTTATACAATGTCGAAGAAAGTTAGTGGAACACTCCGTAAAAGTCCAAGATTTGTTGAGAGGACATCTGATGATTTTCATGTTCCTTCGTTTAATATTTTGACTCAAACTCCACCGCACAATTTCGCTGAAAAAGAGACGGATAGTTCTGTTAAATCAAAAGTTTAAAAAGACAAAAAAAAAACGAGGCAAAGGAAAGAGGATCTCCAAAGAAAGGAAAGAAGAGGAAGGAAAAAGCTATTTAAACCTCTTCAGAATTTGATTCTGACTTTATTGATGAAATTAAAAAAAATTAAAAAAAATCAACTAATGTTGAACTTGGTCAATCAACAAGAACATCATAAAAAAGAAAGGAGTCAGAGATACAAACTTCAAAGAAAGTCAAAAAAATGGTTAAGATAAGTAAAACACTTAATTTAATATTGGGTAAATTTCATATGTATGTGAGTATAATTTTTGATTTTTTTGACAATCATATTATGTATTAATATTGTATGAGTTATGTATGAATTGATATAACAGTATTGTATGAGTACAATTTATGAGTTTGATAGTCACTGTGTATATTTTTGACAATTTTAATATGTATTACTATTGTATAATTTACGTATGAATTTGATGTATAAATTGAAGTATTAGTATTGTATGAGTATTATTTGTCGTTTGAAAGTCACAGAGTATATTTTAACAATCGTAGTTTGTATTAATATTGTATGATTTATGTGTGAATTGATGTATTAGTTTGTGTGAATTGTGTATAAATGATGTATGAACTGAGATATGCATTAATGTATTAGTGTTGTATGATTTGTGTATGAAAGTACCTCAGAATTTCATTTTTATGCTTTGTGTATGAATTGATGTGGTTGTCCCTTGATATGGCAGTGTATGAATGATATTTGTATTAAATTATATATTTCGTTTAAAGTCTTAATTTACTATTATCAATTTTATAGGAGAAGAAGGTACACACACATTGGTCTTCATGTACTAACATGAACGTGTTCCCTGATCTGATGACCTTTCTCGATCAAGATAGGTTCCAACAATTTCTGCAAGAAACACCATTTGATTTTTTTTATGAATTAGATATCATAAAAATTCAATGTCAATTGTTGCGTCATATTTTTCTACTTGAATTTGAAAACGTCAGAGATGACATGTTTGTTATTAATATAAAATGATACATACTTGTTTGTTACTAAACACATCGTAATATCAATTTTGTTGGATTTTTTTACCAGTAAATTAACTCATCATTATTCATTTTTTTTACTTTTACAAAAAACATGTATTAATCGAATTTTCAATTTTAATAACATTACGACGTCTATATTGTTCCATGCTGTTACAAATATGGCACCTATCAATAAGCGTTGTGAAACAAAAAATATCATAAACTGTATAATGAAGAAAATTACCAAAAACAAACCAACAAACTATAATAAATACCAACCTGACGGATTCCACCTTCCACCATGTTTAATTAATATGGATATGATGTTGTCCATCACAACAATTCACGTTTTTTCCACAAAAATTATCTTTAATCACAAAAAAAAAAATTGAAAATGCAATCTGCAAACAAGAGAGAGAAACATGAAAGAGGAAAAAAAATAGATTTTAATTTGATTTCAAATTATTTGAGCTTTTTAAGAAATCAAATCAGTATTTAATTTGATTTCAACTTAATTGAGCGTTTTAATGAAAATGAATAATCTGATTTTTTTTGAATTCCTTAATATGTGCTAATTAGTTATTATCTATTATTAAATTAAATTATTTATAATCACAACAAACGTGCTATTTTCCATTTAAAAACAGAAACGTTATTTATCTTTTTTTTTATTTTTTTAATAAAAAAACAAATGTTTTTAATTATTTAAAATCAACCTTTAATTTATAATAATATGTTATAACATGTTATATTAAATGTTATATACCTAAAGTCAAACTCTAATGCTATAGCTTGAGAATATTACTATATAAAATGCTATATACCTAATTTTCACTTATTTAAATTCAATAAATTTAAATTTAAATAAAGTCCGCTTCATAAAGCCCATATGATATTTCACTTAAATCTGATTGGCCGAAAGGAGTCCTGTTCCAATCGCAACTCCTCTATTCTAAAACTATAAATAGGGGTCTCATAATTAAGAAAAAGGACCAAAAATTTTAACAAGAAGCTAGAGAAAGCTCGTGGATCAAAAGCTGCAGATTTCTTTACAAGTTCAAAAATTCAAGCATTCAAGTTTCAAGAACGATCAAGATCAAGACCGCCAGATTCAAGATCAAGCTCCGAACCCTTGGATTCAACTAGAAGTCAAGATCAAGATAAAGTTCAAGTTCAATTTCAAGATCAAGATAAAATCAAGATAAAGTTCAAGTCAAGATCAAATCCAAGTCCAAGTCCAAGTTTAAGATCACTCCCAAGTTCAAGATCAAGCTTTAAAGCCCTTGAATTACACTTGAAAAGACGAATTCAGAGGAATCATAGAGATTGTAACACTCACACTTGAATAATAAATCAATTGTTGCTATAATTTTCCGTTCTTGATTATTGTTTTCTCGACGCGAATTTCATTGTCTACATAGGTGTGTCTCTGGATTTCGTCATCGAATAGAGGGGGTACTTATGCATTATCCCTATTTTTAGTTTATATGATTTAAAAAGTTTTCTTTAATAAATTTTGTTTTAAATTAATATAAAGAAATAAATTGAAATGGTGAGTAGTATTATTTTGATGATCGTTTATCTATCAAAACTAAAATCAAAATTAATTTAATTAAATTTCAAATTATTTCAATCAAATTAAATTAATATAATTTTATCGTTTCCATTGTTATCGATTGATTTATTTTGTTAGTGATTATGCACAAAATTAAAATATGATGTTATTCATGAGAGAAAAAAAGGCAACAATTATTTTAAAAAAGTCAAATAATTAGAATGTCTAATATTACAAATTTTTGATAATTGAATTTACTGTGAATAGACTTTAAAATTCGCTATTTTACCTAAAAGGAAGAGATAATACATTTCTAGTCTCATAAAAAATTGTACTAGATTATATATACTCATATATATGAAACTTATAACAAAATGCTCTCATCATGGACGTTTTACTTTCATAAACAAATAATAAATAAACTTTAATAAAATATATATGAAAATTTTAAATTATAAAAATATATTATACATATAATAATAAAATATATGTATATAATTTATAGATTCGATTCGATTATTTCTTCAAAAAAATTGAACAAAATAAAATTCAAATTCAAAGTAAAATCCAAATGCATACTAAAATAAAAATTAGTTTATTGAATCGATTTAATTCCGATGAATATGTAACTACTTGAGCTAGTCATTATGAGTAGGTCCACGAATGGAATTTGGGCCAGAAAATTTTACGCATTGTAATTTGAAAATTCTTGATTAGGCCAGTCTTAGATGAGATTTGGGCTAGGTGAGGTCTAGGGTCATCCATGAAAGAGTGAGATCTTTTTCTTTTATATTATATGACATTTATTTATTTGTTATATATTATATTAAAAGGTTACATATTTCACATTGATTGGTAGTGACTTCTTCGAAGGGTTGTAACTTTTTTGATGAGTTATGACATTTTCAAATGATTGTGACTTATCTGATAAGGCACATTAAGTACCTTTTCATACTAACTATAATTTGGTGACTATAAATAGAGGGGATGCCACACATTTTTAATCGATGAATTTGGTAAGTTTTCTATTATTCTTCATAAAACAAGAAAGAATGTGAGAATTGTTCAATTATACAATTACAATATTTTTGTGGGTAAATTATACAAATCAATAAAAATTGATGCTACAAGGAGAATGAAATAACTCAACTTCAGACGAGAAGACTATATAGATAATTAATACGTAGACATTTTCATTGCCATAATTACTTTTGCAGCAACTTCTATTTTACAAGAAGTTCAATGATTTTATGTTGCACAAATTGTAACTTGGTGTTCAAGCTGTAAAAAACCTCAAACTATTAGAGAAAAGGGATTTGATAAAAAACGTGTTTAAAAAATCCAAACTAGATTTAAGGGAGAAGACACATGTACCAATCACGCCCCGAGCCTACACCCTAGACGTGGGCTGCACTCGAAAATCATTGTTGGCCTCGAGCGAATCCTTGGCCTGACTTACTTAACTCAGTGGAAGACTAAAACATTAAGAAAAGATTTCAAATGCTAAAAACTTATCTGCTTCAAACTGAACTCATAATGTTTTAAAAATAAACATTTCACTTAGCCAAATGACAAGTCAAATCTGGACATAAGCCAATAAAAAGATAATGATGAACGAATTAACATCTGACTATCTATGAAGCCTCTAAAACTGAGATGGATGTCGGGACATGACTCCCAATCATCCTAATAAGTGAAATACTGAAAAGAACTGAAAGCAATAAAAAGGGGTCGTCCAGAATGCAAGAAGGCTCACCAACAGACTCTAGAGTGCTCAACTGGATCAACGGTGCGCTGGTTGCCAATTCTCATTACCTCCGTCTGCATTATAATACAATGAAGGCCAACTGACATTAGTACTTTGAATGTACGATCATGCAAGTTGGATTGCTAAAACAACATAGGCTTCAAAGAGATTATGACAGAAACACTTACCTTGGATCTTTTCAACTCATGAATACTCAACTGAACTGATGTCAACTCGTAACCATAATATCATAAAAACATATCATACTCCCTCTGGAAGTCTACTTGTGCAATACATAAATGAAGTCTCATACCCATTCATACAAAGTAGGACCCCTAGAGGAACCATGCAATTACTAATGTTGGAGTTTCTCTTACCGACAACCACCACTATGAGCCTAAGTGGTGATACAACGTTTTACAATCACGTTGTCAGATTGCCCTATACTTTGCCGTCATATAACATTACTTAACTTAGTGGATCCACTAGCTTATCTTATGTGATCATTTAAAAAGTATGACCCATTAATACCCATGATGGCTACATGGTTTATGGAGATTTGGGTTAATATGAACTCACATCTCCGTATCGATGCTCAATACTACTTCCAAAATATACTTAGCTCATATATTTTTTAAAAACACCTTCTTTCTTTGATTTGAGATAATTGCTCAAAACTTAGCCTAAAAGCTCTCTTGGAATCAATGTTCCCTTTTCTTGCTCAAATGTGAAAACATTTGTAAACTCTTAGGGAATACTTAGTTCCCTTATAACTTTTGAGAAATGAATTCAGCTCTTTACTTTTAGCTTAAAATGAAACTTGAGCCTTAAAACGATGTTAAAACGTTTGTTAATGACTCTTGAAAACTTTAATAAGCTTTTCTTTGACTTGTTTCTTAATTTGTGGACTTGAATCTTAACTTCTATGACTTTGATCTTAACATTCCTTGAAATGGATTATGCATTCAAGGTTCATGACCTCATGTTTATGGATGATTTCATGATGTTTAGATGTACCTTAGAGTGTTAGAATCAACTATGAAACATAGGTACATCACTTAGGAACTAGTACGAAAAGGTGGGGGAAGAATGGAGAGAACAAGCGTCCCTGGCGCTCTGACAGGGGCAGGGCGCTAGCCCTCAAACTTCAGAGGGCTGGTTGGGGCGCCCTGGCTGGCGCGATGCCCCAGAGCCATACAGATAGAGTTTGCTTTGGGGCGCGCTGGCTTGTGCGACTCCTCACCCCTTTCCCAGGTAAATCCTGACATTTCTTGCTCGTTTTTCATCTCTAAACTTCAATGGTTCTTTCCCCAAGCACTTAGGATCATTGTACTATCAATATACAATAGATTCAACCCAAAATTACACCCAGAAACATGAATCAAACAATCAAGAAACTTCAACAACATAACCATCAAGAACTTAATTTCTTAACATTCACAACTCAAATTCGCTGAATTGAAATATGATTGGCGCGTGGGTGAACTAACCCAACGCTATGTGATCTCACATACCTTTTAGGGATCACCCCCGACGTATTGCACTTGCAAATCTTGAACATTCCTAGCGTTTTCTTGATTTTCTCCTCTTTTCTCTCTTCTCCAAGTCCTAGCGTAAATTCTATTTTTCTAAACTGAACGAAGTCTTGTTTTACCCCAATAAATTCCTGAAAACGAAATATGCAATTTAATTAAGGAAAAGACTAGTTTACCCTTCCTTAATTCAACAATCCAGCTTTCGAAAGACATAATTACTCATACAATTTTTAAATAGCGCAAACTCAACGGCGTCTGAAAAGATCATTCCAAGATCTTTCCACCCATATACAGAAGTACCTCTAACTCATCCTGAGGCTAGAAGTTATGGCCGTTTGAAAATGACTAAAACTCAGTATCTTAACTTAAACAAATTTTCCTGATTTTTTTCATTCTTTTCTAAAAATGACTATTTTAGCTTCTAAGCTTCTTCCTAACTATTCCGATTTTGCGAGATGTTACAGTATCCCCCACCCAGACAATGACCGAAATTCAAGAGACACACCTTAACTAAACTAAGGTCTTATTACCCGCCGCCCCCCCCCCCCATCAACTCATTTTTTTTGTAATCTTGTACACCTTTTGGCTTATGTGACACACCCTGCAACTCCACGCAGTTGAGGCGCATGAGAGATATGGATGGCACGTAAGCCAAAAAGGTGTACAAATTACAAAAAGAAAAAAAAAGAGTTCAAGGGTAATAGGTTCTTAGTTTAGTTAAGGTGTGTCTCTGAGATTATAATCATAATATAGGGAGGTACTTCTACCTTTTCATATTTAATAAGTACTCTTTCAATTCCAATTTATCTTTTATAATTTTATTTTTATATAGTTTAATATAAAATGTTTAATTTTTTTATTTCGGGGGGGGGGGGGGGGGGGGGTTGCATGTTTAACACCACAAAGTGAAAGAAATTTTTATAAATTCTACTTATCCTTACATTGAAAGTCTTCTTTATTTTTTTAAAATTTCATATCAGATTAAAATTAGACAAATATATATCGATCCCCCCTGAATCCAAAATACCAAATTTATTATATTATATTATATTATATTATATTATATTATATTGAATATTATATTATATTATATTATATTATATTATATTATATTATATTATATTATATTATATTATATTATATTATATTATATTATGTTACATTACATTATATTGCATTGCATTATATTGTATTATATTATATTATATTATATTATATTATATTATATTATATTACATTTTATTATATTATATTATATTATATTATATTATGTTATATTATATTATATTATATTATATTATATTATATTATATTATATTATATTATATTATAAACAGACACATTTTCACATTGAAAGGTTGTGACATTGTCAATGAGTTATAATTTTTTCTTTTTCGATTACGTTGAAAGTCTTCTTTATATTTTAAAGGGAAAAGGCACAAGTATCCCCCTAGATTATGACCGAAATCTCAGAGACGCACCTTAACTAAACTAGGGTCCTATTACCCCCTGAACTTATCTTTTTTGTAATTTTGTGCACCTTTTTGGCTTACGTGGCATCCAAATATCTCCCACGTGCCAGAATTGCTTGGAGTCACGGAGTGTGCCACGTAAGACAAAAGGTGTATAAAATTACAAAAAAAAAGTTCAGGCGGGTCATAAAACTTTAGCTTAGTTAAGGTGTGTCTCTGGAATTTTAGTCATAGTCTAGGGGGGTACTTGTGCATTTTCCTTATTTTAAAAGTTTCATATCATATTAAAATTAGACAAATATATATCAACCCCCCCCTAAATCCAAAAACCAATTTTAGTATATTATATTATATTCATTTAGATTATATTATATTAGATTAAAAACAAACACATTTTCACATTGAAGGGTTGTGACATTTTCAATGAGTTATAATTTTTTCTTTTTCGATTAGTTGTTGACCTTTCGAAGGATTGTGACTTTTTCTGAAGAGTCGTGACTTTTCTGAAGGGTTGTGACTATTCCAAAGAGTGATGACTTTTCCGATTGGTTGTAATTTTTTTTGAAGATTGTGACTTTTGTAATTAAAGGATTGTGACTTTTTTTTTTATAAGACGCAATAAATATTTTTTATACACTATTCTTTGATAAATCTCAATAAACATTTTTTCATACACTATCCTTTGATAAGGCTTAATAAACATTTTTGCATTTTTAAACTATGATTTTGTAATGTTTTCTTCACTTTTTAAAAACTCAAGTGCGAATTTACAGACATTGAGAATCTCAGAATTTGAACACTCTCTAAAATGAATGTTAAATTAATATGATAATCCAACTAAAAACATCCAATTTAGTATATCTTCTATATAGTATATCAATATTTATTTATATTATATTATATTAAAAGTAAGAACTCCAACAATACAATGATAACTAAGTAATGCACTAGCTATAAAGGAGGGAGGAGAAAGTATAATAAAAAGTTGTAACTAAGAGATTTTAAGATTGATCTTTTTATTTACATATTACAATTAACTTTAAAAAAAGAATAAATTCAACAAAAAAAATGAATGAAAAAGATAAATTTAATTGAACGCCATAGAGAAGTGTCAAGTCACTTTATCTATGTCTAGAGTTATATTATAAACAGTTAAAAAAGTGTTTTTCAGTTGTTTATTTGACAACTTTCAATAATCAAAAGAAAGCTTACATCCACTATCTATAGGAGCTTATACTTTATCATTTCATTTATAATGTTTATTTAATTTTTTATTTAATAATATTAACAATATTTTTGAAAAATAGTATTGTACATAATTTGATATTCACTTGCATCAAAGTGTGCATGTGTATATACACCGATATGGGGTAAAAGCTTAGACAACACATATCTCATAAACTGCGTAGCCAACGTAGGATAGGATCGTACTGACATTCAAATGACTTCTCATTTCCCCAAAAGGCTTTTTAGTGGATCCATAAGTTGAGTTGTGTTATGTAAATCACAAGCTTTTGGTGAGGCCTCTTAGATTTTGGAGGACTCTAGTCTTTAGTTTATTTTTAGTAGTTGTTTAAGGTTATCCTGAGTATTGTCTCGATACCTATATTAAAACAGTAGAGACTTCATAGATAGATAATATTGAGAGCTGTTTTATCAAAAAAAATATAATAATATATATATATATATATATATATATATATATATATATATATTTATATTTTGAGAAAATGACTAAGTTTCGAAAAATCAATTAATCTTATGATTTAAGAGAAATGGACTTTCCAAATTAACAGAGTCGCCACTTGATTTTTTAGAAAAATCAAGAAAACTTAAATTATTTTTCAAAAGATTTAAAAACAGATAAAAATCTATTGAAAATGGTTCGAAGTTCAATGTACATTCCGAGAAGGTGTTAGCCCCTCGGAATGCTCGCTAACTCGCGGTTGACCGGCGATTTGACTAAAAAGACTTTGACTTGAATTCCTAAAATTATAAATAAGTAAAGTTCATTTTATTTACTTGCTTGTTCTTATTTTCTTCTAATTATCTATTAAGGAAAAATAACTAGGAGGATCATTCTTAAGGAAAGAGAATCAAGTGTAGACTAAACTAAACTAAAAGGCTAAGTAAAATATAAAATAACTATTTACCCTTTTTCGGATATATATATAAAAAATAACGAAATGACTATCTTTGAGGATTAATTAAATTAAAACCAAAGCAAAATAATGTTAGTCAACATAATCACAAATAAATAAGGATGAAAAGAGAAAAATGACAATATTTTGGGCCTTTGACCCCAATTTCTGTTAATGGGCCTGCTGAATGCTTTTGGGTCCCTTTCATTCTCCTAAAAATCAAGTATATCCCTTATGTATACTACTGTATACGGGCCATATTTGAACCTTCTTTTCTGTATATTAAGCTGTATTCTACACGTACACGACCCAACTCACTGTCCGAGCATCTGTATCAATTTTTGGACCCTGTATTTCTGTATTACGACATGTATATCAGTGTATATGGCTGTATACAAGCCATATTTTCAGCTTGCTTTCAAATTTCCAGAACATAAAAAAAATATTTTTCTGCCCGAATTTGTCGATTTTCAACCTGTACACCTGCTTCACGATATCCAACGGGGCTGACTCGAGAAACACGAATATTAGACCTTTATAGCCCGTTGGAAAATGCAAGGTGAAGAGATAAGAGTCCATAAGGACTCATCGAGAGATTTCACATGCAATAAAATAGAAATGAATTAGCCATAAAGTGATGAAATAAGGCACATCTTAAACACAACATAATTTATGAGTAAATAAAAAAAATATTTTAAGAGATTCGAGTTAAGCCGAAATATATAACTCAAAAAATAATAATTAAAGATCATACAACCTTCAGATAATAAAGACCTACATCTTGAGAAGTAAATGATGCAAGAAGAAGTGATATTTACCTTTCTGAGTGCAGCGATTCCGGAATAATACGAGCAGGGGATGCAGCGACTTCACCTCACAATTCGGATTCGAATGACGATCGAGAATTTCAAGTGGTATCTTCCACCCAAATACGACTTGAATGTGTTTAATCTATGTATTCTTTTTTTTTTTGCTTGAACTACTATGAATGTTTCAATTTTTATTTTTTATATCAAAGAAAAATATATCATGAATAATGAATATTGAATATTGAATATTTAGTATTTGAATATTGAATATTGAATATTGAATTGAAAAATGAATTGAATTGAATTGAATTCTTGAATTCTTGAATTGAATCATGAATTCTTCCTTCTTCCTTGAATTTTTTTAATTCTTCTATTTTTCCAATCATGAATTAGAAAGAAGAAGAAAAGAGAAGGTATTTATAAGAGATTTTTATGGTAGATTTAGGGAGAAAATGGAATGTATTTGGATAAATTTGAATTTCAAAATTCAAAATTCAAATTCAAAAATTACTTTTTTTTAGGGGGGAAAAAGGAATGTTGGGATGAATTTGAATTTCAAAATTCAAATTCAAATTTTAAAATTCTTTTTTTTAGGGGAAAAAACGGAATGGATTTGGGGATGAATTTGAATTTCAAATTCAAAATTCAAATTCAAATCTCTCAAAAGTGGATGTTGAAAAATTAGTGGATTGAGAATTGTATCGGGCTTGACTGAAAATTGAATCTTGGCCCAAATTTTCTCAAAATTGAGTTAAGTTGGAAGTCTAAGATGAATTAAATTTAAGAAATAGCCAAATTGTGTTACATTAATAAATTTGGCTAAACCATAAATAAGACAAATTAATATTAATTAATTAACGAGCTTCTTAATCTTAACAAAAAATAAAATAATTAATTTAATCGTAAACTTAGTGATTCAAAAAATATAACCATGATTTAAACTAAACTAATTTAAAAGACTACTTACTAAATTTAAAATATTTTTGAGATGATTTTTGAATAATCATAAAATATACTAATTATATACATAATTATGTAAGATATATATATTATCTAAAAACTATAAGAAATGGCAAAAATTATTCAAAATAACGCAAACATTATATTTTTCCTTAAATTTAAAAACTAATTATTTGAAATTGTTTGAGAATTTAAGAAGCTCATGAATTAATTCTTGCTGGGGAGGGTCAAAATTGGGTGTCAACAACTGTCCCTCATTTTACTTGGATTGATGCAAGAAATTTGAGGAAAATGAAATTGACCAATCCAATTTTGACCGACCAGATATCCATCTTTCAGGCAAGGGATTTGGTACGGACTTTAGGAATTATGACCGAGCCCTGAAAATGGGTTTCCTACATATCTCAGGCTATATGAGAATTCAGGCCATTTGTAGTTCGATACGCTAGATTTAACGCACGATTTTGAAAGAAATCAAAAGTCATCTCGATACCGAGTTATGAAGGAATCAGGATGCTTGGAAATAAGATTTAAGAGGGAATGTTAGAATACAGCCGAGTTTTCAACATCGAGCCCGCCTACATATCCTTAAACCATAGGAATCAGGCTGTTTGTAGTTCGACTCAAATTGAAAAGGGAATCTATTATGTTAGATAACCTTTGGTTCTGGACAAGTGACAAAATTAAACGAGTATGAAAAGGAGGCTTGTATCCTCTTAGCCATGAATGTGGTGCACTTCACACCCATAATTAAGAACTCACATGGACATAATTTTCAAAGCTCTCGGCGCATTGTCACTCAGATTGGAAACTTACTTCCGGTAGATCAAAATTTCCGGATGCGAGACCGAAACTGACAAAAATCAGAGGAAAACCCACATGCCTTCTGATAGGGGTGTCGTTTGATTGTGGTGGAAGTCGCTCCTCTGCTCGCGTCCTAAGAGTTTGGTAACCTCTTTGGACTATGTCCCAGTTCGCTGCTAAGAAAAAGTTCCACGTTGTGCTGCATCCTTTTTGATGTCGTCCGCACCTGTGGTAAGTTTTGGAGAATTCATCCTTTTGGATGCTCTCGACAAAGACTGAGATAAAACTCGTCAGCATAAAAAATGCAATTAAAATGGGAGACAGTGTCTTTTACCATGTCGACACTTAATTGTTCTCCTTGACATTTGACGTCAACTCGATCGGTTTGACGTAAAGCAAATAGAGCTTATGTCTTATGTATGTAATGCAATCTTCAATGTATTCTTCATTTGATGTTGAAATAAATAAAAAACAGATGCAGTGCTGATATTTATCTTGATGTCGTCTTTGATGTTCTTCTTGATGTTTACTTTTATCAAAAATAAAATGATGCAGTTGATGCCGATGGGTGAATATTTTCTTCAGATGCACGATTCCCTTTCTGGCAGTGCATGATTTCTTGCGGGACATGGGTATCTTCCCGCGATGCATAAATTTCTGCGAGGCATGAATATCTTCTCGCGATGTATGAATGTTAACTTGTGATGCATGATCTTCCGCAATGCATGAATATTGACTCGCGATGCATGATCTTTATCGATGCATGAATATTGACTCTCGATGCATGATCTTCTGCGGGACATGAATATCTTCCCGCAATGCATAAACTCCGCAAGGTATGAAATCTTCTTGCGATGCATAAATTTCAGCGAGGTATGAAATCTTCTCGCGATGTATAATTTTCTGCGAGGCATGAATATCTTCTCGCAATTAACTTGTGATGCATAAATATTAACTCACGATGCATGATCTTCCGCGATGCATGAATATTGACTCGCGATGCATGATCTTCCGCGATGCATGAATATTGACTCTCGATGCATGATCTTCTGCGGGGCATGAATATCTTCCCGCAATGCATAAATTCCGCAAGGTATGAAATCTTCTTGCGATGCATAAATTTCAGCGAGGTATAAACTCTTCTTACGATGTATAATTTTCTGCGAGGCATGAATATCTTCTCGCAATTAACTTGTGATGCATAAATATTAACTCGCGATGCATGAATATTGACTCGCGATGCATGATCTTCCGCGATGCATGAATATTGACTCTCGATGCATGATCTTCTGCGGGGCATGAATATCTTCCTGCAATGCATAAATTTCTCAAGGTATGAAATCTTCTTCCGATGCATTAATTTCAGCGAGGTATAAAATCTTCTCGCGATGTATAATTTTCTGCGAGGCATGAATATCTTCTCGCAATTAACTTGTGATGCATAAATATTAACTCGCGATGCATGATCTTCCGCGATGTATGAATATTGACTCGCGATGCATGATCTTCCGCGATGCATGAATATTGACTCTCGATGCATGATCTTCTGCGAGACATGAATATCTTCCCGCAATGCATAAACTCCGCAAGGTATGAAATCTTCTTGCGATGCATAAATTTCAGCGAGGTATGAAATCTTCTCGCGATGTATAATTTTCTGCGAGGCATGAATATCTTCTCGCAATTAACTTGTGATGCATAAATATTAACTCACGATGCATGATCTTCCGCGATGCATGAATATTGACTCGCGATGCATGATCTTCCGCGATGCATGAATATCTTCCCGCGATGCATAAATTCCGCAAGGTATGAAATCTTCTTGCGATGTATAAACTGTTTGCGAGGGATGAAATCTTCTCGCGATGCATAAATTCCGCAAGGTATGAAATCTTCTTGCGATGTATAAATTTCTGCGAGGCATGAAATCATCTCGCGATGTATAAATATTGACTTTTGATGTCATATTTGGTACCAAGTGAAGACAGTGCTTTAGTCGAGCAACATAGTGATCTTCTGGATAATCATATTGTCTCAATTGAAAATAATGATAAAATAATTCTTTTAGATAGTGTATTGTCCTGATCGACAATAAAATAAATGACCCCTCCGGGTAGTGTATTGTCTTGATCGACAATAAAATAAATGACCCCTCTGGGTAGTGTATTGTCTTGATCGACAATAAAATAAATGACCCCTCCGGGTAGTGTATTGTCTTGATCTACAATAAAATAAATGACCCCTCCGGGTAGTGCATTGTCTTGATCGACAATAAAATAAATGACCCCTCCGGATAGTGTATTGTCTTGATCGACAATAAAATAAATGACCCCTCCGGGCAGTGTATTGTCTTGATTGATAATAAAATAAATGACCCCTCCGGGTAGTGTATTGTCTTGATCGACAATAAAATAAATGACCCCTCTGGGTAGTGTATTGTCTTGATCGACAATAAAATAAATGACCCCTCCGGGTAGTGTATTATCTTGATCGACAATAAAATAAATGACCCCTCCGGGTAGTGTATTTCTTGATCGACAATAAAATAAATGACCCCTTCGGGCAGTGTATAATATCATATCTGACATTATGATGCAAATGACGTCCTTTACGGAAACCGTGAACTCTTTCTTGAGATTTATGCTTGATTCAACCTTGAATCTAGCTGGACGTTCTTTATAGACTTCATGTTGTTGGAAGTTGATTGAAATAAACCATTCATACTCCCAAGTCCCCGGTATGAGCAGTATAAAACAATTCTTGCATCTACAGAAAACTCCGATAAATTTTGGGAGAACTTTCTCCTCCCTTGACTTCTCCATATTCATCGATCGAAGAAATTTGCTGATATCAAATCAAAGCTATAAACCTGCATCCATAGAGAAATTATTAGTTTTAAAATGAACTGATCTGTGCCGAGTTCTTCAGTTATCTGCTCCTTGTCCTGCTATCTCCGGTTGATCTTCCTGATCTCCCAACTCTTGATAGATAAGACAAAATATTTTATGCCAAAACCAATGAACATAAAAGAAAATTTTTAACAAAATAAATTTTCGGGAAGTAATATTTTGAAAAAGGTCACTGTCAAGCGTCATGTCACGTCAGGCTTAGCGAACTTCTTCCAGTCTGATGCTTGGAGATATATTTGATTATTCAATGGGGAGTATTCAGAGTCTCTCCATACTGTCGACAAACCCGTATTGAAATTTTTAGGCCATCCTCAAAATTTCTGTCCCGGTTAACTGTATCGGCTTATCTTTGACTGTCGGTAAGTAAATCATGGAATTTTTGAGATCTTCTCGAAAATTCTGTCCCAGTTACAAATCTCGAAGTATCTCCACCTTGACTCGCTGGGGAAAAATCTTTTTCTCAGGAATTTTTGAGACCCTCTCAAAAAATTTGTCCCAGTTTCTACTATAAAATAGAAATCTTACGGGAAATATGACCGAACCCTTGTGGCGCCTACGTATCCCGTTGAGGCAGGAATCAGGTCAAACGTAGTTCCCCTCAAAGGTTAGAGAAAAAATAAGGATTTACAAAAAAAAAAACCGACCGAGGCCGACATAGGCCGCCTACGTATCTCATTTTTGAGAATTCAGGTCGAACGTAGTTCAAATACAAAACAAAAATCTAAAAAGGGATAAATGGGGTGACCGAGTCCGACATAGGCCGCCTACGTATCTCATTCTTGAGAATTCAGGTCAGACGTAGTTCATCTACAAAGAAATATTTAAAGGGAATAAGGGGTGACCGAAATAACATTTGCCAACCAAGTCGGGTACTGTGACCTCCACTAATCGAGACTCAATCTGTTTGGTAATCTCCTCTTTAATCTTTAGACTCAACTCGGGCTTGAACTTCCAAACTTTTTGCTTCACCGGATCGAACCCTGGATTAATCGGCAGTTTATGAGATACAACATCGGTACTCAACCCTTGCATGTCGCCGACTTCCCAGACGAACACATCAATGTATTCATGAGTAAGTGTATTAGATCCTTCTTCTGAGTTTTGTTCAAGTGAACGCTGATTTTGGCCTCTTTGACGCACTCTTGGTCTCCCAGATTTACAGTTTCAGTTTCCTCTAAATTCGGTTTATGCTAATTTTCAAACTGCAGAAATTCTTCAGCAACATATTCCGGTACCTCATTTTCCTATTCACCTCGTCGTCACCTGCCTCGCTTTGTTAGTTCAGTTCGTGACATGACATGACATTGACAGGTTTAAAACTTATATTACTGAAACCATAAATAGAAAAAATATAGCAAATAAGTAAATAAATCAAATTTTAAATAAAGAGGCTTTCATTCAAAAGGGAAATAATGCGAACATTGGCTATGGCAAAGGGCCATGTTGCCTTTTTCAAACATCACGAGGGAAATTTAAAATGCACGCAATTAAGAAAATGCAAAATGGTGGGTCTCGGGCCTCTTCCGGACTACCACCGATTTAAATATGCATTAAACGATGCCCTTCTACCAAGGAGTTCGGGGAATCAGGATCGGCGTGGAGGTCCAATTCTACAGCATCTCTCCTGGTTCAGCATCACGGATACCAGCTAGCTCGACCTCTTTATCGATAACAACATCAATCTCCTCGAAAAGGCCGCAGATTCCTTTCCCAACGTCGTCAAGGACGATTGGAGTTATCACCTTTGTCACACACCAATCGTCGTCCGTCTCTATCATATTCACATTGGCACCTCCGTGATTTGGCAAAGGGTTGGTGTTGACATTTGGTGCAGCTGGTTGTAGAGAGACCACCTCTTGGTCGATTAGATCCTGAATTTTGTGCTTGAGGTTGATACAGTCCTCAGTATCATGCCCAACATTGTTGGAATGATAAGCACATCTCTAATCTCGCCTATAGAATTTTAAATTGATATCCACGGGCTTAGGCCCCACATGATGGATATATCCGGCCACAGCTAGTCGCTCGTACAACTTTTTTCGACTTTCCGCGAGCGCGGTGAAATTCCTTGCAGGTTTCTTCTCGAACCGAGGTCGAGGTGGATCATAGCTTCCTTGTGGGGGAGGCATCTGTTGATAACCTCGGTTGTTCGGACCTGGAGCTTGACCTCTGGGATATGAATTGGCTTGGTAGTTTGGCAATGGAGCTTAGCAATTCGGGTGGGGATTTTTATATGGTGGAGCTTGGACTTGATATGTAAGAGGGGGTGCTTGGTAGCTCGACTGCACATTGGCACAGTTGGGAGCAATGCCTTGGTAAGGAGATGACATTTGGTAAGGTGGAGGATGATTTGGATAAACAGGAGATAGATTTTGGTAAATTGGGGATGAACTTTGGTATACTGGAGCTTGGATATTCGGATAAGAGGGGGCAACATTTTGATAAACAGGAGGATCATTTGGATCACTAGCTTGCGTGTAGCAAGCTTGGTAGGAGGTTTGAGAGGGTCGAGAACGACCTTGGGAATATGACGAGTTTCTGGGGTTTTTCTTTTCCCCATATGATACGATAGCTATTTCTTCTCTTTTCTTCTTCAATGTGCCCGTTGATCCGGGCGATGCAGCAACACGGGTTATCTTTCCCGTTTTCAAACCATCTTCGATAGTCTCACCAATTTTGACTATCTCAACAAATTTTGCTCCCACGAGCAACATGATTCGATCATAATATTCGAGCTCTTGCACCCGCACAAATACTTCAACAATTTCTTTTTCAGACATGGGCGGTCGGACCCTTGCAACTTCTTTTCTCCATCGATAAGCAAACTCTCTATAACTTTCGGTGGCTTTCAGCTTCATTTTCTCCAAAGAATAACGGTCAGGAATGATTTCGACGTTATATGCAAACCGATCGATGAAATCCTTTGCCAGAGCGTTCCAACTAGGCCATTGTCGGGTTTCATAGGAGGTGAACCACTCTAGAGCCTCCCTGCACAAACTTTGGCTGAAAAGCCACATCAGCAGAGCCTCGTCCCTTCCAACTCCCACGAGCTGGTCACAGTAAGCTCTAAGATGAGCCATAGGGTTGCCTACTCCTCCGAAGGTGTCAAACTTTGGGATCTTGAACCCTTCTGGAAGGTCCAAACTCGGGTGAATGCACAAATCTTCATAGTTAAGTCCGGCGGTATCGGGGACGCATTGAAGCTCTTTCATAGCCTTCTTGATCTCCTCTTTTATGTCTACTTTTGCTTCTTCCTTCGCCCTCCACTCTTTTTCCTGTTCCTCATAGTGGTCCAACTCAGAACCGTGCACGTCGTGCTCAGCAGGGACGGGGATTTGGAAAGTGTTTCTTTTGGGTAAGGGTGGAGCTATGGAAGGACTCTGAGCGTTTTCAGCGGTTTGGTAATTTTGTGGATAAGTCTAAGGATTAGTATTTTGATTTAAGTGGTGATGGGATGTTTGGGGATTAAACGCGTTTTGATTTTGATTTTGACTTTGGTTTTGCGGTGGTGGAGCGGATTGAGGTTGGGTATTTTGAGGATGAGAGGGCATTTGAGAATGATGGTTCTGAGGAGGTGGTGGAGATTGGTAAGAGGCTGAAGCATATTGCGGATTTTGGGTAGTTAGGTCTATAGCGGGGGAATTCTGAGCGAGCGGCACGCCTTGAGCTGGATCCATGTTAGAGGACGGGAAGTAGATAGGAGGCCTTCCCTCTGCAACATTAGCAGCAAAACCCGGAGGAGGCAGATCCTGTCTCCTTTGCATTTCCATTCTCATTTCTGCAATTTGCTGCATCAATTGCAAAATCAATTCGTTCTGGTCCGCTATGGTGGGTTGAGCCACCACAACATCAGTAAGACCTACTTCCTCGCCATTATCTCCCATAATCGTCTTTTCTTTGTCAGAATTTTGCCCAAGGAAGAAATCTGCGGGACCTTTTGATCTGGTGAAGTAAGGATGATCTGCCAGCTTAATCAACACAAATCAGTTCAAGATACCTGACAAAAAAAAACAACTCAAAGGCAAAATGTGTTAGTCTGTGTCGATGATAGTTAGTACAAAATATCACACACATTATTGTAAACACATAAGAGTCGCTTCATTTGAAGATAAATTAGCCCACGTAAAGATGACCAAACAGACAGAAATTTGTCTATATTATTTTAGGACAAATGAGTCAGAAATGTCGACTTGAGTAAATTGTCGTACTTCTGATTTTTTTTTTATTGAAATGTAACTCTACTTTCTTTATAAGCATTGGGAAAGATAAAATTTTCTCAAAATGGGGACCGAACCTTGGAAGGCTGCCTACGTATCTCATAAAAGAGAATTCAGGTCCTACGTAGTTCGACCCATTCTTGAATCTTTTTTTTTATATGAGAGAGTACTTTTTGAAAAATAAAGTTCGAATTTATTGGGAGACTAAAGACTCGAAGAGTATTTGGATGTACTTTCGATATTGATTTGATATTTATGCTTAAGGAGTTCTAGAAAATATTTTTCGAGAATGAGTAGGCTAGAATATCTCCAAATGAAGCAACATAATCATACAAACAATTATAACACATAAACAGTTATTGCGCGTTCTAAACAGATATGTGACCCTTTTATGCCAAGGGTAGGCCTAACGATTTGAAGGATGTATATGTCATTTGAAACATCCCATTGTCCCAAAACCCATATTTATACAAATTTATGAATAAAACTTAAATGGGGATACATAACTGGGGAAAACGGGATACAAAATAATCAGTTCCACGCAGGGTACAATTCTGAACTATGCTTCCATAGAAGGTCTTTTCCTCTTCATTTCTTCTCCTCTCCGGGTTCCCACGTCTTAGACTAGTAACTTGTGAGCTCTTTCTTTGACTAGAATAAGCTACAATATACTCCCAATCCCGAGGACAATGATTTCTTCAGATGATGTATACATCCTTCAAATTTAAACAAATAAATATGACCGCCCGTTCAGGCCGTAAGCCCTTTTGGACTCAAGGTGGTCTATCTAATGGGCCCAACACTCCTTGGGTGTTGGGTCGTCTTAGTTCAAATGCTCCTAAATTTGGGATTTTGGCTCGGCTCTACGCTAGTTGACTAGGAGTGGCTTTTGAAAAGACCGGGAACCCAAACGGACAATTTGGGCTAGAACTCGCGACAACCATTGGACGCATGACGAACCAATAAATTGCCACTAATTCCGAAAGAAGGTGAGTATAAAAAAGTCCGACTGCGGTTCCGCAAATCGTCCTTTAATATACTATACATACATCAGAAATATGCCATGATATGCAATGCCAGTTTATAATTTAAACAAATTAATCGCATATAAGCAATTTAATAATAACAATTAGTCAAAATAGTCAAATCCTTTTGGTTAGAACTTCATTAATCCCCAGCGGAGTCGCCATTTCTGTTTTATCGAATAAAATATAATATATATATATATATTTATATTTTGAGAAAATGACTAAGTTTCGGAAAATCAATTAATCTTATGATTTAAGAGAAATCGACTTTCCAAATTAACAGAGTCGCCACTTGATATTTTAGAAAAATCAAGAAAACTTAAATTATTTTTCAAAAGATTTAAAAACAGATAAAAATCTATTGAAAATGGTTCAAAGTTCAATGTACATTCCGAGAAGGTGTTAGGCCCTCGGAATGCCCGCTAACTCGCGGTTGACCGGCGATTTGACTAAAAAGACTTTGACTTGAACCTAAAATTATAAATAAGTAAAGTTCATTTTATTTACTTGCTTGTTCTTATTTTCTTCTAATTATCTATTAAGGGAAAATAACTAGGAGGATCATTCTTAAGGGAAGAGAATCAAGTGTAGACTAAACTAAAATAAAAGGCTAAGTAAAATATAAAATAACTATTTACCCTTTTTCGGATATATATATAAAAAATAACGAAATGACTATTTTTGAGGATTAATTAAATTAAAACCAAAGCAAAATAATGTTAGTCAACATAATCACAAATAATAAGGATGAAAAGAGAAAAATGACAATTTTTTGGGCCTTTGACCCCAATTTCTGTTAATGGGCCTGCTGGAATTTTAAGGCTTTTGGGTCCCTTTCATTCTCCTAAAAATCAGGTATATCCCTTATGTATACTACTGTATACGGGCCATATTTGAACATTTTTCCTGTATATTAAGCTGTATTCTGCATGTACACGACCCAACTCACTGTCCGAGCACCTGTATCAATTTTTGGGCCCTGTATTTCTGTATTACGACATGTATATCAGTGTATATGGCTGTATACAAGCCATATTTTCAGCTTGCTTTCAAATTTCCAGAACATAAAAAAAATATTTTTCTGCCCGAATTTGTCGATTTTCAACCTGTACACCTGCTTCACGATATCCGACGGGGCTGACTCGAGAAACACGAATATTAGGCCTTTATAGCCCGTTGGAAAATGCAAGGTGAAGAGATAAGAGTCCGTAAGGACTCATCGAGAGATTTCACATGCAATAAAATAGAAATGAATTAGCCATAAAGTGATGAAATAAGGCACATCTTAAACACAACATAATTTATGAGTAAATAAAAAAATATTTTAAGAGATTCGAGTTAAGCCGAAATATATAACTCAAAAAAAAAAAATTAAAGATCTTACAACCTTCAGATAATAAAGACCTACATCTTGAGAAGTAAATGATGCAAGAAGAAGTGATATTTACCTTTCTGAGTGCAGCGATTCCGGGATAGTACGAGCAGGGGATGCAGCGACTTCACCTCACAATTCGGATTCGAACGACGATCGAGAATTTCAAGTGGTATCTTCCACCCGAATACGACTTGAATGTGTTTAATCTATGTATTCTTTTTTTTTTTGCTTGAACTACTATGAATGTTAAAAAAAAAATTATTTTTTATATCAAAGAAAAATATATCATGAATAATGAATATTGAATATTGAATATTTAGTATTGAATATTGAATGTTGAATTGAAAAATGAATTGAATTGAATTGAATTCTTGAATTGAATTGTGAATCCCTCCCTCTTTCTTGAATTTTTTTAATTCTTCTATAATTTTTCAAATCATGAATTCGAAAGAAGAAGAAAAGAGAAGGTATTTATAAGAGATTTTTATGGTAGATTTAGGGGGAAAATGGAATGGATTGGGATGAATTTGAATTTCAAAATTCAAAATTCAAATTCAAAAATTACTTTTTTTTAGGGGGGAAAAAGGAATGTTGGGATGAATTTGAATTTCAAAATTCAAATTCAAATTTTAAAATTCTTTTTTTTTTTAGGGGAAAAAATGGAATGGATTTGGGGATGAATTTGA
Source organism: Solanum sitiens (assembly GCA_016801875.1). NCBI lineage: Eukaryota > Viridiplantae > Streptophyta > Magnoliopsida > Solanales > Solanaceae > Solanum > Solanum sitiens. Next base: position 2,078,744 of record JABWTJ010000226.1, read on the forward strand.
ATTTCAAATTCAAAATTCAAATTCAAATCTCTCAAAAGTGGATGTTGAAAAATTAGTGGGTTGGGAATTGTATTAGGCTTGACTGAAAATTGAATCTTGGCCCAAATTTTCTCAAAATTGAGTTAAGTTGAAAGTCTAAGATGAATTAAATTTAAGAAATAGCCAAATTGTGTTACATTAATAAATTTGGCTAAACCATAAATAAGACAAATTAATATTAATTAATTAACGAGCTTCTTAATCTTAACAAAAAATAAAATAATTAATTTAATCGTAAACTTAGTGATTCAAAAAATATAACCATGATTTAAACTAAACTAATTTAAAAGACTACTTACTAAATTTAAAATATTTTTGAGATGGTTTTTGAATAATCATAAAATATACTAATTATATACATAATTATGTAAGATATATATATTATCTAAAAACTATAAGAAATGGCAAAAATTATTCAAAATAACGCAAATATTATATTTTTTCTTAAATTTAAAAACTAATTATTTTAAATTGTTTGAGAATTTAAGAAGCTCATGAATTAATTCTTGCTGGGGAGGGTCAAAATTGGGTGTCAACAAGAGCCTTTCAGTATTGCTATTAAGATATTTTTTTTTAAAAACTATTAATACTTTTATTTGGTATTTTCAGAAAGTTTAATTGAGTAGTTTGACAAATTAATTTATTTTGGTTTTCAAGTTTATATTTGCTTAAGTCAGTCTTCTCGCTGAGTAGTCAGCGAGGCCAAGGGTTTGCTTGTGAACCAACAATGTTTCTTGAGTGTCGGCTATGTCCAAGATATAGGCTTGGGGTGAGACATATGCAATGAACCTCCATGTCATTTTCTCTATTTTTTGATATATTCAACATTTAAAGCTTTTCCGTAGTGGCTCCAATTCATTTATTACTTGCTAGGATTGAAGTTCAGTCATCGGGTCATTCAATTGAGTTTGATGTAAGTTTCTGTGTTTTGGAACCTCTGAAACTCAATTGGTTCATAGACGGCCTTGAAACGAAATTCTGATCGTTTCATCAGCTTTGGAAGGGCCATTTCAGGCTAGGGTTATGGTTGGTTCATGCTGGAGGCTTTTGGTGTGAGTTTGTGTAGTTAGGTGTATTAACTTTTGAAATTAAGTCAAAATTTGACTTTAGTCAACATTCTTAATAAACATGTTCAAATGAGAATAAGCTTCGATTGCCAAGTTTGGTCTAAAATGACATTGTTTGTAGTTGTCCTTGCATGCTCGGTCTGCTTTGAGGTAGGCTAAGACTTGCCGGTCTTTAGATTGAGCTTGTAAATGTAAATTCATGTTGATTGGGATGGGTTTAGAGTTGGATCATGTGTAGTTTTTAGAATACATGTTGTAGCCTTATTCTCGGGAGTTCTTAGTATTGTTATATGATTAATATTTCTAGCCTCGTAGATGTTATGTTGTTTCTCATATTGTTATAAGTAATTTTTTATTGTCCTTAGCGCAAGGTATAGGCTAGTGAGTGCCTTAGACTTGTGTTTTTGAGTCGATAGGTCTTAAAGATTCTCATATGTCTCTTAAGACGACTTATCTCCGGGAGACTGATATAACAAACTTGCGTATGATATTATGATCCTTATATACGTGAAGGCTTAACTCATGACTAATCCTCCATAATTTCCCTTGTGTTTCGACTCAAACGTATTCATTGGTGATTTCAGGTCTTATTTGGCGCTTTGGAATCGAGTCATGGATTTAGAGATAGAGTGGTCCCTGGTGACTCTGAAGAAGGCTTTTCCTTACAGTTGACCGATTTGAGGAAGAGCAGGTGATTTGGGGAATTCGGGGTATTTAAGCCACTGTTCGACTTCCTCACATATCTCTTTTTAGCCATGATTCGAGGCCCTAACATATCTCTTTTTAGTCATGGTTCGAGGCCTTGGCGCATCTCCATTTAGTCTCAGTTTGAGGCCCCGAATTAGCTTTATTTGCATCTATTTAAGTCTAGCACACCTCTATTATTTGGAATTGAGTCTTTACTATGTGATTATATTGGGTTCTTGGAGATGCCTATACCGTGGTTCGATTCCCTAGACAGTTGTGGCTGTTCAAAATTACTCTTGAACACGGCTAGTGGTTGTACCTGTCGGACTTATAGGGTCCGTTTGAGTTATTTACTTTCAATTGAGCATTAGTGTACATTTTGGGCTTATAGGCGTCTAGTATTTAGATAGCTACTTGTATTATCATTTATCCTTTTCTAGATTCCTGTGCTTTGTAATTAGTTTTTTGTTACCGACCTCTAGTTGCTTATCTTCTCTCTTTTTTGTTATTCTCTTTACTTTCTAAACTCAGTCCACCTATAATATTTATTGGGTACCTATTATTTTGGTAATCATACTACTTCACATATTTTTTCTTGATGCAGATCCAGGCACTAGTCACCAACATTGATTTCAAGCCTGTTGCGGGGATATCGCCGAGCTTATGATGTGTTGGATCAACCTCTCTCCTTCATTTGAGACAAATTTGTATATTTTATCCACCTTTGGGCTTGTACTCTATTAGCAACTCTGTACATATATCCACCAGGTCGTGGGTTTTGATTTTTTATTTTGATTGTATATATTTGCTCTTGTTCTTATTTTTCGTTGTTCCTTCAAATTATTTCAGTTATCTCGTGTAGTTGTTGTTGTTGCTACCTGATATGAATGTTACTTATTGTTTTGGGATGTGTTAGCTTATCTATTGATGAGTTATGGTAGGTGTCATCATGACTCGAGGTTTGGATGATGACATTTGATTTCATAAAATATTAGTAGTGTGCGACTATTTCCTCCTTTTCTCTTTAGTACAATTCTTAAAATGAAACAAAATTCACTTTTCCTTCCTCAATATGTGAAAATATGTTAGTTTGGTAAGTGTCTTTTTGCAATTATTTTATGTATTGATTTGCCTTGAAACTAAATTAGAATTTCTTTTATGTAACAAAAACAAAATATGAGCATAATTTGATTTTTAATATAATTGAAAAGCAATATACTTTTTTTATTAAATATAGTTTCTTCCTAAATTGGAGAAAACGATAATGTTCTTTTATAAACCCTGCAATGACTATAGTCATAACTCATACGCATTCCCCATTTGATACTCAATAAACATTTAAATTTTATTAACCACTACATTAATTTATATTGTATTATTTGTATATATTAAAATAAATATTTTCAAATTGCAAGCCAATACTTTAAATTCTTACTTGTTTCAATCTTTAATTTTGTACCTTCATAAATTGAAATACAACTTTTTTTTTCTAATTTTCTTGACCAAAAAATCATTTGTTAATACTCCATGACCATCTTTTATGGACAATACTTAGATTTAAATCAATTAAATTGTTTTCCTTATAAGAAAAATTTGACAAAAAAGATTGCTCAACATAAGACTAGAGTCATAATTATATTTATCTCAAGATGATAGAATCTAATTTGATATTAAATTTGCCCTCATTTATTTTCATGCCAAATAGTAATGGTGACAACTAAGTATTCTCTAATTCAAATTAGTCAAAAATTCAATTTCCATCATTCAGGTATTGCTAGATTCCCCAACTTTCTATTGAGGGTTTAATAAAGGTTTTGATAAAATATATTATAGAAGTCACATCACCGAAATATTCATTTGATAACACACAAGAAAAATTGAGAAAATCGCATAATTCGTGCAAAGTGGATAATAAATAACGAAAATATGTATTAAAAATGGTGCAGTTTTTGACGTGCTTCTCTCCAAACTCCCTATAGAGTTTCGCAAAGGTTTTGCCTAAATCGCCTAAAAGTCATATCATCAAAATAGTAATGGTGCTAACAAACACAAAAAAACTGAGAAAATCTTCTAATGCAAGAAAAAAAGATCCTAAATAGCAAAAACATGTGCAAATATGGTGAGACTTCACGTATTCCTCTCTCAACTTCAGACGGAGGATTCCCTAATGGGTTTTTTTAAAAGAAAAATCATCAAAAAATCATATCACAAAAATATTTATAGGCAAACTACAAACAAAAATGTGTGAAAATCACTTAATTCTTATAAAATGGTTCTAAAATGCCAAAAGTATGTGAAAATTGTAAGGCTTCTTAAGTTTAAGGGAGCACATCAAAAAAGGAAAAGTCACAAATTAATGATTAATAAAGATATCTTTCAAAATATAGTTCTTAGATTCAAATGAATCCAACGTTTTTGATGTGATATATATATATATATACACGCAACCTTTAAATGTTGAAGCATCACTTATTAAAGTGAAATTCCATGGAGTCTTTTTTCTTTCTTTTGGTTTTTGGTTTCCTTCTAGGAAAAAAACTTCTCATAGTATGTAATTTCCATTTTTATTATAACTTGTTTGGACGTAAGTTGTTCCTATCATTTCATAATATATTTTATTGACAAATATAATGTTCGAATTAACTGTGTGATTCACATCATTAAGCTTACAATATTACAAAGAGAAAGTATGGTATAAGATAAAATTATTGATTAAAAAAGATAATAGGGTAAAGGATAAAAAGAAGAACAATCATGTAAAATGATAAGGGCAAGATGAGGAGAAAAAGTAAAATAATGACACAATAACACCAAATCAATCGTTACAAAATAACAGATTTAACATTGTTATATAGTAAAATATAAGTAAATTAATCATCAAAACAAACATTCTATTTAAAGTAACAATATTGAGATTACTATACTATACTTCATCCCAAATTTTCCAAGTTGAGCTTGATGCTTTAGTTTGCTAGACTATCCCAAGTTGATTCTCCTTTTAATAGTGTGGATACCTGCGGTCAGACACATATTCAGATTTTAAAGTGTATGAACTTTTATAATAACTTAAAAATTAATATTATTATTAAAATTGATTGACAATCAAATATTTATATATTTCCAATCTGTATTTGCAATTTTGGAAATATTGCAAATACATTATAATTAAATTAAATTTTGTGCACTATTTAGGTTTGGGCCTAACTCAAACCCCAAAGCTAACTCAAAGGAAGGAGAATTATCCAAATCTTATAAGAAATTCACCATTTCATTAACTTTCAATGTGGGGAATTTTCTCATTCTTCAACATCCCACTTCATGCTAAGTTGTTAGCCTGCATGGGTAATTTTTAATTTTGGGGGACCTAACATCAGGTGAGATAAACCTACACTAATACCATGCTAAATTAGGTCTTAAGCCTAACTCATACCCCCCAATGCTAGCTCAAAAAGAAGAGGATTGTCCAAGCTTTATAAGGAGTTCCCTGATGTCATTAACCACAATGTGGAACTTTGGTCATTCTTCAATATTTCACCTAACGCCCAGCACTGAGCATGTGTGGGCAATTTTTAATTTTGGGGGTCCAACTTTGGGTGAGATGAAACTGACTCTGATACCATTCTAAATTAAATCTTAGGCCGAACACACACCAATGCTAGCTTAAAGAGAGGGCACACCTCTATTATTTGGACTCGAGTCGCTACAATGTGATTATATTGGGTTATTGGGATGCCTCTACCGTGGTTCAATTCCCTAGATGGTTGAGGCAGTTCAAAATTACTCATAAACTCGGCTAGTAGTTTTTCTTAGTTCTACTATGTACCCGTCGAACTTATAGGGGTCCGTTTTAGTGATATACTTTTAATTGTGCATTAGTGTACCTTTTGGGTTTATCGGGTTCCAGTTATGCTTTTATCGTTTATTCTTTTCTAGACTTGTGTACTTTGTAGTTAGGTTCTTGTTACAGGTCATTTTGTGACCTCTAGTTGTTTCCCTTACCTCCTTTTGTTATTGTCTTTACTTAATTTCCAAACTCATTTAACCTATGATACCTATTGGGTACCCGTTATTTTGGTACTCATACTACACTCTACATATATTTTCTTGATAAAAATTTGAGCACTAGTCGACAACATGGATTTCAAGCATGTTGCGGGGATATAAGAATTGAGGGAGATCTTATGGTGTGTTAGATCAACCTCTCTCCTTTTTTTTTTATATAGATTTTGACTAGTATTTTTCATTTGAGATAAATTTGTATATTTTGTCTACTTTTGGGCTTGTACTCTTTTAGAAACTCTATACATATGTCCACCAGGTCGTTGTTTTAATCTTTTATCATGACGGTGTATATTTGCTCTTGTTCTTATTTTTCGTTGTTCCCTTCAAATTATTTCAGTTATCACATGTGGTTGTGGTTGTTGTGGTTAATATACGATATGCATGTTACTTGTTGTTTTGGAATATGTGTTAGCTTACCTACTAATGAGTTATGGTAGGTCTTATCATGAATGTAGGTTTGGATAATGACATTTGATTTCATAAAATATTAGTAGTCTACGACTATTTCCTCTGTTTTTGACTACTATTCTTAAAATGAAACATAATTTTCTTTTCTTTTTTTAATATGTGAAAATATGTTTAGCTTGGTAAGTGTTTTTTGCAATTATTTTATGTATTGACTTTCCCCGAAACAAATTTAGAATTTTCTTTTACGTAAAAACAAAATTTGAGCATAATTTGATTTCTAATACAATTGAAAGCAATATAAAATTTCTATTAAATATAGTTTCTTCCTAAAATTGGAGAAAAGGATAATGTTCTTTTCTAAGACCTGTGCAATGACTACAGCCATACACATATCCCCATTCAATATTTAATAAAAATTTAAATTTTAGTAACCATTAAATTAATTTATATTGTATTAGTCGAATATATTAAAATAAATATTTTAAAATTTTAAGCCAATTTTTTAAATTTTTACTTGTTCAATCTTTAATTTTGTACCTTCGTAAATTAAAACATAATTTTTTTCTAATTTTCTTGACAAAAAAATCATTTGTTAATACGCCATGACCATCTTTTATGGATAATACTTACATTTAAATCAATTAAATTATTTTCCTTATAAGAAGAATTTGACCAAAAAAGATTGCTCAACACAAGCCTAGAGTCATAACTACATTTATCTGAATATGATAGATTCTAATTTGGTATCAAATCTACCCTCATTTATTTTCATGCCAAATAGTATTGGTGATAATAAGTACTCTCAAGTTCAAATTATTCAAAAATTTAATTTACACCATTCACGTATTGCTAGCTCCCTCAACTTCTTATTGAGGGTTTCATAAAGATTTTGAAAAAATATATTCTAGAAGTCATATCACCGAAATATTCATCTAGTAAAACACAGGAAAAATTGAGAAAATGGTACAATTCGTGCAAAGTGGATAAAAATAACAAAAACATGTACAAAAATAGTGCAATTTCACGTACATCTCTCCAAACTCCCTACATACAGTTCTGTAAAGGTTTTGCATAGATCTTCAGAAGCCATATCATCAAAATAGTAATGGGGCTAACACACAGAGCAAGTCTTCTAATTCCTATAAGAAAAAAGGACCCTAAATAGCCAAAAAAATATGCAAAATATGGTGAGACTTCATGTATTTCTCCCCAACTCCAGAGGAAGGGTTCCCTAATAGTTGTGTAAAAAATTCATCGATAAGTCATATCATAAAATTATTAATAGGCTAACAACACACGGAAATGTATGAAAATCGCATAATTCTTGTAAAATGGATCTAAAATGACAAGAATATATGAAAAAATGGTACGACTTCTTATGTTTAAGGGAGTACATCAAAAAGGGAAAGTGAAAAATTAATTATTAATAAATATATCTTTCAAAATATAATTCTTAGATTCAAATGAATCAAACGTTTTAGTCCCGATTGTATTTTAACATTGACGCAACCTTTAATTGTTGAGGCATCACTTATTAAAATGAAATTCCATGGAGTCCTTTTTTTTTTTTTTTTGGTTTTTCATTCTAGGAAAAGAACTTCTCATAGTATTCTAATTTCCATTTTTATTATAACTTGTTTGAACGCAAGTTGTTCCCTGTCAAATCATAATATATTTTACTGACAAATATAATATTCGGATAAACTGTGTGGTTTAAATCATTAAGCTTACAATATTACAAAAGAAGTATGGTATAAGATAAAATTATTGATTAAAAAAGATAATAGAGTAAAGGATAAAAAGAATAACTATCATGTAACATGATAAGGGCAAGATGAGGAGAAAAAGTCAATAACGACTCGATAAAACCAAATCTGTCGTTACACAATAACAGATTTAACATTGTTATATAGTAAAATATAAGTAAATTAATCATCAAAACAAATATTATATTTAAAGTAACAATACTGAGATTACTATACTATACTTCATCCCAAATTTTCCAAGTTGAGCTTGATGCTTTAGTTTGCTAGGCTATCCCAAGTTGATTCTCCTTTTGATAGTGTGGATACCTGCGGTCAGACACATATTCAGATTTAAAGTGTGAATTTTTATTATGACTTAAAAATTAATATTACTATTAAAATTGAGTCACAATCAAATATTTATATATTTCCATAACAATTAGCACATCAAATGTTTGTTACGAGATTTTGCATCTCTAACATGCACATAGACAACCAAACTTGTATATTTAGTAAACACCACACCTGTTGATGAAAATGTTCTCTGCACCCCTTCGTTTCCTGGTTCGAATTCCGGTAGAAATTTCTACAAAGTTTGTCATAATGTAAGTAGGAAGGGCATCAAGAACAATAGCGATGATGGAAACAAAGCATCTGCCTCTACTCGGACCAATATTATACTAGAAAACATGTATAGAACAGAAAATGCAAACGTAAAATGTACTAATATAATAAGGGAGAGAGAAAAAATCTTACCCATAAACTCCCAGCTGGCCAAGCGAAATTTGTCTGGAGAACTCGAAGGTTTGGACAAAAAATACCAGATTTTCTGGTATAAAACTCAACATTTTCCAACACCAACTTATCTAGGCTTTTCGAAATTAGGCATAAACTTTGTTCACGCATATAAAATATCTCTAATAACTTGAGATTATGGTGACGAATGCTCAGATCGTCTGAATGGTAGGAACATTGACGAAGGGTCAATTCCTCCAACTCCTTGCAATTCTCGAGGATTTCAACTAGGGTATTCTCACCCATTAATAAGCAAGCTTCGAGTTTTAGGGTCTTAACATTAACACAACCCTTAAAGGGTAGACCATCTATTAACACATATTCATTAAGCTCCACAAATTGAAGAAATCTCCCTTGGAATATGTTTCCTTTAGGTATAACGCTTCGAACAACTTGTTCTCCCGAATTTGATCGAATTAACCACTTGATACAAGTCGATCTAATGGGTTCACTACTAAGAAAGTGAAATTCTTTCAAGTTTTTTTTCATTTTTCAAAAACTCGATCCATCGGAGCATGTAATCCGAACACACCCAAGTTCGTGGGGAGTGACGCAAATGAAAAAAATTGACTTTAGAAGAGAGGGATGAAAGAACCTTGTCTACAATGGTAAGACTTCTAGATCTGTGATTGTTGATCTGGGGTAGATCAAAAGAGAGTTGGGACAAGGATTTCCAAAGAAATATCCAGCGTTTGGAATAAACGCTAGTTGCTACAGCTTCTTTGGTTGGCAGAAACGAGATTATTGAGTGTAAAACTTCATCTGGAAGTTTGCTTATTACGTCTGGAGCTTTACTTTCTCCATCAATGGCGATATCGTTAAGCTTTTGACGTTTCCCCTTTTGCATTTTGAGAGAATGGTACGCTAGGAAGACCAAGTCAAGTACTTTTATAATGTATCATTAAAAAAAATATTGGTAAGTATTTATTTTTAGGCTAAAATAAGTAAAATAATAACTTCAAGATCAGATTTTAAAAATTTATCTAAAAATATTTGTTTGACCATATATTTTGACTAGATTTTAAATTTTTCTTAAAAAATCAAATTTTAAAAGTTTGTCAAAAATTTTAAACAATTTTTCGATTACTCACTAAGGTTTAATTATTTTCCCCAAATGCTCCTTCTGTCCACTTTTACTATCTTATATTAATATGAGAAACGGTGTAACAATCTTAATACTTTTGATGTACATTATTTTTTAATATTTAAATTCTATTTTTAAAATATTACGTTAATCTAATCTAATTTAGCTTCAAATATTAGTCAAATTGACTTTTGAAAAATAAGCATGATAAATGATACTAAGTGGTAGAATTATGACCTACGTCAATTTTCCACCATCACCCCCCAAAACCCCTAGTACAATAAACTTCTAGAAAAAAAACCTAACGCAATCGGTGTCTATAAGCTATTATACAATCCGTGAAGGAAAAACATACTCTAACGATAAGAAGCAACTTCAAATATTCAGAATCTCAACTTGAAAATTAAAATTCAAGTTGAGAATCAATCTTAATGACCTTGGTGGATACAAGTATCCACTAGTGGAACATATACATGACTCGAGGTTGACTTGAAGATTTGGAGGACATAAGTATGAAATAATATAAAGTTAAATGACATATTTATATACAACATATGTTTTTGCAATGCCATCTTCAGTATATATTCTTTCACTAAATAGGAAGGTAAAATTCCTATACATGCATATGATAAATCTCTAATAAATTGAGTTCCTTCTGACGAATCTTCATATTCATGTGATGCACCAACCAATTGTTACAACCACAAAGGCACAAATTCTGCAACAACTCACAATTATTAAGGACATCGACTAGGGTTTCCTCGTTCACACTGCACGTGATGAGTTTTAGGATTTTTTCATTGACACAACCTTTAAAGGTTTAATCATATATCAATATGTATGCTCTTATTTAAATCATTTGTTGAATGCGCTCATCGGCATAATGTTTCTTACAACAACCTATTTGCATCTTTGAACACAACAACCCACCTTTTCACACCATACGTCGTACTACTTCTATCACAATAAAGTTAATCTCCTTGAGTTTCTCATTTTTTAAAAATTCAATCCACTATAGCATGTTACTATCCCAATCTTGTGGAAGGTTATGCAAGTGAAAATTCATGATGTATCCAACTTGTGACGAAAGAAACAATTGTCCACAATGAACTTGTTTTCAAATACATTCCAAAGTATTATGGACATAACTTTTCATAACAATCATGATCATTGTCAATATCATCAATTTTTATATCAAAACAAAGGCGAGTTAATTACTTCGAAAAAAGCTCTAACATTTCGATAATAAACTAGTTGCTACAACTTCCTTGATGGGAAGAAAGATTATCTCCAAGATCATGGACTTGAGGCTTTTGTTTTATTTGCAATTTTGAAAATATTGCAAATACTTTATAATTAAATTAAATTTTGTGCACTATTTAGGTTTGGGCCTAACTCACACCCCAAAGCTAACTCAAAGGAAGCAGAATTGTCCAAATCTTGTAAGAACCCATCTCATTAACTTTCAATGTGGGAAATTTTCTCATTCTTCAACACCCCACCTCATGCTAAGCTGTTAGCATGCATGGGTAATTTTTAATTTTGGGGGACCTAACATCAGGTGAGATAAACCTATACTAATACCATGTTAAATTAGGTCTTAGGCCTAACTCACACCCCCAAAGCTAGCTCAAAAAGGAAGACGATTGTCCAAGCTTTATAATGAGTTCACTGATCTCATTAACCACCAATGTGGAACTTTGGTCATTCTTAAATATTTCACCTAACGCCCAACACTGAGCATGTGTGGGCAATTTTTAATTTTGGGGGTCCAACTTTGGTGAGATGAAACTGACTCTGATACCATGCTATATTAAATCTTGGGCCGAACACACACCAATGCTAGCTTAAAGAGAGGGCACACCTCTATTATTTGGACTTGAGTCGCTACACTGTGATTATATTGGGTTATTAGGATGCCTCTACCATGGTTCAATTCCCTAGACGGTTGTGGCAGTTCAAAATTTACTCATAAACTCGGCTAGTAGTTTTTCTTAGTTCTTCTGTGTACCCGTCGAACTTATAGGTGTCCGTTTTAGTTATATACTTTTAATTGTGCATTAGTGTACCTTTTCGGTTTATAGGGTTCCAGTTAAGTTTTGGATAGTTGTTTGTCTTATCGTTTATCCTTTTCTAGACTCGTGTGCTATGTAGTTAGGTTCTGGTTACAGTTCATTTTGTGACCTCTAGTTGTTTCCCTTACCTCCTTTTGTTATTGTCTTTACTTCATTCCCAAACTCATTTAACCTATGATACCTATTGGGTACCCGTTATTTTGGTACTCATACTACACTCTACATATATTTTCTTGATGAAAATTTGAGCACTAGTCGACAACATGGATTTCAAGCATGTTGCGGGGATATAAGAATCGAGGGTGATCTTATGGCGTGTTAGATCAATCTCTCTCCTATTTTTTTTTTATAGATTTTGACTAGTATTTTGCATTTGAGACAAATTTGTATATTTGATCTACTTTTGAGCTTTTACTCTTTTAGCAACTCTATACATATGTTCACCGGTTGCGATTTTGATCATTTATCATTTATCATGATTGTATATATTTGATCTTGTTCTTATTTTTCGTTGTTCCCTTCAAATTATTTCAGTTATATCATGTGGTTGTGGTTGTTGTTGTTAATATACGATATGCATGTTACTTGTTGTTTTGGTATATGTGTTAGCTTACCTACTAATGAGTTATGGTATGTCTTGTCATGAATGGAGGTTTGGATGATGACATTTGATTTCATAAAATATTAGTAGTCTACGACTATTTCCTCTGTTTTTGACTACTATTCTTAAAATGAAACATAATTTTCTTTCTTCTTTAATATGTGAAAATATGTTTAGCATGTAAGTGTCTTTTGCAATTATTTTATGTATTGACTTTCCTCAAAATAAATTTAGAATTTTTTTACGTAAAAACAAAATTTGAGCATAATTTGATTTCTAATATAATTGAAAGCAATATAAAATTTCTATTAAATATAGTTTCTTCCTAAAATTGGAGAAAACAATAATGTTCTTTTCTAAGACCTGCAACGACTACAGTCTTACACATATCCCCATTCAATATTTAATAAAGATTGAAAATTTTATTAACCATTAAATTAATTTATATTGTATTATTCGAATATATTAAGATAAATATTTTAAAATTTTAAGCCAATTTTTTAATTACTTGTTTCAATCTTTAATTTGTACCTTCGTAAATTAAAACATAATTTTTTTTCTAATTTTCTTGACAAAAAATCATTTGTTAATACTCCATGACCATCTTTTATGGATAATACTTAGATTTAGATCAATTAAATTGTTTTCCTTATAAGAAAAATTTGACCAAAAAAGATTGCTCAACACAAGCTTAGAGTCATAACTACATTTATCTCAATATGATAGAATCTAATTTTGTATCAAATCTACCCTCATTTATTTTCATTCCAAAATAGTATTGGTGATAATAAGTATCTCTAGTTCAAATTATTCAAAAATTTAATTTCCACCATTCACGTATTGCTAGTTCCCCCAATGTCCTATTGTGGGTTTCATAAAGGTTTTGAAAAAAATATATTCTAGAAGCCATATCACCGAAATATTTATCTAGTAAAATACAAAAAAATTGAGAAAATCGTATAATTCGTGCAAAGTGGATAAAAATAACAAAAACATGTACAAAAAATAGTGCAATTTCATGTACATCTCTCCATACTCCCTACATACAGTTTTGTAAAGGTTTTGCATAAATCTTCAGAAGTTATATCATCAAAATAGTAATGGGGCTAACACACAGAGAATTTATCTAAAAATATTTGATGGACCATATATTTTGACTAGATTTTAAATTTTTTCTTAAAAAGTCAAAGTTTAAAAGTTTGTCAAAATTTTATACAAGTTCTCGATTATTCACTAAGGTTTAATTATTTTCCCCAAATGCTCCCTTCTGTCCACTTTTACTATCTTATATTAATATGAGAAATGGTGTAACAATCTTAATACTTTTAATGTATATTCTTTTTTAATATTTAAATTATAATTTTAAAATATTACGTTAATCTAATTTAATTTAGCTTCAGATATTAGTCCAATTGACTTTTAAAAACTAAGCATGACAAATGATACTAAGTGGTAGTAATTATGACCTACATCAATTTTCCACTATGACCTCCAAAAATCCCAAGTACAATAAACCTCTAGAAAAACAAACCTAATGCAATCGGTGTATATAAGCTATTATACAATCCATGAAGGAAAAACATACTCTAACAATATGAAATAACTGCAAATATTCAGAATCTCTACTTGAAAACTAAAAGTCAATTTGAGAATGAGTCTTAATGACCTTGGTGGATACAATTATCCACTAGTGAAACATATTCGTGACTCGAGGTTGACTTGAAGATTTGGAGGATATAAATATGAAATAATAAAGTTAAATGACACATTTATATACTATATATGTTTTTGCAATGTCATCTTAGACTATACGAAAACTTTGAATTACATGGGAATTTTTCCTAAGGATTAGTATAAGAATTCGCATGAAAAGATTTTTCCTGCAAATTTTCATACTAACTCAAAGGAAAATCCCCATGTAATTCGCTCTTCTTTTTTTTATAGTGTTAACTATATATTGTTTCACTAAATAGGAAGGTCAAACTCCTATACATACATTTGATAAATTGTTGGTTTTGGAGCATTTTAATATTATAAAATTATAGTTAAGGTGCACATTCCATTTCCAGAAGGTTGGTCTCTTTTGTTTTATCCTTGGAACAATGTATTATGAGATTAATTATATTGATTAAGCCAATTCTGACATTTTCATTTGGTGCACATTATTGCCTCTGTGCAACTCCACATTTTGCGTGGCATTCTTCATTGTGCCTGTTAGTGGCACCCATTATATTTCACTCTTAATTCCTCCATTATTCTATGTAACCTATGTAACTACTAAGGTTATTATCTTCACTATTTATTACACCATTTATCTTCTTCTTCATTGCTAGGAAGACTTCTTGTAGTATAAATAGTGGTGGTCTTCATTTGGTTTGATACACACAACACACAAGAAAAATATAGAGTGCATAAAATTTGTCAAAAAGAGAATTCTTATTAGTTGAAGGGAAGTGTTATTTTTGTGAAGCTTTAGACTCAACTCTTGTCCAGAGTTGTTGAGTTATATATTGTGATTAGTGAGACGTCCCGCCACAACGCCAGCTGATTTGCGTCCGGATAAGGGCCAGAAGGGTCTAGAGGTTTGGCAGAACGCTCTAGACGCCCGGAGAAGGCTAGAGAATTCCGTAGAATTCTCTAGAAGGTCTTTGTGACCGTTGGAGGGGCGGACCGTTCTAGAATTGCGCGGAGAATTCTAGAAGGTTATAGCCGTTGGAGGCATGTTCTAGAGAATGTGGAATTCTCTAGAACATGGACTAATGTGTAAATAATTAGGGACTTGTAGAGTTATTTTTATTTACACTCAGGCCCTTAGGGAGTTGTATAAATAGAGGGCCATTTCATTTGTAATTCATAATCCAACAATCTAACAAAGAAGTAACAGAAACTTCTTCCTCCAAATCTCTCTCTTTCTAAGTCTTCCTTTGCATTTCTCTTAGCGATCTTAGTGTGAAAGGCTTACTTGAGCTTACAAGATCGTGAAAGATTCGTGAGTAAGTTGTCAAGTGCCGCACGGAGTCTTAGCGAAACTCTAGGTCCGTGACAAAGTGGTATCAGAGCAGGATAAGAGAATGGCTTCCGAAGGAGACATGAACGCCGCTAACATCCTCAACGTCCGTCAGGAAGGTAGTAAGAAGAACCGAAAGGGGAAGAGACAGCAGAAGGGAAATGAAGAGATGCTGCCAGAACCAAGCGAGGTGCTGATATCTCATCCACTTTCGACCGCCGGAGCCAGTGACGATGAGATGGGTGAGGAGCCCATAGACATCACTGTCGGAGAAGAATGGGTCGCAAGGGTGGAAACGGCGAGGCAGGCCGTGGAGATCTTAGGCCGGCGCATGAACGTGGCAGACGGCAAGTTCAAGACCCTTGAATACTTCACCCTCGAGGAGATCGAATCCATCCGTAAGGAGTTGGAGGGGCGTCAGCGTGCGGAGTTTGAGATGAAGGAGGTTATCACTTCCTTGGAGTGTCGGCTCATGGAGGCGTTGAGCGCAATTGAGACCATGAAGGCCGAGGTAGCAGCACTCAAGGAAGGTGCGAGGGTTGGAGGATCACCGTCGTTCGACCGGGAAAGGGAGGCCAGCGTCGAGGCTCCCAAGCCACCTATGTTCAGAGGCGTCCATGACGCGCATGAGGTGGAGAACTTTCTGTGGCATTTGGAGAATTATTTCAAGTGCAACAGACTGAGGAACGACGAGAGTAAGATCAACACCGCTGTGTTGTATCTTACTGATATGGCCATGCTATGGTGGAGGCGTAAAGAGTCCGACATCAGGAAGGGGACGTGCACCATCAACACGTGGGAGCAATTCCGCGAGGAGTTCAGGAGGGCGTTCTTCCCCAACAACGTCATCTATGAGGCGAAGCGAAAGTTTAGGGAGTTGAAGCAGACGGGCAGCATACGTGCATATGTGCAGGAGTTTACTACCCTCACGCTTCAGATTCCCAACCTCACGGATGAGGACGTGTTGTTCCACTTCATGGATGGGCTACAAAATTAGGCCAGGACGGAGTTGGAACGCAGACAGGTCGGGACTATTGATGACGCCATCACACAGGCCGAAGCGTTGACAGACTTCAGGCAGGAGAAGCCTTATAGTGCCGGAAGGGACGACGTGAGAGGTAGTCATGACAATGGTGGGGGAGAGCGTGGCGAATGCGAGGAGCAACGGCCACAATCCAGGAGGCAACGCGAGGAGCAATGGCCTCAACCCAGAGGGCGTGATACCTATAGGTCCGACGGCAGGAAGTCTGGAGGCCATGGCAACCCGGCGAGGAAGCCAGGGGCTGCCAAAGGAGATGGTTGCTACTTATGCGGTGGGCCGCACGGCTACAAGGAGTGCCCTGAACTGAAGAACCTTGGGGCTATCCTGCGAGAGCGGAAGGCTAAGGAAGCACATGAGCAAGGTCAGGTCGAGGAGACTAAGCAGTTGGGACTGATAAGCCTATGCGGAGCTATCACCAAGCAACCACAGAAGCCGCCGAGGCATGTGGAGCAAAGGCATGCGGAGTCAAAACATGCAGAGCCAAAGGCATGCAGAGCGCAGTACGTCGACATCACGATCAATGGAGGACATGCTCGTGCGATGGTCGACACAGGTGTAGAGGTCAATATAATGACCAAGACGGCAGCAACGAGGTTGGGGTTGCGTTGTAGACCAAGCAACGCCCAACTCAGGACGGTCAATGCACCACCAACTCCCGCTTGTGGAGAGGCGCAGGGAGTAAGCATCACGTTAGGCAAGTGGCAGGGGAAGACAGACTTCGTTGTCGCTCCCGTGGATCTCTTTGACATTATTCTTGGGCAGGAGTTCTTTCGGCAGTGCCATACCGTGATCGATCCTTTCCTCCAGCAACTCGTAATCTTGGAGCAAGGAGGAACATGTATGGTTCCTATGGTTAAGGCACCGAAGACGGAGGGACAGGTCAGACTGACGGTCGTGCAGCTCGAGAGGGTCGACAAGAGATCGAGGAGGACATCCGCAGCGATCATTGCAAGTTCGAGAAAAGGCA
Source organism: Solanum sitiens (assembly GCA_016801875.1). Taxonomy (NCBI): domain Eukaryota; kingdom Viridiplantae; phylum Streptophyta; class Magnoliopsida; order Solanales; family Solanaceae; genus Solanum; species Solanum sitiens. The sequence goes on from JABWTJ010000226.1 coordinate 2,096,323, forward strand.
ATGATGCTGAGAAGTCCTTGCCACCGTGCGCGAAGCAGGTTCCAAGAGGGAACGCTGAAGTGATGCCAAGGAAGCCGCCGAGGTGCTTGCCTCCTGTTAAGGAGGAAGTTCGTGAGATCGGGCCAAGTAAGATCGGGCAACAGCTGAGGGAGCTGCTCGACGGTATCAATCGAGTACGTGGATTGAAGATCGCACGACAAGACTCGAATGCAGAAGGAGCAAGGATGCGTCGCGGTCGCCGCATCAATAGGTGGGGGAGAGTGAGACGTCCCGCCACAACGCCAGCTGATTTGCGTCCGGATAAGGGCCAGAAGGGTCTAGAGGTTTGGCAGAACGCTCTAGACGCCCGGAGAAGGCTAGAGAATTCCGTAGAATTCTCTAGAAGGTCTTTGTGACCGTTGGAGGGGCGGACCGTTCTAGAATTGCGCGGAGAATTCTAGAAGGTTATAGCCATTGGAGGCATGTTCTAGAGAATGTGGAATTCTCTAGAACATGGACTAATGTGTAAATAATTAGGGACTTGTAGAGTTATTTTTATTTACACTCAGGCCCTTACGGAGTTTTATAAATAGAGGGCCATTTCATTTGTAATTCATAATCCAACAATCCAACAAAGAAGTAATAGAAACTTCTTCCTCCAAATCTCTCTCTTTCTAAGTCTTCCTTTGCATTTCTCTTAGCGATCTTAGTGTGAAAGGCTTACTTGAGCTTACAAGATCGTGAAAGATTCGTGATTAAGTTGTCAAGTGCCGCACGGAGTCTTAGCGAAACTCTAGGTCCGTGACATTAGGCTGTTGTATCCTGGAGGGGACAAGTCAAAGAGGACTACCGCTGGACCGGTGAAAACATTTGCTGCAATGGGCTTGAATCTCTTTAAAGAGAGCGAGATATTCGTGCCTCAGCCTGAAGAGATTTATTATTCATTTCATTTTCAGTTGTAATTTTCTACTATTATTATATTTTAAGTTTTTCACTAACAATTTTAAGGATATTCAACATGGCTACAATTGAAAAAACTGCGGATGTCAAGATGGGAGACATTAGCAAGCCATTTCGGTTCAATGGTAACCATTTCAAGAGATGGAAGGGTAAAGAACTTTTCTACTTAAGTCTTCTCAATGTTGCCTATGTATTAACTGAGAAGAATCCAAATAAAGAAGACATCACCTCTATGAATGATGATAAAACTATTTCTCATCTAGAAAAGTGGAAAAGTATGATGGTGATTCCTATAAGTGCCAGTATTATCTTCTTAACTGTCTATCTGATAATTTTTATGATTAGTATGATAGAACTTACTGTCACGATCCGAAAGTACCCCCTAGAAGTTAGGGCTAACTCTCAAATCGTGGCCGGGCGTACTTGACCCTTTGGGGTCTCGTACAAGTCCTTCAATTCTCTTTCATAACATAAAGCATGAAAAGTAGTGCGGAATTAAAACTTTTTACGATAATAATAATAAAATAAGTTTTTTCATAAATACTAGGAAATCTTGTCGTCAAAAGCCAACTTAAAGACACAACTTAGAATCTTAGAGACACAGACCTTTACAATAAAAAGGAAATACAAATTAATTCTTAATAGAAAAACTAAGAAACATAAACTATGTCCTCGAATATATGAGGACATACCAAATTTTTGAGAGATACAATTCCCAAGCTTCAACTCCGATCCTCCAAAAGGCTTCCAACCTATACTCATAAGGTATATAAAAGTATGGGGTTAGTACAACAATGTACTAAGTATGGAATATACAAAAACATGTAAAAAGGGACATTTTTAGTAAAATAAGCTTTCATGCCAATCTAATAGAACAACATAAGAAGCATCATTTAACACTTAAAGAAGAATTTCCATAACTTTACCTCAAGATTACACTTTACAGTAAAGACATCACACATTATAGTGAACTATGCATATATACGACTGTCACACAAGTACTCTCCTCCAATAGGACTCTTAGGTCACACTAAGTGCAATGTGAGAGTAGCATCCCATACTACCACTCCCACTAGCGCTCCTAATCGATTCCCAAGGATTTGAGCACGTTACAACAAATAGATCAAAAGGATGCATTTCCGAATGAACTATTCAATTGACATTACAGTGAACCATTTTAAGTCATTATCGTAGATTTAAAAGCTTTACATTAAACTAAAGACTCCAACAATGGTGAACTTTCAAAGTATTGCAAATGAGGAAATGAGGCCATTTCCGTAGGAGTTTCCCTACCTAAGGATAATCCCAAGATTCTCTAAGGTAAGACATGAAGGAAACGTCTAAACACTTCCTTCAATGCACACCCAATCGATCCTCAAGACTATCCCGTTTGGCTTACTCGCCTCGAGAGAATAAATCATCACTCAAAGACAAAACCTTAGAAGAAAACCCAACAAAACACCAAAGGCTTCCCTTTCGGAATGCCTACTTACTGCAATGAGTAGGATGGCTTACCATACCGCCACCTACCCTAAGTAGTACATTCTTTTAGAAGGTTTGGCACCAAATCTTCCCTTTTGAAAGGTCCTACTTAGTGCAATGGATAGGTAGCGTCCCATACCACCACCTACCCTAAGTAGCACGTTCTTTTAGAAGACTTAGTTCAATCAAATCACATAGGTATTACATTAATTAGACAACTTATAATTTTCATTACTTTTGTGGGGGGTTAGCTTAACCGACGAAGACCATGAGATCTAGGCATCGAATCTCGATATTAACCCCTACCGGATGAGGGATCCTAACTTGCCTAGAGTAAGGTCATACTTCTTAGCTTTTACATGGTTTTTTCAATAGCTATACCTATGCGGGCACATAGTTAAGGGATAGGGATATTGCTACTAAGTAACTCATTCTCTACTAACGAGAAGTACTCATCTCAAGAGGTATAAGGAAATATGACATCTCAACTCACGAAGTGTATTCCACCTCTTCTTCCTATCCTCTCGGTGCTAGGCATAACTCCCCACGGATTCTCACATTATAGACTATAGGTTAAGGATAACTAGCGAATTCCACATCTCAACTCACGAAGTGCATTCATCCTCCGACCTATCTAGTAAAGCTCATTAGGATAATGAGGTTACTACTAGACACTTCATCTCAACTCACGAAGAGTGTCCACCCCAAGACACCCCTTCTTACTAAACTTAGCTTCATTTATTCACTTAAAGTGTGTGTACATGTGAGCACACCTTGCATATAGACATCATTTCATATACATCACTTCTAAACATGCTTTAGACTTCCATTTATTCAACTTACACACTTTACATACTTCACTTAGTCACATTCTTCGATTAGACCAAAATCTAGGTCAAACATACCATTTAAGCTTCACAATCACAAAACAAGACCCGTTTACAATTTCTATTCATTCTACAATTTAGACCTTCAATATCACATTCTCAATAAATAATAAACATCACCAATTAATCAAATAAGCACCGCCACAAAGAAGGTGGACCATACCACTCAAGATCAATTTATCATAAGAACAATACAATATAAGCAACTCCTCAATTTACTAAGCCATAATAACCTATAAATATTTTATCATTAATTCATCATAATAAGGCCCTTAGGGCAGTAGCTAAACCATCATTACAATATAATAAGACCAAAGTTCATTTTGTACATAATCATAATCATTTGACCCATTTCATAAACCACAACTAGAAAGGAAACTTTAACATGATTTCATCAAGGTTTTAGCATTAGAATCACCATCTAACATTAATAACATCATTAATTAACTTTTAGAACCATTTTCATGCAAGACCCGTAATGGGTTGAAGATAATAAAAGTTAGGGTTGAAAACCCCATTTTGAAATTCATTGGAAATAGCTTCTTGTATGAAAGGGTATTCAAGAATGGATACCATACCTCAATAAGCAAGCAAAACCCAAGAGTTTTTGATGAAGATACACGTCCAACCATCCCTCTTTCCTTCCTTGACCTCTAGCTTTCAATGGAGTCTTGAGAGAGTTTGTCTTTAGAGACAGAGTTTGAATTTTGATGTGAGGGGTATTGTATAGGTCTAGGGCTTAAAACTAACTTAATATAACTTAAAAACACTAAAAGTATTGACCTAGGGCTATAAAAGACTTGAGGTGAATTTACACAAAACACCCCAAGTAGGCAGCAAGCTCCAACAGCTTTTTTGAAGGAGCCAATCGACGACCCAAGCTACTGGGCGTCGATGGGTCGACGGCCCGTGCTGCTGGGCGTCGATGGCTTCAGAGACTGCACTATGGGGGGCTAGACTTCCCACTAAGTATGGGACTACGCCCCCCCCCAGTTGACGGGGCGTCGATGGGCCTACGCTCAGTAGACAGCTCCGTCGTTTGGGCAGTGTTCTTGGCAGTTTGGTGCTAAGTCTTGGGCCCGTTGTGGGTCCTAGGTGGGGTCATTCCCGGATATTAAACCCCTAAACTAAGTCGTCTAAGTCTTAGGAACATCTCATGCAAGTTTCAAGCAAAATCAACACGTAAAACTCATCCAAACACTACAAGACACAGTAGTACATTCTAGGGCACACCTTCCGAACGTCATGGACGTTTTTGGTCGATTGACCTCCAAACTAAACCAAAATTCACACACACCTTAGGAATACTAAAATAACTCAGTTTAACACAAAATTCACTCAAGCAACACTTACAAAGCTCTAGTTCACCTTAATTCATTTTAGGGCGTTACATTCTTCCCCACTTGGGATAACATTCGTCCTCGAATGACACTTAAACTTCAAGAACAACAAGAACTCACTTAGAATCACATAACCACACAATCATGATTAAACATCAAAATCAAAGCATCAACTAACAAAGAGCATCATTTCACACTTTTTTCACACTTAGCAACATAGGTATCTTTTACTAAACTTCACATGTCAAAACTCATTCTTAACCTTCTTTTATGGAGGAACTACCTTATCCAACATTAAACATGCTCATATACAACACTTTTGAACATATTGAAACTTCAATTCAATACAAAACAAATTTTCTCAAAAATCACAATTTCTACAGTGAATATCACTTTAGCACTGCCCAATATTTCAAAATTTCCAAAAATTCATTCTTTGAGAAATTCATCAAGATGAAATGATCATATGAACTATAAAACCTCATAAACTCACTTCATAACATAAAAAAAACAATCATAAGGGTTAAGACTTACCAAAATCATCAAAAATAGATTAGTTATCCTTCCTAGCCCCCATCCCATAGGAAGGGTTCTTCTTGGGAGCATTAGGATCTTGGGAAGCTTGATTGACATATTTTCCCCTTGCTTTCAGATTAGGGCAGTCCCTCATCTTGTGGCCTTTGCTACCACAACTAAAACACCCATCCGTTCCGGCAAGACACTTACCCGAATGTTGCTTTCCACAAGTAGGACACCTAGCCCTTTCAAAAGTATGATCACCACCTTGAGAATGTTGGTTTGGAGCCCTGTCCTTGTTTCCCATGGAAATATCTTGGTGATAAAACCTCTTCCTAGGCTTTTGGTGACTAGAATCATCCGATCCAGGCCTTTTACCCTCTTGCCTTATCTCCCTAATATTGGACTCCTCAATTTGTTGTGCATAAACCATGAGCCTAGATATATCCATGTCATCAAGAAGCATTGCCGTACAACACTCTTTTTCCACCAAGCTAGACACTCCCATCACAAATTTGTTCATCCTAGCCCTAGCGTTGGCTACCATAGTCGGGACATACTTAGAGAGTTGGGTAAATTTGAGAGAGTATTCTTGCACACTCATTCCCCCTTGACGAAGATTCATGAACTCAAACATTTTCTTCTCCCTCCACTCTAGGGGAAAGAACCTATCTAGAAAACCCTCTTTGAATTCCCCCCAATAAACCAAACCTCTTTCTAAGGGTCTCTCACCTCTCCATTGCTCATACCACACTTGAGCAACATCCTTAAGTTGGTAAGCGGCCAATTCCGCTTTCTCCCTAGGGGTCACACCCATAGCATCTACCACTTTGAAAACCTCATCTATGAAGCCTTGTGGATCTTCATCCACCTTAGTGCCATGAAAAGTTGGAGGGTTCATCCTCATGAAATCACGAATCCTAGAAGCGGGTGTACTAGCATTTGGTTGGGGCCTATCTCCTTGATTAGCTTGGGCAACAAAGTGATTGTTGACGACATGAGCTTGAGCCATCATGAGTTGGGTCAAGTTCATTAGGGTAGCCATCAACTCCGCATTAGTTATATCTCCCTCAACAAAAGGAACTTGAAGCATAGGAGGCACTTGAGGCCCTTGGGGTTCCGGAGGCACTTGAGGTTCTTAAAGGGGAACCTTCACATTCTCTTCCTCCTCTAGTCCAACAATAAGTAGCACGTTCTTTTAGAAGACTTAGTTCAAGAAAATCACATAGGTATTACATTAATTAGACAACTTATCATTTTCATTACTTTTGTGGGGGGTTAGCTTAACCGACAAAGACCATGAGAGCTAGGCATCGAATCTCGATATTAACCCCTACCGGATGAGGGATCCTCACTTGCCCAGAGTAAGGTCATACTTCTTAGCTTTTACATGGTTTTTCCAATAGCTATACCTATGCGGGCACATAGTTAAGGGATAAGGAGATTGCTACTAAGTAACTCATTCTCTACTAATGAGGAGTACTTATCTCAAGAGGTATAAGGGAATACGACATCTCAACTCACGAAGTGTATTCCACCTCTTCTTCCTATCCTCTCGGTGCTAGGCATAACTCCCCACGGATTTTCACATTATAGACTATAGGTTAAGGATAACTAGCGAATTCCATATCTCAACTCACGAAGTGCATTCATCCTCCGACCTATCTAGTAAAGCTCATTAGGAATAATGAGGTTACTACTAGACACTTCATCTCAACTCACGAAGAGTGTCCACCCCAAGACACCCCTTCTTACTAAACTTAGCTTTATTCATTCACTTAAAGTGTGTGTGTACATGTGAGCACACCTTGCATATAGACATCATTTCATATACATCACTTCTAAACATGCTTTACACTTCCATTTATTCAACTTACACACTTTACATACTTCACTTAGTCACATTCTTCCATTAGACCAAAATCTAGGTCAAACATACCATTTAAGCTTTACAATCACAAAACAAGACCCATTTACAATTTCTATTCATTCTAAAATTTAGACCTTCAAGATCACATTCTCAATACATAATAAACATCACCAATTAATCAAATAAGCACCGCACAAAGAAGGTGGATCATACCACTCAAGATCAATTTATCATAAGAACAATACAATATAAGCAACTCTTCAACTTACTAAGCCATAATAACCTATAAACATTTTATCATTAATTCATCATAATAAGGCCCTTAGGGAAGTAGTTAAACCATCATTACAACACAATAAGATCAAAGTTCATTTTGTACATAAACATGCTCATTTGATCCATTTCATAAACTACAACTAGAAAGGAAACTTTAACATGATTTCATCAAGGTTTTAGCATTAGATACACCAACTAACATTAATAACATCGTTAATTAACTTTTAGAACTATTTTCATGCAAGACCCATAATGGGTTGAAGATAATAGAAGTTAGGGTTGAAAACCCCTTTTTGAAATTCATTGGAAATGGCTTCTTGAATGAAAGAGTATTCAAGAATGGATATCATACCTCAATAAGCAAGCAAAACCCAAGAGTTTTTTTATAAAGAGACACGTCCAACCATCCCTCTTTCCTTCCTTGACCTCTAGCTTTCAATGGAGTCTTGAGAGAGTTTGTCTTTAGAGAGAGAGTTTGAATTTTGAAGTGAGGGGTCTTGTCTAGGTCTAGGGCTTAAAACTAACTTAATATAACTTAAAAACACTAAAAATATTTACCTACGGTTATGAAGTACTTGGGGTGAATTTACACAAAACACCCCAAGTAGGCAGCAAGCTCCAGCAGCTTTTTTCAAGGAGCCAATCGACGACCCAAGCTACTGGGCATCGATGGGTCGATGGCCCGTCCTGCTGGGCTTTGATGGCTTCAGAGACTGAACCATGGGGGGTCTAGACTTTCCACTAAGTATGGGCCTACGCCCCACAGTCGACGGGGCGTCGATGGGCCTACGCCTAGTAGACTGCTCCTTCGTTTGGGCAGTGTTCTTGGCAGATTGGTGCTAAGTCTTGGGCCCTTCATCCAGGGCCCCTTGTGAGTCCTAGGTGGGGTCGTACCTGGACATTAAACCCCTAAACTAAGTCATCTAAGTCTTAGGAACATCTCATTCAAGTTTCAAGCAAAACAAACACGTAAAACTCATCCAAACACAACAAGGCATACTAGTACATTCTAGGGCACACCTTCCGAACGTCATGAACGGTTTTGGTCGATTGACCTTCAAACTCAACCAAACTTCTAAAACAACTTAGGAATACTAAACTAACTCAGTTTAACACAAAATTCACTCGAGCAACACTTACGAAGCTCTATTTCACCTTAATTCGTTTTAGGGCGTTACATTTACTCTATTGCAAAGAACATTTGGAAAGCATTGTAAAGTAAGTATGATACCGAAGAGGCTGGAGCAAAAAAATATTCAACTAGTTTATTTTTTCATTTTCAAATGGTGGACAACAAATCATTGGTAGATCAAACTCAAGATTTCACAATGATTGTTGGAGAGCTTAGGTTCGAAGAGATTAAAATTGGAGATAACCTTATTGTTTGTGGCATAGTGGATAAACTTCCACCTTCTTGAAAGAATTTCAAAAAACTATGCACCACAACAAAAGGAAACCTCTCTTAAAACCTTGATAATGAAAATCCGCATGGAAGAAGCAAGGGGCCAAGATGCACTTTTACAAACGGAAAGAGAACAACATCACATCGAAGGTAAATTTAATTACTTTGAATAATGTTACTCCTTGAACTCACAAAAATACTTCTTTGAAGCCTAATAAGAAAAAATTCAATAAAAATAATGGTAGATCTCCCAAGAAAAATAATGGTGAAAATCACCAAGCACAAAATCAACAAGTTCAAGAAAAGAGACCATGCTATGTTTGTGGCTACAATAAGCATATTGCTCGATTTTGCAGATCCGAAAACGTGGTCCTAATCCTCAGGCAAATGTTACCGAAGAAACTTTTGTGGCGGTGATTACCGACATAAACATGGTTGAGAATGTTGATGGATGGTGGGTTGATTCTGGTGCAAACCGTCATGTCTGTTATGACAAAGACTGATTTAAAAATAATACTCATTTTAAGGAGCCCAAAACCGTCATGCTTAGTGATGTGCACACTACGCAAGTGCTTGGAAAGGGAGATGTCAAATTGTGTTTTACTTTGGAAGATGTATTTTATTAACTTCGAAAGATGTACTTTATACTTCTTCTATGAGAAAAAATTTGATGTCTAGTTTTCTTCTTAATAAAGCAGGATTTAAACAGATTATTGAATCTGATCAATATGTAACAGTGAAGAAGGGTATTTTTGTGGGGAAAGGGTATGCATGTGATGGGATATTTAAGTTGAATGTTGAGATGAATAAAACTTCTACTTCTATTTATATGCTTTCTTCTACCAACTTTTGGCATGCTCGTTTATGTCATATTAATGATCGTTATGTTTGAATAATGAGTAGTTTAAGATTAATCTCAATGGTTAAAAAGTATTTTGGAAAGTTTGAGGCTTCTAGTAAACCTAAAATCACTAAAAGACCTCATTTTCAAGTTGAAAGAAAAATTGATATGTTAAAATTAGTTCATACTAATATTTGTCAACTTGGTGGAATTCTAACTCGCGGAGGTAATAGATATTTTATCACTTTCATTGATGATTTTTATAAGTTTACATATGTTTACTTGATGAAAAGAAAATTTCAAAACTTATCTCCATGAGGTTTAAAATCAGTTTGGAAGAAAATAAAAAGAATTAGAAGTGATAAAGGTCGTGACTATGAATCAAATGATTTTAGTTCTTTTGTTAGGTCATTGGGAATAATTCATGAAACTCCTCCTCCTTACTCTCCTTCATCTAATGGAGTAGCATTAGGAAAAATAGAACTTTGGTTGAATTAACTAATGTCATGCTTATTGAGTCACATGCACCTTTAAATTTTTGGGGTGAAACTATTTTAACTGCTTGTTATGTGTTGAATTGTGTGCCTCATAAAACGTCTAAATTGACACCTTTTGAATTGTGAAAAGGTTACAAGCCAAGTTTGGGATATCTAAGAGTTTGGGATTGTCTAGCCTTTGTAAGGCTAATGGATCGCAAGATTACAAAGTTGGGTAAGAAAGTGATTACTTGTGCTTTTCTTGGTTATGTTTCAAATAGTACAACCTATATATTTTTTAATCTTGAAGATAATATTGTGATAGAATTCGGTGATACTATTTTTCATGAAAATAAATTTTCATATGATTCTAAAAATAGTGGGGGTCAACGAATTGAACAAAATATTTTATCATTACCTAGTTCTTCTACTTCTATTTTGAAAATAAAGAAGTTAATGATTTTGAGTTAAGAAAAAGTAAAAGAGCTAGAATTGAAAAAGATTTTGGTCTTGATTTTTATGTGTTTAATGTTGAAGATGACCCTCTAACATTGAAAGAAGCATTATCTTCACATGATTCTATTTTTTGGAAAGAGACTGTAAATGATGAAATGGAATCACTAATTTCTAATAAAACTTGAAAGTTAGTTGATTTACCACTGAGTTGTAAAACTATTGGTTGCAATAGGTATTAAGGAAAAAATTGAAACCGAATGGATCTATTGATAAATAGAAATCTAGGATATTTACAAAAGGTTTTAAACAACTAGAAGGCCTATAAATTTTTTATACATTTTCTCCGGTAACAAGAATTATATCCATAAGACTTTTAATTGTTATGATTGCAATTTTTTATTTGCAAATTCATCAAATAGATGTAAAAACTGCTTTCCTAAATGGAGACCTAAATGAAGAAATTTATATGGATAAACCTGAGTGTTGTTGAAGCAGGCCAAGAAACCAAAGTATGTAAACTTACTAAATCTCTATATGTCTTGAAACAGGCACCAAAGCAATGACATGAAAAGTTTGATTCCTGCATGATTGAAAACGGTTTTAAAACAAATGAGTGTGATAAGTGCATATACCATAAGTCTTGGAATAATTCATATGTGATTATTTGCCTATATGTTGATGATTTATTGATTTTTGGCTCTAATATGAATGTTATTGATGAATCTAAAAATGTTCTTAGAAGCCTCTTTGATATGAAAGATCTTGTTGAGGCAAATTTTACTCTTGGAATAAAAATAACAAGAACATGTGATGGAATTTTCATTGACCAGTCACATTATGTTGAGAAACTTTTGAAAAAATATAGCTTTCATGATTGCAAGCATGTTGCTACTCCTTTTGATTCAAGTTTTCACTTATTTCCTGTTGAAGGTGAAAAAGACGTAATAAATCAAAAGGAATATGCAATCATAATAGGAAGTTTGAGATATGTGACTGATTGCACTAGGCCTGATATTGTATATGTAGTAGGAGTACCTGGCATGTTTACAAGCAAGCCAGGTAATGAACATTAATGAACATTGACATGTTGTAACAAAAGTTATGAGATATTTAATTGGAACGAAAAAATGTGGTTTGTTCTATAAAAACTACCTTGTTGTACTTGAAGGCTTTTGTGATGCAGATTGGAACACTTTGTCAGGTGATTCGTGTTCTACAACTGGTTATGTCTTTACTTTAGGTGGTGGTGATGTTTCTTGGAGATAAAAAATGCAAACTGTAATTGTTAACTCTACCATGAAGGCTGAACTAATTGTTTTAGCTTCAGCTGGTGAGGAAGCGAATTGGTTAAGAGATTTATTGTTTCAAATTCCTTATTTTGAAAAATCAATTTCTCCTATTTTAATTTATTGTAATAGCACTGCTACAATTGGTAGAGTTCAAAACTGTTATTACAACGGTAAATTCAGACATATCAGGAGGAAACATAGTAATGTAATATCGTATTTGACAAATGGTACCATTAATGTTGATTATGTCAAATCTTGTGAAAATCTTGCAGATCCTCTTACTAAGGCCTTAACAAGAGAAAAGGTCTGGAGCACATCGAGGGGGATGGGATTGAAGCCTACAAATCCTTTAGTCATATATGAGGAAACTCAACCTGGGGACTAGAGATCCTATAACTAGGTTCAAAAGGAAAAACTAATCTTATGATGACTTGTTGTGAAAAATGCACTATCTTTTTATTTCCCTCCCTATGATGTGAGTGCATTGTTTCCTGTAGTTTGTGAAGGTTGAGTTGATAAAACTCTTAATAGATATTTATAGCCCATATGGGTGGAGTGTTAAGCTTACAGGAGCACTCTCGACAGATTCACCTATGTAATGTGTGGAAGTAGGTCACTTTCTATGAGAATTGGGCTTATTCTCAAAAGCACTCATGAAACCGGGATAGCACATGGTCACAACGTGTTGACTTTAAAGCTCATGTCAATACCTTGATTATTATGTGTGAGCAGTGATATTTATTTCCGTTAAGCAGTCATAGTTCAAGTCTGAGACCACTATGACTCTAGAGTAAAAGTTACTGTTTCACTAAGTGAAGGTTTAATGCAGAGCACAGCTTCATTATGCATAGTAGTCTTCTTTCAGCTGATATACTCTTTTTTCTAATATTATAATGAGTGGGGGGTTGTTGGTTTTGAAGCATTTTATTATTATAAAATTATAGTTAAGGGGCACATTCCATTTCCAGAAGGTTGGTCTCTTTTGTTTTATCCTTCGAACAATGTATTATGAGCTTAATTATAATGATTAACCCAATTCTGACATTTTCATTTGGTGCACATTATTGTGCTTTTGTGCAACTCCATCTTCCCGTTAGTGGCATTCTTCATTGTGCCCGTTAGTGGCATAATGCACTCATTATATTTCACTCTTAATTCCTCCATTATTCTTTATAACCTAGGTAACTCCTAAGGCTATTATCTTCACTATTTACTACCCCTTTTATCCTCGTCTTCATTGCTAAGAAGACTTCTTGTAGTATAAATAGTGGTGATCTTCATTTGGTTTGATACACACAACACGCAACACACAACACACAAGAAAAATATAGAGTGCATAAAGTTTGTCAAAAAGGGAGTTCTTATTAATTGAATGGAGGTGCTCTTTTTGTGGAGCTTTGGACTCAAATCTTGTCTAGAGTTATTAAGTTATATATTGTGATTAGGTTGTTCTATCCTGGAGAGGATAAGTCAAAGAGGACTACTGCTAGACCGGTGAAAACATTTGTTGCAGTGGGCTTGAATCTCCTAAAAGAGAGCGAGATATCCGTGCATCAACCTGAATAGATTTATTATTCATTTTATTTTCAGTTGTAATCTTGTACAATTGTTATATATTAAGTTTTTCACTAACATAAATCTCTAATAAATTGAGTTCCTTCTGATGAATCTTCATATACATGTGATAGACCTGTTATGCCGTAATTTTACTATCTTTAGAAAAATCACTTTTTTGAAATGTTCTAAGTATAAAACAATTTGAGAAAAATACTTAGAAAAGAGTCGCCACTTAATTTTTTAAAGAAATTAAGAAAACTTAATTTAAAAAGATTTTAACAGATTAAATCTTAATAAATTTAGAGAAAATGGGTAAGAGGTTCTTATTTATGCTTCAAGAAGGTTTTTAAGGCATTTGAAGCGCCCGCTAACATGCGGTTATCCTATGACTTAGGTTAATTATTTATTTATTTTTGTTCTTAGGAACATGATTTAATATAATATAATAATTAACAATATTCAATCAACTTTAAGAAAAAATTTAAACAAAAATTAATTTTTAATTTTATTTTTAAAAAAAATGGAACTTTAATTATGATTTTGAAATTTATAAGGGAATAGAATTTAACGAAAGTAAATTATTTTTTATTTTTTTATCATTTTAAAAGATAATAACTCAAACCAAATTAACGAAAGAATAAAATCTTCACCTTACTTAAACAATTTTTAAAAAATAGTACAATGATTAAGTGAAAAGCATTAAAAAAACATGGATTTGACTTAACTAATGATATTAATTTACTCATATACTTGACATAAAAAAAAATTGCAAAAGATGTTTAAATAGTAAACCAACATAAAGAAAATAACTCATCTTTTGGGGATTTAAGTAAGTTAATTATCAATTCTAAAGTGAGAGTTAGATGAAACTAGTCAACATAATCAAACAATTAGGAGAGTGAAAGAGATAATGAAATTGGGCCCCTTTTTGGGCCAATTTTGCTGCAGATTTTTGGGTAAAACCCAATCCCGTTTTTGTATACATTGGTTGTATATTTGTGTATATCGAATGTATACAACTCATTTTTCTACTTTTCAAGACCTGTTCCTCAACTCAAAAGACTTGTTCTTTGATTCCTCAAGGTTATCTGACTCGATAAAAGTAAATTGGGCCTCCATGGCCCAATCATCGAATGGCAAGGCGAGGAGATAGAGTCCGTGAGGATTCGATTCGGGTTTTCACATGCATAAACAAATGAAAAGGAGCAAAAGTAGTACTCTCAACAGTTCGTAAGAGAAAATGAAGCAATATGACATTTTTGCAAACAATAATTCAAAGTAGAAATGTTCACTGACAAAATGCAATAAACACATAATTTACTTATTTCTAAGAGTGTCAAAACAAAATATTCAAACTCACATGGCATATTGAAACTAGACCAATATAATTACTCTCACAAAAGTTCAATCACACTAACAAACAAATATTACAGCATCATTTCTCAACATTATAGATATGCTACTATCAAAATTTCCATCACTTAATCAAGTGAAAACATTTCAAGTGACATCCAATAAATGCACAGTAATAAGAAATTGTTCTATGGACCAAAGGAAAAGCGGATCATTCTCCAAAATAAATAGCAATACAACTAAGTAAATACTTTCGAGTTAAAAGGCAGAAAAATGCATTAGTAAGGTTGTATTTAAGATGTTCACAAAGACCCATTTTTAAGACAAAGCATAGTTCAACACCTTAACTCAATTTATGTATACACATATAATCAAGAAACTTGATAAGAAAAATTAAAAGAAATAAGATCTTGCCACATAAACCCATTAAATAATGCTACTGATTTTTTATATTAAGACTCACCGCAGCTACTCCCAAATACTCTCGATCCAACCAAGAACTAAACAAACTACTAGCTTGACCAAATTGATAATTTAACTCGAAAGCTCAAAGCATTAGATAGCATTCAAGACAATAGAGGGAAATACATGATGACTAAATTACAAGACACATAGGGAGATATACTAAGAAAACATTTGCTTAACTTAAGCCAACATGAAATCACATTCCTTTGATACTATAGCAGGCCACAGATTGTGAAGAGAGCACATTAGCATTTATCAGATAACATACACAATATCGAATAAAATTTTCAGATTTTTTTTTGATTAATGTGTAACACCAAAATAAATAAAACAACGCTCAGAAAGCAATGGAGCAATCAGATTCTCGGACACATTCTCGAAAGAGAAACATTTTCAATATGTAAAAAGGCAAAACACATATTAGGAAAATACTAATTACGAACATACAAAGACATGAAACCCCGATCACAGATATCGGCAATCAAACACAAACAACAGATTTATAATCTCGCAAATATCGTGTCGAAATAAGAGGTATGAAAAAAAAAATACCTTTCTTGAGGCAGCGTTCTGAGACGACGAGCTTAACCACAAAGCAACTTTCACCACGAACTTCGACTACACAAGATTCCGATGAACTCGAAAATTTGAAAATTATATTATTAATTTATTTTTTTATTTTTTTTTTGAACTCTTGACCTTAAACTTTTGAAGACATTTGAGGCATGTATTTTTTAGATGGAAAAATTTCCCTATCGATTTCTTCTTTTCTCTTCTCTAAAAAAAAAAAAATTTCCTATCAATTTTTTTCTTAAAAAAAAAAAATCCGATCTCCTCTAACTTTATATTCCTCACCACAATTTTTTCTGCCCCCTCTAACACTAAAGAAGATGAAGTTTTATATAGAGGGATTCGGGGTCGATTTTCAAATTCAAATCTTGAAGAGATAAGAAATAAAGCTGTCCATGGTACCAAATTTTCAACAAAAAAGAAAGAGAAAGGGGAAGAGGACGTGATTTGCTGCGAGATTCTCGTGATTTGCAGGGATTTTCGCTGGTTTTTGTGGCGTAGAATTTCTGGGTTTCACAGACAAGGAAGAAGAAGAAAATTTGGGGGTGGGGTCGGTTTAGTATTGTTGTGTATGTAATTGCTTCTGCATATGTAGTATTGGGATGGGCTGGAACTTTGAATGGTGATGAAGAAATGGGCTGCTGAAAACTGGGAAAAGGCCCAAGATTTGATTTGCAGATGGGGTTGAAAAGGGGTAAAAGAAATGACCAAAATTGTAATAGTAAAATGGCCACATGATTACAACTTTGGCCTATGGGAATTAAGAAGTTAGCCATTTTGAATTTAATTGATAAAATTTGGCTAAAACATAAATAAGATGAATTAATATTAATTAATTATCGAACTTCTTAATCTTAAAGAAATAAAATAATTAACTTAGTCATAAACTATTAATTCAAAATATATATATATATATATATATATATATATATATATATATATATATATATATATATATATATATATATATATATATAAACTATAAATTAGCTAAACTAATTAATAAAATATTTAAGCAAAACTAAAATCTTTTTGAGATGATTTTCAAACCTTAATATAATTAATATATGCAAAATTATATAGAATATATAAATTATTTTTTAACATTTTAAACTTTATAATAATGACAAAATTACTTAAAATAACTCGAAAAATATTTAAAATTTTATAAAGTTAATTATTTCAAATCGTTTGAAATTTAAGAAGCTCGATGACTAATTTATATTGTGGAAGGCCAAAATTGGGTGTCAACAAGACCAACCCATTGTTACAACCACAAAGGCACAAATTCTCCAAAAAGTCACAATTATCAAGGACATCGACTAGGGTTTCCTCGTTCGCACTACACGTGATGAGTTTTAGGATTTTCACATTGACACAACCTTTAAAGGGTGAATCATATCTCAATACATATTCTCTTCTTTAAATCTTCTACTGAGTGTTAATCGTTATAATGTTTCTTACAACAACCATTTGTGTCGATGAACACAAACAACCCACCTTTTCACACCACACGTCGTACTTGATCTATCGCAATAAGGTGAAATCTCCGTGAGTCCTTTCTTATGTTTCAAAAATTCAACCCACTCTAGCATGTTAATATCACAATCTTGTGGAAGGTTATGCAAGTTAAAATTCATGATATATCCAATTTGTGACGAAAGAAATATTTCCACAACTTGTTTTCAAATACATTGCAACGTATTATGGACATAGTTTTTCATAACAATCATCATTATTGTCGATATCATCAACCTTTATATCAAAACAAAAGCGAGTTAATGGCTTGGAAAAGAATCTCCAACATTTTGATAATAAAGTAGTTTCTACAACTTCCTTAATGGGAAGAAAGATTATCTCCAAGATCATAGACTTGAGGCTTTTGTTGTATTTGCATTTTTGAAATTTTGCAAATATTTTGTAATTGAGTTACATTTTGTGCACTATTCAGGTTTGCGCCTAACTCACACCCCAAAGCTAATTCAAAGGAAGGAGATTTGACCAAATCTTATAAGGAGCACACTCATCTCATTGACCACCAATGTTGGACTTTTCTCATCTTCAACACCTCACCTCATGCTCACTGTTTACCATGCATGGGTAATTTTTAGTTTTGGTGACCTAACATCAGGTGAGATGAACCTAGCTCTAATACCATGTTAAATTAAGTCTTAGGCCTAAATCACACCCCAAAAGCTAGGTCAAAGGGAGGAGGATTGTCAAAACTTTATAAGGAATTCACCTATATCATTAACCACCAATGTGGAACTTTGATCATTCTTCAATATGTCACCTCACACCAGACACTGAGCATGTGTGGGCAAATTTTAATTTCGGGGGGCCAACATTGGGTGAGATGAACTAACTCTGATACCATTTTAAATTAAGTCTTAGCCCGAACATATACACCAAAGCTAGCTCAAAGGGAGAAGGATTGTCCAAACCTTATAACGAGTCCACTCATCTCATTAAATACCAATGCAGTACTTTTGTCATTCTTTAGCGTATAAAATATTCTACACCATTAGGTAAAATTGACCTGCTATGATATGTGACCCCTTTTTCTCTAAGTCACTTTTCCTTTTCATTTTTTAAGTTATTTTTTTTCTTTTTCTCAAAAATAATCGAAAAGAACATTATGAATGTATCTATTTCCTTTAAATTGATCATCTAAATCGATTCTCTCTCAAATCCTCACACATAATTTACTTTAAGATTAATATGTGATGTTTGTAATTTTTTATGGTAAGCACCCTTAGCAGAACGCATAAGCGTCGTGACCCCTTGAACTTCCTGACTAACTTGGCACTTATCATGTGAGACATTTGTTTTAAGGTGGAGTGTGTGAAATTACACATCTCCTACGTGGAAACAAAACACCTAACCTCTCAGTCATTTCTTAAAATCCCCAAAACATGTTCCAGAAAACCCTAGATATTTCGTTGTTGATTTCCGCTCAATATGTGGTCAATTCAAGAAAGTTGATCAATAAGCTTTATGTTTTGTTTCCTACCGCGTGGTCGATTCAAGAAAATAATGTTTGTTGTCTGTTTTAAGGCTGATTCGAGAAAGTTACGAGATTTTGTGCTCAATCTTGTGAAGCAAGTTCATTTTCGAATCTCTATGACTATTGGTGTTAATTTTCTTTTTAAATATAGCGTATACAGTGATGAGTTTTGTACATATGAGAAACATAGTTAACTATACATTTCTACATAAAACCCCAACTAACCCCACTATAGAGGCCCAACCCACTAAAGCAGTGTCGTCATTGCGGCCCACCCACTATAGAGAGAACTAACTCATCCCGCTACACTAGTGTGACCGCTGTTATAGTGGATTGCATGGAGACATAGACTCGTAAATCCTTCCACAAAACCGTATTTCGCAACACACATTCGAAGCTTGATATTCTGAAAACACCTTCATGCCAAATTCGATACTAGAAGTTTTACTCGCCCGAATTCGATTTCTAGAGGCCCTATGAATTCCTTAATGTATTGGCTACTAGAAAATACAAGCTTAGACATACCCACCGATTACCGAATGACCCTAGACCTCACCTTGCTTAGATTCCGCTGAGACTTGGCCTAACCTAAAAATTATAAATCACTTCTAAAAAAGTTTTCTGGTTTGATTTTTTTCACCAATAGTCTACTCATAACGACTGAAATGGATTGTTACAGCAAATGCAAAATGAGATAAAGTAACATTTATTTTAGTACAAGAGGGAATAATAATTTTTATTTAAATTTTATAACTACTAAAGAAATTGAGGTTAAAATCGAGTATGAATTTATATCTACCAAGTATAATGTAAAGCCTCATTTTTTAAATTTTTTACTTTTGAACAACTTATTATCTCAAAATATCAATACTAAAATAATTTAGTTTTTTTAATTTATTTTCGTCCACATATAAATTTGTACTATTTTTCTTTATTTATAAACTATAAATATAAAAATTGATTGAAACATAATCTGATATTTTAATAGTCCTTAACACATAATAATAATTATCATAAGCCAATCTTATTAGGCTTTAGATTCACTTGAACAAACTATATAGATTCAATAACTAGGAAGAATCCTACAAGGGTCTTTGTCTTGTGGATCAGCAGAGTATGTCTTCGAATCATCACATACACATTTTCTATCACGACATACAACAGGCTTTTGTATAGGCCCAATATAACACTTGGTACAATCACAATCGTATGTAGTATCACACGTTTGTCCTATCACCGCATCTAAAAGTTAAAAAATATTAGCATCAAATAGAAATATATACATATATCTAAATATTATATCCAGAATCAATGTGTTCGAATATTATCGTATATCTGAAGAGAAAGAGAGCGAAAAAGATACTAACCACATGAAAATATCAATAAGGTGGTTAGGAATAGCACAATCATCAAATTTTTCTCCATGTTATATTAAGAAAACTAGCATATATTTTACTTTGAAGTGTACCTATGGTGATAATATATATAGTGCCAAGCTCATTAACATCGTATATATCCTTTCTATTTTTATACAGATAAGTTCTTTTATGCAACTTTCAAAATCTCATTAAATAAAATTTACTTTTTATTTCAAAAATATACTCACTTTAAAATTATTTTCCTCTTTTTTACTTGTAACTTTAATTATAATAATTTGACATGTTTAAGTAATCTAACAAGATAATTCAATTTAATATAACATGCTGACATTTGTTTTGTCATGATTTCATATCACAATTTTAAAATTACCTTTTCACCCTTTTATTTGTAGTCCTAAAATTATGGCGATTTAATATAATTTGTAAATAATCTAATAAAATAACTGATATCATATCATAATATCATATCATATCATCATATATTAATAAAAGTGAGAAGCTTCAAGTAAAAATTTGAATTACTATTTTACCCTTCCATTTAATTTAAATCCAACATTGTACCGTACAAACTCTAAAAAAATAGGAAAAGGGGTCAAAAATATCCTCCAACTTTGATTTATTGTTTAACTTTACCTTCGCCGTTAAAATAAAGTTAATTTTACCCCTCCCGTTGTCAATTTCACCATAATTACCCCCATTTGACGGAATCCCCAAAATTGACTCAAATTACCCGAATTTTTTTTAAAAAAAAAACTATTCCTATTTTTAACCCAATGCCCCGCCCCATTTAGAATAACTCGGTTAACCAAATTAACCCAATACCCTGTTACCAATTCTCCCTCTCTTTCTCCATCAGAAGCTAAGTTGAAGAACAGAACAATGAAATAAAGAAAAATAGTTGGTGAGGCTATTGCTTCAAGTGAGAGTTTTAAGAGGTTGAACTTGTCATATTAATGTATCAAATGTTCTTAACTAGATTGGAGTGTGGACGCAAGATTTGTAATGTTGGTGCTTGGCTGACATTCGTTTATATGATGTTACTGGTGTAAGGCTATATGCTCATTTCTATCAAAAGACTCTTTTCCTATTTTTATTTTCATGAAGCTTTCAAATATTTTGCTTGGATAGCTCATAGCTTTAGACTTATTTACATAATGGTTTATTTTAATAAAACAAAAAGAAACAGGAACCAGCCACATCAGGTAGGAATTGAAAATTGGAAAACTTTTACATATATCCACTTAAAAATAATTAATTACTCTCCATAGCTATAGTTTGATAATTACAATTTGTAGCTATATGTTATTTAGAGGAGAGAGGCGAGCGAGACTGGGAGAGAGAGGGGAGAAAGAGTGGGAGAAAGGTGAATTGTATATGTATATTGTTTAGATAATTGTATATTATACGTATGTAATTGTATATATGGCAAGAGAGATTGGGAGAGATAGGAGAGAGGCGAGCGATACTGGGAAAGAAAGGAGAGAGGCTAGCGAGATCGAGAGAGGGAGGAGAGAGGCGAGCGAGATCGAGAGAGGGAGGAGAAGAGGCGAGCGAGAGAGGGCAGAGAGTCGGAGAGAGGTGAATTATATATCTATATAATTGTATGTAACTGTACATTATACATATATATCTGTATAAATGACAAGCGAGATTGGGAGAGGGAGAAGAGAGGCGAGCGAGATTGAGAGAGGTAGGAGAGAGGCGAGCGAGAGAGGGTAGAGAGTGGGAGAGGGGTGAATTGTATATGTATATAGGCTAAACAATTGTATATTATACATATTTATTTGTATATCCTGGCGAAGTAAACATATACAAACATGACTAATTATACAAACTCGAAGTCAGCCCGCGTAATTAATATATAATGTTAGTCGCGAGTGGTAATTATAACAAACTATAGCTATGATGAGTAATTAAATAGTATAAGTTTGTTTATCCGCATAATTTTTCCTTGAAAATTACCTCATAGCACGTTGATTCAACAGATACAATAACAGTGACAAACAATGCATTTGTGAACTCAAAATATGATGAAGAAAAAGAGAGAATAGGTAAATTGGTAAAGGAAATTTGGAAGAATGGGTAAGAAGGCATTGTGTTAACCGGGTTATTCTAAATGGGGCGGGGCATTGGGTTAAAAATAGGAAATATTTTTTTTTTTTTTAAAAAAAAATTGGGTAATTTGAGTCAATTTTGGGGATTCCATCAAATGGGGGTAATTTTGGTGAAATTGAAAACGGGAAAGGTAAAATTAACTTTATTTTAACGGCGAGGATAAAGTTAAACAATAAATCAAAAGTTGAGGGATATTTTTGCCTCTTTTCCCAAAAATATATAACAAATCTCTAGGAATCATAGTGAGATATAGGACAAGAAAGAGCGGACTGATTGAGTAGATTGTTCATCAATGATAATGGCAAAAGGGAAGGGAATGAAAACGAAGCTTCTTTAAGAACAAATGATTCCTCTGTTTTATCAAAGTCCGGTTTAGAAAGATCTAATTGTAGAGTCCATCCCATACATTTTGGTCAATTTTTGTTATTCAATTGCTACAAGTAATTGTTAAAAAGAAATAGTGAGAAGAGTTGAAAATAAAGATTTGATAGTTGGCAAATAGGTAAGATTTGCAAACCATTTTTTACTTTGCTAAATTTACCTATGTCATTAGTGACATAGGCATGATTTTCTTCTTCTATAAATAGAGCATTCATGCTCATTTGTAGAACACACCAAGTTAGAGACGAAAAATCATTTTGAGAGCAAAGTGAGGTATTTTATAGACTATACAAGATAAATAGTGTGTGTGAAGAAAAATAGAGTGAGCGATATTTTAGTAAGGTGGAAACCAAAAAAGTGTTGTTCCTTTTGAATGTGTAGTAGTCACTTTGAGTATTGTATTCGTGACTACACGGTATAAATTTTTTTACTATAGTGATATCATTGCTCCTCTTGGCCAGTGATTTTTCCCTTATTTAGAAGGTTTCCGCGTAAAATTCTTGATATCGTTATTTTCCCATTTATTTCCATTATTTTTTTGTGAAATCAGGTCTCATATATATTTTTGTGTTTCTCCACATTTTCCCACCACTAATTTCCTCCTTTCACAGCTTTATGGTTTTTATGGATCATAGATAGAGTCACGCAGGTTAACTTCTACGTCAGTTAATTACAATTCCATGACTTTGACTGGTGTCAGCGTTCCACAGTCATGTGTTCCTTTTTTAGTAAATACATCATAAAATCTTTGCATCATACTATAGAGTTTGCAGAATTGACAACAGGATAATAAAAGAGTATACGCAGCATTTGCACTTTACACTATTATCAAAGGCTACATTTGCCTCGAAGTTTCTATGCCCATATTATGCTCCATGCCTTATTTACAACGACATATTTAATATAATCGCACCAGAATAAATACACAATAATTCCTCACCCATATTCCATTTTAGATGTCAGTTGAATTTAGCAGACTTCAATGAAATTATGTTATTTTTGAAGTTAAAAGATCAAGAATAACATGACGTTGCAAATTATACACACCAAAGAGAAAGAAAAAACTTAATTTCATTAATGAAATGGAATAATTGGAGACATAGCAATAGCCTTGCTATGTACGTTATTTACTAAGGATAGAATTAGCAACAACTCTTTCCAACAACTTAATTTTGTTGTTGCTATATGGTAAAACTTTTAACTACGAGTTTTTTATTTTGTTGACAAACATATCGATGTTGTTACCATATCATGTGCGGAAATATAATATATTTTAAGCATAACTAAATTCGCAACCATTTTTATTTTCTATAGTAATATTCTCAAATTATAGCATTAGAGTTTGAATTTTATTGTATAACATTTAATATATCAAGCTATAGCATTTTTAAAAGAATATAATGTTAATTTTAAATTATTAAAAAAAGTTGTTAAAATAAAAAAAATGAAAAAAATAACGGACAAACTAATAATGGAAAATGGGATCCTTTATTAAATAATTAAATATTAATATTAATTAATGTTAATAAATTAGCACGTTTTAAGGGATTTTAAAAATTTTCAGATTAGTTAGTTGCCTTAAATCTCTCTAATTAGTTTAAATGATTTTAATTTTTGATTTAATTCCTTAAAAAGGTCTACCAGATTGGCATGAACGTACAAGTCATTTTGTTTTCCAAATTTTCGCGATTCTTTTGAGATTTGCAGATTTTAGTTTCGTTTTTTATTACTAATTGATTAAATTTTGGCGTTGGAAACAATTTGATTCGATTTGATGGAGAACATTGTGTCGATATTAATTAAACATGGTGGAAAGTGGAATTCATCAAGTTGGTTTTAATTATGATTTGTTTGTTTTAATTATGAATTTTTGGTTGTAATTATATTTGTTTTTTTTTACATGTATAAAATTGTTCGATTTTTTTTATTATTGTTAGATCTGAAATATAGTTTGTATATTTTTTTTTTGGATGAAATAATTATGTTACGTATAGCATATTTTGAAAAATAGTAAGTAAATGTAAATGCGTTTGAGTTGTAATTAAATTGAAGATTCGCGTGTAAATTAATTTGTGAAGAAAATAGAAAAATGTACAGTGTGTTTATTAACTAGTCAAAGAATAATTAGATATAATTCTTTGTACAGTTGAAGTATGACAAATGTATGAATAATGTCTGAAAATTATATAAAAATTGTATTTAATGGTAAAACATGCTCAGATAATATTAAAAAAAGTAAGAAGATATAATTCTGTGTACTGGTGAAGTATGAAAATTGTAGTAATTGTGTATGAAATTTATAAGAAACTTGTATGAATTGTGTATGATAGTCCAGTTTTTGTTGAACTTATAGTATATGTTTCTGTTGAAATTATAATATCTATTTTGTATTAATTTTGTATAGAAACTATATTCTTTTTGTTTAATTGAAATAGTGTATATGTCAGTGAATGATATATTAAATGTGTATGAAGTTTGTATGAATTATTTTGCAATTATATAGTGTGTTGCACTAAATATTCTTTTAATATTGTGAAACAGGAAAATACGTCGATTTTCAGATGGAGGGCATCATATATGATACATCTACTCTTTATACTGGT
This sequence comes from Solanum sitiens, assembly GCA_016801875.1. NCBI lineage: Eukaryota > Viridiplantae > Streptophyta > Magnoliopsida > Solanales > Solanaceae > Solanum > Solanum sitiens. Next base: position 2,121,527 of record JABWTJ010000226.1, read on the forward strand.
TTAGTTAATGCTATAATAACTCAACTTAATATAGAAGAAAATATAAATTCTATTGAGATAAAATATATTGTTAGCGATATGTGTCCACCTATAAAATTTCATAATGATGTTGGGGTAAAGGTTTTTGTAGATCAGAAGAAGGTGAATTTGAATTTCTTTACAAAATATTCATTATGCATCTCTTTGAAAGATCGTGAGATGTATAATGAAGGTCATGAGTTATTATTACTGATAGAATAAATTCTGATGTTAGTTTATCACAGACTAACGTTGATTTATACTCCAACAGTTCTATCCGTTTGATCGGAATGAATTTAGACGGAGTTGTCAATGATAATAGTGAAAGAGATAATGATGTAATATGTGACCATTCCAACCTATTTGTAGCTGATAATCAGATTTACAATAATAGGGAAACATTTAAGGAGGTTATGAGGCATGTTGGACTAGTCGAAAAATACAGTTTTCGTGTTGCGCGTTGTAATGCATCTAAGTAAGTGTACACAACTGTTTTAAGTTATATTTTTTTATTTGATTTGTTTTACTGTATAAAATTTAAATTTATATTTGTTAATTTTGAAACAGTTATCACCTGAATTGTATTTCTGAAACTTGTGCTTGGATGATGAGGGCATCTAGTTTGAATAAATTAAATTTATTCAAAGTTAGGAAGTATATTGCCCAGCACACTTGTTCTGTTAGAGATAGAGTGTACGTCAGGGGATAACTGACGTTGTAGCTGTCTTGATAATGGAGAAGTATATTGATCCATCTACGGTATATACTCCAAAGGATATAGCTGCTGATATGTTGAAATTGCATGACGTTTCGTTGACGTACATACAGACATGGAGAGCTAAAGAAAAAGCAATAAAGTTGGTGCGCGGAGATCCAGCATAGTCCTATGTCAGATTATCGAATAATTTCGATATAAAAATGAATTTAAAGTTTTTTTAATTGTTTAAATGGAAAAAATGACCATATAGTATGTTATCCTAATGAACTGGACTGTTCTGTTTCTTGTATTCTTTATGTATAAAATTGTATACTTTTTGTATGTATCCTTGATGTATAAAGAAAGTATGTATCCTTTTTGTAACAATTAAGTGTTGCTTGTGTATCCATTAAATTATACATATGATTTTGTAAACTGTCGCATTATATAATTGTAAAAATTTCAGGTTATTTGTACATTTTGGAGCAAACATATCCAGGATCCGTTTGAAAATAAAAAGAAAAGAAGGTGATAAATTTTTATACGCATTTATTGCGTTAGAAGCTTGTATTAGAGGTTGAGAGTATTGTAGGCCAATTGTAGTGGTTGATGGGGCGGGATTAAAATGTTCATATGGTGGTACAATGTTAACTGCCAGCACAATGGATCCGGGAGGTATTTTTTTATCCTATTTAATATTCCGATTATAACATATAATAAAATATGTTATAAATTGTATTTCTAATTTGTGTGATATTTTTAAAAAAAATTGATCAAGTCATATACTTTCGTTGGCGTATGCGATAGTGGATTTCGAAAACGATGGTTCATGGCCTTGGTTCTTTGAACAGTTTAAGGAAGCATATGGAGTTAGACAAAACATGTGTTTTATGTCGGATCAAAACGAAAGCATATGGAAAGGGACTGCTACTGTATATCCTGAATCCGAACATTATGCCTGCATGTGACATCTGTCAGTCAATGTGTTGAAGAATTTCAATAGAAATACTGAAGATTTGAAGATTTTGTTTTTTACATTGGCAAAAGCTTATACAAAACAACAGTTTGAGACAATTATGGGAAGAATAGACCAGATAGATAAGCGCATACGACCATACTTGTTTGATATTGGTTATAGCAAATGGTCAAGAGCTTACTCAAATTGTAAGCGCACATGGACCATGACTTCAAACATCGCCGAGTCATTGAATAATGTTAACAGGTTAGCAAGGAGGTTACCGGTAATTTCACTTCTTGAATTTATGAGGGTAACAATTCAGAGGTGGATTCACAAGCACAATGAGGAGGCTGATAAGACAACATCTGATCTGACAAAAAAAATATGATCTTTATCTACAGAAAAGTATTGCGTTGTCTTGCAATATGAGGGTATGTGTTTTACTGTATTGAATAATAAATAATTATATTTTACTTCTCAATATTTAGTGACATGTATATTAACAATATCACATTTTAATTTTTAATTAGGTGATACCTTCAACTGTTGATCTGCATGCTGTAGCCGAAGGAGAAAAGTACATAGTAAACTTGAACACAAAGATGTGTAGTTGCGGGAGATTTCAACATTATGAGATACCATGTGGTCATGCAATTGCAGTTCTCAGATACAGAAAGTTACATAAAGTAGATTTCTGTTCTGCTTTTTATAGCCTAAAGAATTTCAGAGATGCTTATGTCATTCCTGTCGAGCCTATCCCATGCGAGAGTACATGGAATATACCAAGTTATATTTCAGAGCCTACAATGATGTCACCCGGTCCAAAACGATCAGCGGGAAGACCCAAATTTGAACGCTGGAAGGGGTTTGCAGATGTGAAATTCAAGAGGACAAAAATCACCTGCAGTAGATGCCATCAAGTTGGACACAATAGAAAGACATGTTCAAATTATCCTGTGCAAAAACAATGATTTCTTACTGTTACATCTATTTTTATGTTGTTTCGAATTTTAGACACACGTTTTATTTTATTGAGTGCAGTTGTTATCACTGACATTTATTAATTTTGGTTTCGTAAAAAATTGCCAAATCAAACTAACAATACAACACAATTTTTTGAAATGTGAAATACAGTATACAATGTTCATACAGTATTCATATCAAAGTAATATATATTGCATAATCAATGTGAAATTTATACAAAAGTCTTACACATTTAATAAAGAATAAAATATATTGAAGCATAGTATCATTTATACAATGTTCATATATCCATAGAATGTTCTTATATATAACATTTGTTTCTGTTCTATATATCAAAGTATAATATGGCATTCATTATATAATATTCATACAATATTCATACAAAAAAATATATATTGCATAGTGAATGCGAAATTTATACAAAAGTCATACACATTTAATAAAGTATAAATATATATTAAAGCATACTGTCATTTATACAATGTTCATACAGTATTCATACAATGTTCATATGTATCACATTTGTTTCTGTTCTATACATCAAAGTATAATATGGCATTCATAATTCATATAATTTTCATACACTATTCATACAAAAAAAATATTGCATAGTGAATATGAAATTTATACAAAAGTCATACACATTTAATAAAGTATAAATATACATTGAAGCATACTGCCATTTATACAATGTTCATATAGTATTCATATAATGTTTATATATATAACATTTGTTTCTGTTCTACATATTAAAGTATAATATGGCATTCATGATTCATATAATGTTCATACATTATTCATACAATGTTCATATATATTGCATGTTGCATTCAAAATTTAAACAAAAATCATACACATTTAATAAGTGCTAATATTCATTGATAATTTACATAAACAATCAGTATTAACTGGAAAATAACATAAATAGTTCAAAAGTTAAAAAAATATGTCATTCAAAAAAATGTACAGGGTGCAATGAAGTTAGAAATTCCTATTACGGAGTCTTGGAGTAGGATAATTGATGGTGTCCATAACTTGTTCTTTAGGCATTCAAGGTCCACCCTTCTTGCTAGCAACTGTGCCTGTAACTTCACTTTCACTTATTGAGCCCTCATCATTCTTTGATTTTGCATAATGCCAAAGTAATGTAGCATACCTCTGACGATGGTATTTTGAATTGATATCAATATCATATACATCAAAAACACCATTGCTCATGTACTCGGCAAACAGAGATGTGTATAGACCACAATCACTGTAAATAATTTGAAATTAAAAAAAATTTATAATAACTATAAACCGATGTAATTTAAGATGAAGTAAATATAATATAGCAAATATACATACTTGGAATAGTCTTCTTGTTGAGGAACATCTGTCACATGCTTGATACTGGGAGGTTCGGAATGAGACTTCTGTTGATAATCAGGGAGATTGTTCGCATACAAATCAAGCCTTTTGCCATAAAACCCTGTGCTCGTCAGAAATAATGGAATCATGGTTGCAAGTTTATCAACAACTTCTTTAACTTTTCTGGTGTGAACAGATCCTCCCATCATCGAATCATATACATGTAGACATCTAAGTTTGATCCGAAATACAACAAGGAACCAATGGAATTTCTCGTTGATGTTGACAGGGATGATTACTTCGTCAACCCTATCCCAAGGAATGTTAGCAAGCAGCTTAAATCCTCTAATGCACTGTCCAACATCATGGTCCGGGGAAATGCATCTCATGTCACATTCTGATTGTCTCCACTGTTTCTCAATGTTATCAATCCACGCCATAAACCAACAATCAACAGTACTGTAAGAAGTGACTGTGTGGAAGTATTTTGCCTTCTTTCGGAGATAATACATAATTGTATTAATATGATGTTACAAACAAAAAAATATAAAATAAAACACAGTTGATACCTCATACAGAAATTATATATTACAAATGAATATATATGTTTCATATCCAATTCACACATAAATCATACAAAGCAATAACCATAGGTAAATCAATGCACACATAAATCTGACAAAACTTTATTCAATTGTTATAAAACACTTATTCAATATTGAATCAAATTATGTCTTACCCCGTCCTCCCAAGGTCTGCCCGGTTGACTCATTGTATAGAAAAAATTATTTTCTGCGGTTTTGACAGGATGAAATGTATTTTTAACCTTGAAATATGCTGCTTTCCTATGTATATTGAAATAAATATTATATAAATTGTGAATTTATGAAATTAAATAATGTAACTTTGTTTATAGGCATTTATACCTGCCACGCCTGCTTGAAACATCTTTGAAAACCCATTTGTTGAACTCCTCAATCATGTCATCTGGAACATCAAACTCATTGTGACTTTGGAATGGATGTTTGATTGGAAAGAATATAGGTACTCTATTTGAACTGCTTTCGTCTTCCGACATTCTGATATAAGGAGAAGATTCGTATTTCCCGGGATTCTTATGTCTTGTTTGCACATTTGGAATCGTGATAGCATTAAGAATTGGATCAAGTGCGATGATTTGTGTCATAGTAAAATCAGGATAATCGTCCAATGTTGGTGGTTTTGACGTTGACGTTCCAGGTACGTCAACGTTGAAAGAACCACCAGTTGACTTTTGAGCTTCATGTACATAAAATAAAAATCGTTATGTAAAAATAATTTTTTAAATTAAGATATATTTGATAATAATGTATATATCGTACCAGCTGTGTTTGACATTTGGACGTGTTCTTCCATTGAAACAGTCGGCATAGCTGTTGGATCTTTATCAGATTGTGCAACATTTTGATTGGCGTTGTCCTGGTAATAATTTTCAGATAATATGAATATATTAAGATATCAATGTATTCTGATTTTTTTGTATTAAATAAATTAACAGATTTCAAACCAAAGAAACTTTCATACATATTTAATACATCATTTATTCATTAATCACATATATTTTAAAAAGCAATTTCATACATGATTAATACAAACATCTATACATAATTCATGAATATATTTAATAAACTATTTCATACATAATAGAGATAATATATATACATTATTCACATATATATATATATGATGTTTTTGTATGTTGTTCATTTAAAAGTGATACAGTGATGATAAATAAATAAACAATTAGTATAAAAACATCAATTCATACAGTTATTAAACAATATTCATACATAGTATATACATAGATTCATACCTCTTGTTGTGCCTCTGGTATTTGTTCACCTCTTGACAATCTAATCTCTTGAATTATCAGCTTAGTCGAGTTATCGACGTAAGTCTTGATATCAGCTATGTGCTTGTCAACCTTATCATTGTATAAAAAAATTAAATAATAAAATAATATATAAAGTAATCATATTATTTCTTTAAAAATATATTGGAACTAACAGTGACTTTGAGGTCTTTCAACTCCGTCTTAACCTGTTAATTAAAAATAATAAGTTTTTGATATGTATATTGTAATTTCAAAAAAATATTTTAATTGTAAATTTGTATTTGTACCTCTGTGTCACGACGCAAATCGAGTCGTGAGTGACACCCACACTTAACTTCCTATGTGGGAGAACCAAATAATTCAACCTTAACTTACAAAATACAATCACAATGCGAAAGCTTAAAATCTTATTAAATATTATTTATCAAAACCTGAAAGTCATCACATCAAGGACATTTAATCTTCAAAATACTAAGTCTAAGATTATTAAAGACACCAAATAAATGAATACAATAGTTAATGTCCGAAAACTAAGGACATCATGTCATGACCAAAAGAATCCAACACACTCTTGAATGAATAGCTCACCCTGGAACCTGATATGCTGGAGATTGGCTAGAGCTGAAGGAAAGTCAAAGCCGCAGGTACACTCATTGCACTTCACAAAAGTAAACAAAGAAAAACACAAGTAGGGCTCAGTATGGGCAACATGTACTGAGTAGGTATCATCGGCCAACTCAAAATAGAAACCAATATATATTGAATAATAATATAAAATCAACTACAATACTTAACAGGTGGCAAGCCAACAAACAGCATGAACCAGTGTCAACAACACTAAAGCAAGTATGTAATAAGTCAACAATATCAGGATCATCCATGAGGACTCATGCCTCCAACCAAACCATTTGGGGAATTGAGTTCTTTGAGATTGAGTATATTTCGTTAATTCAATATGTTTTTCCTTTAATATTATCGTGTCGGAACGTGACACTCCAATCCAATTATACCGTGTTAGAACGTGATACCCGATCTAAGAATACCGTGTCGGAACGTGACACTCCGACCAATTATATCGTGTCGAAACGTGACACTCCAAACCAATTATACCGTGTCGGAACGTGACACTCCGATCCAATTATACCGTGTCGGAACGTGACACTCCGATCCAATTATATCGTTAATTTATTATTAATTATCACCACTTTTCTATTCATTGATAATATTTCATCAAGCCTTCATTATTCAAGGCAACACTTCGATAAAGAGGGTTCAAGAATATAAATTTCACGGTCCCAGGATTTCAGACCAATCACAAAATACACAACCAAGTCACACAATCACACAATCAAGTACATAGAAAATTTTACAATATCATTCAATGCATATCAATCACTATTAAGAGTTTACTATCAAATAGCATAAACCATAACCTACCTCCACCGAAGAACCGAAGTCAAGCAACTACTTCTCCAATGCTTTTCCTTTCCTTATTGCCTCCGAACCCTTCCAATCTATTAAGTACATATATGCATAAGGTGTAAGTTAACGAGCCCATAAACACTCCAATTATTTTGGGTCTAGCCTATACGCATCAATTCACCTAATTCTATAATCAATTCTTAAAATTCAAAGCTAAAGGTAAGTCTTAATCCCTCAAATTAGCACAACTTTAATGAAATTTACGTAATTCAATACATCCAATATTTACTTACCTATCTTAACATATCCAAAACTTGTTTTTATAATATGATAATTAGAAGAACCAAATTTAAAACGAAAATTAATTAGTCTTGAACTAATCATCTGTCCAAAGAACACATCTACAGAAAGTTACTATATGGCCACAATTTAATCAAATCTATTTTTCTCACTTCTTCAAATTATTTATCAATAAAACTAATAGCTCATTAGGAGTTCATGTACGCCACTCAACTCCTCAATTCCTTTAATTGTGCTTAATCGTTATACTTTTATTACTTTAAAGATAATACTCCTTCTGCTATTAACAAATTTCCTTCCCTTCAATATAATTAACTTTCTCACTAATACTTGTTCCAATGTCTTTTAACCATCACACTATACCTTAGTAACATTCTTATCTAAATATGAAATTTTCTACTATAATTTAATTACGGTAATATTAATTCTTCTCAAATCACAAGTTCCTACACACATTATAATCACTAACATCAATTCTTAACCATCACGATGCCATAATTATCCCCCAATTATGTTGCTGCCATTACCCATACAAACCCACAACAAATTTATCCCTATCATTTTCATATACAAAAGTTATCATATCATCCTTCTAATTATTAATAATATAATAATCATAAATTCTCGCCTAACATTTAGTGACTAAAATTGGACAACCAACCTAATGAATATATAAAACAAATGGATAATTAATTGCATCCCAAGAATTTCCACCTAATTAATATAAACCCATTACATATTACTTAAGGAAAATTAAAGAGTTGAAGCATTACCTGGATGACAATCGCTTTTGATTGACGCCGCCGGTAATGTTTCTCTCGTTAGTCTTTTTAATTATCTAGGGTAAATAATTATGAGCTAAGAAATATTAAATCCTATTATTTTTAATATTATCTTCTTTAGCCATCAAGTAAATGAATTATAAAACAACCCCACTAATTACATATTACAGTTACAAATAGTTCAAATTATCTATTTAGAATCTATCAAAAAGTATATTATGACATAAAAACCTCTAGTACCCCAAAACAATCAAATGGGTCGTTACACTCTGCAATCTCGGCTTTCAAGTGTATAAATTTCTGTTCAATATCAACGCCATGATTTTTCGACGTTCTGTGATCTTCCGAATCATGGTGACTGCTAGATTGATTTAAGATGGTGTCGTCCATGAGTTTTAACTCTTCTTTAGAAAAAACCATATTTTTGAATTTATGTTGTAGCAAAGAAAAAAATTAGAATGTATATTATTTTATAATGACTGTAATAACATTCAATAAAAAATTACCTGATTGCCATGTGTTCTGAAAATTGTTTTCTTTAAATCGTCAAAAAAATGACGTCATTAGTTGTCTTTCAGTTTAGGATTCGCGGTGTGTGATCTGAAGCATGGATAGCAATTGTGTTGTCAAATGGATGACAACACTCATAAAATCACTGAATTTAAATGACGAAGGATTTTTTTTCAATTTTTGACTGCACGCTTTAAGTGTTAAATTAAAACACTCATTCACCCAAGGAAATGTGGCATACTGGCCAGACTCAACCAAAATCAAAATACAATTTTAGAATTGTTGTTTTTAAAGGGTCTGATGCATTCAGAAAAGAAGAAATAAAATACAGAATACCAATTTTTAAATGGTCATCCTCTTCCCAAAAGTTTTTCAATCTAAACTTGTGGTAAAAATTTGACTTGGGTACTTTATCATAATCTGCAAAATTTTCTGCAATAAGTCTGTTTGGAACAGATGGATCAAATACAAAATCAGAAATTGGTCCACATTTCAGACCGGTTACAACAACAGATTCTTTTCACCCAAAATGTAACTCTGTACCATTTACATTTATAATAAACATGTCATCCCTGTAATTTTCAGTTTCAAAAAGAAATATATGTCGTAACAACTGACATTGAATTTTTATGTTATGCAAATGGTAAAAAAATTCAAACGGTGTTTCTTCTAAAAATTGTTGAAACTTGTCTTGACCTAGGAGGTCAAGAGATCCGCAAACACATTCATGTTAATACATGAAGACAAATGTGTTTGTATCTTCTTCTCCTATAAAATTGGTAAAATTAAATTAATACGTTTATCATACTATATAATGTCATATAAAATCATATATACACTGCTATGTTAAATGGACATTCAACTCAATTTGTTGACACCCAATTTTGACCCTCTACGGTAGGAATTAATTCATGAGCTTCTTAAATTCTCAAACAATTTAAAATAATTAGTTTTATAAATTAAGAAAAAATATAAAGTTTGCATTATTTTGAATAGTTTTGCCGTTTCTTATAGTTTTTAGATAATATATATATTTTACATAATTATGTATATAATTAGTATATTTTATGATTATTCAAAAAAAAAACCATCTCAAAAATATTTTAAATTTAGTAAAGTAGTCTTTTAAATTATTTTTGTTTAAATCATGGTTATATTTTGAATCACTAGTTTACAATTAAATTAATTATTTTATTTTTGTTAAGATTAAGAAGCTCGTTGATTAATTAATATTAATTTGTCTTATTTAAGGTTTAGCAAAATTTATTAATGTAACACAATTTGGCTATTTTTTAAATTTAACCCATCTTACACTATCAACTTAACTCAACTTTGAAAAACATTTGGGCCAAGATTCAATTCAATTTTTAGCAGCCCATTCCATATTTTCCTAGGCCCAATTCTTTCCTCCAAATTACTGCAGCCCAATACAATTCCCAGCCCACTAATTTTCAACTACACTTTTGGGGAGGTTTTGAATTTTAAATTTTGAATTTTGAATTTTGAAATTTTGAAATTTTGAATTTTGAATTTGAATTTTGAATTTTGAATTTTGAATTTTGAATTTTGAATTTTGAATTTTGAATTTTGAATTTTGCATTTTGAAAAAAGAATTTTAAAATTTGAATTAGAATTTTGAAATTCAAATTCATCACAACATTCCTTTTTCCCCCCTAAAAAAAAGTAATTTTTAAATTTGAATTTTGAATTTTGAAATTCAAATTCATCCAATCCATTCCATTTTCCCCCTAAATCTACCATAAAAATCTCTTATAAATACCTTCTCTTTTCTTCTTCTTTCTAAGGGATGATTTGAAAAAAAGGGGAAAGAATTCAAGAATTCAAGAAAAAAAAAGACATGATTCAATTCAAGAATTCAAAAATTCATTTCAATTCATTTCAATTCATTTTTCAATTCAATATTCATTATTCCTTATTGATTATTGATTATTAATGATATATTTTTCATTGATATAAAAAAAAAAGAAGGAAAAGGGTGAAAAGGGAGTTAAAGAAAAAAAAAATTTAAACATTCATAGTAGAAAATATTGCCTATAACTCCCGGTCGTCGTTTGAATCTGAGTCGCGTGGTGAAGACAAGTTCCTTGCTCGTACCGTCTCTAGTTCGCTGCTCCGGAGAAGCCCCTCCAATTGGTGTACAGATCGAAAGCAGTAAAGTGATTGCTGAAAATTAATTTTCCAGCCCCCCGGAAGGTCAAAAAACAGATCGATATATGGGTTATATACATTGATATACATTCGTAAAGTATAATACGCAGGTCCAAAAATCAGCACAGGTGCCAGAAGTCTGAATTGGGCAGCGTACATTCAGTATAAGTCCCAATATACACGGAAACGAGTCGAAATACGTATCGTATACATCCTTATACATTTGGTGTATACACAGATTTTAAGTGTGGAAAAGAAGGAATATAGGGCCAGAAGCCCAAAGGAAATTCTAGCAAGCCCAACAGGTCCAAATGGGTCAAGATCCATTTTGGGTCATTTTAGTTTTAGGACAGGTTATAAAGATTTGGACCTAAGGCCCAAATTTAATACTCTCTTCCCTTTTTACTCTTATTTGTATTATTTTAACTAACTTTTTTTTGTTTCATGGTTTAATTTAATGAAATTCCCAAGATTGCCATTTTTCTTTATATATATAAAAAATAAAATATTTAAATATTTATTTTGTACGAGTCACTTAGCTTTTATTTTATCAACCACTTTAGGTCACTACTCGTTTTAAATGATCTCCTTCTTTCCCTAAATTAATTAATTAGAATATAATAATAGTAAGCAAGCAAATATTTTTTTAAAAAAATGAGCTTTATTTAGTAAAAGTTGGAAAAATTCAAGTCAAAGTCATTTAGTCAAATCGTCGGTCAACCGCGAGTTAGCGGACATTCCGAGGGCCTAACACCTTCTCGGAATGTACATTGAACTTCGAACCCTTTTCAACTGATTTTTATCTGTTTTAAATCTTTTGAAAACAATTTTAAGTTTTCTTGATTTTTACTAAAAAAATCAAGTGGCGACTCTGTTAATTTGAAAAGTCGATTTCTCTTAAATCATAAGATTAATTGATTTTCCGAAACTTAGTCATTTTTTCAGAAATATATATTATATATTTATATATTTTTAATAAAACAGAAATGGCGACTCCGCTGGTGATTAATTAAGTTCTAACCAAAAGGATTTGACTATTTTGACTAATTGTTATTATTAAATTGTTTATATGTGATTAATTTGTTTAAATTATATAAATGACATTGCATTCACAGCATAACATCTTCCGTCAAACGACGATTATTTTCATTTCCACTTAAAGGACGATTATGCGGGTTCGCAATCGTTCGTTAACCAAAATTTTTCTCGGGGCACCCTGACGAGTGTAGTTGACTACTTGATAGTCAACGATCGTTAACTGTCCCAGCCCAAGTCGTCCGCTTGGGTTACCCTTTCCACTCTAAATACAACCCACTCCTAGTTAAATTAAGATAGAGCGAAACAAAATCCCGAATTTAGGAGCATTTGAACTAGGACGACCCAACACCCAAGGAGTGTTGGGCCCATTAGATAGACCACCTTGAGTCCAAAAGGGCTTACGGCCTGAACGGGCGATCATATTTATTTGTTTAAATTTGAAGGATGTATACATCATCTGAAGAAATCATTGTCCTCGGGATTGGGAATACATTGTAGCTTATTCTAGTCAAAGAAAGAGCTCACAAGTTACTAGTCTAAGACGTGAAAACCCGGAGGGGAGAAGAAATGAAGAGGGAAGGACCTCCTATGGAAGCATAGTTCAGAATTGTACCCCTGCGTGGGACTGATTATTTTGTATCCCGTTTTCCCCAATTATGTATCCCCATTTAAGTTTTATTCATAAATTTGTATAAAATTGGGTTTTGGGACAATGGGATGTTTCAAATGACATATACATCCTTCAAATCGTTAGGCCTACCCTTGGCATAAAAGGGTCACATATCTGTTTAGAACGCGCAATAACTGTTTATGTGTTATAATTGTTTGTATGATTATGTTGCTTCATTTGGAGATATTCTAGCCTACTCATTCTCGAAAATTATTTTCTAGAACTCCTTAAGCATAAATATCAAATCACTATCGAAAGTACGTCCAAACACTCTTCTAGTCTTTAGTCTCCCAATAAACTCGAACTTTATTTTTCAAAAAATACTCTCATATCAAAAAAAAAAAAAAAATTCAAGAATGGGTCGAACTACGTAGGACCTGAATTCTCTTTTATGAGATACGTAGGCAGCCTTCCAAGGTTCGGTCCCCATTTTGAGAAAATTTTATCTTTCCCAACACTTATAAAGAAAGTAGAGTTACATTTCAATAAAAAATCAGAACTACGACAATTTACTTTGTCCCGACTCTAGTTGACATTTCTGACTCACTAGTCCTAAAATAATATAGGCAAATTTCTGTCTATTTAGTCATCTTTCTATATACGTGGGCTAATTTATCTTCAAATGAAGCGACTCCTATGTGTTTACAATAATGTGTGTGATATCTTGTATTACCTACTGCATACACAAACTAACACATTTGTTGTTTGAGTTATTTTTCTTTGTCAGGTACTCGAAACTGATTTGTGTTGATTAGTGGTTGAACATTCAAAGTTTTCAAAGATTACCTTCCCAATCAAAATTTATTGAAAGAAAAAAGAAAAATGACTGAGAATAATGAGAATACCAGCCTGACTGAGGTTGTTATAGTTCAACCGCCTGTCGTTGAACAAAATGAGTTAATTGCACAGTTGATGCAACAGATTGCTGAGTTGAGGGTTGAGCTCCAAAAAAAACAAGATTTGTCAATTTCGACTATCGATGTCAACACTCTAGGCAATGGAAGGATTCCACCCCATTTTCCTTCTCTGACTTCAAATTCGAAACATGTCCTAAATAACCCTCCCTCCAACCCTATTCAAAATTCTTCTACCATTGACCTAACCACGTCAAATCTTCATCACGCCAGCACTTCATATCAAGCACCGCATCCTCTTCAAAACCTGAATACTAATCCTCAAGTTTTTCCTCCTCTTCAAAATCAGAACTCAAATAACTCTCAAATACTCCCTCCATTTCAGAGCTTAAACATCAACAATCATCAAACACCCCCTTTCATGTATCAAACCCCTTCTATAGACACTCAAAATCTACAAAACTCTCAATCCTTACCTTCGAAAGTGACTTTTAATATCCCAGTTCGAACCAAACCACATCTTCACTATATTGCATATTCCGAACTTGACCACCACAAAGAGAAGGAGAAGGGGTGGAGGGACAAAGAGGAAAAGACTAAGCAGATCATAAAGGAAGAGATTGCGAAAGTGATAAAAGAATTTGATTACGCTTCAGAAGAGGTGGGGCTGAATTATGAAAATTTATGCATTCATCCGAATTTGGATCTTCCAGAAGGGTTTAAAGTGCCAAAGTTCATCACTTTTAATGGAACTGGAAATCCTTTAACACATCTAAAGGTTTATTGTGATCAACTCGTGGGAGTTGGCAAAAATGAAGCATTGTTGATGCGTCTCTTCAGTCGAAGTCTAAGTGGAGAAGCTCTGGAGTGGCTTACATCACAAAAACTAAAACAATGGAAAAGTTGGAATGCACTCGCAAAGGATTTCACGGAAAGATTTGGACATAATGTAGAAGCTGCCCCAGATCGCTATTACTTGGAGAAGATCAAAAAGAAGTCTACAGAAAATTATCGAGAGTACGCTCTTCGTTGGAGAAAAGAGGCCGCAAGAGTTCAACCTCCCATGTCCGAACGTGAGATCACTGAAATGTTCATTCGATTTCAAGAGCCTGAGTACTATGAAAGAATGTTGTGTATGATGGGACAAAAATTTGTCGAGATTGTCAAAGTGGGAGAAGCTCTTGAAGATGGTTTCAAGACTGGAAAAGTCACCAACCTTACCGCATTGCGAGCTAATGGAAAATATACCAGAATTAGTGATATCGATACATCAAAAGGAAAAACAGAGGAGGTAGGTATGGTCACGGCTACCCATATGCGGTCAGCTTCCCAAAGGAAATATCAAAATCATAATGTCAATCAGAAAAAATTTCCCCGTCCAAACTTTAGGAAGGCTCCTAAAGTATTTACACCAATAAGGGAATCTCAAACTCAACTTTATGAAAGGTTGAAAGCAATGGGTATGCTCTATCCTATAGAAGGAAGACCAGCCAATCCTTTGGGGAAATTTTACAGAGCTGACCACAGATGTGCTTATCATTCTGGAGCCGCTGGACACGACACAGAGAATTGTTCAACCCTCAAGCACAAGATTCAAAACATGATCAACAACAATTTGATCAATATTGATTAAGCCTTTCCAAATATCTTTGAACAGAGTCATTTGAATATATTCATCATCAAATGGTTGAAAGGAAGTATGCCCAACGTCTGCCAGAATCCTACATGTAAAGTTATTGTTATCTTTCTTTTGAAAATGCACATTAAATCTTTTTGTCCATTTTGTCGCACCTTCCCTTGTAATGAACTACGTTTGACCTGAATTCTCAAGAATGAGATACGTAGGCGGCCTATGACGGCCTCGGTCGGTTTCTTTATAAATTTTCTTATACTGTTAACCTTGAGGGGGAACTACGTTTGACCTGATTCCCACTTCAACGGGATACGTAGGCGCCACAATGGCTCGGTCATATTCTCAGTAAGATTTCTATTTTTCTTTATAATGGAAACTGGGACAGAATTTTTGAGAGGATCTCAAAAATTCATTTGAAAATGGACTTCTTCAACAAGTCAACAATGAAATACCAAAATACAACTGGTAGATTTTTGGGTGAATCTCAAAATTCCAAGATAATATTTTATGGAGAATCATGTTGAAATGTGCAACTGGGACAAATTTTTGAGATGATCTCAAAAATTCCACACAACAATGTCCTTTGTTAAAAGTCTTACACTATCGAGGCAAACTGGGACAGAGTTTTGAGGAGGGGCCTCAAAATTCTAGAATGAGCAACCTCAGAATTAATAAAGCAAGTTACTAGAGTTAAATATATTTCATACCGAGACAGATCAAAACTGTCTTCCAAAGGACTGGCGACCGTGTAAGCCAACCGCATGAAGGAGCGTGGAGACAAGATCAACACAAATCAGTCTTTCAAACTAAGAATTTTCTTTGGATGCAGGAACATCGAAGTCACAAAAATGGCTATATAAAGACGTCAAGAGTGGCAAAAGGCGTCATTTGCACCCATCGTGGCCTCATCAACAAAACTTAGAAAACCTTCCATCTTATTTTATCTCTATTCATTATGTTGCCTCAAGAGATTTTTAATCAATTTTTTTTTTTTAAATCTTATTTTGCAGAAATGTTGAAGGCAAATGCTGACAGATTATTTCAAAGTTTTAAGAAACAATGTGTGAGAGGGTCGCTAGTGGCGAGTCATGATCAAAGTTACAGTTGGACTCATTATAGCCTAATTCGATAAGCCAAATGACTCAATCTATTTCCTCAACTTTACTTTTATTCTTTACTTCATCATCGATACTAATGTTTGGTGTCGAGCTTTGCAGGTGATAGTATTGATAAAGTCAATTATATATGAAATCGACATCAAATCTGAAGATGATCAAAAGTGACACTAACTTAGAAGTGTTGCAAGGGAAAATCATCGAGTCCATCACATCAGAAAGATGTTGGTGACCGCAATATTTCCTTGACAGTCAAAGTTATCGAATTGTTACAAGTTTTCGATAACAATTGAAAATGACTGCGACAAACTCTAATTCTGTTGAGTTTGTCAAGGAAGACAAGAGTGACTTTAATTTTAATGTGAAGGAATTAAGTCATTCACCTCGATAATTCTGTCTTTTAAAGAGAGAATCGTAGTCTCGACGTGCATATACGTCAATTTAGTATGTTCGTAGCGTAGCAATTTAGGCGTACGTGTTTCTTGATAATTGTCAGAGTCAAAATTATAATTTGTTGGGTATCCACCCCATAAGTGGATTATGTGTTTTGATTGGCCAAGCAAAGGCTTTGCACATAGTTTTGTTGGGCGATCCACCCCATAAGTGGTTCGTATATTTGTTTTTCCATTTCAGGTTCCTATTTTTGAATTGTATTGGAATATTATCGAGCATCCACCTCATTACAGATGGAATATTATCGAGCATCCACCTCGTTACAGATGGAATATTATCGAGCATCCACCTCGTTACAGTTGGAATATTATCGAGCATCCACCTAGTTATAGTTGGAATATTATCGAGCCATCCACCTCGTTACAGTTGGAATATTATCGAGCCATCCACCTCGTTACAGTTGGAATATTATCGAGCCATCCACCTTGTTACAGTTGGAATATTATCGAGCCATCCACCTCGCTACAGTTGGAATATTATCAAGCATCCACCTCGTTACAGTTGGAATACTATCGAGTCTCCACCTCGTTACAGTTGGAATATTATCGAGCATCCACCTCGTTACAGTTGGAATATTATCGAGTCTCCACCTCGTTACAATTGGAATATTATCGAGCATCTACCTCGTTACAGTTGGAATATTATCGAGCGATCCACCTCGTTACAGTTGGAATATTATCGAGCATCTACACTCGTTACAGTTGGAATATTATTATCGTTAGCGAGCATCCACCTCGTTACAGTTGGAATATTATCGAGCGATCCACCTCGTTACAGATGGAATATTATCGAGCGATCCACCTCGTTACACGAGCATCCACCTCGTTACAGTTGGGAATATTATCGAGCATCCACCGGTTACGAGTTCGTTACAGTTGGAATATTATCGAGCATCCACCTCGTTACAGTTGGAATATTATCGAGCATCCACCTCGTTACAGTTGGAATATTGATCATCCACCTCGTTACAGTTGGAATATTATCGAGCATCCACCTCGTTACAGTTGGAATATTATCGAGCATCCACCTCGTTACAGTTGGAATATTATCGAGCATCCACCTCGTTACAGTTGGAATATTATCGAGCATCCACCTCGTTACAGATGGGATATTATCGAGCATCCACCTCGTTACAGATGGGATATTATCGAGCATCCACCTCATTACAGATGGAATATTATCGAGCATCCACCTCGTTACAGATGAGCATCCAATACTATCGAGCATCCACCTCGTTACAGTTGGAATATTATCGAGCATCCACCTCGTTACAAATGGAATATTATCGAGCATCCACCTCGTTACAGATGGAATATTATCGAGCATTCACCTCGTTACAGATGGAATATGATCGAGTCATCCACCTCGTTACAGTTGGATAATCATCGAGACATCCACCTCGTTACAGTTGGATAATTATTGAGCTATCTAGCTCGTTGCAGAGACTGGAGTTTGCCATGAATAAAACAAGCAATGACATCTCCGAATCCTCAGCAAATCAAGAGTTGTAATGGACATACTGTGTTCGAAAGTGATATATACTGAACATACTTATGTGACATATTTCACATCAAGAGTAACTGAAAAGCATCGTAAGAGATACTATCACTTTCCAGTTACATTTTCTACTAACAATTTGTTTCAGTTTTTGTCGAGAGCATCCGAAAGGATGAATTCTCCAAAACATAACCACAGGTGCGGATGACATCAAAAAGGATGCAGCACAACGTGGAACTTTTTCTTAGCAGCGAACTGAGACATAGTCCAAAGAGAGTGTCAAACTCTTAGGACGCGAGCAGAGGAGCGACTTCCACCACAATCAAACCACACCCCTATCAGAAGGCATGTGGTTTTTCCTCTGATTTTTGTCAGTTTCGGTCTCGCATCCAGAAATCTTGCTCTACCGGAAGCAAGTTTCCAATCTAAGTGACAATGCACCGAGAGCTTTGGAAATTATGTCCATGTGAGTTCTTAATTATGGGTGTGAAGTGCACCATATTCATGGCTAAGAGGTTACAAGCCTCCTTTTCACACTCGTTTAATTTTGTCACTTGTCCAGAACCAAAGGTTATCTAACATAATAGATTCCCTTTTCAATCGATTGAGTCGAACTACAAACAGCCTGATTCCTATGGTTTAAGGATATGTAGGCGGGCTCGATGTTGAAAACTCGGCTGTATTCTAACATTCCCTCTCAAATCTTATTCCCAAGCATTTCGATACCTTCATAATTCGGTATCGAGGTGGCTTTTGATTACTTTCAAAATCGTGTGTTAAATCTAGCGTATTGAACTACAAGTGGCCTGAATTCTCATATAGCCTGAGATATGTAGGAAACCCGTTCCAAGGCTCGACCATAATTTTTAAAGTCCGTACCAGATCCCTTTTCTTAAAAGATGAATATGTGGACGGTCAAAATTGGATTGGTCAATTTCATTTTCCTCAAATTTCTTGCATCAATCCAAGGAAAATGAGGGACAGTTGTTGACACCCAATTTTGACCCTCTACGGTAGGAATTAATTCATGAGCTTCTTAAATTCTCAAACAATTTAAAATAATTAGTTTTATAAATTAAGAAAAAATATAAAGTTTGCGTTATTTTGAATAGTTTTGCCGTTTCTTATAGTTTTTAGATAATATATATATTTTACATAATTATGTATATAATTAGTATATTTTATGATTATTCAAAAAAAAAACCATCTCAAAAATATTTTAAATTTAGTAAAGTAGTCTTTTAAATTATTTTTGTTTAAATCATGGTTATATTTTGAATCACTAGTTTACGATTAAATTAATTATTTTATTTTTGTTAAGATTAAGAAGCTCGTTGATTAATTAATATTAATTTGTCTTATTTAAGGTTTAGCCAAATTTATTAATGTAACACAATTTGGCTATTTTTTAAATTTAACCCATCTTAGACTACCAACTTAACTCAACTTTGAAAAACATTTGGGCCAAGATTCAATTCAATTTTTAGCAGCCCATTCCATATTTTCCTAGGCTCAATTCTTTTCTCCAAATTACTGCAGCCCAATACAATTCCCAGCCCACTAATTTTCAACTACACTTTTGGGGAGGTTTTGAATTTTGAATTTTGAATTTTGAATTTTGAAATTTTGAAATTTTGAATTTTGAATTTGAATTTTGAATTTTGAATTTTGAATTTTGAATTTTGAATTTTGAATTTTGAATTTTGCATTTTGAAAAAAGAATTTTAAAATTTGAATTAGAATTTTGAAATTCAAATTCATCACAACATTCCTTTTTTTCCCCTAAAAAAAAGTAATTTTTAAATTTGAATTTTGAATTTTGAAATTCAAATTCATCCCAATCCATTCCATTTCCCCCTAAATCTACCATAAAAATCTCTTATAAATACCTTCTCTTTTCTTCTTCTTTCTAAGGGATGATTTGAAAAAAAGGGGAAAGAATTCAAGAATTCAAGAAAAAAAAAGACATGATTCAATTCAAGAATTCAAAAATTCATTTCAATTCATTTCAATTCATTTTTCAATTCAATATTCAATATTCAATATTCATTATTCCTTATTGATTATTGATTATTAATGATATATTTTTCATTGGTATAAAAAAAAAGAAGGAAAAGGGTGAAAAGGGAGTTAAAGAAAAAAAAATTTAAACATTCATAGTAGAAAATATTGCCTATAACTCCCGGTCGTCGTTTGAATCTGAGTCGCGTGGTGAAGACAAGTTCCTTGCTCGTACCGTCTCTAGTTCGCTGCTCCGGAGAAGCCCCTCCAATTGGTGTACAGATCGAAAGCAGTAAAGTGATTGCTGAAAATTAATTTTCCAGCCCCCCGGAAGGTCAAAAAACAGATCGATATACCGGTTATATACATTGATATACTTTCGTAAAGTATAATACGCAGGTCCAAAAATCAGTACAGGTGCCATAAGTCTGAAATGGGCAGCGTACATTCAGAATAAGTCCCAATATACACGGAAACGAGTCAAAATACGTATCGTATACATCCTTATACATTTGGTGTATACACAGATTTTAAGTGTGGAAAAGAAGGAATATAGGGCCAGAAGCCCAAAGGAAATTCTAGCAAGCCCAACAGGTTCAAATGGGTCAAGATCCATTTTGGGTCATTTTAGTTTTAGGACAGGTTATAAAGATTTGGACCTAAGGCCTAAATTTAATACTCTCTTCCTTTTTTACTCTTATTTGTATTATTTTAACTAACTTTTTTTTGTTTCATGGTTTAATTTAATGAAATTCCCAAGATTGCCATTTTTCTTTATATATATAAAAAATAAAATATTTAAATATTTATTTTGTACGAGTCACTTAGCTTTTATTTTATCAACCACTTTAGGTCACTACTCGTTTTAAATGATCTCCTTCTTTCCCTAAATTAATTAATTAGAATATAATAATAGTAAGCAAGCAAATATTTTTTTAAAAAAATGAGCTTTATTTAGTAAAAGTTGGAAAAATTCAAGTCAAAGTCATTTAGTCAAATCGTCGGTCAACCGCGAGTTAGCGGACATTCCGAGGGCCTAACACCTTCTCGGAATGTACATTGAACTTCGAACCCTTTTCAACTGATTTTTATCTGTTTTAAATCTTTTGAAAACAATTTTAAGTTTTCTTGATTTTTACTAAAAAAATCAAGTGGCGACTCTGTTAATTTGAAAAGTCGATTTCTCTTAAATCATAAGATTAATTGATTTTCCGAAACTTAGTTATTTTTTCAGAAATATATATTATATATTTATATATTTTTAATAAAACACAATTCATATACAAAGCATACAAAAATTGTACATCAGTTCATACACAATGTATACAATATTAATACATATTTGATTTTTTTAAAAATAATTTATGACTTTAAAACTATAAACTACTAATCAAACAGTACCAATACATTAATTCATACATCAAAAATCAAAGCATAAACTATACAGTTATAGTACTTATAATAATAGTCAAAAATATACGACATACAACATTAATACATTATTCATACACTGATATTGTAATAGACAATATAGCATTTCATACACATAGCATACAAAGTTAGTACATTAATGCATACACTCCTATAATGAAATGTAGCAATTATTTCATACACAAAATCATACAACATTAATACATTATTATGTATCAAAAATCATATTTTGTTGTAATCCAATTATATATTCAAAAAAATCATACAACATTAAATCATACAATATTCATATATAATTATAATATACAATACTAAAAACTCAACTCATATATAAATCATACTAATTTCATATACTATACTATTGACAAATAAAATTAAATTAAACACACTTAAATAGAACATTTTAATTGAAATTTGAAAAAAATCTTTTTACTGACCTTAACAACTTTTTTTGATTTATTTGTGGCTTGTACCTCTGACCTACCAATTTCAATGTCTTTTGCTTTTTTTGATTTTGTATTTATTAATTCGTCAGCAAAATCAGACTCGAATTCAGATGATGTTTGAATTTGTTTTTTTTTTCTCTTCTTCCCTCTTTTCTTTGCCTCTTTGTTTTTGTTTTTTTCCATCTTCGATTTAACTGACCTAGACTTCTCTTTTTCAGTTGATTTTGTGTTTGAGTTTGTGAAAAAATGTTGAACGAAGGAGCATGAAAGTCCTCAGATCTTGACTCATCGACCAATCTTCTACTTTTACGTGGGGTTTCACTACCTTTCTTCGGCATTCTATAAGAACTTAGTATGGATGTTTGATTTTGGGGATGAACTGATATGTGAGGGATAATGGGAAAGATTTGGGAAACAGTCAGGGGATTTGGGGAAGATGATGTTTTAGGCGTGTGGGGTGAAAATTGAGTGTATTGGGGGAAGATTTTCGTGTATTGGTTTAAATGGGGGTGGATAGTTATTGGGTAACTGTAAAATAGGGTGTAAATTAAAATCAAATCCCTATTATTTAGTTTTTATCTTTAAAAAGGTAACTATATAATATGTTATTTAATTAATAATAATTTGTTATTTATTTTAAACAGTTAAAACTGTAAAAGGTAACTGTATAATTAATCAGTAAAAATTAAAAGAGTTTTGTTTATAAAAGGTAACTGTAAAAATTAATATGCTATAAGTAGTTATTTTTAAAAAGTATGTTTATAACTTGATATATATCATCTTAAATATGTGTTGAGTGTTATTTTTATAAATAATATTTGTCATAAACATTAATAATATGCTACTTATCAACAATATTGAATAATTTAAAAAGCTCCGCCACTAATATAAATGTTCTATGATACTTATTACTAACCAATGTAGCTACAATTCTTGCTAACCCAACCACTTTAAAGTGGTTTAATTTAAATGTTATATCTACAGTTGTTGATATGTTTAGGGGAATATCTATGTTTCTATATATTCTTTTAGGATTTCTTTTTCAGGAACTAAAAATGACTAAGAACTATGAAATTCTTTTATACTATTTTGGAATGAATCCCCTGATCTTCATTAAGCAAACTAGGTGCTTGTTTAAAAAAAAAGAAAGAAAAAAAAAAAAAAAAACTACTTGTTTTCATTCACAATAGTTTTCTATTGAATTATTTTGTGTCCATTTCTTAAAAGTAAAAAGTAGCCTTCAATTTGTATTTCTATATCACATAAACTTATGCTTCTCACTAGTTCTTATGTAATATGTGCTTATGTAAATTTTAATTTTCTTCAACAAAGTGTAATTATACTTGTCTTTGTTTTATAGGACACAGGGGTGGCTCTACAACCTTGCAAAAAATGCAATCGCCTTAAGCCCTAAAATTTGAGGCGACTCATTTTTAAAAAAAATAATAGGTTATAAGTTTTTTCTTTTAATAAAGGGAAAAAGATTAAATATGCACGTAAACTATTTGAAAAGGTCTAGATATACCCTCCGTTTAAAGTTTGGTTCACTCATGCCCTCGCCGTTCAACTTTTGATCCAAATATGGCCTTATTAGCGTTAGTTGTCATGTTGGACATATCCAACTCATTTTTTTATTTCTTTAAATGTCACATGAAATTGTCATGTCATTTTGACATTACCACATGACATTTATATGAAAATAGAAAGATATTCAGACTCATAAACACCTAATCCGACCCATAAGTCAACTCCTTTTAAATTCACTATCCAACCCATTTTTAACAGTTTTGATTAATTTTTATTTTTTTGATAAATTTAAAAAATGAGTAATTGATTAATAAAAAATAGAAAAAATATGAAAAATGGTCATTCTTCTCTTTTTGCTTCTATTTTAGGAGCGAGACTTCCCGATTTCTCAACTTTGTTTACTCTTATCTTTGTTCTTGCAGTGGAGAAGATGGATGGTGAATGAGATTTTGAAGTGAAGTGTTGGCTTAGCATTTATGCCATCGAATCCACGACTTATGATTTTATTTATTTATTTACTTATTCACCTGTAAGTATTTCCATTCGAGTTTTGTTCTTTGATGATGTGACATGTATATAAATTATATTCTAATCACTATGACGTTGTGCACATTAATTCAGCAAAAGTGTTTGATGATATGCCCCAGTAAACTAAAAATTACTGTATTTCCTTTTTCACAGATGTTCTTTAAGATTTTGATCTACAAGCAAGGTACGATATTTACAAGCTAAGGTACACTGTTTACTTGTACTAAACCATATTTGTGATCAATATATGTGTAGTATTATCATTATGATTTCCTATTGACTTTATGTTTTTGGATCCCATAGAGAATGTGAAATCAACTGTTGTAACACTTATTGTTTGGCTGGTTTTGGTGTACTTAGATTCACATTAAATGTTACTAAAAGTGTATTATCATTCGAGGTTCTTGACAATTGATTCAACCGTTAACGAAAATATACACAAGGCACAAATAAGGACTAAGGACATATAGATTCTTCTCGAGTGTAATAGTGACACGTTGTAATTCAATGTTGACTCATGAAAATCATATACAATCAGGCCTACAATTTTCGGGGTTCTTGAAAATTAATTCAATAGTTATCATACATGCTTTGTGAAGTTCAATGAGGTAATTTGTTTGCATAAAGGTGGAGTTACAAGTTTGACTAACATAATGAAGTCAAATTTCTGAATTCACAGTGTATGACTAGAGCAACTAAATGCAGGGTCGATAAAAATGACAATTGTGCCTCAATCTCAAGCAACTTAGAGTCAACTATACAAATCCTCACTTTCCATGTCGTCCGTCAAAGTCTTGAATTTTTTTTTACTACAAACAAGTACAAGTAGCTAAATGTAGGATTACCTAAAAGAAAATCAGATATTCTTACTTGCACCCCTTGATTAGGGACGATCAGACTACGCAAATTAGTGTAATTACTGAAAATGTTGAACATGACCCGTATCAATCTCATAATCTCTTGCACCATCCATTGACCTTTGGTTGATGTTAGCAGATCCAATTATAATGTATGTGTCATCAACTTCAAGAAAGAACAAAAGAAGCAAACATTAGTTTGATCAAAATGATCAATAGAGATAAAATTGGTACTCCCTGCATTTCTATTTGTTTGTCTGGTTTCTTATTTGACACAGAGTTTAAGAAAGTAACTAGACTTGAATCTTGTGGTCTTAAGCTAAAGATTTGTAGAATGTAGCACTTAAACATGTCGTGGGAAGTTTGAATTGAAGAGTTGAAAAGGAAGACACTTTCTTTGGGAAATAGATTAAAAGGGAAAGTAAGACAAAAAAATTGAGATTGTTTATTCACCAATCGTCATTTTTGAATGAACGTATATCAAAAAGCGCCTGAATTCTTGAGCTCTTGCACAATTAGTATCACGGACTGGTTTCTTGAGGATGTTT
The DNA here is from genome assembly GCA_016801875.1 of Solanum sitiens. Classification (NCBI taxonomy): domain Eukaryota; kingdom Viridiplantae; phylum Streptophyta; class Magnoliopsida; order Solanales; family Solanaceae; genus Solanum; species Solanum sitiens. The sequence goes on from JABWTJ010000226.1 coordinate 2,147,188, forward strand.
GTATTCTCCAAGCTTTTCGACTTTGCGGTTCCAAGACAGAAGAATGTCAAGTACTCTCTAGGATCAGCAATGGTATTTCCCTTGGCCTTAATGTCATTGCATATGTCTGTGTACATCATTTCCATTATCCTTTTTTGCAAGTCTAGAATCGCCTGAACAGAATCACATTCTGGTATACATTCTGGCCACATTGGAAGAACAATGTAAACCGTAAATCTCTCCTCTGCTTGAATCTTGCTCACAATATTGAGTGAGATCTCTTTTGGGATAAGATGCAAAGCTCCGATGTCCTCGAGCTTGATATCATCTGCAGGCTTCCAAACATAGAAACTTCCAATAAAGTACTGGTTTTCAATGTAGATGAAATTCTTAGCTCGACAAATGGCACTAATGTATGCATCGTGAATACTTAGATCAATGACATTTTTTTCCAGTAAGAAGACCTGCCTCAGAAGCTTCTTCGGGGTTTACATGGAAGTCAGTAACAGCACCACCATCAATAGATTGAAATATTTGAACATTCCAGGTTTTTCTATCCCTTGATGCTGTAACTTCAGTTGGATAAATAATAAACTTATCAAGCTCATTCATTGAGTAGATAAATCTATTTTCAATCTACTTCCTCTACCTTTGCTCAAAATTATATAAAACATCCCACACAACGGGCCCTTCTAGCCTACAGTGAATGTCATGTCAAGGCTCTCTTCGACCACCTTTCGCTATTGAAGAGCCTGGAAAGCTAGGCTGATAGAAATCTTGCTTATGTACTGTGTCCAATGTGCTGAATAATGAGTAATCTCAAGTATCATATCGACCATCACAAAGATCAATACCACCAAGAAAACTATCATTCCTTTTATGTGACATCCCTCCTGGAATTTCAGTGCCTACAACGATCGTCTTTTGATGATGAGTAAACATTGTACCAACATGAAACCCCTGAATTATTGTCTTTCCACTATCGGCATTATGCAGATATAAACAACAGTGGACATATGTGTTCTTAAAACAATCCATGGTTTCTTGATCATGAGTTGACATCGGTCCATCTCTTTTTACTACCCCATCTGTAGTTATATTGTCCCAAAAACTAGAAATAGAACATTAACTCATTCACTTGCTTTCTTTTTCAGGAGCTCCTCGAGAGTAAGTTCTCCGGCTACCTTTGGCCTTCTGGATTTCTTATCAAAGTAATTTTTGTATACACTAGCCGGCTATATAAATCATAAACTTTGCATTGTTGATTGCATCCAAAATGTCTTCCCTACATCTCTAAGGTTCAAGAAGTCCTTATGACTTGAGATAATTTCTGATATTGTCTGAAATGTCTGCATCGGAATTAAGTGTAACTTGACACCCATGTCCCTCCTTGAAAAACATATTTGGGACTCCTCCAAATGCAGGGGAGGTAATGCCTCTAGATCAATTACTGTCTTGCTTTACGCATTACTACTATTGATCCATTTTGATCTGTCATTCACCTTATCTGTCTTTCTTCTATTTGCTGCAATAACTCACTATATGCTTTTCCATGGAACTTGCTTAAACCATGGTTATTATTACGTCATTTGATCTGTTCCTTCGAACTTTTGACAGAAAATATTTCATTTTCTCATGCTTTCTTCCTCCGTGTTGTGTTTTCTTTATTTGGTTTTTTCTTTGATTTCTATTGCCACTAAAGCTCCTTTCATTTCTCTTATGTGATTGAAATTGATATTTGTGATAGTACTTTGCATGAGTCATTGTCTATCATTTCTATTTTTTTCCCAATTAACTACCACTACTCTGCTATATGTTAAGCTAATAAATGTTCGAATCGAAATGAGTGACATTTTAATGGAAAAATCATTTTTTTTTATCAAGGACATGTTCTCCTCTGCTGCTGACTTGACTTTATCGGATATTTTTGAAATGTCAATACTTATTTACTTGTGAGAAGTTTAGATCCAAACTTAGATTATGAAAAATCAAGATCTTGTATTACAAATTTAGCAAGACGTACTCTAAATCTAGGCCAGTATGAAAAGAAAAAAATTCTCTTTAACCTATTTGGTGTTCGATACAGATTACTTCGCGTGAATGATGTATTTATAATATTTTTTACTATTTTATTCTTTCTAGATTTATGTACGACCAGACAATTCAAACATGGTTGTCTCTTGGTTGGAGCAAGACAACCAACTAGATGCCAGAGGAGTGGCAACAAAGTATTCTCAGTTGTTATTAGCAACGAAAGTTAGCTTACGAAGAAAAGACATTTACTCTAGCAGTGGATATGACTGAGAGAATAGTTCAGAGCAATGTAGTAGAGTTGTGCTCTTTCTACTTATATCTTTACTATGTTGTTTATTGTAAATTTGATAGAATTTTATTCCATACAAAATTAGTTCAATCACAACTTTTACTATCATTTACCTAAACTCATTCTAAATGATTAAACATGAAGTAAGGGTTTATGAACATTGAAGTATTTTTAATTATATTTAAAAAATAACATCAAAATCAAGTATGTCGGGTCCGTGCTAGTTGTTTTCATAAGTCAAAATTGGATCCCTTTTAACAACAAAATAATATATATGCGTCAACTTAGCTTTTGACAATAAATTTTTTTTTATTGCATAAAGCTTTCGCATCGGAATTTATTGTAACAACATATTTGTTGTTGCGAAAAGCATTTTCGGCAACAACATCCAATATATGGCAACGGAAAACGTTGTAGGCAAATGCCTTTTTCTTGTAGCGAGTATTAGGCTGATAAGCCGCAAGCATATCCTTCTTTCGAAGGTTATTTTGAAGGAGGATTATTGGATAGCTTAATGAGGAGATAACCATAGTTAGAAGCATGTCCTTATTTTGATAACTAGTAGGGTAGTATGAGGACTAGAATAGTGAAGGAAGAGACGATATTGTTATAGAGTATCATTTGGATTGCAAAAATAGACGTTCATGAAAGATATGGATGGTTCAACCATAAAATCAATAAATCATTTACTTTTGATCTCTAAGACTTTGCTATTGTTATATAACTAGCCATTAGTATACGTTCAATGTTTATAACTTCGTATGCAAAAGTATGGCTCCTATATCTTATTATATAACTTGGAATAGCTTCTTTCAAGATAATAAAATATTAACCATTTGTTGCAATATAACACATTGATTGTGTTGTTCAAAAGCTTATGAATACATAAGAAATTTCATCTTAGTTTAATTCAAAACTCTAAATAATAGACCAAATAAGGAAATAATGAACTTTCTAAATATTAATCGTAACTTTGTAAAACATATTGTAATGTTTTGTTGGCAATTATTGTTGGGTATATAGCAAGAGTTAATGGGAAATGGAGGGAAGATGAAAAGAGGGGGTTAATATCCTAAAAGGTCACTGAACTATGAGAAATTATCTCATAAAATCACTAAACTTTATTTTATATCACTAAAATCACTCAACTTTACATTTTTATCTTCTAAAATCACTAAACTATATATGTCATCAAAATGAATCTGACATGGCAAAATAAATTATTTTTAATGCCATGTCATCGTGGACCCCACAAATAAACAAAATTATAAAATTTATTTATCTATAACCTACCCACCCACAAGTTACGTTATCTTCTTCTAAATCAAAACCCTATTTTGCCCAAATCTCCCACTTTCTTCTTTTTCTCTATTTCTCCCAAAATTCTCATCCACAAAGAGGGGCTGTAAAGTCTATTTTAAGGTTATTGATGCTGATTTTCTTCATAAACCATGGATTCCTTCATTTCTTCAAGAAATAATGTGATGAAATCTGTAGAAGAATGGTCCCCTCTGCACCCACAAGTCTCTAATGCCAACGAAAGGGGCCACTACGCGCCTGCTAAGCCAATCCCACTTCAAAACGAGGTAAAAAGTATAAACGTTTAACTATATTGTCCTTTATTGTAATGGGTTTAGGACTTTTTGTATTTTATTTTTTTCCCCTTGTATCTAAAATTAAAAATTCAAGCTTAAGCCTGTACAGTGTTGTATTTCATTCAGGCAATAAATTATTATTATGGATCAATATTTGTTTGTAAGAGTGACTTGTTTTTTTTATGATTATACTATTATTAATCTAAAGTAAATATTTAATGCTAAGTATTCTTTTGTATCTTTTTTTATTTCAGAGTTCTGATTCATGTTTTCCTGAAACTTCAAAGGCTTTAGAACTGCATTTTACAAACTATCTGGATGTTGTTAGCGATATCGACATTAGTGGTGACGTAACTAATGAAGTGGATGAGGAGTTCAGTGATGCAGACTATAATTTGTCCGATGAAGATGACGATTTTCAGGATGTTATTGATGATCAACAAGTTCTTATTCATGATCAACAAGTTCTTGTTAACGATCAATCAGTTTTTATTGACGATCAACCAGTTCTTTTTGATGATCAACAAGTCAAGAAGCTTAGAGGAAGACCCAAGAATGCAAATGCCAATGTGTCAGTTAGCTCTAGAATTTTAGTACCTCTACAAAATGCTGATGTTGAATCTGATTATGCATATTCAGATGAATTGCCTGATGATGATGTTCAATCCGATAAAGGAGAAAACAATGGTCAGAAAAATAATACCTATGAAGAATATGATGAAAGTAAAAACAAGAATTTGCCTAGATTTTCATTAGGGATGAAGTTTAAGAATTTCAAGCAATTCAAAGAAGCTTGCAGGGAATTGGGTATTAGAAAAAGAAGGCAGTTACGTTTTAAGCCTAATGATCAACAGAGGGTGGTTTGTATTTGTAAGGTTGATGGCTGCCCCTTTAGAATTTATGCTAGTAAAGTGAATAAGTGTGATCCAACTGTTCAGATCAAATCACTTTATCTTAAGCATAAAGGTGCTAAGGTGTTTGATAATTTCCACTTATCACCCAAGTACATTGCTAGAAAATATTTGAATATTTTTAAAGCTGATCCCGGTTGAAACATTAGTGGTATTGTTGAAATAGTAAAGAAGGACTATGATTATACTATAAAAAATTTGAAGGCTTGGAGGGCTAAAAATCAAGCATTAAAATGGATTTATGGTGATGAGGGTCTCCAATATGGCAAGCTACTATTGTATAGAGCTGAATTGTTGAGATCTAATCCTGGATCTAACGTTGTAATTTGGAGAGATAGGGGAAAATTCTTGGGATTTTATGTGTGTCTGGGAGCACTCAAGGAAGCTTTCAAATCGGGTTGTAGGCCATTAATTAGCCTAGATGGTTGCTGGTTAAAAGGAACATACGGAGGAAATTTATTATCTGCCGTGGCAGTAGACCCAAATGATTGCATATTTCCAGTTGCTTATGCTGTGATAGCTGAAACAGAGAGTAAAGAAACATGGAGCTGGTTTATTGACAATCTTGGATATGATTTAGACATCAGAAATAGTCATCACATTGCTTTTATGTCCGACAGGCAAAAAGTGAGTAAAAATCTTATATATCTTTTTGTTCTTTTTCCTGTTTAACATGCATATGTTACTACTTCGTTTCTTATATAGGGTCTGATTGGAGCTGTAAAAGATTTGTTTTCGGAAGCTGAACATAGAAATTGTGTTAGACACATGTATCAGAACTTCAAGCAAAAACACAAAGGCAAAGCTTTGAAGGATTTGGTATGGAATGCTGCTAGGGCAAGTAATAACGTGATCTTCCAAAAATGCATGGAAGAACTTGATCGAGATGACAAAGCGGCAAGAGAGTGGTTCAATAACCCAGAAAGGCCATTTCAAAGTTGGACTAGAGCATTGTTTAGAACAAATACAAAATGTGATATGTTACTCAACAATTTGTGTGAAAGCTTTAACAGGTAATTAATTAAAAACTTTCATCCACTTATTTTTTAGTCATCATGTTGTTATTTATAAGAAGATAACGTAACTTGTGGGTGGGTAGGTTATAGATAAATAAATTTTATAATTTTGTTTATTTGTGGGGTCCACGATGACATGGCATTAAAAATAATTTATTTTGCCATGTCAGATTCATTTTGATGACATATATAGTTTAGTGATTTTAGAAGATAAAAGTGTAAAGTTGAGTGATTTTAGTGATATAAAATAAAGTTTAGTGATTTTATGAGATAATTTCTCATAGTTCAGTGACCTTTTAGGATATTAACCCTGAAAAGAGAGGTACTTGAAAGGTTCTTAGTAAAAAGACATTCTCCCTCATTGGTGATGAAAAGAAAAATTGAAGTGTTTAAATAGAGAAACACTTTTATTAGTTGTTAAAATGGGTCAATATTATATTTTTAATGGGTTGGGTCAAGTGGGGAGGGTCATTAAATAGTTTAAAATGACATCTTTTTATTTTTTAAAATTTGGTTCTTATATAAAAAATTTATATAAGCTAATCTTGATTAAAATATCAATTTAATAAGTTGAGTAACTTTCTAAGAGAAGAACGGATAGTTGAGTGGCTTTTGAGATAAAATTCAAAAATGAGTGGCTTTCTAAGAAGATCAATGAATAATTTGAGTTAATTTTGAATTAAAATTGAAAGTTGAGTGACTTTCTAAGTAAACAATTCATAGTTAAGTGATAATATGAGATATTAACTCAATCAACAAACCAATGATTTTATTTATTTTCAGCTTTCATTATCTTTGAAGTTGATTACATTAATGTTGGGATTTATGCAGTTTTGATGATTGACAAAGAAAGATGAAACACGTCAGTCAACATGGTCCAAAGGTGCATTGTCACTAGATTCGAGAAAGCTGAATGAATAAAGACAAGAGTGCAGAAATAAAGAAATGGATAATGATAATTTCGTGAGAAACCCAGTGGAAATAAACATCTGATTAATTGAAGATTCAATGAGTTTGATTGAAGAAGTCTAAAAAGGCAAGGAGTTTTAATTGAAGAAGGAGTTTCACCTAAAGTAGAACTCTGCAAGTTATTGTTGAATTGAAGTGTTAGAGTTTGACTACAATACAAAAGAATCAATGAATGTAATTTGAAGGAGTCTAAAGAAGTAAGGAGTTTAAATTGAAGGAGTCTTACTTGAAGTAGAACTCTAAGTCAAAAGAGTTTAAGTCGATAAGGAGTTTGAAGTAAATAATAACTCTATGAAGAATTGTACTTAAATAGAAGTGAAGTCGTTCAGAATTTTCGTGCACTTACAGAGAAAAAAGAGTAATTAAGAAACTGACTTCGCAAGTGCTACCAACGAACTGAAGGAACACATAGAATGAACACATCGAAGAACCTGGTCCTTTTACAGAGTTTATGTGTTAGGAGTTTTTCATTGTGAATGAGTCTTGATGTAATCTTAGTTCAGTGAGCTATAAACTGAATTAGGAGTGTTGTCTTCAGGTTGTGATAACTAGAAGAGTTGGGAACACATATCTTGGGAGGTTTGTGTTGAAGGTTAGGAATTAGAGTTAGTTCCTAGGATTACAGGAGTTGTTGTCCAAATCCATAACTTGAAGTTAAGGTAGGTTGCAAAGTTTGTAATCTATCTTTTGTGGAGGCTCGTAGTTGATTTAGTGAAGTTGGAGTTAAATCATGTAAGGTTACAGGTTTTTACACCTTTTGAGTTGGGTGTTTCCACGTAAATATTGTGTTTTTTACTTATTGTCTTTACTGCTTTGTTGGAACACGTTAGGCAACCTATTTCACACTCAGGCGAAAAGTGAAACTCAATAAATTAGTAGGTCGTGTAGAATATCAATTAAATGTCTTATTTTTGTTGTTTTACTTCACTTTCATGATCAAACTTTTGGGAAAATGAAATAATTCTGTTAGATTGATTGATTATTGTTGTTCTTAGAATATTTGTTAATATTGTAAAAATATGACACCATGAGTTGATTTTGTTATTGTATATATTGCTCAGTATTTACGACTTGTTAAATAAGAGTTGAAATCCAAAACGGTAAAAAAAAATTATAAAATTTCCAAAAGGGTATATGATTTTTTTTTTAACCAAAACGGTAAAATCGCTACTGACGTAGCAATTTTACTGGCCTGAACTACTGACGCGATTTATTTATTTGTTATATTTTTTATTTTTTTTAATAAAAAATTAAAATCGCTGCAAGTGCAGCGACTTTTGATAAAAAATATTTAATTTTGTTTTTTATAAATCGCTGCACCTGCAGCGTTTTTTTAAAAAAAAAAAATTTAAAGTCGCTGCACCTGCAGCGATTTTTTTTTAAAAAAAAATTAATTTTTTTTTTAGAAATCGCTGCTCCTGCAGCGTTTTCTTTAATTTATTTTTTTTTTTGTCAATTATGATATTTATCTACTTTTATTTATATAGAAAATCAATTGACAAATGACAAAGACATTTATCTACTTTTATTTTTTTATTTATAATTATTCTTTGTCTACATTAATATGAGTTTTTCACTCAAAAAGAGTTCATTAGTGAAAGAGAAAAGACAAAGGAAAAACAAGATGCCTTAAATAGGGGAAATTTAGTGGAGTTGAAATTCAAAACAGTAAAAAAAAATTATAAAATTTTCAAAAGGGTATATGATTTAGTTTTTTTAATCAAAACGGTAAAATCGCTACTTTTACTGGCCTGAATTTTTGTAAATCGCTGGGCAGCGATTTTATTTGTTATATTTTTTTTTTATTTTTAAAAAAAATGAAAATCGCTGCAAGTCAGTAGCGATTTTACCGTTTTGGTTAAAAAAAAAAAGGGATAATGTCCAAGTACCACCTCAACCTATGCGCGAAAACTCAGAGACACACTTATACTATACTAAGGTCCTATTACCCTCCTGAACTTATTTTATTAATAATTTTCTACCCCTTTTCGGGCTACGTGGCACTATCTTGTGGGCCAACGCTGGTTGACTTTTTTCTTCAAGCTAGTGCCACGTAGGCCAAAAAAGGGTAGAAAATTACTTATAAAATAAGTTCAGGGGGGTAATAAGACCTTAGTATAGTATAAGTGTGTCTCTGAGATTTCGGGCATAGGTTGAGGGGGTACTTGTGCATTTTCCTTAAATCATATACCCTTTTGAAAATTTTGTAATTTTTTTTTACCGTTTTGGATTTCAACTCCACTAAATTTCCCGTATTTAAGGCATCTTGTTTTTCCTTTGTCTTTTCTCTTTCACTAATGAACTCTTTTTGAGTGAAAAACTCATATTAATGTAGACAAAGAATAATTATAAATAAAAAAATAAAAGTAGATAAATGTCTTTGTCATTTGTCAATTGATTTTCTATATAAATAAAAGTAGATAAATATCATAATTGACAAAAAAAAAAAATTAAAGAAAACGCTGCAGGAGCAGCGATTTCTAAAAAAAAAATTAAATTTTTTTTTAAAAAAAATCGCTGCAGGTGCAGCGACTTTAAATTTTAAAAAAAAAAAAACGCTGCAGGTGCAGCGATTTATAAAAAAAATTACATATTTTTTTATCAAAAGTCGCTGCACTTGCAGCGATTTTAATTTTTTTTTTAAAAAAAATAAAAAATATAACAAATAAATAAATCGCTGCCAAGGCAGCGATTTATAAAAGTTCAGGCCAGTAAAATCGCTACATCAGTAGCGATTTTACCGTTTTGGTTAAAAAAAAATCATATACCCTTTTGGAAATTTTATAATTTTTTTTTTACCATTTTGGATTTCAACTCTGTTAAATAAGGTAGTTATGCCAATGAAAGGCAATGTAGAGTCTTGTGAACAAAGTTCTTCAACTTCATTGAAATGACAAAAAGGAAAATATATGTGGTTTGGAATTCTTTTGTTAGGCTTAAGCCAAGATCTAGTGACGAAAAATTTTAAGTTAAATGCACAATATGTAAATAAAAATAATGGCTCAGATATTGCTTAATCAAATTGTTCGGGTACATGAGATATATAAAATTAGTGTTTTAAAAGGCGGGGACGTAAAGCGAGGCGAGGCGTTTTACTTAGTATAGGGCGAGACGTAAGCCTCGAAACGTGAGGCGTAATCCCTACATATCTTTAAATTTTAATTTACAATATAATATAATAATATAATAACACAAAATTATAAAAATACATCAATAGTTTGAGATAATTACAAACATGATTAAGGAAACTCATAAAAAATAAAACTTCTAACATGATTATACTAGTATAAATAATCTAATATCTTAACTTTCTAATAATAGGGTAATCATTATTTCTAAAAATATTTTTTTATATTATACTATACAATTTATCCCCCTAAAAAAATAATCGATAAAACTTACTACTATTGTAATAAAAGCATCACTCTATCATGAATAAAAATTAAATTACTTTCAAATAGCAAAATAAAATGTGATAATTTTGAGACATATGACAAAACCATGCATGAAGACCAATGATGAGTGAAAAAGTAAATTCGCTATGTATATTTAAAAGAAATGTTGCATACTAAATAATTACCTTCACAATGTTATCAAATAGCAAAAGATACGATACTACAACTTATTATTTGAGTTACTCTCAATCTTCTTATCTCTATAAATTAAAAAAATTATTAAGTAATATTCATTTATTCAAGAATTACGAGGGTCAACAATGTTAACTAAAGATTTTAGCATATAATTTGTGTAAGATCTATTGGACGAGCCTCGAGCGTTGGGCGTGCTTAGGACGTACAATCGAACGCTTAGGGTGTAAGTCTTATAGAATTAAGTCTCATAGTTGAATCTCAAGGCATTTTGCTATAGTCTCAACTCTCACCCCAATGCGGATCCCAAAAGAGTGTTTTGAAACACTACATGAAACTATTACTTGTGATAGAAATGTGCTTTTACTAGCATTTTTTTTTTTTTGGAAGAAACTTTTTCACTTAAATGGTGCTAAATTAAAATTTGAAGTTCAATGCACAAGAAATTATTTTTTAAGAAAAATAAAATTTAAAACATTTTTCTTTTACCATTCCACCACCTCCTCCCACGTAACCCCTCCCCCATTTTATTTTATTTTTCTAAAATAAAAATCTTTTAAAAGTGAATTTTTTATTAGTGAAGCTTTGGTGCGCGTGTAGATGTTTTTTCTACATAAAAGGGACAAGAGTATAGTTTGTTTGTTTTTTTTGAGAAAGGGAGGGCGGGGGAGGGGAAGACAAAATAATCTGATATCGTGGAATATAATATTTTAAGTTGTCACTTTACATGTCGTTCTCGAATGTAACATATTTATTATTAATATTTAAAAAAATATATCAAAATGATATAGCAAGCTAAACATAAAGGATTTAAAATGAACAAATACATCGATATCAACTTTAGATGGTCGGTCACCGATAAATTCATTCTAATTTTATTAAGTTAGACAATTGTAATGCTCGTATACTAATTAGAGGAAAACCCAATACTTTTTAGGAAAGTGGCCGTTGTAATGTTGGTAATTAGTGAGATAATTAGTAATAATACAAAATTCCAACCAAATATAGAGATGAGCCAAGAAAACTAGCCGTTAGAGTCACCACTGTGAATAAGAAAATAGGTCATTTTCTGAAAACCATAACGTTCCAATCTTCATCTTCTATTATTACTTTACATTTCTCCATTCTACAAAATTCAAACAAAAACATCTTCTTTTTTGTTTCAAGAATCGAGTGAATTAGTGAAGAAAGAGGTTTTTTCCCCCTGTTTTTATAGGTAAAAGAAATGGGTGAATCTTCTTCTTCTTCAGCTTGTCTGGTACGATCCTTCTCTCAGCCTTCTCAAGAACGTACTGAGGTAATATCATCATTTTTCTGAATTTTGAGCTAATGGGTCTCCACAAATTGCATTCTTTTATGATCTTTTGCCTAATTTGCAACTTTACTTCTTCCTTTGTTAAAATGATGTATTTTTTGTATAAAAATGCAATCTTCTCTTCTTCTTTTTTCATATTTGAGCTGATGGGTAATTGAGGGTTCTCTACTGTTTCATAATTGAGATTATGGGTATGTTCAAATGCAATTTTTTGCACCTTTCCTAGGGTTTATGAATTTTTAAACTGTTGAGTGGGGATTTTGAGAATTTAAGAAGTACGTTTTACTTTCCCCTTGTTTTTGCATCTGCAATACAGACGGTATCAATTTACTGGTCGATATGGAATTAGGGGATTCATACTGTCAATTCCAACTTGTTTGGCATTGAGGTGTAGTTGTTATTTTTGGTGTTGGTGTTGGTGTTATCGTCGAGTCTTAATGTTCTCTTTAGTCCCTAGGGCCTACAAGTAGAGTTTATCTTTGTATGCTTTGCTCTAGCAGAAGCAGAATTGCTATAGGATTGTGGTGTTTTTCATAGTTAATGAGCTATTTAAACGGACTTAGTCATGGAAGTTGATCTCATTTGTTGTTTTCCATAAGCATGTTGGTGGGGAACTATGAATTTTTACGGATTGGAAAATGATTACACTATGGGGTAAGTTACTCATTTAGAAGCTGAGCTGGAAACTTTTTCGTTACAGGGAGACCCTTTATATCGTGCATTGTCAACATCAGTGTCATTTGGAAGATTTATGTCTGAATCGCTGGACTGGGAGAAGTGGTCCTCATTTACTCATAATCGGTATCTTGAGGAAGTTGGGAAGTATGCAAAGCCTGGTTCAGTTGCTGAGAAGAAAGCTTACTTTGAGGCTCAACACAAAAAAGCAGCTGCTAAAAAAGCTGCATTGTTGCTAGAGCAACAAAATGCAGCAGTTGATGAGTCATCTCATCTGAATGTGACTAATCAAAACAATGATCATTCCACAGTGAACTCTGAATTGACAGAGCCTAGCAATTGTCTCGGTATTGAAGAAACACAAAGAGAAGAGGGAGAGTTGAATGTGACAACTCAAATTATTGAAATGGAATCAGAGCTCACTGAGAATGGCAGCTATGAAGGCACTGAGGAAGCGCTGGGAGATCAGGGTCATTTGAATGTGACAAATCCAAGTGTTGATCATTGCACAATAAGCTTTGAGTTGCCAGAGAATAGCAGCCATATGGGTATTGAAGAAGTGCAGGGAAATGAGGGGGCTGAAATTAACTTAGAAACTACTGGAACTGAGATCTCTGTCGAACAATCTTATCCAGTAGAGAATGAGGTCAAGTCACTGAATCAGCCGGAGAATGTTATTGTTGAGGCAAGTGAGAATGTACCGCAACTGAAAGAGAAGACACAAACAAAGGTTTGTACCATTACCTTGTTTATTATTCTCCCTTTGTTGATAAATTGAGATTCTTGTTTTCCCTGATTGAACATGCTTCAATTATGCAGAATGCAACTATGGTGGGAGACTCCGTGCTGTCAATGAAGAAGAAACCAAAGAGACCATTAACCTTAACGACTAGATTGACAACTAAGAACGAATCATCAAAGTTCAAATCTCGTGTCAAACAGGTGACAGCTCTGCAACCTATGGAGACTGATAAATCTGCTCCAACTAGTAGAAACAATGGAAAAGTCATGATTGACAAAAGGAAGTCAAATCCAAAATCTCGTCAGATGTCAATCAAGTTTTTTTCTCAGAGAGAGGAAACAAAGAAACCAATGTCTCCGATTCTTGAGAAGATAGTGAATTCAAGATTTGTAAGATCCATCACCAAAACATCTAGAGACAGCAAAATTCAACAGACTTCAACTCTGGTGCATTGATTGATCTTTATCCTTAATTTCTCCTACATAGGTTGCTTTTCTGTTATCAACGTAACTCTTTTCTTCCCAATGCAGGCATCGGTGAGTGGGATATCAAAGTGTCCTCCTGAAGCCCCTCAACGAGCAAATAAAAGGTAAACGTACTGTACTGTTTTAGAACTGAAAGAGCATATTCATAAAGACAAGACAGAGCATTCAAATGTTTTTCCAGAAGCTGTGACTTTCTTTATTGATGAAGCTCTCAAAGTGCATCAGTTATCTAAACATTTTACTGAATGGAACAATCCCTTTGATTGCTTTGATTGCAGGGTTAGAACGAAGCTTGACCAATCATTGTGTAGAAGCAGGAAAGCAGAGGGTGAATCGGTATCACACTCAGGGTGAGATCTTATGGCATCTCATATTTTGTTTGGGAATATGTTGGTTGTTGATAGTTTGATAAGGACTTTCTGATATCTACGAAGGAAAGAATGTTAAGTGTGATTTGTGTTGTTTATATGCATGGTCTTCAAGGTGTGACTTTAATAAAGGTTTCAGTTCTTAAGTGAAGCAAGTAGAGGCAAATAAAAGGTCATGTTTTGTCTTACAAGTTAGTTAGGACATTTTGACTCAAGCTTTTTACCTTTTGGAGCAGAAATCTCAAATCAATAAACAAGCATGGAAATGTAGCATGTTCTTCTCCTACTGTATTTTCTCCGTTCAGCTTAAGGAGTGAAGAAAGAGCAGCAAAGCGAAGAGAGGTACATGAAGAACTAATCAACGTCTATGTTTCATTTCCTTTTTTCATCTGTTGAATCTGATATTCACTTGTAATCTTTTGCACTTCAGTTCTTTCAGAAGCTAGAACAAAAACTGAACACAAAGGAGGCAGAAAAAGAGCAGCAACAAGCAAAACCAAAGGTTATTCCCATCACTTAATTTCTAGAGGCTATATATGTACACAGATCGATAAGACCACATTTTTTAACAAATGGGCGGAATTGTTCTCATGTGCTTGAGCATAGAAGAAATTGAATTTCTTTTTTAAGAGAGTTCATTTCTCATTTTACAGGCAACTGCCACCAGTAGTTCTAAAGTGCTTATATCAAGAGCTAAACCAAATCCAAGCATTCATCATGAAAGAGAATCATCTAGTAATCAAATGAAGAAGGTAATAAGCAACAACATTTTTGGCGGAACTGGTATCATGTTCATGAACAGGGAAGAAGATTAAATTTCACTTGGCTGTATACTAAGGAAGGAGAGTTGTCTCCTCTTGCAGGGAAAAGCCACCAGTAGTTCTAAAGTGCTTATATCAGGAGCTAAACCAGATCCAAGCATTCATCAGGAAAGACAATCATCAGGTAATCAAATGAAGAAGGTACTATTCTCTTTTCCCTTGATGAGCTAGTTGTTACCATTAGCAACAATCATGTTATGAGCAGGGAAGAAGAATGAATTTTATTTGGCAGTGTACTTACGCAGGAGAATTGTCTCGTTTTGTAGGAGAAAACCACTAGTAGTTCTCAAGTGCTTATAACAAGAGCTAAACCAAATCCAAGCATTCATCAGGAAAGAGAATTATCAAGTAATCAGTTGAAGAAGGTACTCTTCTCTTTTCCATTGACAAGCTAGCTGTTACCCTTAGTTGTGCAAGGTTGTTGAATCAATGAGACTGAATCACTCTCATGTGCCAAAACAGGGAAGAAGATTTAATCTCCTTCCTCTGTGTTAGAATGTCTAAGTGAAACGTATATGTCTAGATTGAACATGTCTAGGTTGATTATACTTAATATAGAAAATCATACAAAATGTATACATAGCTTAAGACTCGTATGTAAGGAGCAACACCTCTTGTACATTATTAATCAAGTCAATGAGAATTCTATTTCCACTGGTATCAGAGTTTCTATGATCTTGGTAGAGACTTATATTGCTGTCCACAGGCAGTACCGGTCAACATTATACTGCATGCTGAGCCAGTGTAATCTTCTTTTGTTCTTCCTTTTGGTGCCTGAAGATGCTCCCTCTATCCGGCAACCAGTGGTCCAGTCACTGGATGACCGTTAAGGCACCGCTCCTCTAGGATCATTTAACCATCCTTCTATTTATGGCGATCGATGTTATTTTACTTTTTACGTGACCAACCCGTTCCTCTAAATCTTGAATTCTTGTCATTGTTCTACTAATTCACCCTCTATCCGGCGACCGGTAATCCAATAACTGGATGGCCGTTAAGGCACCGCTCTCTAGGATCATTAAACCACCCTTCTCTTTATGGCAATCGATGTTATTTTACTTTTTACATGACCAACCCCTTCCTCTAAATCTTGAATTCTTGTCATTGTTCTACAAAGTCAAGTTACGTCAATAATATTTCTGCATATTTGCAACATGGTATCTCTTTTTAGTGATTGAGAATAGATTCCTTTTTGTGAGTAATACAAGAAGCACTTTTGTTTGTCAGCCAACGCATTCCGAATGAATAGAATTCCAAGACTGTTCCAAGATTGTAAAGATTTCAGTGTCAATTACTTGTGTTTTCAAAATAAGCAAACGCAACTTGATTTTTTCTCTCTGAGTTTGAAGAGAACATGTTAGAATGTCAAGTGAATATATTTCTATCTACACACATCTAGATTCATTGTACTTGAATAGAGAAAATCGTACATAATTCTTACATAGCCTCAGATCAAACCAATGACAAGTTCTTCTTTTTTCACAACAATATGCTTTCCTGCTTTGAAAACATTCCTTTGGAGTCAAGGGTCTACTAGAAACAGTAAGGTTTGCATACATCCTACCCTATGTAGACCTCACTTGTATTATTACGCTGGGTATGTTGTTGTTGTTGTAATATGCTAAGGAAAGAGAGGTATCTCATTTTGCAGGAAAAATCCACAACTAGTTCTAAAGTACTTACAACCAGAGCATCAAAAGCAAGCATTCATCGTGAAAGAGAACCATCAAGTATTGCCCTTAATCATCAATCAAAAGCTAATTTAAATGCAAGAATTCATCGTGAAAGAGAATCATCAAGTAATCAAATGAAGAAGGTACTTTCCGTTTCCATTGATAAAAGTAGATATTACCATATGTAATTGATAGAGATTTGCTTCCTACTAGATCTCAAGGACACTAAGATAAAAGTTCTTGTATGCTGCTAAATAAATGGCTCTCACCTTTATCTATTTGTGGCTTGCAGATGCCGCAACAACCTTGCTCACCTAAATTCAGTGGGAAGCCAGTGTCAGAAGTCTTAGACGTCAAACCTCGACAGCTTTGGAGGCTTTCAGGGAAGCCTGAGGGAACAAAAGATGTTAAAAGGGAAAACAACCTTCCAAGGATTTCAGGGAAGCCTGAGGGAACTAAAGATGTTAAAAGGGAAAACAACCTTCCAAGGCTTTCAGGGAAGACTGAGGGATCAAAAGATGCTAACAACCTTCCAAATCATTTCCCAGTGAAAGGTAGATCAGACAATCCCAAGTCATTTATCTGTGAGAGTATGTTGGAAAATGCTTCTCCAAATATCCAAGTTTAAGACAGACTGCTGCTGATCCATAAAGAGAGCATTTTCCCAACATTTAACGAAATGCTGCTGCTTTTCAGTTTTGAAGTTTCAGGGGCCACATATGTGTGCATACAGGCTGTTAAGACATTGCTTCAAATGTCTAATACAATAGGGTGTCCAGTTTGTGTTACTACTCTAGTGGTGAAATTCTGCATGTTTCCGTATATCAATATTTCCTATTGACATAACAACGGAATGTATTATATGAACGTTTGGTCTTGTCTGAATTTGTGAACTTCAACACTATTCCTATAATAATATTTCTCCCAAGTCCTTTGAAATCTTGTAAAGCATCATGGTATGACTTGTAAAGTCATAAACCCTTTTTGGATATAACAATTTTCATAGGGATTATTAGTGTTGCAGCTTGGTAGTTGCAACTCTTGGCCTCACAAGGGTTGAGCACATTTGCATGTTCCCTTACTAAATCTACTTACAATACCAGATAATTAAAGCATGCTTTGACTAGTATGTTGTTCAAGAAGCTTACTTATTGTGCTAAAAATTTACCAATGCACTCAAATACATTTTTGTGAAGAGATGATGATCTTTCACCAAAATCAAGCTAAGCTACCCCCTACCCCCCCCCCCCTTCATGAGAAGCTATCTAGCATTCCAGTTGTTGATGAGCAATGCAATGCATATATTGTCTACCATCTAAAGCTTCCCATGGGATAAAGGTTAGATTATGAACAGACCTTGGTCTATCACATTACCTTCCAATGAATCAATTGGATACTCATAATCAAACCTCAATGTATCATACAAGTATGTTGGAACTCCAGAAATGGGTTGTGGATCATTGTAGTCAAATTGTTCTATGTTCGGAAGACCATTATTAGCTAGAAAACATTCCCCTTGAGTAGAAGCACCACAAATCTCCTCACTTACAGATGCAACAATTGATCCACTTCTCAAAGTTAGATTTCCCGAGTTTGATTGTGGACCATTGACTACATTGTGACTCGTCGTTCTCCATGTAGTACTTGGCATTTGCTCAAGAGTGTGAAAATTTGTTTGTTGATGGTTCACAGGTTGAAACAAGTGAACATTACTTTCTACTGGAGAAAACTTCCCTACTCCTTCATTTTTGGTCTTGAAGAAAGAAGGCTTATTTTTTGTATCCGGATGTCTGTCCCTTTCTTCATGAGGTGGTGTATGGTTGACAAAACAAGTCTCTTGTGTGCGTTCAACTGGTATTTGATGAGAAACCACAGGCAGCGGCTGGTGACATAACCCATCAGCTGACCGAAAATGTGGTTTAAAGTCTTGCTGCTTGTATTGAGGTTGTGGAGCTTCTTCAGTTGAGCAATATGGAGTGGGTACCTTAGCACTTTTTACATTAGTATTGACCAATCCAAAGGAATCGTTGAGGCCTATCTTTGAACCAGTAGTCTGAGAATCAAAGTTATCTTCAACCACAGACCTCGGCTCAGCCGCTGGCACTGAAACAACACCCTTTACCTTGCTCTCACATATGTTGGATTTCCCATTTTGAACAATAGCTTTGTCTCCAGAAACACAACCATACTTGTCATTTGTAGCATCAGTGCACGCATCCAATGGCTGAAGTCTGAGACTAGAACAAATTTCTTTAGAAGAAAAATCCGGATGCTTCGTCCCACCAAATGAGTCTTTAGCTTCATCTTCTTTCTGCAACCTAGTCAAGTAGAGGCGATACTTCTGCAAGAAAATGATATTGTTAAGAGAACTTTTTCACCATTCAATTTATGAAACTTCAACTTTTCAAAGCAGAGAAGATCATTCACATCAATAAGTAAAATAGATACTGTTTCTTGAGGTTTCAAACTCTAGTCATTAAGACTACTCTGAATGCAGAGTAATGTGTGACGCATTATACCTAACCTTTTAACTTGATTTCAATCTCAACAAAGCCCAAACTCTTCTTTTTTTTAGCTCAAACTAATGTGAGGATACTTGCCATCCTTTCTTTTATTTATCTCTAATCACCACAAAATATCTCATTAGTTGAAATCCTATGGATCTAAATGCAGGTACCTTTTCACTATCTGGATCTGATTTTATGTTGGAGGCAACTTGGAAGAAACAGCTTAACCAAATCTGGTAGCAAGTGAGTATATGTTGGCAACACATGCCAATATCCCTCATAAGAAACACAAGTTGTAAGAATATTTACCTGTAAGTGGCTAGCAACATTTTCTCTAGTCAACCATGGGATACCCATCAAGTCAAGAATCTTCTTGGGACCAACTTCTACCATGCATAAAGAAACATTATCACAATCTCCCAAGAAAATAATTATATGGATAGAAATTTTGAAGATGAAAGTCTTTTATCATTTGGTGTAACTTGAGAGTAAACAGAAATTTCAATGAGCTTACTGTCAAATCCAATCTGGTTTACAGCTTTGACAAATTTCTGATGAAGATCTACAGTCCAAACTACTCTAGCTTTCTTCATAGAAGAAGAATCGACACATCTTGAATCGGACATTTCTCTTTCATCGTGCTTATTCTCAAAATCTTTTCTCTTCTTTCCTGAAAGGATTTCAGCTCCATTAAGCATCCAAACTTCATCATATTGGTCCAATTCATGATTTCCAACATCCCTTGCCTCCTGCATCTTTTTTCTGAGTACATGCTGCCATATGTTTCTAAGTTCTTTCATCCGTATAGGCTTTAAAAGATAATCGC
This sequence comes from Solanum sitiens, assembly GCA_016801875.1. Taxonomy (NCBI): domain Eukaryota; kingdom Viridiplantae; phylum Streptophyta; class Magnoliopsida; order Solanales; family Solanaceae; genus Solanum; species Solanum sitiens. The sequence goes on from JABWTJ010000226.1 coordinate 2,166,980, forward strand.
ATGCACCATGTTGAACACCCTTCATCACCCTGCTTGTTTCACCATCCACAGACATCACTGGAAAGGTATTTTGAAAAATCAGTGCAATTGTAATGGACAAAAGTGAAGTAGCCAATTAGTATTAGTCCAAAAAAAAACTTAGTAACTCTTGAATGAAAGAGAACTGACTTATGACAGGAAGATCCATCTCAAGTCCAACATGCTCCAAAAGCTTAAATCCATCCATGTCAGGCATGTTAACATCACTGATCACAATGTCAAATCCATCCTTTCTCTCTCGGAGCACATACAAAGCCTCTCGTGCTAGACCACATGTCGTCACTGAAAGAAACCAGTAATAAGGTCTTCAGAAACCCAAAGATTGCAACTATAAAAATTAGAGATAAATGGATCCACTTTACGCTAACAAGTAGTCATTGATATCTTTGTTGTGTATCAAACATCGACAACTCAAGCATAAAATCTAGATATTTTATTAAGACATGGGTAATTACAAGCAATTAACTCATAAGCAACAATATGCTCTCTGCCTCAGCACCAAAATAATACAATTGAAGAGACAAGACGCCTGTTGGGATCTTACAGAGAATCCACATTGGTTCAAAGCAGTAAAAGTTCAGTAGAAGCTATAAGTTTAAGACTGCATTTATCGCTGCAGCATCCAAACCAGAAACACGATGCACAGCTAATTATAAATGACCTAACTCCTGAGTTAGAAAATAAAATTGCATAATAAAAGCATGAGAATTTGTAAAACTGCTTACTCAAAGATAATCAGAAATCATCAATTGATATTAGTGGCAAAAATAAGGTGATCTTCATAAAGGAGGAGTTCACATGCCACAATTTATAGCACTAACTTCAGAACTTCACTAAATGCAACTCCAACTTGCTACAGACCAATTAAATTATAACTTACTATTTTTTTCACTCAAGCATGACCAAGTGCAGAACTCAAAGGGATATATTTACATCCACAAAGAGATGAAACAATTCAATGGAGCTACAAAACAAAATATAATATTTTATAGCCTGCCCAAAAATAACATCAAAGATGATTAATTTTATTATATTTGTAGACAAAATAGGATGTCAATAATTGAGGGGTCAGTCTAAGAATCCTGAGAATTAATTTTATTTTTCCCCCTTCTTTTTGATGCCTCCATGAGTTTGGCCTAAGGGGGAAAAGAAATATCATTTGAAGTAGTATTTAAACTTTGCAGAAACAACAATCTAAAAAAACTTGTTTTACTTTTTTGATCCACTCTTCCATTCTAACAATCAACATAATAGTTCTCTAGTAACTTTCCCTATACAGTAAGGAACTTTTCACATGCACATAGAAGGCATCAAAATTCTGAAAATGAAAAAAGAAACAATTTTTTTCCCAAAAAAAAAAAAGGAACAAACATCAAATATAGCCTTAAAATCAAGCTAAGAAGATGAACTATAGAAACTAGAGTTCAATCTTGATCATCCGACAAAGTAAAAAAAAAAATGAGTAAAAAGGGTGTCTTTTTCAAGTGATAAAAACAGAATTTAAGCTGGAAAAATCCAAGGTTATGCAACAAAGTTGTAAAAAATGGTGTCTTTTGCAGCTAGAAAATCCAAGAAACAAAACAAATGTAAAAAGGGTGTCTTTTTCCAAGTGGTAAAAACACAATTCAAGCTTGAAAATCCAAAATTATCAACTATAAAAAAGGTGTCTTTTTGCAGGGATGCAAACAAAATCAAGAAAAGGGTGTGTGCAAAAAACCTTGATAAGAACACTTCTTAAGCATTTTTTCAAGAATCTTCAACCAAGTAGGATCATCATCAACAACAAGAACCCTTAAACCAGCTGGAAAAGTATCAGTTCTTGGAGAAGAAAACCCAGCACTGGTTTTACTATTCTCCATCATAAAAACAGCCAGATTCTGGGGAAAAACAGGAGTAGATCTTACTAATAATAAGTATTATAAATAGGAATAAACAGAAGTTATAATCTTATCAACTCTGTTTTTTGTCTTGTGTTTTTATGTGTGATGTGTATGAGAGAGAGTGAGAGGGACACACTTTTAAAAAAAAACATGCTTTTAAAAATATATAGTGATGGATGAAACTATCACTATTTGGCATTTGCCGCCGGTTCATATGAATTACAGCCTCCCTCCTATGTGAGGAGATTTAAGAAAGAAAGACCGATAAAATTTGTGATTTAAAATAAATAATAAAAAATTTTATTGTTGTACATTATTTTAGTAAGGGTATAATATATATTTTATAGTTAAATTGATATTTTTATTTAATATAAAATTGTGTTATTCTTTTTTAGATGGATTAAAAAGGAAAGTAAATCACATAAATTATAATAGATGGAGTAATATTTCTTAATAGGTGTCGTTTTATATTAGTTTTTCAGTTTCTCCGTTATATGCTTTTAAAGAAATTATAATACGAAAAGTAAATTTTATTAATTTGCTCTCTGTTTATATATAGTAAAAGTAAAGAAGGTAGTTGTTAAAGAATGACAGAAGTCCCACATCGATGATTAATGAGATGGGTGGACTCCTTATAAGACTTGGGTAATCCTCCTCCCTTTTGAGCTAACTTTTGGGGTGTGAGTTAGGTCTAAGTCCTAATTTAACAGTATTTTATCCTAGATTGGTAGAGAGCAAAGACTAGGAGAAGAGACGAAGGAACACGGTAAGTTATAAGGTGACGAAACGTGAATTAGGGATTATGGTGGTAAATGGAAGCTTTTGAATGTTTTGTATGTCGAGCTAGTGGACAAAGGTAGGGATAAAAAGTTGTACAAGCTCATCACGGCGAGAGTTAAGAGAGAAGAAGGCTTGAGACTAGGATCAAGTGAAGTAGATCAAAGATGAGGACGATAAAATGTTAGTGGAAGAGGCATACATTAGACGAAGATGACAAACACACTCTCATAGTCTCTTAAATTAAAGGGGTAAGAACATCGTGTTGGGTGATCTAGAGAACTTGGAGAGTCAGCGAGATTTTAGTTATTTGTAGGTGTTTTAAGTTTGAGGAGGTTAAGGGTGTTATGCGTAAAATGAGTCGGTGTAGAGTGATCGAGTCGGATAAAAATTTTATAGAGTTTAATGAGACCATCTCGAATTTGGAGTCTTGACTAGGTTGATTAATGTCATTTTTGAGAAAATTAAAATGTCTGACGAATGAAGGTACAGTACAATATTTTCGTTATATAAAAGCAATGATAATATTCAGAACTTCTACAATTACAAGGGTTTTAAGTTGTTGAGTCACACATTAAAAGTTTAGAAAAGGATAATGTATGTAAGGATGAGGAAGGATGTGTCCGTTTTTGAGAACCAGTTTGGATTCATACCATGGTGTTCAACTATTGAAGGCATTCATAAGGAGAATAATAGAGAAGTACAGAAAAAGAAAAAGGAATATGCATATAGCGTTTATTGACCTTGAAAAGACTTACAAGAAAGTCTCGAGAATACCTTTGGCGATGTTTGTAGTTTAAAAGTGTTGTAGTGAGTTGCAATAACTTGACAGAGGACATATATAATGGATTCAAGACTCAAATAAAAATAATGAAAAGAGACTTGGAGCACATTCTAGCCGAGATAAGGTTGTATTAGGGGTCAGCGTTGAGCCTGTTTCCATGAGCCTTGGTGCTGGATAAATTGACGTGACATATTTAGGGTAGGGTACATTGGTGTAGGATATTTGCATATGAAATTATTTTAAGCAAGGATACTCGCATAAAAGTTAACAATGGATTAGACGTGTGGAGACAGACTCTGGAGTTTAAAGGTTTAGGTTGAGCAAGACCTAGATAGAGTATTTAAAGTGTAATTTAATGATGAAACACATGAGGCGGGTGCGGAAGTGAAACTTCAAACATAATTTATCGAAAAGAGAGAAAGATTTAAGTATTTGGGGTCTATGATCCAAGAAACTGGGAGATCGACATTAATGTCACACATCGTATTGGTACGACATGGATGAAGTGAAGGCTTGCATTCGATTTCTTGTGCGACAAGAAGGTACCACCAAATCTTAAAATGTAGGGTTTAAAGAGTGGTGATTAGACTTACTTTGTTGTATGGAGCAGAGTGTTGGCCAACCAACAACTTCTAAGTTCAAAAGATGCATGTGGAGGGAATGAGAATATTGAGATGAATGTGTGGACATACTAGCAGCGGTAGGATTAAGAATAAGGATATTGGAGACAAAGTGGGACTGGCCTCTGTCGTAGACAAGATGAGGGAACGGAGACAGAAATAATTTGGACATGTGAAAAAGGAAATGTGTGAATACCCTAGTAAGGAGGTAAAAGAGGTTGGATATAGTAGGGTCGAGAAAAGGCAAAGGTAAATCGAAGAAGTATTAGGAAGAGGTCATTAGGCAGGATATGATGCATCTTAGCTTACCAAGGACGTGAACTTAGATAGATGGTATGTAGAATGCGAATAAGGGAAGAAGGTGAGTAGGTAGTTGAGATTGTTTTATTTATAGCCTATTCATATCTTTGGTTTTGTAGGAGTTTAAAGCTCTTTGTTGGTTATAGTATTAGCGTATTCATGTAGTCTTTAGTTTTTTATATCTGATATCATTTGTGGTTTACTGTGTTTAGGTGATTGCACATTATTTTATAGTTACAATTCTTGCAAATATGTCGATGTATTGGTTTACTGTGTTTAGGTGATTGCACATTATTTTATAGTTACAATTCCTTGCATATATGCCATGTATTGCTTTTCTATCAATTGTCATTTTTTTAGTTACTATTTTAATTTGCGTAAGTCATATGTCTTTCGAAAACAGTTTCTCTACTTTATAAAGGTTGTGGTAAGGTATGCTTACATTCTCCCCTTCTCAGATCCACGTTGTGAGATTTCACTGAGTTTATTATTGTTGTTGTCTATGTATATACATTATAATTACTATCAAGATTAACAATGAACATACAGTTGAAAATAAAATGAATAAACAAATATTTAGGATATCATTTTTCAAGGAGATCAAGCTTATTGCGGTATATAATTGATTCAACTGTATAATTCTTGATTTTCTCTCTCTAAGATACAACAATCCTACAATGTCTTACAACTCAAACAACTCTCGATAAGTTGAAAAGTCCAGAAGTCCACCAAAAGAATACCTTCCTTCTATATAAAATGAGATAAGTATTGAAAACACCCCTAAATCGCGTGAATTATTATTAAAAAGTATTCATCCAAATAATATTTCCTACTAATTCCTTAATATTCATCAATTTCGTATAAAATACATAAAACCAGACAAATAAGAGCCCACATTTGAAATTAAACCAAGTGAAATGGAAGGAATCAGATGACTAAAATGTTTTCAATTTTGAAACATTAGAATTTATAAACCCTATCAATTATCATGATCAAGTGAATTTTCTAATGTAGTAGTTTTCAGTCACATCATGATATTGTGCATGGCGGAATAAAATTAAGTTAAATTTTGTTTTGGAGTGACTTAGACTAGTTAAGTAAATTTTGGTTAGAATTGTCTTATAATGTTAGATTAGTATTTGTTTATTTTAAGTTTGTTTAATTTATTTTGAAAAATAATTTATGTTATTCTTCAAAAGTAGAGCCGTCAATATGAGCTAGGTTTGTTGGGCCATCTTAATCTAACTCATGATTTGATAGGGGTGGACTACAATTTTTAAAGTCCATTTAAGGAAAAAAAATTTTAGCCCGGTCTTAATAAATCTGTCGATTTGTGGGGCTTGAGAAATATGAATAGGGTTAGCTCTGTGGGCCAAATAAAAATTAATTAAAAAATAAAAATAAAATAGAATATTAAAAATAGCAAGAGTCTAAACTCAAAATCTGTTTAAAGTTTGAAAAATTACAATTTCAATATAAATTATGTTTATAAAATATACACTACATAAAATAAAAACTATCTAAATTTCTAGGGTATCACTACATAGGTCATAACCTATGGAATATTGTCATAGTTTTTATGTTTTATTATGATCATTTGGAAACAATTAGCTTAATATTTCTATTTAGTTATTTATGCTTTTAGTTAAAATCAAACTTAATAAATATTATAAAGATAATTTTATTTGTGGATTTGATTAACAAACAGTAACACTAACATCATGTAATATTGTCTGTCAATATTTATGATAATATTTTTAAATTATAATTTAATTTAAAATTATTAAAAATATATATAGTTTTAAGAAAAGAGGGTCGGCTCGTAGCCCATGTACTTATGGGCTGGACCGACCATTTTTTGATACACATAAAAATGGACTAACCTGACTTGGCCCGTAAAATTTCAAAGCTTGTATAAATTAGCCCAGATGGAATGGGTCAGCCCATATTGACAGTTCTACTCAAAAGCACTCATTTTCTTTCAAAAACTTGATGAAACACCTCGTTTAAAATAAAATAAAATTAAAACACTTTGCCTCTCTAGAACTTGATCAAATAGGCTATTAATTAGTTATTTTCTTAAACGTGTAATTTTGCTACCTAGTTCAAGGATTTATACATTTTCTATCATACTTCTCTAAAATGTGAACTTTTTACAAGACTTACAAAAATGGAACTAATTTATTTTACGGATGTTTTTTTTGTTTTTATGATGTGTCTTGCACATGACCATTTGATTAATTAGCCATATTTAAGATTCTAAATCTACTTTTATAAATCATTTGAGCGGGTACGTCTATCAAAAGATTAATTAATTTTTTAGTGAGTTGAAACAAAAGAAACCTACTATTGTATTATATTATATTAAAAAAAATATGCATATTTAAGGTAAGACTTAAAAGAGAGATTTTGGGGCTAATAGTTCTTTTTCTTTCTAAAAATAATTTATGAAAGAAAATACATTTTGAATCCGTTAAAAATGAATATGAAAAAAGGACCATGTGAGTTTTTTGGTAAAAGGTTTAATTGATGAGTTTAATAAAGAAGGGTCCCCAAAATTTAATTAACGAGTTTAATAAAGAGGTCCCCGTTTTATATATATATATATATATATATATATATATATATATATATATATAAAATTACTTCATATCTATTTTGATATAAAAACAGAACTTGACTTATTTTAAGTCAAAATATATTGTTTTTGAATAATATTTTTAAAATATTTAAAACTAAGCAAGCTAGATATTAAAAATGTAACATTTAGAAAAGTAGGGTGAAAGCCTTTTGTTTTTGTTTGGTTTAATTGACAATTCACTTATTTAGATAATTCATATTTACATCGCATATGATTCATTTTAAAAAATTATTCTGTTTCAATAGATTTTTATGTTTAGAATTTGAAATTAATATATAATTGTGATTTTTGAGAAATCTATTCAATATAAAAAAAATTGAAAATGTACATGATTTTTTTTCCTTTTCCACTTAGAACAAGTCTCTCTCTAAAGATTTTGATGGTCCAAAATATGAATAGATTAATTAAGAATGTTGGGTAGAAAGAAGAAAATAATAGAATTCCTAATTCTATCATTTTCAAACATTATAAATATTATAGCTCAAAGGTCAACTAAAAAGAGACATAATTAGGTAAGAGAAAATTGTGTTAAGACTGCCTATATTTAGCGATTTATATATTTAAAACATGAGTAAACAAAAAAAAAAGCAAAGGAAAATATTTTCCCCAATTTTGTAATAATTTATACTTATATTTTGATGTTTGATAAACAAATATCTATTCAATTAAAATATTCATATATAATTTAGATACTACAAACTGAGAGTGAGACTGTAATGGGGGGTTAGGAGTGGGGTCAGGTGTTGGGGTGATGACTCAGGGGCGGAGCCACCTTAGTTAAAAAGAATTTATTTGACGGAAAATTATATTATTTTACATGATTAATATAATATTATTTGTATCTACAGTAGATGTCGAATTCCTTCAACTATTCCGTGTATCTATTTCTACGAATTTTAAAACCTCTTATTAAAAATTCTGACTTCGCCACTAATGATGAAATTATCGCGGTAGAGTTAATTATTACAGTAGATTATTTATATGTCATGAAAAGGAGTGTTCAATAATTTTAGCTCAAAAACAGTAAATTGTATTCAATTCTACATTTAGTATGTTTAAATAGTATTCTATACAAAGTTCAATAAGCAATAATAAAATCTTGTACTTATTGACTAAATTTCAGAATTAGCCTTTGATGGATTAGGATTGAGCACAGTGTTAAAAGTAAAAAAAAAAAATCCAATATATTATATGAAACTTATTTTTTCTACGTCTAAAAGCTTTTATATTTTTAAATAAATATTTTAAAATAACCAATTAAATACAAAAAAAATTCCAAAAAATAGTTTCAACCAAACCACACTCAGAGAACAAAAAGATTCATTGAACTTGTGTGTATTAGTATTACACTAATGCATATTTGACCTACAAAGGTTAGTTAATGTTGGCCAACATCACTTATTATGATTATGACTCAACATAAAATGGAGGGAGATTTTCTTTTCATATACGACATTATCCTCGTCTATCTTTAATTTGTTATGTTTTCTTATTTAGAGTCAAATGATAAATACTTCGATTAATATTTTACGATATATAATTTTTATCATATTGACATACAAAAATGTTGCAATTTACAATACTTTTTGTATAGTTTTAGAATATCTAAATTTGTTGCTTAAAGTATTAAATTAATGCAATCTAATTTCACTTTAAAAATTAGTCAAATTAATTTTCAGAAAAATGCAACATTACATGACAATTGAAAGCAGACAGACAGAGGGAGTAGTGATGTTTTATTTTACTCGATTCAGGTTGATTTAATATGATTTTTAAATTTTTTTGATATATTTCATCAAATAAATTTTATTGATTTATTTTTGAAATTATAAATTTAATTATTATTATTATTATTCTTACCAAAAATAATATAACAATAATTTATTAAAATAAATTGAAAATGATAATTTTGAGCATAAAGAAACATATATGTTGCAACTTTAATTTCTATAAAGAGTATCATGTCACGTGTATTTACCAGAAATGTCAAAATATACTTTATTATAAAATGCCTAATACGGCCAGCTTCAATAATTTCCATTTATTTATGAATTCAATCGCTTTGAAGAAGTACGGTTTAAACTAAATTTTTAATTTTTTCTTTCCATTTTACAAAAGCTCACTATAAAAATAAATAACAACATGTTTTTAATAATTCTTTTTCAAAATCAAGCACTACTTCATTGTTAAATAAGATTAATAACAAATTTCATTGCTTAACCAAAAAAAAAGCTATAAAATTTATCTATTGTTAAACTTGATTTTTTCAATTAAATTAGTTTTCAGTTGATGCCAAGATATTAGTGCTCCGAGGCTTCAAGCACCTTCATTTTTTAAGGAGTTCATGTTTCGTATATTGATAGTATAAAATATATGCCAATATAATAATTTTAAAAATAAAGTAATCACCTATTATAATTGATTAAGTTGTACTGATAATATAAAAGTTTTTTATAATATATATTTAAAATAACAAATTTTAAAAACTTATAACCATGTAATTGATATTATAACATTGTCTATAATCATAGAGTAGAAGTTTTATGAATCTTAAATTTTATGTACCATCAAATAAGTTCACGTAAATCAAAAGGAAATGAATAAATAATTATTAAGCTTTTTCCTAAGTACTTTTAAGCATATCATATAAACATGTTGCTAAACTTTATATATATAAATTTATATACGGCATGTTAGTGTCTACTTACTTAACTTTATATACTTAATATAATATATAACTGTCTGCTTATGCATATTTAAAATTAAGGTATAATACATAAATATGTCCTTTAACTTGGCTTCAAATTACATTTATGTCCTTCAACTTTAGATGTGCACAAGTAGACACTTAAATTTGTATATAGTTGAACAAATAGACACATATGTCCTACATGACATTCTACATGTCATTTTTTATCCAATGTGGTGTCATACATGTATTATGTCATGTAGGACTGATGTGTCTACTTGTTCAACTTTATACAAGTTTAAGTGTTTACTTGTGTATATCTAAAGTTGAAGGACATAAACGTAAAATAAAGTCAAATTAAAAAAATACATTTCTGTATTATGTCTAAAATTAAAGAGCACCTTTATATAGTAATGTATACTTTTATTGTTCCCCAAATGTGGAAGTTCAAGTGCCACTAAATCCCCAATTCTTTTTGCCAATAAACAAAGATGTAATTGGTTATTGGTGTAGTACACAACCAAACATTTCTCAAGTCATCAACAACTTTCCTCCCACCATGATTTTCCAAACTTTTCCTATCAACCAATCTTATTTTAACAAGTGTAAACACTCACTTAAGCACAAAGCTTAATTCACCAATCCTTCTTCAACTAATGTAATAACTCACTTTACCTCAAGTCTAATCACCACCATTTTTCAAATCCTTGTTGACATCAACCCATACATATACAAATGCAAAACATATACTATGTCCATACTAATTCATCTGGCTCAGTTTATATGATAATAATAAATTCTTTTTCACATATCTTTTACACATTTAAGTCAAATTTTGAATTTCAAAAGGCAAAAAATATCATATAAATTGAAATAGCAAAGGAAAGAACTTAATTCTAATTTGAATAAAAGAACAATTATTGTGGCCAAAAAGGCATTGATTAATATATGCACTTCCAATATAAAAACATGAATTAATATTTAATGGGGTTTGAAGAGCAACAAGAAGGAACACATGTCTTGATGGTAGAGAAGTTATTGACTTATGTGGGGGTGCATTTGGGAAACAAGAATAGTAATTTACATAAACATTATTGGATGGACTAACTATAATCAAACAAACAACAATGTACCTTTTTTATTGTTTCGTAAAATCAATGAAAGACAACGCAACACCTTATTATTATTTTTTAAACATTACTCTATTGGTCAATTTGATACCAGCATTGGAGTTGATTAATTTAAATTCATATCACGTACGTATAGTTTCATTCGAAGAAAATGGCTCTTTATCAACCAAAAGAAAGGGAAAAAATTATTTTTCATAGTTCAAATTTAATATCTCTGATTATAAAAAATAAAAATAAAAACTCACGTTGGAATATGATTTCATGCTTCTTTTTTTTCTTGGCATCAACTTTCTTTATTTCCACTAGAAATGGAGCTGACTGCCAATAGATTCCTCTCTACTTTTACTTTACAGCAATGTTTTCCTCACATGTGTTTCAACATTTTGTATGATTCTACGACAAAGATAATGTTTTGTCTTTAGGTTTCAATATATGTATCTTTCATTTATCTCGACAGTTATTGTAAACCAAATATATATATATACATAGGATGGCAAATGGTTGGATTGGATTTGATTTGGATGGTTAAATATAGTTTGAAAAAAAATGGTTTGGATTACAATTCATCCAAATATAATATGGATAATGGATTTGGTCAAATATGATTTGAGCAAAGAGATTCTAAAAAATTTTGTTTTCGAAAAAACAAAAAAAATATTTTTTTTAAAAAAAATTTACCCCTCCCCCCCCCCCAACTCCCCGGCACCCCCCACCTTCCACCAACAGACTCCTAATTTTTTTGTTTTCCAAAAATAAAAAAAAAATTATTTCATTTCTCACTTATATGGGCTGAATATGGATTCTCATGTTAACCCATTTTGTCTATATTTGTATGACCTTAAATAGGTTGAAGACCATATTAACCCATTTAAAAAAATAAAAGAAAATATGAGTGATCTATTTAATTTAATATGGACAAAATAATTTTTTTTCACTAATATGGACTGAAATTTTCATCTCTATATATATATTGAGAGAGAGAGAGAGATAAATACATTTTTTTCTTTCTTAATTACATGCTAAAAGGGAAAGTAAAGGGACTTTCAGTCTTGAGTATCAATCTTTGAATTTGTTTTAGTGATTAACATTTTGAAAAGAAAAAAAAAAAAGAAGAAGAAGTCATAATTTGTTTTTCTTAAATAGTATACCTTTTCATCTCTAATTAGTGGGTATATTAGGTAAGTAATTAAAATGCTTCAAAAGAGATAAAAGAATTACTATTTGAATAAGTACTCTTATAATTCCGATTATTAAATATCTCAAATTATTAATGTGTAGTAAGCACTCCTGTCAATTTTATATTAACTGAGAAATTGTTCATCTATTAAGAAAATATATAAGGACATAATTTAAACTATGTTTTTGTTATTATTATTATTTTTTGTACTTACAATTGATCTCGTAAAAAATATAAAACTTTAATAAACAAAAGAATAAATAGGAAAAAGAAATTCAAACGTCAGAGAAATTTTAAATTATTTTAATTATTTTAAACAATGAAACAAACACCAAAATACAGTTAATATAAAATATATGGAAAGTACCTTTTAATTATTTTATTTCTTAGTTTGGAAGGAAGACGGTTTACTCAACTTTCATGGAAAAAGAAACTTTATTTTATGAATCCGTACAAAGAAGGTGGTAATATTTAATCAATTAAAGTTGTAAATGTAACCAATCACCAACTTGATATTTAATTTGTTGTTCTTTCGTTTTCAAATTATCTGTTGCATTTAAAATTTGATTAAAAAATAATACTCTATTTTATTTAATTGAAATTAAAATTTCAAAAAAAAAAATTAATTTGATTTTATTAAAAACAAATTCAAAAGTTGAATCAAATTGATAAAATTATATGTAGAAAAACTATTTTATCTCTAGTAGGCTGATGGACTTTACACTTAAAACTCATTTGTTAAAAGAAAGTCATGAATCCAAACCTATTTATTCAAAAAAGTTACTATAAGATTACATATATTATTAATTTTTTCATGTAATTAAAGATATAAATTTTAAAAATATTTTTTTTTCACGATCCAAAACACAATAAAAGATTTATAACATATTTTAAGTTAGAAAATGATGAAAAGCTCTTTTCTAATGGTAGGAAAAATAAAATAGAGAAATTAGGCATCTCAAAAATAGAAAAAATTAAACCAAATCGATGGATATGAGTTATATTTTATTTGTTTTGATTTTAATAAATAAAAAGTGATTAAATAAGGAAAATATTAATAAAATATTAACAAAGAGGAAACTTTAATTGTTATAACTTTATTTATATTTTAAGATATACTTTTTCTTTATTAAATATTTTAATTTTATTGAAGTTTTTGTAGATCTTTTTTCTTTTGTGTGTGTGTGGGGGAATCATTTTCATCCTCATTCTTCTATCATTTTGCCTTACCCAACCAAAACAAAAGGGATAAAAAGAAAGTTTTATGTGGCCATGATATATATATATATATATGTTCCCTTGTCAACTTTGCCCCACTCCACTTATTTGTCACTTATTTGACATATACATAGCTAGTGATAATAAGTTTGTATTGTGGAAACAAAAAATAATCATAGACGTGGCTACACTTAGAGTGGGCATATAGTATTATGATGGAGATCGACGATGACATGGCACTAATGATCGAGGAAAAATATCTATATAGGTTTTGTTGATTGAGTATTTAGACTTTAGAGGAGAGAATGACTGGTGCACATGGATTCACCTCATTTTAAGATTTACCAAATAATCGGCATCAGAGATAAAGGTAAAAATCCATGATCCAAAATAAGAAGAGCATATGTATCCCGGAGAGAAAATAAAAGGATGAAAGTATATATATGCCAGATGTATTTATATGAGACTTTCCAAATTATATGGAATTTTATTTGGCGCACACAATAGTATTCTTAAGTAGAATATTTTTATTGGACGTAGTACATATAAACAGTAAAATCTAATATATTTATAAAGCAGGGAATATTCTAAACAATACAAAAGAAATATACTAATATTCTTATACTCAAGTTTATATATTCTACCAAGTTGTAATTCTTAAAAAATTATATCAAATCATCTTCGAATTTAAGACGGATCATATCTTATCGAACATCAAGCAACTTGGCTATACTATTTCATTTGATTTACTTTTACTTCGTTATTGTTCCCATTAATCTTATTTACAAACATATTTAACTTCTAATACATTAATTTAATTAACAAGAGAAATCAATATGTATGTTCTTAACCTCATATTAAATTTAATCGTACAATCTTTTTAGTCATTATTAAAAGACACCTTGTTACGAGATTTTAGAGATTATTGAGTACACGGTTAGAATTAATTTTGAATGTCACAAACGAAATTTTTAAAATTTGAAATTTGGCTTGGGATTAAGAACCCGTTTGGATGGGCTTAAAAAAGTACTTTTTAAAAAGTACTTTTGAAAGTGCTGGAACTTATTTTTAAAATAAGTAGTTATGTGTTAGATAAAAGTCCTGAAGTTAAAAAAAAAGTTGTTGATGTGTTTGGCAAATAAGTGCTGGTAAACATTTTTTTTAATCAAAATGTCTGAAATACCCTTAAAAGTTGTTAACATGCTAAAAGTTGATTAATTTAATAATAATAATAATATATAATATATAATAGAATAAAATAATAATAATAATAATAATAAATAATATGAAAGAATAATAATATATAATAATAATAATATATAATAATAATAATATATAATAATAATAAAGAATAATAAAATAAATAATAATATATAATCTATAACAATAATAATATATAGTAATAATAAAGAATAATAAAATAAATAATAATAATAATAAAATAATGAAATATTAATAATAATTATAATATAATAGTAATAAAAATAATATATAATAATAATAAAAAAATAATATAAAATAATAATTAAAAAAAATTAAATATAAATAATAAAAATGATAATAATAATAAATAATAAAATAAATAATAATAATAATATATAAAATATTAATAATAAATAATAATAATATATAATAATAACAACAAATAATAATAATAATAATAAAATAATATGAAAATAATAATAATAATAATAATAATAATATAATAATAATATATAAAGAGTAATAATAATAAAATAATAAAATATTAATAATACTACTAATAATAATAATAAGTAATAATAATAATAATAATAATAATAATAATAATAATAAAAGAAATAAGGGCAAAAAGGTAAAATATTTTGTCAACTTAAAAGAGCTTTTAAGCTAAAAAAAAAAAGAAAATTTTTTAAAATGTCAATATTTTGACATTTAATAGGACTCATAGTCAATACTTTTAATATTTAGTAAAAATGTCAAAAAAGAAACAATTGATAAAAACAGAAGGGAGAAATTAAGGGGAGAGGAAAATATTAAAAAGAAACAATTGCTTAAATGTCTCATCAGTTACAAAAATTCAAAAACAAAGAACTAATTGGCAATTTATTCAAATACAACTTCCATCTCTTTCTTCTTCTTTCACCATGTTCTAAAAAACATATCACCATTGTTCAAAAAATTCAATATTCAATTTTCTTAATTTTTTTTTGTTTCTAAACACGTTTATTTACCATACATTATCATATTTAAACAGTTTATTCTACTAAGGCATCATTTTGACGTTATGAAATTATAATTTATCTTTAAAAATGTATGAAATTGTATGAAGTTATCTGGCTATCACGTTAAGGTTATGAAGTTTATGTATCTCCTTTTAAGAAATTTTTTAGTATTCAAAATACAATACTCATGTATTCATGGTATACGTATTAATCCATCTAACATATGTATTTTATTTTTGCTTATTTCCAATATCACTTTGTATACCAAATAGTTTGTATTTATATTTGATTTTGTATTCGTCCTAATGTATACCATAAAATTTATATTTAGGTTTGATTTCGTATTCGTCCTAATGTATACCATAAAATTTTGTATTTATATTTTGATTTTGTATTCATTCTCAACTATAAATAGCCAAAATATAGTTTATTTATGTATTCATTAAATGTGTATTCATCCTAATTGCATCAGTCAAATAATTTTGTATTTTATTTTGCTCATTATATGTTTATACCAACTAGTTTATCTTTGATTTCGTATTCATTCACAATTTTAAATAATTAAAATATAGGTTTGTATTTTGATTATCACTTTATAAAAACAAATTTGACTACAAACTTCAGGACATTCAAAATACTTCCAAATACTTTTGCGAAACAACTCAATACCTAAATGCTAATGTAGATTATACGAAATTTGAAATATAAAAATAAATCATAAAAAAAGATCGACAAAAAATTATTTTAAATACTAAAAATCTCAAATACATAAATATTTGATGAGTATGTTAGCAAAATCATTAAAAAAAAAATTAAAAATGACGGAAAATCCTCAATAAATACAATCCAAAATTTCAACATAATGTGTGATTTTGAAAATAAAATCTCGCAAAATAAATGATGAATTCAAAAACACCTTTATCAATTGAGAGATTTCTTGATTAATTGATAGATCAAATTGTTATGAACTTCAATAATTAGTCATTCTTCAAACAATGAGAGAGAATAATGGTGAAATTTTGATGAAAGAAAAAAAAAGAAGAGAAAAGAAATGATGGGGATGGTGAAAAAAAGTTGATGAAAGAGAAAAAATGAAAAGTGAATGATGGTGATGGTGAAAAAAAGTTGATGAAAGAGAAAAAAAATGAAAAGTGAAATATGAAAAATAAATTTAATGGTACTAAATCAAATGAAGAAGTTTAAATGGGTAATGGATGTAGAAGTTGATCCAGAGTTGGACTGTTTTGAAAAATAAAATTTAAATAGAAATTACTTTCTAAAATATTGACATTTTAACATTTTCAATAATTATTTTAAAGTATGGATGTTTTTACTAATTAAGTTAGGGATTGTGACTAGTTTGCAAATTTTCCCTAAGCACACCTTCCTCATCTTTTAACTTTTTGGCTTAAAATAAGTTTTTTTTAACTTAAAATAAGTCACTTTGAGAATTGTCAAACACTTAAATAAGTCAAAAACCAACTTTTAAGTCAGTTTGATTAGTTTTTAAGCTAATTCAAATAGTCTGTAAATCATCCCACTATAGCAAGATATTTCCCTCTATAGCACTATCAGCAGATCGCTATATTGAATTGTTTGCCTTTTATTCTAAGTTTTTCTCAGTCAAAGACCTGATCCCTTAACTCGCAATGGACTCAGACAACCAACAAGGTGGCATGAGAAATATTTTAAGTATAAAGGAACCATTAACGTAACACTCGAATATTAGGAAAACTATCGAACTCTAAGAGTGTGTTGGTACGACGGAAAATATTTTCCAATCTTTTCATGTTTGGTTGGGTTAAATGTATTCCAAATCAACTTAGTTTCCTCAAATTTGAGAAAAATGACTTCTCTTCAAAACTTAAGGAAAACATTTTTCAAAGCTCTCTTCTAACTTCAAATTACAATTTTTTTTGGTTGAAAAAGTCAATTTATTTTGTCCCTAACCTCAAACTAGCCCCCCCACCCCACCCCCACCCCCCACCCCCACAAAAAAAAAATCAAGCTTGTCTTTAAAAAATGTTTTTAATTTCAATTTCCACCCCACCCCCCCTCAACACCTACCCACCACCACCATCACCACCACCCCAAAAAAAAAAAAAACTGAGTTTAAGTTTGTTTTTTAAAAATATTTTCAACTTCAAAGTTTCATCTTGTCACCCCTATTTTCGACAACCCCCTACCATCCCCTCACACTCCCCCACCCACCCACCCAACCAAAAAAATTAAGTTTATTTTTAAAATTATTTTTAACTTAAGTGTTTTTTTCACCCCTACCCTCGCCTCTCTCCCCCCCCTCCCCCCAAAAAAAAAGTTTGTTTTCAAAAATATTTTCAATTTTAAAAATTATTTTCTACTCTAGTAAAAATAAAAGATATTTCTCAAAAATATTATTTATTCATAAATCGAACACTAAAAATCTTTTTCAGAAAATATTTTCAACCAAATATGAGAAAATAAGTCAAAAAATTATTTATTTTCTAGGAAAACATTATCGTTGGTACCAAACACACCCTAAAATACCAAACCTATGAAATATTTCCTATATCTTTCCAAGTCAACTACTACGGACCTAAAGTTGAATTCCCAAGTACTTTAGTATGTTAAATTGATCTAGTCTACACGAAAGAAAAGAAAAAAGATAAAAGGCAAAATCTTTTTGGATCTTGAGGTTTGTACATACATAGTCTGTCTCTTTGTCTTCATGTATACATGAATAATTAACTAATGGTTTTAACAAATATACGAATGATAATTTGATTTAAAAAATTGTTTAAAACTCAAGAAGTATCTAAGGTTCACATGTAGGGTATAAAGAACTTTTTAGAGTGGGGAATGACTATGGGTGGGGGGAGGTGTTATAAAGAAAATGGATGGCACAAAAGAGGAAATGCCCACTAACAAAAAGAGCTTTTATGTTAAAAGAAAGAGTATTATTAGCTAAAGAGGAAAGTGGGCATGATTGGTTGTAATTAACAAAATTAGAGGGGGGTAGGAATTAATTAAGTGATGAACTACATTAGTGGATAGTTCCCTTTTTAGTAACTTAATAAAAAAGATTAATCAAAAACCTATTTAATTATGCTATATGCATACATACATACATACATACATATATATGATGCTCTCTATCAAGGTCATATGGGATTTTCACTAAACCTATTTTTATTCCTATTAATCTTTAAACCCCCTAAACATGCTTTTTGACAACTAATATTATTTATTTATTCACCTCTTACTGACTCACCACTTAGGGAGGAGCCATTATATCACTATTTTTTTGTTCTCTAGTAATTAATATTGGAACTTCTTGTCTTCTAAATTATTATTTTTTTCTATGAAAATAAAGGATCGATAATATATTGTCACTCCCTTTTTTCTAAGGCGGAATGTAGAAGAGTCTTTACTGGTGCTTTTGACTAGGAGTTTTAAAGATTGTTTACCTTTATGAGACAAATTGTTTAACTTCAAAACGTAAAACATATGTAATTCCCATGAAAAATTCCTTTTTAGTAAACAAAAAAATAATAATTTAGAAATGCATGAGGATATAAAAATTATGGACATACTTGAAATTTGTATAAAATTTCAATAAAACACTCTGTGATGCTTTCAAAAGTGTCTTGATATCTTTAAAATGTAATCTTAAAGCTCGCTTACACTAATTAAGTATACTATCAAGGTGAGTGTTAATTCTTGAAACTCTCATTATAGTGGAAAAAAATAGCTTATGAGTTATGCATGTGGATTCATAAAGATTTTGTCAATCGCGTGTACGAAGTAGAGAATGACTGATTAACATAAATTCGCTTCTTACTAAATTTATTGGAAAATCACCAGTACAAATAAGGTGGGAATTCGTGGCCAAAATTTAGCAAAGAACCTATGTCTCAAAAATAGAATAAATCTTAACTCTCAAACGTAATTGTTAAATTGTCTCCCGATTCGAGACCGGTCATATTCTATCTATCTTTGGATCGATCTAATTGAAACATAAAAAATCTAAACTATTTTGTTCCATTTGAATTATTTGTACTTCATTATTGGTATTATTAAGTTCATTCATAAGCATATTTAACTATTAATATGTTGATCGATGAGTTTAATTCATACGTGTGTTATTGACCTCATAATATTTCTGAAGATTAAACACATCTCAAGGAGAACTAAATCATTCTATATTCGAAAAATACGCTACAAATTAACAACTCTCGAATCATGGAGAAATATTAGAAAAAAGGAATCAAGAGAATAACAGAATTCTACTGATCACATGATTCATCAATAAAAATCACATTTTTCTTTTATTTATTTTGCTTGCAGTAAATTTTAAGGATTACGGAAATTTCTTGTGAACAAATTTGGCACGCCCGGTGGAATCAATTCTGCTCTTTATCTCTTTATCCTATAAACAAAAAAAAACTATAAGTCCAACTATTGCAATGACCTTCAAAAATATCAATGATGTTTCAGACTCAATGTTGTCATATTTGTTGATTTCAGTGATTTTGGTCCAATCATTCGACGTGAGTTCAAGAATAGTGGTTTGAATTAATTTGAATATTTTACCTCTTTAGAGATGGCAAAAAAGAGCAAGTCTCAAATGACACTCGAACTGCAATCTCCGAGTGTTAGGACCGAAAATTAAGCAGGTGTAAACGCGGAAGCTAGCAAAGTAAATCTCGAAAGATCATGAGTAAGAAGACAACGAGAAATACACCAAAAGACACAAAGATTTAACGTGGTTCGGTCAATCGACCTACATCCACAAAGGAGATGAGCAAGCCACTATAAATATGAGAGTACAAAATAGAGAGAGAAACAACCTCAACCAATTCACTCGGAATACATGGGAGGTTCACACAAGTGATAACGTATCAAGCATGTGACCCATAAATTCTCCCCCTAACCAAAACTCTCAAAGCCCTTAAGACTACATTGTGAATGCTGATTAAGTTAGAAGTAACATGCCTCTATTTATAGAGTCCTAAACCTTTTCCTACAAGAAAAGGACTAGTCAATCCAAAACCTTTTCCTAAAAGGAAAACCTATTTATGGTAAGAAATCAGGGCAAATAAAACCCAACACCGAAGGTAACATTACATCAACATTGTTTGATGAACTTTCTCACTCTGACTTCAACTTTGGTGATTCTGTGAATTCAACAAAATTCTTCGATTCCAATAAAGTTCAAAGTCTTGATGGTTGACGCAGCTGACATCGACGAAAAGTTTATAATGATGGAGCAAACAACTTAAATCTTGAAGAAGTTTATTGATGACAAAAATTTCCAAATTGATGGGAAATGTTAATTACTCCCTCTGTTCAACAATAGTTGTCCACTATTGAATTTGTACACTTCTTAAGAAACTATACATAGAAAGGTAATTTTACTATATCACTCTTTGAATATATTTTCAGAATTCACTTTTACTTGTCACTTATTCCTAAATTAAATTTTCATTTTTACTTGACACTTTTCACATGTAAAGAAAATACAATATTTCCCCCCATTTTTACCCTTAACATTAAATATTTCTTTTTCAAATCATTTTTCAAGGCATCATTTAATAGGGATAGTTTGGTAAAATATCTATATCACACATTATTTTTATTAATGAGGGTGTCAAGTCAAATTCTGACAAGTAAAAGTGAACGAGTGGAGTAATAAGTACAATGTCTTGAAAAATATAATAGAAAAATGACTATAACTAATGATAAAGGTAAACTGAAAACCAATTGTGAAAATATTCATTAATTTCATAAAGTGGATAAATATTATTAAACATCTCAAAATAGTATAGTTGACAACTATTGTTGAACGAGTGCAATAAAAAATCCATCAATAAGTGAAAATTAATTACTTTGTTTTGAAGAAAGAAGAGTTAAAATAATACCCTCCATTCAAACTTATATGTCTATCATTTTAGATTTACACCCTTTAAGAAACTATGTAAGTTTATTATTTTATCCTAATTTAGTGATTTTTTTAAAGTCAATTTTCAATAAATGAACATAAATTAATTTATATTAATTAATTAAGTTGATCAATAAACATGAATTAACCATTTAGTTTTCTTATTGATCAAATTTATACTTTTAAAGGTAAAATAAGAAGAATAATATTATTTTATTTATTATTCTTGTGAAATGACATATAGAAACATCTAATTTTAATAAATACGATATTAAATAGAAACGGAGGTTGTATGAATTGGTCATTATTGGTTGGCAGCTTCTAAGACGAATATATATGCAATTCTATTCCAACTGCCCTACCTTCTTTTTCCAATCACCATAATTGTATGCAAAACAGAAAAGACCAAAAACAATTAATAACCAAAAAATAGAAATTGTTGTAGTAGTAGTAGTTATTCTAGGCTTGAATTTACTTTGTAGAGAACAAACTTGTAGTATATTTTATTTGACATAATATATAAATGTTATTTTTTTAAACTTTGTTTCAATTGATATCTATTGTTATCTCATTATTCAGATTAGCAAATTAGAAGAAATAAAAGATGAAAACAAAAAATACAAAGAACTATCCGAATTCACAGAATCACTGTCTGTCTTTAAGAAATTTAATCCCCTCAAGTACCCAAGTTACAGATTAATACCTCCCAAGATAAAACGGATTAACCATTAAAGAAGTAGTGCTACCTCAAACTTCAATAATTTCACCGAACTCAAAATGACAGCAACGAATCACACACACAGACATGATCGATCGATTTTGTTTTGTAAGAAATGTATGCAAAAGATGGGAAGAATTCAATCCTGAAAAATGAGAGACAAACTCTCTATTTATATCCAACAAAGGGTAAAGGTCACAACTCTTAGAAAAGAAAACAATCTTCCAGAAAGGTCACAACACTTTAGAAAAGGCACAACCTTTCAAAAGGTCACAACCCTTTAGAAAGGACACAACCTTCCATAAAGGTCACAACCCTCCTTCGAAGTGACAACCGTTCAGGAGAGTCACAACCCTTTATTTCCTGTTCATACCTTTAAAACCCAACAATCCACCACGTGAATAGGAAATGGCTATTTTTTTTAAAACATATGCATGAAAAACTGTGTGATTCGTAAGTAAGGGTTAATCGCATCTG
Source organism: Solanum sitiens (assembly GCA_016801875.1). Taxonomy (NCBI): domain Eukaryota; kingdom Viridiplantae; phylum Streptophyta; class Magnoliopsida; order Solanales; family Solanaceae; genus Solanum; species Solanum sitiens. The sequence goes on from JABWTJ010000226.1 coordinate 2,189,554, forward strand.
GATAAGTAGGTTTCCCTTTAAACTTTCTAAAGTGAACATATATCGGATATACTCGGTCAATCAGTAGATTTGATATCCTTGAACCGTCGAGCTTTGGTGTATACCTAGACAACATAAGTCACACAATCAATCCTTGAACTGTTTTTGGTTCTCATTGTTTTGTTCGTGTCAGCTATTAACACATCTCGGTTAGTAAGTGCTTAGAGAACTGACCTTACCGGATTCTCCTTGAAGCGGCTTACACTTCACACTTATATGGGTGATTTCTAAATATGTTATCCCGTAGATACACCATTTGACATACCTTGCTTCAAACTTAGAAATCATTAAAAAGTCATAATGTCTTTATCCTTATTACTGAACATTGTCTTATCATGCGAATGGACCATGAAAAAACATATTTTGACAATGTTGAACTGTCATCAAGGACTTTATTGATCTCCTTGAACCTAGATCTTGGGATGTCCAGTCTTCTAGGTAAAGTTACCGCCACAATGACTTGTCCTCGGCATACTATCATTCCCTTTGATAATCTATCAACACCCTCTCTAGTTAGGCTTTTTATAAGTGGATCCGACACATTATCATTTGACTGTACAGAGTCAATTATGATAATTTCACTAGAGAGTAGTTCTCTAACGATATTATGTCTACGTCATATATGACGAGACCTTCTGTTATACATCATGCTCCATGCCCAACCTATTGAAATTAACTCTCATAGTGTATGCATACTGGAGCTAAAGGTTTTGGCCAAAAATCTTTCAAGAAATTTCAGAGTTATTCAACTTCTTCACCGGCCTTATCTAGAGTGATAAACTCAGATTTCATATTAGAGCGAGCGATACATTCTGTTTGGAAGATTTAATTTCCAAAAGACTGCTCCTCCACCAAGAGTAAATATATATCCACTCATGGATTTTATTTCACTTGACCTGGTGATGCAATTTGAATGACTATATTCTTCCAATACTGTTGAATACTAGTTATAATGCAAAGCAATAGTTCGTTAAGTATATTTTTAAATACTCAAAACTCTTTTCATTGTCATCCAATGAGTTTGATTGAGATTATTTGTGAACCGACTCAATTTTTTCTAATAGCACATGATATATCTGATCATGTACACTTCATGATCTATATCATACTTCTCAGTACTTTAGCATAATTCAACTGCGAGTCACTTTTTCCTTCATTCTTTTGAAGTACAAAGCTCATCTTTATTGGAGTCTTGAAAATATTGAAATTCAAATACTTGAACTTGTCAAGTACCTTTTCAATCACATCATTACTTTAATGTCTTTCAAATTGAAGTTATTTTCTACCATAGCCGTAGGTAGCATTTATGTCAGAAATGTCTCTTTTGATGGTCAATATGTCATCAACATAAAAACAAACAATGACCTTGTGATTTGGATGTCTTTAATGTAAAAAGATTTATCATGTTCTTGAATTCATTTGCCAACATAATTTGGTCAAACATCGCATGTCATTATTTGGACGCTTGTTTTTAGTCAACAAAGTGACTTAACAAGTTTACATTTTTTCGTTTCTTTATCAGGAATCACAAAACCCTCGGGTTGTTCGATGTAAATTTCTTCCTTCAAAAAAAATATTTTCATTTTGAGAAATTTGCAACTAGCGCATTCAACATCTGAATTGATGTAATACTAGTTAGAGGTTATTATATGTCATAATAATCAAGACTTTGTTATTGTATAAAAACAAGTCTTGCTTTATATTTGTCAATAATTTCATTAACTTTCTTTTCCTTTTGTAGATTCACTTTGAACTCAAAAGTTTATTTCCTGAAGGAAGATTAACTAACTCTCAAGTATGGTTACTCAAGATTGAATCTATATTATTATTGGCAGCCTCTTTTCAAAAAGGATGAGTCCACAAAAGGCATATCTTCTTCAACTATATGGACTCATTTTTAAGAAGAAATATTACAAAATAAAAAACGGAGAAAGTAATTTGTCCATTGACCTACGCCTCTGACTCTCTTTATTAAGTACATTCTCCTTTGGTTCTTTCCAAGATCGTTTAGACCCTTTCCTTGACTATCCGACGGTTCGAACGTATGCACCATAAATCAACATATTTTACTACTTGTAGTATATCCAATGAACATACGATCCACAGTCTTAGGTCCCATTTTGATCCGTTTGAGAATAATTTCCTCATTTTCATTTCTCATACGAAATAGACTGTATTGGAAATTATTAGATCACTATCTTTTAAGAGTTATTGCTTGTATATATTTTAAGGGACGATAAACAATTTTCTATCGGGATACAACAAAGTCTGAACAAACAAAACTTTTTGTTGTTCCCTTTCTTAAGAAACAAAAAATTTCTATATGTTGCTCCTTTTATTAACAAATATCACTTTTTGTTTCTCTCTTTCTGAACATACAAAAAACAATTGTTGTTTGCTATAATGATAGCATCCCTCCACAAATTTTGTGGTAAACCAGAACTTATAAGTAAGAGATTCAACATTTCCTTCAAAGTTAGATTTTTTTTTTCTTGTCAACAATTTCATTAGATTGAGGTGAGTATGTGCAGGAATTTAATGGATGATTCTATATTTTAAATATAAGTCTGCAAAAGATTATTCATATTCTTCACATCTATCACTTCTAATCATGACAATCTTTTATCCAACTGAGTTTCAACTTTACTTTTATATTACCTATATGGTTCTATTGCTTCATCCTTATCATTCAACAAATAGACGTAAGAGTATATAGTGAAACTGTCAATAAAATCTATGAACCATTTTTTCCCACCACAAGATTGTATTAACTTCATATCACAAATGTCAGTTTAAACCAATTCTAAGGTATTCTAATTCATTTCAACAACACATACTTGACATTGATTTATTGCACTAGAAGTAAGGCAAAACTTCTAAGTTGATCAGTTTTTTTTTGCAAGGTTTTGTAATTAACATGTATCAAGCATTTATGTCACAAACAATTTGGGTCAAGCAAGTAAGAACAAACAAAATAATAAGTTTGAAAAGACCTTCTGTGTGATAACATTTTCCCATAAATATTTTGTTCTTTACTTTCTTTCTTTTTTTATTTTTTTTATTTTATAATTTTCTCAAATACAGACATTGTTTTGTAGTCAACACCTTGTCATATGTCCTTTTCAGAAGGACCTTTTCATAACATTCAATTTGTTATAGAATTACCCATGACCATAGTCTCATTGGTCTAATAAGGGCAATATGACCCAAATGTTTGTTTACAACACAAACATAACATGTCACTTTTCACCAATGTTCATGTCTATACAAAAAAAAATTATTTTAATAGACATAGTTTTTCATGAAAAATCACAATAGTTTAAGTGAAACTTTTTCATCAAAGAATACAATTCTTTTGAACGAGAATATAATTTTGTGATTTTATACTAGTCATATCATATACTAGTAAAAAGAGACTCAACGACCACAATATCAAATATACTCTAAGAATTTTGTGGGTCTAACATTATACAAGAATGTCATCAAATTTCATATCTTGTACTTTCAAATTTAAATTAGATAGTAACTCTAATTTTATTTTTATTACAAGTAAAGAACCCCCATATTTTAAGTAAGTTCTCAAAAATATTTTTCAAGTATTTGAAAATATTTTCCACATATTTTTTTTCCATGGTTTCAAATTGTATATCATCAAATACACATTGGCAACACAAAACCTTCTTTTGGAGATTTTTATCATATGATAAAATAATTTCCTTTTTCTTCTTCTTTCGAACAAAAAGAACACAGAAAATATAAGTAATTTCCTTACCACAGAAAATACCATCAATGTAAATTTCTTAAGCTTGTTATCTCCTGTATTTAGATTAGCAAACCAGAAGAAATAAAAGATGAAAAGAAAAAACACAAAGAACTATCCGAGTCCACAGAACCCACTGTGTGTCCTTAAGAAATTTAATCCCCTCAAGTACCCAAGTTACATATTAATTCCTCCCAAGATAAAACGGATTAACCATTAAAGAAGTAGCGGTACCTCAAACTTCAATAATTTCAACGAACTCAAAATGACAGCAACGAATCACACACACATACACGATCGATCGATTTTGTTTTGTAAGAAATGTATGCAAAAGATGGGAAGAATTCAATCTTGAAAAATGAGAGACAAACTCTCTATTTATATCCAACAAAGGGTAAGTGTCACAACTCTTAGGAAAGAAAACAACCTTCCAGAAATGTCACAACACTTTGGAAAAGGCACAACATTCCAAAAGGTCACAACCCTTTAGAAAGGACACAACCTTTCATAAAGGTTACAACCATCCGTCAAAGTGACAACCCTTCAGGAGAGTCACAACCCTTCATTTCATGTTTATACCTTTGAAATCCAACATCTATATCCTTCAATTTTGAATATAGATAAATAGTCACATGTAGTAATTAAAATGAAAAAAAATAGATACAATTATTATATAAGTATGAGATTTGGTAAAATATCAAGTAAGATGTGTGTCTACCATTTCAATTTTATATAAATTCAAGCGTTTATTTGTACAAATCTAAAGTTATAAAACATAAAATATCAATCAAAACAAAAATAAATAGCACAATTATATTTTATGTCTTTTAATTTACCTTTCTTTGCTACACAATAAATAATCTACACATTATTTATTTATTTGAAAAACATAATATTTTATTTTTTCTTCTCATTTTTGGCTGTTATTGGCAAGAGAAATACATACTTGACTATAAGACAAGTGCTGCTAAGGGTGCATTATGTGACAGACCATTAAATATTGTGGGCTTCTGAAGTGGGCCTTTCACTGAATTTTAGTACAAAATGTGTCAATCGCCTTTTTCCATTTCTTTTAGTCTTTAATTATCTTTTAAGTTATTTTCTCAATCTTCAACAATGACAAAAATGTGGTCCAACATGTAAAGTGCAGATCACCATGTCATGGCCTAACACAAGCTTAAGAGGTTTAATACAATTAATTTCAAAGAAATTTATATATAATTTTAACGAATTACCAAATACGATATTATAATTGTGACCAAAAAAAGTCCTATACAACTACTGTCAAAATTGTGTGAGACAAAAGCTAAAAAGAAGTTGATTCTATACTATATGGCTTGTACTCTTTAAGTACTCTTTTCCTTTGTTTTTTTAATACAATGATTGAAATTTTCCAGAAAAATCAGCTAAAATACATGTTGAAAAATAGTTGGAAATCACGAAAATCTCGTAGCTTAAGGTTTGCGTATGACATTGTTCTTAAGGAAATTTTCTTGTTTAATGTGTATTTTGTAGAATTCAACAAGCTATTTTAGAATTAAAACTATTGAGAGAGAAATTAACAAAAAAATATTTATCATAAAAAAAAATAAAAAAATAAAGATATACTACTCCTAGCTCCGTTTATTTTTACTTGTCCCATTTGGACTTGACATACTACTCATTAAAAAAAATGATGATCAACGTGATTATTTTACCACGTTACCCCTAGTAACTTATGTTTAGTACTCTCTCCGTTCCTATTTATATGTCACCATTTTAGATTTCACATCACTTAATAAACTAGATAAATTAATCACTATACTCTTATTTAGTATTCTCTTAAAGTCAAGTTTTTAATAAATGAACATAAATTAATTAATTTGATTAATTAATTGACCAATGAACATAAATTAATTATCTAATTTTCACTATGTTGGTCAAAGTCATACATTCAAGGCTAATAACTTTCAATGGTAAAAAAAATGAAAAGGAAATATTTTATCTTCTTTTAGACATATGAAAAATGAAAAATAAAAATAAAAATACATATTAAAATGATTGACAAATAAAAAATGAAAGGGACAATAATTTTTTCCTTTTTCCCAACTTGAAACTATAACAAAAATTTTACCATATATAGGAGTTGACAAAGTGAGAGCTTCACGTCCGCACACATAATGCACATTGAAGATGTAATAATAAATAACATAAAAGGCTATTAACTTAATTGCCATATTTATAGCTATTAACTCAATTGTCATATTTTCTTTGTGCAAATAATGCACATTCAATACTTTTTGATAAATGTCATAAAGAGCAATTAACCCGCTATCATCATATTTAAACAAAACAACCGTTGGCAACGATTGAAAAAAAAAATACTTAATAAAAATTCATTAAGTGTTATAAAATAAAGACTAAGTATTGAAATTAAACTTAATAGCAACTAAGGAGAGAAGAATGTATTAGAGATAAAATAGGAAACTTGAATCTTCCTTATTTTGGTGTATTTTCCATAGAGATTACAATACCTTTTATAGGCATAAGAAGGGTATAATGGACATTCACAAATTGTTATTATTTACAACACTCCCCCTTGAATGTTCATTTAGAATAAATTCTTAGTAAAGTAACAAATGTAAATAGTTGATCCTAATACGCATTACTTGCTGCCTCAATAAAAACCTTATCAGGAAAACCCAGTGGGATAAAACCTTGATTAAGGGAAAAAGAGTACAGCGCGTATTTTACTCCCCCTGATGAAAATCATAATTTAGTTGTCCAAGTTTTCTCATTCCAATCTTGTATACCATCTTCTCGAAAGTTGTGGTTGGCAACGACTTGGTGAATAAATCAGCCACATTATCACTCGAACGAATCTGATGTACGTTGATATCACCATTCTTCTGGAGCTCATGTGTGTAGAAAAACTTTGGTGAAATGTGTTTCGTTCTATCGCCTTTTATGAATCCTCCCCTGAGTTGTGCTATGCATGCTGCATTATCTTCATATAAGGTTGTGGGTACTTTGTCGCATTTCAAACCACATTTTTCTCGAATAAGGATTATAATGGACCTTAACCACACACATTCTCGGCTTGCCTCATTAATAGCTATTATCTCAGCATGATTTGATGAACAAAAATACCGTTTGTCAAATGCTCTATTTGCAAACCAAGACATAATTTTATCTTTCCGAGATCTTTCATCTCAAATTCATTCTTTAAATAATCGATTGCCCTGTGAAGTTCCATTGGAGTTCCAATAAGGTTTATGTCATCGACATAAATAGCAAGTATAACAAACCCTGATATTGTTTTCTTTATAAACACACATGGGCAAATCGCATCATTTATATAACCTTCCTTAGATAAATACTCACTAAGACGATTATACCACATGCGTCCAGATTGCTTCAATCCATACAATGATCTTTGCAATCTAATTGAGTACATTTCTCGAGGCTTTGAACTGTATGCTTTGGGCATTTTGAATCCTTCAGGAATTTTCATGTATATCTCATTATCGAGTGATCCATAAAGGTAGGTTGTAACCACATCCATCAAATACATTTCAAGTTTTTCATGGATCGTCAAACTAATGAGATAACGCAATATTATTGCATCCATAACGAGTGAGTATGTCTCTTCATAATCGACGCCGGGCCTTTGAGAAAATCCTTGTGCAACAAGACGTGCTTTGTACCTTTGTATTTCATTTTTCTCATTTCTTTTCCGAATAAAACCCATTTATAGCCAACAGGTTTAACACCATTAGGTGTTTGTACTATAGACCCCAAAACTTCGCGCTTGACAAGTGAATCCAATTCTGATTGAATTGCTTCTTGCCATTTTTGCCAGTCATTTCTCTGTCGACATTCTTCAACAGATTGAGGTTCAAGATCCTCACAATTTTGCATAATTTTTGATGCAACATTGTATGCAAAAACATAATCCACCGCTATTTCTGAGCGATTTAGATTTGTTTCATGATCACTTGATTTTATGGATAGTTCATTATTTCCTTGAGTCTCAAGCTCATTGATTCCTCCAAGGATATCAGAATTACTCACATCTTGACTTTCTATGTGAGGTTTTTTCATAGTGTCATTTTGATCTTTTAATTTTCTTTTTCTAAGATTTTGATCCTTTGATCCTAATGGTCTACCACGCTTCAGGTGTGCTTTTGACTCATTAGCTATGACACTAGTTGATGGTCCTACGGGGACATCAATTTGAATTGGGACATTCTTTGCAGGAACATGTGATTTAGTAATCCTTTTCAAATCTGTAAATGCATCTGGCATTTGATTTGCGATTTTCTGCAAATGAATTATCTTTTGTACTTCTAGCTCACAAATGGAAGTACGAGGATCAAGATGAGACAATGATGGATTTTTCCACAAAATTTCTCCTTTAATTTCACTATTTTCTCCCCCTAATTTTGGGAAAAGTGTCTCATCAAACCGACAATCTGCGAATCGACTAGTGAACATATCTCCAGTTAATGGCTCAAGGTAGCGAATAATAGAGGGCGATTCAAACCCAATATATATTCCTAACCTTCTTTGGGGACCCATCTTAGTGCGCTGTGGTGGTGTTACCGGCACATAAAAAAAGCATCCAAAAATTCTCAGATGAGATATATTGGGTTGTTGACCCAAAGCCAATTGTAATGGAGAAAAATTATGATAATTTGTCGGCCTGAGACGAATAAGTGCTGCAGCATGCAAAATTGCATGACCCCACACAGAAGTGGGCAACTTAGTTTTCATAAGTAATGGTCTTGCAATCAACTGCAGTCGTTTAATTAATGACTCAGCCAGACCATTTTGAGTGTGAACATGAGCTACAGGATGTTCAACTCTTATCCCAATCGATAGACAATAATCATTGAATATTTGGGATGAAAACTCTGCAGCGTTATCAAGGCGAATAGACTTAATCTGATTATCAGGGAACTGTGCCCGTAATCGTATTATTTGTGCCAACAATTTTGTAAATGCCAAATTGCGAGATGACAATAGGCATACGTGAGACCATTTAGAGGAAGCATCTATCAAGATCATAAAATATCTAAATGGCCCACTCGGTGGGTGAATTGGCCCACAAATGTCCCCATGTATACGTTCCAAAAACGCAGGGGACTTGTTGGTGATGGTCTCACAATTAACTTGCCTTGATAACACGCATCACAAGAAAATTCACCATTTAAAAGAATTTTCAACTTCTTTAATGGATGCCCATTTGAATTTTTTATAATTCGTCTCATCATTATAGACCCATGATGTCCCAGACGATCATGCCAAAATACGAAAGTATTGGAATTAGTAAACCCCCGGTTTACTGTAGAATGTGCCTCAATTGCACTAATTTTTGTCCAATACAATCCAAAAGATAAGGCCGTGAATTTTTCTACAACATATGTCTGCCCGGAGACATTTTTGGTTATACCAAGATATTCAAGATTCATTTCATCAATTGTCTTGATATGATAACCATTTTCACGGATATCTTTGAAACTCAATAAGTTTCTCCGAGATTGAGGAGAAAACATGGCATTATTTATTATGAGTTTAGTTCCCTTGGGCAAAATTATAATGGCTCTTTCGGAGCCCTTAATCAAATTAGTACTACCAGATATTGTAGTAACATTCATATTTCCCATACTCAAATGAGAAAAATATTTCTCATTTTTAAATATCGTGTGTGTTGTACCAGAATCAATCAAGCAAATGTCTTCATAATTTAATAATTTGCTTGGAGAATTATCCATATCTTCAAAAGTTATGAAATAAATTTATATTAAATGATTAATTATCTTTTGTTAAATATTTAAGAAATAATGTAAATGTTAAAATGATATTTGAATCATTAATAATGCATAAGATTTTTATCACTCAAATCTTTAACACTAAATTTGATTTAGTTTAGTATGTTTAAAATAAGTATTAATATAATTTATTATCTTGAAATGATATTTGAGTGACAAAAAAAAAGAAAAAGGTGTTTTCCACTAACCAATTTAGGTAATGGTCTTACTTATACATTTTTCTTTTATGACCACAAAAGTTAAAAAAAAATAATTTTAATATTTTTCAATTCCTTTTCAAATCATAACATTCCAACTCACTTTCCATTGGTGTTTCTAAAAGAATGGACTCAATTATGATCAATACAAAACAACAAATATTAATAACATTAGTAAATATAAACCATTATTATTCTTCCATATTCACAAAACCGTCACAAATGAAGTGATCTATTTTTCCTTCAGGGTGTGTGAAGAAATCCGCCACATCCAAGTGTGTGATGTCAATATGATCAGTGATAAAATTAGTTTCGGGATTTTTATCCTTCTTTTTTAGTGATGCTTGATAAAGTTCAACCAAGTGTTTAGGAGTACGACAATCACGTGCATAATGACCCTTTCCACCACATCACATCGGAAACAATTTATTTTAATTGTTTCACGTTTCTCATCTTTTCCTTTTCCCCTTTGATGACTATTTTTCTTTGGTGAATGATTAACACCGGGAAAAGGATTTCGCTCTTGGTCGTAATTACGACCACGTCCACGGCCACGGCCACGGCCTCTTCCACGCCTAGCGTGATGGGCGTACACCTCATTCACTTCAGGAAGTGGTGTAGATCCAGTGGGACGATTCTCGTGATTTTTCATTAACAAATCATTATTTTGTTCAGCCACGAGAAGATAAGAAATCAGTTCAGAATACTTCTTGAAACCCTTTTCTCGATATTATTGCTGTAAAAGCACATTCGAGGCATGAAATGTGGAGAACGTTTTTTCCAGCATATCAACATCATTAACTGTATCTCCACATAGTTTCAATTGAGAAGTAATTCTGAACATGGCAGAATTGTACTCATGAATAGACTTAAAGTCTTGTAGTCTTAAATTCATCCAATCATATCGTGCCTTTGGATGAATGACCATCTTCAAATGGTCATACCTTTCTTTTAGGTTATTTCACAGAACGAGTGGATCTTTGACTGTGAGATATTCAATTTTCAAAATTTCGTCAATATGATGACGTAAGAATATCATTGCAATTAACACGCTATCATCATATTTAAACAAAACAACCGTTGGCAACGATTGAAAAAAAAAACTTAATAAAAATTCATTAAGGCTAATATAATAAAGGGCAATAATATATTATTAATATTTTTGACCAACTTTGGTGTGTTTGGCAAGGAAAATAATGTTTTTCACGAAAAATACTTTTCTAGAAAATGTTATCTTGAAAAATAGGTGGATTACTTATTTATTTTTTTAGTATTTGCTAAATAATAAGTAAGTAAGAAAATATTATTTCAAATATTATGTATAAGTTATCTAACAAAACACTATCGAGACGGGGTGAGATGAAGAGTCGGGGTTCCGGGGTGGGAGGTGGGGTTGGGGGTTGGGGGTTGGGGGATTGGATGGACGGGGAGGAAACAATGAACTTGAGATGTCACTTATATAATTTGTTTTCTTCATTTTCAGTACTAGTGAGTTTATTTTTCTCATTTTTAAGAGACTTATTTTTCTAGAGAAAATATTTTTTAAAATACCAAATTTAATATTTGATTCGGAAAAAGTTGGGTAGTTTTCTTCACTATTTGAATCTTTCATGTATTATTTCCATTAATTTATTTTGCTTCAAAGTCCAAGTCCAGCATCAATCAAATCGAAAGAAAAAATAATAAAACTTCTTCCTAGTCCATTAAAGAATATTTGTAATTGTTATCAATCGTCAATAAAAAATTATATAATTATAACTTGGAATCCAAATAAATGTTGGTTATTTATTTTTATCACGTTCATTTTTCTTCAATTCTATTTGAATTTGTGTTGTATAAATAGAATTACTTGTGGTTAATCTAGTACTAATATATCTGTTTGTTAATCCTCTAGATTTTCAAATTTTCTTACTATGCCAACACACATTATTCGAGCAAAGAGGGAGATTATATTAAAACACAACTTAATATACATCATCATCATCATCCAATTTATGTATGTTTACTCAATTTCATTCAAATGCTAACAACTCGATAAGATGTAGGTGAAGTTCGACCATTTATCTCAATCATCTGGTAAAATATAAAATGTTAACTGATGAAATCGGAAAAATTATACTCTCTTCGTCCAATAATAGTTGTTCATTATACTAAATTCAACAATACTTGTTTAGTTTAGAAAATCAAGAGATAATTTACCGTTTGTGTCTATTTTACCCTTGCTATTAAATACTAATTATCATCTAATACATTTCTCGAAACATTATATTTAATTAAGTCAGAGGATATTATAGTAATATTATTACCCCTATTATTTATTGTTTCTTAAAAGGTATGTTAAGTCAATAGTGGACAACTATTTGTTAATTCGAATGAGTATGTTATAATATTGGCCCCGTTTTGTTTTAATATTAAAGAAATCGACTTAAATAGTTTTTTTTTTTTAAAGCAAAACCTGAATCAAACCGCACCACAAACACCCCTAAAACAAATAGATAGTTCATATATAGGTTATATTGCTATGAATATCTTCATAGGTATATATCCATAGCTGGGAAAATATTCTATCAAATGATTATTATGTCCTTAAAAGTACATTAGGCCAACCTTAATTTCTGACCTATGTTGATTCTTGAAAAAAGTATTGTACCTTTGATTTAGAGTTGCATACATGTTCACCTTAATTATTATGAAATCAATTGGAGAAAAAGAAAGAACATTTATATTATATATCACATATACATAGAAATACATAAACAAATATGTCCTGTATACATACAACAATAACATAACAAACTAACAATATAGTCTTACAAGTGGAGTCTGGAGTATGCAGACCTTACGCTTACCTTTCTGACTAAACAAACGAAGTTTAAACCATGAGTTTTCGCTATATACCTTCTGTTTCTTCATAGTAAAAATACTGTACAAGCATAACAAGCAGCATTTGCCAAAAGACATTTAGCCTTTTGTCTTCCCATTTCAACACTCAGGTTCCAAAAAAAACTGAGTTGAATGTCAGGAATATCTCTATACTTTCTACTTTCATGACTCTATACATAATTTAGCTCAAACTCCGTCACATGATTGCATCGAGCTAACATGTGTGAAGATTAGTCATTCCACAGACCACAGACACCTCGGCTCTGTAGCTTTGAGTTTGCAGTATCGATAGCTAGCTAGTTGTTTCGTTAACTATGTACAATATGAGTGAGACCCTTTATTAAACCTGAAGTAGGTCAGCTAGCTAGCATGCATGACACTAGTGCTTCCACTTCCAAGTCTATATCATGTAATCGTAAAGCATAACATTGGTGTCAGGGACGGCAAGTGGCAACTTATCAATATAAAGGTAGAACCGTCTTACGTTCTCCTGCTCAAGTGTGGTGCTATCTACCACATCACAATCACTAGTTAGAACCCACAAGTCTCTAGAGTTGACTCTCGTTAGACTACCTCGACAAAAAGGGCATGATTGAGACCGGATGTACCTGACAAATAACAGGACAATGTTGTTAAACCATTTATGAAGCTAGTTATGGAAAGGGGGTTGGGGTCCTTTTCGTACCAGTCGTGGAAACAGCCAACACACATGGAATGGCTACAATTAGGCAATACTATCTTGGAGCCAGTCTCCATGCATATACCACATTCGTCTTCTTCTCCCGGAATACTTTTACATGACTGTCTTTTCTCTTCCATTCTTCCATTTGAAGTGTTTGAGAGTTGAGTTACTTTAGTATTCTCCTTCATTAATTCCACTAAATTCCCCTCCAGCTGCTTTAGTGAAGGATATATAATGGCTGCAACATTTTACAACAACTATAAATCTTGGCACACCCTTCGATATCATTGGTTACAACGGAGAAAGGAGAAAAGTAGTACTCCCTCCGTCACAAGTTATGTGATGGTGTTCGAATGAGCACGAAGAAGTTTAAGAACGAAAGAAAGACATTTGAAACTTGTAATCTAAAACAAGCCATAAATGATTGTGTGGCTGTAAATCATCTCATTAAAGATCATATAAGAGGTTTAAAGTTGAATTGTTACTACATATAAAAATGTGTCATTCTTTTCAGGACAGACTGAAAAAGAAAGATCGTTCCGCATATATTGGGACAGAGAGAATAGTCTCATACAATTGATTAACCAAAATTCCAACTATCAAAAATTCAATTTGTTTTGCTTTTCTATCTCCCTCCCATTTTTGTAGGCTAAACGAAAAGAAGAACCAACGAGGAAAGAATACAAACCGTAGAATTCTCTAATTGTGGCTTTCCTTTCTTGTGGAGGCATTGTTGGCATTCCATCAACATAAACCTACAAAGATGAGTAGTTTGTGAAAGTGTGAAACATATGGACAAAGAACTCAACTAGAGGTAATGCCTTTAATTTGCAACAAAAAAAAAGAAGTGAAAACTGACCTTGTAAACAAGAATGTGAAGGAGTCCTAAGCAACTAGCTAGAGTATCTAAACAACTATAGTCCATCCATTCTATCAGAAATAGCAAGAAGGGGGCAAGAAAACCATACGAAACTTTCATCTGAACACAATCCCCATCGAGATCCCGGGGAAGAGCTGCTGCCCTGCAAAACACATATCATGAACAAAACAAGTGTAAACTAGCTGTTCTTCAAATTAAACCATTGTTGTATATCTAACAATAACAAAGACAGCAAAATAAGCACTTATAGAAAGGAAATTGAACTACCTCAAAAGCAAATTCTTCACAGTAAGTGTGTACTATCTATTCTAAAAGCTTAAAACTATTAGAGAGACCATGCTTTTGATAATGTAATCATATAGTATCTCAACACGCCTCTCCTCGCGTGTTCGCCGAACTTTTTCTTTCATAGGCCAAACACGTGAAAATATCTTTCTTGCTCATTTTCTTTAGCTGTGGCAAAACTTACCCACTTAGTGTCTGCATTGGAGCTTCAACTAAAATCCACATGGACCCATTTTTGGGAGTGACTCTCCCAACAGAATTTTTTACATACTGAGGACTCGAACCCGAGACCTCTAGTAAAATTGGAGCAATCTCACCATTGCACTACAACCAATATTGGTGCAATTAGGACCTTTGTCTAATACGATACCTATCTCATCTAAAAGTTTCAAACTATTGGAGAGAGTACTTATATAAATACCTAACATTTCAAAATTATGACAATTGTGACCATAACTCTGAGCCAGTTAAATTGAAACATGAAGCAAATGAAAAATGAGGAATTGTTGCTAAAAAGGAAACAATTTCGGCTTGAGCTACTTTACTAGTAAGTAAATTTGCACAAATTTAAACATAAAAAATGACAAAGTTTAAGTTATTGATGAAAGAAATTAAAGTACCCAACAAGGAAATGATGTGCAACCAACTTAAGAAAAAATAACAAAATTAAAGAAAGTTTATTACATAGTATTGGCATGTTGAACATCAGCTTCAAGGGCTTTGATGGATTCTCTAAAGGAAGAATTTTGGCTATGATTCTGCCACATTTATTTTCAATTTTTTTTTTTTTTTACTTTGAAAGGGTCTTTTTGGATGATGTTTTCAAAGTATAGCTATTATTATTATTAATAAGGGGAAAAGGGAGTGGTTGGTTAAGATAGCTTAATGATTATAACTTGGCTTCTTGAAGCCTCAAAGCAAAGAAAAGGATATCTTCAATATCTGTATTTCTTATGTGGTTTTCCTAATTACTCTTCTTTTCTTTTTAAATTCAGTATCATTTTTCCTATATACATACATAAACTAATTTGACTTTGCCTTTTAGGCTAATCCCATTTTCAATTATTACTACTCTTTTTAAATTTGTGTTGTACATGGGTTCAATATTTGTTTCTAAATTTATTTATGGATTAATTACGAAATCTCATATTTTAGTTTACTTATTACCATTATCTCCTATAAGTTTTATAAATTTTCAAAATTCATCATTTTGGCGCATCACATTAGTGTATCTCACGCATCACATTAGTGTATCATATATAAAATGTACCTCGCACATCAGATTAATGTATCTCGCACATCATATTAGTGTATCATGTATAAAATGACATCAGATTAGTGTATCATGTATAAAATGTAATGTAACTTACTTAACGATTAATGTTTCTCGCGCATTAGATTAATGTATCAGTGCTTATATTATTGTATCCGTTTTGAGGAATTTTTGTAATTATAAACTTTTAAGAGATAAATTGTAATTTTACCTTAAAAGTATGTGATTTCTATAATTTGCCCTTTATTTTTAAAGTGATGCTAATTAAATAATTTTAATTTTCATACTAAGGGTAAAATAAATACCTAATAATATGATTAATACTGATTAAATGAGTTTAAAATTTAAACTCTAAAATAATTTTTTCATATACGTTTCAGATCGCTAGCTATGTCATTTGGCAATTTTAGAGTGAATTTAAATTTAGTTAATGATGATGGAGAGAAGGAAGGAAGATGGAGAATGGTTGTGGAGGACATAAGGTGGGAGATTGATGAGAGAGATAATTGATTGATATGAAAGCCTTAAGTCAGGGTGATTTAATTATGCAAATAATTAATTTAAATTACTATTTAGGATTATGTTTATCTAAATATATAGTAGGAAATTCTTAATTAATGATAAAATATATAATTGTTTGACGGTATATGTAGTGTTTAGTATACATGGTAGTGAAGTATATCTAACGAGTTAACTAAATCGCGCTTTGCGCGGTCCCATTTTTCTATATTTAATTGATATAAAAATTAAGAAATTGCAAATCTAACAGAAAAAATAATAAAATTAAATTAGTTCAAAAAAAAAAGAATTATAATTTTTCTTGAAACAATACAATTTATAGATGTTGCTATTTCATTTTTTTGGTGTTTTAAATTGTTTATGTTATTTTACCAATAATTTCCTCTATATAATACTATTTACATTTGATTATTTATTTAACTATTTTAATTTAGAGTTTGTGTAATTTCTCTTACTTATAGTTTAACTTTTTTTCACAATTATTACTTTAAAATATGAGCATATCAATTAGTATAATAGATAAAATTAATAGCTTAAACTTTTTTTTATATCCACACAAATTTTCATATGAATAGTACAAAAAGTATATTCTAAATTCAAGAAAGAAAGTAGAAGTTATATTTAATCCAAACATTTACTACTAATTAATTAATATTTCATAAAAAAAAGTTACATTACAACTTTAAAATAACGAAAAAGGATCAAAATTGCCCTGAACTATGAGATATAGTTCACTTATATCCTCCGTTACATTTTAGGATAAAAAATACCCCTGCCGTTATTTTTAGAGACCACAATTACCCTTTAGACTTAAGAGAAGTGATTTGGCAAGCTACATGACACTAATTCCACCACATAAGCTTGCCAACTAGGATATCCACTAAAATTTTGACCCAATTATTAATTCAACCCTAACCCATTTTTGCTAGACCCAGCCCACTAAAAATAGGAGTGAAACACCTTTTCTTTCTCTGTTTCTTCTACTCACACACTTTCTGCTCATTGAATATGGAGTTAAGGACTCGTGGACATGGTTGCCATCACTGGAAGAACCAGATAAGCAAATTGGCTATACTATGGTCCCACTTGAATTTTCAAAGGTTAGAAAGGAAATTCTTGTGGAACAAGGTAATAAGCGATTCCGTTGAAATAGTATTAATGAGGACTCTATAATTATTGTTGATACTGAAATTGGGGTGTTACGGGGCTTTTTACATTTCAATGTTATTGTAGACAATAAAATTCACATCGAGAAAACAATAATCAAGAACGGAAAATTATAGCAACAATCGTTTTATTATTTCAAGTGTGAGTGTTACAATCTCTATAATTCCTCTGAATTCGCCTTTTCAAATATAAATTCAAGAGCTTTAAAGCTTGTTCTTGAATCTCTAACGAACTTGAACTTTATCTTAATCCTGACTTTTATTTGAATTCAAGGGCTTCGAGCTTGTTCTTGAATTCGATGGTCTTGATCTTGATCGTTCTTGAACTTGAATGCTTGAATTCTTAAACTTGTAGCTTTGTAGAGAATTAAATGGCGTTTATACCACGGATTTTCTCTAGCTTCTTGTTTAGAATTTTCTGTCCCTTTTCTGAATTATGAGGACCCCTATTTATAGTTTTAGAATAGAGGAACTGCGATTGGAATAGGATTTCGTTCGGCCAATCAGATTTAAATGACATGGCATATGAGCTTTATGGAGCGGGCTTGTCATCTTTGACACATGTCATGATTCTATTGATTTCTTATTTGACTTGGCATGCCACGTCATTTGCACACGTGGCGCCAAGATGGGCCTCTAGAATGAGATGAAATTGGGCTCAACAAATTGTAGCCCAAATCAATTAATTTGGACTTTAATTAAGTTCATATTTGTTGGACTTAAATATTTAACTCAAGTATATCAAACCATAATATTTATTTGAATTAATATATTTACGAATTTAATATTAATCCGAATCATTTTATAAATTTATATTTAATAAATTTTAAATGATTACAGTTATGTTTAATTGAGAAGCCTTGTTGAGCTCCATTCCAATTATGAGAAAAGTGATCTGAATAAACAGTATAAACATTATAAACAATATAAAGAAGGAAACAAGAAAGCTTTAAAGAAGAGGTTGGTCATTCTGTTAAATTGTGGTTATGTTGTTGCCTCTTTTCTTTTACCATTTACGGTTATGACATATTTGTAATATTTTTTTTTTGTATTTGCTTCAATTTTTAATTTTCCTGTTGAGATGGTGAAGGAGTCGTTAAGTGAAATGAAGTGTAGATTTGATGAGAATTGTTCGTTGGTGATTGAATTGAACAAGAGATATTCAATAAGCAGAAAGAGAGTGAGTAGAAGAAACAGATCAGAAAGAAAAGATGTTTACCTCCTAATTTTAGTGGGTTGGGTCTACTAAAAATGGATAGGGTAGAATTATTAATTGGGTCAATAATTTTAGTGGATATCTTAGTTGGCATATGTGGCGGAATTAGTGTCATGTAGCTTGCCAAATCACTTCTATTAAGTTTTAAGGGAAATTATGGTCTCTAAAGATATTGGCACGGATATTTTTTATCCTAAAATGTAACGGAGAGTATAAGTGGTCTATATTCATAGTTCAGGGGCAATGTTGACCCTTTTCCGTTAAAATAATGAATATACAAGAAAGCTCAAATACCAATTTTAATTTGGACAGAAACTAAATAAATTATATAGTTCAGATACTGTACAAATATGATTAAGTTAAACGTGAATATCAATGAATTCATAAATTAATGTGTGGATGAGTTTTGATATTCAATAAAGAATATGAAAAAATTGGTCAATAAATGATAATATTGTAACTTTTATTCTTATAAATTAATAAAATAAATAAGAAAATAAGGAAAAAATTAAAAAATTATATTTTTGCCTGGTGCAATATTTTCCCGTGTCAATTTTAATCATGGGTACATTATAAAATGTGATAAATATAAATAAATGTCGGGATATATTTTTTTGGAGAGTTACACCTTTCCATTTTTTAAATTAATTTAGTGAGTAATTATCTTATTCTTTAATTGACTAATTATGTTTTTAAATTTTTGAAAATTAGATTAAGAAAAAAGAGAAATCTCATAATTAGGAGAGTGAAATAGGTGATTTTAATTTTTTTCCAAAGCTATTTTATATGATATTTCATTAGACTGCTCTATTTTAATAAATATTCATTCTTTAAGGAGAGAATAAAACATTTTGAGTGATAAATAATTAACCTTTAAATTTACAATAAATAACAGGAATAAGTGGAGTAGTAAAAGTCGAGATATTTAAATTCTTACAATAAATAATAGGAATTAATGAAGAAAATAGTATTTGTCAATTTTTTTGATAGTAATAATAAATAGAAATATAGAGAAAATTACGACATAAAAAAGTAAAGATAAATAAGTTCTACAGATTCGGGAATATAAAATCTTACCTTTAGTCTCAAGAATGGTGAAAAACGGTCCAGAAAACACTGAGGTCGTCTCGTAGCTTTCAAAGTAAAAAAATATAGAATAAAATATTTTTGGGGTTTATAATCGATTTAAGTTGCGTCTGTCCCGCCAAATTGGTACTCACCTCGCTATAGCGGCCACGCCCTATCGGGAAAATCCCGCCTTAGCAGCTTGCACGGAACCAGTGAGCAAATTTAATAATTTCAAGACCTCCATTTCACAACACAACTTCAACTAATGACACTCAGAAACTACCCGTTCATGCTAAGATCAATTTCGAGAGTTATACTCGCCCGAATTTAATTTTGTAAAGTCGTATGGATTTCTTAACGTCTTAGCTATCTACTAACTCCGATTTCGTCCAGATCTGAACTAGATTGAAAAATTTCAAGTTACAACCAAAAAAAAAAAAATCCGCCCCAAATTTTTTCCATTGACTTATCTATAACAACGAAAATCGAACATTACAGTTCTGCAAAATACTTGCTATGTTCCTTTTTGCTTGTTCATTTTTAACTTTTTATTTATCATTTTCTATTTATCATACCTTCAATTTATTTAGAGAGTTATTCCCTTCGTCCTATTTTATGTGGCAACATTTGATCGGCTACGGAGTTTAAGAAATAATGAAGACTTTGAAATATTTACCAAACTTTCCTTCAAAAAAGTAAACTCACTTTTCTCTCTCCTCGAATGTATTAGAGTACTATCTTTAAAATTAAGCGGGACCAATAAGGGTAAAAAAAAGAATTATATTTTTAAATATTTATCAAATAAGGAAATATGACATTCTTTTTGGGACTGACCAAAAAGAAAATGGTGCCACATAAAATGAGACGGAGAGAGTAATATTTTTTTAAAAAGAAATTGAACCTCTTTAATGAATAAATTAATTTTAAAATTCAATCAATTAACAAAGATAAAAAATAAAATCACTACGTCAATTATTTTTATAATATATGTGTCAGGTAAAAAATTGAAAGAATAAATAAAAACAGAGAGAATACTAATTATGATTCACTTTATGATAACTGTTTGTATCAAGCCACTTTTTTTAAAAAATAAAAATAAATCTTCTAGCATATTTATCAACTCCAACAAGAAATTAATTTAATCTTCCTAATGTGAAAGATGTTTTCTTTCTTCAAAACTTATAAGAGAATTATAAAGATTATGAAGAATAAGAGAATTTATAAAGATTATGAAGAAGAAGGGCATGAAATAGAATATCATTATCATTTTTTACCAACAAGAAATTAATAATGATACACAACATTCAATGAGATTTATGAAGAATAACTCTTGTAGTGTTTGAGATTGGAATATGTTGGAAGTACGAAAGCTTATACAAAATTTAAGGAAATGAAAAATGATTTGAATTGGTTTGTAGTCAAAATTTGTAGATTAAATGAGTTTGAAAAATGTCTTTGTGACACATGTATATCACTATATATTCACGTGTAACATACATATATACATAATATACACAGAAATTATGTATGTAAGATATATACAATTAGACACTGAGAAATTTCATCTGTTGTAATAACTCTTAAAATCATTTTGAGTTTTCTATGTATTTTTTCTGCTTTTTCCTCTCTTTTTTTTTTAGCTTCAATATGATTTTTGTGACTTGCAAGGATGAGTTGCACGATTACTAGGGTGGTTGAATTTATGTCAGAAGAAAAAAATCAATTGTGAAAGATTGAAAATTGATTTGACCAAAATCAACATTCAAATAAACGAGTCGCAAATAAAATTCTTCTATTCGATCTGAAAGATGATTTTGAGTTAGTTGGATAATTAGTTTGAATCCCCAAGCATTCAAGAGTAATTTAGGTCATTAAATAAAATTTTGAAGTTTAAAAATATAAAATTAACTTTAGTCAAGATCCACTAGAGATGATCCATTTTACTGGTACTATCAATATCTTAGTTACATATATCTCTTTTTCTATCACTTAACAATTTTAAACTTACTAAGATTTTTGTATAATTTATGTCAAGTGATATTCTATTTACACTTTCTGAAGAAATATTTGAAATGAAAAATAAAATCAAACAATTTTTTTGTGCATACACGTGAAATGAAATCTCTCATTTTTTTGTGACTAAGACAATATTTTTCAAATACGGGAAAGGGTAAAAAAAAAAAAGGTCTAAACTATAGAAAAAATGTTTTAAACTACCCTTCATCTGGTTTTTTAGTCTGAACTTTGAAATATCTTTTCATTCAAATTTTTGACTCACTTATACCTTTGAAACTATATAAAAAAAAATTATTTATTTATTTCAAAAAAGTATTTGCTATGTGTTATTCTCTTATCGAATGAAATAAAACCACCATCTCAAATAGATTCCCCCCCCCCCACCACGGCCCCACCCCCATAATTAATTATAGAAAAAAGAATATACCTTTTCAAGATTCCAATTATTATTGACATACTATATACATTAGAATTAGGAAATATCTTTGAGTTATTTTCAATATGCTAAATGCATTTTAAATTTAATGGGTAGAAGGAGAGACAAATGTGAATAATTTCTAATGGATTAAGATCATTTTTAATCCAATAGGTAAAAGGAGGGATAAATTTAGTTTTTAATAAATAAAATTTTTTGTAACATTTTCTCTAGTGAAAATCTATAGCCCCCCACCCCCCCCCCACCCCCAAATTGTTAACCTAATATTATGGGGGAGATGTTGTGAACCAAATTAGCTCTATAAGGGCCTATGAGTTAGAAGTGGTGAATGAGATTGGGCCGAATAAAATATTGAAGTATTTTATTTGGGATTCAGGCCCAATTAGCATTTGGTTAAAAGGCAAAATAAATTGGAAAGAAGGGTTTATGCATATTGAAGAAAATGTTTGTCTTTTCCTCTTCTTCTAGAATCTAAGTCCTCATCTCCATTCTTCTTCTATCTTTAATTACTCGTTATTTCAATATTTTCATTGTAATTCGATAGTTTAATTATTTCAATTAGAATCTTAAGGTTGTAATCCTGTTCTAATGCTCAAATTAATATAGTGAGAATTTCGATTTGTTACATTGGTGCTTTCATTGAGAGCTCTAATGGAAGTGATGATATTGGATCGATTTAGTGGCACCGGCAATCCAGAGGGCTGGCTTTATCGAGCAGAGAGGTACGTTGCATTCCTTGGCTTCGCAGAGGAGTATTGGCTACCTCTTCCTTCCTTCTACCTTGAAGGTGAAGCTCTGACATGGTTCGATTGGTTGTTTCGCAACAAGCAATTTTTTGATTGGGTGCATTTCAAAAAGAAATTTACTCAACGTTTTAGCCACCAAACCAAAGTATATCCGGTAGAGCGGACAACTGCTCCAAGCAGTTTTCAAACGCCATTTGTGTTCAACTCTGCCTATGAAATTCAGACTTGGAAAGAGGATCATGTGTTTGATAAATTGCCTATGAAGTATCACACTGTAGATGCCTGTGATTTCACTAATGGAGGTATCACTAGTCTATCGGCTTTAGACAACACAGTAACTGCTCAAAACGAGAGATCCAAATCAACAACTGCTTTGGTAGAGGAACCTTCTGTTGTGAGCAACGATCTAGTGTTCACTGAAATTTCATGTGAAACAGCGAGCCGCAACTTCCATGATCCTAATGCTAGTGTCCATGATGAACACCAGTCTACACTTGTTGTTTCTAAGGTGTCTGACATAAACATCTGCGGAAATGACAAGTTACCACCCGAAGTAACCATCCAGGTGCTCGATAAAAGTCCCCACAACATTAAACTCGGGGAGATAAAGTCATTTGCACCTCGAGTATCACTTCTAGTGCCTTTTGATGGTCCAGCAATTGTTAGGCTGAATGAACACCTTGTACGAGATATGTCAATGAGGTACGTAGATGATAACTCTCTTGCTAGTGGCTTTCCTAAATGGAAAACTGATTTGGAGTCCTTTGATGACTGTTGTCTTGCTGATTTTTTCATGGAACCGGTGGATAATGAAGAACTATATCTCAATATCTCGACAAGTTTAATGCATTTTGTTAAAATACTTCCTAACACTGAAAATGGAAAATCCTCCCAGGAGTTCAATGTTGAACAGATTTTGATTCAATTTCCATTTGAACCTGCTGCTAAATTCCTTATTGTAACCATTCCTACAACTATAGTGGATCCTTGTGTCTGGGATCCAGGAATAGGTTTCGATTTCACAGTTCTAACAAGTTATAAAGTAAACAACGTGAATGAATTGCTATTGCTGGGATGTACTGACACGTTATTCTTAATTGTGTATTCAAACTCTATGAACAGAGTGTGGGATCCTGGACAACAATGGTGTGTAAATTCCTACTTGCGTATTCCGTCCACATGTCTGTCAATTGCATATACACTAGCCTTACATCGATATAATTATGATGTAAAACATGAGGTTTTGGCGGCCAACTTCAAGCACACATCAGTTTTACATCTTCACTATATTTATTGTGCTTGCTACCATGTTACTGGAGTGGAAAGAAGTAGTATTAAGGAGTGGATACAAGGCGAAGTTTCAGGTTGAGCCCCCTTTTACAAGTGACACACTTGATGGGGTCCTTGAGATGATAGGGTGGGCTGCACGTCATAGATTACATCATGGCTTAGATACTGCATTAGGTTTTGTTATCCTCTTGAACAAGCGTATGGCTGCAGGACAGGTTATACCTGAACTCCATTTGATAATAACAAAGAGTTTTACTGTAAATCAGAGAGAGTGTGGTTGTAATTGGCTGATGTCAGTTTCAATGCAAATGTTATGGGGAAGGTTAGCTTCTAACACTATTCATCGATTCTTCAAGGTGAATATTTCAATTGATCGTAAAGGAATCGATACGAAGGCAGAATGGAGTACGGAGGGCATTGCAGCTCTTGTTAGCCATATGTGTTGGTTACTGTTGGAAAATATGACAAAGGTCTCCTATGTTGCTGGTAGTATAGCTTCCATAAGTTTGGGTCAGATGTTTAGGTGCATTAATCTTTTGGACATATTTCAAATTATTAAACATCCCTGCCATGTTCCAAAGCTAATCAAGAATTATGCAACCATGTCTAGACTACTCCAAGTTGCCAACCAAATTATGATATGGTTCCTACACAGTTTTGCCTGCTCTAACCGACTTTATTATAATCCACGTTGCCGGATGATGTATCTTGACTCGAACCTTGAGGACAAGGTTCTTTTTGGAGGCGCGTGTATTGTTGTGAACCAAATTAGCTCTATAAGGGCCTATGAGTTAGAAGTGGGGAATGAGATTGGGACGAATAAAATATTGGAGTGTTTTATTTGGGATTCAGGCCCAATTAGCATTTGGTTAAAAAGCAAAATAAATTGGAAAGAAGAGTTTATGCATATTGAAGAAAATGTTTGTCTTCTCCTCTTCTTCTAGAATCTAAGTCCTCATCTCCATTCTTCTTCTATTTTTAATTACTCGTTATTTCAATATTTCCATTGTAATTCGATAGTTTAATTATTTCAATTAGAATCTTAAGATTGTAATCCTGTTTTAATGCTCTTATTAATATAGTGAGGATTTCGATTTGTTATAGGAGAGATGAAGAAAAAGGTAAAGCATTAATCTTGCAAGACACAGGGACAATCTTTGAAGTTTACATGTCATGATTTGATTCTGCATTTTTTTTTATCAAAACTTGCAAAAGTTAAAGACAAGTCGGGCCAAAAGTGAGAAAAAAAGATTATGTGTGTGTTGCTACCAAAAGCAAAAGGGAGAGATGATGTGATTATTAGATTCTCTTTTTTTTAAAAAAAGAGATGCTTTTGCAGTTTGCATGGTCACATTTTCATCCCACATCTATATCCAATATCACAATAATATAGTATTGATCAAGAAAAAAGAATCATTCATCAATAAATAATAAAATCATCTTTCCTTTAATGACATGAACCCCACAAGCAAATATTGTGAGCTTGTGATTTGAATAAAGTTCATCAAAATAAATACATGTATTTTATGTGGCAATTCACATTTTACATATATTGTGTATGTAGGGTATATGTATAAACCAGTTTAGTATTATATTTCTTTCCTTTTAAAACAACATGACTTACTTTCCTTTTTGATTTATTTTAAAAAGAAGGGAATAATGACAAATATACCCGGAAACTATCGTATATGATAGGTAGATATCCCCTCCGTCATACGTTTGGGACATTAGTGTTTCTATCGTAAAAAAACTAGGTTATATATACCCTTTATATTCACAGACATACACGTGTCATAATCTTATCCACCACTCTGACATTTACAAATATCGGATCAATAGATAAGATTGTGTCATGCGTCCCTATTTCGTCTTCTATTAGAGTGAATGGCATATATGTTCTAGCTTTGGACAGTATGGGGCTTCAATATCCCAAAAGTATGAAGAAGGATATGAACATATAATTTACAATAGTTCGAGAATATATTTGTCGTTTTTTCCCAAAAGGAATAATCCTTTCCTTTTATGACAATACTTAAATCCAACTTTTCACATGACATGTTTAAAACAGTGAATTAGGGGACATTTTGGTACATTTGACGCAATTTTAAGTTAAGACCACAAGATTTAAAAAATTCTCTTTATTTTCTTAAATTACATGTCAAGTCAAAGCAAATTATTCTTTTTTCAATAAAAAAAATACATATTTAAATATCTATTTATTACACATATAATTAAAAAATATAAATACTAACTAAGATCAAATTAAAGAATATATTTTTATATTACATTATATTGGTCAAATCAACTAGAAGAAAGAAACAAAAGTTAAACAAAGAAACAATGAAATAATATAAAAATGGACAAATATTGTATTACTTGCTTTCCATTTTGCAGTGGTGTCAAGTATCAACATGACTCAAAATTCTTTTCCAAAGCAAAGTGAAAAAGTTGAATATGAAAGATGAAGTTGAATTCCATCTTACCTTTGCAAAAAGCAAATTTCAAAATATTCAAAAGAAAAACAACAACATAGGAATGTGAGTGAACATTACACAAAAACACCTCAATGACAAAAAAAAAAAAAGTTAAAGATAATCCAACAAAATATCAATTAAGATCCACTTTTAGAGAGTCTTGAACTTCACTAAATACTAAAATATTGTACTACTGCAAGTTTATCAAACAAAAATTACAACTTATCTTTTCTTCTTCTTCATTTTCCATGGGTTTTCTTTTACAATCCTTTGTTGTACTTCTTTGCTTCACTCCAGCAATTGTGTGTCAAGTTACAGGTATGTGTTCTTTACATCTTTACCCTTTACTATACCACATAATCTTGAAATAAAAAATCAATCTTGGCTTCAAATAACCTGAATTTCAATAGAAAGAGACATTTTCTACTTGATTTTCATTAGGTCAAAATAGAGGGGTTTTATTATATGTATAGATAGTGAACTTCTAGTGTTACTTCTTTTGGTTTTTTATTTGGTATAATATTGGTGGAAGATGAGCTTAAATGACTAGACAGAGTTGCTCGGATGGAAAGCACCCTTCACCTCTAATCCTTAGTGGTTTTTTGTTAGCTGATTTGAAAATGAGTTATGCAGGTGTTAAATCTTGCATAGGTACTAGCATGTTTGGTAGTTGGTTAGGAGGTAAGTTATGTATGTATAAAATTGTCATGATTTGTAATTTAGAAATCCGCATAACTAGTACATGTATAAGTTACGAGGGAATTTATGTATAATTTTAAGAATTATAGAAGGTAGAGTAAGTCAGACATGCATAACTAAACCGTGCATAAAACAATACATACATACGTTTCTTCATAACTAATTTATATATTATTAATACCTGCATAACTCTAAGCAGCTACCAATTGACCACTAAGGTTGTGGGTTCGAGTCACCAAAGGGAGGAAACAAGGGTGGGAGCTCTTAGGGAGGGGTAAAAAAAGAAAAGAGATGAGCTTAAACGGAATGTTATGGTCAGTGAGGATTTATGTAGCCGATAGCCGATCCAACTCGCTTGGGATTGAGGGATAGTTACAAGTAACTTGATTTTCATTAGGACAAGATAAATGAGTGAACTAAAGGTTTAATTATGCAGAGTTTGTAAGTATAGACTGTGGAAGTGCAAGCAATTATACGGACACGAGTACAGGATTAGCATGGACTTCGGATGCTGGAATGATGGGGCATGGAAAACCAGTTGTGGTAGTGAATGCAAATGTAAACTCACAACAATATCAAAGGCGCAGAGACTTTCCGGCAGACGGCAACAAATACTGTTATACTCTAAAAACCAAGGAGAGAAGGCGATATCTTGTCCGAGCAACATTTCTATATGGAAGTCCTGCAGCAGAGGGAACATACCCCAAATTTGAGCTCTACTTGGATGCAACTAAATGGGGAACTATAACCATTTCAGAATCTTCAAGGATATATGTGAACGAAATGATCATAAGAGCACCTTCAAACTCTATTGATGTGTGCTTGTGTTGTGCAACAACAGTGTCCCCCTTCATATCTACTCTTGAGCTGAGACCTCTGAACTTGTCAATGTATGCCACAGACTATGAAGATAACTTTTATTTAAAAGTGGCAGCAAGAGTAGATTTTGGAGCTCAAAGCAAGGAACCTATAAGGTATAGTAAAATTTTGGGAATATGCTTTAGTCATGCTTGTATGGTCTCTTTGGATCCTACGTTTTCTAAGAGTCTTTTAGTGCTGTTAGTTATTTATATGGTAGCATAGAAAATATAGTGAACTTATAGTATCTTTTTTTTTTAATTGTAATATTGGTCTAATATGCACTTAAATGGAGCGACAATGATCAGTGAGGATTCATATAGCGTACGTAACTTGCTTGGGAATGAGGCATAATTGTTGCTGTTTGTGAGGTGATGAAAAAGCAGATAAACTATAAGTTTTGACTTTTTCAGCTCTCACAAGATCATAATATGAATAGATCTGTCTCACAGGTATCCTGATGATCCCTATGACCGTATATGGGATTCGGATCTTAAAAAAAGGCCAAATTTTCTAGTAGATGTGGCTGCAGGCACAGAAAGAATCAACACCACAAAGTACATAGATACAAACACAAGAGAATACCCACCCGTTAAAGTAATGCAGACTGCAGTAGTTGGGACTAAAGGAATGCTCAGCTATAGGCTGAATCTTGATGACTTTCCAGCGAATGCACGAGCTTTTGCATACTTTGCTGAGATTGAGGACTTGGGGATGAATGAGACCAGGAAGTTCAAAATGGAGCGCCCTTACGTTCCGGACTACAGCAATGCTGTGGTGAATATAGCAGAGAATGCAAATGGAAGTTATACTTTGTATGAACCTAGCTACATGAACATAACATTGGATTTTATACTGTCATTCTCCTTTGTGAAGACTTCTGACTCAACTCGAGGTCCACTACTAAGTGCAATGGAAATATGTAGATATGTGCGAATTGCTACAAAGACCGATGAACAAGATGGTACAATGACCATCCTATGCTTAGTCTAGTTATTTCTCTCTATCCATATATGGTAATTGTTCTACTTCTACACATATTTTTACCAAAAATAGCTAATTTATTTAAAGCTTCTACTTGGAAGTGAGTACTCTCAACGCCTTCCGCTCTATGTCATTGGGAAGTGATTGGTCAGATGAAGACGGTGATCCTTGTGTACCTACGCAATGGGAATGGGTGACTTGCAGCACAACTAGTCCACCAAGAATCACAAAAATGTGAGTTATATTGCTACTATATGAGATATGGATATAATGCTAGTCACAGGAAGAAAACAAAAGGACATTATTTGCAACTAGTACTACCCACTGTCCTGCTATAACCCGACAGTGAGATACGGATAAGAGATGATAAAACTTTAACAGAGCATTAGACCGAAAAGGAAACTCAGATCAGTACTTAAAGTATAGTCTTCCCAGTCAATTTGATATTTTACTTTAAATTCATCAGAACACTGTCAGGCAAGAATGTTACGGGTGATATTCCTCGCGAGCTACAACATATGGAAGGATTGACAGAGTTGTAAGTCTGGTTATAAAACAAGTCAAATTTTAATCTTACTATTACAGTTCCTCATATCTTGTACTCTTTAGGTGGTTGGATGGAAATTCCCTGACCGGACCAATCCCTGACTTGAGCAATCTTGTTAATTTGAGAATTATGTAAGATATTTGCCACTTCAACAAGTAAATCTTTCTCTTTTCTGTTTTTCCTTTTAACTAGATTGTTGTATTTTGTCAACATGCAGACATCTTGAGAACAACAAGTTGACTGGTCCAATACCTTCATACCTTGGAGGTTTACCAAGCTTATTAGAACTGTATGTTGTGATCTGGATAACAAAATCTTAACTTCATTAGCGTATAACGCTTCATAATTTGGTTACTCTAAATTTAGAGTATCCAACATGGATAGTTGGCAGTCTTCTTTATATGTTTTACTGTCATAAAACACCTTGTATCAATCTTGAAAATTTTGTTTCTTTGTGGCAGAGATGTACAGAATAACAGCCTAACCGGAGAAATACCGTCATCTTTATTAACAGGAAAAGTAACTTTCAAGTAAGTATAACTTTAATTCTGTACTGGATTGTTGTACCCATAATACCATGAGAATATGTTAGCAACTATATCAAACTAGCTATTTTACTATAGACTGATTATATTCCTTAGTTTGGATATCTATATCATGAACAAAGTTTCATTTTTTATGTCACATTATGCTAGGAAGAGAGCAAATAAAATTCATGAATTTTCATAAATTCTTGTAAGTGAGAACTAGGAAGTAACATGTACATTTATCTTTGAACATAGCAAGAGAAAGAGAATTTTTAGTGTAACTTTCGGAGTACCACATGGATGTGTGTGCACTGATGGAAGATCTTCTACAATCAGGAAATGAACGTCACTTAAAAATGTGTTCCATGTCTCACAGGCATGAAGGAAATCCTTATCTAAGACCCGAGTCAAAGCATAGTACACGTTACAAAGTGATACTAGGAGCTTCAATTGGAGGACTTGTGATTATATTGGTTCTATTTGCTGTCAGTATATTCTTTTTATGCCACTTCAGAACAAAAGTATCTCATCAAAAAGGTGACACAGATCCTTAAGTATTCTTAACTTTTAATTCTAATACTTCAACACCTTTTCATATAAATCATTTCATCTGTACCTTCCAGGTGAATCTATGCGCACAAACGCTAAACCGTCAACAACTTATTCAATGGCAAGAGGTGGATCCTTAATGGATGAAGGTGTGGCATATTATATCCCACTATCCGAGATAGAAGAAGCAACTGAAAATTTTTCAAAGCAAATTGGAAAGGGAAGTTTTGGACCTGTTTACTATGGAAGACTTGGGGATGGGAAAGAAGTTGCTGTCAAAACTATGGCAGATTCATCAAGCCATGGAACCAAACAGTTTGCTACAGAGGTACATTAAGGTTGCTATACTTTTGGTACCATCTCAATGAGATAAAACATGTTAATTTTCTATTGGGAGTAGGTTATTTAAGCTGCTAGTTGGCTTTAAGATCAAATAATAGTAGCTGACAAATCTATGGTAATAAGGACCAAGAAATTTTCTTTTCAGCTAACACAGTTGACACGGCCTAAAACTGATCATGTTGCTTATTTCATTCCTGTACAAAATAGAAAATTCACTTCATAAGATACTTCTTTTGGTTGGGAATGTGAACCATTAGTTAAATAACATACTTGCAGGTTGCTCTCTTGTCAAGGATACATCACAGAAACTTGGTTCCATTGATCGGATACTATGAGGATGACCATCAACGTATGCTTGTCTATGAATACATGCATAATGGAACTTTGAGAGATCATATAACTGGTCTGCCCCTTTATGTATACTATAATTGCTACACATTTTTCTGCATATTTTCTTCTTGAACTGAACTTATCACACCACATATTTGTGAACAGAATCCACTGATAAAAAGCATTTGGACTGGCTAGCACGTCTTAATATTGCAGAAGATGCAGCCAAAGGTTACCAGAAATTTTTCATTGTCAAGAACTTAGAAGTATGTATTCTCCTAGTTAGTCCGGAATCACAAAATAATTTTTTGAGCTTCCTTGTAGGCCTTGAGTACTTACATACTGGATGCAACCCCTCTATCATTCATCGAGATGTGAAAACTAGCAACATTCTCTTAGATATAAATATGCGAGCAAAAGTATCTGATTTCGGACTATCAAGGCAAGCTGAAGAAGATTTAACACATGTCTCAAGCGTGGCACGGGGAACTGTTGGCTACCTTGATCCTGAGTAGGCCATAATCTATCATGAGACTGAATATTTTGCTAGTGATTTTCATTCTTGATCCTCATGTTTCTGCATTTCCAACAGGTACTATGCAAATCAGCAATTGACAGAGAAAAGTGATGTATATAGTTTTGGGGTTGTCCTTTTGGAATTGATCTCTGGAAGAAAGCCTTTTTCTTCGGAGGAATATGGAGCCGACTGGAGCATTGTTCACTGGGTAAAGTTTATCATACTTCTTTCTATACATTTCAGGGATACTATGTCATCCACTTTGATAATAAACATGTTAGTGAGGATTTGTATAGCGGACCCCAACTTGTTTGGGATTGAGGAATAGTTCTTGTTGTATATATCATCCACCGGCATCACATGTTAATAATGCAAGTTAAAAAAAATCTGATATCTCTTCTACAAAAATCACAATGAATACAATCTGCTGATCACAATCTTGTTGAAGAGTGTGATAATCTCATCTTCATTGTTAAGTTGTTAGATAGAGCACACTTTATTAAGTTAATTATATTATGCTTCAACAGATCTGACTAACAATATCTTGCAGGCAAGATCATTGATTCGCAAAGGAGACGTGATAAGTATCATGGATCCTGCACTAGTAGGACATGTCAAAGTTGAGTCAGTATGGAGAATAGCAGAAGTTGCAATACAATGTGTGGAAAGGCATGGCACATCCAGGCCAAGAATGCATGAAATTCTATCAGCCATACAGGATGCAATCAAGATCGAAAAGGGGATTGATAAACTGTCTTCATCAGGAAGTTCTAAGGCACAATCTTCCAGAAAGACACTCCTAACAAGCTTCCTCGACGTAGAAAGCCCTGACATATCCAATAGCTCACTCACCCCTTCTGCTAGGTGAACAAGAACCATTGCCAATCACTAGTGTTTAAACTTCATGGTTTATGTCCTTGCTTTTTTTGGTTTTTGGTTTTTCGGATGTGCATTAGTACATAATGTCTATTATTTTAACTGTACATTAACACAGATATTAATAGGATGTTACACACTAACAAGTGAATCATATTTGGGGGGAAATAGTATCTAACCATATACCTCTAGATTACATGAGAGTAGCATCATTGAGTCTATCTCTACTTCTTGTTGTAATTTGACTAGTTTGGAGTTAATATTTAGAGCTAAAAATGGGAGTTGTACACAATATATCAATGTATATCTGTGTATACATTGATATACTTAAAAAGGTTACAAATATTTTACATCCACAGAGCCTTTTGTATCAAACAAAAGTTTCATACATATGATTTCTTTTTGTAATTAGAGACAAATATAAGTCTAAATGGATTATCATTAGCTAAAGACAGGAGAAAGGCAGATATTAAAGTTTAAAACTAGCATGAGGAGGAAACAAAAAGGAAAGAATATAAATCAAGTGAAGTGTATTAAGGATAATTCACAACAAGTGTTGATAAGGGATAACGAGATCAAGAAGAGATGAAGAGAATATTTTGATCAATTGCTCACTCGAATCAAAAGATATATATAGCCAGACTCAATTAGTTGAGACTGAGAAATTATTATTATTTGTTTCTATCAAATAAATGTTTAAATAGAAACAAAAATGATATATATTTTAATAATACAAGACTCATTTATTTAATTTCGAATCGAAAGAAATAAAAGTTTACTCTTTCTAATATGTATGCTACTTGATGACTACATTATTCGTAGAGGTGGATGATTTTTCTATTAAGTTGCTTATTCTCCAAGTAGCAAATATTATATTTTAGAAGTCCTCAAGTTTATTTAAAAGAATGTCAATGAAATTTCTTTCTCCAAAAGAGATTCCTAATAACTCTATTTTTATATTACTCTATGATTGTTGATTTCATTAGACAACATAATTGAAAAATGAGAAAAGTAAAATAAATATTTCACCAAAAATTAAATAAATATTTTAAAATTAAATTATTAATTTTGAACTAATATGAATAATATAATGGGAACACATATAGCCACTTAAAAATAATTAATTACTCTCCATAGCTATAGTTTGATAATTAAAATTTGTAGCTACATGTTATTTGGAGGAGAGAGGAGATCGAGACTGGGAGAGAGAGGAGAGAGGCGAGAGAGAGGAGGAAAAGAGTGGGAGAAATGTGAATTGTATATGTATATTGGTTAGATAATGTATATTATACATATGTAATTGTATATATGGCAAGAGAGATTGGGAGAGAGAGGAGAGACGCGAGCGAGACTGGGAGAGAGAGGAGAGAGGCGAGCGAGATCGAGAGAAGCGAGCGAGAGAGGGCAGAGTGGGGAGAGGTGAATTGTATATGTATATAATTGTATATAACTGTATTTATACATATACATTTGTATAAATGGCAAGCGAGATTGAGAGAGGGAGGAGAGAGGCGAGCGAGATTGTGAGAGGGAGAAGAGAGGCGAGCGAGAGAGGGAAGAGAGTGGGAGAGAGGTGAATTGTATATGTATATAGGTTAAAAAATTATATATTATACATATTTATTTGTATATCCTAGCGAATTATACATATACAAACATGACTAATTATACAAACTCGAAGTCAGCCGGCGTAATTAATGTATAATGTTAGTCGCGAGTGGTAATTATAGCAAACTATAGCTACGATGAGTAATTAAATAGTATAAATTTGCTTATTCGCGTAATTTTCAGGACGGGGGAAAATAATTTATAAGAAAAAGATATGATTAATTTCAAGTGTATTTTGATAAACTAAACAATATAAGGATAGTTCCAACTTCCAAGTGATTTTACTTACTATCTCTTTAAAAAAACTCTTGCTTTCCACGTGGAGACTTGGTCCACTAGAAATATTATTTATAATAATAATCACATTATTAACCAAAAAAAATAAAACATCACATTATTATTACAACATATGGTCAACATATGTAACTACGAACTCACATAGGTGTATGACATATATATATATATATGATTCGATTTTCAAAGTTGCATATGTCACATAAAATTCTTTTCATCCACTTTATATATAGATTAATTTTAATTTACATGATACTGATATATATTGAGTAATGTACTTTTAATATTAGTGATATATTTTTTTCTATTGATATATATTGAGTAATGTACTTTTTAATATTAGTGACATATTATTTTTTACTTATTCTATTATCTTATTTAGCTCGTTTGTTTTTTATGAACGCCATTTATTCAATCATATATTGTTCATAATTAAGTAATGCATGAATTATACATAGGATTTATTTAAATTTATAAATATATTTGTTCTGTTATTTTAGGTCTACTTCATATTTTTATCTTATTTAAGCATCATAACTCACAGTTAGAGGTGACAAACGAGAGTTTGGATTGAACATGAACGGATTAAATAAACTAGGTAAAAATAATAATAAAATATTTAACTCGTTTATATATATATATATATATATATATATATATATATATATAGTGTGTGTGTGTGTGTGTTAATTTTTGTTAAGATTATCCCTGAGAAATTATTATTTTTGATATTTATGAAACAAGTATTTAATAAATAAAAAATCTCATGTATTAGTACTTCTTTGAATCAGGAGAATGACATAAATTAATAAATTCAAAATATTTTTTTAAAATTGCAGCACATTAATCTTCGTTTTATCAATCATTAAAAAAAAAATTAGTGCAAAAGAGATGTATTCTTTGGATTACAAATATTTCTTCTTCATTTTTTTTCTTTCTTTTAAACTAAAGAGTATTTTATAAGTGTTTCTAGGCCCTTACCTACTTTCATGAGAGTGCAATTAAAAAATATTTGTATTCTATAATGAATAATATAAATTGATCCATATTTGACTTATATTTAAAATATAATCAAATATTCAATCTAAAACAAATACGATCGATTGATTATTGTAAATTTCAACCATTTTGTCAACCCTATTCACTCTAAATAATGTGTAACTAAAGCTTTACATAGATCAAAAACTATATGAGATGAATAAAGTCTATCCACTTAAAGAATCTCGTTTGATAGTCAATAAAATAGTTCTAAAATCATGAGGTCCTCAGCTTTAAGCAAAATCAAAAATATTCTAAGTTGTTTCTATCCATCTGTTTAATTCTTGATCGATAGAGTTATCTGGTATACTAATACATGATAGTAAATATTCATAAAATTAATCGAGATGCACACAAATTGACTCGTACCAAGTTATTTATTGTTTTAGATGGACCTTCAACAAATTTACTCTTTCCATTTTAATTTATTTGCCTTAATTTTTTTTTTATCTGTTTTTTTAAAAAAAAATCTCTTTTTTAAGCAATTGGAATAATTCTAATTTTTCACTTGACGTGTTTAATATCCCAAGTTTAAACTATATTTTAGTATATCTAGAAAAAAACTCAAGATCATAAAATTAAAAAACGGAAAAGGGCCTAAAATACCCTCAAAGTATTGAAAATGGTACACAATTACCCCCCATCCACCTATTAGCCCCCAAATACCCTTCACATCCACCTTTGGGTCCAAATTTACCCCTTCATTAACGGACCAAAATTAAAAATAATTAAATAATATTTTTTAATTACGTGGCACTCAACCATTGGTTGTAATTTAATTATTTAAAATAATTTTAAACCCACCCATTACCCACCCATTTTAACTAAACCCTCCCCAAATATTATTAAACCTGCCCCACTTTACCCAATTTTAAAAAAAAACCCATCTAATTAAAAAAAATCTAAAACCTTATTCAAATTCTTGTATTTCTATTATAATGAGCTATGATTTTTTTGGGTATACATCTGAAAGTTGGTAACTTTCTCCTTTATTGATAACTTTTTATTTTAATAATTGAATGTGATTCTTTTATAAATCTAAGTAATTAAAAGATTTGAAGGCATCTGCTACACGTCTTTGGCACATTCTTCACCTACCAAAGAGTAAAATCATATCTTTTGCCTTTGAACAGAGAAAGCAACAATCACTAGCTTACTGCCAAATTGAAGAGAAAGCAACAATCACTGGCTTACTGCCAAATTGAGTTGTAGCAGTATAATATCTTGCCAAATCCACACTTACATGTACGAGATTGAAGTTCTTCAGGGGAAGAAATCGAAGAAGAAGCTAACATTTTCTTCAGGATGAAGAAGATGAAGACGATGGAGTTGCACGATCTGTAGATTGTGAAAATTGGAGGAATAAGGTTTTAGGTTTTTTTAATTAGATGGGGTTTTTTTTAAATTGGGTCAAGTGGGGCGGGTTTAGTTAAAATGGGTGGGTAATGGGTGGGTTTAAAATTATTTTAAATAATTAAATTACAACCAATGGTTGAGTGTCACGTAATTAAAAAATATTATTTAATTATTTTTAATTTTGGTCCGTTAATGAAGGGGTAAATTTGGACCCAAAGGTGGATGTGAAGGGTATTTGAGGCCCAATAGGTGGATGGAGGGTAATTGTGTACCATTTTCAATACTTCGAAGGTATTTTAGGCCCTTTTCCGATTAAAAAAACATCTTTATTTTTTTTAAAATTCGTATTTAGTCAATATCTGACAAATAATAATTTTTAAAATTACAAATATGATTACCAATTCATCCTAGTATTTGGATTTTTTCCCACATGCATCTAATAGATTTAGGTTTTTCAACAATTAACAGCCCAACATATTTGTTTGATTATATATTAAATTGCAACAGAGAATATAATCATACTAGAAAAGTTAGACCAAAAATACTTCCATCCATCAATTTTAATTTTATATTTTATAATATTAAATAATTAAATATTAAATATAACATATATTCTAGGAAACTGTATTAACGAATGAGTCACATACACCAAAGTGTCATATATCCAAGAAGTCTAAAGAATAATAATGGGACAGGTAACGTAATAATTATATAAGTGTGAACAACTTGTACATATAATAGCCACCAAATTAAATAATTATCATAAATATTTATGCTGGATAATGACACCTAACATTAATCATGATTATGCTTAAAAAATAGAAAAATAATATGACTATTTTTTCCTTTAATTCTTATCTAATTTTGATCAACTACTCATCTTCTTTGACTTATTAAATAAGCAAAACTTACAATGTGAATAAATCAATTTATTCGACCAAATCAATTCATAATTAATTTACTTGCCTAATTCAGCACAATTTTAATATTCTCAATAATAATATATATAATAAGAAAAACTTTTATTAGTTCTTTAAAAGGATAATAATATAATAATTTTATATTTATGGGTTCTTGTTGAAAAAAAGCATAAATTTGGAGTTGTTTTAACCATTATATTTTCTTTATTACCAAAAAAAAAAAAAAAAACTTAGAAAGCTGTCCCATTCAAAGCCGACTCTTTTTTAGAAAAAAATTGATTTTTTTTTCGTAATAAAGATAGTGTTCTTGAAAAAGGGTGGAAGAGATCAAAAGGGGTACTTGTTTTCTTGAAAATTTGTGTTTTTTTGGCACAAAAACAAGATTAGGACATATTGGGGTTTTAGTTTTTTTTGTGTAGAAGGAAGACTTTGCTTTTGTCAATATTTGTTTGTACAAGAAAACATAAAAAG
This sequence comes from Solanum sitiens, assembly GCA_016801875.1. Lineage (NCBI taxonomy): Eukaryota > Viridiplantae > Streptophyta > Magnoliopsida > Solanales > Solanaceae > Solanum > Solanum sitiens. Next base: position 2,228,213 of record JABWTJ010000226.1, read on the forward strand.
CAGTTTTCTTGAGGGGTAAAGGCACCTCAAAAGAGGGGGATGGAGATGATGAATTATCAGGTTGGAAGGAGTTCTTATCAGGATTCCTTGAAAGTTTTGGAGGCTGATATTCAGTATGCTAATACTCTGTAAGTTTGCTTTTTCAAAGACTTGATTTTTACTTTCTGAGATAATAATTGTAGTACTTGTTTAATTAGGGGTTTGTATTATCCTTTTTGGGTTGTTGATGCTTTAATGTGGCTTTACTTGGGTGTTGGGCTGTGCTAGCTTGCTTTTAGCTTGACTAGATTTTTGTTGATATCAACTTTATTTAGGAATAAGTAATTTCTATTCATGTAGTTTTGTTAAAAGAATAAGACTTCATGTTCTGAGAAAATTGGGATTTGTGTGTGCCAGTGTCTGTTTTCTCCAGCATGTTCATGCTTGCAACTTGTAGCATATTAAGTACCCTTAGTATCAAATGATTGTGCAAAGTTTCCTTGTCTTTGTGACAATGGAAGTTCTTGTTTCTGTTTAAGAATTCATTTGGTCTTTATCTAATATGCTAGTTTGATTGCAGGGCTGCTGCAATTCCAAGAGAAAAGAGTGGAGCACGTCTTCAAATGAAACTGACCTACAATGGATTGGCTCCTGTGTTTCTGTTTTTGCTCCGTTGGATAGATAGTTCATGCACTTGTCTACTTCCTAGATATATGAATTTCTTTCATGTCCTCATTTACAAAGTATGAATTTCTTTCTGTTGACACTAAGTTTTTTTGTCTTAACCCGTTCTCTCGTTATTCTATTCATGTATACGCCATATGCATTAGAAGAGTCAATATGTGTGTTCCCATGTGTAAGTCAAAGGCCACTTGCCAAAAAGGAATCATGTAAATCCAGTTAGCTTCTGAATTTATTGAATATCCAGTGTTTTTTTCCCCCTCTTTATTAGTGACAACGAAGATTATAGTTGCACAATTTACTGTTCTGTCACTTATACCTGTTTTTGTCAGTTTACTAACAACGTCTCTCCTTTGGCAGGTGCGTACAGATGGGAGACCAAGAATATCTAGACATGGAAGAAGAGCTACTATTAACGACTTTTATGGTTAGTCGCTCATTCTCCTATTATGTACAAAGCGTTATACCCATTTTAGGATTGACTTTCTTACCTTGATTGTGCTTAACTATTACCCTTAATAATGACAAAATTACAGGAGTTATACTACCATCACTACAGCAGCTACATTCTAACTTGGTGGAGCTGGACAATTGTAAAGTTGTAAATCATGGCATAGGAAGTTCTCAAGAGAAAGTGAAAGGAGACTCCAAATTTTCAAACTTTGAAGCAGAGAGAGAAGATGAATGTGGAATATGCTTGGAGCCTTGTAACAAAATGGTCTTACCAAATTGCTGCCATGCAATGTGCATTAATTGCTATCGCGATTGGTAATATACCTACATTTTCTTAGAAATAATAAATTATATCTACATCCTCTCTGTTTATGTCTTTCATTATTCTAAGAACTTGGCTGAGAACAATACTGCTTTCACAACCTTTCAGGAATACAAGATCCGAATCCTGCCCCTTTTGCCGTGGTAATTTGAAGAGAGTTAAATCAAGAGACTTGTGGGTCCTCACCTGCAATGATGAAGTTGTTGATCCTGAGACTGTTTCCAAAGAGGATTTATTGCATTTCTATCTGTATGTTAACAGTCTGCCTAAGGATTCTCCTGATGCGTTGTTCTTGATGTATTATGAATATCTAATATGACATAAAACATTTGAGATAAGTAGTGTACAGATAGAGAAAGAAAACCTTCAAATGTACATAATTCTGGTGGGAGAAATTCTCCTAAATTTCACAGAGAAATAACCACCTCCATGATTGTTTTTATGGTGGTATTCATGCCAGCTTCATGATCAATGTCAGATTTTTATTATTAAAAATGTCCCAAAGCTCCTTATTTGGTATTCTGCATCATTTACATATATTATATCCAATTGATAGTGCATAGCCTTTGCTTTTGATGATGCAAGCTCTACATTCTTTTATTTTGCTAGAGATTTATAAGGAAGTGTTATATTTTAGCAGTGTAGTTAAGACAGATGATAGTGCAACATCACGATGAAGGTGGGAATGGATGGAACCTTTTTTTTTTTTGGAGAGATTAGGAATTGAATTAGGGAGATTAGAGGATGAATTCCCTACTCTCTACAGTTAAGCCCCAAACAAAAATATTATGGTGGCCAACTGTTTTGTACTTTTGTCAACTCTGCATGGCAGCTATAGTTCAGAAAAAACTTTAATGATTGAGAATTTCAAGATATTAGTCACCTTTATGACACTTTTGCAGCCAATTGCTGTTGATGATAACTGGGTGGACTCAATTTGGGGTTGCTAGCAGCAGTGTCTTCTTCTCCATGAAAAGGTGCTACGGTGTTCTTCAAAAACTAGTGCAATTGCTGAAACAATTGTCTCTGGAAGATGATGATATGGTAAACAAAAGCACCACCAAAGTAGCCTAAAGGTGGATTGCTACTCAGGTAATGTCCCACTTGAGACAATTGCAGTGAAGAAAATTCTCTGTTTGTAGCAGATGTTTCTTGTGTGAGAACTCACAAGAATCTATCAACCGTCTCTTGCTTCAATGCTATTATACCCGACAGATAGTGGACGTTATATAAAACATTTTTGGTGTTGACTGGGTGATGCCACAGAATTGCAAGTGCTGATTATCAGATTGGCAAAGATAGAATGGACAAAAACTAAAGAGGAATGGAAGATGTTTTGATGGGGAAAGCAGCATTTTTTATTTATTTTTTGTGAAGTCCAAATATATACAAGAGCTGCAATTTTGGTGTAGGAGGAGTTAGCTGGAGTGTCCAGCCAATTTATAGGTAAACCCCCCAAGAGCTGTGGAAAATCTCAACAAAGGAAGAGTATCCTTCCAGTCCATTAAATTACCACATATATAGATTCATACATGACAATACATGTGCATTCACAATGCAACTTGGTGAAAATATTTGTTGGACTCCACAAAGGTTGTCTATCTATTATTGATAAAGGAGGTAATCTGCCTACACTAAAGTTTTTCATTCTTACAATGGAAGAAACATTCCTATTACTATCTCGCTCTCTTGATTGGTCTTTCCGGAGCGGTATTATTTACTAGGTTACATCGAGTCCAATCTACATGCCACTCTTACTCTTGACCAGCTCACTAAAAGATGGTTGACAGAAGCCTTGGTTGAGGAAAAGATCAGTGACTTTCCGATTCATTGCTTCTGTAAGATGGATACCATCCCAGCTGATAAATTTGCTTGGATCATTACATTTGACGGTTCCAGGTGAGCCACACAGCGAATGCAGGTTGAAGTTCAATGGTCCTCCTACAGCTCCACAGCAAGGTTTGAAAGCTTCCTCAAATTGGTACTTTTTTAGGTTCATCTTAATTGTTAGATATGCATTCCAGTAGTCAGCGTATAAGATATGACAATTAGGATATAAACTACGGAACATTTCCAATTTCTTTTGAAGGATCTGGTTGTGCAACATTACTGCTGCGTTGACAGCTGCTGCACATCCCATATGATCAAGAGCAGCTTTCAGTGGACACAATGAGATATGTAATGGAAGGCATCCTAGTGGTGGTAAGCCTTGAACTACAATGTACTTTGCTCCGCTTTGCAGTGTTGCCTATACATATAACACCGTCTATTTAGCATTGCTGTGATGCCAAATACATGTGATACTAAATAGTCTGTTTGGTCAAACTTCTAGGAAACTACCAGTGTTTAATCTTATAATGAAAGAAGAGGGCTTACTTTGGAACATTAAAGTGTTTGGCCAAGATTCTGTCAAAATAAGTGTTTTTGACTAGTAGTAGAAACTGTTTTTCTGTTGTAAAGGAAAAAACCAGGAAAAGTAACTTCTTCGTAAGAGTAGAAGCAAAAGTTTTTAACTTTTTTTTGGGGACAAAAATATCCTTACCAAAAAATTTGTCAAACTATCACCACAGTACGCACATAAACTTAGCTTATGCATTTTCAAAAGTACATATATATGTCCAAAGTACCATAAACATGTTCCCTCTCTGTGTGATTTTAGTTTTAACATTTTAATGAGATGAAATTGACTTTTTAATTAAGGTCTCTCGTAAATAAATACTGCAAATCATTTTAAATTCTCTCCTGTCTTTCTTTGTAATTTGATACTAAAAATCATTTTTGAAAAGATTGGTCGAACACTAATTGTTTCGATAAAATACTAACAGAAGTGCATTTCAGATGATTTGGCAAAGATAAACTGTTACTATCCAAAAATACTTTTTCTAAACTTCATTTGACACAAAATAGTTATCAACGTAAGCTGATTTTGGAAGCTTGACCAAAGAGGTTTTAATACTAATATTACTATGTCAAATTTCATGTGCATACCTCGATAAGTCTGCTAACTTGAAAGACGGACTGCTGTGTGAGCCAATGTGAAGTTAGAGAGGACCCTTGTATACGAGCATAGTCACTGACACCAACAGAGCCTATCCAGAAGAGTGCATTCTCCATTTCAGCCTGACAACTTTTACCATTTTTATCTGTACATCCCATCTGCTGTTTGAACTTAGAGAACCAATCAATCTGAGTTTGAAAGTTCATTGGTAATCCTTTCCAGAATGGATTAGTAAGTTTCTTGGTTGAAAAATCATCTTGAGAGAGAATTGTTGATCCGGCTATTGCAAAGTTGGCCCCAGCTTGGAAATTTGCAGAGGTATTTTGAAAGGGTGGCAAATGTGGTAAGTTAAGAGCATCACATAGAAAATCTACCATCAAATGTCCATCACATAAATTATTGTTTGAATTTGCTGAACTGCTCGATGTGTGACCAGCCAGTAAATTAGCATTTCCTGTATCAGTGTAAGAGTCTCCAAAAGCGTAGACCTTGTGGAAGCATCCTACAAAGTTATTATGCCTAGTTGAAGTGTCTTGGTTATTGTTATTAGCAGGGGAAGAGTTACCTGTTACGAAAATAATATATGAGGAAGTTAGAAAAAAGAAAAGCTTTGAGGAGTGAAAACAACTTCCTTAAAGAGATATTGTCCGTATACTGTTTTTGGGAATATACAGACTAGTCCCTTCATGATACAACAAACCCTACAAATTAACTTGACCACTATTCAGAGGAGGCATGTATTTACAGGTCAAGCAATGATTTATACAATTAAGAGGTAAGTTAACTGTGAAGGAAATGACTTTGCCTTCTGACTATTTTCTGTCATACCAAACACCCTCAATATATAAAGCTTCCAAATTCATATTTGCCTTCTGATGCGGTTCAATCTCACGTCACATATATTGTGAACTATCTAACGTGACCAGCGAAAGAATTACCAGGCTTGGCAGGAACTTCCTGGCTGTTGTTCTGTGCGGGGGTAGAATTACCAGGCTTGGCAGGAACTTCCTGGTTGTTGTTCTGTGCGGGGGAAGGATTACCAGGCTTGGCAGGAACTTCCTGATTGTTGTTCTGTGTGGGGGAAGGATTAGCCGTCTTGGCAGGAACTTCCTGCTGGTTGTTGTTATTTGCAGGGGTAGGATTAGCCGGCTTGGTGGGAATATTTTCATGGCTATTGTTATGAGCAGAGGAACAATCACAATGGGGAGTTTCAGGGCTCTTTAAATGAGCATATGAAAATGAGAAAAATAGGCAGAAACAGAAGAAAAAGGTAAGAGGAAAATGTGGAAAGAACATATTAGACATAGTTGAAATTTGTAGTACTAAGTTTTTTTTATTTTTCTCTTTTTTTTTTTGGTATTTTTTGTACCAAGTTTATGTTATTCAAAGGTTTGCTAAGTAAGATATGTAGCAAGAAAGGCTATTTATAAAATTCAGTTTCATTCTGTTGGAGTTGAGAGGATAATTTTGTAGTCTCCTTTGTTTTAGGTAAGTTATCGCAGGTATTCATTGTTTGAGGCACTAGTTACCAACAAAATGTTTTACTGGAGGTATAGTTAAACTAGGATCTTAGCCACAATTTTATTATCATCAATTTCCCTGACCATAAGTAGGTGAATAAACGAAAGATAAATTGCGATTGACAAAAATCAGGTGTTACACCAACGAAGTGAAAATTCAGATCAGATCCACTCGTACTTTATAAAAAAATCTTTTTAGTATATTAAGTTGGCCAAAAATTGTGGCATGTATCATTTGTATGATTGGTCCCTGATTAATTAAATTGAGGATATCCTGAAAAAAAACCTAAGATTCATAGGTCACACTTTTAAATAAAATTAAATAGGATTACATATTTTACTTTGTTGAACTTGGTCTTTGTTTTTAATTTGACACTCTTAACTCAAAGTTTGTTCTATTTATATAGGGTGGGAAACCTAAACGATAGTTAAAAACTAAAAGTTGACTAAAATAAGGAGTTAAAATAAAGTTTCTAATTTCTACGTAATAGTGCGTTATATTACTTTCATAAATTGTAAACATGAATGAAGTTGAAGAAGATAGGGATCTATCTAGATAATTGCTAAGGACTACTCTACTGAGAGAAATATAGAATGAAAATGAGAAAATAATCAACCATTTGAGATGGATTTGTGGTCACCTGTTATTTGTATTTTGCAAATATTTTATAGTTTGTTAGGTTTAAAATCGATTTTATGTTTAAAAAAAATTGTTGTAGCAATTTTTTATATATTAGATGTTAAATCAAGTAATATACACTATACAGTTTTATAAGATAACAAAAATATTATTTAAGATCATTTTTAAGTAAATAATTATACCTCAAAAAATAGTATAAAATTTTGTGAATGATAGATAATTTTTCAGCTCATCTAAATTAGTAAAAGTATCAAAATCATAAAAATAAATTACACAAATCCCCCGATTCTATAATCAGATCCAATTTTTTTTTTTTTTGAAGTATCAAAATCATATAAAATGTAATATAAGAAAGTTGGCTCCATGTATTATGTAAAAATTAGGGAAACACAAAAATAATTTCTTCCTTTCTTTCTTCATTAGTTATTGTCCGATGAAAGTATTCAATAACAACAAAAAAAAAAGAATAAAATGTACAAAAAATAATAAAATTTAAATCTGCAGAGAACGATCGAAAGGAAAAAAAATTGGCACCATCAAATAATAATATATCATTGCAAGAAATACTTTGTAACATTTACTATTAACTGATTCAAAATAAGTTAATTTTTAGTAATTTTTAAAATTCCATATAAATGATTTTTTTTAAGCGCAAAGAGCTTAATAATTAATTAATTTTGTGGATTATAACCGATTTTATGACTTGCCCCTTAAATCATGTTGAATAGAATATCCTTTTTATGAAATCACACGGAAGAGAATATACTTCAAATTAATGGTAACATAATAATAGGGAGCAAATCCAAATGTCAGATCACATGCTTATGAGTTATGTGTAATATTAATATGTTGAATATTGATTTTAAAGTTGTCAAATTTTTCATTTAGATACTCAAGCTAAGTCATGTTTTAATTGAACATCGTAATTTCTAACGAAGTATTTCAATTAAATACTTCCAATTCAAATTTTAAAAAGACATTTGTAAGTATTTTTGTTCGAATTCAGATAATTAAGTTTATTTATTAAGCATATAAATATGTCATCTTCACTTTATCAAAAAAAAAATGTCATCTTCTATAGCATATAACTAAAGAAAATAATATACATGTGATTATTGATTAACTTAACGATAATAAATGAATGTGAACATAATCATACAAGAAAAAAAAGCAAAAAATATACTCAACTATAAAAGGAATTATAAAAGGAAAGAAAGAAAACAAAGCAAAGGGAGATTGATACTCTACTATACAAAATAACAATAATGGTGAATTTTGTTAGTTACGTGAAATTCGTATTCGAATTACACTTTTATTTTTGACAATTCTATTAACTTTGTAGTAAATGATCAAAATAAACATCTTTTACTATAGAGATAAGTGTCAAAACACGTCTAAACTATATTTATTTTTTTGAGTTTCATACCTAAACTATTGAAAGTTTGAGTTTCATACCTAAACTATCACCTTTTAGTTTGAGAAACACACCTCTCTCTTTTATACTACTCTCATCATGGTATATGTAATACACTTTCTCTCTTTTATTTTAAACAATTTCTACATCACTCCACATGGAGAACATATCCAACTTTGACAAAAAATAAAAATTATTAGTATTAGCTAAAATTAAAAATTAAAAAACTACTATATAAAATAATATTTTCTTTATAAAATAAAATATAAAATATTTTTCTTACCCCACACCATTTTTTAATGTTTTTATTTTGCTTAATTTATTTTATAAAAGTATTTCATTTTTTACTTCATCACCTCCCCCTCCTCAAATACTAATTTAGATATTATTTTATTTTCTTAAAAATATAATTCTACCCATCCCACTCAACCCTCTGCTTTCAAATTTTTTTCCAGTGTTTAGATATACATATTGAAAATAATTTTTACTTGCCGCCACAAGACTTTTTATATTTTTTAATTGTTTATGTTATATGCGGTACACTAGTAGAATTTTTTTTCTAAAAATATATGTACGTGCATATCTAACACAAAATAAGAAAAACGTAAAAAAATAAAAATTAGGAGCGGAAAATTAAATAGGATGTGGTAGTTTTTAAAAATAAAATAATATCAATTTCTAATTGGGGTAGGGGTAGGGTGAGGATGAAATATGAAATTTTTACAAATTTTTTGTAAGTGATTTTTTTTTTAAAAAAAGGAAGGCGTTGTCGCCAGGAAGAGGGGTACATGAAGGAGGTGGTGGAGTGAGATAAGAAAAATAATTTAATTTTTTATATGGATAATAATCTTTAATTTTTAATTACTATTAATTTTTATTATTTAATTTTTATCTAGATAAAATATTTTATCTATGTGGAATGTCATGTGTCAAAGTTTTTTCATATAAAAGAGAGAGTGTACTACACACACCACTGATGTGTGTTTCTCAAACTAAAAAGTGATAGTTTAGATATGAAACTCAAAAAAAGTGAATAGTTTAGATATGTTTTTGACACTTATCTCTTTACTATGCATTAAAAACTATTTCAATAAAATAAAATATACTTATTAACAAAATATAACACATGACATATATATATATATATATATATATAAAATATCATTTTCTCAAAGTCAAGTTAGTTTGAGAAGCCCAAGGCAATCTTCTCAACTTGTAAAGTTGTAACAGTAACCAGTAACAAGTGGCACTTTCGGTTCTTGACGCAAAACGACGCCGTTCTTATGTCATCAACGTCGAAAACAGTAACTCTTCAAAGGCATATAGAATACAAAATTGCAATTGTTCACGTGATTTGCACATCCAAGATCCACACACACCATCATCGTCTTCTTCTTCTTCAACTCTAATCATATCGAAACCCAACAAAATTATTCATTTGGTAAATATATTTTGATTCCTATCATTTCTCTAGGTTTTTTTTAATCATTTTGCTCATTTGCAATTTACTTTTTCTTACTGGTACCAACAAAGAATTCACTTTTTTGGTGATACACTTATATGGGTGTCAAGAAAGATTGATTTTTTCCACTTATTTAGGCATATATTGATAGGGGTGTTTTTTTTTTCTTTTTTCTTTTCAGAGATTGAAGCTGGATTTGGGAGATTGGGGCATGCAATGTCAGAAAATCATGATGGAAATGATGATACACTTGGGGTTGTAGATGGAGGGGAAGCTTCAGTTTCTGTAAAACCAGTTGCTATTAATCAGGTGGAAATTTACTTATCTTGATTTTTTATGTGTCGGTGATTTAATGTGTACTTTTCTCTACTTTGCTTGAGTATTGTTTTCTAGAGTTGTTCATGTATTGAAAATAGCTTCATAAAGAGTATTCTCTATACTCCTGAATTTATATGATTAGAAACAGTTTAGCTTAATTCTTTGGATACAACTATATATGCCCTCAAAACAACTCCTATTTCTTCTGTCTATGTTGTCCACCAGAAGAGGCGGATCTAGGATTTGGAAGCTCCCGCTGCGACCCTACTTTGAACAGTAACATATGTAGCATAATATTCAGAGAGGAAGACTTGTATAGTTAATTTAGACAAGGTTTTAGTTAGAAGTGGTCTAGGGTTCTATTCTTCTTATCCACAGTTTTTTTGTTGGGTCGATCTTGCATCCCAAGGTATTAAACTTGAGCTTTAACCACTAGCAAGATCCTGAAGGTATTGTTGAGCTTGAGCTTTAACCACTAGCACTACAAGGCTCATTGTTTCTTTTCAGTGCCATGGTTAATATTTATACATTTGCTTATACATATATTTACAAATATACTCTTTGGTTGGATCATAGGACAATCCAGGAACATATATATTTTTACAAAATTTCAACCAAGATTTCCGTGTGCTGTGGAACCCTCTCCCTTGTTCATAGATCTGCCCCGTCCACCAGACACATGCACATGAGGGGTCATCCTCCACCATTTCCTGTATTGATATCATTCCAGTACCAATAGGAAGTACCCGGTATTACTTTCCTTCTTTGCTGGACATAACTGCTTTCCAGTTAACTAGATTAAAGATTTGGTGTCTTTCCATCCTTGCACAAAAAGTTTCTTCTTAATGAATCCAATTTTTTTCTGCCTTTGCTGGTAGTGGAAACAGGAACGTAACATAGGTGTGTAGAGCATCCAAGAAGCTGTTTATCAGAATTGTCCTTCACCCAAGAGAGAGTTATTGAGCCTTCCAAGCCTTTTTTCACATTTATCAACTACTCCACTCCATATCTCCATAGCCTTGTTTCTTGCTCCCAAATGGGATTGGGTTCCTAATTGAATTATGTGCTTACTTCATATATATTAGAGAATACTTGGTGGAGAATATGAAATCATTTTACTTGAAGTGTCTAAATATTGAGCTAAAGGAATGTCAGGGTAGAACTTTACAGTCATATTTGCTTGCCTGGAATTTGCATCTAAAGAGAAGTTTTGGTTGGTTCTTCTGTATTTAAAACTTTAACTATTGTCTTATCGTTTTCATGTTTGTTCCAATTACATTTTAGTAACTTGATAGCTCATATGTTAGTCTTGTAAATGAATATCCTTAGAGCTTGTCTTGGACAAAATCTTTTCAGGTGGATGCTGCGGATCTAAAAGGTGGGATTTCAGTGGCTGCAGCAGAGTATGTAGAGAATGATACAAAAGATACAAGAATGGCAGAAGATGGGGGAAGGGAGGACATGTTTGTTGATTGCCCTGATGACATAGAAGGTCCTGAAACTCCGCAGTATGTAGACCAGAGCAATGATGCACATGATAGTCAACTGGAAGGATTGAGCAATGGAGCACATGATCCGGACTTGAAGGCCGAGGTAGAACAATTGCGCAAAATGCTAAATGACAGTATTGCTGAAAAAGATCGCATTGCTCGAGAAGCTGAGGTTGGTGGTTTTATTTAAGGTAGTTTCCCATAAATATGCTAATATTCAATGATATTTATTTGCTCATCTCTGGCTCTATGTGCAGGAAGAAAGAGCAGCATCTACGTATGAACTCACTCGCCTAACCAATCAATTCAAGGGTCTGACTGATAGTTGGTCACTACCAAATAAGGATGATGGTGAGTTAGTTGAGAATCTTCACCATAGTGAAGCAGGAGTCAGGGATTTGGCCTCTGGTGTCTCATTGCATGAGGTGGTAACAGATGTCTCCAAGTTTCTTAAAGAAGTTCTGGATGAGCGTGTTCAGACTGAGAGCAAAATCAGAGAACTTAATGACCTGATACATATGAAGAGTCAAGAAATTGATGCCCTCAATTCAAAGGTTTCCGAGTTCTCAATGGAACGAGAAAATTCTGCTCACTTGTCTGTGGTTCAACTTGAGAAGGAGGATCATATGACAGAGATCGCTAATGACATCTTAGCTTCTCTTGCTTCAGCGGTTCCTCTAGAAAAATTTTCTGATGAGTCAGTTACAGGAAAAATGCTTCATGTCAAGAATATGATCCCAGTTTTAGCTGAGAAGTATAACGTTTTCCTTTCTGAAGTTAACCAACTTAGACGGAGCTTAACTGAAGTTGCACCAGACCATAATATGCAGGATGAAATGGGGGTGTTGGTGGTTGCACGTGATACATTGGCTGAATTTAGAACAAGAGAGTTGAATCTAAACCAACATCTGAGCTTTTTAAGTGATGAAAATGGGAAACTGTCTGAGGAACTTAATAAACATAAATTGATGGTTGAGAATGCAAATGCTGAAATAACAAAGCTGGGTGCTGAAATTGAACAGGAGAGAACAAGGTATGCTAATACAAAAGAGAAGCTTAGCTTGGCTGTGACAAAAGGAAAGGCGTTAGTTCAGCAGCGTGATGCTTTGAAGCAGTCACTGTCTGAGAAAGCTAGTGAGCTGCAGAGGTATCAAATTGAGTTGCAAGAGAAGTCGAATAGTCTTGAAGCTGTGGAACAAACCAAGGATTTACTGGGGAGAAGCGAAAGTTTAGCTGCTTCACTGCAGGAAGCTCTCATTCAAAAGGAGATGATACTTCAAAAATGTGAAGAAATATTGTCCAAGGCCACTGGAAGTGAGCAATTTCTGTCAACAGATATAATTGAGAAAGTCAAGTGGCTTGCAGATGAGACGAATGCATTGAATGAGACATCTTTACAACTCCAAAGAGTGGCAGATTCCTTGTCATCATTTGATTTCCCCCAGCCCGTACAATCAAATGGACCTGATGCACAGGTTGCTTGGCTCCTGGAATCATTTTATCTGGCTAAAGAAGATGTAAGAGTATTACATGAGCAGATGGGAGCAGCAAAAGAAGCTGCAAATAATGAGATTGGTCAGCTTACTACTTTTCTCGTAGGAGAAGCACAGGATAAAAGCTATCTTCAAGAGGAATTGGAGGATTTAAATCATAAATATGCAGTGCTTGCCCAGAAAGAGCATCAGGCTTCAGTTGATAAGGATAGAATCATCAGTATGCTTCTAGAGGCTTCTAAGATCAACTCGCATGATCAAGAATTGGTCTATCAAAGCCAATCTGACATGACCGTACTCATTAAGAAATGTGTTGAACATATAAAAGAAGAAAGTAGTGCCTCTCTTGAAGCCCATAGTCATCAATTTGAGTCCTTTGAACAGATGCAGAGTAATTTGTACATTAGGGATCTAGAATTGAGGCTATATGGTCAAATACTTACAGAAGAGATGTCGGATAAAGCAGAGTTGAATAGGTTGTCAAACCATTCAGTCAAGGTTACTGAGGAACTTTGTGTTTTAAAGGAAGAAAAGGAATCTCTGGAGAAGAATCTCGAACAATATGAGGACAAAGTTTCCTTACTTAGGGAAAAGTTGTCTATGGCAGTAAAAAAAGGCAAGGGGCTTGTCCAAGAACGAGAAAAATTGAAAGGAGCATTGGATGAGAAGAGTGCTGAAATTGAGAAGCTGAAGTCAGATTTGCATCAGCAAGAATCTCTATCTAATGACCACAAGTTGCAGATTGATAAGCTCTCAGCTGAGATGCACTGTATCCCTCAACTAGAAGCTGATCTTGTTGCTATGAAGGATCAAAGGGATCAACTAGAAGCTGATCTTGTTGCTATGAAGGATCAAAGGGATCAACTAGAACAATTCTTAGTGGAAAGGAATAACATGCTTCAAAAGGTTATCGAGTTACTTGATGGTATTGTTCTTCCGGCTGACTTGGGTTTTCAAGATCCCATTGAAAAGGTCAAATGGATTTCAGGATACGTACGTGAAAGCCAAACTGCAAAGATGGAGGCGGAGCAGGAGTTGGGGCAAGTTAAAGATGAAGCCAGTTCTTTAGCCAACAAATTGTTGGAGGTCCAGAAAACCATTAAATCCCTAGAAGATGCATTATTTGCTGCGGATAACAATATCTCACAGCTCCTGGAGGACAAAAATGAGTTAGAAGCTGCAAAGGCATTAGTTGAAAAAGAGTTAGAGAAGGCAATGGAAGAAGCTTCTGCTAAAACTGTTGAGTTTGAGAATGTGTTCGTGGATAGAAAATCCATTGAGGATGCTTTGTCCCTGGCAGAGAAGAATGTTTTAGTACTAAAGAATGAGAAAGAAGAAGCTTTACTTGGTAAAGATGCTGCTGAGTCTGAACTACAGAAAATCAAGGTGGAATTCTCTTTCCATACCAACAAACTAAAAATGGCAGATGAAACTATACAATCCCTTGAGGACGCACTAGTTCAAGCAGAAAAAAACATCTCTCTGTTTACTGAGGAAAATAATAGGGTACAAGTTGGTAGAGCTGATCTAGAGAACGAGATTAACAAGCTCAAAGGAGAAGCTGATATCCAAAACAGTAAGCTAAGTGATGCTTCCATGACTATAAAGTCTCTAGAAGATGCTTTGCTGGATTCAGGAAACAAAATTTCCGATCTTGTTAATGAAAAGAAGAATGCAGAAGAGGAAATTGTAGTTCTGACTTCCAAGGTAGATGCCTGCATGCAAGAGTTGGCTGGATCACAGGGCAGCGTAGAAACTAAAGTTCTGGAGCTCTCTACCCATCTTAGCCGTCTTCAGTTACTTCTGAGAGATGAAGTTCTGTTTTCCTCTCTCCGAAAAACTTTTGAGGGAAAGTTTCACAGCCTAAAAGACATGGATCTTCTTCTTAAAGAAATCTGGGATTCTTTTTCTGAAGTAGATACTGAAGTGCTACCAGATTCTCCTACTAAGGTAATCATAGCATCATCACACCTTCTTCCTCTTCCTTTTTCTTTGTTGCTTTTCTCTTTGAGTAATCTTCCACCTCCCTGTCACAACCTTACTGCTCAGAAGTTTATTTGAGTGGTTGATTACTTGGATTTTTTTTATTGGTTTATGGTGTGGTTTCTTTTGTGAGAAAAATAACCTACCTGAAATATCTCTGATGTCTGAAATAATTGAAGAATTTTGAATTTATCTAAATAGCTGTGGTCACCTATCTCTGTTTTATAACAGAGATTAATTATCATGGTTCATTCATAATACATATCTATATCTATATCTATATCTATATATATGAAATCGTTGGTCATTTTCAGCTTCTTACTTGTTCCATTTGCTGGTGGATTGCCTGTTTGCATTTTTTGTTTATTAGTGAACAACTTGCTGGCCAATTGTAAAGACCATTTTGATGTTAATTCTCATCTTTTTCGGATCAGTTACACATGCACTTGTCCGTTGCTTGCTCGTTCTGTCATTAGAATGATTTTTTTTCGAAATTTGCAGTTGACAAATGGTAGGTATCAAGTTGACTTATTTATAGTAAAACTTGTGCCTGTATGGATATACTTATGTTACCTATACTTGTAATATGATCAGGTGATCTGCATGTTCTTGATTTACCTTCTCTTACTTCTCTGCTATGTTCTTTTTTAGGATGACTCATCTTTCTCAATTCCTTCGGTATCTGTTGTTAATGATGCTCTAAATGAGGAAGTAGCCAATGGTGAACCAAATGTAACCGATGGTGACAATATCACATTGCATCTTGGGAAAATTGTGGATGGATTCGAATTGAGAAACAAGATTCTTGCCGAGAACATTGGATGTTACTCTGCATCGATGGATGATTTAATCAAAGCCATACTTAGAAAACTGGAGTTGACAAAAAACAAAGCTCTACCTGTGGTTGAACTGACAGAATCTCTTAAGCAAAAGGTCAGAGATGCAGAAGTTGGTAGGCTAGCGCAGGAAAATACTATACAATCGTTGGAAAGGGATCTTAAAGTTCTACTTTCTGCTTTTAAGGATGCAACTAGTGAACTGGCTTTAACTCAAAATAGATTGTCTGAACTTGGCTCCAACTTTGACCTGGAAAAGTTGAAGGAAACCTCACCTCAACAATTAGCAAATTTTGGTGAAGATGCTATAGTACATCATCACTTGGAGCTTGATAGCAGCCAGTCTGCAAGGACTGCTGAGAAGCTGCTATTGGCAGCTAGACAAAGCCGCCATCTTACTGAACAGTTCAAACCTGTGATGGAGGTGATGGTTGGTACTATTAAAGATTTGCAGGTTAAACTGGAAGAAAGCAATAATACTTGTGGAAAAGTCTTGGAAGAAAAGGAGACCCACCAAGAGAGGATCTCCCATCTGGAGACTAATCTAGAAGAATTGAATGGTCTTTGCGATGAGATGAAGCTTAAATTAGAGGATTATCAGGCTAAAGAGGATTATATCAAGGAGAAAGAAGCTGAACTTTTGTCTCTCAATGCTAAAGCTTCACTGAATTTTCAAGGTACACATTGTGTTTACTATGTTCCCCCCCTTAACTTATGAAAATGTTGGCTGTGACTATAGTAGTTTTCTCATGGCCTGTTTTGCTACTATTCTTTCAGAAGCTGAAAACTTAACCCTCTCAGCATCTAATATGAGATCTCTTTTTGATAAACTAAAAGAGATTGAAACACTCATGGGGCCTGATGTGGGAGATGCAGAGGCCTATGATTCACCTGATGTCAGGCGGCTCTTTTATGTAGTTGATAATTTCCCAAGATTACAGCTCCAGATGGACTCACTGTCTCGTGAGAAAAAAGAATTACAATCAAGCCTTGAGAAACAGGCACTGCAAATTGAGAGTTTAAAGGATGAAGTTGAAGAGCACATGAGAGATGAGGTGGACTGTGCAAAGATGAAGAATGAGTTGTTAGAATTCACAATTGGTTTAGAAAATATTATACATAAGCTGGGAAGCAACAATTTGGTTGACTACCATAAAGAGACTCCAGTGACAGGGTTTTTACCAGTGCTTGATAAGCTGATTGTTGCCAAAGTCTTGGAATCTGAAAATTTGAAAGCCAAAACAGAGGAACTGCTTGCTGACTTACATGGTACCCAGAAGGTTGTTGAGGACTTGTCAAGTAAGGTTAAGTCACTTGAAAATTCTAATCAACTTAAGGTTGCACCACTAGAGATCAACCAGGAAAGAGGCATCTTCGAAGCTGCTTCCTTGCCTACTCAGTCAGAGATATCTGAAGTTCAAGATGTGGTAATTTTGATTGCAGTACATTGCATCCTTTTTCAGTATAAGTCATTACATTGCCTTCTTTCAATATTTTTCATGTCCATTGCTGGTCAGTTATGTGTTATTTTAGCAATGCCATCTTTTAGTTGGCTTGCCCTTTTAATCTTTTTCTCCAAGGATACATCTAATCGAGTACGCCAAGAGGCTGAGACTAAAGGTTTTTTGAAAAATTGATTAAAAAAGATCTTTTGACAAATGCATAATAATCAAGCAATGCTTTGATTCCTTTGTTCTTTTAAGTTGGAAGACCTGTCAAAAGAATTTGGTTCTTATTGGAAAAACTGAATGGCAAGTCATAGTAAATTATTGGTGATATATAATGTAATGCAAGATAAATTAGAAAACGCATATAAGCGATAATCACACTAAGTATGCAAATAACGTGATTTACTTTGGCCACCATGAAATGCCCAAGTGGCATCCCTGAGAAAAGGTTAACGAAATTGCAACCAATTTAATTGACCTTCTGGCCATTCAAGATATTTTTATGTGCAATTTTCTACTGACCAAATAACCTCTTTAGCAGAGTCATGACCTAATATTCTCCATCTCATATAAGTTAGGGTGGGGAGATATGACTCATCTATGTTTCTTATGCATTCTGAAGATTTAGTGTTTGTGCCTTTGAGACTGCTTGTTTTGACCTGTCCAAAATGATATGGTCATCAGATTCCTTCAATAACATCCCTCTGCTTCACTTATGTACAAGACAATATTTCAGTTGATATAGGTGTTGATCATGAGTAAAAGTTGGAATAGAGGAAGTGAGCTTAACATATGTGCAATTTGTGTCTTTGATGATGCATTTATATGTATGTGTACCTTACAGTTACCTTGGTTTACTAATCCCTGGTGATCCATGAATAGCATCCTGCTGTTCTGGATATGATTCTGTATTTATTTGGAGCCTTCTCTATTGCAATTTAGAAGTATAAAAAACATAGTATTTATATAGACGTTAAAATTCTCTTACTTAAATATTTAAAAACCTAATCAAGGTTTCTTAATGTACATTGTGATGGAAGGTATAAAGAACCTTTAATGAATGCTATTTTCGGTTAAATACTGAACTTTTAAACGTGTTTTCTTAAAATGAACCGAAGGAGACTACATGTTAGGTAACATTGGTTTATCCAACAGAAATCTCGCTGCCTAAGTCACTTGCATTTATTTTCCAATGCAAACTTCTCTTTTTTGGTCATTACAAGAACTCTCAAGCATCGAGCGGTTGTTTTTCCTCTCAAAGTAACTGCAGTTATGGTAGGATCTGATATAATTTCCTTAACCTCTCAGCATCAATATGCTATTGTAAAAATGATATATGCTTGTATTTTACAAACAAAAGTGTTGACTTGTGAAGGGGAGGCTTAGAGCAACTGTAAAAGTTTGTCTTCATGTGACCTATATGTCAGGGGTTCGAACCGTGTAAGTGTAATTTAAACTGATGCTTGCGTTAGGGTAATGTTTGTCTATATTACACCCCGTCGGGGTCAGCCCTTCACAGGTCCATGTGTGAACATGAGATACTTCTTAGATTAGGCTCCCCTTTTAGTGTTCTGACATAACATTTTTTCTATAAACTGGGAAGAAAATGTTTGTGCAAAGCAGCCTAAACTGCTACATTCTTCTTGTTTGCAGGTACCAGTTAGTAAGAATTTAGCCTCTTCTTCAGTTGCATCAGCTGCTCATGTCCGAACTTTGCGGAAGGGATCTGCAGATCAACTTGCAATAAATATAGATTCTGAATCTGAACGGTTGATAAATGACGAGGAAGCTGACCAAGAAAAAGGTATAGATTAATGATACAAATCTTTGAAAATTTTGGAAGAGAAATGTAATATTTAGCAAACTTAAAAATTTGCTCGTCTTGCAGGTCATGCATTCAAGTCACTCAATACTTCAGGTCTTGTTCCAGGGCAAGGGAAGATGATTGCGGATAGAATTGATGGAATTTGGTAATATCTTAGAGCTTCTCTCTAGCCAGCTTCTTATTGATTTTTTTGATGAAATTACAAATTTTCTGTTGCATTTCTTTAAGTCTAGGAATAGCATTTGCCGATCAAAATATAGAGACATTAGATTCAGGTCAAGCATTGTTGATTCTTGCAACAATGAAAATAGTGATGCTATCTTGCTAGGTTCTCATTCCTCGTACCATGATTTTCACTTTACCAATTCCAAGTCTTAACAATCTCCACCATCTGTTACTGACATGATTTTTTGGAGAGTGGTGTAGGTAGGGGGTAGTGTGTTATTTTCTATAGGGAGAGGGTTCTGTCCAAGATTTATATGGTAGACTTAAACATGCCTGTAGAGAATTTCAAGTTCTTTTTTTTTTTTTGGTGTGTTTAATATTTGGTATGATATGGAGCTAAAATGGAACAACATGGTTTGCCAACCCAAACTTACTTGGGATAGATGCATATTTGTGGGTGCAGGGAGGGAGTTTTGTCCAGTGCTTGGCTTGTCAATCTAACACTTGATTTCCAATTTTATTCAGGGTATCTTCGAGTCGAGCTTTGATGAGTCATCCAAGGGGCAGGCTAAGTCTTATTGCTTATTGTCTGTTCCTTCATATTTGGTTATTAGGCACCATATTGTGATGATTCCGATAATTGATTCTTTTTCAGTTGTACATTACATATTGTTATAATTTTTTCTTCCTCTTTTGACCTGGCTCAGTGCCTAAATGTAAATGGTTGTAAGGTCTCAGCAAGTTAGATTCTCTGCAATCACAGTTTTAGGGATTCAGAGAATGTTGGATAGTTGTTCTATTAGCCAATAGCTGTACTAGAGTTGAATGAATGCATACATCTTTGCTTAGGCTAGGTTTTGATTTACTGTCTAGTACAATACACAATAAACTCATTCTTTTTCTTTAATGTTTTATTCCATGCTCTCTAAAATAACACAGCCAGATTAACTTTTTGATTCCCAAACACTGTCATGTTGAATTGGTTCCCGATGTGGCCGCGATTCCTAACAAGTTCTGACTTGAACTCGTAATATGCTTATTTAGAAGCTTTTGTAGGTTGCTTGGTTGAGAAACATTTTGCTTCAAGCTAGAGTTGAGCTGTGTGATTTTTCGCGTAAAAATCTTGTGTTCTTTACTTTATTCCGCGCTGTTTGGTGATTTCACAAGAAACATGTATAGAAATGTATGTTGGACGAAATTTAGCACCCCTCCAGTGTCTTGTGCAATAGGGCAAACTTGATATGGTGAAGCTTCACCTTTAAAACTACTAATAAATTGTTTAAAATATCTACACCATTACGACTAAACAGATCCCAATCGTGGGATTACAGTATATCAAAGGAATTCCAAATGACTCTTTTAACTTGTGAATCTACCAATCTTCGATCTCTATGTTGCAATTACAGCAAGCTACTTTGCATGCTAAAAATACAGATTCATTCATAAAATGTCAAAATTGCAAAAGAGAAAATACTTGTAACACATACAGCTTCCTTCACCATGGCAAAATCAAGAAATAGAAGCTGATACTGTTTAGGAGTTTCAGAAAAGAAAGTGAACTTTCATACAAATTCTGTAAGACAGCTTTTCAAGGTTAGTGTAAAAGAAGTTACCAATCTATTTTGAGGAATTTGATGTGTAGCGCCATATGATGCCTCCTACTAGATTATTTACAGCATGAGCAGCCATTGGCACAACAACACTTGATGATAAAATTGTAGCATAACCATACACAATCCCAACAAATGTGGCCCTGAAATTAGAATACTCTCACTCACTCTTCCAGAGCATCATATTTCATGTTTCATATCACAATCACACACAGTTTGAGCATAACAATTACCAGACAGCGAAGGAGTATTTCCGACCACTGCCCAAGTGTAATATCCCAAATATGGAAGCAGTTGCCAAAACACTCTGCCAATTGATGCCAAAAAGTGGTAGCAGTGCACCACGGAAGAGAACCTCCTGTGTCATTGAGATACCCATACAAGCTTGTAATCAGTTCTGAAATTTCAAAATGAATAGCTCATTTAGCAGTTCCAACAAGTAACATAAAAACTTGTACGCGTACCTCACTAATGCCTGGAAGAAGTGATACCACTAAGTAATCCAAAGGCTCAAGTGAACTCAAGACCTGAATTGGAACTTTGGTTTTTCTTCACAAAGAAAATAGCGCAAACTAGCCAGCCCTTTGATCCAACCAAAAGAAAGTATGAGAATATGTACCTGGCTATTTGCTGCTTCACTAGACTCAGCGAAATCTGGCCATGTTTTCAGTAATAAGTACCGACAAGAGGATACCAGTATGACCAATCCAGTAATCAACTCAAGATGCCACATCTGGAAAGTCACTGTAGAGAGAACTATCAGCACTAAGACCTTTATGCTATAACTGATGAGACTCATCAGAAATGAGAAGTCGAAAATAGCTTTTCTTTTCTTTGCTTTGAAAACAGTTGAAACGTCCAACAGTTCACCATTGCAAAGAGAGAATTTTCCATGACAGGTCCATGGTGTAATAGGAATGTGGTTTGCATTACAAGAAATTCCAAAAGTACAAGAAAACTTCTAAGGTTTACATGGTATTTCGACAGAACAGTCAACAATAGGCAATCCTCCTGCTGATGCAACATGAGAGCCCTGCAAAACCGTCAAACACACAATAAGAGGGTTAATGGACTTAACCAATCTATAAGTTCACATAGAAGAAGTTATCAGTCTAAGTTGAAGCATAAGTTTCAGTCGAATTCACCATATGAACACATCACTCTGAAGTGTAAGCATATCACTATATTTGTGTCATTCAAAAAGCAGCAACACACTCAAGTTCATGAGAAAACTTTGAAGAGCTGAGGGAGAAAGTTTACCTCTCTAATTACAACGCCTAGAAGACCTATTAAACCAGAAGCGATAATGCATGCCTTAAGCACAGAACCTCTAGATGGGATCATCGTTACAGAAGTCCCAGCCTCGGAAGTGTCAAGAGGAGATGCATTCTTGTTATCTTCAACATAATCTGGATTAACATCATCACTTAACATATACTTATCGGGTATTGCAGTATCCGTTTTCTCTGTTTTCCCCTTTTTCCTCGATTTCTTTACCGATTTCTGACTTGCAAATGCCCTTACATTGGCTTTAAACCCCTGTACTTATGAGTAACATAGTCAGCAATTCTCAACACGAGTTCAAGGAGGTTAATTTCACGTATGATCATTAAAATTTACCAACTATAATAGTATAGTCACATACTATCTTTAGTTGAAACTTTAGTCACTATAGCTGTTATTAGTGGGAAATATGCAGTTACTTTAATGTGACAAAAAATAGTTCTATAATGTTTCGTAACCATATGTGAAATTAACCCCGAGAGTTCAAGTGAACCACAAATTCATGCTTTTTAGAACTTACATATTGGGGTACAGACCTTGGTGAACAGTTGGGATCACCAAACTTCCTACCTGATAGAACATCAACAATATTTGGTAAAACACAGAAATGAACCAAATAAAAATAGAAATTGCTCAGCATCTCCCAAAATGACACATTTCTATGTATAATACTCTCTTCGTTCCTGTTTATATGTCGATATTACTAAAAACAGATGATCTTTAATACTCCTCTATTCACTTTTACTTGTATCACTTTTTTCTAAAATATATTTTCGTTTTTACTCGTCACTTTTGATATATCAAGAAATGACAATTATTTTTTCCATGGTTTACCCTCAACACTCAATACTTATTCTCTAAATTATTTTCCAAGACCTAATACTAAAAATCACTTAATAGGGATAATATGGTAAAATACTTATATCAATAATTATTTTATTAGTGAGTGTGTAAAGTCAAATAGTGCCAAGGGAGTATCTATCATTTCACAAAATCAATACATAAATAATATATTTCTTTCCTGTTTTATCATTGGAAGTATGAAAAAATAAATGATAAATTCACGTTCATTAGTCAATTTAATTAACCAAAATAAATTAATTTATGTTCAGTTATTGAAAACTCGACTTTAAGAAAACACTAAATAAGACTACAATAGTAATTTTACATAGTTTCTTTTAAGGTCGTAAAATCTAAAATGATATATAAATAAAAATAGAGGAACTAATAATTTAACTTTAAAAATGTTTTACCCTTAATAAACTTATTTATAGCCACACAAACATCCGTAATTTATCATAGATCACAAATTTCAAAATTATTTCTTTCTTTGTCAAATCAGACTACATCACATAAATTTGGACAGAAGAAATACTATTATACATGGAGAGCTTGAGGAAGATTTCACCATATTCCAAGAAAGGAAAAGTACTTACAGGAAATGCCAATAGTAGTGAACTTGAAGAAGTTGTTTGTAGTAAGTGAACCCATTGATGATTTGCTTCAAAGCTAAAATTGTAGAATTATAACAAGATTTTCCCTTCTACCATAATAAATCTCACTTGAACTTTACATTTTTTATTGGTATCTAATAGAAAAGGAAGAGAGGGGGAATGATGGAATGGAGACCAATTCTTTTATTTTTAATTAAAAAAAAAAATCTTTACTGGCTATTTTTATTTCTTAAGCTGGTCAAGAAAAGGGCAAAAAGGCTTAGAAAAAAAAATTGGTCCAAAATTTGAGTGGTCCAAATTCTTCACACCCATTTATTCAGTAGTAGCAAACTTAAATTGCTCTTGTTTCAATATATGGAGTAATTTATTATGTACTGAATTTTAAAAAATGAAATTATGATATAATATAAGTTGTGAATATTTGTGAAGCATAAATTATTTTATTAAGTATAAAATAAAAAAATAAATTATATTATTTTTATTGGTTGACTATTTAAGTTTAGACATTTTTATTTTACTCTCCATTCTGTATATTTGGAGAGTAAATAGAGAATGCCGTTTCCACCCCTTTTCATATTACTCACTATAGGGGTGAATAGTACTATAGTAGTTTTCCAATCTCTCTATTTCACTTTTTGATATTTTTAATTATTTTTATGATATCACTCTTTTACTATTTGTAATTATTTTTTAATATAATATAACATCTAAAAATATATTGTTGAAAAGTTCCTACTTCCATCCGAATTAGTAATTTTTATTTTATTTTAAATAAATAGCACTTTAAATATGTAATTTGAAATTATTCTACTATTATTTACATTATATCATTTCCTCTAGTTCTTGCTTGGATGTGAGACACATGAAATGGCTAAAAATTAATGGCTAAAATTTGATTGGTTAAAATAAAATTCAAATTATTTAAAACAAAATTAGAATTTTTTCCCTACTTGTATTATCTTCAGTTTTGTCCTAAATATATTATAAAATATTTTCTGTTGTTCTATTTTTTTTTTCTTTTGTGAGTATTTTTACTAGGGGTGTCAAATGGACAGGTTCAGTTGAAATTGTAAATATTAAAATGGATTGAGATAGAAATCGAGTTGGATTTTAACCCGCTCAAGTTTTTACTTTGGGCTCAAATTAGTTGGGTTCAAATGGGTTGGGTCTTGACCCGCCAAAATTGACCAATTAATCTCAATAATTTTAACATAGTGATATTTACTTTTATTATCACAATTCGAATTTCCGGTCAAGATTTTTCTAAAAAAAAGTAACAAATGGATAGACAAGTTCTAAAAATGTTAAATAGATAATAATTATACCTTTAATATAGAAATAAATCTTAGTAAATAATTTTAAAACGGGTTGGAATTGGAGATTGAATTGGGTTCAATTGAGGATTCTCTTAAATTGGGTTAGACTTGACTGGGTTGAGATTGAACCTAATTCAAATTATCATGAGCTCAATCCATAAATTTTTGGGTGAGTTGGACGAGTTACCTATGTTGGAGTTCATTTTTGACACTCCTAATTTTTACTATTAATTATATGTGATAACCACTTCCAAAGAGAAAATTTAAAATTTGTCACGACCGAAAAATAGACGTGATGACACACGTCTTATTAAACCAAGACAAGTCAGCCTAAAACTCAACCATTACAATAAAATGCGGAAAATTTACTATCAACTTAAATTATACTTCAAAACCTGGTTGTCACGTGTACAAGCCTCTAAAGTATACAGTTGAATCAAAAGAAAATATAAGTCTCATATGACATTGTTTCTAGAGTAGAACAAAATCATAAACAGGAATAAGAAGGTCTGCTGAAATGACAAACAACTACCTCACAAATCTCCAAGAAGCCTTGGAAAAGAAGAGAATATATTAGTAAGTTTCGGACTAGTAACCTACAAAAAATAATTGTAGAAGAAAGGGGTGAGTACCAAATCACACGGTACTCAGCAAATAAACCTCTAAACACAAGCTAAAGGGGATGAAATACGGGTACTCCTACCACCCCAATCGAACCACCACAACTACAACCTGCATTAAAATCAGTCCAACCTAACAACTCACGGTTTACTTCTCACATAGTTCAACAAGAACACTTAAACAAATTACATATCCTCAACAACAACACTTTGACAAATTACATGTTCTCAACAACACTTTAACAAATTACATGTCCTCAACAACAATACCTTAACAAATTACATATCCTCAGCAACGATACTTTAACAAATTACATATCCCTAACAACAATAATTTAACAAATTACATATCCTCAACAACAAGCTCAGTATTCATCAATCACCAATTCCACAGAAAGGCATTCACAAAATCAGCAAAACACAATATCAAGTTCACTAATGATAAGTATGTGCAATGAAATGGAATGCAATGTCAAGTATAATGATGCATGTCTTACCTAGTGATATACACTCGTTGTCTCTCATTCCGGGACCCATGGAGAACATATTTGTCCATGCATCTGTTGCGGCGCACGACACGACCCTCGATAATAGTAACCATCGCGGTATAGTATCTATCCCGGCGTGCGATACGACCCTATAAATGGTACATCCTCTTTAATTTCTCATTCTTTCTCAATGCAAATAACACTTGTCACAGCCATGTCTCAGAACAATGCAGAACAATGCAAATGACATGTTCACAAAAATAACGAGGAGGTGACCATTTTCATGACATTGCACAATTCACAACAACATCAACAATGATTCAACAAGCCTTTCAAACAATTCTCCATTATCAACACATCACACACAAGCAATTATTCACATTCTCTTTTATTACCCTTTGTTTTCATCATTAGAATTAATCAAGGTGGACAAGTCAACCTATCACCAAATCCCGTTACTCACAAACATATACCACAAGGAAATACACGCATTTCATACACTTAACAAGAGTTTAGAAATCCACTTGCCTCAAATAGTCGAACAATCACGCCGGGACTCGAGCCTCTTTTTTTTTTGAACTCCCAAATTAATGCAATCTATCCAAGTATATGCATCATCACAATAAGATTTTGAAACTAACAATACCCGCCTTATTATAGGTCTAGCCTAGACCCAAAAACTTACTCGATTTATAATCAAGTTTTTAAATCTTGATACCAATTAACATGTCAACTGTTTATATCTCCCCAAATTTCAAGTCTAGGGTTAAGTAATAATTTCTCTAAATCTACAACCTTAATAGTACACTCAATATTTAATTACTTATCTTAATATAATTTAAAAAAAAACTTGATTTATGGGATTACTATAACAAAATTAAAGAAGAACCCTAAAAATATGGCAAATCAGTAACTACGATTCGATATCCAAAACAACCGTCCATACTTCAAACACTATCCAATCACAATTAGCTTCATTATTATAAAATTATTGTTTTTATAATTGCTCTTAAATTAAATAGTCATATTAATTTTTAATTTAACACCAAGTAAAATAGTAGAAGCCACAATTACAGTAACAACCAATTCACAATACAATACCTGCAATATAATATTATATTTTCTCTTAGAACCAATTCATAATTTTCTAATGATTACTCCTAAAAAGGCACTCATTGTCAAATCTTTCTCTCTCATTGATAACCATCAATTGTTGGTAAGGAATTAAGATTAAAAAAATATATAAAAAGACACCTATCTAATCAATAAATTCAAAAGACAATCCATTATTTTTTCCCTACCAACTATACTACTCGTTTTATACATATACATATATGTAGAAATTAACAAAACATATATGCAGAGAAGTGCGTTACCTGAAGCTCTTAATTTGATGCCGCCACCGTCCGTCCTCCTTTTGCAAATTAATTATTTATTAAAATTGATAAAATCCACTAACTTATTTCTAAATACAGGGCCTAATGGCATAGGATTTTAACAAATGATCACTTTAGTCCATTACTATCAATTGAGTCAATTATCTACAATTACACATCAATAAATTAACTCAAGTTAAACGAATAATCCAAATTTTCAAAAATGACATTTCGGGTCATTACATTATCCACCACTAAAAATCATGTTCGTCCTCCAACATAAAAATTAAGAAGGAAGAATAACCAACTCGGCCAAAAGCCTGAGGTATGATTTTTCAAAGTCGTGTTCATCTCTCCGAGTGATAACCTCATCTTTAGGACCATTCCATCAAGATCAACTACCAAGAACTGAACTTCAGAAAAAAAAATTGACAGATCTACCAATTAGGAGTTATTATACTATCCCATGAACTCAACCGAAAGTGAAACCCATTAGACCACAATCATCATGATGAGTTTTCTCACAAAACCAAGATAACGTTCTGAATCGATACTGGCTACAACCAGAAGTGAACTTTAACCAACCACCACACTCATAATGCACAAATCATCACATATCTTATCAAGCTTTATTTTTCACTGCACACTCTTTTCACGAACTTAAGTTAAAAAAATCTGATCTTTAGACACCAAATACTCACCAAGGGAGGATCAAACTTATCTAACCCAAAGAAGAACAAGATCAAGTAAACACTCAATAAGCGGTACACCCTAGGATGCAAAACCTTTAACAACACTGTCAAATAATTGTAACTATTCACAGAAGCTCTTCTATAAGTTCTTATAAGCAAGGTCGTGCAGGTAGAATCACTAGTATACTTTAACTCCCAAACAATACCAAATCTTCCATAACTGAAATGGAAAAGTATAACCAAGGATGTCACCCTACTAGGAGAAAATCACAGGATCGGTTCACCCGATCACCACTAAGAATTCACCCATAGAAGCGAAAACACACACAAACGTAGAACGTGAATCATACTCTAAATCATGTACAGAATGAAGTAGTTGTTCACATAAGAATATACAGAAGCAAGGTCGAATAAAATAAGATACTCCTTCCATAGGGTCCATATAAATAAAATTTCAGTCATCTGACTCCATCTCTCGATTTTTAGCCACCCACAATTACCAATCTAGTCTCAATTATGGTTGCACACATACTGAGTTTGTTGATCCCCACAAAATCTTCACAATACTCCATTAAAGTCAACACCCATAATACTAACAAATCATCATAACCATATCGGCTATTTACCTTACTCTCAAATTGTCACTAGTATCAAAGTCTTCTTATCAAACACATTATCATCTCTAAAATTTTCAAACTATAATGCTCTCTCTTTCCAAACAAGTAATTTATGCTAGATATGGGTCCCACCCAAGTCTGATAGCATTAATTTTAAATTTAAAAATACTTTTCTATTAATATAAAGTTATTTAATCACGTATAATGTCAACTACGCATAACCTTTCAGATACTAAATTTCAACTAATATTCAAAACCATCATATACCTCATATCAACACTTAAGAAATTCATGGTCACTTCAATAATTCGAATACCATAAGCTCATAACCTCTACTCACTATCAGATGCATATGTAACACATCATAACAGTATGTATCGACTCATCAACAAAGTAGTTTTGATCTCCTCAAATCCTCATTAATTATGTAAAACTGTAGGTCCACATTATTGAACATAAATAAGTTACCTATCATAAATTGAACAATTTAGCTCCACATAAAAACACATAATCTTACACACCTCACTGTTTTTCACACAAATCAAAATTCAATCTTCACAAAAATTGTTGATAAATTCCTAATGAGTCTATGTCGAATAATTCACATCCTTAGTCAATTAGAACTTATAAAAGAAAAATTTATACATCCTTCAACTTCTAACCAAGACTCTATATGAGAGGTCTTATTCTTCACATCTCTTAAATTCCTCTCATGGTGCAAAATTCTAACTATATTGAAATCTTCAACATACCAAACTTTTTGTTCTTTATTTTTTTTAACTCGTTTACCAATCTTGCCATCTGATCAACAATCCATGGTATTTTTACCTTATTCTCTAAATCAAGACATTACGTGAAACCCCCTTAGGTGTAACAATCAAACGTAACAAAATTTACTAGACAAATTATTTTTAAGTTATTCCAAATGCTTCATACTCAATATAATCAATCATTTCTTACCCCTTAACAATTCATACCTTGAAAACACACTACCACAAATCTAAACTCACAATGAAAACTTTGAATTCTGATTCCAATTGCGCCAGTTATCAAACTAAAAAAAAACACAAAAACACTTATTACCACTCACATTGAACATATATATACTTCTTTGTCTAATATTATCCAATTATTCTAACCAATCTTATTAACCCATGACACTATTACCATGACTTGACCAAAACGGATGAAATCACATGTCTCTCAATCCAATGCATTCTCAGAAGATACATCTTTGGTCCTTAAAATTTAAGTAATATTCTTGTTCTTTCCTCTTACCGAAGGCTAAAATACATGCCACTAATTCTTTTCATTATGGGTTTAGCTCCTTGCAATGCTATTTGAGTGGTGTCCCAACATCTCATACAACTATCCATAACACCACACTATTTATCAAATAGTAGCACACCATAAGCTTAGATACTCACAAATCATCATTGTCACAAAAAATCCTTTTAACCAACAACCTTATCATATAGTTGAATTCCAGCCATAATTCATCATAAAACTTTATTACCATCATACTTAGTTAGCTTTTATCATCAAAACGAAGTCAACATTTTCATAACACCTTAAACTCAGTTATACCAATTAAATTCAAAGGACTAACCCAATTTTATATGAACTTTCTCACTAAAATCTTCAATTACCTTTACACAAGTATTCTTTTTATAGACTTTTCATACCCATAAGTTTTTCATTATGGTATCTATCCATTTCCTTAGACCTTACGATGAAATCACTAATTCTCATTTAGAAACCTCGAGATACACTCTACCAATTACGTATTAATACCATACCAACAATTCACCACTAAAATCTCCCTTATAACAATGTTTTAACTAAAGAAGCTATAGTAACAAACTAGTTAGTTTCTCAAATACGAATGTAACATTGGATCTAATTATATGAGCATGTGATACAACTTATAACTCTTTAAGTAGTTAATATTCACACTTGACAATCGACGTATTCATTTTCATACCACTAGTGTCACACTACAAAAATTTATTAAATCCACCACTAGAACATATCATACCTATCGAGAAGATCGTACTCAAATAAATCACACATTTCTACCCATCGAATAAATGTAAAATATTTCAAATTCTTCTGATATCTAGCCTTTTCTTTAATAATTTCATTTTCAATTCTCGAACTATTTTCGATTCAGCCTATACCACACAAGTACTATATTTTTTTTACGGTGGTAACTAACCTTACTCAACCCCTTCAATATAATCACACATTCGTTTCATAAGTTATCATTTCTACCTTAATACCAGATCAAACATCAAATCAATACACGACAAGCCAACTATTCATATAGGGAACTACACACGAGTCATCACATAAATGAGAGTGAATGGAGTGAAGCGATAAGAATCAAAATGGGACCAAGTACGCACAATAGAGATTGAAGAAGTGAAGATATTTTTCTTAAAAGTCACTATAGCCTCTCGAAGATACGTACAAACGTCTCCGTACCGATCTTCGAGACTCTACCTAGACTCGACTTGTATACACGTGAGACCTATGAACCTGGTGCTCTGATACCATTTTGTCACGACCCAAAAATGGACGTGATGGCACTCGTCTTATCCTACCAAGACAAGTCAGCCTAAAACTCAATCATTACGATAAAATACGGAAAATTTACTATCAACTTAAATTATACCTCAAAACCTGATTGTCACGTGTACAAGCCTCTAAAGTATACAATTGAATCAAAAGAAAATATAAGTCTCATATGACATTGTTTCTAGAGTAGAACAAAATCATAAACAGGAGTAAGAAGGTCTGCTGAAATGACAAACATCTACCTCACAAATATCCAAGAAGCCTCAAAAAAGAAGAGAATATATCAGTAAGTTCCGGGCTAGTAACCTAAAAAAAAAATTGTAGAAGAAAGGAGTGAGTACCAAATCACACGGTATTCAACAAGTACACCTCTAAACACAAGCTAAAGGAGATGAAATACGGGTACTCCTACCACCCCAACCGAACCACCACAACTACAACCTACATAAAAATTAGCCCAACCTAACAACTCACGGTTTACATCTCACATAGTTCAACAAGAACACTTAAATAAATTATATATACTCAACAACAACATTATGACAAATTACATGTTCTCAACAACAACACTTTAGCAAATTACATATCCTCAACAACAATACTTTAACAAATTACATATCCTCAACAACGATACTTTAACAAATTACATATCCCTAACAACAATAATTTAACAAATTACATATCCTCACAACAAGCTCAGTATTCATCAATCACTAATTTCACAGAAAGACATTCACAAAATCAGTAAAACACAATATCAAGTTCACTAATGATAAGTATGTGCAATGCAATAGAATGTAATATCAAGTACGTCTGACCTAGTGATACACACCCGTTATCTCTCAGTCCGGGACCCATGGGGGACATATTTGTCCATGCATCTGTCGCGGCGCACGACACGACCCTCGATATTAGTAATCATCGCGGCGCACGATACATCCCTCGAAATATAGTATCCATCGCGGCGTGCGATACGACCCTCGAAATGGTACATCCTCTTTAATTTCTCATTCTTTATCAATGCAAATAACACTTGTCACAGCCATGTCTCAGAACAATGTAGAACAATGCAGATGACATGTTCACAAAAATAACGAGGAGGTGACCATTTTCATGACATTGCACAATTCACAACAACATCAACAATGATTCAACAAGCCTTTCAAACAATTCTCCATTATCAACACATCACACACAAGCAATTATTCACATTCTCTTTTATTACCCTTTGTTTTCATCATTAGAATTAATCAAGGTGGACAAGTCAACCTATCACCAAATCCCGTTACTCACAAACATATACCACAAGGAAATACACGTATTTCATACACTTAACAAGAGTTTAGAAATCCACTTGCCTCCAATAGTCGAACAATCATGCCGGGACTCGAGCCTCCCTTTTTTTTTGTTGAACTCCCAAATTAATGCAATCTATCCAAGTATATGCATCATCACAATAAGATTTTGAAACTAACAACACCCGCCTTATTATAGGTCTAGCCTAGACCCAAAAACTTACTCAATTTATCAAGTTTTTAAATCTTGATACCAATTAACATGTCAACTGTTTATATCTCCCCAAATTTCAAGTCTAGGGTTAAGTAATAATTTCTCTAAATCTACAACCTTAATAGTTTTCATATAATATAATACACTCAATATTTAATTACTTATCTTAATATAATTTTAAAAAAAACTTGATTTATGAGATTACTATAACAAAATTAAAGAAGAACCCTAAAAAGATGGCAAATCAGTAGCTACGATTCGATATCCAAAACAACCGTCCATACTTCAAACACTATCCAATCACAATTAGTTTTATTATTATAAAATTATTGTTTATAATTGCCCTTAAATTAAATAGTCATATTAATTTTTAATTTAACACCAAGTAAAATAGTAGAAGCCACAATTACAGTAACAACCAATTCACAATACAATACCTGCAATATAATATTATATTTTCTCTTAAAACCAATTCATAATTTTTTAATGATTACTCCTAAAAGGCACTCAGCCAAATCATTCTCTCATTGATAACCATCAATTGTTGGTAAGGAATAAAGATTAAAAAATAAGGGAAATATATAAAAAGACACCTATCTAATCAACAAATTCAAAAGACAATCCATTATTTTTTCCCTACCAACTATACTACTCGTTTTATACATATACATATATGTAGAAATTAACAAAACATATATGCAGAGAAGTGCATTACCTGAAGCTCTTAATTTGATGCCGCCACCGTCCGTCCTCCTTTTCCTTTCTAGTTCTTTTCCAACTTAATTGTTTATTAAAACTAATAAAATCCACTAACTTATTTCTAAATACATGGGCCTAATGGCATAGGGTTTTAAAAACTACATAAAATGGCAAACTATATTTCTTATTAAAATAATATAGCTATACTATGTTAAATTTATATTTAATGGCTATATTTACTTAATAAATAGCAAAATCATATTAAACAATCCTAAAAGATTTTTCCCCCTATTTTCACGTTTCTCTCTCTGTCTCCCCTATTTTCACGTTTCTCTCTCTGTCATATTAATTGAGCACGCCTAAAATTGTTTCTCCCTATTTACAAGTTTATAACTATTTTCAAGAACAACTTTTACAGCTTTTAACTAATTATCTAAATATTTCCAAAATTATATTCATTATACAATCCTTAATCATCTTCATCTCTATCAAGTTTCCACAAATTTAGCTTAGTATTATTCGACAATCAGATAAGCAACCTTGCTTGATTTTCGGAGAAATTGGTGTTGTATAGATCATACAGGTTTTTTCAAGTTTTATTTTTTCTCTAATTTTTCTGTCTAACTCTTTAATACTTATTTTTTTTATAAATTTTTAGGTTTTGGGTTGTTGAAAATACATGTCGAAATCAAATATCCCAAGGATAATCACAAGAGGTACAAACTATACCGATAATTGCATGGTTGAAATATCATCTTTTGATCTAGGTGTAACTCAAATTCAATCACAAATCTCAGGCTATACCGCTGCTATGGAAATAGAGAAGAAGTCGAAATTGCCCGATAATCCTTTAAAATTGCAGTTGAATGATGAACTAGTAAGGTCTGGTTCTTCTAAAAGGAAAGAAGGGCCAACGGTGAAAGCGATTGAAAAAATTTGTTACAAGAGGAGGAAAGTAAAAAATGTTGTCTCGGACATGATTGGAGAACAAGTAGTTAATGAAAAATAAGACGAAGTGAGTGAAGAATTAGAGGTATCTAGATTTTTAATTTTTTTGATTTTTTTGGCACTTGAAATAATTTTTGCCTATGTACATGCAGTGTACTGTAATTCCATTAAGAAAGATTATGTGGAGTATATACCTTTTAAATTTGTAAAATTTACTTAAATGAATATAGTTTTCGATTATGGTATACCTTTAGTGTGGCATACATTCACATATTGAATACATTTCAAAATGAATGTTATTGAATGGTGGTTTACTGTAGTTAAGATATATATGCATTTAGTTTTGCAAAAAAATACATAAATGAATACGGTTTGTCTGAGAGCTTTTGTATGAATGTAGGCAGTGATGTATTGTATTCAAGTTGCATGTAAAAATTGGTGTGTATTGTAAGAATTTTCAAGATAATGTATAATAAGTCGAACAAGAACATTAAGGTATTTGTACATGTGATTGTTGTCTAGCATGCTTTTAAATGGCTTTTCGTGTACGTTATAAGAAATATCAAGATAACGTATAATAAGTCGAACAAGAACATTAAGGTACTTGTACATGTGATTATTGTCTAGAGTGCTATTAAATGGCTTTTCGTGTACGTTATAACTTATAAGCATGATTATTATAATGTACTGTAAGTCGAACAACAAAGATTACGTTGAGTATATACCAAGAAAGATTATTATTAGTTTTTTCTTATTTGAATGTGTTATCTTTTATAATTACAGGGTATCAGATTTCATGTATTGGCTCGCCCAATTAAATCCCTGCGCATGCAGGTTTATGTGAACCACAACATAGTCACAGATTTGAAGGGGAAGCGTACAACGACCCAAATTCAATCTGTTTAAAGATACATGTTTTGGAGCATATACCAAAATGCATGTGTGTGGAAGGCAACCACAAATGTTTAGGTGTTTGATGGTATGTGAATTGAAGGACAGTTCCCCGGATGAATTGTTATTTCATATAAATCATACCACGCTTCGTTTTGGTATCAAAGAATTTGCCATTATTATTGGGTTGAACTGCTTTGATAATAAAGACGATTTCTTGTTTGATACAAGCGAGCAAAACAGTTTAATCAATCAGTATTTTGAAGGTAAAAGTATTGTTAGAAAGGTAGATTTGATCAGTAAGTATAAAAAAAAAGTTTGGGGTGGTGTCAATGATGACGATGCTGTTAAATTCGCTATTCTGTATTTTATTTGTACGTTCATCTATTCCGGTGAGAAGAAGAACTCATCAATTCCAAGGATACATTTTGATCTAGTTGAGAGCGGCCGGTACCATGAATACCCCTGGAGGAAAGATGTTTTCTACAAATTGCTCAAAAGCGTAACAAAAAAAATGGATGAGAAGAAAAAGTACTACAGAATTGATGGTATGCCTCTTGCCATGCAAATTTGGATATATGAATGTTGTTCTGCGATTGATTCAAATATTGTTGTAAAGAAGAGCAATCGTATTCCCAGAATGGTCAATTTGATGACCAGAAATAGCATAATACATTATGAATTTCTCATGGAAGGAATGTTCAGTGAAAACGACAATCCGATAATTTAACATATTTTCATTATTCAATTAGTATAGATTTTGTTGTATTTCAATATACTTTGTAATTATAATTATTTTGTGCGCAGTTAAAATACAGAAAACATCGAACCTTCACTTAAGGAGATTGAATTTTATCAGCTTGAATCAAAAAGTGATGCAATCCCAAAGAATACCTTTCAAGATGTTGGTGACAAAGATGACGACGAAGATGATGATTTCACTTCAAAGCCTCCAAGTTATAAGCCACACAATAAAGAAAAAGATAAACAGAAGGCATCTGTTTCAAGGTCCATATTGATCAAAAAGTCCAATTTGCATGCAGGTTCGAGTTGAAAAGAGAAACGTCTCACAGTATTGAATGGTTGTCGTAAGGCAAAGAGTACACCCTCAGTTCTTATTCAATTTGTTTGGAGGATAATGTACCAGTACAGGAGTTGCTTGATTGTCCTGATGATTCTGCTAACCGTACACCACCAAGGAGTTAGAAAGAACCTCAAGATATCAAGGCGGATGAAATTGGTTTGCTGAGACAAGATCTTGCCTTCTTCAAGAATTCTGTATGCAAGTTGTTACATTTTTTTAGTTTACATTGTATTCTGATATAATCTTACACTCTATTTAATAATCACGTTAATAATGAGTTCAAGGAATTGCGATTGTTTATAATGGAGAATTTTAAACAAGTTATGAATGCAGTCAACAAAAGCAGTCGTCAATCTGGAGCACCACGTCAGGTTAAGTATAACAATGTTAAATTAATATAATATATTCACATATACAAGTTATTTACGTAACAAAATTCAATTGTGTTTGTAAAACATGCACATGAAGATGCAACTGAATCTCCAACTCATGTTCCTCATTGGTCGAACAACAATCCGATGAAAGACGGCAACCAGATCTCAACTGTTCTAGATAAGCCTCATTGTGATGTAAATGAGGTACTATTTGAATTAACTTGTTTTTTGATTAGTTAGTAGTTGAAGGTGAAAAATGTTAAAAGAATAAAAATAATAGTTTTTATTATAATATTGTTAGGTTCGGACATCTCGTTTCGTTCTTGATGAACATGTCAAAGTTAATGTCAAGGAGTATTATCAGCCTGTCCAGATACACATACAAGATCCTTTGACGGTACATGAACAGCGGAACGATGATAATGTATTTCAGAACGATGGAATCCAACAACCTCAGTCACAATTTGAGTTGTTCGATACTCTGTTACCTGATATTGACACAATCTATCCCAAAAAGAATGTTGTGGTTCATTCAGAGGTTGTGGTCCATCCAGAGGGTGTCGTTTATGATACCACACCCGTGTCAGTTCAAAGGATTAGACATTCCGATCGATTGACGGTACATAAACAACGTAACGACAAACTGTCTGTTGGAATGCCATCATTTGAGGTACTTAGATGTATTCAATTATGCATTCAAACAATAAGTAAATACCTTTTATAAATTCAATACTTATTGTTGAACTTATAAGTTGTATTTATCTTTTTTATAGTTTTTGTATTTACATAAAATGATATAGTAGGATAATTACTGTAGATAATACGTTTCAATACTAACAATAAATATGATACTTTTGTAAGTAACCTACTGGTAATAAAACACAATATAATACTATATAGTTCCTACTATATATATGTATTTGTATCATTTGTATAAATGGATAGTATAATATACTATAATACGATAAATATGTATGTAACTTTTGTAGAACTCAAATGGCAGGATACATATTAGATACTGTAAGTATTAATTAGCGTAATAATTTTTTTTACTCGTATAAATTTATTTATACGCTAAATTCTGAATAATATATGTTATTGTTGTCATTTCATTTCAGACAGGAGACGATAATGTATTTCAGAATGACGGAATCCAACAACCTCAATCACAATTTGAGTTGATCGATGCTCTGTTACCTGATATTGATAAAATCTATCCCAAAAAAAATGTTGTGGTTCATTGAGAGGTTGTGGTTCGTCCAGAGGGTGGCGTTTATGATACTTCACGCGTGCCAGTTCAAAGTATCAGTCATTCCAATTGATTGATTTCCTCTGCATACTCGACAAATATTGGATCATCATCCGGTAAATAACAATGTTTAACCTCTTTAATATCTTACTTGTCCCCTCCCCGTTTTGTTTTTTTAACATACACAATTTTATAACAATCTACGTGCAACATCTGCCATTAATATGTTTGTTACAATTTGTGTGTCTGTATACTAAATATTTCAGGTAGCTCTACCAACGTGGTTGAAATTTATGAAAAGAAACATCCTTATGTTTCTGACTTTATACGAGGGACATATAATTATGATTTTTTTAAGGATTACGAAATGTGCCTTTGTGAAGGACTTCTTGCTAGGCATATGAATAAGTAAGTATATTTATATTCATATGATGATTACTCTGTATACATAATATACTTAAATTTTAATTTTATTTGTTATCAAAAGGATGCACGATGAAGATTGGTATAAGAATAAAAAAGCAGAATTGACGGTTGATATGGATTTGGGCATTCATCGGATATCAAACAAGAATTGGTTCTACTCTCTGTCTTATGATAAACAACTTCTGAATGATGAGATAAACATATGAATATATACGTAAAAGGTATTGTTCATGTTTATAAGATGTGTTCATTTCTACATTTATTTATTATTTTTTGTAATTTTTGATAGCATATTGATGTGATTCTATATTATTTGAGTAAAAAAAAAAAACATCAATAGTCGCTACAGATACACTACTGTTGATTGTCTATTCAAGTCAAAATTGCTGAAATTTATGCCGCATATGCTCAAGTTGGAAGCAATATTTGTGTTGCAAATGTTGAAAGCGACTTACGTGATTATATAAAAGGATATAGGTTGATGGCTGCCATTTCATGGAATACAATCGATAATGTGTTCATACCAGTGAACGTGGAGCATAAAAATCACTGGGTGTTGGCTGTTTTGTCATTAATTGACAAACACATTTATGTATTTGACTCATACAGAGCAACAGGTCATAAATATTCTGTTAGAGATGAAATTCAAAAGCTTGCTCAGCTTCTGCCAATGTCTGTTTCAATGGAGATTAGAAATAATTCAGATGATACAGAAGATAATCACATCGCATACGACGTGACGTATGTGGAGGATACACCTCAACAAGGATCAGATTTATTGTAAAGTCTCTTAATTCACTTTTTAAATAAAAAGAATCAAATTTTAACAAAGTATCTTTCAGAAATTGCGGGATATACTTGCTAGCATTTGCCAAGTACCTAAATGAGGGTGAAGTTATTCCAGTTCAATACCTTGATTCTAAGTTACACCACATCAGATACGGTGCACTCTTGTGGAAATATGCAATGAAAAAGATAAAAAAAAGGGGCTGATAGCGAGAATGAGGCGCCTCCAAGAATAATGAGGACACCCGCAAGAATCAATAATGGTCAACTTGTTCTGATTGATTAGTATTTTGTACTAGTTGTCTTTTTAAATTTATATTTTATGCCTAATATTTTGATTTTTTTGTCAAATATTATCAACTCTTCCTTATATTCATATATGATCACGTTATTTGTTTGTTTTTGTTTCAGTTATTGCATTCAATGTAATAGTATGAAAAGATTGATGTATGTTTGCACAAATGTCCAGTCTATTTGAACACATACATTTGGATATCTAACTTTGTTCAGTTGTGTGTTATTTCATCAACATACTAAATAGTATAAACGTATTTTCTTTTTAATTCAGTTCTTACTTAATGACATTTGGATACTTACTGTAATTTTTAAGTGTATACTAAGAAAATTGTTACTTTTATATTTGTTTCATAGGTCGTGTGTTGTATTTAATTAGTATGACTATTTTATATTTATATTCACAACTTATAATCTAGTATAACCATATTAATGTACTACATGTAGTTTGTGTGTGTCAATATTGTTAGTAGTATCAACTTGATAATTGGATATTATCGATTGCAAAATTTGTATCATGTTTAATATTGACATAATATTCAAGTATATATAATGTAAAACAAATATTTTAAAAGGCAAATAAGTCATCATTCCTTTATTCAACATAACAAAATTTAACTAAAAGAACACTTTAATAGTGACATGTAACAGTTCTTATGCATTTCGTGTTGCAGTTCGACATGAACGCCTATTATGACCTCGTTGTCCACATGTACTACAAGAATTGGTACCCTTTCTTTTGCTCAACTCACTATATGAATTCTCACGTTGCTTTTTTGGCTTTTTTGGAGGTCGCTTGAATTTTGGTGGCAACACAACTTCGATAGCAATGTGTTCAGGTATGTTCCATTCACTTTTGTCAGGAAGAAGATACACAGGGACTTCATATGTTTTCAGTATTGTTCCTCGCTTATAAAAATCTAAACAATATTCATCTGGAAGCATGTGGCTTTTGTTCAACACACTCCGTGAGCACGGTATACCGTCAACTTGAAACATGTTGCAACTGCAAGTCTTTTTTTCCAAGCATACGATATAACTCTTCCCTTCATCACTTACTGAATAAACGTAATCAGTTGACGGAACAACCTATAATCAATATAGAAATTCAATTGTACACTTCAATATCAAAGCAAATATGTTTTAATTACTAGAATAAATGAATACATAATCCATTGAATAAGCCAATTATTTCTCATTTAAAATTTCTTCAACATACATACCATCATACGCCCAGATTTTGATTCATTAAGAAAAAGCATCTTCTGAAACTTCTTCCCAAGTAGTGTGAATGTGCATGATGCATTTTTTTGATTTGTGCAATTCCATCTAGCAAATATCAAGCGCACTTGTTCAAGAAAGTCAAATATCGATAATTCTCTTGCTGCTATTAACGTCGAATTGATGCACTTCACAATATTCGATGTCATCACCCAACCACGAGAAACTGGTGCATACAACCTCGCCCACTTCTCATATCCAACCAACTCCAAGTAATTCTTAACCCTTACATCAAACTGCTCAATCCTTTTCATTAGGTTATCAAAATCACTTTGAGTATATGCCTTTGTCATAGTGTAGAATGCTTCACTCAATTGATCATTTGCTTTTCGGAAATTCTTGCATACATTAGCCCACAAATGCCATATGCAGGCGTAATGTTGGATATTGTTATATACAATAGATACCGCCTTAATTATGCTATTATGTCGGTCAGATACTACACACATATTCTCTCTTTCCCCATATGCTTCTTTGAATTGTTCAAAAGATCATGTCCAAGAAGCATCGTTTTCCAAATCAATAACTCTGTATGCCATAGGTAATATATTCCGTATTATAATGTACAAACAAAGATGAATAACAAAAAAATAAAATTATAATATATGTATGTATCCAAATATCTGCTCCATCCATAGTGTTGGCTGATACGAATGCACCAGTACATGTTGATTTGAGGTGGCTGGCGTCTACAACAACAATTGACCTGCAATGATCAAAATCCTTTATAAAAGCATCCAACGCTATAAAAACATACAAAAATTCGTTATCAGGTATTTTCTTCATTCGTATATGTGAACCAGGATACGTCTTATCCAAGGTATACAAGTATCCCGGTAGCTTCACATAAGACGCAGCTAGTTGCCCCATGATAGATTCTAATGCCTTCTCCTTTGATCGCCATGCCAACATGTAATTAATATCAATACCCAAATCCAATCTAATGTCATTCTTAATATCATTTGGAGTGTACTTCCTCTTATGATTCCTCAATTTAGGTGTTATTATTCCTCCAATTAACCTACTTGTTGCACGACAATCTGAATGCACCCCATCCTTTAAAGGACATGTATGTTCAGAGTTAAAAACTCGAATTATGAACATCTTCGACTTGTTAATACTTGACGCTTTCATCAACCATGTGCATTCTTTAGATTGGCATACAAGAGTATAGCTGCGAATACAATTTATATTTTATTTTTAGTTTTGAGTTGCCTCTGCAAACATATATCAATAAATGTAAAATGAATAAATTTAACAACAATTTACCTAATAGAGTTTGACCTCTCCACCAAAAATTTAAACCTTTTTTCGATTGAATACTTTTCCATCACATCTTTCAATGTCGACTTATCCATGTATATCTAATCCACCATTATCTCCTTTTGCGATCTGTTCGTGATTATTACATCATTTACACCATCAAATGCATTTACTGTTTGATCGCCAAATGTTGGGACAATTGCTAATGGATCATTCTCATAATTTAATTCTTGATTGTATTCAAATTGCAACACATCACCTTCAATAGAAGTTTCTCCAGAATCAGAATATACAATATCAATATCGTAAATACTAACACACAAGGGATATACTCCAATTTGAGTATTCATGTTTTTCAACTGAACATAGAATCAATGGCCAGGCCCGTGAGTGAGATTTCTGCTCATTGCAGTCACCTCCGGGGTTCTTCGCACCTGGATAGTACCAGGACCCTTGTGCCCACCTATCAGGCCCGACGAGCGGTCCACGGAGCTGCATCCCTACTCACCTGGTCTATGCACATCGCTCTCTCCAGGCGCACACCCATGTCGTTACGTATTTCCATAGGCATGTCGTCACCTTCGATAGTGTATTTAACCTTCATACACTTTTTTTTACGATCGATGTTCAATTGTACCAAAATCACATTATCTAAATCAGAATATGAAGCATATTCCTTCAAAACAATCCCGTCAATTTTGTATTCTACGTAACAATTCTCATCGCTCCATTTTTTGAAATGGCGGATCAAAACACAGATAGTTGCCATGATTTTTTTTTGTTTCAATAGTGAAATGCAGAAGAAAAGATCGAACATTTTGTTATATTTAAACTGATAAGAGTCCTATACGATGGGGTCAGTTACAATTTGAAAGTGACAGATTAGTGGGCTGGAAAATAGCCTTTCAGTTACATTTCAATTTAAATGTATTGTTGTATTTAAAAAAAGATTATTTCAGCTATTTTTTGACACAAAGTGTAGCTATTTTTTTAAAATATGATAACTATAGTCATGTTAATCTAATAACCCTCAAACTATAGTCATTTATGTAAGTTTTACTTTAATAAATGATTACTTTAGCCCATTAACTCTTTGAGTCAATTATCTATAATTATCCATCAATTAACTAACTCAAGTTAAACGATAGTTCAAATTTCCAAAAATGACATTTCGGGTCATTAGAAAATTGCAATCTAAAACTAACTCAATTAAAAAAGGGAAAATTGTATATAATAGCAAACTAATAATTCAAGTTAATTGTTATAACCATCCTTTGATTTAATTGTGTTCCGTAGCAAACTGTTTGTCAGTCAACTCTCTCCCTCAAACTCTCGCTCGCCACTCTCCTCTCTCGCTCCATCTCTCGCTCGCTTCCTCTCACTTATACAAACACAAGTGTATAAAATCTGTTTCTATTTGTATAAAGTGAGAGGAAATTGTATAAATGCATATATTTTTGTTTCCCTCTCTCCCCTCTCCCAGATCTCGCTCGCCACCCTCGCCTCTCTCGCTTATACAAACAGAAATAAAATGTATAAATTGCGTTTCTGTTTGTATAAAG
Source organism: Solanum sitiens (assembly GCA_016801875.1). Lineage (NCBI taxonomy): Eukaryota > Viridiplantae > Streptophyta > Magnoliopsida > Solanales > Solanaceae > Solanum > Solanum sitiens. Next base: position 2,271,643 of record JABWTJ010000226.1, read on the forward strand.
CGAGAGAAAATTGTATATACACATGCAAATGCATATATTTTCGTCCTATACATTTATAATTATACAATAAAAATACTCCATTGTCCAGTTTCTTTTGTCTTTCTCTCTTTCTCGTTTTATACAAATTTAAATTGTATATAAGTTATCTCTTTCTCGTTTTATACAATTCGATTCAATTGTATATTTCCTGCCCAAGTCTCTTTTTCCTTTCTCTCTTTCTCATTTTATACAAATTCAAATTGTATATAATCGTTCTATACACTTGTTATTATACACTTTGTTTTATACACCTCGTTTTATACAAATTCTCTGCCCAAATCTCTTTCTCTTTCTCATTTTATACACTTCGTTTTATACAATTCGCTTTAATTGTATATGTATAACGAATTATACATTTATATATTTGCTATGGAGTGTAATTATGCAAACTTTGCTATAACATACAAATATAAATTTTATGTTTGCTATATGTGAAAGTTGCCCATTAAAATAATAAACGGAGCATAAATACTCGAATGATTTTATTTTTTAGAAAAGACAAAAGCTTTTATAATATATTTATGGATGAGATAACATTTTTCTATGATTATGGGTTTGTGGCATTACTATTATTTTATTAAATATTAATTATCAAAATCATAATTAAAATCTTATTTTAATTATCAATAAATCATAACCATTAACTTTTATCTATGACATGTGTCCCACATCCAAATAGAACTTTTAAAAAATGAAAAGGAATCGAATCCAATAAAACGTAACTTTCTTTGCTAAAATTTCGAATGTCTATTTTATTCTCCTTTTCATTAACTTACCTTTTTTCTTCTTGTTCTTTGGATATACTAGCTGATCTTATTAGTATCAATTGAATATATCATGAATAAAAAGTTTTTAAGTTTGTAAATTTTTTAGTTAGTGATATAAAATCCATCCAAAAAGATATAGATGATGTATAATAAAGGAAAAATATTTAAAAGATATAGATGATGTATAATTAAGGAAAAATATTTATTTGTTTTTACTTACCTTATATGCAATGTTTACCAACTTTCCTTAGGTGATTTTCTAATAGTTTTACAAACACAACTTTTTTTTATATATACATATAAAAGTATTCTGATCTTATTAAACAAAAATCCCTCAACAGTATAAGCCATTATTTCTTGATTTTTTCTTTTCTAGATTTTTAAAAAAATGATAAAAAATTTCACAATCATTTTGTTTTTTGTTTTGTTAGTCTCAACAACTTGTGTTGAAGTTGAGGCTAGAAAAAATGAGCAACAATCACTTGTTGTCAGCCGTTTACAACATGGACGAGCACTGGATATTATTGTTCAACGTATTATTTCTAACAACTTACGCTCGTTACGAATAAATTATATAATCTACTTTAGATCACTAATTAGCTTGAGCAGTTTCTGGTTAATAATTCACATTTTTTTTAATCTCATTGTTTTTTTCCTTCAACTTTTTTTTATATTTACGAATGTTTTTGTATTTGCAGCATGCATCAACAAATGCACAGCAGCTTGTTGTAACTGCAACATAGAGGTGAATCCCCCAGACTGTGTCCAGTGTTGTTTCGAACCGCCACCGTCTCAATCATAAGGTCACTAAAGCAAAAATTGAGGCAGCTAATTTTTATAAAGATGTATTATTTATTGTTGTTATTATTATTATTATTATTATTATTATTATTATTATTGGATATGAAATAAAATAACTTTTTGTCTATTTAATATAGAGATCTATGTAATAAGTGGAGATAGTGGTTTTTATCCTTGTATTATTGCATAATTTTATGTTTAGTTCATGTGTTATTTGACCATGTAGATTTAACCTTCAATTATTTGAATTGTGTGGTTTTGACCCTTTGAAGATAACAAAAGTTAACTATTGAACAGATAGACTATTTTAAAATATATATAATAAAACAAATTGAAGAGTTATGGATTCTAAATGCTTGAAGAATTAAGTGTACAAGAAAATTGAATTTAATAAAACTTAAATGTTAACTTTTTTAAAGATCGAAAGTTGTTAGGAAAACATTGAGAGTCGTAAGGAGCATGTCCCCCTTCTAAAACTCTTTTAAATGTAATTGTATTTGACCTTAATTAGTAATCATTGATAAAGAGAGAAAGAACGAGTTGCTAATGAATCAGAAACGAAGCAAGTAGAGAAGCAAATATGTTCAATTAATTATATATTAAAAATAATCATTCTTATTGTTTTTTTTAAATACATAAAAAATAAGGAACAAGTACCTCCTAGGTTATATATTAAAAATCATCTTCCTCTTGTTTCTTCTGATCTTACAAAGACCCTTTATATGTGTTGAGCTAGGGTTTTGGAGATATTTTGATCTTCAAATAGTTTTAGAGGACCTTGAACTTTGAAAAGCATGGATTGAACTCATATTGTCAACTTAACAGACATATCAAATGTAATCAAAATTTATTTAAATTATATTATTTTAACTTAAATATTAATATAAATTTATCAACCAATAATTAATCTGAAGTAATATATCATGAAAAATTAATATAAATTTTAGTATGAATCAACAAAACTTCAATATGTAAAGACATTTATAGAAGGAAATATGTTTACAACTCATTATTTATCCTGTCACAATTAACACTTAAAAGTTGCATGTGACTTTTTAGAACATGTTTGGAATGACTTAAAAAAGTAGATGTTAAGTAGGCGTTTGACCATGTGATACTATATTACGATATGGTATCGTGAGATGGAATCAACGTTTGGACATGTGATTTTACATTGATTTCATCTCGTGATTTCATATCATGAGACGTGATACCATATTCTTCAAAAATCATGATATGAAATCATATGAGAATACCATATCATGATTTGAGTTTTTTTAATATAAAATTTGATCCATGAGTTTATATTTTGTTAAAACAACTCCACATTTATATCTACTAACCATTATTTATTTCATATGTAAATAAAATTTATAATCACATCATTACTTTTTAAAATTTATTATTATCACCGACATAAAATTTATTATTCTCACTAACATATAGTCACTTTAACTCACACTTAGATTGTTGAGTAATAAAATCTTGAAGAGCCCGTGAAAGGTGTTTCATTTTTAGTCAAATATATTGATGAAACAATTACTTAATTTTGAGAACAAATAACTTTGTAATAATTTATTATACGATTTTATATTTTTTTATTTATTTTGATAATATTGGATAAACAATTGGAACTATTTTAATAGTATTTAAATTATGGGATTTTTATGTTTATGAGAAAATGTACAACACCAAAATTTCATATCGCATGTCCAAACAGAACTTCAATTTCATCTCATAATTTCATATCATAATAACATATCATGATACTATATCACATGACCAAACGGGCCCTAAGTCAAAAATGAAAAGTCAAATTAAAATGACTTTTAAGTCAAAAAATAAAAAGCAGGGAAAAATCTACTTTTGATATATGACTTTTTGAAGTCATTTTTGACTTATGTTAAGTCATTTTATAATATTTGTCAAACATTTTCAGAAATAACAAATTAACTTAAAAATAAATTTAACCTGACTTATAAATCAATCCAAACAGACTCTTACTCTCTCTAGCTACTCAATATAACTTCTGGCTCGTTTTGGTGAATTTCCATATGAAAAATAGTTTTTTTTTTTAATATATAAAATTCACGTTTTTTTTTATGTAAAATGTCTAAAAAGTTATTCTTGATGTCTTTACAGTTAATATGAAAACTAATATTGCAAAATTAATTAAATATAAGACATGACTTTTTTTGCTAAAACTTCAAAAGACTATCTTATCCTCCTTTCATTAATTCACCTTTTTTTCTCCTTATTCTTTTGATACTAGCAATTGTCTTAATTCAAATAATAAATATTTTAAATTGATTTTATTTGTAGTATGTGAATCTATTATGATTTATTAAAATTTAAGTTGGTGATATTAAATCCATCCAAAAAGTTAAAGATGAATGTATTATTAAGGAAAAATATTTATTTGTTCCTACTTATTTTGGTATGCAGTATTTACCAACTTTCCTTGGATGCTTTCTCTAATAGTTTTACAAATACAATTTATATATATAATAGTATGATCTTATTAAACATAACATTTTCAAAATAATGATAAAAAATTTTACAATCATTTTGTTTTTTGTTGTGTTAGCCTCCACAACTTTTGTGGAGGTTAAGGCTAGAGAAAATGACCAACATTCACTTGTTGTCAGCCGTTTACAGCATGGACGAGCACTAGATGTTATTGTTCACCGTACTATTCTAACTGCTTATCCTCTGCTTTAGGTCACTAATTAGCTTAAGTCGTCATGATTAATAATATACATTGTTCTTTTTTCTAATGACATTGTTTTTTTTTTTGTTTTTTTTATATTTATGAATGAATTTTTATTTGCAGCATGCACGAACAATTGCTCAATAGCTTGCTGTAACTGCAACATAGAGGTGAATCCCCCAGTCTGCGTCCAGTGTTGTTACGAACCAGCACAACCGTCTCCACCACCACCACCGCCTCCATCATAAATTCACGAGAACAAAATTTGGGGATGTTATTATTATTCTAATATATATTTAAAAAATTTCATGTACTGATAAATTTGAAAAAAATAAAAATAATTTTGGGTATAAAATGAAATAACTTTTTACCTTATTTAATGTTGTAACAAGGGGAAATAATGATTTTAATTTCTGTATTATTTCATAATTTCAATTTTAATCCATGTATTATTTAACTATGCACATTTAACCTTCAATTATTTGAAGGGTATGATTTCGACCCTTGAAGTTAACAAAAGTTAACAATTTAATATAATGATTATTTAAAAATATATAAAGTAAAATAAATTGAAGGGTTATTGATTCTAATGCTTGAAGAATTTGTGTATGAAAAAATTGAATTTAATAAAAAAAATGTTAATTTTTTGAAGGACCGAAAGTTGTTAGGATACCATTGATTAAAGAGCATGTCCATCCACTAAAACTCTTTCAAATGTAATCGTATTTAACCTTGATTAGTAACTTTTGATAAAGAGAGGAAGAACGAGTTGTTAATGAATCTAAAACAAAGCAAACAAAGAAGAAAATAAGATTAGCTTATATATTTAAAATAATAATTTTAATTCTAATTTTTTAAATTATATAAAATATAATATCGATTCTACATACATAATTTTTCAAGCATTTATAATTAAAATTTGTTGCATTTTAATTGAGTCATTTTGGTGTTTGGATCCAAACTCATCAATGGATCTAATTTCTTCATTCAATTTAGATTTAGCAACAGATCTTGCAGCATGTTAAAATGCTTGAGTTAGACCCCACGAAAATGATGATAAATCATCAACAAATTTGACGCACAATATTATACCTCTAGTAATCCATGTTCCTTCATTCATTTTTTTCTAAAAGAAAATTTTAAACTTGAAGACCAGAGAAAGATTTTTGCGACAAAAAGAAGAAGCATAAATCATATGCAAAGGGGGAAAAAAGAGTTGAAACACGTTTTAGGTGATTACCTTGAATTGTGATGCCACAATTATGAGGGAAAAAGTAAATTTTGAAATTCAAAATTAATATTTATGAATGATTTTAGAAGAGAATTAGATAATGAAGAGAGAAGATATAAAATTAGATTTGTATAAATTAATATACAAATAAGGACAGAACTCTTTTTCTTTTCATATACAATTCGTTCACGGATCCTATAATCAATAGCAAATTATATTAGACTATAAGCACGCCCTATAGTTAATTGAAACTAAGGGCCTGCTTGGAAGGACATCTTGATAGTTAGATTTGGTGTAATTGGTGTAATTACATTGTCTTGTCCTGTTTGGAAGTACATGTAATTACTTGTGTAATTGGCAGGGTGTAATTACACTTTACAATTCACAGGCTAAGATTGTGAATTGCTTGTAATTACCACCTGGTTACTTTTTATTTTCTTTTTTTTGTTTTATTTTTTTTACTTCTATTATTTTAATTTTTTTATTATTATTATTCTAGAATTTTGTAAAAGTTTTATTTTTATTTTATATTATTATATTTCATTTTCTTCTTGTTCTCAATCTTACTTTACGTGATTCTACGTGATTTTCTCGTATTTATCTATCTATTTATGTCATGCTTATATACTCATTAGCATAATTTTATTTGTATTTTTAAATTAAATTTAAATTTATTGTTAAGTAAGGTTATAGACTTACGTTTCTTTATTAAGAAAAAATAAAAATAAATTATATTTATTGCTATGTTGAAATTTGTTATAAGAGTATTATGTTAATTTTTTTTTTTTTGAATTTATAACTTATGTTATATTTTTCAGTTCATTGGTTTTAGTAATATTGAATTTACATTGCACGTCATTTTTTAATAAACTTGATAAATTCTATTTTGTCAAACATTTAATAATTTATGACATTTTATTTATATATTATTCTTTTATCAAACATGCATTTCACGATGTTCATACAAATTTCATACTTTTAGTTATTACGATCAATTCAATTGAAATATTTTAATTTGAAAAAATATAAATCAATTATTTTTTCATAATATTAGTTACAGAAAATATGTTTATTAATTAATATATCTTTTAAATATATATATATATATATATATATATATATATATATCTTAAATATTTAATTTAATATCATTTATAAAGTTTCTTATTTGTCTAGTATAAATTTTAAATAATTAATTTTTTAAGATTAGAATTGTGATCCGAGGAGAACATGGCTTTCTAAACAAACCCTAAAACTAGTAATATTTACTTCGTCTAATTTATTATATAAGAAACTTGTCTGCCCATAATTTTACTTTGATTTACTAACTTATTTTGGGTGAATAAACTTAATTCCTACAACCTACATATTTCTTTCTTCTTTCTATTTTTGGCAAATACATTTAAATATTGATAAACTTTTTTTATATGAAAGACACACCTAACATTTTTTGTATATATAAAAGCAGTCTGGCTCATATTAAACAAAAACATCTCCAACACTATAAACAATAATTTCTTGGTTGTTTTTATATTTCTTGATTTGTGAAATCATGGTTAAGTTTTTCATAATTGTTTTTGTTCTTGTTTTGTTGGCCTTTATAACTCCTATGGAGGTTGAAGCTGGTGCTAATAATGGAGAAAAACCATTTGTTGTGAGTCGTCTATTGGGTGGAAGAGTCTCAGATGATATTGTTCATCGTACTACTCTATTTTCTTTTTCTATTATTTACAAAATCTTTCATTTCACTTTTCAAAATTTGGCTTAAATACGACTTATCTATGTCATCCGTTAAAAATTTGACTCATTTATGTCATTTTCATTTGAAAAAAAAAGTTTCATTCATGCATGTCAGTATTTGTTGACTAAAAATCGTGTCGATTTTGCAAAATCATTTCATACACGTGATCAGTTATGATTCTATTGGATCATTATTTAAATCATTTTTGGGAAAATGATCAATACCTTAGTGAACTTTGAGATAAGGTTTATTTATGTCATTCGTTAAAAGTTTATTTCATATATGTCATTTCAATAATAAATGATAGCATGGATGAGTCTTTTGTAAAATGAAAATGACATAAATGAGTCAAACTTTAACCGCGGATGACATAGATGAACTTTTCTCAAACGAAAATTGCATAGATAAGCCAAACTTTTAATGAATAACATAAATAATTTTTCTCAAAATTCGATTACATATTTGAGTCTTTTCCTAAAAAAAGTCTTTAATTTTAAACTTTTTGTTTTATTCTTTAAGAACATATTTTGAATCATAAACATAACACCCATGTCTTAAGGACCCAAGTTAAGAATAATCTTAAAGTACCAAAAAGAAGATAATATTAAATTATATGCTAGTCAAACACACCCGTAAGGCCGTAACTTACAAATAGTATGTGCTTGATGACATATTCTTGACTTAGATGTGTTCACCATATATAGAATTCATTTTTTTTTCAATCCGCGCTTTCTAACTAAAGCGACTCCGTACCTAGTCCGTAATAAAATTTCTCATTCCTAAAAAGTAAAATATAAGTTTTACTAACTTACTTTTAATAAATACATTGAAAAAAATATCATTATAACACCTTCTTGAAAATTTGAAACACCACTTATTTTGAAATAAAATACAAAGAAAAAAACAACAGTACTTATTTTAAAATAAAAAAAATATCCAAAGACAATTTTTTATATTATTTTAAAATAACATCAAGCTAAGTAATTAATTGGTGGATTAGTAGACCAAAAAATAAGACAATTATGTATTAAATTCTTTATAATCAACATAAATAAGTTTGATTATGTTTTTTCTATATTTACTTTTGAAATTAACCATTTAATTTAAGAATAAATTTGTATTGGATTCATTTAAGAGTATTTTTTATATATATATATATATTTATGAATGAATTTATATTTGCAGCATGCACAAACAATTGCTCAGTAGCTTGTTGTAACTGCAACATAGAGGTGAATCCCCCAGTCTGCGTTCAGTGTTGTTTCGAACCAGCACCACCATCACTACCACCGCCTCCGCCAACAAAATTTGGGGCCCTTAATTTTGTCTAAAAATGTTATTATTATAATTATAATATATATTTTTTTAAAATCATATATTGATAAAATGAAATAAGTGTTTACCTTATTTAATGCATGGATCGTTGTAATAAGGGGAAATAATGATTTTAATTCATGTATTATTGCATAATTTCAATTTTAGTCCATGTATTATTTAATCATGCACATTAACCTTTAATTATTTGAAGTGTATAATTTTGACTCTTGAAGTTAACTATTTAACAGAATGGTTATTTTAAAATATAAAGTAAAATAAATTGAAGGGTTATTGATTCTAAATGCTTGAATAATTGTTTGTATGAAAATTTTAAATTTAATAAAAATTAATATGAAATTTCTTAGGACTCAAAGTTGTTTGGACACCATTGATCAAGGAGCCTGTCCACCCAGGCCACTTAAATCCTTTCAAATGTAATAGTATTTAGCCTTGATTAGTAACCTTTAATTTGATAAAGAGAGAAATAATGAGTTGCTAATGAATCTAAAACAGAGCAAACAGAGAAGGTTAAGATCAGTTTATATATTTAAAACAATCATTCTAATTGTATATTTTTTAAAATATGTAAAATATAATATTAGTTCTATATAAATATGAAAGAGATATTTTAGTCTTGAAAATATACTTTTTAACATATCTCGTATGTTTGGTTTAGTTCCATTGAATAATTTTATTTTTTGGTTTTATATAGTAAATTTTATATTTTATTTTACGTTTATGTATTATTATTATTATTTTATTTATTATTTTACAGAATTAGAAAACAAGAAGAAAGTAATAACAATATTTTTGTAAGATTAGAAAAAAAATGAGAATTAATGATTTCAACCCTTCAAAATATGTGTAATATTAATTGAAAAATTGAATATGAGCATTTTCATTTAATAACAATTAAAAATAAAAATTCAATTTAATTTTCCGTGATAGATGTTTAGACTAGTTTTTCTCTATAAAATAATCTTAATATTAGAAGTACATTATTATTTGTCCTTTATCGTAATTTGACTCTCGAAAACATTTTTTTTTAAAAGATTAGTTAAACACAATTTGCTTATAAAAAACAATTTTCAAATGATTTAGTCAAACATAAACTTATTTTCAAAAGCACTTTTTTTAAAAACTATTTTAAAAAAACGCTTATGAAACATAAGCAATATTTAGCAGTAATGCCAAAGAGGCTCTAAGTTTTCATAATTGTCTTTGTTCTTGTTTTGTTGGTCTTTATAACTCATATGGAGGTTGAAGCTGGTGCAAATGGAAAAAAATCATTTGTTGTGAGTCGTCTATTGGGTGGAAGAGTATCAGATGATGTTGTTTATGGTACTACTCTATTCCTTTCTATTATTTATAAAATCTTTCATTTCACTTTCCAAAATTTAGCTTAAATACATTATTAAATTTTGAGAATAAGCTTCTATGTCATTTGTTAAAAGTTCAACTCATTTATGTTATTTTCATTTGAAAAAGGTTCATTCATATCATTATTTGTTAACTAAAAATAGTTTCAGTTTTACAAAATCATTTTTTTGATACGTGGCCAATTATGATTCTGTAACATCCCGCCTTGGAAAGAACTAGAATTAGAAAGAAGTATTTTTGGAAAGAGTAAATTTAAAAATTTTGGCAAGTTATGTTAAATATGAGTTTTGGGTCAACTTCAAACAACCATAACTTTCAGTACATGATGAGTTAGGTGACCCATAAGATATCAAATGAAAAGTCTTGGAATCTCTTTCCAAAGCCACCGAGTTTGCTAATTTTCGAGATTGTATGAGGAAGATATAACTGTCTGAAGTCGGGCTGTCTATTTAAGGAAAGTTACTCGGATTCAAGAAGGGTATTTTGGTCTTTTTCTTACCTATCAGACTTAATTCGTTTTTAGTAATTAATTAGGGGTTTAGACTCATTTGGTTCAGTTTACACAATCCTAAATTACCCTAGATTTTAGAAAAGAATTCAAGAAGAGAAAAGAGGAGAAAGGTCAAGACGTTCATCAAATTCTTGTGAAATCGAAGGTTTTCTTGCAGATTTTCTCCAAGGGTTCGATCCCGAAGAGGTATGTGAGTTCTCATAGTGTTGGGTTCGTTCACCCACGTGCTTATCATGTTATTTTCAGCGAAATTCGTTTCTTAAAGTTGAAGGATTTGAGTTCTTGATAAGTTTTGTTGAAGTTTCTTTCATATTCTATTGATTGTTGAGGTTTGATGATTCTTGAGATAAGTTTTAGCGTTTCAAGGATAGTTCTGAGTAGATTATCGTATACTAACGTTGAGTATTTTCGAATATAAGTGATTGAAAAAGAAACCATTCGATTCTAGGCGAATTGGGGTTAGAAAACAAGGAAGAATAAGTCGGACAGAAAACAAAGAACCAGGTCCGCGATCCTTCAGAGTGAAACTTTCCTCTCTGTGTCGCGGAGAGAACGCGGACTCCACTGTTTCAAAACTTATTTTGCGAACAAATATGCATCTCAGACAATGTTTCTTTGACCGTTTCTCATGATTAACTATCTAAAAACACTCTTAATTATCAAGATATCCTTCCTATCACAAATCATAACCTTTAATTCATAATTCAAATTCAAGGTAGAGTTAAGAGTCAAGTCTTGAGAGTTCTTCAAGTCATTTTAAGAAGTCTTTTACAAATCTTTTGAATGTGTTTAAGACTTAAGCATTGAGATTTGAGGAAGTGTAGACCTGAGTTTATTTTCTTTCAAATGATATATGAGAACTAAGTATTTCCCAAAAGTAAATGTTTTCACATTTAAGATGAGAGAAAATACCAATTTCCAGAAGAGTTTTCATGAGCAGTTTTGAGTACCATCTCTTTTAAGACATAGAGTTTTGAGTAATAATCTCAAACCGCATAGAAAGTCATGTTTTTAAACATATGAGCTAGTCTCATTTTGGGAGTAGTATTGAGCACCGATGCGAGGACGAGTTCAGATAATTCAAAGTCTCCATAATTCATGTAGTCAACGTGGGTAGAAGGGTCCTACTTTTTAGATGATTCCTTAATGCTTTTTAGAATAGACTAGTGGATCCACTTAGTTAAAGAGTTCTATACTCCGTCAAAGTATAAGACAGTTCTGGCAGCGTGCGCTAGACGATGTATCATCACATAGCTCATAGTGATGGTTGTCGGTTTGAGAATCTCCCACAGAGTTACTTGTATTTTCATATACAAGACTAAGTTATTATTGTGTCTTTCAATACACTAAGTTGTTATCTTCATGTTTTAAAACTTTTCTTTATATTGCATTTTTATTACTGCTGATATTGTGATAAGTTGAGTTGAGACGAGATAAGTGTTTTTTTCAGTTCTAGTTCAAGATGATGTCGTGTTTAGATTTCCCCTCACATGCTCGTACATTTAATGTACTGACGTCATTTGGCCTGCATCGTTTATGATGCAGATACAAGTAACTATGATCAACATCCAGGGCTTCATTGATCCAGTTGAGCTTCAAAGTTGTTGGTGAGCCTCCTTACTTTCAGAAGACCCCTTTTTATCATTATTTTGTCATTTCAATTTTTTAGGATGATTTGAGTCTTGTCCCAACATGCCTCATAGTATTAGAGGCTTCATAGATAAAGAGACGTTAGTTTATGAGTCTTTCCATTTCGTTAATGTTAAGAGTACTTGAGTGCCACTTTGGCTAGTTGAATGTTTACTTCTAAAACATTCTAAGTTATCATTTGAGTTACAATTTACTTTTGAAGTGTTTTTATTATGAGTAAGTTTTCCGCTAAGAGTTAAGTCAGGGTGAGCGTTCTCTTGGGCCAACAATAATTCTCGATTGTCAGTCCCGCTAGGGTGTAGACTTCGGGCATGACAGATTCGATCACTTTATTAATTATATCATTTTTAAAGAAACTCAAATAAACTATCGAACTTTGAGATAAGGTTTATCTATACAATTTGTCAAAATTTTGGCTCATCTATGTTATTTAAGTTAACAAATAAAGACGTGAATGTTTTTTTTCTCAAACAAAAATGACATAAATAAATCAAATTTTTAATTAATGACATAAATAAATTATTTCTCAAAATTCGATGACATATATAAGTCTTTCTTCTATATTCAAAGACTCTTCTAATTTCAAACTTTTCCTTTTATTCTTCATGAACATATTTGAATCATAGAAAATCACACATATTTTAAGGACACAAGTTAAGAAAAATTTAAAAGTACCAAAAAAAAAAAAAAATTAAACATGTGCTAGTCAAACACCAATATTTAAAATGAAGTGAAAAGGTCACCTAACCTTTTTTGACTCTACAGTCACAAGATTTTTCACCATTAACTTTCAAATAATATGTGCCTGATGTGTTCACACCATATATAGAATTCATTCTAAAAATTACTTCTTCTATAAGTGATATTTTTAGTTAGGGTACAACCCATAAGAAAACACTCATTTCCAAAAAGTAAAATGTAATTTTTACTTACTTTTAATAAATATCCTTAAAAAGATAGTTTTTTAATTATATAAAACTCTCTCTAGTTAAATAAGGGTGAAATTATATAAAGTTAATATTTTTACTTTGAAATTACCATTTAAGAATAAATTTACATTGGCAGCATGCACAAACCATTGTGGTTTTTTTTGAAGAATCTTTGATGTATTTGAAATATATAATTTAAAGGGGTCATTTAAAAATTCCTTTGATAATCACCTCTCTAATAAGTGATATGGTTTACACATTAAAAGCTTCATTTTGCTTCAAACTTAATTTTAAATTACTCAGTCATTATGGTTTGTTAGCATTATTGGGATGTTTTTAAAAGTATAATGATATCAAAATGGTGAAAATTATTTACATTCTTCAATTTTGATTTAAAATTAGAAAATTTCCATCAATTTTGAAAAATAGTCATTCCTTCTTTATTCTATGTAATATAGTACCTATTTTATTCTTGACATCTTCAATCTCCAATTTATATAACCTCTTCTTATATTCACAAATTTACAAGATTGGAGACTTATTTGAAATTTGTTATTGTTAAATTTTTTCATATATTTTCACACATCAAATTGTTTTGCTATAAATATTAAGTCCACCCTTTTATTTTGGTGCGTAATGTTGACTCTTATCGAATGAAAATAAAAGCAACTTGATTTTTTTTGTTCGCAAGTCTCTAAAGATCCAAAATATTCATTTCTTCAATTTATGTTATTTGATAAATTCTTCAAGAATCGTGAAAAAATATTTGTATTGTTTATTTTAGTATTAAATCATAAAAAAAAACAATTTTCCTAGAACAACATTATTCATTTTTAGGATTAATATTTTATTTTGATTTTTGTTTTGGTAAACAACAGTAAAAAGTTACCATTACCATTGAAATTAATACAAATAAAGAGCACCTATTACTAATAACAGAAGTTAGACCTCCTACAAAGCATGAAAAAAGGGTAAAAGATTACCATTACCATTATCTTTATTTTTTTTAAAAAAAAAAACTATTTCAGCAATAATAGAAAACAAGGAATTGCTAACAGTATTTATGTTGATAGTGATAGTGAGTATAATTAAGAATGAGTATTATTAAAAATTCACTATAGAACATTGTATAATATAATTATTTCTTTATATTATTTGCAAATTGTTCAGCTCCAACCATCTCCAATTAACATTCAATCCAGAGCTTCATTTGAAACACTTATTTCAGCTTGCTTCTTGTTTATATATGTCTCAAACTATGTTGCAAAATATTGATATTAATATATGATGCCACTCACTTACCACCAATTCAAAATTCACAGATAAAAACATATGAAAATGGGTCAATTTTTATGCTAACATACTCCCAAATTATAAAGATTACGAAACTATGATACTAATCTATACCCAAATAAAAATTATGGGTTATATAAATTCTAAGGATTGGCTATTGATCCACTACGTCAGTGGACTAAAAATTCAACATGCAACATGCAGCTCAAAGGATTGAACTATTGTGAATACATATATATTCTAAAGAATTGTGCTTTCTAATGCCATTTTCTTCCATATCCAAGAAACTGGAGTATGTATATTGAGAGATTAATAAATGAAACACTACTATTAGACATATAAATATATTTTAAATTGTACTATCATAAATATTAAGTTTAGGTGATTAAATTCATATGCACTTCCATGGTGGAGAGATGTAGTTGATGTGCGTGACCTATCCTTTCAATATAGCTTTGTTTTTTACGCTCTCGACTACATTCTTTACACCACTGTAACAAAAGAAGAAAACAACAAAGAGGTACAATGTTTAAAGTAAATGAAGCATAGTAAACATACCTAAATAAACACCGCATATGTAAGGGTCATAAGTACATATAGCACAAAATATTAAATAAGAAAGCAAAAAATATAAGTTGGAATGTTCAGAAAAATGTAGAGAAAATTGGAAGCTTAAAACTTAATTCTCTATTTGTAGCTTCATACCATATATAGTTGGAAACAACACTTCCTAGCTCGTGTCTCCTACCTAGTTGAGGTAGAGGTAAGGTTTACGTATATTCTATCGTCTTTAACTCTCTTTGCAGCTTCATAAATGATACATCTAAAACCCATTAGAAAATTGGTTACCTTAACACTATAATCTATTTTGCAGCAGAAAATACATGAATGCCGAAAGTTATCTAGGGATACAACATGTAAATAGTCTTCAGTTGCAATGTGAAATCACTAAGTTGAAAATATACTGGCCAAATATTAGAGGGAGGCTACAGTTTCATTGTATTCACAAACATGCATCATAATAAGGATCAAAATTAATTCTCTATTTGTATGAATTCGTCGAGATTGATCCTAGTAAAATGTCAAAAGTCTAAGTCACTTTTTTGTGTTCACAATTTTGGGAGGAAGTTTAGGTGCGAGTTGAGAGGTTACACAACAAAGATTCAAAGACCTAATATAAACTTGTAATTAGAAGTCAGGCCTAAAATTTCATTCCTCGTCATCCTCCATCAAAGTCATACTTTCAAGAGCTAAAGTTGGAGTGGCACTCTTTGTTGTGCTCCTATGGCTGTTATAACTGACCAAAAAGTAGAGGAGAAAAAAATGCTTATTTTCTAAATTTTTATCTTCAATTTTTTGAAGATTAGTCAGATAAAAAGTATTTCAACACTATCGATCTATTCAACTAATATGAACACATGAAACAAAAACTTTAAGAAAGTATATGATCACATGGCAGACATGCAGAGCTCAATGTAGTAATAGAATTCTCAATGTTAAAATTGCAACTTTTATAAAATAAAAAAAACTACTAAAGATAAAGACAACGCCAAAATCAATCACAGTCCATTATCAATGCATAAAACAAAGCAGGAAAAATAAATCTTCTTTAAAGAGAAAATGGTAAAAATTTAAAGGTTCTAAAAAGAATGTGGAATGGTACCTTAAGGCTGTTGAAGTTGAATTCGAAATGGACTAAACAAAAGTAGCCTGCTGTATGCACAAGGTGTCCCATTATCTGTCAAAAAGAGTTGATAATTAATGATCTAAATATAACAACTATCTTTTTTCAAGGCATATAAGTGGTAAAAGTGCAAATAACAGACATATGCCAGGGACAAACATATATATGCATGATACATTGGGTCAACTTGTTGGATCTTTTGATAATTTCTCAAACTACCTGCCTCTTTAGTATACAAGGTTTTCATGAAGGAGACCTTGTCGCTCTTTCAGCTAAATTATTTTAGTGTGTTCTACAAATTAAGAAACTGTTCTTTCCTGTTGAACTATCTTTCACTCACCTATTGATACACTCTTTTTTATGAACTTCAACAACGTAGAAGTCGCAAAAGCAGGAAGATATAAACAGAAATTTTCCTTTAATCTGACACGGAATATAATAATGTCAATACTAACTAAGCCAACTAACATAAAAATTGCATAATGTATTCTTTTGATACACCTTAAAATAAGAAGAGAAGATGAAATAGTATTCTAAAATAAATTCACAATTCCATCTGAAAATATGCTATAAAAATTTCAAAAATGTGTCACAGAATTTGGGGAAAAGGAACAATTGAAGGGTGGTGCTTTTCCTAGTTTATGTTCCAATAGTTTTGTATTTTTCTGAGTAGTCATTCACCATTGAGTATTGTGGGTAAAATAAAGAGATCCAAAGCAGCAAAATTGATATTATTTTTCAATTTCCTTGGCAGCAAAATACTCCTCACAGGACCTTTGTTGTTTGTTTTTCTAGACTATGAATTTCGTGTTGTTTTTGCCCTCATTCCCACTCTTTCAAAATCTGGCCACTGAACCCCTTTTCAACTTTAATTGACACATTTATTTCAGCTGTACAACTAGTCTCTCTTCCCTTTGGCCATTTTGTACATCTTCATTTGCATTTTGGTTTATGAAAGCAATCATTCACATATGCATTATTGGCGTATGCTCTTACCTATTATATGGATACAAAGAAATATGTGCGATCTAATGAAGTTACTAAGAAATATTCACTCATGAGTGAAACAAGCTTTTATATCTATTGATGTTTATATAGTTCGGTGAATTGATAGAAAGCACTGTAACATTGTGGTGGGACAAAGTCTGGCCATACTTCTTCGGAGTGAATGGTCATCCTAAGTAATAAAATTTCTTACCACATAGTTTCATAATGTAGTGAAGGAGAACTACGAAAAGAACAAAGATGACCAGCCAGTTTTTGCAGTTGAAATAAGTTACTCCGTTCAGCTTATCCAGATCAAGCCGACTCATTTAGTGGTTAGTATCATCATATTCACTAAAGCGTAAATAGACTCATATATATAATTGACTTCAACAAAAGAAACACCTATTTTGAGTCTGAAAGAAGAATAATTACACCCCTTTAACGTCCTAAGATTCTCTCTTAGCCCTTTTTTCAGCCTATCCTGATTTCACAATTCTATTAGTCAAGGTTTTTGAAAGAAAGTCGGCATGTGGCACCATTTTTTGGTACCTTTTCAGCTTTCAAGAAATGCTTTTAAACGGTTTTATGTTTATCCAAACACTTTCTAAAATAAAAAATAACTTAAAGTCAGAAGTCACAAAGGAATAAGTCAATCCAAACACCAACATAGTCTTCCTTAGATAAAACTGCAGGACACAGAGGTTGAGACTCACATTTGAGCGTTGGCAGAGGAAATTGATAAATTATGTAACTTTAATTTATTTCGAGGATGTTACATCTATATCGCATAACCTTTTAGTTGGTAGTCCATTGTATTCTGTTTGTGTTTGTTTTCCTGTGATCTTGTGTTAACAAATTTCGTTACATTTAACAAGACATCTCTTATTCCTAGTTAAATAGTTTACATAATGAATAAATGAATAATTTTCAAATCTGTTACAGGCTTTTGCTCACTCTCTGATGTGCTAACAGATTTAGTCACATTTAATAAGACATCTCTTATTCCTAGACATATAGCCCTCAAATTACTATATTAGTAGCTGATTTTTTTTAAAAAAGTTAGCACAACAACAAAAAGATCAACAGTGAAAGCTTACCTTGAGTTTTCAGCCTTTGATATAATTGCTAATTTTATGGCAGCACCAAGAATTAGACAACTCAAATTCTTGCTCAACGAATCACCTGAGAGTTGTAAAGTTTATCAATTTTATTAGTAAACTACTAAATGAAAAAAAAATATCAAGAGGATAGACATCTACTCACCCTTAGTAGTAGATAATTCAACTTCATTAACATCTGCCAAGACAACCAGCTGTTGAAACTAATCAACTTTCATAACACATAAGTATTGCCTCATTGGGGATTTTTGTCAAACACGTTAACATCCATTATCTGCAAAAATATTATATTGGCCAAAAAATTTAGTATTTAAGAACTTGATAATTCAAAATAATGAGAAAAAAAATCATGCATGAGCAGAATAATCAATTAAGAGAACATTTGCATATTCATAAAGGGATTCCATCTTTAACTCGGCCCTCCACTCTAATCTCTCTAGATTCATAACAGCACTGGCAAACTTGGACTCAACTCTTTTTGTCTCCAAAAATAAGCCAAACTTCATCTGCAAGTTCAACTATTTTCTCTTCTTCACCTTTAAAGTGAAAAAATGAATGTTTTGGATGCACTATGTGTATCAAGGGTCCAAAGTCAACTACGTATTTATTTATAGTTTCGAACATGCATGAGTAAATTAGATACAACTGATGATACATACATCAAAAAATTCAGAAAAGAATGAAAATAACTACCATTATAGATCTGTTTTTCAAGAGTAGGACATATATAAGAGTAGAAAAATCATGGAAACCCATGAAAAAACTCACCGTAATGCAACATGAACGAAGAGGAATTTGAGGGCGAAACAGAATTTGACAAAGAGCAAATGAGCAAGCGTGAGAATAGAAAATGGAGCACATTCTACATTCTTCAAAGAATGAAGAAGAAGAAAGTGGGAGAGAAGGTAGAGTAAATCAAAAGGTGAGATGTTCCATTTTTAACATGAAAAGTAATGCTACACGTGCTTCTACATAAAGCAGTACACGCTATGCACTTTTGAAAGAAAAAGTAGGTGATTTTACTATTTTAGCCCTACTTTTACAGCTCAAGTCCTATTTGAAGTACAATTTACAATTCTTTTTGTACCACATTTTAATGCAGTGTTCGTCCTTATAAACTGTCCTTTCTAAATAAGGGGATATTTGATCATTATTTTATTTTCTGGATTATCATATCCAACTTATTATAAAATAGATTGCATGATATTAAGATAAATTAAGTTGATGATTCAAAAGAAAGAAGTTATTTTTTCTGTTTTAATTTGTTTTTTTCTTTTTTTTTAGTCGTTTTTAAAAGAATGTCTCTTTGTTTTCTTGTGAACTCTTTTATTTTAATTTTACACTTGACATGTTTAACTCCACACGATTAACAAATATTTTAGTAGATTTAACATATTTTTTAAATGGAAATCTTAGATAAATTCCACTAGTTTAACAATCAATTATATACTTTAACTCACTTTAGTTTGCAATATTATGTATCTTATCGGATTTTAGTACGTCCATATACCTCAAAATACATGTATTTTGGGATAAATTGGTAAAAAATAGGTATAATTTGCTATATATATACATTGTATCCAAGTTGGTTAATATATATTTGAGATACATGACGAATCTCGCTCTCTCTCTCACATCTCACTAGTCATTGTATATGTGAATCACACCAGATACATATTTATACATATATGTAGTGTGTATCTAGTGTGATTCACATGTATTTAGAATATATAACAAATCTCACTCGCCTCCTTTCCCATTTCATTTGCCTTTCTCCCTATTTCAGTAAATACAGTAGGAAAAATACATATAGTTAAGTGTATCTTCCTCAATATATGGTAGAGAAGTTCTTAATTACTGGTAAAATACATAAAATTTTGAAAATATAAATATAGTATATATGATCAGTTGCGGAGGCACCTTATAATGAGAGGGTTCGGCAAAAAATTATATTATTTATACATGGTTAAAATATTTTTTTAGGCTTATATAGTAGATGTGGTATCCCCTTTGGTTACTTCATGTATCTATTTTTCAGATTTTAAACATTGAAAATTCTAACTCCGCTGTATATGATGGTAAAATATGTCTAATTATGTAGTTTTTCCTATTTAAAAGTATTTATTAAATTTCCGAAATTTCTTGTTAATTTAAATTAAGATAAGCAAATCGAAACAATTAAATAATATGATTTTTTTTATTTTCCATCCGATGTTCGGTACACACATTGAAATCCAACTAAATTCGAATTCACTCCGAGAAATCTCACACTGAAAGTAAAATACTTTTTAACAAAGATAATTTCGTACTCAAATATATTTGAATATAAATATTTGAGACCTTTTGATTAAGAATGAATCACTCCACCACAAACTCTTAGTCTGTTATATACTATGTAGTATAGTTGATTTAGGATATCGTTGCGTGTAAGGTCAAAAATAGTGGCTTAGGACAATTAAACGAATTGTTTAACATTCTAACATTTCCAATGTATTCTACTAAATAAAAATGTTTGATTTCTGCTGACTAAACTAAAGTTAGTGTAAACACATGTCGGCCTCCTTCTCTCGTAGACATTTCTACAAACAGTTGATAGGCATAACAGAGGCAGCAACTAAACTGTAAGGAGAGTAAAGATGGCAGCTTGTTCTAGTAAAGGAGGGTGCCCAAGTGACTATGTAGCCCTTTCAGCTGCTCTACTGTCCATGATCTTGTAAGTTTTCTGAAAAATTCTTTTTTTTTTTGTTCAATTGGTTTTTTTGCTGGTTGTGGAAATTGTGAAGTCAAATACTCGTAGTTTGTGTTTTTCTTGCTGTTTCTGATTGATAGGTATGCAATCTTGGACAAATTGAGAGACATTTTTTTTCCTTTGATATTGTAATGAAATTTGGATTTTGTTGGGAACGATTTTTTTTCTTTGTCAATTTGGCTGATAAAAGATGGAGAAGATCAAACTTTGGAATATGAAGCAAGATTGACCGCTTTTTTGATTAATCAGTTTGATAAAGGGGTGAAGAAAGTTGACATATAAGGCTTTTTTGTGTCCACAAAATTCACTTACTTCTAACTAGGTCAATGAATTAGGGGTTGGAAGATTGTACGCCTCTAGAACTTGCTTTGCGTTTATTTGGCTTGCTTTCACCTGTCTTCTTCCCACTTTAGTATGACAATGGGGCAAGGAAGGGGAAGTCTAACAAGGACGTGCATAGTGGCGGGTCTAGAATTTTCATTAAGGGGGTTTGGAAAATATAAATTTAGTGCTTGAAATTTGAACTTGTAGTTCAGGGTGAATTTTGAACCCCTAAACTACTGGCCAACCTCTAGTATTGTGTTTGGGGGATTCAAAATCTATATATGTTCATAAAAAGTAAAAAAGTTACCTTATATATACATTGTAAGATTTCGCCAAAGATGTTCGAGTGAATGCTCTCCTGCTCCGTAGATCCGTCTAAAATTCCAGGAGAACTTGCCAAAGCTTTCAAGGGGAGTTTAGTGTCTTGGGGAATGTACAAAGCTTAAATAATGGAAATCAAGTGCAGCAAAAGCCAGAATCAAACCCGCGACTGATTGACAACCTTGGGGAAAATCTGAACCACCTTGACCACTATGCTAAGCTTTTCAGTTGTGTTGAGGGGGTTCATTTTAGCATACATACTCATAAAAAATCAATATAATCTTACATATATAGTGTATTTTTCCGACGAAGGGGGTCTGAATGAACCACGTCCCGCCCCCTAGATACGCCCCTGGACATGGATAGGGGAACTCTTTGCAGCTGCTGCAGCACAAGATGAGGCTTAGAATTTATCAACTTCGTGTTTTTGGCTTTTATTTTCCCGATATAATTCCTCGCAACGTTCCCAACTCTCGTTGTTCATATGTGTTAGTGGATGTAATACTAGTTTCTGTTCTAGATTGAGATTTTGCTCTTCCCACTTAAAAATGACTAATGAAAAAAATATAGTATTTAATGGTGATTTACCAAATGATAATTGACATAGTAATTATAAACAAGTAAACAACAAACCTATGAGAGAAGAAAGTTTGATATGGACAAAAAGCAGAATACAACATTATGGAGCGGGCTGCGTGAGGTTAGCTGTGGCTGGTGAAATCATCCCCTCTCCCTCCTCATTGACACCCCAAACATTTTTATCTTAACTTCCCCCCATTTGTAAGGATGGTGTTGCAAAAATTTTCTTGTCTTCTCCCCCTTATTTTATTGTGGAGTAGCAGAGGCTCAAAGACTGTCTGCATATCCAGGGAAATGGAGGCAATAGAGAGTAGGATGTAAGCAAGGGGTTGAGAAAAAAGAATTGGAATCTGCTTTATCTTTTTTACGCTGTAATGGGGGAGAGAGAGAGAGAGGAGGTGGATAGACACACACACACACCGTGTTTTAGTTATTTTTTGCATGTGTGATTGTGTTCTACAGTTAATTTTAAGTTAAACATTTAATAAAAAAAACACGTGTGCCACAATAATGTGATGCTCACAGAATGTTTGTCGCCTTGTCTTTTATTTTACTTCTATTTTATGAAGTAAAGCCACTTTAATTTTTCTTGTGCTGGAGCTTTTTATGATTAATTTTTTCGATAATTGTTTAAAGTTTCATTATTTTGTATATCCATTCAATGCTTGATCTTTTATTTCCATTTGAGTTACCTAAGATGTTGGCATTAACCACTTGAGTTTCCTCTGCAGACTTCTCCTGAAAGCGACATTACCTTACATGATTCACAAAATTCCTAGGTCCAAAGGCAGTAGCTTTTGGCTAGTTGCAATTCAAGTTATTGCAAGCTTAAATCTGTTGTTGTCCATAGTGGTATCTACTTTTCATTTCCTTTATATGGTTTTAATGCTTCAGACTCTGATTTAACATTTCAAAACACTAATGCGACTATATTTTAATTTCCATATAAAATTCATTAGGGCGGGATGTAGTTAACAAGCAACGGGTTCAACCGAATCCATCCAATGATATTAATATATATATATATATATATATATATATATATTTATAGAATCACCAAATTTCAATAAATACTACATTTTGAATCCAGAATTTTTAAGTGCATCGGTGATAAAAATATAGCAATTCAACCCATCAAGTTTAATCGTAGATCCGCCTCTGATATTCATATGGCTTATGCAGATGGCTCTCAATTTTCTAAAGTTCAGAAAGAGACATTGGTGGAGGTCATGCTATCTTTGGGCAGGTAATTTACTCTTCAATCCATGAAAGCTGATTTTGTTTTCAAATTTCTTGCCTTAATCTGGTGCTTGATTGGTTATTCTGCAATACATCTAATCCTCCTTGTTTTCCAGTCTGGATTGAAGGTCCACTCGGATTTGGTTTGCTGTTGAGCTGCCGTATTACACAGATATTCCAACTTTATTATATATTTGTGAAGTAAGTTTGACTTTTCAAAGCAATTATTGACAACTGTTGTTCTTTGTAATTGATGAGATGATCATGTATCAATTGGCCTCATCAATATTCAATTGAGAAACTGTTAAATGGTGCAGCCTCCTCAATACAACTCTTCTCCCTGGAAGAAAATAAACAAATAGAAATAACTGCATGTCTCCTGAGGAAAATAGGATAATGGACTATCACATATGTAATTCCTGCTTCAAAGAAATGAGAAGAGGATTGATTACCTGCAGATATTAAAGGCTGCTCAAAAATAGTACACCACCCCTGAGATAAAGTGATATATCTTCCTGTTGGCATGGCCCTCCTAAAGATATGTGACAACTGAATTAAAATGAAACAGAATTTATCTACTATGTCTTTTCTATACTTTTTTTCCTTTTCTTCCTTGTCTCTCTCTCTCTCGTTTACTTTTTGTTGTTTGAAAAATTTGAGAAATAGCTTTAAAAGACTGTGTCTTAGTGCTATTGTTTTCCACGTTACGTGGAAAAACTCTTTTTCCGTAGTCTTATATTTCTTTGTTTTGTATGGTGCTTCAGGAGACGTCTGCCACCAATTAGATCCTATATTTTTCTTCTGCTGATTCTCTTGCCGTGGATAGCTCTTGCTGCAGGTAAGATTCCTCTAGTTGAACTTTATAAAGAAGTCTTCTTCTAAGTTTCTTTTATTGAAATACTATATATATATATTTAAAGATAATAAAATCATGTGGAAGTATGGCATTTTAGTAGATGAGGGACTTGGGGAGCAGGTGGTGGAGGTTAGGATGATGAATGACAGGGTATTGACGGTCAAGCTAGTCATCGGAGGGCTTACTTTGAACATGATTAGTGCTTACGCGCCGCAAGTGGGCTTGGAGGAGAAGATCAAGAAGCGCTTCTGGAAGGATTTGGACGAGGTGGTGAGGGGTATGCCACATTCCGTAAAGCTATTCACTGGCAGAGATTTCAATGGTCATATCGGGTCAATCACTAGTGGTTTTGACAGCGTGGATGGAGGTTTTGGTTTTGGGCTTAGGGAACGGAGGAGGAGCGTCGCTTCTGGATTTTGCTAAAGCTTAAGAGTCGGTGATAAAAAAATCATGCTTTCCAAAAAAGGAGGACCACATGGTCACCTTTCGTAGTGTGGTGGCCAGAACTCTGACTGATTACTTACTCCATCGAAAGGGTGATAAAGGCCTTTGTAAGGATTGCAAGGTTATCTCGAGTGAGAATCTTACTATCCAACATAAATTCCTGGTGATGGACGTGGGCATAAGAGAGAGGGGAAGAAGAAAACGTTGTATGACCGATTGAGGATCAAACAAGATGGCTTGACCCCTGCCCGAGCCTTGGAGATGGGAGAGAAGTTAGAGTCGATGGAGGTTTGGGGAAGTAGTGGAGATGCAAATAACATGTGGGATGAGATAGCTAGTTGCATTTGGGAAGTAGTCAGAGAGGTGTTAGATTTTTTCAGGGACTATTTTTATGGCCATCGAGGGGATTGGTGGTGAAATGGAGATGTACAAGGCAAAATGGAAGCAAAAAAGTTGCTATGCTAAGTTAGTGTTGAGAAAAGATGAGGTGGAGAGGCGGAAAAACACGATAAGGTATAAGGTGCTGAGGAAGGACACGAAGTAGCAGTCATGACGGCAAAAACGACAACTTTCAAACGCTTGTTGTCGATCTAGGGGACAAAGAAGAGGATGAGAAGTTGTACATGCTCGCCAAGGCGAGAGAAAGGAATGCTCGGGACTTGGATCAAGTGAAGTGTATCAAAGATGAGGACAGTAAAGTACTAGTGAAAGAGGCCCACATTAGGCGAAGAGGGCAAGCATACTTCTATAAACTCTTGAACAAAGAAAGGGTCACAAACATTGTGTTGGGTGTTATAGAGAACTCGGAGAGCGAGATTTTGATTACTGTTGGTGTTTTAAGGTTGAAGAAATTAAGGGTGCTATGTGTAAGATGAGTCAGGGTAGAGTGACTGAACTAGATGAATTCCGGTAGGGTTACGAAAAAGCACAAACAGGACGGGTTTAGCGTGGTTGCCTAGGTTGTTTAATGTCATTTTTAAGACCTCAAAAAAATATTAGTTTCCCTTTTTTTTTAATGAATGAGCCTCTTTTACCCATTTAACTACCTACTTTTATATGGGTAATATGAGTTTGACTCATTTTTTACCCATTTTAAATGAGTTGGATGCCAACCCATTTAAGATGGGTAATTTGAATGTATACCCATATAAATTACTTATTCTGCCACCTCTAAATAATGGGAGGTGACTCAGAGCACTTTCCAGTCGAGATGGGGTTGCGCCAAGGATCTGCATTGCGCCTGTTTCTATTTGTCTAGGTGATGGATAAGTTGATGCGGCATATTCTGGGTGAGGTGCCTTGGTGTTTGTTATTTGTAAATGACATTGTTTTCATTGAGGAGACTCCGGCGGAGTTAACGATTGATTGGAGGTGTTGAGACAAATTCTACAATCTAAATGGTTCAAGTTGAGTAGGTCAAGACAGAAGATATTTGCCTATTTGGAGTGTAAATTCAGTGATGTGGCGTAGGCAGGGGCTGATCCAAGATTTAAAGGTTATGGGTGTCGTATCGCCTTTTAATAAACGTGTTTATTAAATTTATTAAATATTTAACCTTTTTCTTACCTTGTAAATATCAACCTCAGATTTCAGCTCGATTATTCGTCTTTTGAGTTTATAAAGACAAATTAAATGAATTAAAAAAAAAAATAATGACACTTGGCGCAAAGGAAAAAAATTCCAACAATATCCTTTATAATTACACTCGCTGAATTTTCATATTCTAAATACACTTAATTATGACATAACTATATATGTTTATTAATACTTCACGCTCCATGTAACATGCTTAATATAAAAAGTGAATTTTTTTCACATACATAATTTTAGTAACAGAATCGAAGTCTTATGTATTTTATTTTGTTTACATTCTCGATAAGATTTAAATTATCATAATATAAACTATTTCTTTTTATACATTGAAATGTTTTAGATAATAGAACAAAGAGTAAGAAAAACTCGGCTTCATGTTTTCAGAATTTTGACCAAAAGAGAAGATAATTTTGGGGGAGAAGGTTTTAAAACAAACCTTAATCATTTGCTTGACTATAAATTATCTCATTAAGGGCAAAAGGAGAATCACAAACTAAAATTGTTTCTAATATAGAAAAGTAGCATTCTTTTGTGGAATTCTGGTAGTCTAAAAAAGAAAGTGTCACATGAATTGAAAAGAGCAATATTTTATGCTTAAATTAGAAAAGGAAAAAGAAGTCAACGAAATAAAAATTAAGAAGTTTTACAACATGTTAACATATGTACATTATATAATGGCTTATCACATAAACGGCCCATTCAACTTGTTCCATTTTTCCATATAGATACTTAAATTATAATGCTTACCGATTGAACATGTAAACTCAAGCCATTGTGTGCCTATTGAACACATTTTTTACAGCAAGCCCAAATGTTTTTTGCGTGACTTTCAAACGCTGCTTATGTGACAATATTACAAATAAGAAAATGACACATGGCAAAAAAAACTTTTTTCTTCCACCTCTCCTAGGACTCTTTCACAAACAGCCCACTCCCACCGCCATTGTAACACCACCACCAACAAACAATCCCATTTCTTATAAAACAACTACCCTCATTGCAGTCCATCTTTGTCGTTCTAGTAAATTTTATTTCAAACTCTTTTGTCATTTTTATTGTTGTTCAACATTTAATTTCCAGCAAAATTTTACAACAAAACTTGATAAAATAAGAGAAAAGTGTTCAACTTTCAATGATTCATACCCAATAAAAATCTTTAAATGATTTACGAATAGATGTGTTGATGCATGTGGAAGAGGGTTATGTGAAAGAAATGACTTGTTTGTGAGAGAAAAAGAAGGCGATGGATAGAAGAATATAGCTGCTCCTTGTTTAAATTTCGTCAGCTATGATGGAGATTTTAGGGAAAATTGTGAGCGACACTGAATGTTGGTGATGGTGATGGGTGTAACGATGGGCGACTCCGGTTAATAAATTTCCTCCTTCCATTGATTTGATGCTCTACTTGATGAAATAATTGAATGAACACGAAGGGATCAAAACTTTGATTAAGCTAATTAGTATTATGAAGAGAAAAATATGATGTTTCTTCCTAAATTATTCATTGCAATTTTGACAAAAAAAAGTTTATTCCTGGGAGTCTTTTGGCCATGGTGAGACCGGAGAAGACAAAGTAAAAAAAGAAATTAAAATTGGGCTTTTCACTCTCTCAAAGGAGAGTGTACTACACATGTATGCCATGTCAGCACAGTGTGTTCAATAGACACATTATAGTTTGAGTTCGAGTATTCAATCGATAAACCTTATAATTGAAGTGTCTAAATGGAAAATATGAACCAAGTTTAAGGGGCTGCTTATGTATTCAGCCTTATACAATATAGTAAAGCACATAAATATGGATAAGGTGATTTTTACTTGCAGTGATATATATGTTGGTCTAAAACCTATCGGGAACCCTTCTTTGCAAAATAAAAAATGTTGCATAAATGGATAACTCAAAATGCACCCATGCAGAATTGAACTCGCGTCTTTGAGGACAACAAGTTGACTGCCACCAGTGACAACATACGCCCCATTTGTGCTGTGGGTGGCAAGTTTAATATTTACATAATATCATGTACATATCCACATGTATAACAGAATTTCAACGGAGATCATTGGGTGTTGTGGCACCCCCATGGCTATGAATAGATCCGCCCCTAGACGTAGGAGCCAGGCGTGGAAGTGAGACTTGATAAGAGAGATATTCAAGTATCTAGGGTCTTTGCTCCAAGGAAATGGGGAGATCAATGATGATGCCACTCTGTATTGTTGCGGCAGGGATGAAGTGGATGCTTGCATCTAGTGTCTTGTGTGACAAGAAGGTACCACCCTAACTTAAAGGTAAGTTTTATAGAGTGGTGGTTAGACCGACTTTGGTGCATGGGGCGAAGTGTTGTCTAGTCAAGAACTGCAGGTTCAGAAGATGCAAGTGGCAGAAATGAGGATATTGAGATGGATGTGCGGTCAGCGGTCATATAGGAGCAATCAAACTAGGAATGAGGATATCTGACACGAAGTGGAAGTGGCTTCTGTGGTGGACAAGATGAGGGAAGGGTGACTGAGATGTTTTGGACACGTGAAGAGGAGAGGTGCGGATGCCTCAAAAAGGAGGTGTGAGAGGTTGGATATAGGGGTTGAGGAGAGGCAGAGGTAGGCCGAAGAAGTTTTGGGAAGAGGTGATTAGACAAGATATGCACTATCTTTAGCGTATCGAGGACATGACCTTAGATAGGAGGGTATGCAAATAAGGGTAGAAGATTAGTAGGTGTTGAGAGTTGTCTTATTACTTACTTATTCATGTCTTTGGATGGGTGGGGGAGTATAGAGCTCCATGTGGGTCGTAGTATTAGCATACACATGTAGTCTTTAGCTTTTAGTATCTGATTTTATTTGTGGTTTACTGTGTTTAGGTGACCGCACTTTGCTGCTGCTGTTACGATTTACTTGCATATCTGTTAAGCACTGCTTTGTTATTAGCTGTCATGTTTTTCCTTTAATTACTGCTTTGATTTGTTGGAACCGAGAGTGGGCCTGCGTACAACCCTAGGTTGTTACTGTTTACTTAGTAGTTGCTTTCACTGGGTATGTTTTTGTTGTTGTAGAAGTATGACTTGTCTTTTGCTACACTTCTGCAGTTAAACTACTTTCTGCTTTTTAATTTTGTGTTTTAGTATTTGGTTAGTTTATCTTTCAGTTGAGTCGTGCCAAAACTTTGTGCAAGTGTATGAACAAGTATTTTTTACTTTTATTACCATGTGAGAATTTGTTGATTTTAGCTCAGTCAAATTGATGTTGATAATCGGCATTAAAAATTGCTGAAAAATTGCAACAAGTTTGATTTTCAACAGTTATTTGATTAGTGTATTCTGCTCTTTTCATATTGTCTCTTTGGCACGTGAATTATCTGTGTTACTTTCATTCGTAGTAACATCCCTGCTATTAATATTATAAGCTTCATTTGCTAAAGTTGTTTATGTAAGAAAGGATTTTTGATATTAATACATAGTTTGTCTGATGTAGTTATTCAGATAAAAAAGCCTCTGAACGACCGGTGCCACATGGGGACTCTGTTGATCATCCTTGTTATGGGCCTTCATGCATTATATGTTGTAGCTTTGATTGCTTTTGCTGGGGCGGTGCATCACGTGGAATTCAGATTTCATGAACTCAAAGACCTTTGGAGAGGAATTCTTGTCTCTTCAGCTTCCATTGGTTTGTTTCTATCCATTTTCTTTGTTTGACTTCTTTCCTGGCATGCTTCTGTGTCTTGCTGTGTGTGCTCTGGTAGGGGAATGACATATTAAGGAATGAAGTCAGAAAGCCATATTTAGTCTTGATTAACACTTCCCTAATATTGTCCAAGCATCTTAAGATATTCTTACACGTACCAGAAGCACCAGCATTATGCTATGTAAAATATTCTGTCAAGGAAAATTCAATGGAGGAAAGTAACTAGCTTCGGTGTAATGTTAGTGAAAGTGGCTGACTTTCAGATCTTATAGTTGAATTTGACCTTCATGACTGAGACACCAATTTAAAATACTTCTGATGCATTCCCCTCAAGTTGGATAATACAAAACATGCATATCAAATTGCTTACAGATAAAATTCTTATCTAAAATCTCAGAAATAAATTGTTATTAATGCAGCTTGATATACAGGGTTTAGATAATCACAGACAACAAAGGCTTCTAGTATAGGATCTGTCTATGAAGTATAAACAGTGAGATATTTTATACCCCATTTAATACAAAGCAAGTTCTGGAACTACTTGGTTAAACACACCACATTATGTAGATGTGAACTCAAATCAAAGTTTCTGATGGAAATTCTAGGTCATGTAAATTGTGTTATAGCCCTGGAAACAAGACTCTTAGCTTGGTTCTAGGAAAGCATATTATTTATTGCTTTAGCAAGACTTCATTTCCTCCTAGAGAAAATTTTTACTCCCTTCACTGTCACATTTAGCTTCCTGTGAATCAAAGTAGTGTGATATTTGACCAAGTCTTTTTTGATGTATTTTTCATTTTTATAATGGTATAATTTTGAATGTCTAAATTTTAATTTTAAGAAATGAAAATTCTTTATCCAATTATCAGTAAAATTGATCAAATTGACCATAAGCAAAACTGTCAACAAAATTAACTGGGGATGTATAGCGAAGTTCTTTTTCCTATGACTTGAGATTCTTGCTCACAGAAATGTATACACTCTTCATTCTATGTGACCAGTTGCTTTTGACACACCCAAATGTCACGACAAAACTTTTAAAAGTGTGTATTAGACACAGTTGAGGAATATTGGTGTTTGAAAGTTTCTTTCGTGAAGTTAGGGTGTGAAAGGGATACAGTGACATGTTTGGGGGGGGGGGGGACTTAGGCCATCACAGGAAAGAAAATCCTTCTATCCATCAAAGCGTCATTAGAAGGATTAACTTCTAGATCTCTGACATTATGATAGTCGTCCAGACTGCTAAAAATATTGATATTGTAGGTTTTTTAATTTTGAATTATGCAGATTTTTTGTTGTAAGTTGGCTATATAAAGCCCTCCTATGCTTGAGAAAAATAAAAAGTTGAGAGGCACTTTCAACCCGTTTTGCTCCTGTCTTTTTTTTAAAAAAAAAAACACCTCCAGTCAGTTGCTTCACAGTTCCCTCTTTGTTAACTGAAGTATGGTAAATGGTTACCATACTTGATAGAAAGGTGTACAAGAAGATGCAATGAAAGACCCTGATACTCCGGATGATGTCAAGTTGGCTGCAAAGGACTACTCAAGTTCTACCCTTATGCACACCTGATCCTGTCTATAAAAAAATAAAGGTTCGCCTTCACCCTCAACACCCCAAAAGTGCCCTAGATAGTACAACTTCTGGAGCATGGTACTTTTGAAACACTTGCGTAAAATCTGAAGATAATTTGTTGCAATCCTCCAGCCTCTTAGATCATGGTACTGTCTGTAGCTACTTACATCCTATGTCGCTCAGACTCTCCAAAATGTCGCCTCACTCTTGTTGAATCCTTCCAAAAATGCACTACTTTTGTTATTCATCTACATTTTTGAAGAGTCTGAGTAACATAGCTTATATCCTTGTATTACTGGGGAACAGAGATGTCCGGGGGTGTTGGTCCTCCCTGCCCTTCCACTATGTGATGGTGCAAGTTACTAAATTTTATGGGGTGAAAGGACTCTGATTGACCTCATGTATCCTCTTTCATCATGATAGATACAACCACCTGGCTCTAAGTAAGAAAAGGATAGAAAATTATGTTCAGATATTAACGCTATGAAGTTGTGTTTTTTTTTAAAAATGTATGAAGACATATGAAGCTCTGTAATATCGCAACTTGTTTTTTACCTTTAATATTTATTGGTTTGTTACATCATGCTTTATTCAAATACATATGTTATGGCTTTCATCTGTGTCTGTTTCAACATTCACTGTTAGTTACTTGTAGTTCAAAGCTAAATTGAAATTGAATTTCTTCTTAGATTTCCCAAGAATATTTTGTGTTGATACCACTGTCTGTTTTCTCTGTATAAAGGAATATGGGTGGCTGCTTATGTAATGAATGAGGTTCGCGAGGATATATCATGGCTAGAAATTGCCTCAAGATTCTTGTTATTGGTTATGGTACAATTTCCTGATCTTGTGCTACTTTGTTGATATGTGGTATCAGAATATGTTTGTTGACTGCCTACAGTTTTTCTCTTTTTATTCAACAGACAAGTGTCCTTGTACTGGCATTCTTCTCTTTCTCGATTTCCCAACCTCTTGTCTCAGTAATGAGCTTGAGGAAGAAGAATCAGAAAGAATACAAGACAATGAGTCAGGCATTAGGTATACCTGATAGTGGGATCATATTACAGAGGGAATCGACAAGCATTTTAGATCCCAATGAACCTTTGGAAAAGCTCCTGCTGAACCGAAGGTTCCGTCAGTCCTTCATGGAATTTGCAGACAGGTTTTACTCATTCTCCTTTTGCAAAAATATCATTAAATCTTCATGATGTGTGCGTGGATCAGCTTATCATGTGAAGAGAGTAGATGGTCCTGTCTTTTCTCCTTGATTTTAACATAATTGAACATCAAAAGAAATAAAATGTATGTGATATTCTTGGAAACAAAGAAATAACAGATGAAATCAGACCATCTTTTCTAGAGAGGAACTCTAACAGACTGGTCTGAAATTGATCGCACAGTAATAGAATGACCTTTTTTTCTTTTATTTTGTTCACATCGTAGTTGTCTGGCTGGAGAGAGTGTGCACTTCTATGATGAAGTGCAACATTTTGATAAAATTCCTATTCAGGATTCAGTTAGGAGAATTTACATGGCACGCCACATAATAGAGAAGTATATTGCTGCAGGTAAGGTCAATTCTTATATGAAGCAAATTTTGATGGTCATATTAAATCTTCCCTTCAATGATTCTTTAAAGCAGGTTTTCTTGGTAACTTGATGGATTATACACTTAGATTTTTTTTTTACTGTATCCTCCAGTCCTCCCTCTGGAAAGTATGCTCGTGCTTAAATTTTGATGGTTCTCTGACTTGCATTTGCTCATTAAACACCTGTAGGAGCACCAATGGAGGTGAACATTTCTCACCGAATCCGGCAGGAAATTTTGAGTACTAATGATCTCTCCCACACTGATTTATTCAAAAACGCTCTTGGTGAACTGATGCAGCTGATGAAACTGGTCTGTCTTTTACATTCTAAACCATTACTTGCTTGATCATAATGGTATTTTGCATTGCTTAGTTATCCCCTTTCTATCCTTTCTTCAGTCTCACTCTCCCATGTCTTGTACTATTGTTGAATCGTTTTCTTGTGGACACACAAAGAACTTAGCAAGAGATTACTGGTCGTCAATGTACTTCATGAAGCTGCAAGAGGATATCCGCATGAGAGCAGTTGATCCGGAGATGGAACATGCTAGTGGTTGGAACTTTTCCCCAAGATTGAGTTCTGTCCATTGCAGTGATGACCCTTTCCAGAATGAACATACAGAACTGCGATGACAAAACATGTGAGTGGGGTCATGACTTCCCAATGTCATGGAGTTGCATATATTTGGCCGTAAACAGGAAGAGAAGGGAACCTAAACGAGACATGATATTCATCTTCACAGGATGGGCTCCAGCTACCTGATTCTCCTGTTCATAAACGATACGAGCCTTCAAGACCAAATTTTTGCTGTGTGATGTTGCTGCTCATGCTTTTCGGACCTAAAGGAGCAATGTCAAGATCATGGTATGTGAAAGAACAGGGCAGACTGAAAGTGGGCTTCTAGTTTTCAAATTTGTGGGTGGCAATTTATGCTGGCAGGTAGATTTAACAAATGTATAAAGACATATAGTTTATCATACTTTTGTATCTAATTGGAACTTCATAGGTATATCTTACTGGACTTGTTATATAAATCAACATGTGAATAAACTTTGATATCCATTGTTGTCTGAAGTTGTGAAAGTTACAAGTGGGGTCGATGATGAAATTCTGTTAGTTGGATAATTATATTGTACAAATAAAGTAAAGATAATTATGGTGTTTTTATATAGGGAAAAAGGTTTGAAAAATATCTGAATTTTGATCGAAATTGTTGTAACAATATCAAATTTTGGAAAGGATGTTTTACTCCTGCACTTTTTAATAGTGTATTTTAAAGGTATATATATGTTCACGTAAACATAAAAAATATTGCATAATTATAAATAGTAATGTGTTCACGTGGACACATATATACCTTTAAAATATACTATTAGACAGTGCAGGGGTAAAATATCTTTCATAAAGTTTGATATCGTAATAGTAATTTTTACCAAAATTAAAATATTTTTCAGATCATCTTCATTTCTATATACTAATAATAATTTTTGGGCATGTGTGTGATTTATGTGGAGAGAAAGTTGACATGCTTATTTTTCAAAAGGAAAAAGAGTTAAATATAACCTCTAAATTATTTAAAATGGGTCAATTTTACCTTAGGTTATGTTTTTGTCTTTAAAATGTTTTCCCTGTTACATTTTTTGCGAAAAAATGTCTTCCGAGTAGTAAAATAGCTCAAAAGAAACATTTTATTGACGTTGCCTCATAACAATAAAAAAAATTGTTTAATTTTGCTGTTAAATTATTTGAAATATAATAGTTTCGCCCTTCATTTAAAATAGGGAAAATTGTATATAATAGCAAATTATTATAGTTCAAATTAAATGGTATAAACATAGTTTGATTTAATTGTACCCCATAGCAAAATGTTGCTATTTCGCCATGAATCTCGCTCGCCATTCTGGTTCTCGTTGGCAGTTTCCATTGCCTCTCTCGCTTTTATACAAACACAAATGTATAAAATGCGTTTGTGTTTGAATAAAGCAAGAGAAAATTGTATATACACATATATTTTCGTTCCCCCTCCTCTCCCCTCTCAGAGATCTTGCTCGCCACTTTCACAGATCTTGCTCGCCACTTTCACTCGCCTCTCTCACTTTATACATTATACAAAAACAAATGTATACATTGTTTTGTGTTTGTATATAGCGAGAGAAAATTGTATATACAAAATATAATGCATATATTTTCATCTTATACACTTATGATTATATATATACGATCTTTTCCTGCCCAGTTTTCTTTTGTCTTTCTCTCTGTCTCGCTTTATACAAACACAAATTATACAATTGATCTTTTGTATATGTATACAGAAACATATTATACAACTGCTTTATTTTGTGTATGTATAGCGGAATATACATATCTATGTTTGTTATGATTATGCAAACTATAGTTATGGCATACAAATATGTTTTTTTATGTTTACTATATGTGGAAGTTACTCTTTAAAATTTGTGACAAGTGTTCTTGATAGTAAAGACTTGAGCAAAAGCACATATCGGACATGAGATTAATTTCATTATTTTTAAATGTCAATTTTATGTTATATTTTATATAAAGTTAAATGTCTACATTAATTTTCACCTATATATTTATGCCACTGTTTTCATTTAAAAACTCTTATACCCACGATCCTCGACTAAAACTTGAAAAAAATAAATTGAAATGACTTATCAAGGTATGAATGAATTTAATTTTTTTTAAATATAAATTCTTAGAGTAAGCAAAATAATTCACTATTACTAATGTGCGTAGAATTTTTTTTAAAAATACGTCATATTATATTTAGAAATAAAAAAAATTATACCTAATGTGGTCTAAGGAACTGAAAGAAGAAAAAAGAAGGTTATTTGTCATCATTTTTATTTGTTAAAACCGAAAGTGTTTATTTTTTATTTTTATATTATTATTATTATATGTCTCACACTTGGACCTCTCTAAAATAAAAATAATTAAAAGAACAAAGGTGAAAACTATCCTATTTGAATAGTTCAAAGATTTTTGCTTATCCATATTTTTTTTGTTTTGAGCAACTATTGATGAGAAAGGTATTTTGAAGTAAAAAACATAACAAAGGATAAAATCAGCCCATTTAGACGATTTAAAGGTATATTTGGCCTTTTTTTCCTTTTTAAAATTGACAATTTCACAAAATTCATTAAAATAAGGAACTTTTACCTAGTAATGTAAATTAGGGTCCTAATTATCCTAATTAATGGTGTTTGATTTGTAATTTGGAGACCTACATAATAATAATGAAACTTTCACATATAGCCACTTAAAAATAATTAATTACTCTCCATAGCCATAGTTTGATAATTACAATTTGTAGCTACATGTTATATGGAGGAGAGAGACGAGCGAGACTGGAGAGAGAGGAGAGAGGCGGAGAGAGGGGGAAAAGAGTGGGAGAATAGTGAATTGTATATGTATATTGATTAGACAATTGTATATTATACATATGTATTTGTATATATGGCAAGAGAGATTGGGACAGGGAGGAGAGAGGCGAGCGATATCAGGAGAGGGAGGAGAGAGGCGAGCGAGATCGAGAGATACAAACGAGAGAGGGTAGAGAGGTGAAATGTATATGTATATAATTGTATATAAATGTATATTATACATATGCATTTGTATAGATGGCAAGCGAGATTGGGAGAGGGAGGAGAGAGGCGAGCGAGATTGAGAGAGGGAGGAGAGAGGCGAGCTAGAGAGAGCAGAGAGTGGGAGAGAGGTGAATTGTATATGTATATAGGTTAAAAAATTGTATATTATACATATGTATTTGTATATTCTGGCGAATTATACATATACAAATGCGACTAATTGTACAAATTCGAAGTCAGCCCACGTAATTAATGTATAATGTTAGTCACAAATGGTAATTGTAGCAAACTATAGCTATGATGAGTAATTAAATAGTATGAGTTTGCTTTGTTGCGTAATTTTTTCTAATAAATATATGTATAAATTGTGAGAGAATCTATGTATAATTTTATACTGAATAGAAGATGAAATAATCAATATATGAATAAGTAATAATACATACCTAATTAGTTTTTGCATAACCAATTCATGTATAGTAGATCGGGTTAATTTGATTTTTACTAAAAAAATAACTAAACTGATTATGTCGGTTTTTAAAGCCTATAAATCAAAACCAAAAATCATAAAGTCGATTTTTCCGAATTCGATTTT
Source organism: Solanum sitiens (assembly GCA_016801875.1). NCBI lineage: Eukaryota > Viridiplantae > Streptophyta > Magnoliopsida > Solanales > Solanaceae > Solanum > Solanum sitiens. The sequence continues at coordinate 2,308,940 of JABWTJ010000226.1, forward strand.
AGTCTTTTTCAATTTTGTGGTTTTTCCAATTTCCTTATAATGATGTCGGTTGATTTAGGCTCGGTTTAAATTTTCGTTTTTGAAAATATCAAATCAAATAAAGAGTAATCGTTTTTCTTTTTCAACAATCAAACCAAACTATGAAAAGACTTTTTTTTCTATTTTACTTGATTCTATCGGTTTGATTTTTGCCCCCTAATTAACTATATTAAAATCTGAAAATAATAAGTCAACTTCAAACATTTTAAATTATTATTATTATTCTATCTTTAAATATCCTAAAGATAGTCTGCATATAAAACCATACTATTAATTTTTTAAAATCTTTTCATGTTTTAGAAAAGAGCTTGAAAGTAACAATAATTATCAATCTTGCTAATTGAACTTTTAAGAAAGGGAAAAGGCTTAAATGTGCCATTGAACTTTCTAGAAAAGGTTCATTTATGTCATCAGTTAAAAATTTGACTTATTTATGCAATTACCGTTAAAGAAAAGACTCATTCATGCCATTATTTTTTAACGGTGGTTTTGAAAAACCATTTTTAACACGTGACCAATTATGATTCGGCCACATCATCAATTTTTTTAATTAAAAAATCAAAAAAAATAATTTAATTTTTATTCAGAATTTTGATTTTTTTTTATTTAAAAAATTGATGACTAGCCAATTATAATTCGGCCACGTCATCAATTTATTTAATAAAAGAACAAAAAAAATTAATTCAATTTTTTTTCGGAATTAAGATTTTTTTTAATTAAAAAAATTAATGACATGGCCGAATTATAATTGGCTACGTGTTAAAAATGATTTTGCAAAACCACCGTTAAAAAATAATAGCATAAATGAACCTTTTCTTTAACGATAATGACATAAATGAGCCAAATTTTTAACTGATGGCATAAATGAGCATTTTCTGAAAATTCGATGGCATATTTGAGCCTTTTCTCTTTAAGAAATAACAAATCCCTCCAAGGAAAATAATATCCCCTTAGGATGTGTATAATAATAAGAAAAAAAATCTACTTATTTATATTTGATTGATAAAAAAAATTGAAAAATATTTTCTATAGAATTAAAATTACTTTAAAACAGAAAATTGACCTTCCTAATAAAAGAATAAATAAATTTCGTGAGTAATATTCCACTCGACACCATCAATCTCTTCCGGGTGTTTACATCAATCCAATATATATTTTCTACGTGTTTAAATATACAATTTATTTTACTCAATCTTAATTAATTAACATGTGTTTTACTTTATTAAATCACATAATAATGAATTTTGGTATAAACAATCCGAATAAGTTTTTTTTCCATCCCTTCCCCTTTGATCACCATCACATCCCACTCTCTACCCACCTTATCTTTATAGTATTTTGCTATATATATAAATGTTCTTGACTTTTTTTATTTACTTAAAAAAAATACTAATCTAAAAATAAGTAAAAATATATATTTATTTTTCAAAAAATAGGAAAACAAATTTAGGAATATTTCCTCAATACAAACATCCTTAATTATAGAATTGACAAAAGTTATTATAAGATAAATCCAATTGACTAAAATTACAGTCCTTAATTATAGAATTGACAAAAGTTATTATAAGATAAATCCAATTGACTAAAATTACAGTTATAATTTTCCAAATGAGAAAATTAAATTACTAATCGATAGGCGGCTAAAGAGAAAATTATATAAGGATTTTTGTTTATCTAAAATTAGTGCTGACAAAGTCAATCCATATTTTTATTAATTCATTCATATTTTAATAGGTTGGAAAGTGATACTTTAAGAAAAAATAAGATAATATCTATCAAATCAATTTTTTATTTAAATAATTCAATTCTTCACTTATTATATAAAAAAAAATAAAAAAAATAAACCATTCGATCAAATTGTTTATTATGCCATTAATGGGGCTAATTACTCACTAAAACGAGTCCCCGGGACACATTTTATGTTTCAATTGATGAGACACATTTTAAATTTTATGAGTTAAATAAGTTTAGTCACTTTAATTTATATAATATATTTTATTTCAAAAAACATGAAAAATTCAAGTTTAATTTTATAGTCAAATTTAAATAGTTTGACTCTCAAAATTTAAATTACACTACATAAATTGAAATAGAAGAAATATTTTTATTTTCAGTTTTTTTTTTTTTTTTGATATACTCCTTTTAACTTTACTCTTTAGACCTAATATATCTCCCAGACTGATTGGTACAAATAGTGCTTCATTTCCCTTTTTCCCTTTTTCCCTTTTTGGAGTTCTTTCAATTAACTCCTTTATTTCAAGTTTATAGAGCATATATAACCAATTTAAATATAAGGTAAAATAATAATACTTAAAGTTAATAATATTAAAATGTTAAAAAATAACAACATTTTGAAATAAAGTACAAACACTACAATAAAAACAACTTTTAGCGGCATTAAATATTGATATTAATAAAGAGTGATAAAGTCTCTACCGACATTGGTTAAGTGTCATTAGAATCAATGTCGCTAAAGGCTTTAGGGACATATACAAAGAGTGTCAATTGCCGCTAAAAATATATATTTAGCGGCAATTAAGAATTAATTACCGCTAATAATCATTTTTGTTGTAGTGAAAAGAAATAGTGTATATGGATGCATGTATATCTTAATATAATAGGGATACATTTGTAGATATGCAATCGTTTTGTTGAAAGTTTTTTTTTAGGAAAGAAGTTCATATTTTAAACGGATAAAAGTTGTGCTTCAACTCATATTTGATCAATAAAAATATGAATAAATATGAATAAAATATAAAAGTGAGAGAACATCTAATAAAATAGGACCACAATAATTATTGTTATGATTAAAAGAAATTAAATACCAAAAATAAATAAATTGGACCACTATGGATTATGGAATGTTATCTGAAGAACATAGAGCAAAGTGGGTGGGGCTATCTTTACTTATTAATTTGGTTAAATAATAATTGTGAATATTTAAAGATATATCATGAACATGATGTTTATATTAAATTAGTTTAAGTTATTATATTTAAGTAATTAAATAATAAGAATATAATGAATTAATCATAAATACATAATAAAATTTTATATACAAACACCTGTTATATTTATTTTTATGGTGTAAACATTCATGGATAATTAAATATTTTATTGTCTCTAAATATTGTCATATTTTGATATCTAATTCATATCTCCTTCTTAAAAAACATATATTATGCCCCTTATGTTGAAGGGATACAAAGATGGCTAAAAATGGATGGCTAACTACTCATACTCTCTATAATAATACTTTTTTGTTTGTTTTTATTTGGTCAATTTGAATTTTGGATATGTTTTATGAAATAATAGTTAATAGAAAATGTCTAACATCATTACAAATATTAAATTTGGTCCATTCATGGAACCAACACATAACAAGACAATAAGCAATTCAACATATATCACGTGTGTATTTAATCCGATCAATATAAAATTTGTATATTAAGCATGATATTCGCGTCAATCAATAGATATTTCGTATCAGATATGATATTCAAATAAATCGATAATATATATCAGACACATACTGAGTCAACTGATAATGTATATCATGCGTGGTACCCAATATAATCCAATCAACAATCACAAATATCACACAATCACAACCCCATTGAATACAACCACACTGGCAAGACTGCTAGTATTTAAGACAAATTCATAGCACGGACTTTGACAAAAATACATGCATCATTTCACATTAATTCCCTGAATTCACATATACATCTTGCACTAGTATTACTAATGAAATAATTAACATGCACACATGATGTAAATACGGAAATAGTTCAACCATCATCTACCTCGAATTAAGTTTGAATATTCTAAAGAATCTGAGTCTTTCCTTTGTTATGATGCTTAGCTTGTTCTTACCCTATAAACAACAGCACAACACAAAATCAACCAAAAATGACTTAAAATCGGAGTCTAATCAACCAAAAATGACTTAAACTCATAAATCCTCCTAAAATTGCTCATATCACAACACACCTTCAAATCTTGACGTTCCATCCCACCCCCTTTACGCTAAGTTTGATATCAGGAAAAGGATACGGTAAAATGTTTAAGCAAAGTCGGTTTTCCTTTTAGCTAAGACGTTAAGGAATTTGTAGGACTTTTCGGAAGGAAAGTCATGTGGGTAGAACTCTCGATATGGAAAAGTGGCGAGTGAGATAGGAGAGAGGCGGGTGAGATTCACTATGTCTCACAAATACATGTGAATCAACTTGGAGACAATGTATCTAGAACAAATTACACCTAAATTGAACCTCATGTATCTAAGATACATGTATTTAGAAGCATATTGTAATGACCCATTATTTTGTTTTGAGCATTAGAACTATTTTGACTTTTCCTATAAATTTTGAATGAAAAGTTTGAACTATTGTTTAACTACGAGTATCTAGTTGACAAATATTTAATGAATAAGTAATATAGTTGATAATTGATGGGTCAAGTTTATAATGTATTAATACTCGTTACCACTTAGCCCATATAATTAAATTAAAATTAGGGGAATTTAGCAAATTTTGGTTCATAATTATTTTAAAGGAAATAAACTTGGCGATAAGAGAAGACTTATCTGCACGGAGCAGGAGCAGGAGCAAGAGCAGCCGCCAGTTCTTTAGGTGAGAAACTCCATCCAAAGTGCAATGTTGGCTTTATAATTTTCATTTGTTAGATAAAGGAAAACTAGGGGCGTACAAAATCGAATAGAAAATTAAATTTAATTATAAATCGAGTTAAATCGGGAAAAAAATTAATTTATGGTTTGGTTTGGTGTTGCAAAAGAATTCTACTATATTTGAGTAGGGTTGGCTTCAACTAAAAAAAACCAACCCGATATTATATATATAATTTTAAATTTTTATTTTATACGTAAAAATACCTATTTTGATATAATTTTTAAATATCTCTTATACTTTTTCATAGTTTTTATTTTTTACTATATTTATTTCATGTTTGGAAGTTAGAATTCTTAATAATCTAATAAGTTGGTAATTATAATAAAGTTTAAATAAAAATCAAATCAATATTAATGCAAAAAGAAAATCAATTCAACACTAAAAATGACAATAATATTGAAATTTGTTTTTTAGTTTTACATAAATTTAGACAATTAAAATACATGATTTAATTTTACTTTCTAATTTTAATATATAGTCATGTAACTAATACTTACTAAACTTATTTTAGCATGATTTAGTACTTTACATTTTGATCAATTTCATTATGACTTATTAATTTGCAATATTTGTTTACACGATTTCATTATTTTTTGTTGTTGATATTTTAGTGTCATTAATCATATCATATTTTTTGAAAAATAACTTAGATAGTTACATTTTGGTAGAACTAAAGAAATATTTGATGTACAAGTAAATTATATGTTTGTATAAATATTTTATCGAAAAAACCCGAAAGTCCGAAAAAATTCGAAAAACCCAAAGAAACCCGAAAAACCCCAAAGTTTAAAAACCAGAATTTTATTGGTTTGGTTTGGTATAGATTCAAAAACCCGACACAAATGATTTAGTTTGATATTTGAAAAACCCGAACTAACCCGGTCATGTACACCCCTAAGGAAAACCATCAATTTCCATAGGGAAAAGGGTCAAAAATACCCCTCAACTTTGATTTATTGTTTAAATTTATCCTCACCGTTAAAATAAAGTTAATTTTACCCCTCGCCGTTAAAATAAAGTTAATTTTACTCCTCCTGTTACTAATTTCACAAAATTTACCCCTCATTAGATGGGTTAACCCGAATTTACCTCTTTGACATATTTAATGGAGATTTGGGAGAATGGGTAAATGGGTATAGGAGATTTGAAAGAATGGGGTCGGGTTATTTTAAATGATCGGGTTAATGGGTAAAAATAAGGAATAGATTTTATTTTTAAAATTCGGGTCAATTTGGATCAATCCATCTAATGAGGGGTAAATTTGATGAAATTAGTAACAGGAGGGGTAAAATTAACTTTATTTTAACGGCGAGGGATAAAATTAACTTTATTTTAACGATAAGGATAAATTTAAATAATAAATCAAAATTAAAGAATATTTTTGATCTTTTTCCTATTTACATATATTGGGGTATACGAGAAGATTCTATTTTTTAAAAAATTTGGTGAAGGTCCATGTACAGATTGGTTGACAAGTGACGCCTTACTGTTAGTAATGATTGTTGACAAAGTTTAACTTACCATGACAAATGGTTAGATTGGATCGGACTTAAATGAATTAAATATGTATTAATTAAAAATGGTTTGAATTACCATCTATCCATATAAAATATGATCAAATATAAATTTGATTAAATATGATTTAGGTAAAATAATTTTCACCCATTTAAAAAAATCTGTTTTTTTTTTAGGAAAAAATTCCCCCCCTTGGGCACCTCCACCCCTAGGCGCCCCCCACCTACCCCTAATTTTTTTTTTTTGAAAACAAAAAAAAGTTGCTTTTGCAAAAAATAATAATTACCCATTAAATTTTATTTTATTTTTCAAAAAAAAACTGTGTTTGCAATAATAATAATAAAATTTTACCCTCTCCCTCCGCCCCCCCCCCACCTTCTACCAACGTATCCCTAAATTTATTATTTTTTTTTAAAAAAAAACTTGTCTTTGCAAAAAAAAAAATTACTGCCTCCCTCCCCCCCCCCCCCCCCTTCTCCCACCTTCGATCAACCTACTCTTAATTTTTTTTGTTTTCCAAAAACAAAAAAAGAAATCTGTTTTTTCAATTAAGTTTGAAAATTAATTGAATTTCTAAAAAATTAATATTAAATTTTTTATTTTTTAGAACAATTAAGAATTTTGAGTGAAAGTGAAATTAAATGATCTATTATGGGTCAATATGGATACCCATATTTAACCCATTTTGATAATATTTATAGACTCTTAACATAATTTGAAGTCCATATTTAATTAATTAAAATATGATATTTATAGAGATTCGTAACATAATTTAAAGTTCATATTTAATTAATTAAAATATGAGTGATCTAAACCATTAAATTTAATCAAAATGAACTCATTTCATTAATATGAAATGAAATTGCCAACCCTACTTCCCATTATTGTCAATGATTTCCAAATAATTAATATAGGTGATAATGCTAGATGCTAGATGCTAGATGCTAGAAGTTATATACATGGATATAGAATATAGGTATATCAAGTCTCTGGTCTTCGTGAATAGTTCAGAAGTGGCTTACTTTCTTATTATTATCATATTAAAAATTAAATTTGTTATATTGAGATAGGTAATTAAATGTTAGGTGTATTATATTATATAAAAATTATTAAATTCATAATATTTTGGTAATTTCGGACTTAATCTTAGGCTTAAAATTTAGAAACATGAGACTTGACATATTGTAGACACGTAATTTTTTATCGAATTTAAGTTTATACCTTTTATATAACTTAAATATTTTTTATTAATATTTTGATTTTTATCTTATTTTATTAAGTTTATTTTTAAAAGATATGAAAACTACAAAATAGAATCATACTTTAAGGTAAATTTTTATTTATTCATTCAAAGTTTTAATAATAAATTAGTGATTTTAATCTTTATATTTTTTTTTATCTAGCTATTTAATTTTTCTTAATTAATATTATTATTATTTTTGTTTAGTAAAAAAGAACACTAATCCATTTACCCACTACCCCAACCCATCTACACTACTCTCCACTAACCCCATTTCACTCCCACACTACACTACTACATAACACAACAAAGAAGAAAAAAAAAGGGGAGGACAAAAGAGAAGAAAAAATTTCATAAATCAAAAAGAGAAAAAAGATCAGCAAACGGGAGGAATCAAAAAAGAGAAAAAAAATAAGCAAAAGAGAGGGAAAAAAACCAAACAAAAAAGGGAAAAGGGTTAAAAATATCCCTCAACTTTGTTTTATTGATTGATTATGTCCTTGTCGTTAAAATAGAGTTATTTTTACCCCTACCATTACTATTTTCACCATATATACCCCTCATTTGACGGAAAGCCCCAAATCAACTTAAATTAACCCAATTTTTTAATAAAATGACCCGTTACCCATTTTTAAACCCATACCCGACCCTCTAACACTTAACCCAAGAGATGAACAAAGAGAAAATAGGGGAGGAAGAAGCATTAACTTCAGCCTTTGTTTTCCCATTTTTCCGACCAACGTCTCCTCTCCACGCTGCTGTCCAGCCGCCAAACAACCTCCCCTAAACGAACCCATTTTTTCCGTTTTCACAGGCACCATCACCCACTTTCTGGTCGTCGATCAAACCCACCTGAAACCAGCCCACTCCAGCGGAAAACAATCCGTAAACCACCTCCCAACTAAACGCCAACTCCGGCGAACCAGACCACCCTTTACTGCCTCTTTTCTCCAGCAAAAATGTCACCAGAAAACACCCAAATCGACCCCACTGGTCGACTTACCTCAACCCATCTTCCTTCTCCAACCAGAAGCTCCGGAGAACCACATCGGGAACACCTTCAAACCACCACCACTCACCTCCAAATCGCCAGAAATCACTACCCCAAAACAACCTTTCCGCGCCGCCTCATCGACACGGAAAAACCACCGCGAACATCCTCAACTCCATGAGCTCATGAAAACCAACAACATCAGGCAACCACTATCATTGTTTCTTCTCTCCCCCTTCCCTTTCACGATTTTTGTTTGTTTAGCAGATTGCAATTTGCATTTTAGGAAATCAGAACTCATCAGCCCTTCAGCTTCAAGTGTTTTAATGGTGGAAGGAGATGAAGAAGATTAAACAAATGGGTTTGGGTTTTAATTGAGTCCGAATTAATTAAATTTAGTGGGTCGGGTTTAGAATACAAGAGAAACGGGTCATTTTAATTGAAATTGGGTAATTTTGGTTCATTTGGGGCTTTCCATCAAATGAGGGGTATATATGGTGAAATTAATAACGACAGGGATAAAAATAACTCTACTTTAACGGCAAGGGCATAATCAACCATAAAACAAAGTTGAAAGATATTTTTGACCTTTTTTCCAATAAAAAAAAGAAAACTTTTCACCTTTTTTTCCCTAAGAAACACACGCACAAAAAAAAACACAACTCAAAAATAGTGAAATTCGAGGCTTCAAGTTCGTGGTCCTTATCGAGGTATTTTCTTTCTGAATTCATTTTCACAAAAGGTAACACTTGATCTTTATTACATTATTTGGTTTCAGAATCATGCAAGATATGATTCCAATGATATAAAGTGTTTTAAATTTATGCATGTTTAATTTTTACATTATGATATAAAATAGATTGAGATTTTATATTATTAAATTTAGAGTAAACTTATATAACATGTATTTATTCTTGCATGCTTTAAAGTTTCCTTTTATCTTGTTCTTTATTAAAATTCGAAGCTTAATATTCTAGTATGCAGTTAGTAATAGTTAGATGAAATTTAGTTCTTATTTGTTAAGTTACTTTTTCACTTTGTATATTTAATAAAACTGTATTTATTTATTTTTAAAAAAGAGAAGAATAAAAATAAAAATAAAATAAATCAAACCTACACTATCTTTATATTTCTTTTAATGCGAAACTTTTTTTTAAAAAATCAATTAATTAATTCATGTTGAAAGAATAAAAAATAAAAATTTACATAAAAGGAAAAGACGTAAAAATATTTATAAAACATAAAAAGTAAAAAAAATAAGAAGGAGAAAATATAAAAGAAAAATAAGGTAAAGCATAAGAAGAAAGAGAAACAAAATAAATAAAAAACAGAAAAACAATATTAAAGTGACCCAAAACGTGCAAAATAAATAAATAAATAAATTGATTTTAATTAGTAGGTTCTTTTCATTTTAATGACTAAAATAAGAAAAAAATAAAAATTTATATGAAAAGGTGTATTATTTTAATTTATTTTTATCTTATGTTCTTATTAATATATTGTTCATTTTCTTTTAGGAAAATAAAACTAAGATAATTATAATTTAGGCTTATGATAATAATAATAATAAAATATTAATATTCAAAAAATATTAAACTACTTTTAGTCTTTAAATACAAACAAATAAACAATTTGTGGTGAGGTTGGAAAGAACTGTTACCAATAAACCACACACTAATTAAAATAAGACAATTTTACAAAGTAATTTAAAATAAATCAAAGAAAGCGGGACATAAGTAAATTGTTAGGTTAATAAACATAATATATTCAAAATTAAGTCAAGTCATATAAAAGTCAATAAAGCGATCGTGTTAGAATCACGGGATCGAGGGGTGCCTAACTACCTTTCCTTCGGTCAACAGAATTCCTTACCCGATTTTTGATTTCGCAGACCATAAAATAACGAGTCAACTTCCTTTTGATTAGGGATGTAAATAAGGTGACTTGAAATACCAAAACTCAATTTCAAGTGACGATTCTGAAATAAATTAATCCCTTTTTGAAATGTCACTTTAATTGAAAAAAACTCTTTCTTTCAAAACAAACAATTTGTTTTGAGAAAGAATAGGGGTGTGACACATATTAGTTGGAACTAAAATTAGAAGCTTGGTTATAGAATTTGATGAGTTTTTGGTCTAGGTTAGACGTGTAGTGTAATATGAGTGTCAACAGATTTGTTTTCTTACAAATATTGTGTAATTGTTAGATTGGGAACATATCGAAGCTTTACAAAAAGGGAAACGTGGAATCTTGAAAATTCGTGACATGTGTTCGGCATTCAAGGTATGTTAAGACTTTCAGACTTGTTGAAGGACGTTTTCCTAATAAAAGATTAAAAATGGAATAGACAATGGTAAGGGTAAAGATGGGGATTTCGTACCAATGGTGTGACGGGCATTGGTACGAGTACCTGTGTTATTAAAGGGAAAGTTGATTGCTATAATATGATTGATTGTAATTTGAGAATGCCAAAGCATATGGGCATTAGCCGATGTAGTTAGTGACTTGATTTCTTTTGTATGGTGGTGTTTCCTTATTAAACCCGTATAATTGTGATAATTGAGGTGATTATATGTCATAGAGACATTTGATTTATTGAGATGTTGCGTCATCCCCTTTTAATATGGATATCATATTGTGCACATGCATTGACTTGAGATTGAGTATTTAAAGGTCTAACACGTAGAGATCGTCCATGTTGAGATCGAGTTATAATTATAATTTGGGTATGTGGACATCGTCTATGCGAGTGAGTGGTTATGATTATAAGTTGGGCACGTGGAGATTGTCCGTGCTGGGGATTGTCTGACTTTATGATAATGCGTTGAGATTGTCCACACAAACACGTGGAGATCGTCCATGTTGGTATATGGACCTTGCGAGTCCATCATGGGTCATGAACTCTTGATGTATTTCCGAGGAGTATCATGTACATACAATTGAGAGGGTACTGAGCATCTGAGGCATATAATTTCATGGTGTCACATTGCATTGCATCTCATTACATCATTTATTCTTGTTGATTATGTTCTTATTTGGTGGTTGGAAATTACGTGAAATTTAATTGTCCTTATTGATGAAAACTTGGTTGATAAATATATTGTGGACTTGTAAAATTAAGGGATTATTTTCTTATGTACTCCTTTCACTACTTCTTCGTTGTCGGTCAATGAGATATACTAGATACACATGATTTCGTACTCATACTATACTTGCTGCACTCTTTTGTGGTTCAAATTGAATTTCAAACTCGGGCACGATCTTGAAGCTTTGAATATGAGTTTGGATGAACTTGGAGTTGTGGTGCGCTGCTTGGGATATTCTGCGGTCCACACCTTCAATCTACCTCTATTTGTTAGGTTAATTATTTTGGTATTCTGATAGGATATTTTTTATGTTTAGATTTTCATATTAGTTTGGACTTGTTTCCTAATGTAGAAGTTCTTGTACTTATGACACTAAATCTTGGGGTGTTAATTTAGGTTTTCGCATTTCATACTTGTAAATGACTTAGTGACTATATATTATATTTCGCTTATCTTTCTACTTTAAATATTGAATTGAATTGGTAAAAGTATTAAGTTGGCTTACCTATCGGTTGGGAACATAAGTGTCATCACAACTTGTGGTTTTGGATCGTGACACATATAAATCTGATAAAATACATAATATTATAAAATAAAATATATCTGAATAATTAGCTCTTAAACTAATGAAATTTATGTACGTTACTAAAAAAATAAAATGGGTATGGTCCTTGTTTTCTACCTAACATCAAGATAACGCACATTTCCTATGGGGGCAAAGGATATGGTCCTTGATGTCTATTTAAAATTTGTCTCTAGCCTTCTACAAGTAATTAAACCTACCAATCTTTACTCACACTACTCATAGGTATTTATTCATCAAATAAGTATTTATTTACTCTCTTGGAAATAGTTATTAGGTCAGGTCAGGTCAGGTCAATTCATGAGGATGCCAATTAGCCAGCTAATTTGTTATTTTGTTTTCTTCCTAAATCCTATCTATAACATGTAAAAGTATATCATTATTATAATTTCTTTTGTAAAAATAGGTTTTCCCATCCTAGTATCAAATTGGAATTTAAAAAACTTTCTCCATCTTCTAAAGGATATCTATGCTCTAGGCAAAGAAAAGTCATCCATTTTATGAGGTTTCAAATTCATTATAAATAGTAAGTTTAGAACCTAGTTATTGACATTTGAAGTAGTCAGTTTAAAAAATTCAAAACCCATAAAATTGAAATCCTGATTCCGGCACCTATAGTCTTCCAACTAAAATTTGACTAACTACAACTTCTCTTCTTTTGTGATAATAAATCTTAGTCTTTAACTAAAACCAATAAATGCATATGATATAAGGTAACATAAGGGATAAGCACTTTGTGAAACATTCCTATTTTCTTCTCCAACAAATCAAGAAAATGCTTTCAACTATGATGAATCACCTCAAAACTCAACCTCTCTTTGTTCTTCTTCTCTCCTTCATTGGATTCATCTCCTTCTTAAAAAACTTCATCATTTTCCTCAAATGGATTTTCATTACATTTTTAAGAACTCCAAAGAATCTTGTCCAATCTTATGGCTCTTGGGCACTCATCACTGGCTCAACAGATGGAATTGGAAAAGCTTTTGCCTTTCAACTTGCACAAAAAGGTCTCAACCTAATATTAGTAGCAAGAAATTTAAACAAACTACAACAAGTCTCTAGTGAAATCAAAACTCAAAATCCAAATATCAAAGTCAAGATTATTGTTGTAGATTTCTCTTTTGATGTTACTAAAGGGATTCAAGAAATGAAAAAGGGAATTGAAGGATTGGACATAGGTGTTTTGATTAATAATGTTGGTGTCACATATCCAAGAGCTATGTTTTTTCATGAGGTGGATGAGAACATATGGAAAAATATAGTGAAAGTAAATTTGGAAGGTATACTGAATTGAATTGTGTTATCATTTCATCTTACGTCTTAAATAAGTTATATATATCATACATTTAATTAGTAAGTTATTTTTTAAGTGTCACGTTTGAGATTTGAATCTAAGATTTCTTATCTGCTCTCTCATATATTGAATTTTTATTTAAGAGGAAGTGAAAAGAAAAAAAAAAATATATTTTTATTTACTTACTTATATTTTCAACGAACAGGTACCACATTAGTGACGATGGCGGTTTTACCAAGTATGATAGGTAGAAAAAAAGGTGCCATAGTGAATATTGGGTCTGGTGCTTCCATTGTTGTACCTTCTCATCCTCTTTTCTCCATCTATGCTGCAACTAAAGCGTGAGTCCTTCTTCTTTACACTTAATTTCTTTCTCTTTTCATGCATGACATGTGAACGAACATATATCCCGATTCTATTTTGTTCGTTTTATTTTATTTGTCTTATTTTTTTAATTTGTTTTAAAAAAATACTTTTCATTTTAATAAGTTAGACTTAACTAAAGTAAATTGAAACGGAAAGACTGTATATAAGTTTTCAATTCTTATCCATTGATTGAGATGTATAACTTTTTTTTTGACATGATATTAGAAGTGGACTTGTTTTAATTCTTAATTCAGCAATATTAATTAGATACCTTTATTATATTTTTGTATATACGGCCGGTGCACGCTTTAAATTGTCCATATTTAGGTGTATGATCAAGTGTTCAAAAAATTTCACATTTGAAGTACTATCGTCTGGTTTATTGTTCTAAAAATAGATTTTTAATTTTAATTTTAATGTGTAACGTAAAAGAAGGATTTTTAATGTGTAACATAAAAGAAGGATAATTACTTTTTTTTCATTTTATTTTTAGTATGAATTACTTATTTTTTAAGATTTAATACAAAATATTTAGTAGGAGTAATGTGAAAAAATAATAGTCATTTCAATCATGATTTTTCTTAATAGTCGAATCAAATTTAAATATGATACTCCCTCCGTCTCAATTTATATGACATTTTTTATGTTTTGAGAGTTAAACAGTTTAAGTTTGACCAGAAATTTGCGCATAAAATTTTTAATTTTTTTTAAAATAAAATTTATATATTTCTAAACTACATAAAAAGTACTACGAGTCACAATAATTGATAATTCAAAATATTTATAAGATCTATGAAAAATTTAAGATAAAAAATAAACTTATTTGATTCTTAAAATTCGAAACGTGATATATAAAATGGGACGGAGGTGACAATTTTTAGATTTGGAGGTTGACAGATCTAGAATTTAATTAGTTCTTAAGTAAAAAATGAATGCCTTTGCTTGGGTGTTTTATGGAAAGAGGTGGAAATATTTACCTAAATTCAATTAAAGCTTTTTTGCTTCTACACTCCTCTTTTCTATTCTACTTCTAGTCTAAAATTTAAAAAAAATAAATTATTTTGAGATTTTTGTATGGTTCAAAATGAATAAATTTTCCAAAGCGCAAAAATATATTGATTATTTTTTAAGAAAATATTCTCTCTTTTTAATCAACTTTTCAACTATCTCTACTTTTAAGAAGAGTTTGGGAGGAAATAAAAGGATAATATTGACAAATTATTATAACTTCATTTGGTGGACTTATTGTAGGTACTTTTAAACTAAAACAATTGTCAAGTATTTTAACCAACTTTTTAAAATGTTTTAAGTTACTTATTTTAAAGCTAAAATTAAAAAATAAACCAAAAATTATAATCCTAACTTAAGTTTTTTTAATTTATAAGTTACAAGTTTGTTCAAACATATTTTAACTTTTTAAAGGAATATGTCACACTCTAAAAATACATTTATCATGGACAAGAGAGATAACATGTTGAAATTTGGAGTTAAAACGTTCATTTGATTTTTTAACCCCCTTATATAAATCATTAAATCAATTTCTATACTTATGTTTAAGGAATTGAAGCTATAAACATATAAATAAAAACTATTTTTTTTTTTAATATACACAATATAATTCTCTATTCTATATGTGATACTCTTCAAAGACCATATCTGTCACATTTAGACTGTTGTGTCATTTTCTCTTCTTGCACCATCTTTTATCTAATTGTAAAGCCCCCCAACCACCAAAACCCCTCTCCATCAATCCTTTATTTAATCGTTCAACGAGTTATATTTACTTCTATATTCTAAAAAAATGTTATATTTATCGCTTATTTATTTTTTAATATAGTTATCTTTACAATTCTATTTTAGGTATATATTTACTCTTAAAATGATTAACTTTTTATGTCATCAACCTTATTATCTTACGTGACTTTTAAGTGACAAGTTGTATAGATATATTTTTAATCTTAATTAAATTTTTCTCTCAATATTATTCTTCTACCCCAATCAGCTTAAACATAAACGTTATATTATGTATCTTCATTGTCTCCATGTAAGATTTGAAGTACTGTACTTGTTTTGCCTTTATCCTATTATTATGAGTGCCTCTTCTTGGTGTTTTATGGACAATAATTCAATGAGAGAAAGTATTAAAATTATTCTTAAATTTGGTATGAATTATTAGTTTTATTTTTAAATTATTGACAATTGTAAAAATACTTATTTATTTGATTAACTGAATTTAAATACACCCACAATCTTGAAATATGAATGAAATACACTCTTAAATTCTCGTCAAGTTTAGGGAAATTTTCAACACTTGTCTTGGTTCTTTATTAAGAATCTCGTACTTTCACAAGAGTTTGAGACCACTTGCTATGTCAAGTGGCAGATTCGGAGTGTATTCAAATTTAGTTAATCAAGCAAAGAACTATTTTTAATGCCGTCAATGATATATGGATGAAATTCTCTTAATTTATGCTAAATTCATACGTGTTTTCAATATTTTTCACTAGTTCGATTAAAGCTTTTTTTGCTTCTAGACTCTTTTTTTTCTATATGGTATTAATTTTCAAGGACCACACTCATAGAATTGTCACATTCAAACAAAAACTAGAATTTTGTCTCTTCTAGTGTCTTGTAAGTTGTAAGCCCCAACCACCAAAACCCTTCCTCCATCAGTTCTTTAGTTAAACTAAAGCTTTCAACATGATGAACTTGGATATTGATTTTTTAACTTTTTAAATAAATGAAATATTATATAGACGTTAGTTGAAAGTATTTATTTATTTTTATTTCTCAGATACTACAATATTACTCCTTTAATTTATTTGACAATACTCAATTTTTGTTAATTTATATACCGATCTATTTATTGGTATGGTATTTAAGAAAGTAAATAAGATTTTCGAATGTCGTGATTTTAAATAAAAACATATATAAAATATATCAAAATATCATTTAATCTTATCATATTAAATATAAAAATTACAAAAAAAAAAGTTAAAAATTAATTAAGATATAAAATAAACTTCATCTTTTTGTAAGGATCAGTCTCATTCGCATCTAATGCTACATGTCAAAATCAAAATAACATTTAATTAATGTGCCGTCCGTTTCACGTTGACTTAATAAATTATTTATGAAAGCTTTAATTTAAAATATATTTTATTAAATTAATCTGATTAATAATATGCTTTTAATTTCTAAATTTAATTATTACACCTTTTGTTTAGTTTTCATATTATGCATTTGATAATTAATTAAGCTAATTGAAATAGAAAACCCTTAACTAGTTGGAGGGGATTAGTAATGTAGAGATTAGTAGTGCACGATTAGTGATTATTTTTATCAAGTGTTTGGTTCATTGTTTTCAATCTCAATTTGTTTTTGTATTCAAATTCTTTAAAAATCTCCTTTCCAAATATATCCTTAAATTATTATGTAACTAGATCAAGATAGATAATTGTCGGAAAATACTTTTTTTTATTGCATTCTAACTAGTTATGAGAAGAATAATTTTGTTGTCATGTTTTCAATTTTCTACTTGAATTATTTGAGGATAAATAATTTTCATCTTAATAAATTGATCACTCATAGAATGTCAATTTTAAATTTAAAAAAAGATAAACGAACTACTTTTAAAATTATAAAGACAGTCAACAATGGTAAAATTGAAGAATAAACCATCTACATTTACACATAAAAATTGCAAGTTATAGTTTTAATATGTATGTAATCTTTTAAATTGTTCAACATATGAATAATTAGTGATATATTTGTCTTTTAATTAGTAAATGTTAAATAACTCACACTTCAAATTTGAATTGATTTGAATTAGATATATTTAGTATCAAATAACTCTCTATATATAATTTATAAGCTAATTTATTTAAATAAATTTACTAGTACAAATATAAAACATAAAATCAAAAAAATGAAAAAAAAAAGATTTGAGGGATATTTTTGTATTTATGTGACTTATCCCATGAAATTATATCCTATGTATTACTAATACCTCCAAATGGAAGGTATTAGTAATACATCCTATAATACCATATAAGATGTATAACTAATACATAGACTCAAATTCCTACCAAACATTGTATTAAATTATACCATATATAATACATGGATTATTTCTTTTGATGCAGCCTACCAAACGACCCCTTAATGGTGGTCCTATAGGTTTTAGGTGACTTTATTTATCGAGTGTATGTGTATTCGTTAATTTTGAAAGAAATTATTTATATATAAATTGACAAAGATTAATACTTATATAATTAGCAATGCACTCACATGGAGTATAAAATGTCTTTGTGCTGCTGATACAAACAAAAGTAATCACCCACAGATGGGGTCCGATCTCTACCATTTAGCGTAATGAATTCATTTTGACCATTGAGCTATTACACTTAATTGATTAAAAAAAATTGAAGTCTTCACATTACCTTTTAAGGCTTAAACTCATATTAGCTCATATTTGATCTATGTATTTGTATTTAATATTTGAACACTATATTAGTCATTAATTGTCATTGAAAGTTGTATAACTTACATAAATCTCATATAAGAGTTAATTACATTATTTCCTTACTATTTTTTAAATTACAAAAATCCCTTCAAATTTATGGATTTCAAAATCGATCCTGCTGAAGCTGCTTTTTTTCTTCAGATAGTGAAGTCATTCCGGTTTGTATATGACTGGACACTCTAAAGTCTGTATCTTGCCCCTAGTTACTTAATTGTATTCGACTTCTATCGCATATCTGTTATTTCTTACGCATTTCTTTCCATTAGCTCTCATTTCTAAGCTTCAGTTAGTGTAATAGTCCCACCCCAACAAGGGGAATCCTTCCTAATTAAGAAAGAATTTTTTCTGTTTTGTTGAGGCATGATGAGAGAGGGCGGATCCATGTCGTTGTTGTTCTGAAGAAAATGAACATCACTAGACTTTTGGATACATCACTGAAATTTCGGATATATAGGTGATTTGGGATGTATCTGAGAGGGAAGTGATGTATCAAATAGGGGATAGGACATCCAAATACATCACTAGACTTTCGAATATATCGGTAAACATCCAGATATATAGGTGAGAGATGTATTCAAAAGGGAGATATATCCGAGAGGATAATAGGGATGTATCAGCGAGATGAAGGTGTGATGTTTCCGAAATGGGATGTATTGTGTTGCTTAGAGAGTAAGGTAAAAAAGTAAAAGTGTTGTATTGCTTCTAAATCATAATGAATTAATTTAATTTACAAACGAAAACTAATGGGTTCTTTAGAGATTAATCTTATCTCATATTATTATGTACTGCGTGAATTTGATTTATGATATATTATCATATTAACTAAAATTGAATAAAAATATTAAGGAATATTAATTACAGGTATATCGATCAGTTTTCAAGATGTTTATACGATGAATACAAACACCATGGTATAGATGTGCAGTGTCAGGTACTAATTATCTCATAATTTCCACTTCTTTTTCTTGCAATTACTTTAAAAAAAGTAATTAACTTGACCATATTTATGTCTACAATTACTCATAGAATTATCATTTTTTTTCTACCATACAACTCTTTAAGTATTATTTTAGTATTTTTCTTTACTATTACGTTATATGATTAGTATGCAATTCAAGCAATTAACATCTTAGCTTATGTGTTTGGATATGCGATATAAAGTTATAATATTTCAAATCAACATTTGAAAATGTCATCTGAAATAATAACTTGAAATTATGATTTTTAATCTCAAATTCTTCAAACCTACAAGAACATGATTCGAGATTCCAAATCATGATTTCAATCTCTCTCTTTTTTTCAAAAATGTGAAACTTTACCTATTAGTTTATACATATATTTTTTTTAAAGAAAACTATCATTTTAAATTTTACTAAAAAAGAAATTTATGCTCGGGGTGAAAATATTGTATGTATCGTGTGAAAGGATTATATTAAGGATTAAGTAGTTGCTACTATATTGTTGACTCATGAATCTTTATAAAATTATGTATATTTAAAAGTTTTTAATCAAAAACATTTGTTTTCTCTTGTTTATGATATACAAGTAAGATCTGAGGATAAAGTTAATATGTTAATTAGGTACCATTATATGTTAAAACAAAGATGACTTCAAGAGTTGCAAGCATAGAGAAATCATCATTGTTTAGTCCAACACCAGAGAAGTATGCAAAAGCAGGAGTAGCACAAATAGGCTATGGTTGGAGAAGCATGCCTTATTGGCCACATTCAATTCAATGGTGGTTTGCTTCTTGGTTGCCTCAATCTCTTCTTGATGCATGGCGCCTCTCCATTGGTCTTAATAGGAGGATTAATACTTAATTGTCTGAGTAAGATTTAACGAGACATATTATCTGTTACTAGACATCAGAAGAAGTATTGTAATATATATTCGTTTTAGTTGTCCACTACATAAATTACAAATATAATATAACCCTCTATGTGATGGTATTAAAATGGGGCATGGTAAGTGAGATTGATATACTTGAACAATTTACATACTTGAACACTTACTATATTTAAAAGAGAATAATGAGAATTACTATCATATCATATATCTACATTTCTTGTCTACAATATGCTTCGATATTAGTTCTAACTTACTTTTCTTTTTAAAAAGAAAAAAAAAACTTTGCCTTCATTGATCTAAGAGTATAAAAGGTTACGAATTGAATTCGGCATCCCAAACTATATACAAGATCATTGAGATGATGCTAGTGTATTTGTATTACTCCTATCAAAAAAGGTCTTTTAATATATAGCCGCGAAATTTAAGGGGTTCATATTTGAAATAAAATACTATGATTGTTGAGATATTTTTGGATATTGATTACTATTTTCTCTGTCTATAATTATTTTCATGAATTTTTTGTACGTAATAATGCAACGTACACACAATAATTTGTTCTTTTGATATATATCGTTATCCCTCCATTCACTTTTACGTGTCCCCTATTTCAAAAAAAATAAAATAATAATCTTTTTAGCTTATCGCTCTTAACATATTAAGAAAAGATAACTATTTTCTCTCATATTAGATCTATTGTTAGTACGAATTATTTATTGTTCAAATCGTTTTTAATGACGTAATATTAAACTTCAATTAGTAAGAGTAATGTAGTAGAATAGTCATGTCAACTACTCCCTCTATCCACTTTTAATTGTCATGTTGCGTTTTTCAAAAGTCAATTTGACTAATTTTCAAAGTTAAATTAGATTACATTAATTTGATATTTTAAACAAAAAATTTAGATATTCAAAAGATATACGAGAAGTACTATAAATTTTAATTTTTTGCATAACAATATGATAAAAAAATACATCGTAAAATATAGTCAAAATTATTATCATTTGACTGTAAAAAAGGAAACTATTGTAACGTCCCTAAAATGAACTAGGTTGAACTAGAGCTACGCATGTGTCTGATGAGTTAAGTTTGTGCTAAAATAGTTTAAAATGATGTTTTGATGCAGTGTCTAAAGTTTAGTGATGTTTAGAGGTCAAACGTCCAAGAATGTTCATGACGTCCAGAAGATGTGCCTTAGAAAGTGCTTGTGTGTCTTACTATATTTTAGCGAGTTTTACGTGTTAGTTTTAATTGAAATTGATGTGGGATGATCCTAAGACCTAGATGACTGCCTATAGGGGTTTAACCTCCGGGTACGACTCCTCCTAGGAACCACAAAAGGCCCTAGAGAAGGACCCAAGACTTGGCAACCAAGATGCCAAAACTGGGCAATCAATGGCTTGTCACCTACAGACAGTAGCTAAGACGACGCCCCGTCGTTTGGGGGCGTAGCCCCACACTTAGTATTGAGAGCTTATCCCCCATGAAGCAAGTCTCTGAATCAATCGACGCCCCAGCAGGACAGACCGTCGACCAGGCGACGCCCCGTAGCTAGGGTCCGTCGATGGTGGTCCTGCAAAAGCTGATGGACACTGCTGTCAATGCTTGGGGTGTTTTGGAAATTCACCCCTAAGTCTTTTATGAACCTAGGATGATTATTTTAGAGGTATTAAAGTATATTAAGTTGGTTTTAGGTCCTAGACCTAATTTTAGACTTTATTTTCAAAAACTCAAAACCCCTCCCTTAAGAAAGACTCTGTCAACTCCATTGAAGCTTAGACTCAAGGAAGGGCTAGGAGGAATGGTTGTGGACGTTTTCTTCATAAAAAATTCGTGGTTTTCTTCTCATTAAATAATGGTAGTCATCCTTGAACTTCCTTTCATTCAAGGAACCATTTCTAAATTATTTCAAAAAGGGTTTCAAACTTCAAAGTTCTTTATTCCTTGATTCTAAATATGGGTCTTTGTATGGAAAATTTTAATGATTAAAATGAGTTGTTCTTAGTATTAAATTGTGATTTTAGTGTCAAAATCCCAATAAAACCATGCTTATGCTTTTTATCAATTTTTTGCTTATAAAATAAATTTAATGAGTATGATTAATAAATGTTAAAGTTATGTTTTGTTCATGGTTCATATGGTGATTTTAGCTACTGCCCTAAGGACTATTTTATGATGAATTATGAAAGAACTTGTGATCAGGTGGTGAAAGCTTGGATGATCGGTAAGTTGGTTATCCTGTTTAGATCTTATTGTGAAATGCTCTTGAGTGGTATGACCCATCTTGGTGGCGGTGTTTACTTGAAGTATATGAAAATGAATTTACATGTGTATTGTGAATAAGGCCACGAAGGCATATTATGTGAAGTAAGATGATAATGATGTTGTTCTTGTTGATATTCTTCATGAAACTTGTTTATGTGAAGTACGCTAGTGTGTGATATATGATGAATGAAGTTATGAATATGTTTAGGAGTCAGTGTTATGAAAATGGTGATTATATGAAAGGTGTGCTTACACCCACACTTGAATGAATGAATGAAGTTAATGAATGTGAATAGGGGAGTTTTAGGGTGAACACTCTTCGTGAGTTGAGATGAAGTGTTTAGTAGCAACCTCACTATTTTCCAAGAGATTTCTAATGTAGGTTGGAGGATGGATACCCTTCATGAGTTGAGATGTGGTGTCCAATAGTTATCCCTTAACCTTTAGTAATGAATGTTTAAGACTCTGTGGGGAGTTATGCTTAGCATAGAGAGGATATGAATAAGGGGTGGTTACACTTCGTGAGTTGAGATGTTGTATCCAATGTACCTCTTGAGATGAGTACTCCTCGTTAGTAGAGAATGAGCTACTTAGAAGCAATCTCCTTATTCCTTAACTATGCGCCCGCATAGGTGTAGCTATTGGAAAATCCATGTAAAGGCTAAGAGAATGACCCTACCATAGGCAAGTGGGGATCCCTCATCCGATAGGGGTTAATGTCGGGATTCCATGTCTAGCTCTCATGGTCTATGTCGGTTAAAACTAACTCCCCACAAATTAATGTAATGAACAAAGTCTCCTAAAGAATGTACTACTTAGGGTAGGTGGTGGTATGAGACACTATTTATCCATTGCACAAGTAGACACTTGAAAGGGGAGTCTTGGTGTGTCCTTATTTGAAATGTATGAATGTGTCATTATTGTAATGATAGTGAAGCTATGTGACTTAATGTCTAATGTTAAGAAAGCATATTAAAGTTATATCTTGTATAATAAAGTTTATGAATGATGAATGTGGTGTACCTAACCTCATGGAATCCGCAGGGAGCATAAAGTGGGAGTAGTAGAATGGGATGCTATTCTCACATTGCACTTTGTGTAACTTGCAAGTTCACTTGAGGAATGGTGCTTAGGTGAAGTTCTAGATGCAAGTATGTTTCTCTAATGTCTAGTTATAAAGTGTGGACTTGATCCCCAAACATAATAAGCCTATAATGGATAATCTTGAGGGTCACTTAGGTGTGCATTGAAGGAATTGTATGGGTGTTTCCCTCATGTCTTACCTTAGTAAACCTTAGAACAACCTTGGTTAGGGAAACTACGAGATGAACTAAGAGATGAGTTCACTGTAATTTATTTTGAGTTCACTGTAATTTCTTTTGGGTTCACTGTAAAGTGGTCTTTTGTGTTAAAATCTTGAAAGTTCTTTCCTATGTGCTAAATGATGATCTATATGCTATTTTACTTCTATATTCATAAAAGTTTGACTTATTTAGCATGAAATCTTATTTCTACTAAACATCCCTTTTTGCATATGACATACTTAGTACATTATTTGTACTAACCCCATACTTTTTTATACTTTATAAGTATAGGTTGGAGGCAAGTTGAAGACTAGAAGACAAGCTTGGGAATCAACTCTCTCAAGACTAAGTATTATGTCCTCATATATTCGAGGGCATAGTCCTATTTCTTTAGTTTCTTCTATTAAGACTTATTATGTATTTTCATTCAATGTAAAGGGCCGTGTCCCTAAGATGTTTAAGTTGTGTCTTTAAGTTGGCTTGTGACGACGAGACTATTCTTTAGTATTTATAAAAGATATTTCCTTATTATTAAAAATGTCGTGAAAAGTTTTAATTCCGCACTACGTTTCATGTCTTATGTAATGAATGATAGCAAATGACTAGTACAAGACCTTCGAAAAGTCAAGTACGCAATTGTTCCGACGTAAGGGTTGCCCTATCTTCTAGGGGATACTTTTGGATCGTGACAACTATGATAATTAAAAATAGATGAATATAGTATTATTTTTCTAAATGACGTGACAAAATCCAATTATGATCAGTGAAAACAAATGAAAACAATATTCTCTCCGTTTAAAAAAATGATCATATTTTCTTTTTGGTCTATTTTTAAAAAATGAATCATTTTCTTTTTTAGCAACACTTTAACTTTAGCTTTCCACGTGGTATGCATAAGACCACAAGATTAAATGACATTTTGGTACATTTGATATAACTTTAATTTAGAACCACAATATTAAAAGTTTTCTTTTTGCCTTAAACTTCATTCCAAATCAAAATAGGTCATTCTTTTTTAAACGGGGAGTATTCATTACCATGTTCAGGTGCAAAACACGTACACTTAACTAGTATATCTATAATAACGTTTAGAGGTGACAATTTCCTAATAATTCCCTATTTTATAGGATTTGGGCTGTTGATAAAGCAAGTCCGGCCCATTAATTTGTTGGCGGCAAAACCCCTTTTATTCTTCCGTTAAACCCTTCACTTTCTGTAATAGCCTCCTCCGAGCTAAAACCCTTTGGCTATTTCTGCTTCCGATCGTCCGATTTTCAGGCCGTCGTGGTTGGCGGTGCAATCATGGTGAAACGACGTCGCGAAGAAATTGATTCCGATGGGGCAACGGAGACGGAAAATACGACGTCGTACAAAACGGTTTTCATAGATACCAACCTTGATACCCACTTGGCTGTAATTGTCTCCGATTCCGATACTATCTTCGATCTTAAAAGTAATTCCCCTTTTTCATTCATCTAGTTCTATCTGTTTGTTAGCTCTCTCTATGTGTAGATTAACAAATGCTGCTAAACTAACAACTGTTGTACATCAATCCCTAAATATTAAAATTGGTGGTATAAATCCATATGACTATTTTGATATCATGTTGTTTTAATAGTTTAAATTGCTTGAAAGAGTAAGAGTTTTTAGGATTAGAAAAGAGGCATATCATGGGTTCTATAGTTTAACAAATGCAGCTAAACTAACAACTGTTGTATATCAATCCCAAAATTGTTAAAATTGGTGACATAAATCCTCTACACTATTATTGTTCCAATAGTCTAAATTGCTTGAAAGAGTAAAAGTTTTTAGGATTAGATAAGAGGCATATCCATGGTTAAAAGATTTCTACTGTCAGGTGTTTTATACATCATCATCACTGTATGTTTCTATTAGGATAATGGCTCATTCACTCACTGCTTATAATTCTTTGTTAATTTTGAATTTGTAGTATGAAATTTTACGGAAAATTGAGCAAGGAATGCTATACAAAAAAGAAAGTTGTGTTGACTGATATACATCATGTTTGTGTTATGCAGAAAAGATCGTGTTCGAACACTTAAGGTGCTTTCCTGAAATGAGTGAGTTGAAAATTTCTTCTGTGAAGGTTTGTTCCTCTCCTTCCTCTCCAGCTCACTGTTTTTGTGTATATTTCTTGTGTCATGACACGCTTTTCATAATTCCTAACAGGTGAAACGAAAAAGACATTACTATCATCTGCCTGACACTATGCTTGTTAGAGGTGTTTTTGAGGGTATCAAGAAGGAATGGTTCCTTTCTGTTGATGTTTCTAGATTTCAATGCCTTGAAAATGACCAAGGGTTACTTTGCATTGCGTATCCGCAAATTGAAGCTGAAAATCTTCTCTCATGTGATTCATTCAATGCAATGGATAAGCAGAAGGTTTTTGATACTACTGAATCTTACCCAGCTAATGGGAACTTGGCTTCTAGCTCCATCGTGGAACACAAGGAAGTTGCCAAGGTCATTGGTGAATTCAAGAGTGTGAAGCGCACGGGTAATTCACAAGAACTTTCTCCCAGATCTGGTCCTGTGGCTAAGAAGCGTAAAATAAAGCACAAAGAAGATGGAGTCAACCACCTGGTGACAGGTACCAGCGCTTCAAATCATGGCATAGATAATGGTTCTGAATTTAAAATTGTTGGAAATGATACTACTTTGACAAATTCTAACGAAGGAGAGCGGGAAAATATAAACATGAAACTGGTAGATGTCAGTGCTGAACCCTTAATAAACCAACGATTTGATTCCTGTAAGGTGTCAAAATTGGGAATGAAGAAAAGCAGGAAGAGTGGGGTAAGTGCTGAAATCTCCGGTGTGCAGGATGAGCTATGTGGAGATAGGAACAATGATGCACTTGGTGAAACATCACACTCTCGGACTCTTGCAAATAAAGTTAAAATTTTGGGTAGCAAGGAAAGCAGTGGAGCTTCCACCGAGTGCAATCATAGGGATAGCTTGAAGATCGCAATTCCAGAGAAATCCACAGCAGGTAAACCAATAAAGGCAGCTTCAGCAGAAGAAACATTAGGGGACCAATCTGTGAGAACAGATACAACCCATAAGAAGAGTAAGAAGAAAAATAAGAAGGGGAAGGACTCATCCACGTGCCATGATGAGGTTGCCTGCATGGCTCTGGGTTCCACTGATAAGTTTGTGGGAACTAGGGGATTAGAGCAAAAGGAAGGAGTTGAAATGAAGATCTTTGACAAGTTGACTGATGTTGACTCTACTATTCATGCTACTCAATCTAGACTGAAAGAAACATCTCCTGTTAAAGATCACACATCAAACAAAGAGTGTCCAGCACCAGTCAGCAAGGATATTTGTGAAATGAATTTAGTTGGCCAACCTATTCTTGAATCCAATATCTCTGGAGACAATGAGCTTGGAATTGATGTTGCTAATACAACTGGAGAACAGGAGCTGATACCGAACTGTGATTTTGAAATGACAACGAGTGAAAAGTTGAGCAGACCAAGTACCAGGGGTCCAGTGCCTTCCTACCAGTTGGGAGATTTACAAGGAGTAGCAGAAAATAGCTTTGGGAGGAAGAGAAGCAGGGCCAAGAAGTCAACTTCTCATCAGGAGTTAGATATGAAAAATATTGTTGGGGCTTCTCAAAATGCTTATGCATCAGACCAAGATATAGTCCGTAATGATGGTTCAAGTGATGCAACAACAAAGGTTGGTAGTATGCCAAAAACTGATGTGGATCATATAAATGAAATAGGGATCGAAGGCAAGTTGTCAGTTACTCAAGGTGCTGAGACATCCCCTCTTTTAGATAACAATGAACCAACTGGGGATACTAAAGAACAAGTTCTCTCAGCAAAAAAGGCATTGGATGACAAGGAGAACATTGAATCTGGAAATGCTAGCAGCATGAAGCAAAAGAAGAAGAGTCGGAGAAAATCTGCTGAAAAGATTCCTGTTAAATTAAATGGAGAGGATGACAGTACGGTGAACTGCCTCTCTTCAGCTGCAGGGATTGGATCTACAACTGATCCTGTAACTGGGCAGAGTAAGAAAGGTGAAATTTCGTTTGATGCTGAAGTACTGCAGATTAGTCTAAATACAGAGGTGAAAGTGCCGCCTCAAGTTCAATCTGCAGCATGCAGATCTTCAGATTCTGCCAAGGCTGAAATGACCATCAAGGAAGTGGAAACTATCTCGACAGCTCCCTCTGATGTGAAGGTTGCTGAAGTACATGGAAACTCTGGTCTACGTAAAAACAAAAAAACAAAAATGGAGGTTTCCACTCATATTAATGATGTTTCATGTGCCCCTTCAGTGACACATGATACTCCTGTTAATCATTTCGTTGAAGGGTCTAATCAAGATAAAAATGCATTGCCTGCCTGCAAAAGAAAGGGAGCATCAGAACAAGTGTCAAAGAGTGCCTATGCTGTAGGTTCTCAACACCAAGTTGAGAAGGCAACCTGCATTGAGCCAGAGCTTCTGCCCTTTGAGGAGAAAGGAAATGAGGTTGAGCATTTGCGGCTGAACCAGACTGATAAAAATCAAGAGACTCTGAGCATTTCAGGAAAGAAGCTGAAAATGAAAACCAAAAAGAGCCAAAGTTCTAAGAAGAGCAAATCCATTTTGTCTATTCAAGATCAGGAAGGCAGTCGCAAAGACTTAACAGCTTCAAATGATAATCTAGAAGATGTGAACCCTCAGCCAGAGCCAATGGAGACGGATGAGTCAGGTAAAAATATTTATGGTGATAAGTATGGTGGTTCCAAGTTTGAAAATCAGAGCAATTCTGGTATTCATTCTCACTTTGAGAGTTCTAGGGAAGATATCAGAAATGCCGACTCATTTCCAGTGCCATCACATACTTTAACTAAGGGTGCGTTAGATGAGTTGCACAAACCTGATGTAAATACTGATAAGAGTGACGCCATAAATTTCAAGAAATATTTTGTTCCTGGGCAAGGAGAAGTTGCATCAAAGAAACCAACGAAACCAAACAGAGACACAAAAGCTAGCAGAAAATCGAAGGGTAGTATGACTTCTGGAGGATTTTTGGAAGATATCTCGAAATCAAGAATTGAGGTGGTACTTCCGAGTCAGGGAGAGAAAACACTCGAAGAAGCTGGAAAGCTTGAAACTTATGATGCTCCTGCTTACAAGAAGAAAAATGAAGAATCTATGGACGAATCTAGGTCCAGCTCCAGCTCAAAAGGTCCTGGCAGATTCCCTGAGGACAATAGGCGGCAAACAGGTTCAGAAATCCAAAGTTTATCTACCAGAAATACAAAAGTTAGGACTGCAAACATCGAGGATTTTACACAACCAAAGAAAGGATTGCTTCCTAATCCAGGGCCTAAGTTTGGGGATAGTAGATCGAGAAGGTCCGACAGTAAAGAGGGTAGAGATTCTGATTCTACGACTGACACTCTATCAGATTCATCTTCATCTGACAGCTCAGTTGAAGGAAGTGAAATAAGTCAGGCTTCAACTCCAGAAGGTAAAATTACAAATTCGATTTGTTTGGTTTTTCTTTTCATGTCTTGACATTCCTTTATGTTATTCCATCGACCTTCACAAAAAAATTGAGACCTTCTACTCAAACGATGCTGTGTTACTCATGTTAGGCTGGTAAACCATCTGTGAGGCATGGCATAATATCCTACTATTAAATTAATTGAAAATTTTGCTAAACATAAGATCCGGCAACATAAGCACACAGTCTTGTATGTTCTTATTCCGTTTTACATCCACACAAATTTGAGACCTTTTACTTGAACAAAGAAATGTTGCTCATGTTAGGCTGGTAGACAATCCGTGAGGCTCGGTATAATATCCTATTAAACCAGTTGGAATTTTTTGCTAAACACAAGATTAGTCAACATAAGCATTGAGTTTGGGGTCGGCAATGCTTTTTATTTTCAAACAGCACCTAATTCAGTTCTCTCACTCAATCCCCCTCCCTTTGCAGTAAACCGTTGAAAAGAAAAGGGGAAGTTCATTTCTTCTGTTTGGTCGTGGACTTGGTCATTCCTATGGCATGCCAAAATCATAATTCTGAAGATTTAAATTATATTAAGGACCCCCCTTATTTTGATATGGATAAGTAATCAACGAAATATATATATATATATATATATATATATATATATATATTTCAAAACACATTTCATGATTTCCTGTTTCTCTCTATCTTCATTCCTTTTAAAAGCTAATTTCTACTTCCTATGTTGACTTGGTAGGAGCTAATGCTGCAAAAAACAATGCTGCTGCTGCTGGAAAGCATAAGCTCAAATCAAAGTAAGTGAGATCTCCTCATTTTTCCCTTAAGACCTTTGTTAAACATGTTTCTTTTCTATTGTTAGATCATTGCTTATGAACCAGTCCTCAATGATTTACCTTGTTTACAAGTTCTTGCGACTAAATAAGTCAATAGATCTTTTTGTTTTTCTTTTTTTTTTTTGGTCTGGGGTGGGGTGGGGGTATTCTGGGTAGGTATACACGCCCATGGGCAATTGTGGGTTCTCCGGGGGTAGGGGGGTATGCATCCATGGCTGAATACTATGTTCTATATTTTCCTCTGGAACACTAGGCGGTAGCTTGATCTGGTGGAGAAAACTTAAGCTATGATCTCTTAATGTTGCCTAATTATAATTTTATTAAAAAGAGAACATTGCTCTATTTTGTCATCATGTCACTTCTCACTTGTGCACAACAATGAATGATCAATCTATGATTGGTAAAGACTGTAAATGACAGGTGGAGAAAACTTAAAGATGACATGTTTCCAAAGAGATAAG
Source organism: Solanum sitiens (assembly GCA_016801875.1). Lineage (NCBI taxonomy): Eukaryota > Viridiplantae > Streptophyta > Magnoliopsida > Solanales > Solanaceae > Solanum > Solanum sitiens. Next base: position 2,339,478 of record JABWTJ010000226.1, read on the forward strand.
AGTCTAGTCATTGAGATGTGAATATTTAGATAACCTGGTGTTAAAGCAAATAGTTTTAGTACATTTTGAATTAGACAATGAGTTTGACTAAGTTATATGTGAACTACTTTATTTGTCACATTTCTGGTGCTTATGATCACACTGGATATTCCAACAGCTTTTTGGGTGAGGCCCTAACCATGGAGTCGATTCTGAGAAACTCTAGCCGTTTCAAGAAGGCTAAGGTTTCGGCTGCTCAATCTCAAGATGAAGAAAGTCAGCCTGTCGATGTTGTCCCTGATAGTCTAGCAGACACTCAGAATGAGTAACTCCTCCTCTCTTTTGTTGCTCTATTGAAATGACCCCAATATTTGGTACACAATCACCTCTCAATCGTCTGTCACCTGGGGGGGCTCTTCAAATCAACAAGAAAATGAAAAGGACCAAGGAGACAAATGCTTCTTGCCCGTAGGTATTATATGTATTATGAGAAAAATTCTATGCACATGCCGTGATTTTGGTTCTCTGAATATTGAAATTTTGTCTGGTCTTTGATATGTAGTGTAATTGTAATTCATTCTCATACGGTATGCTGTATTGCTGTGCTTTTTAAACATTTTGATACAGTATGTTTGGTATTAAGGGTCATTTGGCCAAGTGATTAAAATCATATAAGATGAAGTTGAAGTTTTGTTTGGGCGTACAATTTCAATGTTTAAGTTGTATTTCTTGTCTATGAACATGAAATTCTCATAAGTTGTGAGAAATAATAAAATTGTTTCAATTTTTTTATACAATTTTATCAAATAAGTAAAAGTACATAACAAAAAGTTTAATAATTTCGAACCTATTCTGAGAAAAAAAATATTTTGATTGAATTTTAGTTTAATAAAAAAATAAATTCCTAATATTTAGAACCTATTTGATATTGTTGTTGAGAGTCTAGAAACATTTATTTTGAAAGAGGAGAGTATTTCTTTTGAAAAATTAGGTGGTTGAAATTAGTAGTGTAATTCATATTTTCGCTAACTTATTTCAACATTTATACCATAGTGATGAAATAAATTATCTCATATACTTGATAAAATAATGATGACCTATCCCACGATCATTAATCTCAAAATAATTAATCATAAAATAACTTGTTTCTAATCAAACCACCCCTCGGTAAAGTACACAAGAGTGTTAGAAGGACTTAAAAGGAATTTCATATTCAGTTCTCCTTTGCCTCTACATTTTTTTTTTTAATTAGAGAAGTCAAAAAGGAAAAGTCAGAAATCAATTTAAGTGCAGCATTTATGGCCGAAAGTGATGTCGATAATTAAGGGCGTGTTTAGCGGGAGAATGTATTCCTACAAATTAAAATGTTTCTTATATAAATAATAACTGGTGTTTTTATTGAAATATTTCTTTTTAATGTTTCATAAGCAAATAAAAAAATATTATCAAAAGTAATTATAGTATAATTTAGTAAAATGTAAATGAAATGCAGTGGAAAGTGTGGTGACGGAATGGGAATAGGATGATCAAGAGGTGGGAATTGAGTGTGGTGAGATAGGATTTATGGAGTAGATTGAAAATGAAAAAAATATATTATAGAGAGCGGAGTAAAACGAATTGATAATTTTACGAGTTAAGCTCAATCTATATTGTATTTGCCCTGCAATGCCATTGCCAACTCTACGTTGGGGGTGGAAAGAGAAAATGAATTTGTTATGTTACTTATTAAATTTATTGATTGAACAAATTATTTTACTCATTTTAAATAAATATACTTTTAAATATAATTGAATTAAATCTAAGATGAAAAATTGAAAAGCTATTTAATAAAGACACGCAAAATCATAATGAAAGTTTGTGCACTTGGTTGACCCATCATACTTTGATCGATCCAATAGCAATGTCACCATTCCAAACATTCAGAACAAATATTTTATTTGGAATAAGTTATAAGGTGTAGTTTGACTTATAACGTAATTTAAAATGTTAATAAAGATTTTTTAATTTATGATTAAAAAATAATTTATAGATATATTTGTGTAACAATAAATTATTTTAAATATTTTTTTGTTTTGTTTTTGAATTTCGTTGTTGTTCCTTCAGAGTTCTATATTGGCATAAAAGAGAAGAATTACAATAGTTTCGACGTTATATATATCATTGGAAAATATGATGCACGTCTAATGCTTAACAAACTAACATATTTTTATAATACTAGATTGATATGAACATATAAATAAAATAATATGGACAATGACAACATAGATATATCATATATGAACATTGTAAATTTGCATGGGATTGGATCCTAGTTGTGTCATATAACACTATTTTTTCTCACTATCCCATGCCAAAAGAAAAGAAGAGGATACCAATGAAGCTTTTTTTATCCCTCGGTGAAAAAGATAGTGGGATAGTAATAATAATAATATTGATAAGAAAATTAGGTTACATTTGATTGTTTCCTAATTTTTTATTAGTATATTTTTTGATTTAGGTTTATGTCTTATGTAAGCTGTAAGTGTATCATGTCTTATCTAATCACCTCTATGTATATTATTCAACCTACGCCCTCTCTTCATGCCCCACCATAGTTCATCACACAAAGACATTTATGAATCTTCTTTTCATACATTCGAGTCATATTATCTTAATTTCGCCTTTCTTATTTTATCCATCACATAGTGGAGTCCCACTTTGTCGTATTTTTATTCATAATCCTAGCTATATCTTCTGATATGTCCACACACATTCATCTCAAAAATCTTATGCTATTTTATAAACGTGTGAATTCTTAATCGATCAACACTGCATACATACAACATAATTGATCTGACCACTAAAATATAGGTAAATATCATCCTTGTAAATTAACTAAATATATTAATAAGAGATTTTAATTTGTTTCTGTTTAGGATTTGAGTGTTTGTAGTTTTAGATATATACATGAAAAAAATAGAAGACCTCAATCACATAATTGAGTCCATATAAAAAAAAAACAGACAAATTGCAATAAGACATAATGAAAGCTTCAAAGGAAACCTCAATTATGATAGTAATATATTTCTTTTATATATTATATTAGAAAAGTCAAAAAGAATAAATTTAAGTGCTTTAGCCCCAACATTTAATTTGTGGCCGAAAGCAATGTCGATAATTAAGAATAAATTAATATTAACAAGTAAAGAAATATTATCAAGAGTAAATAGATATTCTAGTAAAATCTATACCCAAAAAATGTGATGGAGATAGAGGTGACGGCGGTGGAATGGAACAATCAAAGGATATGTTATTGAAGATTGAACGCTTAAATGGATGATCGAGATGAGATAAATAAACTCATTACGTCTCTTATGAAATTTACTTTTATTAAACAAATCATTTTACTCTATTTCTTTATTTCTTATACTTAAAATAAATAGATAGAAGTAATGATAAAAGCGACATGCCAAATTGCTAAAAGGCACAAATAACCGAAAAATTCAAAGAATAAAAGTTACGTATATAATATTGACTCTACAAACAGTACAATTACTAAACTTCAAAAAGGAAAAAATTTAATATCCAGCATTATTCCAAAATATAATTTTTTTAAAGAAAATAAAAATAAAATAATCAAAATTGATTCAATTATCGATTTTTTTTAAAAACAACTTCCGTATCCAAGCCGAAACCATCAACGGTTCTAGTATGAACCAACTGAGACCGCTTAAACAGTTTCTTCAACGGTTCAACACTATACAAATCATTCGCCGAATACTTATCCGCTCGTTTAGATAACGACACGTGTAACACACAAATCCCGCCGGTCTTCAATGTCCGTTCGATCTCCGATACAAATTTCTCCGGGAAAAGCGCGTGATCGAATACATTAGAAAATTCCAGATCAAAAATCTCATCATCGAACGGCTGATTATGAAAATCTCCTTTAACCACTAATGGCGGATACGGTACAAGGTCCATTCCAACTGAATCAGAAACTCCAACTCGTTTCAGTGCTTCCACTTCCTGACCCATACGAGCACCAATACAGAGTACCTTCGATGAATCTGTGAGTAAATTTCTATTTCTAAGTTCTCCGAAGAATTTAGAGAAAACTTCAATTTTTCTATCCCAATCACGAGTCGTCCATATTTTTCTGAGTTTTGGATTGAGTGTTTTGTTTAACTGTTTCTTAATGTAGGAATCGTAGCTGGAATATCCTGGACGAATTTTGAGATCGGAATCGGAATTTGATGTTGTTGTTGTGGAGATGAAAGCGGAAGAAGATGAATTCCGATGAGAGAGAAAAAGGAGTATTGGTATTGTTATGAGAACGATGAAAAATATGTACTTCGATATTACTATCGATGATGATGAGACATTAATTTCTTTCATATTCTATGTACACAATAATTACGAAAAATATATATATGTGGTGTAATCGCTTGCTTGCTTGCTCTCTATCGGAAAAAATGGATTCCGGTGAAATTCAGGCAGGGTTTGAGAAGTAGAAGAAGAAGAAAATAGGAGTTTGAGGTATATTGAAGAAGAAAATAGGAGTTTGAGGTATATTGAAGAAGAAAATAGGAGTTTGAGGTATATTGAAGAAGAAAAATGGTTAGATATATTATGGTTAAGAAAATGCATGTTGCTTTCGTTTATGCGTTTTTGTGCCATCATAGCAATGTGGTGCCCCACTAGTAAAACAATTTATAGAATTTTTTTTTTTTTTTTTATAGCTTGATCTAAGTTTATAATCAAAATTAATTTGTATTTGTAGATTATTTTTTTATCTACAATACTTAAAAAGAAAAGATAATAATAGAAGTTTCTAGCTAATTATTACTCCCTCCGTTTAAAAAAAAAAGACTTCCTTTTTTTTTAGACTATTTAAAAAAGAATGATTTTTTTTTTTTTCGATAACATTTTACTTTCTACGTGGCATGTTTAAGGCCACAAGATCAAAGGACGATTTTGTACATTTGACCTAACTTTAATTTAACACCACAAGATTTAAAAGTCTTTTTTATATTTTTAAACTACGTGCCAAGTCAAACCAGGTTATTTTTATGAAACGGAGGGAGTATAAATTATTAACTTCTCAATTTAATGTAGCAACTACTATTTGAAGCAAAAATAATTTGAGTCAAATATATGTCTTTGCTTCGAGTTATAAAAATCATGGCAATTATTAACATATAGCTATAATTATTTGTCATGATAAAGTGGCTATATGACAATAAACCTACAATTATATATGATCATCATATGTTTATGCAACCATTTGAAGTTATCATAATAGCGGTTGTAATCTTTAGAAACTTGTTGGAACATAATTTTACTGTTAGAAAAATAATTTAGCTTCAATAAACTAGTTGGAATCCAATTACATTAGCATATGCATGTAGTTTTTTTTATTTTTGATATTTAATAATATTATAAGTGATTTACTCTTTATTGTATCTTGTTATTGTTATGATTTATGTATATGTGCTTTACGCTGTTTTGCTATTAATTGAATCTTTTTTTTTAGTTTTTCTTTTAATTTTCTTAAATCAAGGTCTTTCATAAATAATCTTTAAGATTCTACTCTCTTTAAATTCATTTCATAAAATTTTACCGAATTTATTATTATTGTTATCGTAAAGCAATCATTGGCGGCTGGCTAATCGAATTTTGTTGATTATTTCAGAAAAAGCCAAATGCATTATTAACTATGATTAAACTAACCATCAACTTAATAAAAGCGACTTAGGATACAATGCACGTAAAGTGCTTCAAAATTCGTTTTTCCTCTCTTTTCGGCACATACTTATATGTCACAAAATACGAACAAGTCAAAATCACTTTTATTAAATACAAAATAACTCAGGCCAAATATATAAAACATATACTTTTATCATTCATAAAAATCTACATTAAATGATTATCCAATGTAACTGTCCCTTCTTTTAAATCGACATCTAAATTCTATTGATTCGGCTGAATTATGTCGAATGAGTTTACTAAGAAGTGTAAAACGTTGAAATAAAATATTATTTTTTTCAAATATACGAATTCATAATATTTAATTAAACGTGAAAAAAATTTCAATACATTTAATAACATCGATCAGTTATTTACCATCTTTACTGCCAAACTATCAATGACCTAAATTTCATACTTAATATTACCGGTCCTTCTAACATATTGGCATCTCCATTATTCATTAAAAGACAATTAAATCACAAACTAAAGTATATAATTTAATTAAAGAGAAAGTCAAAAGTGTATTTGAGAGTAAAAAGAATGTTCCATTAATTCGGTGGCTGGCACCACTAAATGATTATATTAATAAAAAATATATTAACCAATCATGAACAAAGCAAAGCTGGCATTTGGTCCCATTTTTATAATACTAAAAAAAATAATATTAAAAGATAATTCAACAATCATTTAATGATATGGAAAATTCGACATGTTCGATATTCCTTCTCTATACATTATATTCAACTTTTTCTATAATTTTATACTCTTTTTTCATTTCTCATTTTCAGTACAGCTGTTTTGAATGGTTTGTGTTGTGGCTACTAAGCCTCATGACCAAACCTCCCATGTGGAACAACCTACTTTTGGTAGACATCCAAAATGGCATATTGCCTTATTTTTTTTCCAGATATAATATCTTATGTCTCCGCTAATTGATAATTTCAAGTCAGACTACTCCTTCAGTCCTTCAGATTTCAAGTATCTTTGATACCAGATACATAATACAAATACATAGAAAAAGAGGCGAACAAGAAATTCGGTGTACCCCACATATGTGTGAATCACAGTAGATACATGTATATGAGATACCAGATACATTCTAAGGTACAAATAAGCAGGGAGAGAGGCGAACGAGTGAGGAGAAGGTGAGATAGAAAAGAGGCAAGCGAGATAGTTTAGTGTATGATACACGTGAATCACGATTGCATTGAATACAGAGTAACGCAAAATAAATTAAACCTAATTTTACTCGTATATATCCAAAATACACGCATATGAGTGAGCCAGTACATATAATCTCTAGTAAAGCAAATGTGGAAAAGATAATTTTGAAACTGAAGTGAAGACACGCAGTAAGGCTGTACACTAATGGATTATTTGTTGTTTGCTCTTTAATTTAGGGTAGCTAACTTGTAGGCCCGATTGAACGTGCCATATAAAATAAGATTGATATAGAGTGTGTTTGGTATGAAGGATTGGTTGGGACAAAAGTTTTGAAAAATGTTTTTCAAATCAACTCATTTTCCTCAAAATTAAGGAAAATGACTTTCCTTCAAAAATTAAGGAAAACATTTTCCAAAACTCTCCTCCAATTTCAAATTACATTTTTTTAAGGAAAAATATCAATTTTAAAAAAATATTTTCAATTTCAAAATTTTATTTTTCACCCGATCCCTAACCTCCCCCCACCCACCCACTCCGGCTAGCCCCCCCAACCCCAACCCCTCTTCAAAAAATTAATTTTGCTTTTTAAAAATATTTTCACTTCAAAATTTTATTTTTAAACTCTTACCCCGCTCCCCCCAGCCAACCCCCCCCAACTCCCCAAAAAAATTAATTTTGTTTTTTAAAAATACTATCAACTTCAAAAATTTATTTTTTCACTCCTACCCTCTCCCCCCACCCACCCCCACCCCCATTCCAAAAAAATAATAATTTTATTTTAAAAAATATTTTCAATTTCATAAATTATTTTTTACTCTACTAAAAATAAAAGATGTCTCTCAAAAATATTTTCTACTCACCAACCAAACATGAGAAAATAAGTCCAAAATCTACTTGTTTTCCAAGAAAACATTTTCTAGGAAAACATTTTCCATGGAAAACATTTTCCTCCATACCAAACACACCCATAGAATTGAAGTTTTGTGTGGGCAAATAATTAGGCAATACACTTATAATTATTTCTTAAAATTTTTGCTTGATAAAAATTAAAAAATACCCAATTCTGAAATATTAATTAGATAATAAGACCAATAAAATATTTTTTCCTACTTTTGTCAACACATTACTAAATTACTGCACATATTAACTAGTGTTTCTCATACTGCAGATTTAATGAATAGTCAAACATTTTTTTGGGTTCTTACAGAAAAAAGTCAAACTCCATTTGTCTCTCTTTCATGTGGAGAGGAAATAAAAAAAATAAGGCAGAATATGAACAGAGGGTTTTGTTCACTAATGTGGTGCGTAATTCACTTTTTTTAAAAGGTTAATTACGACGTTTTTCTCAATTTTAGATTTTGATTTTAGTTATAAGTGTTTATGATTTTCTGTATCTCACTGCTAACGCTCTTTCAGAGTTGAATTTTTTAATTCACGAATAGCGATTTTTTAACATATTTTTATTAGTTTGGTGCATCTTCTTGATTCGAGAAGAGGGAGGGGTGAATTTGATTGTATCGAAATTTTTTTCACCTCCCAAAATTTGCCTAGTTTGTTTGATAAACTTGATTTTTATGAGTATTTAGTTCGAATAATTGAAAATTTTAGTGTAATCTAGTAACATTTAACTTCAAATTACTCTATCTCTAAATAGGTCAAAAACATGAAGTAACCTAATAAAATTTAACTTCAAAATTACACTAAACTAATCAAATCAAAATTCATATTCCAACTCTTGCAATTGAAGACTCGACTCTTAAGTCATAACTTTAACAATCTTCTACTTGTTATATTTATATTATATCCCTTCAAGTCAACACTGACTTGAAAAATGAATGATTTTCTCCAAAAACAACCACCTAAACATACTTACGAATAATTAAAAATTATTACACTCGAAATTTTATAATAAACGAATTGGAATTCGACTTAATGAATAATACAGTATTTTCTCTGTTTCAGTTTTATATGACGTAGTATGATTGAGTATATATTTTAAGAAAGGAAGAAATACTTTTGAAATTTATCGTCCAAACCAAGTCATATATAGATATTTATGTAACTATAAATCATTTTATAAAAGAGTGAAATAAACATTTTAAAGTTAAATTGTTACTAAATATAAAAATATGTCTTTCTTTTTCAAATTGACTAAAATATAAAATATATCATATAAATTTGGACAAAGAAAGTAAAAGAACCAAGCTAAGGACTATCAAGGATAAATTTGTTATTTCATAATAAATTAAAATGTTTTTTACTATATTCATATGTATCTGATTTATATGTATATATTGTATTTTAATTTAGATGCATTTTTAATTATGTATATGTAGATACCGGAAATGAATATTAACTTTTATAACTATTCTTTCAATTTTTATTTATCTTAAATATAGTAAAATCTTGCTAAATTAATATAGTTGAGACCATGAGATATTCTTATTTTATAGAGGTATCATTTAATCGATAAGCTAAAATTTATTAATATAAAGAGTGTTTTGACACTGCAAAATTTATTCGGAGATACAATCTTAGAGAATTTGAATGAACCCATTTGTGAAAACGTTATTCATGAACTTGAGGTCATGATTAATGATTTCAGTTATATCAATAAAATGAACTCTAATAACATGTAGGATGAGTAAAAATGATACATGTTCGTAAGTCTGGAGCTTAGATGAAATTGTGGATACCATTTCAAAAAAACATTGTTGATGATACAGTTGAAGATGATACAATACTTTTTGGAGTCAATTATGCGTAAGGAAACAATTATATTTATATAGGGGTCTTCTGAAAATATATTATCTTATTACCTTATCGAAATGAATATTTTTTTAGAGCCGTCAATATAGGCTAGGCCTGTTGGGCCGGCCTTGCCTAGCCAGGGATTTAATAGGGCTGGGCTACGATTTTTGAAGCCCATTTGAGAAAAGGGCTTTTTAGCCCGGCCTGAATAAGCCTGTTGATTTGTGGGGCTTGAGAAATATTGGTAGGGCCGACCCGTGGGCCAATAAAAATTAATTAAAAATATAATACAATATTAAAATTTAAAATTAAAAAGAGTACAAATTCAAAACAATTATGTTAATATTTCTCTTTAGATATTTATACTTTTACTTGAAAAAAAACTTAATAAATATAACAAAGATAATTTTATTTGTGGATTTGATTAAAAATAGTAACATTAACATCATGTAATATTGTTTTGTCGATATTTATGATAATATATTTAAATTATAATTTATAATTTAATTTAATAATTCTAAATATAATATAATTTTTAAATAAAGTGGGCTGGCCCGGCAAGCCTGTAGCCCACTACTTGTGGGTTGGGCCGGCCGTTTTCTGGCCCATACCAAAAATGGGCTAGCCCGGCCTGGCCCGTAAAATGTCAAAGCCTGTATGGGTTAGTCCGAATGAGGTGGGCTAGCCCATATTGACGGCTCTAATTTTTTTCCATTGGCTCAAATTGGAATTGGAAAAATATTATCTTAGAGAGATTATTAATTAATCGAGTATTAGTTTAGTGAAGTTTTATTGTACATTGTGTTGATTTTGAGATACATTTTGGTAAAAAACATTAAATGTACAATATTTTAGTCAGTTTCTCACAAAAGAATGATTTCGAGATATTTGAAACATTTTTAGGAAGTTGTTATGCTATAAATACTCAAAAGTTGTTAAATGAGTGATTTACTCCACCAATAGAGCAACTTTGTTATGCTACATAAATAATCACACGTTTGTAATGTATTTAGATTTTAACATATCTCGAATACGTATATCCAGAGAGGAAACTCGAAATTCAGAGAAACAAATCCGAATCTCAGGGGAAATAAATATTCACTTTGTTGTTGCTCAAAAATAAATGGAAGATGTAAAATAAATTTAGAAGTTGTTAGACTAGATATACTTAAAAATTGTTGAAAAAGTAATCTTCTCTTTAGATAAATATTTTAATTACCGTCCTTAATCAAATATTATCTTACTTTATTAATTCCGTAGAGATAAGCCACATGTATCCGACCAACGAAATGTGGTAGAAATTACTTTGAAAGCTCCAAATTGCTTGCTCGAGACAAGTCAAGACCTTAGAACAATCATTAATTGATGTTTTGCTGGTCATTAACTTGTGTGATTTTGTGGACCGCAGATTGGACCTTCAACTATGTTTTGCTACACATTTTGTGGACCGCAGATTGGGTCCATCTACCTACACATTTTTCTTTTGGGATTAGTTGAGGCCCAACACTCTTTTTCTAAGTAAAAAAAGGGACAAATTACAGAAATACATATCATTTATTTTATTTTATTTTCATTATTTTCTATTATTTTTTTAATTTCTTTTTAATTCTTTAATGTATTTGAGGTGCATATAAATGTACCTGATCCAGTATCTTACGTATTCAAGCTACATATTATGTATTTGAGCTACATATTAATGTATCTGAGCTAGTATTTATTGTCTCTGAGTTACATATGTATCCAAGCTAGTTTTAATATATCTGAGCTACACACTAATGTATTCGAGACAGTATTTAATATATCCGAGATACATGTTAATATATCCGAGCTTCAATTATTATATCTTTTTTTTTTAATTTTTAAGATATTAATGTAATTAGAAATAACTTATTAGGGATAAATTGTAATTTCATATTAAAACTTGAGATTTATGTAATTTACACAACAAAAAAAATTATTTTGACCAAAAATTAAGCCTTGTGAAAATTCTTACAAGATTTTATCGTCTAAGACATAGACAAGATGTTTATTAATGGGAAAATTACACAGTTAAGCAAATATATACTAGTAAATTAACTAATATAGTTATAGTTTGCATTAATTATAATGAGAAAAGGGTCAAATGCCCCCTCAAGCTTTAGTCATATTTCCAACTACACACTTAACCTTTGCGGGGGTCCTATTACCCCCCTGAACCTTTTTTTTTATATATTAGTTCACCCTCAGACTCTGACATGGTCACGTGCGTGAATTGACCTCCATGAGGCGCGTAAGAATATGATAAAATGTCCATCTTGAGTCCAAATAAGCCTCCCAACAGTAACTTTACTCTTTATTTAACCATACATTTATTTTTTTACCCTTTTCCCAATTTATTTATCTCCATCTTGAACAAAAGCTCTCTTCTTTATTCTTCATCCACCATTTTCTCTTATTAACAAACGTTTTTTTTTGGTAGAATTCCAACTACTCTGAAATAGGATCAGAGTTGCAAAACATTTAAGCCTTTGCAATTCAGATCCTGAAGAAATAAAAACAAAAACAATAAAGAGAAAAGAAAAAAACTTTTCTCATTGATTTTTGTATGTAGTATATATATATTAGAAGAACATCATAAACACGCCATCCCTTTCGTTTTTTCTCCCTTCAATTTTCCGTTTTGAAAGTTGGAAACCCTTACCCTTTCAACAACTCACCAAAACCCAATTGTTCACTCCGATTTTTTCACTGTATTTGTAATCGTGTTCATTCGAAGAAATCGTAAGAAAGCTTCCGAGCAACAACAATGGTGGATGGAAGAAGAAAGAAGAAAGGGTTTTAGTTTTGATTTGGAGGGGAAGAAGAAAGAAGAAAGGGTTAAAGTTAACATTATTTTTTTTACCCTTTTGTCAAAAGGTAAAGGTACAGTTATGTCACATGTGTCAATTTTTAATTCGTGTAAATTCGTGGGATTCACTAATATATACGTGTACAGCACGTGTATACAAACATTTTTTATAAATCTAGTTTAGGTGACCATGTCAGCGTCTGAGGGTGAACTAATATTAAAAAAAAAAGGTTCAGGGGGGTAATAGGACCCCCACAAAGGTTAATTGAAATTTACTTATAGCTATAATTACATTTTTTACTTACATTTTATAATTTGAAATTTACTTATAGCTATTATTACATTTTCTCTCCCCCCCCCCCCCGGACTCTGGAGTCTCGCTCGTCACTCTTCTCTTTTTCAGTCATCTCTCTTGCCTCTTGCCTCTCCCTACCCAATCCCTCTCTCTCACTTTATACAAACACAAATGTGTAGTTTGTGTTTGTACAAAGCCAAAGAGGCGGGATATACAAATACAAATACATATCTCTCTACCCTATACTTATAATTATACAAATACAAATCTTTCCCAATCCAGTTCTCTTTTGTCATTCTCTCTCTCACTTTATACAAACATAAATTATACAAATATAATTTATAATTTGTGTTTGTATAAAATGAGACAACGATTGGATATACAAATTCAAATATTTTAACTTGATTCAATTGTATACGAATCCAAATTCTAAGCAGATATACAAATCAAATAATTGATACATATACATAATATTTACATATATACAATCATCTAACCGATATACATATACAACTAACCGCTCTCCACTCTCTGCCCTCTGTCGCTCTCCTGTCTCCTCACTCTCCCAACCTCGCTTGCCACTCTCCTAGCTATAATATGTAGCTACGAATAGTAATTAGCAAACTATAATTATGAAACATAATTAACTTATTTTTGAGTGTCTCTATGCACAATTCTCCAATAAGTTAGAAGTCGAATTTCTATTATTAATAATGAGTTTATGGACATACAATACTCTTAAAAGGATAACCTCTCTTTATAAAACTTAAAATTATGAGTGAATCAACAAGTTGGATTAATGAAATAATTAAGTTCTTATGAGTTAATCAACAAGTTGGATTAATGAAATAATTAAGTTCTTATGAGTTAATCAACAAGTTGGATTAATGAAATAATTAAGTTCTTCATAGATTACTTTTAATGATTTTCTTTTAAAAAACATTTTTTCCAGATAATTTTTAGTCAAAATAAATGTTAAAATTTGTCAGTTGATTGTATTTGCATATTTTTCAATTATAAATATTTGTTTGTTAATTGTATTTGCATGAATATTCTAAAATCAAGTTAGTATGTTTTAGGGGAAAAAGTCTAAAATATATTTAAATTTTAATTTAATATTAAACTTTGAAAATGATCTTTTATCACTGTACTATTTAATAGTGTATTTTAAAGATATATATGTGTTCACGTGGACATTATAAATAGCATAATTTTAAATAATAATGTGTCCACATGAGACATATTTATTTTTAAAATATACTATTAAATAGTATAAGGGGTAAAAGGCCTTTCCTAAAATTTGACATCATAACAATAATTTCAATCAAATTAAAATATTTTTCAGATCTTTCTCCTTATATTTTATAACTTAGATAATTAAGGGGAAAAAAAATCAAAAACTCTAAAAAGAATTGACTAAAATAGATATGAAGGGAAAATATAATGATATAGTGGAACTTGACATTAAATAAGCCTATGGAAGTAGGAAATAATTATCATCTATTTTTTTATTTTAACTTTTTTTGCTAATTTTAAGGAGAAACTTTCGGTTAGAACTTAGAATTAGAAGTTATAAGAGAGAGAAGTTACTATATTTTCTCCATATCCACTATTAATTATCATATTTTTTATTTTTAGAATTAAATTATAAATTTTTTGACTAACATGTTAGAATATATTTTTCTTCATATTGATATATAAAAAATTACAATGTATAGTACTTTTCATATAATTTTTTAATATCTAAATTTTTATTTAAAGAATCAAATTAATATAATCTAATTTAACTTTAAAAATAAGTCATATTGACTTTTAAAAAGCGTATCATAACGAATAAAAGTGGCAGGAGGGAGTATTATTTTACTACTTTCTCCGTCCATTATTAATTATAATACTTTTCATTTTTAAGGTCAAACTATAAAAACTTTGACTAACATTTTAGGATACTATTTTTTCATCATATTAATATGTAAAAAAATGCAATGTATAATACTTTTCGTACAATTTTTGATGTCTAAATTTTTTATTTAAAAAATTAAATTAATGTCATCTAATTTAATTTTAAAAATAAGTTAAATTAACTTTTAAAAAACATAATATGATAAATAAAAGTGGACTGCGAAAGTAAATAATTATGAATTGTGTAGTGCTATTTTCTTAAAAAACTATATGATCATTTTATAATATTGCATGTCTTAGTTGATATAGTGTGCCATTTGTTCAATAAAATTTTCAAAATTTATCTAATTTGACAAGGGCCAACTTGACAGACAATTTATATCATTATATATTCCCAATATAACTTGTCCACTATCACACTAGTGTCTTGGGCAGTGAGTGTTCACTCTAAACCAGACTTATTGAGTATTCATCCTAGTAAACATACCAAAAAAGGCAAAGAGTATTCACATCCAATTTTAGGGAAAAGGCTTAAAAATGCCCTTAACCTATTAGAAATGGTTCAAAAATGCCCTCCTTTCATCTATTGGTTTAGAAATGCCCTTAACGTTTTCTTTAGGTTAAAAAATGCCCTTTAGTTAACAGAAATATGACATGAAATTGTACTAGACAAGTGATCACTTTTCATTGGTCCACAATTCTTTTATCAAATAAAAAGACCCACCCAACCCAAACCTAACCCATTTTCACATGGATACTTAATTTTGGTACTTGTTTTCTGGCAAAAATTAAGAGGTAAATCATCCGCAAATAAATCGCTTCAACTTTGATTTCGACGATCTAGGGTTCTTTTCATCCTTTGATTACATTGGAAATGCAATTTTGAATCTTGGAGTCATCGAATTCAAAACCCACTTTCTTAATTTAGCTAATTTTAACACAGGTCTCGTTTTTGCTACATAAATGTCGTGTAGATGCATTTAATTTTTTAATTGTAAATAGCATTTGTGGTGATGGACATCAATTATTCGGCTGTTTTCAAGGAATCTTTTGTTGAATTACAAGTTAAAAGATGATAACTTTAGCTATATACATATGGATACTTAATTTTGGTACTTGCTTTCTGGCAAAAAATGGGTTAGGTTTGGGTTGGATGAGTCTTTTTATTTGATAAAAGAATTGTGGACCAATGAAAAGTGGCCACTTGTTTAGTACAATTTCATATCACATTTTCTGTTAACTAAAGGCATTTTTGAATCTAAGAAAAACGTTAAGGGCATTTCTAAATCAATAGGTGGAAGGAGGGCATTTTTGAACCATTTCTAATAGGTTAAGGGCATTTTTGAGCCTTTTCCCCCAATTTTATAAGAAAAATTAACTAATCGGATATATCACTTGCTAGTTTTTGTGCAAAAATAACTATCAAGAAAACACACAATTGGATGAGAAAACAAAATTCATGAAAATATAGCAATTGTTGCAAGTCTTGAGATGCTTATAAACAGTTCTATTATGCATAATACACTAATGTACCGCTTAGTTTGACCTCAATTTATTATTTATATTTTTTAATTTTGAATATGCATAAATAGACATTAACAAAGTTGAACAAGTAGACACACGTATCTTATATGACATTCTATGTGACCAGGGGCGGACTCACTACTGATACCCCTTCGTCGAAAAATTACGTTATATATGATCAAAATTTGGCTTAATAAGTATATATGTAAGTATTAACATCTCTTGATACAAGTTAAAAGTTTAGTATAGTGATTAAGTTGTTGTGGAAATTTCTTGAGATCGTGTGTTCTAATTAAATGATGCATATATGTATTATGCCGTTTTATTATCATAAACTACTATTGTAGCCGAGACCAAGTTGAATGGTGCATATATGCATTATGCCATTTTATTATCATAAACTACTATTAATCAATCATTGACCATTGACATCTCTTAATGATAATCTTGGATCCGCGCTATCGTATGTAGCTTGGACCAAATTAAAATGGTGTATATATGTATTATGTCGTTTTACTATCATAAACTACTAAGTATTACTTCCTCCGTTTAAAAAAGAATGACCCTATTTTCTTTTTAGTCTGTTTAAAAAAGAATGACCCCTTTCCTTTTTTGGCAACACTTTAACTTTAACTTTCTACGTGACATGTTTAAGACCACAAGATTAAAGGGTATTTTGGTACATTTAACATAACTTTAAATTAGAACCACAAGATTAAAAAGTCTTCACTCTTTTCTTAAACTCTGTTCCAAGTCAAACTAGACCAATCTTTTTGAAACGGAGGGAGTAATCAATAAAGGCGGATTTTGGGAGTTACAACTTATTAGAGATTTGGTAAGAAATTATAACAATATATAAGATGCCTTTTAATATTTTATCTATATATAAAGATTTTGAATCTCCTAATATACAATTAAAGATTGACTTATTAATTTAAAAAGTTCAATTTTTTAATTAAAACGTTTAAATTCAAATCTCAAACACTATATTATTATTTTTAAAATTCTGAATTCATTACCATTTTATTATTTCCATTTGGCAAAAAAACAAGACAAACAAAAAGATCCTCCACAAGTCCATGATGGATATAAAAAAAAAAGATTTGTCTCTTTATCTTTTTTCATATTTAACATTTTTCCCACGATTTATTTTTTCTTTTCAAATATTCAAAGATCTTTTCTTTTTTCTTACTTTTTGACTTAAAATTATGAAAATTTTAGGACTTCTCAAAACCCATAATAAAAAATCACATCTTTCTAAAATCCCAACTCATCTATATCTTCAAGGGTTTACAAGAACCTGAAACTTTGTTAGCAAAAATGGCAACTTTTTTCCCTTCTCTTGGACCCAATTCAATATTATCTCCATTTGTAGACCGAACAAGAACCCTAAACCCAGTTTTCCATCGAGCCCACTTTGGAAATCTTTCACTTAACAAACCCTTTTCAAGGGGTATGCTTGGAGTAGCTCGATTCGGGTTGGGGCAGGATCCATTTCCTGACCCGGAAACAGCAGAGTTGCTTTTCAAGGATTTGCTTACTCGGGCTGAAGGGTTTTTGTATACAGTTGCTGATGCTGCTGTTTCAGGTTCTGTTGATACTGTCGTTGACACCACTGAAAGTGTTAAACAGAATAGTGATTGGCTTTCTGGTATTACTAATGGAATGGAGACTGTTTTGAAGGTTTGTTAATGTTAAAGTTTTGTTTTTTTAACCAAGTTATGATGTTCCTTTTCTTGTTCATATTTTTTGCTTTTTTTTTGTTAGCTGAAAGCTTTACTTATGGGGCTTTTGGGTTAGCCGTATTGGTGAAACTGGCATATAGACTATTGGAATAAAGGGTTAGTTATTATTGTCATACTGTGTTTGGAAGGCGCCCTTGTGGATTTTATTGATTCAAGTGCCTTAAGTTTTGCAGAAACTGTAATAGTGTTGGAATGAGATTGAATCGAGACTCGAGTAGAGTTGAACGAATACTAAAGTTTCATAAAGCCTACTCTCAACTGTTTTGGGATTGTCGTGTTGTTGATTGATTGATTTTTGAATTTTGTATTGATAGTTGGGTTTCAGTTGCAATTTTATGGAAGGATGTAAGTGTGTTTCAAAATGTAATATTTAGCCGTTAAGAATTGTGTATATGGCTATATTTCTGTTCATCTTTAAAGAATGAGGTTGTTAAAGTTGGTTTCTTTTTATGGTATCCTGGAACTTGTCTGATCTATTAGTTGCTTCATTCGGTGGTATGATTGGGATGAGAAGATGTAGTTAGAAGGAAAAAATGTTTCATGCCGCTATCAAATGGAATGAGAAATACTTTTCAGCCTAAATGTGACATCCTTCTGCTCAGTGTTGGAGAGATAGCATAGCATAATTATATCCAACTTTAATACATGGGATGGTCCAAAGATAAATTCTATTATCTCACATTCATATGTTACACACACCAAAGAAAAATAAAAGAGAGAAATTAATTAAGTGGTCGTGCTATGTCCAGGTTCTGAAGGATGGGCTCTCAACTTTACATGTGCCGTATTCTTATGGTTTCGCAATCATTCTACTAACAATACTAGTAAAAGCTGCAACTTTTCCTCTAACCAAAAAACAGGTCAGTGGTCTACTCTCATGTCTTTTCTTTACAATATTCGTTGTTTTCATCTTTCTGTGTGGCAGATAGTATTTCGGAAGAAGCTAATTGAGCTTTACAAAGCATAAATTATATTCTTGCTTATGAAGGCTTAAGATGACTTACTATCTTCTAAGAATCATCTTAGGTAGAATCATCACTGGCAATGCGATCTATGGCACCACAAATAAAGGCTATTCAGGAGCGATATGCTGGAGACCAGGTTAATTTGGACCCAACCTTCATATATTGTTCACCGTTATTACCAGAGGATGTACATGCTTAAGTTATGCTGTGGCAATTTCTTATATTTGTCCAGTGTGTAATCTTTGCTTTAATTGCTTTAACTTCTTATATACATCTATTTCAGGAGAGGATTCAACTTGAAACTGCACGACTTTATAAACTAGCTGGCGTGAATCCATTGGCAGGTCTCATATGTACTTTCTTTTTCAATGCCAAAGCTTTTTATGGTTTATAATTGTGGTTGTTCATCCTTACACATGGAAATATAATAATTTTTTTTTAATCATTTCTATAATCTACCCCCAGGATGTCTGCCGACTCTTGCCACTATACCTATATGGATTGGTCTTTACAGGGCCCTCTCAAATGTGGCAAATGAGGTAAAGCTGCCATTTTTTTTACTTGTTCACCCATTCTCTCCATAATCTTCACCTTGAATAACACTTGCTAAAAAAGGAGACAGTGTTTAATCTTGATTCTCAAATTTGTCCTTTTTTCCGAAAATAATTTGGTAAGTGGAAAGCAAACTACTTCTGCTGGAAATTTCACCCTTTTATACACTTTAGAGAACTCTTTCAATTTCTACAGTTTCGTTCAGGCATCTCTAATACTTAATTTTTCATTATTATTTTTATTTCATTAAGGGACTTCTGACAGAAGGCTTCTTCTGGATACCCTCGCTAGCTGGTCCAACAACAGTTGCTGCCCGTCAAACTGGAAGTGGCACCTCTTGGCTTTTCCCTTTTGTGGTGAGTCATGTGCTGCTGTCCTGCCTTTCCTCATTTCTTTCGTTCGTTCTCTTTTTTTTTTTTTGTGTGTGAATTTTAGCTTTAAAATTTATAGACATTTTATTGTTGTAGCATTGCATGTTTTGTTTATTTACCTTGTCCGTTTTCTTTCTTCTCCTTTTTGGGTTATGATGTCTGCAATATACGGATGTGTTTCATTAGATGGCTCTTCTATGCTCCATTTATTTTTTGGATGCATATAGAATATAAGTTTCTCTGGGGTGTGACTCAACCCATCAGATTTTGTCCCTTCTACTAGCTATAAAGGTGGCATGCCATGTCTTATTTGAGTAACTCAGCAAGTGAGTCTGTTTCTGATTAAGGAAGCATACTTCATTAGAAGGATGAAGTTTATAGTAATAAATAATCTGGAACAAAAAAAAAATCTTGCAGTTCAGTTTATTAGTTGATGCATGCTGCCAAATTTTTGTAGTTGCTTCACTTTGAAGAATGCTTTAGCACTGATTCTTATCGTTGGATTTTACAGGATGGTCATCCTCCGCTTGGTTGGTCAGATACTTTTGCATATCTTGTCTTGCCTGTATTGTTGATTGTCTCCCAGTACATCTCTATTCAAATCATGCAGCCATCTCAACAGGTTGGTCAATGAAAGCGTTAACAGTCTCCTTTTATGCACGATAAAAGAGATTGCTCCTCTCCTTCTGCATTTTTGATGATTTACTTTAACTCTATTGTTGTATCTCTTGCTGTTTACCTCATTTTGTTTGTTTATTCTGGGTTGCCTATACTGTACATGGTAAATGTATCATCTTGTACGCTGTGTTTAAGTACTCAATTCCAGTTGTTAGATACACGGTTCAGTTACCATCTTGTTCCTTGTGTCAACTATTGCATTCAATATCACTAGACCGTTAATGAGTAAGCTCATAAGTTTAGTCAGGTTCCTATATATCCAATCTTTTGACTTTTTGTTGTAATACCATTTGACCGTCTTAAAGACGGTTGGTTCACTAAATTGATTCTACATCAGGGTCCTGATAATTGGAATTTTGGTGTATTTATTATGAATAACATTCACTTGCTGCCCATCCAAATGTTGGGCATGTTGTTGCCTTGTTGGTTCCCGAAGTCACGAATATCCGATGAAGAAAGTACTAATGGTGTTATATCTTTGTATTGCAACCTTGACATTAGATGGTGTTCTGTGCTCGGTTCTTTGTAGTTCATATCTCTAATTTCACCCCCTCTAACTGGAAACTGAATTTAGTCGTTATTGCTAAGTGAATTGTCTGGTTAATATATTCATTCTGACTCATGATTCTGTTCAATCTTGGACAGTCCATAGTTGGTTAGTCTGTTATGAAGAAGTGAATTTGACTTTATAGCATTTCTCTTCTAAATCATTTTCATCTTATTTTTTTCCTGTTTAGTTTCTAATCCTTTTTAATGAATTTCCAGAGTGATGATCCAAATGTGAAGAACTCTCAAGCGATAACTAAGTTTCTCCCTCTAATGCTTGGTTACTTTTCACTGTCAGTTCCTTCTGGTCTGAGCCTATATTGGTAAGCACTTCTTTATTACTAATTCGGAAAAAGCGGTTTATTCCTCTGATCGTTTCTTTCATACTCTTTATTATCCAATTTATTGACTACTATTGTTCTCCCATGATCAATAACCTCTCAGAATTGTTTACCATCTTATGAAGGTTAACAAACAACATACTTAGCACCGGCCAACAAATATGGCTTCAGAAGTTGGGAGGTGCTAAAGTTCCAACGTTGAAATTAAGTGATGATACATCTAGGGAAGAGCAACCTCAAATTCAGAAATTAGTCTCTGAAGCAACAATAGCTAAAAAGAAAGATGGAAATCCTACTTCAGATAAGTCCCGCCAGGGTGAAAGGTTAGATAGATGTTTGGACCTTTTTTGGGTGAGAAGTTCGTGGTTAGGACTTCATTGTGATTCTTTTTTTTCCAGGTTTAAACAGTTAAAGGAACAAGAAGCAAGAAAACGACAACAGAGGGAGGAGGAGAAGAGGAGAGCAGAGGTAGCAGCTAATTATAGAAAAGAAGACAAGTCAGTTGAGTTAGAAACTAGGAATGAAATTGACTCTATTAATGGTGACTCTACATCTCTGAGTCGCAACGCGTCCACTTCTGAAAATTATCGTATTGTAAATGGTGATAGTACTTCTTCGGAAGCGAAGGAAGACGAAAGAAGTCAAACTGGTAAAATTTCAGATGATCACAACGATAGAGAGGATCAGCATGTTTCTGACATAAGAAAGAAGGTAAAGTTAATATCTTTTGATTCAAGCTGAACTTCAGTATATGTGGACAGATATCACTCGAATCAGAAGATCATTGTTATCGTCACATTTGCGATTCACCCCAAAATTTGAGGCTCTCATTGACTTCTATCTTCCTCGTGGGAAGTAGAATATTGGAAGTTATATTACTTCTGTGCAGGTGAACATAAGACGATGATATTGTTAATTGACCAAATCCTAACTATAGATTTCCATTCCTACTTTCAGGGCGAAACTGTTACTTCTACCAGAGCTACAGATAACAAACTTCCACTTGAAGATGCACAAGAAGACAGAAGCGAGTAAGCAACTTAATCCAAATGCTATACATTATACACCCGTAGTGAGGCCACTTGAATCTGCTGTAGTGCATCAGAAACCTGATGCAAATATTGGGTTCACGAGCTTGTTGGACCTGGTGAGTTCACACTTGGAGGCTGTTTAGTTGTAAATTATGATGTTAAAAAGAACGAGAAATGGCAACTGCTACTGATTCTTTTACGAGCATAGCTGGATATATACCAAGTAGTGTAAAGAATCTGTTTTAGCACCTCGAAAGGATTAGCGTCACAAGTTTGATATTAATATACTTAGCATATACCAATGAAGTAGAGTTCTTGTAGAACAGTGTTATATTCTGTCAAATTTGTACCTCATGTGTTACGCTGCGGTGTTCCCTTCATAATTTTTTCTTGTTGCAGTAATAATTTGGAACCCAGGAATTGGAAAGTGATATGAGCAATTTTTCTGCATATACCATACAACTTGGATTATTTTCTTGTTATTAATGTTTTTATTATTAGAAATATATTGGGCTATGAGCTCAAAGGAATACCATTTTCCTCTATAAAAATCCTTTTTGGGGCATCTGTAAAATTGTAACATAACATGTCATGACTTGGCGTGTACATATGCTTCTGTAGAATATATAATTTCTTATCTCGAAAATAAGATATGTTACCTGTTATTTAGATGACTTGCTTGTGTAAAAATTTCTTAGAGTGGCTAAGTTTATAACTAAAATGTATATTTAAAAATGATATTATTACAACGAGTCAATGATTGCCTCAATGCAAGCTTCCTTAATAATGTGATGTATGCACACATTTAAACTTGATTTGTAATCCAAGTGTTTGATTAGATAGACAATTTTGTATACATATAATAACGACTCCTTGAGAAGATAAAGAAAAAGTTCAATTCATATACTTGAATTAAGGCTAGAAAAGAAAAGTTTCCATAATTTATTACATATCAAATCATAATATTTCTTTGGTTCATAAAAGTAAATATCAAACTAGTTAATGAAAGGTACCGAGAAGAAATACTGATTTGATTTCAAAGAACTGTTGTTACCCAAGAAATTAAGTCGATGATTGACTTTGACTATTTTAATTACTTTTTCCGTTTCAATTTATTTGACCTATTTTTCTTTTTAGCTTGTTTAACTATTCTTTAAATTCAACTTTTCACATGATATGTTAAGACTACTAAATTAAAGACATTTTAATACATTTAACACTTCTTTCATTTAATTCCATAAGATTTATAATTTTTTTTTAATTCCGTATTGAATCCAAATATATATATATATAATAATATGTTAAGACTACTAAATTAAAGACATTTTAATACTGTTCCTTCGATTGCTCACTTCTTCATTTATGGGTGGTCCTTGCTTTAACTTGTGGGACAAGTATATATATATATATATATATATATATATATATATATATTAACCCTCTTAATTTACGTAATTGTACATATGAAAGTTAAAAGTACATCACGCAACTTGGTTTTTATATTTTTAATGGGAAGAAGGGCTTGCTTTGCAATGTTCTAAACATTACAAGTAGTAATTAAAATAACATAAATGATTACATAAGCTAATTTTATTTCTTTAATTAGTTTGATAATCTGTAGTGTTATTTGTTATAAATAAGAAAATATCACTCTACTTTTATAATAACCTGTCAGCATGTTTGTGTGTTTCACAATCTCCAGCATTTCAAAATGATGTTTTATGCCTTCTTAATTACTACATCTTTTAATGCCTTAAAAAGATTAATTTGCTTAATTAGTATATTATTATGTGACTGTTTTAATGGGTATGTGAAGCCTTTAAACATCACTTAAAATGGAATGGAGTGTACCATATGCCTTATATTACAAAAAATATCCATTTCAAATTACTTCATCATGAATTCTGATATTGATTAATAAGACACATAAATTAGTACATTAAAAAGAGTTAAAAGGGTAAATTAGTAAGATGCCCTTCATTTAATGCATTTAAATGTTTTGTTTAAGTTTTGTTTATGTCATGATGCATTAAATTAAAGGAAGTTGACGGAATTTGAAGAAGCCTAAATTGACATCAAAGGATATACTTCGTCTAATAGATTAAAAATTAAATGTCTATCTTATTTGTTTACTTTAGAAATTTAAGAGATAATTTATTACTTATTTTTTTGATTTATCCTTATTAATAACTATAATCATTTCTCAAACTATCAAATTTATCATATTTAAATAATGAAATATGACAAATTTTCACGTTCGACCCCCATTGTTTTGTGAATGTTACACTTTCATCCCTTTTAAATGTGAAATACAATTGTATTAAAAGTTTGTTCATTTTATTAACAACAGCATCAGAGTGGCGCAGCGGTAGCGTGGTGGGCCCATAACCCACAGGTCCCAGGATCGAAACCTGGCTCTGATATTATTATTTTCCTCTTTTTAAAATTTTATTTTCATATTCGAGTAGTACACGTAAATATTAATCATAAGTTTTAAAAATATTATAACCCCTCTAACCGATAATTTAACGTTATATATGCATTCACTTAAAAATTAAATTCTTTCTTTCAGTTTCTATTGTGACATGCCCTTTAGATTAAATTATTATTTTTATAGAAAATTAAATATGAATTTAAAATGTTGATTGGAGAGAATCTGAATTGGGTTGTTAATGTTAAAATAAAAAAATATAGGAAACTTCTTGCAAGGAAGAACATGTCATTACGTGACCAACATGGATTGTGATGCAGTACTGTAGAGATTGATTCACCCTTAAATCAACAGTTTCATGTTCAAGCTTTGGGTATGAAGAAAATCTTATTGAGAGTGCTACATCTAATGGACCCTGCAATGCTCGACTAAGATTTAGTCGGAGCTTCAATATGGATTTCGAACCCCGAATTAAAAAAGAAGAAGAAAAGAACAAAGAAAAGAACATTGACGTAAGTACAAAAGATTCCTACTTTGTTTATTCAAGTGATTATTATATATTTATATCCTATAGATGTATTATTGTATATGGATAAAGGTCACAATAATTGGTACTGAATATGACTCAATCTCCATCTAAACTAGAGTGCCATTATTCGAATATTTAATTAGAAAGAAGAGAAAATTAGAAAACAATCCAATTAAAATACTTAAATGTCTAAAATAGGAAAGTAGTCAAAAGGATATTAGGTCAAAGGCAATTATTGAAGGAGAATATGTGTAAAATTATTCTTTAGATTATTAAAGAGTGGTCCATTATTGTGTTCAAAAATATTTCTTACGAATTTCTCTCCTTCTAAAATTGTCTCATTTTTTAAATTTCTGTATTTGAAAAAACCAATGGTTATGGCTTTTGAGGGTAAAAAATGTAGAGAAAAGTTGTACTACAAAATCTTATGAACTGTGGAATATAATTTGGGATACAGTTTTCACTTTTTGCCACGTGAAATCTAGGTCATGATGATTTTTTCATATGATTATATGTTTGGTATATATAATGATTGTGGTGGAGTGCTAAAATATTCTTTTATTTTTAAAATATTTGTTGAGACGTTGACAATGTATACAGTTTGTTCTACACGAGAAACATGTGCATTTTAAAGTTCAAACAAGCTTCAAAATAGGTAAAAGCAAATTTTACCGATTTATGTGTCCTATAGTCCATACAATTTTTGTGATCCAAAATTCTCGAATCGAAATTGTTGAAATTTTTCATGGACGTCTGTTAAGACGTTGGGAAAATATCCAGTTCGTTCAACAGGGAAAACAGACGCATTTTTAAGTTCAAAAGAGCCCCAAAGCAGGTAAACGCAGATTTTATTAATTTTCGTGTGCACCATGAAGTTTTGTGATCTTGGATTCCTGATATGAAATGGCCAAAAATTTTCAAGGACGTTTATTAAGATATTGACAATGTATCCAGTTCGTCCTCCGGGGAAAATAGGCGCATTTTCAAGTTCAAACAAGCTCCATAGCATGTAAACGCAGTTTTTTTCGATTTTTGTGTGCTATAATCCATGGAATTTTTGTGATCCCGAATTCCCGAAATAAAATGACCGAAATTTTTTATGGATGTCCGTTAAGACGTTGGCAATGTATCCAGTTCGTCCCGCGGGGAAAACGAGCACATTTTCAAGTTTAAACGAGCCCCAAAGCAGATAAACCACATATTTTATCAATTTCGTGTGTTAGATTCCATGAAATTTTTGTGATCCTGAATTCCCAAGGCGAAATGACCGAATTTTTCATGTACGTCCGTTAAGACGTTGACAATATATTCAGTTCGTTCCGCAGGGAAAACAAACGCATTTTTAAGTTCAAACAAGCCTCAAAGCACAAAAACACAGATTTTACCGATTTTCGTGTGCTACGGTCCATTGAATTTTTGTGATCCAGAATTCCCAAAATAAAATGGCCAATTTTTTTATGTATGTCTGTTAAGATGTTGGTAAAGTGTCCAGTTCGTCATGCGGAGAAAAAAGATGCATTTTCAAGTTCAATTGAGCCCGAACGCAGGTAAACACAGATTTTTATAAATTTTCGTGTGCTACATAGAATTGTTGTGATCTGTAATTCTTAAAACGAATGGTCAAAATTTTTCATTGACATCCACTAAGACGTAGGCAATGTATCGAGTTCGTCCCGCGGGAAAACATGCGCATTTTCAAGTTCAAACGAGCCCCAAATAAGGTAAACACATATTTTGCCGATATTCGTGTGCTATAGTCCATGAAATTTTAGTGATCCGTAATTCCCAAAATGAGATGGCCGAAAGTTTTCTTGGACGTCCGTTAAGACGTTGATGATGTATTCAGTTCGACTCACAGAGAAAACATGCGCATTTTCAAGTTCAAACAAGCCTCAAAGTAGGTAAACACATTTTCGTGTGCTATAGTTTATGAATTTTTTATAATTCCGAATTTCCGAAATAAAATAGCTAAAATTTTTCATGGACGTCCGTTAAGACGTTGTCAATGTATTCAGTTCGTCCTGCAGGAAAAACATGCGCATTTTCAAGTTCAAACAATCCTCAAAGTAGGTAAATACATT
Organism: Solanum sitiens; assembly: GCA_016801875.1. Classification (NCBI taxonomy): domain Eukaryota; kingdom Viridiplantae; phylum Streptophyta; class Magnoliopsida; order Solanales; family Solanaceae; genus Solanum; species Solanum sitiens. The sequence goes on from JABWTJ010000226.1 coordinate 2,366,917, forward strand.
TTCGTGTGCTATAGTTCATGAAATTTTTGTGATTCGAAATTTCCGAAACGAAATAGCTAAAATTTTCCATGGACGTCCGTTAAAACGTTGGCAATGTATTCATTCATCCTGCAGGGAAAACGAGTGTATTTTCTAGTTCAAACAAGCCTCAAAGCAGGTAAATGCAGATTTTTGCGGATTTTTGTGTGCTATAGTCCATAAAATTTTTGTGATCTGGAATTCGTGATATGAAAAGATCGAAATTTTTCATGGACGTCTATTAAAACGTTGACAATGTATTCAGTTCGTCCCACGGGGAAAATGAGCGCATTTTCAAGTTCAAAACAATCTCCAAAGCAAGTAAACACATATTTTACCCATTTTCTTGTGCTATAGTCTATGAATTTTTTGTGATCTTTAATCTCCAAATGAAGTGGCTAAAATTTAGCATGGACGTCTGTTAAGATGTTGGCAATGTATCTAGTTCGTCCCGTAGGAAAAACTGACACATTTTCAAGTTCAAACAAGACCCAAAGCATGTAAACACAGATTTTGCCAATTTTCGGCCCATAAAATTTTTGTGATAAGGAATTTCCAAAATGAAATGGCCAAAATTTTTTATGGACGTCATTTAAGACGTTGACAATGTATCCAGTTCGTCTCGCAGGGAAAATAGACGTATTTTCAAGTTTAAATGGGCCCTAAAGCAGATAAACGCAAATTTTACTGATTTTTTCATGAAAGTTCGTTAAGACGTTGGCAATGAATCCCTTCGTTCCACAGGGAAAACATGCGCATTTATAAGTTCAAACTAGCCCCAAAGCAGGTAAACACATATTTTACCAATTTTGTGTACTACAGTCCATGAAAATTTTGTGATCCAGAATTTCGAAAATGAAATGGCCAAAATTTTTTATGTACATCTTTTAAGAAGTTGACAATGTATCCAGTTCGTCCCGCGAGAAAAACAGGCACATTTTCAAGATCAAATAATCTCCAAAGCAGGTAAACGTAGATTTTTTCGATTTTCGTGTGCTATAGTCCATGAAATTTGTGTGATCTAGAATTTCCGAAATGAAATGGATCGATTTTTCATAGATGTCAACTATGACGTTAGCAATGTATCCAGTTTGTCCCAAAGGAAAAACGAGCGTATTTTTAAGTTCAAATAAGCCCCAAAGTAGGTAAACACATATTTTGTCGATTTTCGTTTGCTATAGTCCATGGAATATTTATGATCACAAATTTTCAAGACGAAATTATCAAATTTTTTCATGGACGTCTATTAAGATGGTGCAATGTATGCAGTTAGTCCCGCGTGGAATACGGGCGCATTAAGTTCAAACGAGCTCCAAAACTGATAGATGCAGATTTTGCCGATTTTCATGCCCTATAGGGAATGAAATTTTGTGATCCAAAATTCCCTATATAAATTTCCAAAATTTTTCATGGAAGTCTGTGAAGAAGTTGGAATTGTATCCAGTTCGTCATGGGGGGAATGCGGACGCATTTTTAAGTTCAAACGAGTCCCAAAGCAAGTAAACACAGATTTTGCTGATTTTCGTTTGCTATAGTTTATGGAATTTTTGCAATTAGGATTTTCTGAAACGAAATGACAAAATTTTTTAATGGACGTCCGTTAAGACGTTGATAATGTATCCAGTTCTTCCCGCTGGGAAAATATACGCATTTTAAAGTTAAAACGAGCCCAACGTAAGTAAACACAAAATTTTCTAATTTTCATGTGCTATAATCCGTGAAATTTTTGTTATCCATAATTCCCAAGACGAAATGGTGGAAATTTTTCATGGACGTCCGTTAAGACGTTGATAATATATCCAGTGTCCTGCGGGGAAAACGGGCGCATTTTTAAGTTCAAACAAACCCTAAAGTAGGTAAACACAAATTTTGTCAATTTTCATGTGTTATAATGGAATTTCTGTGATCCGCAATTACCGAGATAAATGAACGAAATTTTTTAATGAAGTCTTTTAAGATGTTGTCAATGTATCCAGTTTGTCCTGCGGAGAAAACTGATGTATTTTCAAGTTCAGACGAGCCCAAAGCAGGTAAACACAGATTATACCTATTTTCGTATGCTATAGTCTATGAAATTTTTATTATTTGAATTGTCCAAAAAGAAATGACCAAACTTTTTCATGAAAGTCCTTAAGATGTTTACAATGTATTTAGTTCATCCTGCGGGGAAATCGGGCGCATTTTGAAGTTCAAACGTGACTCAAAATAGATATATGTAGGTTTTGCCGATTTTCGTGTTCTATAGTCAATGAAATTTTTGTGATTCGAAATTCCTGAAATGAAATGGCCTAAATTTTCCATGGACGTGTTCTAAGACGTTGGCAATGTATTCAGTTCGTCTCGCGGGGAAAACTAGCGCATTTTCAAGTTCAAACGAGCCCAAAACAAGTAAACGCAGATTTTGCCAATTTTCATGTGCTATAATCATGGAATTTTTGTTTTCCGAAATTCCTAAAACGTTATGATTGAAATTTTTCATGGACGTATGTTAATACGTTGACAATGTATCCGATTCATCCATGGGGAAAACATGTACATTTTCAAGTTCAAAAGAGCCCCGAATAAGATAAATATAGATTTTGACTATTTTCGTGTGGTATAAGTCTATGAAATTTTTGTGATACAGAATTCCCAAAATAAATGGCCAAAATTTTCATTGACGCTCGTTAAGACGTTGGTAATGTATCCAGTTCATTCCGCAGGGAAAGCGACCACATTTTCAAGTTCAAACGAGCCTGGAAGAAAGTAAACTTAGATTTTATCAATTTTCGTGTGCTAGTCCATGACATTTTTGTGATACGGAATTTCCTAAACGAAATAGACAAAATTTATAATGGATATCCGTAAGACATTGACAATGTATCCAGTTTGTCCCGTGGAAAAAACGGACGCTTTTTCAAATTCAAACGAGCCCCAAAACATGTAAATACATGTTTTTCCGATTTTTATGTGGTATAGTCCATGGAATTTTAGTGATCCAAATTCCCAAATGAAAATGACCAAAAATTTTCATGGACGTCCGTTAAGACGTTGGCAATGTTTCTAGTTCATTTCGCAGGGAAAACGAGCGCATTTTCATGTTCAAACGAGCCTCAAAGTAGGTGAACGCGGAATTTTTGTCGATTTCCATGTGCTATAGTTCATGGAATTTTTGTGATATGAAATTTCTGAAATGAAATGACAGAAATTTTTCAAGGACGTCCGTTAAGACGTTGACAATGTATCCAGTTCGTGCCGTGGGGTAAACAAGCTCATTTTCAAGTTCAAACAAGCCTCAAAGCAGGTAGATGCAAATTTTGTCAATTTTCGTGTGCTATAGTCAATGGAATTTTGTGATCAGAAATCCCAAAATGAAATGGCCAATTTTTTTTTATGGATGTCCGTTAAGACTTTGACAATGTATATAGTTTGTCCCGCGGGGAAAGCAGCTGCATTTTCAAGTTCAAACAAGCCCGAAAGAAAGTAAACTCAGATTTTGCCAATTTTCTGTGCTAGTCCATGAAATTTTTGTGATTTGAAATTCCTAAACGAAATAGATGAAATTTTTAATAGACGTCCGTTAATACATTGACAATGTATCCAATTTGTCCAATGGGGAAAACGTGCGCTTTTTCAAATTCAAACGAGCCCCAAAGCATGTAAATACATGTTTTTCTGATTTTTATGTGGTATAGTCCATGGAATTTTAGTGATCCAATTCTCAAATGAAAATGAACAAAAATTTTCATGAACGTCCGTTAAGACGGTGACAATGTTTCCGAACTTTTCCCAGGGAAAACGGGCGTATTTTCATGTTCAAACGATCCCCACAGTAGGTGAACGCGGATTTTGCCAATTTTCATGTGCTATAGTTCAAGGAATTTTTGTGATACAGAATTTTTGAAATGAAATGATAGAAATTTTTCTTGGACGTCCGTTAAAATGTTGGCAATGTATCCAGTTTGTCTTGCGGAAAAACAGACGCATTTCGATTTCCAATGAGCCCCAAAGCAGGTAAACGCAGATTTTATCGATTTTCGTGTGCAGTACATGAAGTTTTAGTGATCCGCAATTTCTGAAATGAAATGGCCAAAATTTTTCATGGACGTCCGTTAACACATTGACAAAGTATCTAGTTCATCCCGCGAGGAAAATATGAGCATTTTTCAAGTTCAAACGAGCTCAAAGCAGGTTAACACAAATTTTATCGATTTTGGTGTGCTATATAGTCCATGGAGATTTTGTGATGTGGAATTCTTGAAACAAAATACCTAAAATTTTTCATAGACGTCCATTAAGACGTTGATAATGCACCTAGTTCGTCCGACGAGGAAAGCTGGCGAATTTTCAAGTTCAAACGATCCCCAAAGCAGGTAAATAAATATTTTTCCAATTTCTTGTGCTATAGTTTATGAATTTTTTGTGATCCGCAAATCCTGAAAAGAAATAGCCAAAATTTTTCATGGGCGTCATTTAAGAGGTTGGAAATGTATCTAGTTCTCTCATAGGGAAAAATGGCGCATTTTCAAGTTTAAACGAGCCCCAAAGCACGTAAAAGTAGATTTTGCCAATTTTCTAGTGTTATAGTCCATGAAACTTTTGTGATATGAAATTCAAAAACAAAATGGCCGGATGTTTCATGGAAGTCCGTTAAGACATTGGAAATGTATCTAGTTCGTCCCCTCGGTAAAATGGGCATGTTTTCAAGTTCAACTGAGTTTCAAAGCAGGTAAACATATATTTTTTTTATTTTCGTGTGCTATAGTCGATGTAATTTTTGTGATTCGAAATTTTTGATATGAAATGGACGAAATTTTTCATGGACTTCTGTTAAGACGTTGGCAATGTATCCACTTAGTCCAGGGGAAAACAGATGCATTTTCTGTTCAAACGAGCCCCAAAGCAGGTAAATATAGATGTATGTTATATATAGTCCATGGAATTTTTGTGATCCAAAATTCCCAAAATGAAATGGACTAAATTTTTCATTGACGTCTATTAAGATGTTGACAATGTTTCCAGTTTGTTCCGCGAGAAAAACGGGCACAGTTTCAAGTTTAAACAAGCCCCAAAACAGATAAACGCAAATATAAATATTTTCGTGTGCTATAGGCCATGGTTTTTTTGTGATCCAAAATTTCCGAGAAAATGGCCGACATTTTTAATAGACGTGCATTAAGACGTTAGAAATGTATCCAGTTTGTGCTGCGTGGAAAACGAGCGCATTTTCAAGTTCAAACGTGCCCAGAGCAGGTAAACGCAGTTTTTTTCCAATTTTCGTGAGCTATAGTCTATGGAATTTTAGCGATCCAAAATTCTCACAAAAAATGGCCGAAGTTTTTCATGGACGTCCGTTAAGATGTTAACAATGTATCTAGTTCATCCCGTGGGGAAAAGAGACGCATTTTCAAATTCAAACGATCCCTAAAGCAGATAAACACATATTTGACCGATGTATGTGTGCTATAATTTCAGGACCCAAGAACATCCACAAGTCATAGCACGGTGTACTTGACACCGAAGGGGTCTCATACAAGTCATTAACATATTCATAACATAAGACATCAGAATATATGGAAGAATTTAACACTTCAAGATATATAATCAAAGTCATTTTCATAAATTTCAAATGGAAGTCTTTTCTAACTCTTTTGTCTCAAACCATCTAACTTGACATGAATAATAGTCTTTGGGATACAACCCATACAAAGTCCTAAACATAAAAGTGAATGACGTAATGGTAAGTGGATGTTGTCCTCAAAGCTATGAGAACTCACCAAGATCTTTAATCTTCTAAATCCTTGTTACTCTAGACTGCAATAGCAACTTAAAGCTCCAACCCTACATTTGGTTATTATGTAGGCAATATACGTTAGTACAAAAATACTAAATATGAAAGCTAGCACAACATCATAAGAGAATCTCAAATGGTTAGTCAACATAAGACATACGTATAAGAGACAATAACATGGTCATAACATAATAATCATAATCATAGCACTACATAAGCTTCATATGAGAGTAAGTCATCATAAGACATAGTTAATGAGCATATGAGATACATCATAACCATAAAAGCATGAAAGGACACTTGGTAAACTTTACCCTCATAGTCTAAGAGCATGGTTAAGTCATAAGTCTTTCTACCATAAGGGTACCATATTTCTAAGTATTTCAAGACACACTTGTGCAATATATAAAATGCATCACATACTACCCTTCACACTAAGCATAGACTTGAAGTCATCTTAGTCATACTCACCCTCTTATGGTCTTACTACAAAGCTTACTTCATAAAGACAAGAGAACTACCACCTTAGTCAATCATGTCTTGGAATAAAACTTTTGCAACAACCCAATATACATCATACTATATAAGGGAACCCTTCACAACTAGCCTCAAAGTCATACTTGTGTCATGTATGGGTAGCATCCCATACTATCACCCACACTAAGTACTTGTTTATACTATGATGAATGTTCACTAGTTGGGGTCTAATCTCTCTAATGTCTATTTACATTTTTCGAGGATACCAAGGAATAACCCTCCACTAGGCTAGACCAATCTACTCATCTACTAATATGACATTCTATGCTAAGTCAAGTTACCATGGAAACATACTATCCCACTAGTCCAAGTTATCTAAGGAATAACCCTTTAATAGGATATACCATGCTATTCTATTTTCTAACATAACTAGGTTAAGCTAAACTAACTACCTTGGAAAACACACTATCATGCAAGTCCAAGCTATTATAGGAAAGGTACAAGTGACTTATCTTAGCTACTATGAAATAGTTCTAAACCAAATAAGTCATGCTATCCTTACAAGTGTACTAGAATACAAATGCAAGCTCTCCATAGGGGAGTATGATTCTCATCCCTAAGCTATCCTTAGTAAAGTATGAGTATTCAATCCCAAGCTACCATGACTAACCTAACTCAAGCTATCCTTGAAATGTACCTTGCATGCAAGTCAAGCTACCCTTTGGAGAGTGTAAGTCCTCTATCCCAAAGCTACCATGAAGTGGTCTTGGGCAAACCAAGTCAATCTACCATGAATGCATCCTAACATTGCTAGTTCAAACTACCCATTGAAGAATATGTATACATCCTCAATCATAGGCTACCATGACTACTACTAACTAATGCTACCATGAACTGCATTTTACAATGCTAAATCAATCTATCCCTTAAGAGAGTATAGATCTTCCATCCTAAGCTATCGACCTTGGTCTTATCCTACTGAGCCAAGCTATACATGAAGGACACACAAGACTCAACTTCAAACTATCCTACTTTGGTTTTGGCTTGCCAAATCAAGCTACACATGAAGGGATACTAGATCACAACTTCAAGCTATTTTAGTCTAACATGCTTTGATTCACTTTAGGTTATTAAGTCAACCTAGATCCTTCTATGTGAGAGAACTTGCTTCTTCTAGATTATTCATGTCTAATTGTATAAAAGAAAGAGAATACTCGATCAAGATCACCTCATGTTGAATTTACCCCCAAATCCTTAACAACAATGGCTACAAGACCTATTTCAAGACTCACTTCATTCTATCATGATCCATGTCTAAATTACAAGCTATTCAATCACTTTGATCCTTTGAAGGTAATTCTAGTCATACTTGATCATAAAGGTTCAATTTTAACTTTAGAAGTCAAGATCCTTCCTATTCAATCAAACCTAATTCAATTCATATTTAGATGATCCAAACTATGATCAATTAGTATTCAAGACAATTTAATTAAGAAGATCAATTTAGAACCTTCAACCTTGCCTCTAATGGCCTAAACCCACAATGATCACCATCATCAACTTAGATTAGGGTTCATCAAGGAATTCATATGAAAATATCACATATTCATCATACAAGCATAATTCAAAAAAACTTGAATGTTATCCAGTAGATTGGAGTCACAATCAAGCCTTACCCTCAATGCAATCACAACCCTAGCTAGATTGGGGTATTTGGATTTACAATTAGGGGGAAACTATGGAGGATCGATGGGTGGAAGAAACCATGGATGATTAAGCTTCACATACCTTTGATCAATGCCTTAGAATAAGCATGAATCAATGGTGGAATCTCGACCTAGTTGCTGCCTCCTTTCTTCTTTTCTTCTCTGCTTCTTCGAACATTTGGAGAGAGTATTGGGGTCTTTAGATGAGTTAGTTAGAATGGTTAGTTTAGGGTTTATTTAAGCTTATATAGGTGGTTAAATAAACTAAACCGACCTACATTAATCCCTAATTAATAACTAACCCAACCCCTAATTCCTAACGTAAAACTAAAATCATTAAAACTGGCAGCACCTACGAGGGGGTCACCTATGGACTGTAGGTACACTTACTGGTCGTAGGTGGCCTCCGTGGTTTGGTTCTGAGGGTAAAAAATTGCAGGAAATTGCAAGCCTGATGCACGCCCATGACTTACCGGTCTTAGGTGGAGTTACTGTGCGTAACTCTCCACCGTAAGTCACTCCATTTGGCAGTTTTGGGGACTGCTTTTTGGGTCCCTGCAAGGACCCCTTGGGTGGTCCTTGGGGGGTCATATTCGTACGTTTGACACCTAGTTATGTCCTTATAAGTGTAGTAAGCATTAACCTTGACTTTAACCTTCATACCACACTCCAAAAGTCCATTACAAGATAACCTTCATACCACACTCCAAAAGTCCATTACAAGACCCTTAGTTCGTCTCACTAGTTCATTTACTAGTTTCCGGACGTCATAGTCATTTCTTGACATTTTACTTATAAAATCACCAAACTAACTTAAATAGTCATTTTCATCATTTAAACAAGTTTCCAAACTTAAACTAATATGCGAGGCTCTAAAGTCACTTATTAGCTTCTATTAGACTCTAGCTTGTTCCTACTAGAAATTCCGGGTTATTACATTATCGCCCACATGGACACATTCACCCTCAAAAGTCTAAAATCTGAGTTAGCAGCCCACTATGCATGACTTACATCTAGTTCACAAAATCAAGGAAGAAAAATCTCAATCCAAGCTAAACTCATTTAATGCCATGCAAGGGAGTAGGAACTACCTCTACCAACCCAAAATTCATCAAATTCAATATCTAATCATTCTCAAGGAGAAACTAAGATCTTCTAGATAAAACATGATCAATACATACAATTGGATCCTAAAATGCAAATAAGTCTTTTCTAAAAAGACCTAAGAAATTTCATGATCATGCATATAAGTAAATCATGGAAACATATAAGCACACAATAACCCATAAGATAGGAATACTACCCCCTACTTGGGGGTAAGTCTACTCCAACTTATCCAACATCATTTATACTAAAATAAGTTCAAATCCAACATAACAAGTCATAAAAGACAAGAAATCTAGAAATTTCACAAAAGCTTAAAACACATATCGGAAGTAACATGAGATCACTCTTGATATTCTCTAGATTGGAGAGCATAGAACCTATTCTTCTTTTGAGAACTATCACCCGGGCCACTACTAGTGGCAACTTTATTACCTTCTTTTCTTGTAGCCTTAGCCTTAGGTAAATCTTTCATCATGTGGTCACTCTCACCACAACTAAAGCAACCATCTCTACTGGCCAAACACTTACCCTTATGCCTCCTACCACACCTAGCACAAGAGGGACATACAAACTCATCACTCATACCTTGGGGCCTAGGAGTAGACACTCTCTCATCTTTATGCTTAGGAGTATGAGAAAACCCTTGTCTGAAAAACCTTTGTCGATTCGTAGAATGACCATGTCCATAAGACCCATCATGAAAAGACTTATCACCTTCCCTCCTAGACCTTTTCCTTTCGTTAGATCTCTCCTTCTTCAGTTTTGAATCCTCTATTTGTTGGGAAATCACCATGAGACGAGAGATATCCATTTCATCAACAAGCATTGCCATGCAACATTCTTCTTCTACTAACTCGGACACTCCCGTCATAAACCTATTCATCAAATCCGACAAAAGAGAGACTTTCAAAGAGTACTCCTTAACATCCATAATACCTTGCTTGAGGTTGATGAATTCTTCCAATTTGGCTTCCCTCAACTCCCGGGGAAAAAACCTATCTAGACATTCTGACTTAAAAGTTTCCCACTCTATAGGACCCGCTCTTATCGACCGACTATCTTTCCATTTTTCATACCAAATTCGGGCAACGCCTTTCAATTGATAGGCGACTAGCTTTTCCTTCTCAATGGAAGACACTCCCATGATTGCAAGCACCTTATAAACCTCATCTATGAACGCATTTGGATCTTCCTCAACCCTAGAGACATAGAATTTTGAGGGGTTCATTCTCAAGAACTCTCTCTCACCCTAGAAACACTCATTCCTCCTAAAGGGTTTGCGGAGCAACCATATCTCTATTGGCTTGAGCCGCCAAGGCTTGAGCCAATATTTGCATAGAATCCCTTGGCTCACCAAGAGTAGAATAAGGTCATTTGGAGCTTGAGGAGGTACATAGTGTTAATCTTGAGGAGGATCTTGGTTTGGAACTTGGGGATGAATCTCTTTCTCCCCTTACCCTTCCTCAACTCTTCTAACATTAAAAATCATAAGCAAACATTAAGATAAAGACATACTAGAGGTAAAACATCTATAGCACGACTAAGAGAATAAAGAAGCGAGATTGTTCCTTAGCATCCAATAGCCTTCTATTCATGAAATGTGTCGCGACTTACACCAATGAAGAAGACTCTACTTAGATGTGCTTAGAGACATCCTAATTTTTTTTCAAAACCTTATGCTCTGATATCAAGTTTGTCACGACTCGAGAGCATCCCAAGTCCTAACACGACGTACTTGACAATGAAGGGGTCTCATACAAGTCCTTAGCATATTCATGACATAATACATTAGAAAATATGGAAGAATTTAAAACTTTGGGATATACAATCAAAGTCATTTTCATAAATCACAAACAGAAGTCTTTCCTAACTCTTTTGTCTCAAACCTTCTAACTTGACATGAATAATAGTCTTTGGGATTCAACCCATATAAAGTCCCAAACATAAAAGTGAATGACGTAAAGCAAAGTGGATGTTGTCCTCGAAGCTATGAGGATTCACCAAGATTTTCAATATTCTAGATCCTTGAAATTCTAGCCTCCAATAGCAACTCAAAGTTCCAACCCTACATTTGGATAGAATGTAGACAATATGTGTTAGTACAAAGGTACTAAGTATGAAAGCTAGCACAACATCATAAGAGCATTTCAAATGGTTAGTCAACATAAGACATAAGCATAAGAGATAATAACATCGTCATAACATAATCATCATAATCATATCATAGTCTCCAACATAAGCTTCATATGAACATAAGTCATCATAAGACATAGTTAATGAGCATAGGAGATACATCATAACCATACAAGCATGACATTTGGTCAACTTTACCCTCATAGTCTGAGATCATGGTTAAGTCATAAGTATTTATACCACAAGGGCACCATACCTCTAAGTAACCCCAAGACACACTTGTGCAATGTATAAAAGGATTCTCGTACTACCCTTCACACTAAGCATAGACTTGATGTCATCTTAGTGATACTCACCCTCTTATGGTCTTACTACAAAGGTTACTCATAAAAACAAGGGAACTACCACCTAGTCAATCATGTCATGGAAGACAACTATTGCAACAACCCAATCTAAGTCATACTATATAAGGGAGCCCTTCAACACTAGCCTGAGTCATACTTGTGCCATGTATGGGTAGCATCTCATATTACCACCCAAACTAAGTACTGCTTTAAACTAAGATGAATATTCACTAGTTGAGTCTAATCCCTCTATTCTATTTACCCTTTTCAAGTCTACCAAGGAATAACCCTTCACTAAGCTAGACCAAGCTACTCATATACTAATATGACCTACTATGCTAAGTCAAGCTACCATGGAGACATACTATCCTACTATTCTAAGCTATCCAAGGAATAACACTTCAATAGGCTAGACCACACTATTTTATTTTCTAACATAACTAGGTTAAGCTAAGTAACTACCTTTAAAGACACACTATCATGCAAGTCCAAGCTATTCTACGAAAGGTACAAGTGCCTTATCCTAGCTATCATGAAATAGTTCGAAACCAACTAAGTCATGCTATCCTTACAAGTGTACTGGAATACAAATACAAGTTATCCTAGAGAGTATGATTCTAAGCCCTAAGTTATCCTTAGGAGAGTATGAGTTATCAATCCCAAGCTACCATGACTAACCTAACTCAAGCTATCGTTGAAATACACCATGCATGCAAGTCAAGCTACCCTTAGAAGAGTGTAAGTTCTCTATCCCAAAGCTACCATGAAATGGTCTTGGCCAAACCAAGTCAAGCTACCATGAATGCATCCGAACAGTGCTAGTTCAACCTACATATATGAGAGTATATATATATCCTCAATCCTAGGCTTCCATGACTACTACTAACTCATGCTACCATGACATACATTCTACAATGCTAAGTCAAGCTATCCCTTAGGAGAGTATATATCCTCAATCCCAAGCTATCGACCTTGGTCTTATCCTACTAAGCCAATCTATACATAAAGGAAACGCAAGCCTCAACTTCAAGTTATCCTACTTTGGTTTTGTCTTGCAAAATCAAGGTACACATGAGGGGATACTAGATCACAATCTTCAAGTTATTTTAGTCTAACATGCCTTGATTCACTTTAGGTTATTAAGTAACCTAGAATCCTTATATGTGAGAGAACTTGTTTCTCCTAGCTTGTTCATGTCTAAGTGTATAAAAGAAAGAGAATGCTCAATCAATATCACCTTATGTTGAATTTACCCCCAAATTCCTAACATAAATGTTTATAAGCCCTATTTTCAAGACTCACTTCATTTTATCATGATCCATGTCTAAATTACAAGCTATCCAATCACTTTGATCCTTAGAAGGTAATTCTAGTCATACTTGATCGTAAAGGTTCAATTTTTAACTTTAGAAGTCAAGATCCTTCCTATTCAAACATACCTAGTTCAATTCATATTTAGATGATCCAAACTATGATCAATTATTATTCAAGATAATTGAATTAAGAAAATAAATTTAGAACCTTCAACCTTGCCTTTAATGGCCTAAACCCACAATGATTACCTCATCAACTTAGATTAGGGTTCATCAAGGAAGTCACACGAAAACATCACATATTCATCATAAAAGCATAATTCAAACATAATTAAATGCTATCCAGTAGATTGGAGTCACAATCAAGCCTTTCCCACAATGCAATTACAACCCTAGCAAGATTTGGGTATTTGGATTCACAATTGGGGGGAAACTATGTGGGCTAAATGGGTTGAATAACCAATGGATGATTTATCTTAACATACCTTTGATCAATGTCTTAGACTAAGCTTGAATCAATGGTGGAATCTTGACCTAGTTGTTTCCTCCCTTCTTCTCTTCTACTTTTCTTTTTCTTCAGTTCTTGAGAGAGAATATTTGGAGAGAATTTTGGGGTCTTTAGATGAGTTAGTTAGAATCGTTAGTTTAGGGTTTATTTAAGCTTATATAGGTGGTTAAATAATCTATTAAACGACTACATTAACCCTAATTAATAACTAACCCAACCCCTAAAACCTAACTTAAAACTAAAATCATTAAAACTGGGAGCACCTCTGAGGGGGTCACCTACGGACCGTAAGTGTACTTACTGGCCGTAGGTGGCCTCCGTGGTTTGGGTCTAGGGTAAAAAGTTGCAGGAACTTGCAGTTCTGACCTACACACATGACCTACGAGGTGTAGGTTGACTTACTGGGCGTAACTCCCCACTATAAGTCACTCCATTTGGCAATTTTGGGGACTGCTTTTGAGGTTCAATGATCTATTGAGTGGTCATTCGGGGGTCGTATTCAGAAGTTTAAAACCTTATTATGTCCTTCTAAGTGTAGTAAACATTTACCTTCACTTTAACCTTCATACCACACTCCAAAAGTCCATTAGAAGACCCTTAAACACAATAGTTCGTCTCACTAGTTCACTTACTAATTTCCTGACGTCATGGTCGTTTCGTGACGTTTTACTTCTAAAATCACAAAACTAACTTAAATAGCCATTTTTCATCATTTAAATAAGTTTCCAACCTTAAACTAACATGTGAAGCTCTAAAGTCACTTCTTAGCTTCCATTAAACTCTAACTTGTTCTTACTTGAAATTCTAGGTTATTACATATACTCTATGGAATTTTTCTTATATGGAATTCCCAAAATGAAGTGACCAAAATTTTCATGGATGTCCGTTAAGATGTTGACAATGTATCCAGTTTGTACCGCGGAGAAAACAAACATATTTTCAAGTTCAGACGAGCCCCAAAGCAGGTAAATACAAATTTTGCCAATTTTCGTGTACTATGATCTTGGAATGTTTGTGATCCGCAATTCTCGAAATGAAATGGCCAAAATTTTTCATGGACGTCCGTTAAGACGTTGACAATATATCAAGTACAGCCACCAGGAAAAATGGGCACATTTTCAAGTTCAAACGAGCCCCAAAGTAGGTAATGCAGATTTTTCCAATTTTCATGTGTTAGTTCTCCGAAATTCCTGAAATGAAATCAAAATTTTTCTCTAGACGTCCGTTAAGACGTTGGCAATGTATTCAGCTCGTACCGTGAGAAAAAGGGGGAATTTTAAAGTTCAAACAATTCCCAAAGTAGGTAAATGCAGATTTTGTCGATTTTCGTGAGTAGTGTATAGAGTTTTTGTAATTCGAATTTCCAAAAATGAAATGACCAAAATTTTTTATGGACGTCTGTGAAGTCGTTGGCAATGTATCCAGTTTATCTCGCGGGAAAAAAGGGCACATTTTCTAGTTCAATGAGCCCCTAAGAAAGTAATTGCAATTTTGTCAATTTTCGTGTGCTATAGTCTAATGAGTTTTTGTGATCCGGAATTCCTAAAATGAAATTGCTGAAATTTTTCAGCGACGTCCGTGAAAACGCTTGCAATGTATCCAGTTCGTTTTGGGGGGAAAACATACTCATTTTAAGGTTCAATCAATTCCCAAAGTAAGTAAACGCAGATTTTGCCGATTTTCGTGTGCTATAGTCCATGGAGGTTTAGTGATCCAAAATTCCCAAAAAAGAAATATCCAAAAATTTTCATGGATGTTCCTTAAAACTTTGACAATTTAACAGTGGTCCTGCGGGGAAAATATGCACATTTTCAAGTTCAAACAAGCTCCAAAGTAGGTAAACGTAGATTTTGCCAATTTTCATGGGTTATAGTCTAAGGAATTTTTGTGATCCAAATTTCCCTAAACGAAATGGCCAAAAGTTTTCATGGACGTCCTTTAAGACGTTGTCAACGTATCGAGTTCGTCCTAGGGGAAATAAGACGCATTTTAAAGTTCAAACGAGCCCCAAAGTAGATAAATACAAATTTTGCTGCTTTTCGTGTGCTATAGTCCAAGAAATATTTTTGATCCAAAATTCCCAAAACAAAACTGCCAAATTTTTTCATGGACGTCTATTAAGACGTTGGCATTTTATCTAGTTCGTCCTGCGGGGAAAACCGACGCATATTCAAGTTCAAACAAGTTTCAGAGTGGTAAACACAGATTTTACTGTTTTCATGTGCTATAGTCCATATAAATTTTTGTGATACAAAATTCCAGAAATTTAATGACCAAAATCTTAATGGACGTCCGTTAAGATGTTTGCAATGTATCTAGTTTGTCTCAGGGGAAAACGAGTGTATTTTCAAATTCAAACGAGCGCTAAAGCAGATAAATGCAGATTTTACCAATTTTTGTGTGATAGTCTATGGAATTTTAGTGATCCGGAATTCCCAAAACCAAATAACCAAATTTTTTCAAGGACGTCCGTTAAGACGTTTGAAATGTATCATGTTCGACCTGCGGGGAAAAGGGATGCATTTTAAAGTTCAAATAAGCCCATAGCAGGTAAACATAGATTTTGTCAATTTTTGTGTGATATAATCCATGTAATTCTGTGATCCGGAATTCCCGAAATGAAATGATTGAAATTTTTCATGGACGATCGTTAAGATGTTGGGATGTATCCAGTTCATCTCGCGGGGAAAATAGACGCATTATCAAGTTTAAACGATCCCCAAAGCAGGTAAACAGAGACTTCACCGATTTTCATGTGTAATAGTCAATTTTGTGATCCAAAATTTCCAAAATTTTTCATGCGCCGTTATGACGTTAACAATGTACCTAGTTCATTCAGCGGGGAAAACGGGCACGTTTTCAAGTTCAAACAAGCCCCATAAGCGGGTAAATGTAGATTTTACCGATTTTCGTGTGCTATAGTTAATGGAAATTTTGTTATCTGAAATTCCTGAAACGAAATGACAAAATTTTTTCATGGACGTCTGTTAAGACGTTGACAATGTATCCAGTTTGTCCCGTGGGGAAAACAGACAACTTTTCAAGTTCAAATAAGCCCCAAAACAGGTAAATAACAATTTTTGCCGATTTAAGAATGCTATAGTCCATGAAATTTATGTAATTCGAAATTTCCCAAATGAAATGACGAAATTTTTCAAGGACGTCTCTTACGATGTTGGAAATATATAAATTTGTTCCGTAGGGAAAATGAGCATATTTTAAAGTTCAAACGAGCCCAAAAAAAAGGTAAACGCAGATTTTGCCAATTTTCCTGTGGTAACAATAAAATTTTTGTAATCTGGAATTTCTAACGAAATGGGCAAAATTATTCATGGACGTTCATTAAGACGTTGAAAATGTATCCAGTTTGTCCGGTGTGGAAAACAAGTGCATTTTCAAGTTCAAAAAAGCCCCAAAGGAGGTAACACCAATTTTGCCGATTTTCACGTGCTTTAGGCTATGAAATTTTTGTGATTCGGAATTACTGAAACAAAAATGATCGATGTTTTTCAGAGACTTCCGTTAAGACGTTGGCAATGTGTCCAGTTCGTCTTGAGAGAAAAGCATGAGCATTTTCCAGTTCAAACAAGTCCCAAAGCAGGTAAATGCATATTTTGTCGATTTTCGTGTGCTGCAGTCCTTGATATTTTTTTAATCCGAATTATCTAAACAAAATGACCAAAATTTTTCATAGATATCTTTCAAGATGTTTGTGATGTTTCCCGTTCGTATAGCGGGGAAATCGGGCGCATTTTAAAGATCAAACGAGCCTTAAGCAGGTAAATGCTGATTTTCCAATTTTTGTGTGTAATAATAATGAATTTTTTGTGATTGGAAATCCTGAAACGCATTGGACGATATTTTCATAGACATCCGTTAAGACGTTGGTAATGTAGTCAGTCTGTTTTGCGGGGAAAACGGTTGCATTTTCAAGTTCAAACGAGCTCCAAAGCAGGCAACACATTATTTTTCTAATTTTCATGTGCCATAGTATACGAAATTTTTGTGATCTGAAATTTTTGAAACGAAATGACCAAAATTTTCATGAAGGTCCAATAAGTGTTGGCAACATATCCAGTTCGTTTTGTGGGGAAAATAAATGCATTTTCAAGTTCAAACGATCTTCAAAGTAGGTATATGCAGATTTATCGATTTTTGTGTGCTATAGTCAATGGTATTTTTGTGATCCAAAACTTCCGTAACGAAATGAACGAAATTTTATGGACGCCCGTTAAGACGTTGGCAATGTATCCAGCTTTTCTAACGGGGAAAACGAGCGCATTTCCAAGTTCAAACGAGTCCAAAAGCTGGTAAATGAAGACTTAACCGATTTTCTTGTGCGTCCATGGAATTATTGTGATCTGGATTTCTGAAACGAAATGACCAAAAATTTTCATGGACGCCATTAAGATGTTGGAAATGTATCTAGTCTTCACGAAGGGAAAAC
Source organism: Solanum sitiens (assembly GCA_016801875.1). Classification (NCBI taxonomy): domain Eukaryota; kingdom Viridiplantae; phylum Streptophyta; class Magnoliopsida; order Solanales; family Solanaceae; genus Solanum; species Solanum sitiens. The sequence continues at coordinate 2,384,740 of JABWTJ010000226.1, forward strand.
GAGTGCATTTTCAAGTTCCAATGAGCCCTAAAGCAGGTAAACGCAAATTTTACCAATTTTCGTATGCTATATTTCTAGGAATTTTTGTTATCCGAAATTCCCGAAATGAAATGGCCGAAATTTTTATAGACCATCGTTAAGACATTGACAATATATCCAGTTCGTCTGGGGAAAAAATAGACGCATTTTCAAATTCAAACGAGCTCCAAAGTAGGTAAACGATGATTTTGCCGATTTTAATTTGCATAGTCCATGAAATTTTTGTAATTCAGAATTTCCAAATGAAATAGCCAATTTTTTTTATGGACGTTTAAGATGTTGACAATGTATCCAGTTCATCCCACGGGAAAAATAAATGCATTTTAAAAATCAAACGAGCCTCAAAACAGGTTAACACATATTTTGACGATTTTTTTGTGCTATAGTCCGTTGAATTTTTGTGATATGGAATTTCCAAAACGAAATGACCAAAATTATTAATGGACTTCCGTTAAGACCTGGACAGTGTATCCAGTTCATCCCGCGGGGAAAACAGGCGCATTTTCAAGTTCAAACTAGCTCCAAAGCAGGTAACACAAATTTTATCGTTTTCAAGTGCTATATAGTTTTTGGAATTTTTATGATCTGGCAGTCCCAAAACGAAATGGCAGATTATTTTTTGAGACATCCGTTGAGACGCCATTAATGCATCCTGTTTGTCCCGAGGGAAAAACTGGTGCATTTTCAAGTTCAAACGAGCCCTAAAGCAGGAAAACATAAATTTTACCAATTTTTGTGTGCTATAGTGTTTGGAATTTTTTTATCATGATATTTGAAATAAAATGGGTTAAATTTTTCATGGACATACGTTAAGACGTTTGTAATGTTTCCAGTTCATCTCACCGGAAAACGGGTACATTTTAAGTTCAAACGAGCTCCAAAGTAGGTTATCTCACATTTTGCCAGATTTTGTGTGTTATAGTCCATGAAATTTTTGTGATCAAGAATCCTGAAACACAATAGTTGATATTTTTTATGGACATCCGTTAAGACGTAGACAATGTATATAGTTCGTTTTGCGGGGAAAATAGGCGCATTTTCAAGTTCAAACGAGCTCCAAAGCAGGTAAGCGCTGATTTGACCAATTTTTATGTGCTATAATCCATAGAATTTTTGTGATCTGAAATTCTCAAAACGAAATGGTCAAAATTCTTTATGAACATCCAATATGACGTTGGCAATGTATCCAATTCGTTTCACATGGAAAACAAACGCATTTTAAAGTTCAAACGATCCCCACAGTAGGTAAATACATATTTTCCAATTTTCGTGTACTATATAGTCAATGAAATTTTTGTGATCCAAAATTTCTGACACGAAATGAACGAAATATTTTATGGACGTCTGTTAAGACGTTGACAATGTATCCAATTTCTTCCGCGGGAAAACGAGCATATTTTCAAGTTCAAACGAGCCCCAAAATAAGTAAATGCAGATTTTGCCAATTTTTGTGTGTTATATCTATGAAATTTTTGTGATTCAGAATTCTCAAAACGAAATAACCAAAATTTTTCGTGGACGTCCATTAAGACGTTGACAATGTATCTATATTATTCCGCGGGGAAAACAGGTGCATTTTCAAGTTTAAACGAGCACAAAGAAGGTAAACACAAATTTTGTCGATTTTAGTGTGCTATAGTCCATGAAATTTTTTTGATCTAGAATTTCCGAAATTAAATAGTCAAAATTATTAATGATTGTTCGTTAAGTTGTTGGCAATGTATCGAGTTCGTGCCGCAGGGAAAAATACTCATTCGCATGTTCAAATGAGCCCAAAGTAGGTAAACCTAGATTTTACTAATTTTCGTGTGCTAGTCTATGAAATTTTTGTGATCCGGAATTCCCAAAATAAAACGACCAAAATTTTTCATGGTCTTCCGTTAAGACGTTGACAATGTATCCAGTTTGTTCCGGGGGGAAAACGAGTGCATTTTAATGTTCAAATGAGCCACAAAGCAGGTAAACGCAGATTTTATCATTTTTCGTGTGTTATAGTCGATGAAATTTTTCTGATCCGGAGATTCTGAAACGAAATAGCTGAATTTTTTCATAGACGTCCGTTAAGATGTTGGCAATGTATTCAGTTCGTCCCGTGGGGAAAAATGGCATATTTTTAAGTTCACATGAGCCCCAAAGTAGGTAAACGCAGATTTTTCCAATTTTCATGTGCTATAGTCAATGAAATTTTCGTGATCCTCCCTAAATGAAATGGGCGAAAGTTTTCATGAATGTTCGTTAAGAGTTGGCAATGTATTCAGTTCGTCCCGCGGGAAATATGAACATATTTTCATGTTCAAATGAGCCCAAAGTAGGTAAACACAGATTTTGCAGATTTCGTATGCTATAGTCCATAGAATTAATCCAGAATTTCAGAAGAAATGATTGATATTTTTCGTGGACGTTCATTAATTTTGCAATATTTCCAGTTTGTCTTGCAAGGAGAACGGGCGCATTTTAAGTCTAAACGAGCTCCAAAGTAGGTAAACGCAGATTTTGATGATTATTATGTGCTATAGTCATGGAATTTTTATGATCCGAAATTCATAATACGCAATTGCCAAAATTTTTCATGAATGTCCGTTAAGACGTTGACAATGTATCCATTTTATCTTGCAGAGAATACAGACGTATTTTTAAGTTCAAACTAGGCCCAAAACAGGTCAACGCTGATTTTGTTGATTTTTCATGTGTAATAGTCCATGAAATTTTTGAGATTCGAAATTCACGAAATGACCAAAATTTTTCATGGACGTCTGTTAAGACGTTTATAATGTATCTAGTTCGTCCCGTGGGAAAATGTGCACATTTTCAAGTTCAAACGAGTCCCAAAGCAGGTAAACACACATTTTACTGATTTTTGTGTGCTATAGACCATGAAATTTTTTTGATTCAAAATTCCCAAAACGAAATGACTGAAATTTTTCATTGACGTCATTAAGACGTTTACAATGTATCTAGTTCGTCCTGCATGTATAATTGATGTATTTTTAAGTTCAAACGAGCCCCAAAGCAGGTAAATGCAGATTTTTTTGATTTTCAAGTGCTATAGTCCATGGAACTTTTGTGATCCGGAATTCGTGAAATGAAATGACCGAATTTTTCCATAGACACCCGTTATGACATTGACAATGTATCTAATTCGTCCCGCGGAGAAACATGCACATTTTCAAGTTCTAAAGAGCCCCAAATCAGGTAAACACAAAATTTTCCGATTTTCGTGTGTTATATTCCGTTGAATTTTTTGTGATCTAGAATTTCCAAAACGAAATGACCAAAATTTTTCATGGACGTCTGTTAAGACGTTGTCAATGTATGCAGTTTGTCCTGCGGGGAAAATAAACGCATTTTAATGTTCAAACGAACTCCAAAGAAGGTAAATGCAACTTTTGTTGATTTTCGTGTGCTATAGTCAATGAACTTTTTGTGATTCAGAATTTTCGAAATGAAATGGCCAAGATATTTCATGGATATCTGTTATGACATTGATAATGTATCTAGTTCGTCCTTCTAGGAAAACGGGCGCACTTTCAAGTTCAACGAGCCACGAAGTAGGTAAACGCATATTTTGTCGATTTTGGTGTGCTGGTCTCCATGGAACTTTTGTGATCCAGAATTTCCAAAATGAAATGGCTAAGCTTTTTTTTATTGACGTTCGTTAAGATATGGGCAATGTACCCAGTTCGTCCCGCGGGGAAAACGGATGCATTTTCAAGTTCAAAGGAGCCCCAAAGCAGGCAAACACAAATTTTATCGATTTTCATATTTTATTGTCCATGAAATTTTTGTGATCCGAAATTGCAAAACGAATTGGACAAAACTTTTCATGAACGTCCGTTAAGACGTTGACAATATATCCAGTTCGTTCCACGGGAAAAACAGGTGCATTTTTAAATTCAAACGAGCCTCAAATCAGGTAAACGTAGATTTTGTCGATTTCGTGTGCTATATAGTCCATGAAATTTTTTCTTATCCAGAATTCTCGAAACAAAATAGCCAAAAAATTTCATGGACGTGTGTTAAGGCGTTTGCAATGTATCTAGTTCATCCCGCGGAAAAACTGGTGCATTTTTAAGTTCAAACGAGCCCCATAGCAGGTTGGTAAGGTGATAGCCTATGCGCCCAGACAGCTCAAGGTTCATGAGAAGAATTATCCCACTCATGACCTGGAGTTGGCAGCTATGGTGTTTGCACTGAAGCTGTGGAGGCACTACTTGTATGGAGTGCATGTGGATGTATTCACAGACCACAAGAGTCTCCAGTACGTGTTCACACAGAGGGAGTTGAATCTACGTCAGCGGAGATGGTTAGAGCTGCTGAAGGATTATGATATGAATGTGCACTACCATCCAGGTAAGGCTAATGTTGTAGCTGATGCTTTGAGCAGGATGAGCATGGGAAGTACAGCCCACTTTGATGATGAGAAGAAGGAGCTGGTGAAAGATGTACACAGACTGGCCAGACAAGGTGTGCGATTGGTTGACTTTACTAGTGGGGATGTTTCGACTCATTTTAGTTCTGAATTATCCTTGGTAGTTGAAGTCAAGTAGGGTCAGCATCTAGATCCTGTGTTGATGGAGCTGAAGGACTCAGTGCTGATGAAGATGAATAAGTCTTTCGCTTTGGGAGGTAATGGCATACTTAGATATCAGGACAGGCTGTGTGTACCAGATGTGGATGATTTGTGGACCTGGATTGTTGCAGAGGCCCATGGTTCCAGATATTCCATACATCCAGGTTCCACCAAGATGTATCATGATCTTAAGCAGATTTATTTGTGGGATGGCATGAAGAAGGACATTGCAGAATATGTGGCCAAGTGTCCTAATTGTCAGCAGGTCAAGGTAGAGCATCTTAAGCCCCAAATCTGACTCAGATTATTGAGGTTCTGACTTGGAAGTGGGAGGCCATTAATATGGACTTCGTGGTTGGTCTTCCGAGGACTAGGAGACAGCATGACTCCATATGGGTTATTGTGGACAGATTGACTAAGTCTGCCCACTTTATCCCTGTGAAGTCTACTTACAGAGCCGAGGATTATGCGAGACTCTACATTGATGAGATTGTGAGATGGCATGGGATTCCTTTGTCTATCATTTTAGATAGAGGAGCTCAGTTTACTTCACATTTCTGGAGATCTTTCCAGAAGAGCTTGGGCACGCAAGTAAAGCTTAGCACTGCCTTTCATCCTTAGACAGATGGGCAGGCATAGTGCACCATTCAGACATAGGAGGACATGTTGAGAGCGTGTGTGATTGACTTCAGAGGTAACTGGGATGACCATCTGCCTTTGATAGAGTTCTCGTATAATAATAGCTATCACTCCAGCATTGGGATGGGGCACTGTATGGTAGGAGGTGTAGATCTCCAGTTGGGTGGTTTGAGGTTGGAAAGTCATACATTTTTGGTCCAGAGATCATTCATGAGGCCTTAGAGAAGGTCAGAGTGATTAGGGACAGGTTGGCTACTGCTTACAATCGGCAGAAGTCATCTGCAGATAACAGAAAGCGGCCCTTAGAGTTTGATGTTGGTGACCAGGTTTACTTGAAGATATCACCTATGAAAGGGGTGATGAGATTTGGTAGAAAAGGGAAGCTGAGTCCGAGGTATGTTGGGCCATATGAGATCCTGCAGCGTGTGGGTGAGGTGCCCTATGAGTTAGCATTGCCTGCGGAGCTAGCTTGTGTTCATCCAGTATTTCATGTCACTATGTTGAAGAAGTGCCTAGGTGATCCAGCGTCGATTCTACCTGTTGAAGGTTTGGGGGTTGGTGAAGACTTGTCTTATGAGGAGGTACTTGTTGAGATCTTAGACAGACAGGTCAAGCAGCTGAGGAACAAGGAGATTGCCACAGTGAAGGTATTGTGGAGAAAGCATCTTGTTGAGGGTGCTACGTGGGAGACTAAGGCCGACATGAGATCCCGCTACCCTCATCTTTTCAGCTCTTGAGGTTAGACTTCCTATTTTTAAGTCTATGTTTCCTTATCTCTCCGTATTTTGTTGCTATTGCTTGGCTGTGCATAGTGATTTTGTTATAATCTGACTTGCATTACGATATGTAGTGGTAGTGTCATTCGGGGACGAATGTTCCAAAGGGGGGGGGGGATAATGTAACAACCCTAAAAATGAATAAGATAAATACTTAAAGTGTCAAGAATGCTTGCGATTAGACCAAGGTTCACACGGATTGATACGCGTAGAACCAGACCTCAGAACCCTTACTAGGACCAAGCCAACTAACTTGGGGATTTAATTGAGCGTGGAAAGGTTGGAACCAACCATGTGAGGCTCACGAAAATGAAGATTTAAGCGAAAGAGTCTTTACCGGACTTAAAAGCAGAAATTTTAAGTTTTGAGGGTCCAGGGGTAAAATGGTCTTTTCCAGGCCAAGGGTAATATTATAATTACCCTGAGGAATTAATTAATTAATTAAATAATTTAAATTAAAAGAGTAATTCAGGTGGGTCGACCCGAAGTGACCCATTTTCGCAAAAAGGGTGTCACTCGGGTTCGAGCCCCACTTGGAGCAACGAATTGATGATTTAATCATCAATTATAATCTGATTTTTGTAAGCGCATAATGGTCATTTCACCTAAGCTAAATAAATCAGATTTTATTAATTAAATTAAACCTTACTTTGACTAAATTCAAACCTACACTCCTAATCCTAATAAATCTCTTTCACGTCACTCAACTCTATTTCACGTCTCTCAACTCTCATTCTCTCACTTTCTGCCTAACAAAAGAAAACTCAAGAACTGTTTAACAACATAAGTTCTTCACACTTGAAGAACAAACACGAAAATTCTAAGAAAACAAGTTAATCAAAAATGTTAAGCAAAAGGGAGGGGTGTTCCGTCGAGAATTGGTGAAAGTTTTGGTGTTGGACATGATTGGAAAGGGTTTTGGACAGCAGGTCGTGTGTATTATACGTCAAAAAGGTATGGGTTTCTTCTCTCTTGGTCCCTTTCCCAAGAGGCCCCTTACGATTCAAGATATTCCCTCCGAAACTAAGGTTGTTCCCCGTTGCATGTCCTTGTCACTAGCTCCCAAATGATTTCGTAGGTTGGGTATTGTGTGCTGGTAGATATAGGCAAGGTGTGATATTTTATGTTGAATGTGAATATGTTTATGTGCATGAAATCACGAAAATGATAACCAATGTGTAATCGAAGAAAATGTGTGTGTGTTTGTACGTTGGCAGTGAGTCTTAGCCACTGTTTGGAGGCGTGTAAGGCATGTTTTCTTCTTGTATTTCATGTGTTAAAGTTGTGCATAACGTGATGTTCATATGGTGTGTGAAGTTACAAATTTTGAGTAAAAACGCTTGACTAAATGTAACCCCTAAACTACACCTAAATTAGATACTAAGTGTTTGGTGAAATGCCCTACGAAACCAATATGAAAAGTTGATTTAAGGAAGGTAAAAACTATGAATACATTTCCAGATTTGTGCACTCTACAATGAGGTTAAAATCTGGGTTTTTAAAGGGAAAATAAAATAAGTGAGGTCAATGGAAATTGAACCCAAGACTTCAGATGTTAAGGGGGATGAAAAAGAAAAAAAAACGTGAAGGGGCTAAGGGGAATCGAACCCCTTAGCTACTGGTTTCGCGAGAAAAGAAAAAGAAAATGGGGATGGGGGGAATCGAACCTGGCTACTGGAATTCGCGACCAAGAAAAAGAAAATGGGGTTGGGGGGAATCGAACTCGCGAACTGGAGGAGAAAGAGGAGAAAAATAATTAAACAAATAAATGGGAGGCGTGGGATTCGAACCCACGACCTCCAGGCACGCGCGAAAAGGGAGAAAATAAAAAAAGAAAACGTGAGGCAGGTGTAAGACCTTGAAAATAGCTTAGGTGTTCTAGAACCTAACATGTTGGTCTTAGTGTTATAAGGTCCTATATATGTTTAATATGTTGTATATAGGCAGTAGCTAAAGTATTAGAGGTGTTGGAAGTCAAACGTCAAGGGACGACTAAGACGTTTGACGACTAAGTCATCTAAATGTCTCTTATGTGGTTCTATGTGTTTATGTGTGTTTCATGTTTTTTAAGGTTCTTAATAGAGTTATTATAGCATGTATAGGCAGTGGTTAAAGTTTCGTGAAGTTTGGAGGTCAAACGACCAAGAACGTCCAAGGCATTCGAAAGATATGCCTTGAGTCGACCTTGTACGTTTAGGTGTGTTTCGTCGAGTTTTATGTGTTCGTTTTGGATCAAATTCATGTGAGAGGTTTTAAACTCATAGACGAACGTATTTGGGTTGGAAACGTCCGGGAAATTATCCCCAAGAACTATCAAAGGGTCCTTGAGGAAGGACCCAAAACCTGATGGCAGGCTGTCCCAGGCAGCCTTGGCGACGGAGCTGTCAACGGCCAGTCATGGCTGTGACGCCTCGTCACAAGGGATTCGTCGTGGGGGAATTGTCCAAGGGTATATAGGGAACCCTTGGCAAGCCATTGGAGCTTGCAACGGAGGTCCATGACGGTCCGTTGCACCCGTGACGCCCCGTCACAAGCCAGGCGTCGCAGCCAAGTCCCTGTGCGTAGATTTTCTGCCAAGTCAGGGGTGAATTGGTAAATTCACCCCACGTCTAAATAATAGTTTAGGCGGTTGTTTAGGGGTCTTATGGGTATTTTAATTAACTATTTAAGTGGTTAAGACCCTAGAGACTTTATTATTCTTCTAAAAATCAAAACCCAAAGTCTCTTAGAAATCCCAAAGACTCCATTGAAGTCCAACTTGAAGGATCAGCTTGGTGTGGCGTTTTGAAGGAGAATTCTTCATCAAAGTGAAGAATTATCATCCTTGAGGTATGGATTTTGATCCTTGAAACTTATTTCATCAAGGAGCCTAATCCTCAAAGTGTTTTACAAAGTTTTCTAAAGTGAATTGTCCAATTTCGGGATTCTACCATGGGTTCTTGCATAAATGATTTCTAAAGACTGAATTATGATCTAATTGATATTTTATTGATGATTTCAACATAAATTACCTATGAACCCATGTAAATTGATGAACCCTAGTTTTGACTACTTTTTGGGTTACTTGATATTAAGCTAATATTGATGAATTGTTGTGTAGTTTCTTATGGGCTTTCTAATGATATAAAAGTTGTGTTCAATTGACATGTAATTGATATTATATTGTTAAACATAGATTGAATTGATGTAGATTCATTGAGTTTTATGGTTATTGCTTTGAATTGTTGTTCATGGCCATGGGTAAGGGCCTTGTGATGTTGGATTGGTTGATTTGGCATTGAATTGAGGTGTGGATAAGGGGATGAAGGTATGCTGCCCCATTTTCCTTAATTTGATATTAATTATACTTCGATTCTATTTTGATTGGTATGGTCCACTTATGGTGGCGGAGTTATGTGTTTTACTTGCAATTGATGTGGCCTTGTCGGCGTTACTTTATGCAATATTATGAGCATGGCCTTATTGGCAACTACTTGAAGTTATGTGGCTATTTGTGTAGTTGATGATGTGAGTATGATATTACTTATTTACATGTGAAGTTATATAGTCATGTATGTATTCTTCTAGTTATGTTGCCTTAAGTGATTATGTTAGACTTTGACTTGACATTATGAGTATAGTGTTAGGGTTAAGTCTTGGTTATTCCTACTTGAATTTGTGAGTCTATGTGAAGTATATTAATGATGTTATGATGATATATAGGATGACTTGAAGATGTTAGGTTATTTTAGAAGTGTTTCTAGAATGGCTTGTATTATGGGTTAAAAGTGAAGTATGTGATGTCTTGTCTTGGTTGACTTGTATCTCTTACTTGACGTATATATGATTATGGATATGTGATGTCTTAATATAGGTGTTATAACTCTTATTCTTGAATAAATAAAATAGGTGAGACCTTAATGATAAGAAGGTCAATGTTATATGGAACCTTGAACCTAGTGGCGAGGTTATGAATTGTGAAGTAGTTAGCCGTAATGGTATCCTTCATGTTATGAGTGATGGACTTAGGGATGGTTGGCTGGAACGACATCATATCATACCTTAGGAAAATCGCTATGAGCTTCTTGTCGCTAAAGTGAGATATGCCCTAGTGGAACTTGCTTTGGTAGGGTGAATGTAAAGGGGGTCATGAACTAGATAAGGACCTATTTATATGAACCTTAATGTGAACTAATCTATGAGAACAAAGGATAGCACCGAGTGAGTATGAGTAGGGTTAAGCGGATTTAGTTAAAGAACAGACTGAATGCTTAATACGCCCTTCATATTCCTTAACCATGTGCCTACATGGGATGTGTCCAAGTTCTACCATTGGCAAGTAGAACAACCTCATCGAAGTAGGATAGAACTTCGGATTCCATGTCTTGCTACCATGGTCTATGTCGGTTATTGCCTATTCTCAACATGTGGAATACCTATTAGCATTAGATAAGTTTATGAGGTTTAAGTGGTGGTATGGGACGCTATCTAGACATTGCACAATAGACTTTGAAGGTGTTATGTGGAGTTCCTAGGTCTTGTCCAAAGACCATTATGTGATCCATTAGGTGAGTGTCTTATGTGATGCTTTATGTGAGTGTCTTATGTGATGTATGAGTCTTAATGAACTAATGAACTAATGACCTATATTAGTAACTATGTGAATGGTTGAGTACCTAATCTAAAGTGACTTAAGCATTCCTTAGCTAAAGTGTGAGGAGGACATGAAAGGATGGTCTCTTCATGTCTTATCTTTGGAAGTCTTGAGGATGACTCTAGTTAGGGAAGTTGGTTAATCTTGTTGACATGATCTAAACCTTAGGAAGTCTTAAGGGCTATTTAGGTAATCTTGGAGAGGTCATTGTACTATGGACATATCTTCTTGATTTACTTAAGTAGGTCTTTTGATAGGCTTTGGAAGGAGAATGTTTTCTAATCTAAGTGTTGGTGTGTTTAGTGAGAATGATTCTATTTGAGGTAGTCTATAGGATCTCTTGTGTGTGTGTGATAGAGATTGTATGGGCGGTCGCTCCACACTCACTCAAGTGAGACTTAGAATCACCTTTGGTAGAAGAATCTTACATAAATGTTTATGATTGTTTTCTAAGTATGTATGTGTCTCATCGTAGGTAATCTTAAGGGTCGTTTAGGCACATCTAGAGAGGGTGTATGGGCGGTCTCTCTTTATGTGACTTAAGTGAATCTTAGGATGACTTTAAGTGAGGGAATTGCATGCTAGAAGATGTTAAAAAGGAAGGTTTGGACTTCACTGTAACAGTGAAGGGACTTCACTGTACAGTGAAGGGACTTCACTGTACAGTGAAGTGAACTCACTGTAAAGTGAGCTTATAATTGTTATCTTTGGTTTTATTGTTATCTTATGTGTTTCTTAATTGATAAATGATGTTCTTATGTTTAAACTATGATTTCTTAAATGAAAAGATGCATATTTACAATAAAGTCCGTTTTCATGATTTTATGCTTATAGCCATACTTAGTACATGTGGTTGTACTAATTCCATGATTTATTTTCTATCTATAGTCCTTAGTAGGTAAGGAGCTTTTGGAGAAGAAGAGTTGGGCTTAGAAGCATCGTCCGAGTAGAAGAATTGAAGTATGTCCTCATTTATATCGAGGGCATATATGTCATCTTATGTTTCTCTTAGGAAGTATTGTAATAAGACTATGTTATTTCTATTTTCATATTAAAGTACTCTTGTGTCTTAAGATGATGAGATTTAGACTTAGCATTTCTATTACTTTTATATGAAAGAGGTTTTTAAAAGACTATATTATGTTTTAGTGAAAAGTTTTAATTCCGCACTACTTTTCACTATGTATATGCGATGAATGATATGAATGAGGCTTGTCTAAGAACTCTGAGAGTTTGACGACGCCGGTCGCAATCCGAGATTGCAACCTATCTTCTAGGGTATGGTTTCGGATTGTGACAAAGTTGGTATCAGAGCATAGGATTGGTGAAAGTAGTATTAGGTATCAAAAAGTCTCATCAAGTCACGTCTAGTAGAGTTTTGACCATCGGTGAGAATCGCGACACATCTATGGGTGAGAGGCTATAGGATGATAGAGTTTCCCTTCTTTTCTACTCCTATATCGTGCGATAGAGTAATGTTATGATTATCCTTCTTATGAGTTTCCTTGTGTTTTCTAGGAGATGAATACTAAAAGGATGGCCGCTAGAAGATTGGAAGAGGAGAGGGTGAATGATGAGGTTCCTCAAGTTGAGCAAGTTGCTCAAGATGAGCAAGGTGTCCAAGATGGGCAAGGTGATGATGTGCCTCCCCAAGGTGATCAAGTTCCTAATGTGGATGGAGGTGATGAGGTACCGGAGTTGTCTAATAGGGTGATTGGAGAGGCTTTGATGGCTTTAGTTCAAGCCGTAACTACTCAAATCAATTTGAGTATGGTGCCTAGGGTTATGGAGAGCACTATGACTTCTAGGTTGAGAGACTTTGTGAGGATGAATCCTCCTATCTTTCTTGGCTCTAAGGTGAATGAGGATCCCCAAGAATTTCTTGATGGTGTGTACAAAGTTTTGAGTGCTATGGGGGTTACATCTAGGGAGAAGGCGGAGTTGTCTTCTTATCAATTGAGAGATATGTCTCAAATTTGGTATACTCAATGGAAGGACAATAGGCCGGAAGATTCGGGTCCTAATGAGTGGGAAGAGTTTAAGGGAGCTTTTCTTGGCAAGTACTTTCCCCGAGAGAGAAGAGAAGTCAAGGTGGAGGAGTTTATTAATCTCAAGCAAGGCAATATGAGTGTTGAGGAGTACTCTTTGAAATTCTCGACATTGTCTAGGTATGCTCCTTCTCTTGTGTCTAATCCAAGAGATGAAATGAGTCGCTTTTGTACCGGAGTAGCCGACTTGGTGAAGGAAGAATGTCGTACCGCTATGCTTCATGATAATATGACCCTATCTAGACTCATGGTGTATGCACAATCTATTGAGAAGTCTAAACTTAGAAGGATGGCTAGAAGTTTGAAAAGGGGTGTTACTAGTAACCAAGTGCAACCTAGGTTCAAGAAAAGAGTTCAATCTCAAGATGTACCTAGATTTCCTAAGAAGAAGTTTGATAAAGGAGGTGTTTCTAAGGATAGCAAGGCTACTTGTGCAAATTGTGGCAAGAGTCACTATGGTGAGTGTCTATTGGGTACCGGTAGTTGCTTTGGTTGTGGAAAGGATGGGTACAAAGTGAGAGATTGTCCAAACAATGCTTCTAGGAAGGAGGGCAAGAGAGTTGAGCCTAGTGTTCCAAAGGATGATGCTCTAACTAAGAGGCGTTTCTATGCACTCCGTACTAGAATTGAGAAGTCGGCTGATGGTGATGATGATGTTGGTAAGTTCTTGTTTCTCTTTTGATAGTATGGGTTCCTTCTAAGTGGGGGAGTATGGTTTGTAGATGGGATAGAAGTTCTTGAATTGTTGCATGTGCATGATGTTTAGGAGTTTGGTTGAAATTGAATTTCATTTACTTCTTGCATTGTGTGTGTTATGAAGCTTTGAGCATGTTGTATGATGTGTTTACATGATGTTATCTTGCATATTAGAATGTTTATATAGAGAATTGCCTAAAAATTTCATTTTTTGGAAAAGTTGCTAAAATAATAGTTTCTTTAAGAACTGCTCACTATAAAAATTTTGAGAAAATGGCTATTTGATGCTTGGGTCTAAAATTGTGATATTGTGGTTAGAACTGATGTATATGAGTAAGATGTTGAATATAAAATGAGTTTTTGCTATTTGGATTGAAGCATGTGAGTTTTGTAGCATAACGAGTTATAGAATTATTTTCTAGTTTCTTGTTGTGTTGTGAATATCTTGATTATGTGAAATTGATGATTTCTTCTTGATAATGTGTTGTATGGTTTGGTTATATGCTGCTAGTTAAATCTCTAATATTGGAAGTGTTCGGAGAGTGACAAGTGTCATTCGAGGACGAATATTGTCCAAGTGGGGGAGATTGTAAGACCTTGAAAATAGCTTAGGTGTTCTAGAGCCTAACATGTTGGTCTTAGTGTTATAAGGTCCTAAATATGTTTAATATGTTGTATATAGGCAGTAGCTAAAGTATTAGAGGTGTTGGAAGTCAAACGTCAAGAGACGACTAAGACGTTTGACGACTAAGTCATCTAAATGTCTCTTATGTGGTTCTATGTGTTTATATGTGTTTCATGGTTTTTTAAGGTTCTTAATAGAGTTATTATAGCATGTATAGGCAGTGGTTAAAGTTTCGTGAAGTTTGGAGGTCAAACGACCAAGAACGTCCAAGGCATTCGAAAAATATGCCTTGAGTCGACCTTGTATGTTTAGGTGTGTTTCGTCGAGTTTTATGTGTTCGTTTTGGATGAAATTCATGTGAGAGGTGTTAAACTCATAGACGACCGTATTTCGGTTGGAAACGTCCAGGAAATTATCCCCAAGAACCATCAAAGGGTCCTTGAGGAAGGACCCAAAACCTGATGGCAGGCTGTCCCAGGCAGCCTTGGCGACGGAGCTGTCAACGGCCAGTCATGGCTGTGACGCCCCATCACAAGGGATTCGTCGTGGGGGAATTGTCCAAGGGTATAGAGGGAACCCTTGGCAAGCCACTGGAGCTTGCAACGGAGGTCCATGACGGTCCGTTGCACCCGTGACGCCCCGTCACAAGCCAGGCGTCGCAGCCAAGTCCCTGTGCGCAGATTTTCTGCCAAGTCAGGGGTGAATTGGTAAATTAACCCCACATCTAAATAATAGTTTAGGCGGTTGTTTAGGGGTCTTATGGGTATTTTAATTAACTATTTAAGTAGTTAAGACCCTAGAGACTTCATTATTCTTCTAAAAATCAAAACCCAAAGTCTCTTAGAAATCCCAAAGACTCCATTGAAGTCCAACTTGAAGGTATGCTGCCCCATTTTCCTTAATTTGATATTAATTATACTTCGATTCTATTGTGATTGGTATGGTCCACTTATGGTGGCGGTGTTATGTGTTTTACTTGCAATTGATGTGGCCTTGTCGGCGTTACTTTATGTAATATTATGAGCATGGCCTTATTGGCAACTACTTGAAGTTATGTGGCTATTTGTGTAGTTGATGATGTGAGTATGATATTACTTATCTACATGTGAAGTTATACAGTCATGTATGTATTCTTCTAGTTATGTTGCCTTAAGTGATTATGTTAGACTTTGACTTGACATTATGAGTATAGTGTTAGGGTTAAGTCTTGGTTATTCCTACTTGAATTTGTGAGTCTATGTGAAGTATATTAATGATGTTATGATGATATATAGGATGACTTGAAGATGTTAGGTTATTTTAGAAGTGTTTCTAGAATGGCTTGTATTATGGGTTAAAAGTGAAGTATGTGATGTCTTGTCTTGGTTGACTTGTATCTCTTACTTGATATATATATGATTATGGATATGTGATGTCTTAATATAGGTGTTATAACTCTTATTCTTGAATAAATAAATATAGGTGAGACCTTAATGATAAGAAGGTCAATGTTATGTGGAACCTTGAACCTAGTGGCGAGGTTATGAATTGTGAAGTAGTTAGCCGTAATGGTATCCTTCATGTTATGAGTGATGGACTTAGGGATGGTTGGCTGGAACGGCATCATATCATACCTTAGGAAAATCGCTATGAGCTTCTTGTCGCTAAAGTGAGATATGCCCTAGTGGAACTTGCTTTGGTAGGGTGAATGTAAAGGGGGTCATGAACTAGATAAGGACCTATTTATATGAACCTTAATGTGAACTAATCTATAAGAACAAAGGATAGCACCGAGTGAGTATGAGTAGGGTTAAGCGGATTTAGTTAAAGAACAGACTGAATGCTTAATACGCCCTTCATATTCCTTAACCATGTGCCTACATGGGATGTGTCCAAGTTCTACCATTGGCAAGTAGAACAACCTCATCGAAGTAGGATAGAACTTCGGATTCCATGTCTTGCTACCATGGTCTATGTCGGTTATTGCCTATTCTCATCATGTGGAATACCTATTAGCATTAGATAAGTTTATGAGGTTTAGGTGGTGGTATGGGACGCTATCTAGACATTGCACAATAGACTTTGAAGGTGTTATGTGGAGTTCCTAGGTCTTGTCCAAAGACCATTATGTGATCCATTATGTGAGTGTCTTATGTGATGCTTTATGTGAGTGTCTTATGTGATGTATGAGTCTTAATGAACTAATGAACTAATGACCTATATTAGTAACTATGTGAATGGTTGAGTACCTAGTCTAAAGTGACTTAAGCATTCCTTAGCTAAAGTGTGAGGAGGACATGAAAGGATGGTCTCTTCATGTCTTATCTTTGGAAGTCTTGAGGATGACTCTAGTTAGGGAAGTTGGTTAATCTTGTTGACATGATCTAAACCTTAGGAAGTCTTAAGGGCTATTTAGGTAATCTTGGAGAGGTCATTGTACTATGGACATATCTTATTGATTTACTTAAGTAGGTCTTTTGATAGGCTTTGGAAGGAGAATGTTTTATAATCTAAGTGTTGGTGTGTTTAGTGAGAATGATTCTATTTGAGGTAGTCTATAGGATCTCTTGTGTGTGTGTGATAGAGATTGTATGGGCGGTCGCTCCACACTCACTCAAGTGAGACTTAGAATCACCTTTGGTAGAAGAATCTTACATAAATGTTTATGATTGTTTTCTAAGTATGTATGTGTCTCATCATAGGTAATCTTAAGGGTCGTTTAGGCACATCTAGAGAGGGTGTATGGGCGGTCTCTCTTTATGTGACTTAAGTGAATCTTAGGATGACTTTAAGTGAGGGAATTACATGCTAGAAGATGTTAAAAAGGAAGGTTTGGACTTCACTGTAACAGTGAAGGGACTTCACTGTACAGTGAAGTGAACTCACTGTAAAGTGAGCTTATAATTGTTATCTTTGGTTTTATTGTTATCTTATGTGTTTCTTAATTATAAATGATGTTCTTATGTTTAAACTATGATTTCTTAACTGAAAGATGCATATTTCCAATAAAGTCCGTTTTCATGATTTTATGCATATAGCCATACTTAGTACATGTGGTTGTACTAATTCCATGATTTATTTTCTATCTATAGTCCTTGGTAGGTAAGGAGCTTTTGGAGAAGAAGACTTGGGCTTAGAAGCATCGTCCAAGTAGAAGAATTGAAGTATGTCCTCATTTGTATCGAGGGCATATATGTCATCTTATGTTTCTCTTAGGAAGTATTGTAATAAGACTATGTTATTTCTATTTTCATATTAAAGTACTCTTGTGTCTTAAGATGATGAGATTGAGACTTAGCATTTCTATTACTTTTATATGAAAGAGGTTTTTAAAAGACTATATTATGTTTTAGTGAAAAGTTTTAATTCCGCACTACTTTTCACTATGTATATGCGATGAATGATATGAATGAGGCTTGTCTTAGAACTCTGAGAGTTCGACGACGCCGGTCGCAATCCGTGATTGCACCCTATCTTCTAGGGTATGGTTTCGGGTTGTGACAGCAGGGGAATCGAACTCACGACCTCAAGGCTGAAAAAGAATAAGGCGAAATTAACTAAAGAAATAAAGTGAGGCTGTGGGGGTTCGATCCCACAACCTCACTGCCACTCGCCGAAATTAAATAAAAAATAAAGTTAGGAGGCTGTGGGGGTTCGAACCCACAACCTCCCAAGCCTCTAGCAAAATTAAATTAAAATAAGGAGGTTGTGGGGGTTCGAACCCACAACCTCCTTATTCCTCCGAATTAAATAACAAAAATAAAAGAGGCTGTGGGGGCTTGATCCCACAACCTCTTGGTTTAGGCGAGAATGGACAAGATGATGTTAATTAAAAATAAAAAGGGGTTGTGGGGGTTCGAACCCACAACCCTTCGGCCAATTTAAGAGAAAAATTAAGTAGAAAATTAATGATTCAATGTTAATGTTGGGATTAAATCTAGAGTTCTAATGCTATGAATATTAAAAATAAAATCAACGAAAAATGTAAATGATATCCAAGTGATTCAAACTTGGGTTTCCTTGCCCAAACTCCCGTATTGACACATAAGTCATACGTGAACAAAATATCCAAGAATAATGCCACCTACTTAGATCAAAATCAAGATCTTGACATATATACAAGATACATAAGTCTTGTACTACAAAATCTTAGGAATGTATGAATCACTTAACGAATTATGAATGAAGCCCCATGGCTTGTGTGTATAGACTCATATGTCTAGCATACGTTTAAAAGTAAGTGAACCTAAGATGTATGTACTGAATGATGAAACGAACAATGAAATGAGGAAACCCTAGAAGGGTTAAGTAAGGGTATGAAACACACCAATGGCCAAGTATATTGGCATATGATGAAATGAACATTCACGTAAAATGAGGTGAGTAATTATGAAGAGTAAATGTGCTAATGACAATGAATGTGGTGACAACATGATATGAGTCTAATGCAAATGATGAGGGCAATCTCAAACGAGCCTAAGTAAATGTTACCAAAACGTACTCACGTATGAGAGTGTAAGATAATGAAGAGACCAGTCTCTATGAACACTCTAATGAAAGTATTGAGATTAACACACTTAATACTAATGATGAGATGAGAAATCATCTATTGAGCTATGATGTCCTCATACTAGAAGCCAACTTCCATGACGTATGAGTTGAATGTAATGGAACTTTATACTGAGCACCGATAGACTAGATATGAGTGGTGATGCCTTCTTTCGGGAAGGGCGGAGGTTCACGTAACTCTCATGAGATGAGACTGTCCGGCTTGCCGGGTATGGGTCTCCATATATCTCCTAGTCTTCGAACCTATACTGCCAATATAAAGATCTGGTGGGGTTAAATTCCCATGTACGCTAGCATGTTTTTGGATCACCTTGGCCGGTGACTCCACCTCTTTTCGGTGTGGGGGGAGACACTAGATTTCATGATGCTCACATGATCTATGTCGGTTAAAGTTAAAGTTCCCAATGAATGAATGAGGCCAGCCTCAAATGATGCACATAGTGAAATGAATGATACCGAAGGTGTTAGGATGGGATAATCAAAAAGGTGAGTTAGATTCAAGTAATGACATTAGGTCATTCTTGGTCATTGCACAACGAACCCGATGAAAGTCTTAAACTACATCCTAGGTATAGCTGGTGTTTACACTGGCCTATGAACGAAATGAAATGAAGTACGTATGAATGAATAAAACAGACTCTGTGTTAGCTAATGAAGACTCCCTAGTTGAGGCCCCATATGTTGAGACCTCATTTTGGAAAGTGTTAATGTCAAGTCATGATTCCAAGGTCTCGTGGCATATGAATGAATGATATGAAGGAAGCTATGTGTTATATGTTATGTGCTATGATATGTGTTATATGTAGGATGTTATGTGCTGTGTGCAATATAATAAGTATGATGATGCATGTTACTCTCATGGCATGACTTTCCTAATCCAAATTTGGAAAGCTCACTGACTTTTCTAATCCCACTTTGGCAAGTCCACTAACTTGACTTCAAAAAATCATGTTGTTAGGAAAGAGCTATTCTTTCTCATGCATGTCCTTGGTGTGTGTTTGCATATACCCATACTTAGTACAAGTGTGTACTAACCCTATACAACTATACTATTTTAGGTGCAGGCACAGGTGGACGATAGAGCTACAGGATCATTGTTGCAGTTATCCGGAGTTGGTAGGTCGTCATGCTTCCGAGGATGCTACTGTTTTACATTCTAGATTAGTTTTAGAGTTGAGCTAGTGGAGCATGTTCCATTAGCATTTCTTTCCTGTTTTTATTCAGACTTTGTATTGGTGCCATTTTGGCAATTATACACTTAATTCTTATTAAACTATTTCTTTCAGTTGCTTATATCTTAATGTTAGATGGTTGATGGTGAACAATTATGAAATGATAAGAATGTTTAACAAGTATGTTAAGAAACAAAAAGTTTCAAATTTTCCGCTAAAATTAACCTAGATGAAGTAACAATGACGTAAGTAGGCTTGTCTACGACCTCTGAGAGATCAACGACGTCGGTCTCGTCTGGGGTCTAGATTCCAGTCGTGACACTGGTATCACCAGTACATGAAGAACTAAGTATAGAAAATCTATATAAAAAGAACTAACTAATAAAAATGCAAAATACAAGTCAGTAAAAAATAGAACAAGCAACAAATCTATGGATGCAAGGAGCTCACCATGATCCGAGTCTATGACGATTACGAGAGACTCAATGCTAAGTGAGAGTTGCTCGTACTAGAATTCTATCAGAAAAATATAAAGAAAAGTAGTATAATTAGTATATTACGGGTTATTCAATAGGAATCATGAGTCGACGGAGCTCAAAAAGATCAAATATAATAAGATAAGTGATATACCGTGAGTTTACAATATTTTTGATGTGTTTCACTTAGAGCTTGTGTGTGTCTTGGGTAATTATGTTGTTGGAAATAATGGTTCTATGAAATACTTGTATGAAATAAGTTTGGATACGGTGGATTGAGAGAAGAGTTGAAAATTGCAGAAGTGGCCAATGGCAGAGCCAACCACGTACAATAGGTTCTTTGATGGGTCGTAAGTGACGCAGCGTAAATGATAGTTCAAGGAAGTTTGACCATATGTGGAACCACGGAGGCTATAGACGGCCAGTAGATCGAATGACAGACCGTCATGTGCATCCGTCATTTGCGATGAGAAAGTTGAAGTTCTAGTACTTAAACCACAGAGACAAGTGACAGAACATAGTGTAGTCCATAGACAATAGGTCCAACCGTCGTCTGAAGTCCCTAAAATAATTTCCAAGTGTTGATCCATGAAGGAGACTATGGACCGTAGGTGGATCCATGGTCCGTAGCTCTTGTCGTCGATTGAAACCGCGTCTAAGCAGTTATTTCCTTTTTTTCTTAATTTGTTTAGGATTTGTGTTTTATAAATATTAGTTGTTATTTACGTTTTAAAGGGTTATACATTATTGTATACTTTAGCTTTTGTTTTTTGGAATTATTTTCAACACTTAGCAATTTAATTTCTGGAAGCTAGTTTATGCAAATTTCACTTTGAATTTAAATTCAAGATTTCGGTTTTCATGTATTCTCATTGTAAGTTCATGAATTCTTTTAACCTAATTATGAATTATGAACTCTCCGTCCCGAGTGGCTAAATCCACAGCTAGGGTCGTTGGAACCATGAACAATTAACAAAGTATGAACAATGACTAAGTAATTGAATAGTGTTTATGCATGTATTGTTAATCTTTTTATTTAGAAGTCTTTCTAGCGGTGAACATTATTATAGCTCGCCTCGTTCCTACTTGAACTTACCAAGGGGTAATGAATGAGAAAAAGATTTAACAACAGAGATTTACTTAGGGATTTGCTTCTATCTAATAGTTTGAATTTAATCAATTGAGGAAAAGGAGAATACCCTAGTTAATTAACACAATGACTAATCTGGGATGAAGGTAAGGGTTAATAAAGAACACATTCGTATATTTACGAAGAAGCAGTGAAAGTCCTTGTGAAGATTACCAATCACTTAGGGATATATAACTTATCAACCTTGTATGTCAAACACTTGGAAAGGATTACTATTATTATGATTACAACATTAAAATCTTGTGAGGAACACATATACACTAGCTTCTATCTTATATTGATATCTCAAACTGTGAATCTTTCTTACGTGTTACTTATTGATTCAAGTCAACAATCTGTTACTTTATTTACAAAAAAACCTTGTTTACTTTTCTCTAAAATAGTTTGACTAAAAAGAGATAATTGTGAGTTGAGTTTGAGTCTAAACATTATCCTCGTGCGATTGACCTCAACCTACAATTTGGGTTATTTACTTGATAATGCTCGTTTATGCTTCTTTAAGAGAGGTGTAATTTTAGCATATCAAATTTTAGCGTTGCTGCCGAGGAGTACGACTTTTAGATTAAGTTTAACTAAATTATTGAACTTTAGTCAAGTATTTTCTGATTTTATGTTAATTTGTTTGTTTTTGTTTTCTACGGATTTCTACTCTTGTATATGTCAAGTACACGGAATCAAGGTTAACCATTGAACCCCTACGATGCTGAATTGAGAAGAACTTTGAGGAAAATAAATAATCAAGGGGTACACAACAATCCAATTGGAGAGGGGTCAAGGAGATTGTCACGCCCCAAGGCTACCCCCTGGACGTGGACACGGGACCTAAGACACAGGTGACCTCAAGCTAACCCTACTAGCAGGACGTGAGCATACTTAGAGTGATAATAACTGATGCGGAAGCTAATAATAAAGTTTATCTAAAATGATTGGGAATACCCATGTACTAAACTGAACATAAAAATCTAAGAGTTCAATACAAAGAAATATTAAACTCGGAATACTATGTGGAATCTAACGATGTCTGAAAATAGCCTCTAACTGACTAGAAATGTTAGGACATGCCCCAACTAATTCTAGCAAAACTGAAACCTAAAGACTGAAAAAACTAGTAAGATAACATGACTATTGTCCTCGAAGTATGAGAACTCAACACTGATGTTGTTGAACTGGAGATCGGGAACCGATCTAAGTGTAATTTAGATGCTGAGAACCTGAACCTACATCACAAGAAGATGTAGGGTAGAGTATGCATCAGTACTTGAAAGTACTGAGCATGCAGGACAGAGTAAAACTGAAATAAACATATAACTGAACAAAGAAGCAAGAGTATAATCTAAACATAATATAGATACTGAATAATGTGCTAACTGAATGGAATGACCAAATCATAACATGCTGAGACTAAATAATGACTATACTAAAATTTTGTCAATAAAATAGAGTCTTAGTGAATTGTGGGAGCTACTAACAACCGATAATAAAACCACATGAGATAGATCTGGATTTCAATATATACACCGCATACGAAGGACCCAATAAACCCGACCAAAGGTGTAGATGCATTCTGGTGTGATCACTAAAATGATGCCCACATAGGGGACACACAACCTACGTGGTTGGTAGTTCTGGGAATATATGGATGACTGACCCTATTCTAATTTGGTATTATGTTACTCTTAATAGATTGAATGACTAACGTATTATGACTGAATTTCTGTGATATACTACATAGCTCAAAATTGACATGCAAATTGGGAATACATATTAATATACTGATAATGATACATTCAAGAATGAGGATGTATATGTGAAATATCTAACCTAGCATGTGTAATTAAAGAACTAAAGAAATGCATAGCTAGGGTTCTGGATGTCATGCAAGAAACGTAGTAATAAAATGATAATCTACTGAAGTTCTAGAAACCATAGGTTTAGTTTAATAATAGGGAATCAAGAATCTAACTAAAATATAGGGACCTAATGGGTGAAAAGAACCCACTAGTGAAATATTACATACCTGGTGATGAATTTCACGGAGAAAGTTTTTCATTTTGGGGCTTGAACTGATGGAATCTTGTTGCGATCTTGAACTAGTTTTGTTGCCTCTTTCTTCTCTCTAGGTTCTAATTTTCCATGTTTTGATGAAATATCTAATTTAGATAAGTTCTAGTTATGTTTCTAGGCTAAAACTAACCAAAACCACGTAATTTAGGGTTAAAACGACGTAGTTTAAGGGTCCAACAAAATAGAAAAAGAACAAAATATTCCTGACTTAAATTGCTAACAGGGCAAACCACAACCACTTTCACGAACCATGAAACGGACTATGTACCATGACGTAGGCCATGGTATTTGGTCCAGAGTTTGTGGGTTCTAAGGGTACGGTCAACGGGCCCTATCTGAGACCGTGTTAAGTACCACGGACCGTGAAGGTCCCCGTGGTCCTCACTTGGTCCTGTGGTTGGGTGGCCCTTGTTCATAGACCCTCTCACAGGCCATGTGAAGGACCATAGGTGAAGTCCCTCATGGTCCTCACTTAGGAGTGAGGGGTCGAGGGACTAGCGGGGAGGGGGGGTGCTACTGCCTAACTTATCACGGACCATCCCACGGTCGTGTGAAGGACCACAAACTGTGAAGGTCCTCGTGGTCTTTACTTGGGCGTGGGGTCTAAGGGGCTGGATAAATAGGCTACTGCCTCGACTCCACCGACGCCCCCACAATCCGTTCAGACCATGGATCATGAAGGGTCCCGTAGTCTTATGTCTAGGCCTGGGGGATAATAACTCCCCACCACGGGAAGGTCAACGTACCCGTGGTTTTGCCGTAAATAATGGAGACCACCATCTATATCATCTTTGCTGGAAAAGTGGAAACCATTATTTAAATATTTTCTTGCTCCTCTTCACCTTCCACCACACACACCGCCCTGATCTACACCCTTCAACAAATCGATGCAGAAATAAAAAGAAAAGAAAAGCAAATTCAAAATTAAAATAAACAAAGCAAGAACCAATCTTTTAAGAAAACACTATAAATTTAGATGGGAATAAGAAATAAGTCATAAAGAGAAATAAAAATGATAAATTCATATACAATTTATCTTAAAACCTCTGGGAGTGATTATTAGGGAAAGAGAAGAAAGGGGGAGGTTTTGGGTGGGCTGCATAATTTCTTTATCTTTTTTTTTTAAATCAAAAATCTCAAAGTCTTTTCTTTTTAAAGTTTGACTTGCTTATATTCAAAATTATTTTTAATAGTTTTTTAAAATTACAATGTCACGTGTCTTCATTTGATTTGTTATTTTGACACAACATATGCAAGTGTATTACACACATTTCATCTTTTTTATTAACTATCACAAACATATTCAATTTGTATTTATTTTTTAAGATTTGAGTTTCTAATAGGATACAAGATCTACTGAAATTTCTCAGTGAAATATACAAAAAACTATAAGGGGTCATCGATAACTTAAGCCAAAATTATATTACCAAATATAATTTAACAGATTATAACATTTTGCATATTTTATCCTTCAAATAATAAATACTAATCCACAAGATCATTATTGTGATGTGAATATATATAAACACGGTTAATGCATGCATAAAATGTAAATTCATGAATAATTTTTGGCTACATTAATAATGATCTCAATAATTATATTTATATAGACTCACTGTAATTTTAAATATATATTTAGTTAAATTTTGATAATAGTATACATAATATTATTCCACTGTTGGCTTAATCAAGAGATCTCTTAACATCACACACCAATATTGTAACATCTCATAAATTGAAATAGCTTGGATTAAACGAGCTACTACGAAGGTAAATGCAAGTTTTGTTGATTTTCGTGTGCTATAGTCAATGAAATTTTTGTGATTCAAAATTTCCGAAATGAAATGGCCAAAATATTTCATGGACATCCGTTATGATGTTGACAATGTATATAGTTCGTTCTTTTAGGAAAACGGGGTCATTTACAAGTTCAACGAGCTCCGAAGTAGGTAACGCAAATTTTGTCGATTTTAGTGTGCTAATCTCCATGGAATTTTTGTGATCCGGAATTCCCAAAATGAAATGGCTAAATTTTTGTATGGACATTTGTTAAGACGTGGGCAATGTATCCAGTTCATCTCGCGCGTAAAACTGACGCATTTTCAAGCTCAAACGAGCTCCAAAGCAGGTAAACGGAAATTTTGCCGATTTTCATGTTCTATAGTCCATGGAATTTTTGTGATCCGAAATTTGCGAAACGAAATGGACAAAATTTTTTATGAATGTCCGTTAAGACGTTGACAATATATCCAGTTTGTTCCACGGGGAAAACAGGTGCATTTTCAAGTTCAAACGAGTCTCAAAGCAGGTAAACATAGATTTTATCGATTTCGTGTGCTATATAGTCCATGAAATTTTTTCTTATCCAGAATTCTCGAAACAAAATAGCCAAAAAAATTCATGGACATCTGTTAAGGCGTTTGCAATGTATCTAGTTCGTCCCACAGGATAACTGGTGCATTTTCAAGTTCAAACGAGCCCATGACAGGTAACTAATTTTTTATCACAAATTTCAAAAACGAAATGATTGTTTATGAATATTGCATTTATCTCTCAAGAGTCAACAAATATCATGATTGAATGTCATTACCAGCAACCTCCAATTCACCAAGTATTAATCTTATCACTTTCCCATCTCTTTCTCTATTTTTATAATCTTTCAAATACTATTTCTGTTTCATCACTCGCTTTTAATCCTCGTCAACCAATATTGATCCAGCAACCACCAATCCCCCAAAATACTATGACAACCACCAATGCTCCTCCACCCTCCAGTGTGGTCACAAGGTTCCAAAATAATACCCTCAAATTGAAAAAATAGTTTTTAGCTCACCTTTCTCCTACGCCAAATACTTTTAAGCAAATCGTTTAGCACGTTAACTGAAAGAATATTAACAATGAGATTCGAACCCTAGTCAACAACACTAAAAGAGTCTTAAGCACCCACCCAAGAGCCATTAAGCCAATTAGATCATTTATTCATTGGGTGCTCTATGTCAATATTATACAAATACCTCTTAATTTCTACATAGATATATATATTTCGTAACGAAGTTAATGGGTGCTCAAGCACCCGGCCGACTCCATGTGTGTCCGCCCCTGGTCATGGATATGAAATATGAAGTTATAATGAGAAATAAATGTTGGGAACTAGTTCCTAGGATCCTGATGAAAAACGTTGTTGATTGTAAATGATTGTTTCAAATTAAAGGAAAAATTGATAGTTCTATTGGCAGGTACAAGGCACAAATAGTAGCAAAAGATTTCATGCAACATCTAGGATTTAAATTTCATAAAACTTTTAGTCCGATTGTCAAATAAACCACTATCAAAATTGTTCTAACCATCACTAATCAAAATAAGTGAAAGGCTCACCAACTTGACGTAAACAATGCAATTTTTCAAGGTAACTTACAAGATCATATATCTATAACTTAATCAAAGGGCTATGTTAACTCTGATTTTCTCAATCATGTATGTCGTAAGTTAAAATGAGCTCCACATTCCTGGTATAAGGCTCTCAAATATCATTTGACTTATATCAAGTTTGTTAAGTATGAATTAAGTGCCTTTTGTTTATCTTCACATACTATTTTTATTATGGTTTGCTCTGATGATATTCTCATTACTGAAAATGTGAAATTGGGTCTTAGGCCTAACTCACACCCAAAAGCTATATCAAAGGGAGAAGGATTTCCCTAGCCTTATAAGGAGTTCACTCATCTCATTAACCACCGATGTGAGACTTTTGTCACTTTTTAACAGGAAATCACCCAAACATTGTTGAACATATAATCAGATCACTGATTGACAGGTTCTCAGTAATTTTTTCGATGAACTTAATCATTTTTTGGGTATCAAAATTAAGGATGTTTTCAATGAGATTATCTTATCACAGTCCAAATACATTCTTGAGATTCTCTCATTATTACTCTTATTTAGAAATGACAATAAGAAAAGGCAGTTGAGGACGAACACTGCATTATGGATGGTACTAAAAGCTATAAAGGTTGTATATTAAAGATGTGACAAATGATAAGAATTCTATTGTCTTATTGGCTAAATTGTAACTGGCTATTTCTAATGTGCATACATGTTTGCCTATGCAATTGTATACGTGTCATATTGTGATGCTCATTTCAAAATCTTGACATCAATTGTTTCTATTTTATCAGTTTAACAATTTATCATTTTCTGTGTCCTCCTTGTATTTTTTGTGTTCTTGTAATGCTTGTATTACTAACATCCTCTTTTTTTTTTTTTGTAGTTATTGCTATTTGGACTTCAGAAAGATGAAGAATATTAGTGTTATAGTTCGTCAGTCGCAATTTGTGTAATGTGATTTAATTGAAAATTTGAAATTCAAACTTCAATTAAATTTGAATATATAACTTCAATTTTTTTGAAAAAAATTTATATATTTAAAAATTACATTAATTCATAATAAAAAACAACTTCAAATATTTAAAAGACATAAAAATGCTATCAAAAGAAAATTGATTTACTAAAATTATTTTTAAAATACACTCTCAAAATTCAAGAATCCCACAAAATTGGGGAGGAAATATCATGCAGAGAGTATTGTATTTGTCTAATATTCTTTTTTTGCAATTTTAGAATTGGTCATCTACTATTCACAAACATCTTTATTTTGCTTGTATGTAATTTATACCATTTCTCAGTTAGTGAATTGTATGCCAAAACAATCACTCCTGAGTAAAGTAATATCCAAAAAATATGCATTAACTAAATCTTTGTATTCTTTGCACGTATTGTAAAGGGAAAAAATACTATGGTATACATATGTTTGATCCATCTTTACTGCTCCATCCATTTTGAATTTTTTGGTTAGTTTATTTTATTCTATCTTTTCACGTACTATATTTAAGATGATAAGATTACAGTATATTTAATATATTTAAATATCTTAAGTTTAGTACCACAAAATTATGAATAATTACATTAATATATTTAAGATATCATAATCTCAAAATTTCTCACCCATTTATTAAAAACTACAAAAGATTCCTCGTGGATACATTCCTCCCATTATGAATCATGTTCATACTTATGTATCCGACAATAAAAATTGTATCCAACGCAACAACATAGTAGAAACCAATGTATCCAATAGTAGAGGAATGTATTTGACAGAACAAGATCAATAGAGATCAATGTATCCGATAATTGAAGTTTGTATCTAACAAAACAGAGTAGAGATCAATGTATTCAACAATAGAGGAATATATCTGACGCAACTGAATCTTAAGTAATATATCATTTGTAATGCATCGGACAATCGAGAAATGTTTCTCAGAGAAATGAAGATTTTAAAATTATTGTAATTGAGAAGACTTCCTGAGTAGGATGCAATTAGTGTCGTATGAGATTTCTATATTTTATACAAATTTTAAAGAACATTTTATGTTATCCTGACATGTTAGGCACGTGCACCATGTTCTTAAGTTCACCTCCCAGAGCAGGCGATGGTTTACCTCCTACTGATGCAACTCTATATCGACACATTTTGGATAAGTTGCAATACTTATTATTCACGCGTTTGATATTGCATTTCAGTAAAAAAAAGTTAACTTAGTTTATTCAACTCCTAGTTTGGAGAACTGAAAAGCAGTAAAAAGATTTCTTCGATGTCTCAAGTCATCAACAACATCATACTTGCAAATTTTTCGTCATTCTGATAGGAATTTGTATATGTATATTGATGTTGATTGGGCGGGTTATATACTTTTCTTTTGACCAAATCCTATTTGTTGGTCCTCTAATAAACAAAAATCAGTTGCTCGATCTTCAACTGAAACATAATACAAATCGATAGCTAACACACTCATTGAGATTACTTGGGTCTACCACCCGTTGAATGAACTATGATACCAAGTCTCAAAAACTCCACGTATTTTTTGTGAAAACATTAGTGTTTCATATCTCAAATAAAAACTCATTATTCCACACTAAGATGAAACACATTGTAGTGGACTTTTATTACCTCCACAATAGTGTGCAATCAGAGTGATTGTCAAATATTTTTTATCAATGGATCAAGTTGCAGTCACTCTCACTAAGTTGCTGCCCAAGCCTGCCTTTCTTCGCTATCTATCCAAGTTACGTGTTGTTTCACCACACTAACTTAAAGGGTTGTGTTGAGATATTCTTATAGTTATCATGAGAGCACGTGAAATTAATATTTTACTATTTACCCTCTGAAAAAAATAGTAATAATCTTTTCTCTTTTCTCTCTTTCAAGACAAGATCGACCTGCGACTACTTTTGCTATCAATTTCTTTAAAAAATAAATCCCGCCCCTTTAAAAAAAAAGATGTTCTTATCATTATACTATTAATTTTGTAGATATAGAAGTAGAACTACTCCCGTGTTTTTTTTTGCCGGAAGAAAATGGATCACCATCCACAATTCTTTGCTGAAAAAAAATAGAGATCATCATCTACGTCTGTTTTGCCGGAAAAGATGGAGACCACCGTTTACATCATGTTTGCTGGAAAAATGAAAATCATTATTTAAATATATTTTTGCTCCCTCTTTACCTTCCTCCACACAAACCGCCCCAATCTACACCCTTTCTTCCTTACAAATCGATGCAAAAATTAAAAAAAAAAAAAGCAATCAAAATCAAGATAAGCAAAGAAAGAGCCGATCTTTTAAGAAAAACTATCAATTTAGATGGAAATAAGAAAGAATTCATAAAGAGAATAAAAATGATAAATTCATCTATAATATATCTTAAAGCCTCGTAGAGTTATTGTTAGGGAAAGAGAAGAAAAGGGAAGGTTTGGGGTGGGCTACATAATTTCTTTCTCTTTTAGTTTTTTTTAAATATGATTTTTTTTTTTCTTTTTAAATTTTGACTTGTTTATATTCAAATTGTTTTAATAGTTGTTTTAAATTAAAATGTCACATGTCTTCATTTGATTTGTTATGTTGACACAACATATGCAAGTATATTACACACATTTCTTCTTTTTACTAAGTATCACAAAAATGTTCAATGGGTATTTATTTTTTAAGATTAGAGTGTCTAATAGGAAACAGGGTATACTCAAGTTTCTAAGTGAAATATACAAACAATATTAAGGGGCCATCGATGACTTAAGCAAAAATTATTAACCAAATATAATTTAACAGATTATATCATATTGCATATTTTATCCTTCAAATAATAAATACTAATCCACAAGATCATTATTTTTTTTAGATGTGAAAATATTTAAACACGATTAATGCATGCATAAAATGTAAATTCATGAATATTTCTTGGTTAGATTAGTAATGATCTCAATAATGATATTTATATAAACTCACTATAATTTAAATATTTATTTAGTTAAATATTTGATAATAGTATACATAATATTACTCCTGTGCACGTTTAATCAAGAGATCTCTTAACATCACACAACAATATTTAAAGGCATCATATTTTACAAAACAACAATAAGAGAAAAAAATTCAAAATATTTCGCATGAATTACATCTGAAAGGTGGAGGGATATATATATTTATATATATTAGGTATTATATTATGTTCGTTTTACCAGAGATCTTCATTTGTGAAAAATTGAACATCTCTTATTGAACAATGATAATTTACTACTCTATATAATTTAATGTAAAAATTAAGTAAAATGCGGTTTCTTAAAGAGAGAACTATTTCAGAAAACGGAACAACCACTTACAATAAAGACTAGATTCTAGAATTGAAGAACAACAGAAAATAATTAAACTAAAAAACATCCATTTTTCTATGATGTAAATGGTTAATAATAGGAAACTGTAAAACTATAATTTTTGACTTTCCACACTAAAAACCTAAACTAGAAGCATGACTAGAAGACCACATATGTCGGCATAGAGATTTGGTGGAGAGGGCAAAAACATTAATTTCTCTAGACATTTTCTTCCTATTAGGTGGAAGCAGTAGCTCTTTGGAGTTGGTCAATACCCATGAAAATATCTTCACTCATTTTCACCTTTACTTTATCATCACCTTTGTTCTGCACGACTGCAACAACCATTTTGTTTTTGATCCCAATTTCAAGTGGAGGCTTAGTTGCGATAATTGGAGAAGCAACAACTCTTGAATGCTTAACGCGCTTGGACGAGGATGATGATTCATTCAAGATTGATGCTTTGGGCAAAATATTTATGCCTTTTGGAAGCTTGAATTTGGAATTATTGTTGCAGCTAGCAAGATATGTATGGTTCATTGGTGGATCATGATTGTGTCCACCGGAACAAGATACCACGAAAATGTTCTCATCCTTTGGGCTTTTCTCAATTTGTTTCTTTGCTTCGCAGTGTTTTGATGTGCTACACTTATAGTAATTCCTGTATTGTCATATACACAAAATAATAATCAGGTTTAGTGATATGCTTACCTCTTTTTAACTCAACTCAAATCAAACATAAGATATTCAACTCAAAGATTAGATATTCAACTCAAAGATTAGATACTCAACTTCAAAGATATGATGCTCGACTCAATGAAGCACAGATCAACTCAAGATACTCAACTTAAGGTACTCAACTCGAAATACTCTACTCTTGATACTTAACTGTGAATTCATTTCTATATAAATCAGTTTAAAATAGTTGCAATATAAAGAAAAGTTGTTTAAAAATATGATGTCAACTCTGTGTATATAACAAGGATACAACATAACTCTGAAATGTATATGAAAATACAATTAACTGATGTATATAAAAATACAATAATTTCTATGGGAGTTTCTCTAACCGACAACCATCACTTAAGAGCTACAATGATATGATACATCGATCTACCTCACGCTGTCAGCGCATCCTATACCCGGCCAAAGGCATAATACATGAACTACTTAATGGATCCACTAGTCTACTGTGAAAAAGGTTCATCTAAAAAGTATGACCCTCTTCTACCCATGGTGGCTACACGGTTTATGGGTGCTGTGAGTTGTCTGAACTCTCCCCCTTATCGGTGCTCAATACTACTCCCAAAATATACTAGCTCTTATGTTTCAAAACATACTGATTTTGTGGTTTCAGATTAGTGCTCAAAATAGTTAGCTCAAAGGTTGTCTTGGAAATATCAGTTTCCCTGCTTGCTTTAATTAGAAGTTATTTCTCTTTAACTGAAAACTAGCCCGAAGACTCTTTGAAAATCTCAGTTTCCATTCTTATCTAAATGTGAAAACATTTTTAATCTCTTCGGGAATACTTAGTCCCCATATACTTCTTTGAAGAACTGACTTCAATCTTTAATCTTTACTCAACTTGAACTTTCAGTCTTAAAACAAAGTGAAAACATTTGTGAAAGACTTATGAAAATTTTATAAACTTTACTTTGACTTGCCTTTAACTTCTAGACTTGACTCTTAAATTTCCTTGAATTGAAGTATGAATTCAAGACTCATGATCTCATATTTATGGATGATTTCATGATTTTTCAACTTGGAGGGTTCGTAAGGAATTATGAGCATAAACTACTTAACTCGAGAACTCAAAGGTACCTCTCATCTCAAGACTGTTCGACACATAAGGTTCATGAGAAATTATGGGAATGAAAAATTCAACTCAAGGACTACATAACTACATGAAACTCATGTATATGAATCTTCTCATTCTCTTATTTACTTCCTCAAAACTTAGTTCAATCAATTATGGATCTCAAAGAATTCACAATTGAATTTGAAGGCTTTCTTAAACTCTACACATAACTCTCTCTTGAATGTCAATTTTGAATTCAAGAGTTATGGTTCGTGATATGAATGATCTAGGTGATATTGTAGACTTATGAATACATTATACTCACTCTCATGCTCACTTACTTGAGTCTTGAAACAAGTTACTAGAAGTTGTAGAAGACTCCTCCAAAGGACTCGATAGACTCTCTCAAAAGGTTCGGAAGAACTCTAAAATCCTAACTTTAACTTGAATTTGAATTACTATTTCAAGGTTATTATTCATTTTATAAATCATTTCTAAGTGTTTAGAAGTAGTTTAAAGTGTTTGGAATCAAAAGGGAGCGACCGGGGCAAACTGGATGGGGCAGGTGACACTGGGGTTATGGGTGGTGTAGGGAGCCAACCCCTGGAGTGCAGAGAAGGGTTCGGAGAGCTTTGGCAGGCGCGTCACGCCAGAGCCCAATCTAGAAATTTGCCGAACGTCCTTGCTCGTTTTCTCACCCTAACTCGCCTA
Source organism: Solanum sitiens (assembly GCA_016801875.1). Taxonomy (NCBI): domain Eukaryota; kingdom Viridiplantae; phylum Streptophyta; class Magnoliopsida; order Solanales; family Solanaceae; genus Solanum; species Solanum sitiens. The sequence goes on from JABWTJ010000226.1 coordinate 2,418,385, forward strand.
AAATCAAATGATTTCTTCCCCAATCGCTTGGATTTGATTACTCAACTTAATTACACTCTAATCTACTAAATAAAAAACTCAAATTACTCAATTCCATCTCAAGAATTCATCAAAAACCCAACACGACAAGATTTAAAATGAACCTCAAGAACACATCAAAAACTCTAATTTTTAAACTTTAAGAATGAAATTTCACTGAAAAATAACATGATTGGCGTGTGGGTGAACTAACCTTATACTATGGAAGCTTACATACCTCTTAGGGATTAAATCTGATTGGGTAAAGAAAGGACAAAAATACCCCTCACTATTTTCGGCTAACTATCCTTAACTGAACAGCCTAACTTCAAAAGGTCATATCTCATTCATCCAAACTCAAAACTTAGCAAACTCGACGGATTTAGAAAGATAATTCAAAGATATTTCCCATGGTATCTTGTAGCACATCTAACTCATCATGTGCTTGGAGTTATGGTCGTTTGAAGTTGATCCAAAACTCATAGTTACCTTAACTTGCAAAATTTCAGATTTTTGCTATATTTCCAATTTAATTCTTTTTGGAACTCTTGGTGTTAAATCTAGTGAACCAAACTTAATACTTAATAAATTTTAAATTCCTTGATAAAATCTCACTCACTACGATGAACAGTTCGAATCTTAGTTCGAAAAAATTTCTTGGGTGTTACAATACATATCATATCATATACACGAAATTAAGCAAAGTCTGATATGACTCAAAATTTTACCGTGATGACGCTTACCATAACCCCATAGTGGGCAAGACAAAAAAATAAAATTTACAAAACATAAGAATATAACGATAAATAACAAGAGAAAACAAGAATAAAGATAATAAATAGGGACATATAATAGAAAAATAAATATGATACACAATATAAAAATGATGCCAAAAAATGACCAAGAATGAGAAAGTAACTTATGGACCAAATCTCCGAATCTGGTGTCACCAGTACATGAAGAACTAAGTATAGAAAATCAATATAAAAAGAACTAACTAATAAAAATGCAAAATACAAGTCAGTAAAAAATAGAACAAGCAACAAATCCCTGGATGCAAGGAGCTCACCATGATCCGAGTCTATGACGATCATGAGAGACTCAATGCTAAGTGAGAGTTGCTCGTACTGGAAATCTATTAGAAAAATATAAAGAAAAGTAGTATAATTAATATATTACGGGTTATTCAATAGGAATCATGAGTCGACGGAGCTCAAAAAGATCAAATATAATAAGATAAGTGATATACCGTGAGTTTACAATATTTTTGATGTGTTTCACTTAGAGCTTGTGTGTGTCTTGGGTAATTATGTTGTTGGAAATAATGGTTCTATGAAATACTTATAAGAAATAAGTTTAGATGCGGTGGATTAAGAGAAGAGTTGAAAATTGCAGAAGTGGCCAATGACGGACCAACCACGTACAATAGGTTCTTTGATGGGTCGTAAGTGATGCAGTGTAAATTATGGTTCAAGGAAGTTTGACCATACGTGGAACCACGGAGGCTATCGACGGCCAGTAGATCGAATGACAGACCGTCCTGTGCATCCATCATTTGCGATGAGAAAGTTGAAGTTCTAGTACTTAAACCACAGAGACAAGAGAGACAAGTGACAGAACATAGTCTAGTCCACAGACCATAGGTCCAACCGTCGTCTGAAGTCCCTAAAATAATTTCCAAGTGTTGATCCATGAAGGAGACTATGGACCGTAGGTGGATCCACGGTCCGTAGCTCTTGTCGTCGATTGAAACCGCGTCTGAGCAGTTATTTCCTTTTTTTCTTACTTTGTTTAGGATTTGTGTTTTATAAATATTAGTTGTTATTTACGTTTTAAAGGGTTATACATTATTGTATACTTTAGTTTTTGTTTTTTGGAATTATTTTCAACACTTAGCAATTTAATTTCTGGAAGCTAGTTTATGCAAATTTCACTTTGAATTTGAATTCAAGATTTTGGTTGTCATGTATTCTCATTGTAAGTTCATGAATTCTTTTAACCTAATTATGAATTATGAACTCTCAATCCCGAGTGGCTAAATTCACAGCTAGGGTCGTTTGAACCATGAACAATTAACAAAGTATGAACAATGACTAAGTAATTGAATAGTGTTTATGCATGTATTGTTAATCTTTTTATTTAGAAGTCTTTCTAGCGGTGAACATTGTTATAGCTCGCCTTGTTCCTACTTGAACTTACCAAGGGGTAATGAATGAGAAAAAGATTTAACAACAGAGATTTACTTAGGGATTTGCTTCTATCTAATAGTTTGAATTTAATCAATTGAGGAAAAGGAGAATACCCTAGTTAATTAACACAATGACTAATCTGGGATGAAGGTAAGGGTTAAAAAAAAACACATTCGTATATTTACGAAGAAGCAGTGAAAGCCCTTGTGATGATTACCAATCACTTAGGGATACATAACTTATCAACCTTGTATGTCAAACACTTGGAAAGGATTACTATTATTATGATTACAACATTAAAATCTTGTGAGGAACACATATACACTAGCTTCTATCTTATATTGATATCTCAAAATGTGAATCTTTTTTACGTGTTACTTATTGATTCAAATCAATAATTTGTTACTTTATTTATAAAAAAAACCTTGTTTACTTTTCTCGAAAATAGTTTGACTAAAAAGAGATAATTGTGAGTTGAGTTTGAGTCTAAACCTTATCCTCGTGCGATTGACCCCAACCTACAAGTTGGGTTATTTACTTGATAATGCTCGTTTATGCTTCTTTAAGAGAGGTGTAATTTTAGCATATCAAATTTTAGCGTTGCTGCCGAGGAGGACGACTTTTAGATTAAGTTTAACTAAATTATTGAACTTTAGTCAAGTATTTCATGATTTTATGTTATTTTGTTTGTTTTTTTTCTACGGGTTTCTACTCTAGTATATGTCAAGTACACGGAATCAAGGTTAACCTTTGAACCCCTACGATGCTGCATTGAGAAGAACTTTGAGGAAAATAAATAATCAAGGGGTACACAACAATCCAATTGGAGAGGGGTCTAGGAGATTGTCACGCCCCAAGGCTACCCCCTGGACGTGGACACGGGACCTAAGATCACAAGTGACCCCAAGATAACCCTACAGGCATGACGTGATCATACTTAGAGTGATAATAACTGATGCGGAAGCTAATAATAAAGTATATCTGAAATAATTGGGGAATACCCATGTACTAAACTGAACATATAAAATCTAAGAGTTCAATACAAAGAAATATTAAACTCGGAATACTACGTTGAATCTAACGATGTCTGAAAATAGCCTCTAACTAACTAGAAATGTTGGGACATGCCCCAACTAATTCTAGCAAAACTGAAACCTAAAGACTGAAGAAAATAGTAAGACAACATGACTATTGTCCTCAAAGTATGAGAACTCAACACTGATGTTGTTGAACTGGAGATCGGGAACCGATCTAAGTGTAATTTAGATGCTGAGAACCTGAACCTACATCACAAGAAGATGTAGCATAGAGTATGCATCAGCACTTGAAAGTACTGAACATGCAGGATAGAGTAAAGCTGAAATAAACATATAACTGAACAAAGAAGCAAGAGTATAATCTAAACTTAATATAGATACTGAATAATGTGCTAACTGAATGGAATGACCAAATCATAACATGCTGAGACTAAATGATGACTATTATAAAATTTGGTCAATAAAATAGAGTCTTAGTGAACTGTGGGAGCTACTAACAACCGATAATAAAACCACATGAGATAGATGTGGATTTCAATATATACACCGCATACGAAGGACCCAATAAACCTGACCAAAGGTGTAGATGCATTCTGGTGTGATCACTAAAATGGTGCCCACATAGGGGACATACAACCTACGTGGTTGGTAGTTCTGGGAATATATGGATGACTGACCCTATTCTAATTTGGTATTATGTTACTCTTAATAGATTGAATGACTAACGTATTATGACTGAATTTCTGTGATATACTACATAGCTCAAAATTGACATACAAATTGGGAATACATATTAATATACTGATAATGATATATTCAAGAATGAGGCATGTATATGTGAAATATCTAACCTAGCATGTGTAATTAAAGAACTAAAGAAATGCATAGCTAGTGTTCTGGATTTCATGCAAGAAACGTAGTAATAACATGATAATCTACTGAAGTTCTAGAAACCGTAGGTCTAGTTTGATAATAGGGAATCAAGAATCTAACTAAAATATAGGGACCTAATGGGTGAAAAGAACCCACTAGTGAAATATTACATACCTGGTGATGAATTTCACGGAGAATTTTTTTCATTTTGGGGCTTGAACTGATGGAATCTTGTTGCGATCTTGAACTAGGGTTTTGTTGCCTCTTTCTTCTCTCTAGGTTCTAATTTCCATGTTTTGATGAAATATCTGATTTAGATAAGTTCTAGTTATGTTTCTAGGCTAAAACTAATCAAAACCACGTAATTTAGGGTTAAAACGCGTAGATTAGGGGTCCAACAAAATAGAAAAAGAACAAAATATTCCTGACTTAAACTGCTAATGGGGCAAACCACAACCACTTTCACGAACCATGAAAGGGACTACGTGCCGTGAAGTAGGCCATGGTATTTGGTCCAGAGTTTGTGGGTTCTTAGGGTACGGTCAACGGGCCCTACCTGAGACCGTGTTAAGTACCACGGACCGTGAAGGTCCCCGTGGTCCTCACTTGGTCCTGTGGTTGGGTGGCCCTTGTTTATGGACCCTCCCACGGGCCATGTGAAGGACAACAAGTGAAGTCCCTCATGGTCCTCACTTAGGAGTGAGGGGTCGAGGGACTGGCGGGGAGGGGGGGTGCTACTGCCTAACTTATCACGGACCATCCCACGGTCGTGTGAAGGACCACAAACTGTGTTTGTGTTTGCCTACGCAATTGTATACGTGTCATATTGTGATGCTCATTTCAAAATCTTGACATCAATTGTTTCGGTTTCATCAGTTTAACAATTTACCATTTTCTATGTCCTCCTGGTATTTTTTGTGTTCTTCAAATGCTTGTATTACTAATATCCTCTTTTTTTTTTTTTTTTTGTAGTGATTGCTATTTGGACACCAGAAAGATGAAGCATATCAGTGTTATAGTTCGTCAGTGGCAATTTGTGTCATGTGATTTAATTGAAATTTTGAAATTCAAACTTCAATTGAATTTGAATATATTAACTTTAATTTTTTTGAATTTTTTTTTTATATATTTAAAAATTAAATTAAATAATAATAACAAACAACTTAAATATTTAAAAGACATAAAAAGTCTATCAAAAGAAAATTGATTTACTAAAATTATTCTTAAAAAAACACTCTCAAAATTCAAGAATCCCACCAAATTGGGGAGAAAATATCATGCAGAGAGTATTGTATTTGTCTAATATTCTTTTTTCACAATTTTAGAATTGGTCATCTACTATTCACAACATCTTTATTTTGCTTGTATGTAATTTATACCATTTCTCAGTTAGTGAATTGTATGCCAAAACAATCACTCCTGAGTAAAGTAATATCCAAAAAAATGCATTAACTAAATCTTTGTATTCTTTGCACGTATTGTAAAGGGAAAAAATACTATGGTATACCTATGTTGATCCATCTTTACTGCTCCATCCATTTTGAATTTTTTGGTTAATTTATTTTATTCTATCTTTTCACGTACTATATTTAGGATGATAAGATTAAAGTATATTTAATATATTTAAATATCTTAAGTTTAGTACCACAAAATTATGAATAATTACATTAATATATTTAAGATATCATAATCTCAAAATTTCTCACCCATTTATTAAAACCTACAAAAGATTCCTCGTGGATACATTCCTCCCATTATGAATCATTTTCATACTTATGTATCCGACAATAAAAATTGTATCCAACGCAACAACATAGTAGAAACCAATGTATCCAATAGTAGAGGAATGTATTTGACAAAACAAAATCAATAGAGATCAATGTATCCGATAATTGAAGTTTGTATCTAACAAAACAGAGTAGAGATCAATGTATTCAACAATAGAGGAATATATCTGACGCAACTGAATCTTAAGTAATATATCATTTGTAATGCATCGGACAATCGAGAAATGTTTCTCAGAGAAATGAAGATTTTAAAATTATTGTAATTGAGAAGACTTCCTGAGTAGGATGCAATTAGTGTCGTATGAGATTTCTATATTTTATACAAATTTTAAAGAACATTTTATGTTATCCTGACATGTTAGGCACGTGCACCATGTTCTTAAGTTCACCTCCCAGAGCAGGCGATGGTTTACCTCCTACTGATGCAACTCTATATCGACACATTTTGGATAAGTTGCAATACTTGTTATTCACGCGTTTGATATTGCATTTCAGTAAAAAAAAAAATCTTAGTTTATTCAATCTCCTAGTTTGGAGCACTGAAAAGCAGTAAAAAGATTTCTTCGATATCTCAAGTCATCAACAAGATCGTACTTGCAATTTTTTTCGTCATTCTGATAGGAATTTGTATATGTATATTGATGTTGATTGGGTGGGTTATATACTTTTCTTCAGGCCAAATCCTATTTGTTGGTCCTCTAAGAAACAACAATCAGTTGATTGATCTTCCACTGAAACATAATACAAATATATAGCTAGCACACTCCTTGAGATTACTGGGGTCCACAACCCATTGAATGAACTATGATACCAAGTCTCACAAACTCCACGTATTTTTTGTGAAAACATTAGTGTTTCATATCTCAACAAAAATTCATTCTTCCACACTAAGATGAAACACATTGTAGTGGACTTCTATTACCTCCACAACAGTGTGCAATCAGAGTGATTGTCAAATATTTTTTATCAATGGATCAAGTTGAAGACACTCTCACTAAGTTGCTTCCCAAGCCTGCCTTTCTTCGCTATCTATCCAAGTTACGTGTTGTTTCACCACACTAACTTAAAGGGTTATGTTGAGATATTCATGTAGTTATCATGAAAGCACGTGAAATTAATATTTTACTATTTACCCTTTGAAAAAAATAGTAACAATCTTTTCTCTTTTCTCTCTTTCAAGACAAGATCGACCTGCAACTACTTTCGCTACTAATTTCTTTAAAAAATGTTCTTATCATTATACTATTAATTTTGTAGATATAGAAGTAGAACTACTCCCGTCATTTTTTTTTTGCCGGAAGAAAATGGAGATCACCAGCCACAATTCTTTGCTCGAAAAAATGGAGATCATCATCTACGTCGGTTTTGTCGGAAAAGAGGGAGACCACCATCTACATCATGTTTGCTGAAAAAATGAAAATTATTATTTAAATATATTCTTGCTCCCTCTTTACCTTCCTCCACACACACCGCCCCAATCTACACCCTTTCTTCCTTACAAATCGATGCAAAAATTTTAAAAAAAAAAACAAGTTCAAAATCAAGATAAGCAAAGAAAGAACCGATCTTTCAATAAAATATTATCAATTTAGATGGAAAAAGAGAATAAAAATGATAAATTCATATATAATATATCTTAAAACCTCATAGAGTTATTGTTAGGGAAAGAGAAGAAAGGGGGAGGTTTGGGATGGGCCGCATAATTTATTTCTCTTTTTTTAAAAAAAAAATATGAAAGGTTTTTTCTTTTTAAATTTTGACTTGTTTATATTCAATTGTTTTAAAAGTTGTTTTAAATTAAAATGTCACATTTCTTCATTTGATTTGTTATGTTGACACAACATATGCAAGTGTATTACACACATTTCTTCTTTTTACTAAGTATCACAAAAATGTTCAATGGGTATTTATTTTTTAAGATTAGAGTGTCTAATAGGAGACAGGGTATACTCAAGTTTCTAAGTGAAATATACAAACAATTTTAAGGGGTCATCGATGACTTAAGGAAAAATTATATAACCAACTATAATTTAACAGATTATATCATATTGCATATTTTATCCTTCAAATAATAAATACTAATCCACAAGATCATTATTTTTTTTAGATGTGCAAATATTTAAACACGATTAATGCATGCATAAAATGTAAATTCATGAATAATTCTTGGTTAGATTAGTAATGATCTCAATAATGATATTTATATAAACTCACTGTAATTTAAATATTTATTTAGTTAAATATTTGATAATAAGATACATAATATTACTCCTGTGCACGTTTAATCAAGAGATCTCTTAACATCACACAACAATATTTAAAGGCATCATAATTTACAAAACAACAATAAGAGAAACAAATTCAAAATATTTCGCATGAATTACATCTGAAGTGGAGGGATATATATATTTATATATATTAGGTATTATATTATGTTCGTTTTACCAGAGATCTTCATTTGTGAAAAATTGAACATCTCTTATTGAACAATGATAATTTACTACTCTATATAATTTAATGTAAAAATTAAGTAAAATGCGGTTTCTTAAAGAGAGAACTATTTCAGAAAACGGAACAATCACTTACAATAAAGACTAGATTCTAGAATTGAAGAACAATAGAAAATAATTAAACTAAAAAACATCCATTTTTCTATGATGTAAATGGTTAATCATAGGAAACTGTAAAACTATAATTTTTTACTTTCCACACTAAAAACCTAAACTAGAAGCATGACTAGAAGACCACATATGTCGGCATAGAGATTTGGTGGAGAGGGCAAAAAGATTAATTTCTCTAGTCATTTTCTTCCTATTAGGTGGAAGTAGTAGCTCTTTGGAGTTGGTCAATACCCATGAAAATATCTTCACTCATGTTCACCTTTACTTTATCATCACCTTTGTTCTGCACGACCGCAACAACCATTTTGTTTTTGCTCCCAATTTCAAATGGAGGCTTAGTTGCGATAATTGGAGAAGCAACAACTCTTGAATTCTTAATGCGCTTGGACGAGGATGATGATTCATTCAAGATTGATGCTTTGGGCAAAATATTTATGCCTTTTGGAAGCTTGAATTTGGAATTATTGTTACAGCTAGCAAGATATCTACGGTTCATTGGTGGATCATGATTGTGTCCACCGGAACAAGATACCACAAAAATGTTCTCATCCTTTGGGCTTTTCTCAATTTGTTTCTTTGCTTCGCAGTGTTTTGATGTGCTACACTTATAGTAATTCCTGTATTGCCATATACACAAAATAATAATCAGGTTTAGTCAAATATTATATGTGTATACACTATTAATAATTTTTACTGCTTTTTGTTATGAAAATTAAAAATGGAGGGAACATAACTTTCTATGACATGAAAAAAATAGTGAGAGAGAAAACCTCGGAAATGGAGAACCTTTGATATGCTTCTGACCATATTTGCGCCATGTCCATATGTCATTTGTGAGTTCCTCTTGCAGTGATTCATAGGTAAGCCTTATCGACTGCTTTTTCCTAGATCATAAGTACTAAAGTCAAAATTTAGAACATACACACATAAAAGGTAATGAAGTGAGTGGTTACCTTGTTCTACATTGGGTCAAAGGAGTCTTCATGGAAAAAGTGAAATTAGGATGAATGTTTGCCCGTATGTCAGGTTGTTGTAGATCAATCCATTCTTGTGGTGTTGTAGTTGGTGGCACACACGCCACCATTGTTCGTGATTGATGAACAATGATTTTTTGGATAAATTGAACTGATCGAATTGAATGTAAGTGCAATTGCTCATTTTTGTTTTGGTTTGTGATAATAACCTGATCATATGATCTTTCATGACGAGCGATTGGAAAATCTAAAGAAACAATTTCAGATAAACCATTAAAACTAGTCATGTCAGGTGTTAAAGGTTTGTCAAAATAATTCCAAACATGAGAACTGTTCAAACCTAACTTAGGAGCTACAACATTGTTAGGTCTACTAATATTAAAAGTTTTTACTATCGCACCTATATCCCGATCATAATCCCCCATTTTATATCTATATATAATGATATCTAGTTAAATGCTAAAATAAAAATAATATTATAAGAGAAACTAATGATGTTTTCTATAAAAGCAGAGATGGAAAAGAGGATCCAATGAGGGGGATGACTTATGGAGGAAGTAGATTAGAAAAGAACGTTTTAGTGAGTAAGAAATTATGAATCAAAGGCTGGGTTGAAGAAAGTGAAGCTGTTTCACAAGTTAAATAGAGAAACTTAAAAGGGTATCTACCTACCACGGATGTCCACATTTACTCTGTAGTTAATGGAAAATAAATAATTTTTTCCATTTTAGACTGAATGATATAGGCGACAAATCAGTAGTCAAAGATAATTTATGTGATAATGGAAAAGTCAAATAAAATGTTATGTACCCTTAATTTTGAGATCATACATGTCGCGACCCGAGTCTACACTCTGGACGTGGCCGAAACTCAAGAACCGTTGTTGGTCCCCAAGCGAACCGTCATCCTGGCTGACTAAAAGCGGAAGACTAACTTAAGCATGCAAAAGCTTAAAAACTGAAATAAAATCATTAACTCAAATACAACGCTTTAACTCAAAAGATTAACTCAAATAAAATAATATATTAAACTCGCCATAAAAAGGCAACTTTAGTCTTTAAAAAATTTAATAAAATAAATTATTAATACAGACTCCTCAACTAAATTATCTATGAAGCCTCTAACTGATAATGATGGAAGTCGGGAAAAGACCCACGACCCCCTAACTAAACTGAAAAGTGAATGAATCCTCCGGAAGCAAGGAGGCTCACCATAGCTAACTCGAACTCTCGGATGTATCAAAGAAACTCCAGTTGATGATCCTGAATACATGTGTCTGCATTATGAGAAGATACAGGTCAATTGGCTCAGTACCTGGAATGTACGAGCATGTAAGGGGAATTCTAAAGCATAACATAAGCTTGTACGTGGAAAAAATGGAAATATACTTACCTCTTTTTAACTCAACTCAAATCAAGAATAAGATATTCAACTCAAAGATTAGATATTAAACTCAAAGATTAGATACTCAACTTCAAAGATATGATGCTCGACTCAATGAAGCACAGATCAACTCAAGATACTCAACTTAAGGTACTCAACTTGAAATACTCTACTCTTGATACTTAACTGTGAATTCATTTCTATATAAATCAGTTTAAAACAGTTGCAATATAAAGAAAAGTTGTTTAAAAATATGATGTCAACTCTGTGTATATAACAAGGATACAACATAACTCTGAAATGTATATGAAAATACAATTAACTGATGTATATAAAAATACAATAATTTCTATGGGAGTTTCTCTAACCGACAACCATCACTTAAGAGCTACAATGATATGATACATCGATCTACCTCACGCTGTCAGCGCATCCTATACCCGGCCAAAGGTATAATACATGAACTACTTAATGGATCCACTAGTTTTAGATGAAAAAGGTTCATATAAAAAGTATGACCCTCTTCTACCCATGGTGGTTACACGGTTTATGGGGGCTATGAGTTGTCTGAACTCTCCCCCTTATCGGTGCTCAATACTACTCCCAAAATATACTAGCTCTTATGTTTCAAAACATACTGATTTTGTGGTTTCAGATTAGTGCTCAAAATACTTAGCTCAAAGGTTGTCTTGGAAATATCAGTTTCCCTGCTTGCTTTAATTAGAAGTTATTTCTCTTTAACTTAAAACTAGCCCGAAGGCTCTTTGGAAATCTCAGTTTCCATTCTTATCTAAACGTGAAAACATTTTTAATCTCTTCGGGAATACTTAGTCCCCATATACTTCTTTGAAGAAATGACTTCAATCTTTACTCCTTACTCAACTTGAACTTTCCAGTCTTAAAATAAAGTGAAAACATTTGTGAAAGACTTTTGAAAATTTTATAAACTTTACTTTGACTTGCCTTTAACTTCTAGACTTGACTCTTAAATTTCCTTGAATTGAAGTATGAATTCAAGACTCATGATCTCATATTTATGAATGATTTCATGATTTTTCAACTTGGAGGGTTCATAAGGAATTATGAGCATAAACTACTTAACTCGAGAACTCAAAGGTACCTCTCATCTCAAGACTGTTCGACACATAAGGTTCATGAGAAATTATGGGCATGAAAAATTCAACTCAAGGACTACATAACTACATGAAACTCATGTATATGAATTTTCGCATTCTCTTGTTTACTTCCTCAAAACTTAGTTCAATCAATTAAGGATCTCAAAGAATTCACAATTGAACTTGAAGGCTTTCTTAAACTCTACACATAACTCTCTCTTGAATGTGAATTTTGAATTCAAGAGTTATGGTTCATGATATGAATGATCTAGGTGATATTGTAGACTTATGAATACATTATACTCACTCTCATGCTCACTTACTTGAGTCTTGAAACAAGTTACTAGAAGTTGTAGAAGACTCCTCCAAATGACTCGAATAGACTCTCTCAAAAGGTTCGGAAGAACTCTAAAAATTTAATCTAAACTTTAACTTGAATTTGAATTACTATTTCAAGGTTATTATTCATGTTATGTATCATTTCTAAGTGTTTAGAAGTAGTTTAAAGTGTCTGAAATCAAAAGGAGTGAATATACACTTTCAATGAGCTCAAACGGAGCGACCGGGGCAAACTGGATGGGGCAGGTGACACTTGGGTTATGGGTGGTGCAGGGCGCCAACCCCTGGAGTGCAGAGAAGGGTTTGGAGAGCTCTGGCAGGCGCGTCACGCCAGACCCCAATCTAGAAATTTGCCGAACGTCCTTGCTCGTTTTCTCACCCTAACTCGCCTAAAATCAAATGATTTCTTCCCCAATCGCTTGGATTCGATTACTTAACTTAATTACACTCTAATCTACTAAAGAAAAAACTCAAATTACTCAATTCCATCTCAAGAATTCATCAAAAACCCAACACAACAAGATTTAAAATGAACCTCAAGAACACCAATCAAGAGCACATCAAAAACTCTAATTTTTACACTTTAAGAATGAATTTTCACTGAAAAATAACATGATTGGCGTGTGGGTGAACTAACCTTACACTATGGAAGCTTACATACCTCTTAGGGATTAAACATGGCAAAAATTCGCAACTAAATCCTTTCATCATTTCTTCTGTTTTCTCTTCTTTTCTTTTATTGCCTCTTCTTGAACTCTCAACTAAAAACCTAGGTGTATATTAGGATTTTAAAACTGAACCCAAATGGATTAGACCCCTAAATTACTACTAAAAACACATTAAATCTGATTGATTTTCGGCTAACTATCCTTAACTGAATAGCCTAACTTCAAAAGGTCATATCTCATTCATCCAAACTCGAAACTTAGCAAACTCGACAGATTTAGAAAGATAATTCAAAGATATTTCCCATGGTATCTTGTAGCACATCTAACTCATCATGTGCTTGGAGTTATGGTCGTTTGAAGTTGATCCAAAACTCATAGTTACCTTAACTTGCAAAATTTCAGATTTTTGCTATATTTCCAATTTAATTCTTTTTGGAACTCTTGTGTTAAATCTAGTGAACCAACCTTAATACTTAATAAATTTTAAATTCCTTGATAAAATCTCACTCACTACGATGAACGGTTCGAGTCTTAGTTCAAAAAAATTTCTTGGGTGTTACAATACATATCATATCATATACACGAAATTAAGCAAAGTCTAATATGACTCAAAATTTTACCGTGATGACGCTTACCATAACCCCATAGTGGGCAAGACAAAAAAATAAAATTTACAAAACATAAGAATATAACGATAAATAACAAGAGGAAACAAGAATAAAGATAATAAATAGGGACATATAATAGAAAAATAAATATGATACACAATATAAAAACGATGCCAAAAAATGACCAAGAACGAGAAAGTAACATATGGACCAAATCTCTGAATCTGGTGTCACAGTACATGAAGAACTAAGTATAGAAAATCTATATAAAAAGAACTAACTAATACAAATGCAAAATACAAGTCAGTAAAAAGTAGATTAAGCAACAAATCTCTGGATGCAAGGAGCTCACCATGATCCGAATCTATGACGATCACGAGAGACTCAATGCTAAGTGAGAGTTGCTCGTACTGGAATTCTATCAGAAAAATATAAAGAAAAGCATTATACTTAGTATATTACGGGTTATTCAATAGGAATCATGAGTCGACGGTGCTCAAAAAGATCAAATATAATAAGAGAAGTGATATACCGTGAGTTTACAATATTTTTGATGTGTTTCACTTAGAGCTTGTGTGTGTCTTGGGTAATTATGTTGTTGGAAATAATGGTTCTATGAAATACTTGTAAGAAATAAGTTTGGATACGGTGGATTGAGAGAAGAGTTGAAAATTGCAGAAGTGGCCAATGACGGACCAACCACGTACAATAGGTTCTTTGATGGGTCGTAAGTGATGCAGCGTAAATGATGGTTCAAGGAAGTTTGACCATATGTGGAACCACGGAGGCTATCGACGGCCAGTAGATCAAATGACAGACCGTCCTGTGCATCCATCATTTGCGATGAGAAAGTTGAAGTTCTAGTACTTAAACCACAGAGACAAGAGAGACAAGTTACAGAACATAGTCTAGTCCACAGACCATAGGTCCAACCGTCATCTGAAGTCCCTAAAATAATTTCCAAAGTGTTAATCCATGAAGGAGACTATGGACCGTAGGTGGATCCACGGTCCGTAGCTCTTGTCGTCGATTGAAACCGCGTCTGAGCAGTTATTTCCTTTTTTTCTTACTTTGTTTAGGATTTGTGTTTTATAAATATTAGTTGTTATTTACGTTTTAAAGGGTTATACATTATTGTATACTTTAGTTTTTGTTTTTTGGAATTATTTTCAACACTTAGCAATTTAATTTCTGGAAGCTAGTTTATGCAAATTTCACTTTGAATTTGAATTCAAGATTTTGGTTTTCATGTATTCTCATTGTAAGTTCATGAATTCTTTTAACCTAATTATGAATGATGAACTCTCAATCCTGAGTGGCTAAATCCACAGCTAGGGTCGTTGGAACCATGAACAATTAACAAAGTATGAACAATGACTAAGTAATTGAATAGTGTTTATGCATGTATTGTTAATCTTTTTATTTAGAAGTCTTTCTAGCGGTGAACATTGTTATAGCTCGCCTCGTTCCTACTTGAACTTACCAAGGGGTAATGAATGAGAAAAAGATTTAACAACAGAGATTTAGTTAAGGATTTACTTCTATCTAATAGTTTGAATTTAATCAATTGAGGAAAAGGAGAATACCCTAGTTAATTAACACAATGACTAATCTGGGATGAAGGTAAGAGTTAAAAAAAAAACATTCGTATATTTACGAAGAAGCAGTGAAAGTTCTTGTGATGATTACCAATCACTTAGGGATACATAACTTATCATCCTTGTATGTCAAACACTTGGAAAGGATTACTATTATTATGATTACAACATTAAAATCTTGTGAGGAACACATATACACTAGCTTCCATCTTATATTGATATCTCAAAATTTGAATATTTCTTACGTGTTACTTACTGATTCAAATCAATAATCTGTTACTTTATTTATAAAAAAACCTTGTTTACTTTTCTCGAAAATAGTTTGACTAAAAAGAGATAATTGTGAGTTGAGTTTGAGTCTAAACCTTATCCTCGTGCGATTGATCCCAACCTACAAGTTGGGTTATTTACTTGATAATGCTCGTTTATGCTTCTTTAAGAGAGGTGTATTTTTAGCATATCAAATTTTAGCGTTGTTGCCGAGGAGTACGACTTTTAGATTAAGTTTAACTAAATTATTGAACTTTAGTCAAGTATTTCATGATTTTATGTTATTTTTTTCTTCTACGGGTTTCTACTCTAGTATATGTCAAGTACACGGAATCAAGGTTAACCTTTGAACCCCTACGATGCTGAATTGAGAAGAACTTTGAGGAAAATAAATAATCAAGGGGTACACAACAATCCAATTGGAGAGGGGTCTAGGAGATTGTCACGCCCCAAGGCTACCCCCTGGACGTGGACACGGGACCTAAGATCACAAGTGATCCCAAGCTAACCCTACTGGCATGACGTGATCATACTTAGAGTGATAATAACTGATGCGGAAGCTAATAATAAAGTATATCTGAAATGATTGGGGAATACCCATGTACTAAACTGAACATATAAAATCTAAGAGTTCAATACAAAGAAATATTAAACTCGGAATACTACGTTGAATCTAACAATGTCTGAAAATAGCCTCTAACTGACTAGAAATGTTGGGACATGACCCAACTAATTCTAGCAAAACTGAAACCTAAAGACGAAAGAAAATTGTAAGATAACATGACTATTGTCCTCGAAGTATGAGAACTCAACACTGATGTTGTTGAACTGGAGATCGGGAACCGATTTAAGTGTAATTTAGATGCTGAGAACCTAAACCTACATCACAAGAAGATGTAGCATAGAGTATGCATCAGCACTTGAAAGTACTGAGCATGCAGGATAGAGTAAAGCTAAAATAAACATATAACTGAACAAAGAAGCAAGAGTATAATGTAAACATAATATAGATACTGAATAATGTGCTAACTGAATGGAATGACCAAATCATAACATGTTGAGACTAAATAATGACTATACTAAAATTTGGTCAATAAAATAGAGTCTTAGTGAACTGTGGAAGCTACTAACAACGGATAATAAAACCACATGAGATAGATGTGGATTTCAATATAAACACCGCATACGAAGGACCCAATAAACCCGATCAAAGGTGTAGATGCATTCTGGTGTGATCACTAAAATGATGCCCACATAGGGGACATACAACCTACGTGGTTGGTAGTTCTGGGAATATATGGATGACTGACCCTATTCTAATTTGGTATTATGTTACTCTGAATAGATTAAATGACTGACGTATTATGACTGAATTTCTGTGATATACTACACAGCTCAAAATTGACATGCAAATTGGGAATACATATTAATATACTGATAATGATACATTCAAGAATGAGGCATGTATATGTGAAATATCTAACCTAGCATGTGTAATTAAAGAACTAAAGAAATGCATAGCTAGTGTTCTGGATTTCATGCAAGAAACGTAGTAATAACATGATAATCTACTGAGGTTCTAGAAACTGTAGGTCTAGTTTAATAATAGGGAATCAAGAATATAACTAAAATATAGGGACCTAATGGGTGAAAAGAACCCACTAGTGAAATATTACATACGTGGTGATCAATTTCACGGAGAATGTTTTTCATTTTGGGGCTTGAATTGATGGAATCTTGTTGCGATCTTGAACTAGGGCTTTGTTGCCTCTTTCTTCTCTCTAGGTTCTAATTTCCATGTTTTGATGAAATATCTGATTTAGATAAGTTCTACTTATGTTTCTAGGCTAAAACTAACCAAAACCACGTAATTTAGGGTTAAAACGACGTAGATTAGGGGTCCAACAAAATAGAAAAAGAATAAAATATTCCTGACTTAAACTGCTAACGGGGCAAACCACAACCACTTTCATGAACCATGAAAGGGACTACGTACCGTGAAGTAGGCCATGGTATTTGGTCCAGAGTTTGTGGGTTCTAAGGGTACGGTCAACAGGCCCTACCTGAGACCGTGTTAAGTACCACGGACCGTGAAGGTCCCCGTGGTCCTCACTTGGTCCTATGGTTGGGTGGCCCTTGTTCATGGACCCTCCCACGGGCCATGTGAAGGACAACAGGTGAAGTCCCTCATGGTCCTCACTTAGGAGTGAGGGGTCGAGGGACTGGCGGGGAGGGGGGGTGCTACTGCCTAACTTATCACGGACCATCCCACGGTCGTGTGAAGGACCACAAACTGTGAAGGTCCTCGTGGTCTTTACTTGGGCGTGGGATCTAAGGGGCTATATAAATAGGCTACCACCTCGACTCCACCGACGCCCCCACAATCCGTTAAGACCATGGCCCATGAAGGGTCCCGTAGTCTTATGTCTAGGCCTGGGGGATAATAACTCCCCACCACGGGAAGGTCAACGTACCCGTGGTTTTGCCAGAAATAATGGAGACCACCATCTATATCATCTTTGCTGGAAAAGTGGAAATCATTATTTAAATATTTTCTTGCTCCCTCTTCACCTTCCCCCACACACACCGCCCCGATCTACACCCTTTCTTCCCAACAAATCGATGAAGAAACAAAAAGAAAAGAAAAGCAAATTCAAAATTAAAATAAACAAAGCAAGAACCAATCTTTTAAGAAAACACTATCTATTTAGATGGGAATAAGAAATAAGTCATAAAGAGAAATAAAAATGATAAATTCATATACAATTTATCTTAAAACCTCCGGGAGTGATTGTTAGGGAAAGAGAAGAAAGGGGGAGATTTTGGTTGGGCTGCATAATTTCTTTATCTTTTTTTTTTTAAAAATCAAAAATCTCAAAGTCTTTTCTTTTTAAAGTTTGACTTGCTTATATTCAAAATTATTTTTAATAGTTTTTTAGAATTACAATGTCACGTATCTTCATTTGATTTGTTATTTTGACACAACATATGCAAGTGTATTACACACATTTCATCTTTTTTATTAACTATCAAAAACATATTCAATGGGTATTTATTTTTTAACATTTGAGTGTCTAATAGGATGCAAGATCTACTGAAATTTCTATAAGGGGTCATCGATGACTTAAGCCAAATTTATATCACCAAATATAATTTAACAGATTATAACTTTTTGCATATTTTATCCTTTAAATAATAAATACTAATCCACAAGATCATTATTGTTTTAGATGTGAATATATATAAACAAGGTTAATGCATGCATAAAATGTAAATTCATGAATAATTTTTGGCTACATTAATAATGATCTCAATAATTATATTTATATAGACTCACTGTAATTTGAAATATTTATTTAGTTAAATATTTGATAATAGTATACATAATATTATTCCACTGTTGGCAT
Organism: Solanum sitiens; assembly: GCA_016801875.1. Classification (NCBI taxonomy): domain Eukaryota; kingdom Viridiplantae; phylum Streptophyta; class Magnoliopsida; order Solanales; family Solanaceae; genus Solanum; species Solanum sitiens. The sequence continues at coordinate 2,437,272 of JABWTJ010000226.1, forward strand.
AATCAAGAGATCTCTTAACATCACACAACAATATTGTAACATCTCGTAAACCGAAATAGCTTGGATTAAACGAGCTATAAATAAGGTAAATGCAAGTTTTGTTGATTTTCGTGTGCTATAGTCAATGAAATTTTTGTGATTCCGAATTTCTGAAATGAAATAGCCAAAATATGTCATGGACATCCGTTATGACGTTGACAATGTATCTAGTTCGTTCTTCTAGGAAATGGGCGCATTTTCAAGTTCAACGACCCCCAAAGTAGGTAACGCAATTTTTGCCGATTTTAGTGTTAATCTCCATGGAATTTTTGTGATCCAAAATTCCCAAAACAAAATGGCTAAATTTTTTTGTGGACCTTTGTTAAGACGTGGGGAATGTATCCAGTTCGTCTCGCGGGTGAAACGGACACATTTTCAAGCTCAAACGAGCTCCAAAGCATGTAAACGCAAATTTTGCCGATTTTCATGTTCTATAGTCCATGAAATTTTTGTGATCCGAAATTTGCGAAACGAAATGGACAAAAATTTTCATGAACGTCCGTTAAGACGTTGACAATATATCCAGTTCGTTCCACAGGGAAAACAGGTGCATTTTCAAGTTCAAACGAGTCTCAAAGCAGGTAAACGTAGATTTTATCAATTTCGTGTGCTATATAGCCCATGAAATTTTTTCTTATCCAGAATTCTCGAAACAAAATAGCCAAAAATATTCATGGACATCTGTTTAGGCGTTTGCAATGTATCTAGTTCGTCCCACTGGAAAACTGGTGCATTTTCAAGTTCAAACGAGCCCATGACAGGTAACCAATTTTTGTGATCACAAATTCCAAAAACGAAATGATTTTTTTATGAAAATTGCATTTATCTCTCAAGAGTCAACAAATATCATGATTGAATGTCATTACCAGCAACCTCCAATTCACCAAGTATTAATCTTATCACTTTCCCATCTCTTTCTCTATTTTTATAATCTTTCAAATACTATTTCTGTTTCATCACTCGCTTTTAATCCTCGTCAACCAATATTGATCCAGCAACCACCAATCCCCTAAAATACTATGACAACCACCAATGCTCCTCCACCCTCCAGTGTGGTCACAAGGTTCCAAAATAATACCCTCAAATTGAAAAAAATAGTTTTTAGCTCATCTTTCTTCTACACCAAATCCTTTTAAGCAAATCGTTTAGCACGTTAACTGAAAGAATATTAACAATGAGATTCGAACCCTAGTCAACAACACTAAAAGAGTCTTAAGCACCCACCCAAGAGACATTAAGCCAATTAGATCATTTATTCATTGGGTGCTCTATATTAATTTTATACAAATACCTCTTATTTCTACATAGATATATATATTTCGTAACGAAGTTAATGGGTGCTAGAGCACCCATTCGACTCTATATGGGTCCGCCCCTGGTCATGGATATGAAATATGAAGTTATAATGAGAAATAAATATTGGGAACTAGTTCCTAGGAACCTGTTGAAAAACGTTGTTGATTGTAAATGATTGTTTCAAATTAAAGGAAAAATTGATAGTTCTATTGGCAGGTACAAGGCACAAATAGTAGCAAAAGATTTCACGCAACATCTAGGATTTAAATTTCATAAAACCTTTAGTCCAATTGTCAAATAAACCACTATCAAAATTGTTCTAACCATCACTAATCAAAACAAGTGAAAGGCTCACCAACTTGACGTAAGCAATGCAATTTTGCAAGGTAACTTACAAGATCATATATCTATAACTTAATCAAAGGGCTATGTTAACTCTGATTTTCTCAATCATGTATGTCGTAAGTTAAAATAAGCTCCACGTTCCTGGTATAAGGCTCTCAAAGATCATTTGACTTATATCAAGTTTGTTAAGTATGAATTAAGTGCCTTTTGTTTATCTTCACATACTATTTTTATTATGGTTTGTTCTGATGATATTCTCATTACTGGAAATGTGAAATTGGGTCTTAGGCTTAACTCACACCCCAAAAGCTAGCTAAAAGGGAGAAGGATTTCCCTAGCCTTATAAGGAGTTCACTAATCTCATTAACCACCGATGTGAGACTTTTGTCACTTTTTAACAGGAAATCACCCAAACATTGTTGAACATACAATCAGATAACTGATTGACAGGTTCTCCGTAATTTTTTCGATGAACTTAATCATTTTTTGGGTATCGAAATTAAGGATGTTTTCAATGAGATTATCTTATCACAGTCCAAAATACATTCTTGAGATTCTCTCATTATTACTCTTATTTAGAAATGAGAATAAGAAAAGGCAGTTGAGGACGAACACTGCATTATGGATGTTTACTAAAAGCTATAAAGGTTGTATATTAAAGATGTGACAGATGATAACAATTCTATTGTCTTATTGGCTAAATGGTAACTGGCTATTTCAAATGTGCATACGTGTTTGCCTATGCAATTGTATACGTGTCATATTGTGATGCTCATTTCAAAATCTTGACATCAATTGTTTCTGTTTAATCAGTTTAACAATTTACCATTTTCTATGTCCTCCTGGTATTTTTTGTGTTTTTGAAATGCTTGTATTACTAACATCCTCTGGTTTTTGTTTTTTTTGTACTGATTGCTATTTGGACACCAGAAAGATAAAGCATATCAGTGTTATAGTTCGTCAGTGGCAATTTGTGTCATGTGATTTAATTGAAATTTTGAAATTCAAACTTCAATTTAATTTGAATATATAACTTAATTTTTTTGAAAAACAAATTATATATTTAATAATTACATTAAATAATAATAACAAACAACTTAAATATTTAAAAGACATAAAAAGTCTATCAAAAGAAAATTGATTTACTAAAATTATTCTTAAAAAAACACTCTCAAAATTCAAGAATCCCACCAAATTGGGGAGGAAATATCATGCAGAGAGTATTGTATTTGTCTAATATTCTTTTTTCACAATTTTAGAATTGGTCATCTACTATTCACAACATCTTTATTTTGCTTGTATGTAATTTATACCATTTCTCAGTTAGTGAATTGTATGCCAAAACAATCACTCCTGAGTAAAGTAATATCCAAAAAAAATGCATTAACTAAATCTTTGTATTCTTTGCACGTATTGTAAAGGAAAAAAATACTATGGTATACCTATGTTGATCCATCTTTACTGCTCCATCCATTTTGAATTTTTTGGTTAATTTATTTTATTCTATCTTTTCACGTACTATATTTAAGATGATAAGATTAAAGTATATTTAATATATTTAAATATCTTAAGTTTAGTACCACAAAATTAGGGATAATTACATTAATATATTTAAGATATCATAATCTCAAAATTTCTCACCCATTTATTACAAACTACAAAAGATTCCTCGTGGATACATTCCTCCCATTATGGAACATGTTCGTATTTATGGACCAGACAATAAAAATTGTATCCAACGCAACAACATAGTAGAAACCAATGTATCCAATAGTAGAGGAATGTATTTGACAGAACAAAATCAATAGAGATCAATGTATCCTATAATTGAAGTTTGTATCTAACAAAACAGAGTAGAGATCAATGTATTCAACAATAGAGGAATATATCTGACGCAACTGAATCTTATGTAATATGTCATTTGTAATGTATCGGACAATCGAGAAATGTTTCTCAGAGAAATGAAGATTTTAAAATTATTGTAATTAAGCAGACTTCCTGAATAGGATGCAATTAGCGTCGTATGAGATTTCTATATTTTATACAAATTTTAAAGAACATTTTATGTTATCCTGACATGTTGGGCACGTGCACCATGTTCTTAAGTTCACCACCCAGAGCAGGCGATGGTTTACCTCCTACTGATGCAACTCTATATCGACACATTTTGGATAAGTTGCAATACTTGTTATTCACGCGTTTGATATTGCATTTCAGTAAAAAAAAAATCTTAGTTTATTCAATCTCCTAGTTTGGAGCACTGAAAAGCAGTAAAAAGATTTCTTCGATATCTCAAGTCATCAACATCATACTTGCAAATTTTTTTGTCATTCTGATAGGAATTTGTATATGTATATTGATGTTGATTGGGCGGGTTATATACTTTTCTTCAGGCCAAATCCTATTTGTTGGTCCTCTAAGAAACAATAATCAGTTGATTGATCTTCCACTGAAACATAATACAAATTTATAGCTAGCACACTCCTTGAGATTACTGGGGTCCACAACCCGTTGAATGAACTAAGATACCAAGTCTCACAAACTCCACGTATTTTTTGTGAAAACATTAGTGTTTCATATCTCAACAAAAATTCATTCTTCCACACTAAGATGAAACACATTGTAGTGGACTTCTATTACCTCCACAACAGTGTGCAATCAGAGTGATTGTCAAATATTTTTTATCAATGGATCAAGTTGAAGACACTCTCACTAAGTTGCTTCCCAAGCCTGCCTTTCTTCGCTATCTATCCAAGTTACGTGTTGTTTCACCACACTAACTTAAAGGGTTATGTTGAGATATTCATGTAGTTATCATGAAAGCACGTGAAATTAATATTTTACTATTTACCCTTTGAAAAAAATAGTAACAACCTTTTCTCTTTTCTCTCTTTCAAGACAAGGTCGACCTGCAACTACTTTCACTACTATTTTCTTTAAAAAATGTTCTTATCATTATACTATTAATTTTGTAGATATAGAAGTAGAACTACTCCCGTCATTTTTTTTTGCCGGAAGAAAATGGAGATCAGCATCCACAATTCTTTGCTCGAAAAAATGGAGATCATCATCTACGTAGGTTTTGTCGGAAAAGATGGAGACCACCATCTACATCATATTTGCTGAAAAAATGAAAATTATTATTTAAATATATTCTTGCTCCCTCTTTACCTTCCTCCACACACACCGCCCCAATCTACACCATTTCTTCCTTACAAATCGACGCAAATTTTTTTTAAAAAAAAGCAAGTTCAAAATTAAGATAAGCAAAGAAAGAACCGATCTTTCAAGAAAAAACTATCAATTTAGATGGAAAAAGAGAATAAAAATGATAAATTCATATATAATATATCTTCAAACCTCATAGAGTTATTGTTAGGGAAAGAGAAGAAAGGGGGGGGGGGGGATGGCCGCATAATTTCTTTCTCTTTTTTTTAAAAAAAAATATGAAAGTTTTTTTCTTTTTAAATTTTGACTTGTTTATATTCAATTGTTTTAATAGTTGTTTTAAATTAAAATGTCACATTTCTTCATTTGATTTGTTATGTTGACACAACATATGCAAGTGTATTACACACATTTCTTCTTTTTACTAAGTATAACAAAAATGTTCAATGGGTATTTATTTTTTAAGATTAGAGTGTCTAATAGGAAACAGGGTATACTCAAGTTTCTAAGTGAAATATACAAACAATTTTAAGGGGCAATCGATGACTTAAGCAAAACTTATATAACCAAATATAATTTAACAGATTATATCATATTGCATATTTTATCCTTAAATAATAAATACTAATCCACAAGATCATTATTTTTTTAGATGTGAAAATATTTAAACACGATTAATGCATGCATTAAATGTAAATTCATGAATAATTCTTGGTTAGATTAGTAATGATCTCAATAATGATATTTATATAAACTCACTGTAATTTAAATATTTATTTAGTTAAAAATTTAATAATAGTATACATAATACAACTCCTGTGCACGTTTAATCAAGAGATCTCTTAACATCACACAACAATATTTAAAGACATCATAATTTACAAAACAACAATAAGAGAAAAAAATTCAAAATATTTCGCATGAATTACATCTGAAAGGTGGAGGGATATATATATTTATATATATTAGGTATTATATTATGTTCGTTTTACCAGAGATCTTCATTTGTGAAAAATTGAACATATCTTATTGAACAATGATAATTTACTACTCTATATAATTTAATGTAAAAATTAAGTAAAATGCGGTTTCTTAAAGAGAGAACTATTTCAGAAAACGGAACAACCACTTACAATAAAGACTAGATTCTGGAATTGAAGAACAATAGAAAATAATTAAAATAAAAAACATCCATTTTCTATGATGTAAATGGTTAATCATAGGAAACTGTAAAACTATAATTTTTGACTTTCCACACTAAAAACCTAAACTAGAAGCATGACTAGAAGACCACATATGTCGGCATAGAGATTTGGTGGAGAGGGCAAAAAGATTTATTTCTCTAGTCATTTTCTTCCTATTAGGTGGAAGTAGTAGCTCTTTGGAGTTGGTCAATACCCATGAAAATATCTTCACTCATGTTCACCTTTACTTTATCATCACCTTTGTTCTGCACGACCGCAACAACCATTTTGTTTTTGCTCCCAATTTCAAGTGGAGGCTTAATTGCGATAATTGGAGAAGCAACAACTCTTGAATTCTTAATGCGCTTGGACGAGGATGATGATTTATTCAATATTGATGCTTTGGGCAAAATATTTATGCCTTTTGGAAGCTTGAATTTGGAATTATTGTTGCAGCTAGCAAGATATCTACGGTTTATTGGTGGATCATGATTGTGTCCACCGGAACAAGATACCACGAAAATGTTCTCATCCTTTGGGCTTTTCTCAATTTGTTTCTTTGCTTCGCAGTGTTTTGATGTGCTACACTTATAGTAATTCCTATATTGTCATATACACAAAATAATAATCAGGTTTAGTCAAATATTATATGTGTATACACTATTAATAATTTTTACTGCTTTTTCTTATGAAAATTAAAAATGGAGGGAACATAACTTTCTATGACATGAAAAAAATAGTGAGAGAGAAAACCTCGGAAATGGAGAACCTTTGATATGCTTCTGACCATATTTACGCCATGTCCATATGTCATTTGTGAGTTCCTCTTGCAGTGATTCATAGGTAAGCCTTATCGACTGTTTTTTCCTAGATCAGAAGTACTAAAGTCAAAATTTAGAACATACACACATAAAAGATAATGAAGTGAGTGGTTACCTTGTTCTACATTGGGTCAAAGGAGTCTTCATTGAAAAAGTGAAATTAGGATGAATGTTTGCCCGTATGTCAGGTTGTTGTAGATCAATCCATTCTTGTGGTGTTGTAGTTGGTGGCACACACGCCACCATTGTTCGTGATTGAGGAACAATGATTTTTTGGATAAATTGAACTGATCGAATTGAATGTAAGTGCAATTGCTCATTTTTGTTTTGGTTTGTGATAACAACCTGATCATATGATCTTTCCTGACGAGCGATTGGAAAATCTAAAGAAACAATTCCAGATAAACCATTAAAACTAGTCATGTCAGGTGTTAAAGGTTTGTCAAAATAATTCCAAACATGAGAACTGTTCAAACCTAACTTAGGAGCTATAACATTGTTAGATCTACTAATATTAAAACTTTTTACTATCGCACCTATATCCCGATCATAATCCCCCATTTTATATCTATGTATAATGATATCTAGTTAAATGCTAAAATAAAAATAATATTATAAGAGAAACTAATGATGTTTTCTATAAAAGCAGAGATGGAAAAGAGGATCCAATGAGGGGGATGACTTATGGAGGAAGTAGATTAGAAAAGAACGTTTTAGTGAGTAAGAAATTATAAATCAAAGGCTGGGTTGAAGAAAGTGAAGCTATTTCACAAGTGAAATAGAGAAACTTAAAAGGGTATCTACCTACCACGGATGTCCACATTTACTTTGCAGTTAATGGAAAATAAATAATTTTTTCCATTTTAGACTGAATGATATAGGCGACAAATCAGTAGTCAAAGATAATTTATGCGATAATGGAAAAGTCAAATAAAGTTTTATGTACCCTTAATTTTGAGATCATACATGTCGCGACCCGAGTCTACACTCTGGACGTGGCCGGAACTCAAGAACCGTTGTTGGTCCCCAAGCGAACCGTCATCCTGGCTGACTAAAAGCGGAAGACTAACTTAAGCATGCAAAAGCTTAGAAACTGAAATAAAAATCATTAACTCAAATACAAAGCTTTAACTCAAAAGATTAACTCTGAATAAAATAATATATTAAACTCGCCATAAAAAGGCAACTTTAGTCTTTAAAAAATTTAATAAAATAAATTATTAATACAGACTCCTCAACTAAATTATCTATGAAGCCTCTAACTGATAATGATGGAAGTCGGGAAAAGACCCATGACCCCCTAACTAAACTGAAAAGTGAATGAATCCTCCGGAAGCAAGGAGGCTCACCATAGCTAACTCGAACTCTAAGATGTATCAAAGAAACTCCAGTTGATGATCCTGAATACATGTGTCTGCATTATGAGAAGATACAGGTCAATTGTCTCAGTACCTGGAATGTACGAGCATGTAAGGGGATATCTAAAGCATAACATAAGCTTGGACTTGGAAAAAATGGAAATATACTTACCTCTTTTTAACTCAACTCAAATCAAGAATAAGATATTCAACTCAAAGATTAGATATTAAACTCAAAGATTAGATACTCAACTTTAAAGATATGATGCTCGACTCAATGAAGCACAGATCAACTCAAGATACTCAACTTAAGGTACTCAACTCGAAATACTCTACTCTTGATACTTAACTGTGATTCATTTCTATATAAATCAGTTTAAAACAGTTGCAATATAAAGAAAAGTTGTTTAAAAATATGATGTCAACTCTGTGTATATAACAAGGATACAACATAACTCTGAAATGTATATGAAAATACAATTAACTGATGTATATCAAAATACAATAATTTCTATGGGAGTTTCTCTAACCGACAACCATCACTTAAGAGCTACAATGATATGATACATCGATCTATCTCATGCTGTCAGCGCATCCTATACCCGGCCAAAGGTATAATACATGAACTACTTAATGGATCCACTAGTCTACTGTGACAAAAGGTTCATCTAAAAAGTATGACCCTCTTTTACCCATGGTGGCTACACGGTTTATTGGGGCTGTGAGTTGTCTGAACTCTCCCCCTTATCGGTGCTCAATACTACTCCCAAAATATACTAGCTCTTATGTTTCAAAATATACTGATTCTGTGGTTTCAGATTAGTGCTCAAAATACTTAGCTCAAAGGTTGTCTTGGAAATATCAGTTTCCCTGCTTGCTTTAATTAGAAGTTATTTCTCTTTAACTAAAAACTAGCCCGAAGGCTCTTTGAAAATCTCAGTTTCCATTCTTATCTAAATGTGAAAACATTTTTAATCTCTTCGGGAATACTTAGTCCCCATATACTTCTTTGAAGAACTGACTTCAATCTTTACTCTTTACTCAACTTGAAGTTTCAGTCTTAAAACAAAGTGAAAACATTTGTGAAAGACTTTTGAAAATTTTATAAACTTTACCTTGACTTGCCTTTAACTTCTAGACTTGACTCTTAAATTTCCTTGAATGAAGTATGGATTCAAGGTTCATGATCTCATATTTATGGATGATTTCATGATTTTTCAACTTGGAGGGTTCATAAGGAATTATGAGCATAAACTACTTAACTCGAGAACAGAAATTATGGGCATGAACAATTCAACTCAAGGACTACATAACTACATGAAACTCATGTATATGAATCTTCTCATTCTCTTGGTTACTTCCTCAAAACTTAGTTCAATCAATTATGGATCTCAAAGAATTCACAATTGAGCTTGAAGGCTTTCTTGAACTCTACACATAACTCAATCTTGAATGTGAATTTTGAATTCAAGAGTTATGGTTCATGATATGAATGATCTAGGTTTTATTGTAGACTTATGAATACATTATACTCACTCTCATGCTCACTTACTTGAGTCTTGAAACAAGTTACTAGAAGTTGTAGAAGACTCCTCCAAAGGACTCAAATAGACTCTCTCAAAAGGTTCGGAAGAACTTTAAAAATTTAATCTTAACTTTACCTTGAATTTGAATTACTATTTCAAGGTTATTATTTATTTTATGAATCATTTCTAAGTGTTTAGAAGTAGTTTAAGGTGTTTGGAATCAAAAGGAGTGAAGATACACTTTCAATGAGCTCAAACAGAGCGACCGGGGCAAACTGGATGGGGCAGGTGACCCTGGGGTTATGGGTGGTATAGGGCGCCAACCCTGGAGTGCAGAGAAGGGTTCGGATATCTCTAGCAGGCGCGTCACTCCAGACCCCAATCTAGAAATTTGCCGAACGTCCTTGCTCGTTTTCTCACCCTAACTCGCCTAAAATCAAATGATTTCTTCCCCAATCATTTGGATTCGATTGCTTAACTTAATTACACTCTAATCTACTAAATAAAAAACTTAAATTACTCAATTCCATCTCAAGAATTAATCAAAAAACCAACACAACAAGATTTAGAATGAACCTCAAGAACACATCAAAAACTCTAATTTTTACACTTTAAGAATGAAATTTCGCTGAAAAATAACATGATTGGCGTGTGGGTGAACTAACCTTACACTATGGAAGCTTACATACCTCTTAGGGATTAAACATGGCGAAAATTCGCAACTAAACTTAAGAACGGCGATGAACGCCTTCATCCTTTCATCATTTCTTCTGTTTTCTCTTCTTTTCTCTTATTGCCTCTTCTTGAACTCTCAACTAAAACCCTAGGTGTATATTAGGATTTTAAAACTGAACCCAAAAGGATGAGACCCCTAAATTACTACTAAAAAAACATTAAATCTGATTGGGTAAGGAAAGGACAAAAATACCCCTCACTATTTTCGGCTAACTATCTTAACTGAACAGCCTAACTTCAAAAGGTCATAACTGATTCATCCAAACTCAAAACTTAGCAAACTCGACGGATTTAGAAAGATAATTCAAAGATATTTCCCATGGTATCTTGTAGCACATCTAACTCATCATGTGCTTGGAGTTATGGTCGTTTGAAGTTGATCAAAAACTCATACTAACCTTAACTTGCAAAATTTCAGATTTTTGCTATATTTCCAATTTAATTCTTTTTGGAACTCTTGGTGTTAAATCTAGTGAAACAACCTTAATACTTAATAAATTTTAAATTGCTTGATAAAATCTCACTCACTACGATGAACGGTTCGAGTCTTAGTTCAAAAAAATTTCTTGGGTGTTACAATACATATCATATCATATACACGAAATTAAGCAAAGTCTGATATGACTCAAAATTTTACCGTGATGACGCTTACCATAACCCCATAGTGGGCAAGACAAAAAAATAAAATTTACAAAACATAAGAATATAACGATAAATAACAAGAGGAAACAAGAATAAAGATAATAAATAGGGACATATAATAGAAAAATAAATATGATACACAATATAAAAACGATGCCAAAAAATGACCAAGAACGAGAAAGTAACATATGGACCAAATCTCTGAATCTGGTGTCACAGTACATGAAGAACTAAGTATAGAAAATCTATATAAAAAGAACTAACTAATACAAATGCAAAATACAAGTCAGTAAAAAGTAGATTAAGCAACAAATCTCTGGATGCAAGGAGCTCACCATGATCCGAATCTATGACGATCACGAGAGACTCAATGCTAAGTGAGAGTTGCTCGTACTGGAATTCTATCAGAAAAATATAAAGAAAAGCATTATACTTAGTATATTACGGGTTATTCAATAGGAATCATGAGTCGACGGTGCTCAAAAAGATCAAATATAATAAGAGAAGTGATATACCGTGAGTTTACAATATTTTTGATGTGTTTCACTTAGAGCTTGTGTGTGTCTTGGGTAATTATGTTGTTGGAAATAATGGTTCTATGAAATACTTGTAAGAAATAAGTTTGGATACGGTGGATTGAGAGAAGAGTTGAAAATTGCAGAAGTGGCCAATGACGGACCAACCACGTACAATAGGTTCTTTGATGGGTCGTAAGTGATGCAGCGTAAATGATGGTTCAAGGAAGTTTGACCATATGTGGAACCACGGAGGCTATCGACGGCCAGTAGATCAAATGACAGACCGTCCTGTGCATCCATCATTTGCGATGAGAAAGTTGAAGTTCTAGTACTTAAACCACAGAGACAAGAGAGACAAGTTACAGAACATAGTCTAGTCCACAGACCATAGGTCCAACCGTCATCTGAAGTCCCTAAAATAATTTCCAAAGTGTTAATCCATGAAGGAGACTATGGACCGTAGGTGGATCCACGGTCCGTAGCTCTTGTCGTCGATTGAAACCGCGTCTGAGCAGTTATTTCCTTTTTTTCTTACTTTGTTTAGGATTTGTGTTTTATAAATATTAGTTGTTATTTACGTTTTAAAGGGTTATACATTATTGTATACTTTAGTTTTTGTTTTTTGGAATTATTTTCAACACTTAGCAATTTAATTTCTGGAAGCTAGTTTATGCAAATTTCACTTTGAATTTGAATTCAAGATTTTGGTTTTCATGTATTCTCATTGTAAGTTCATGAATTCTTTTAACCTAATTATGAATGATGAACTCTCAATCCTGAGTGGCTAAATCCACAGCTAGGGTAGTTGGAACCATGAACAATTAACAAAGTATGAACAATGACTAAGTAATTGAATAGTGTTTATGCATGTATTGTTAATCTTTTTATTTAGAAGTCTTTCTAGCGGTGAACATTGTTATAGCTCGCCTCGTTCCTACTTGAACTTACCAAGGGGTAATGAATGAGAAAAAGATTTAACAACAGAGATTTAGTTAAGGATTTACTTCTATCTAATAGTTTGAATTTAATCAATTGAGGAAAAGGAGAATACCCTAGTTAATTAACACAATGACTAATCTGGGATGAAGGTAAGAGTTAAAAAACAAACATTCGTATATTTACGAAGAAGCAGTGAAAGTTCTTGTGATGATTACCAATCACTTAGGGATACATAACTTATCATCCTTGTATGTCAAACACTTGGAAAGGATTACTATTATTATGATTACAACATTAAAATCTTGTGAGGAACACATTTACACTAGCTTCCATCTTATATTGATATCTCAAAATTTGAATATTTCTTACGTGTTACTTACTGATTCAAATCAATAATCTGTTACTTTATTTATAGAAAAACCTTGTTTACTTTTCTCGAAAATAGTTTGACTAAAAAGAGATAATTGTGAGTTGAGTTTGAGTCTAAACCTTATCCTCGTGCGATTGATCCCAACCTACAAGTTGGGTTATTTACTTGATAATGCTCGTTTATGCTTCTTTAAGAGAGGTGTATTTTTAGCATATCAAATTTTAGCGTTGTTGCCGAGGAGTACGACTTTTAGATTAAGTTTAACTAAATTATTGAACTTTAGTCAAGTATTTCATGATTTTATGTTATTTTTTTCTTCTACGGGTTTCTACTCTAGTATATGTCAAGTACACGGAATCAAGGTTAACCTTTGAACCCCTACGATGCTGAATTGAGAAGAACTTTGAGGAAAATAAATAATCAAGGGGTACACAACAATCCAATTGGAGAGGGGTCTAGGAGATTGTCACGCCCCAAGGCTACCCCCTGGACGTGGACACGGGACCTAAGATCACAAGTGATCCCAAGCTAACCCTACTGGCATGACGTGATCATACTTAGAGTGATAATAACTGATGCGGAAGCTAATAATAAAGTATATCTGAAATGATTGGGGAATACCCATGTACTAAACTGAACATATAAAATCTAAGAGTTCAATACAAAGAAATATTAAACTCGGAATACTACGTTGAATCTAACGATGTCTAAAAATAGCCTCTAACTGACTAGAAATGTTGGGACATGACCCAACTAATTCTAGCAAAACTGAAACCTAAAGACGAAAGAAAATTGTAAGATAACATGACTATTGTCCTCGAAGTATGAGAACTCAACACTGATGTTGTTGAACTGGAGATCGGGAACCGATCTAAGTGTAATTTAGATGCTGAGAACCTAAACCTACATCACAAGAAGATGTAGCATAGAGTATGCATCAGCACTTGAAAGTACTGAGCATGCAGGATAGAGTAAAGCTAAAATAAACATATAACTGAACAAAGAAGCAAGAGTATAATGTAAACATAATATAGATACTGAATAATGTGCTAACTGAATGGAATGACCAAATCATAACATGTTGAGACTAAATAATGACTATACTAAAATTTGGTCAATAAAATAGAGTCTTAGTGAACTGTGGAAGCTACTAACAACGGATAATAAAACCACATGAGATAGATGTGGATTTCAATATAAACACCGCATACGAAGGACCCAATAAACCCGATCAAAGGTGTAGATGCATTCTGGTGTGATCACTAAAATGATGCCCACATAGGGGACATACAACCTACGTGGTTGGTAGTTCTGGGAATATATGGATGACTGACCCTATTCTAATTTGGTATTATGTTACTCTGAATAGATTAAATGACTGACGTATTATGACTGAATTTCTGTGATATACTACACAGCTCAAAATTGACATGCAAATTGGGAATACATATTAATATACTGATAATGATACATTCAAGAATGAGGCATGTATATGTGAAATATCTAACCTAGCATGTGTAATTAAAGAACTAAAGAAATGCATAGCTAGTGTTCTGGATTTCATGCAAGAAACGTAGTAATAACATGATAATCTACTGAGGTTCTAGAAACTGTAGGTCTAGTTTAATAATAGGGAATCAAGAATATAACTAAAATATAGGGACCTAATGGGTGAAAAGAACCCACTAGTGAAATATTACATACGTGGTGATCAATTTCACGGAGAATGTTTTTCATTTTGGGGCTTGAATTGATGGAATCTTGTTGCGATCTTGAACTAGGGCTTTGTTGCCTCTTTCTTCTCTCTAGGTTCTAATTTCCATGTTTTGATGAAATATCTGATTTAGATAAGTTCTAGTTATGTTTCTAGGCTAAAACTAACCAAAACCACGTAATTTAGGGTTAAAACGACGTAGATTAGGGGTCCAACAAAATAGAAAAAGAATAAAATATTCCTGACTTAAACTGCTAACGGGGCAAACCACAACCACTTTCATGAACCATGAAAGGGACTACGTACCGTGAAGTAGGCCATGGTATTTGGTCCAGAGTTTGTGGGTTCTAAGGGTACGGTCAACAGGCCCTACCTGAGACCGTGTTAAGTACCACGGACCGTGAAGGTCCCCGTGGTCCTCACTTGGTCCTATGGTTGGGTGGCCCTTGTTCATGGACCCTCCCACGGGCCATGTGAAGGACAACAGGTGAAGTCCCTCATGGTCCTCACTTAGGAGTGAGGGGTCGAGGGACTGGCGGGGAGGGGGTGTGCTACTGCCTAACTTATCACGGACCATCCCACGGTCGTGTGAAGGACCACAAACTGTGAAGGTCCTCGTGGTCTTTACTTGAGCGTGGGATCTAAGGGGCTATATAAATAGGCTACCACCTCGACTCCACCGACGCCCCCACAATCCGTTAAGACCATGGCCCATGAAGGGTCCCGTAGTCTTATGTCTAGGCCTGGGGGATAATAACTCCCCACCACGGGAAGGTCAACGTACCCGTGGTTTTGCCAGAAATAATGGAGACCACCATCTATATCATCTTTGCTGGAAAAGTGGAAATCATTATTTAAATATTTTCTTGCTCCCTCTTCACCTTCCCCCCCACACACCGCCCCGATCTACACCCTTTCTTCCCAACAAATCGATGAAGAAACAAAAAGAAAAGAAAAGCAAATTCAAAATTAAAATAAACAAAGCAAGAACCAATCTTTTAAGAAAACACTATCTATTTAGATGGGAATAAGAAATAAGTCATAAAGAGAAATAAAAATGATAAATTCATATACAATTTATCTTAAAACCTCCGGGAGTGATTGTTAGGGAAAGAGAAGAAAGGGGGAGATTTTGGTTGGGCTGCATAATTTCTTTATCTTTTTTTTTTTAAAAATCAAAAATCTCAAAGTCTTTTCTTTTTAAAGTTTGACTTGCTTATATTCAAAATTATTTTTAATAGTTTTTTAGAATTACAATGTCACGTATCTTCATTTGATTTGTTATTTTGACACAACATATGCAAGTGTATTACACACATTTCATCTTTTTTATTAACTATCACAAACATATTCAATGGGTATTTATTTTTTAACATTTGAGTGTCTAATAGGATGCAAGATCTACTGAAATTTCTATAAGGGGTCATCGATCACTTAAGCCAAATTTATATCACCAAATATAATTTAACAGATTATAACATTTTGCATATTTTATCCTTTAAATAATAAATACTAATCCACAAGATCATTATTGTTTTAGATGTGAATATATATAAACAAGGTTAATGCATGCATAAAATGTAAATTCATGAATAATTTTTGGCTACATTAATAATGATCTCAATAATTATATTTATATAGACTCACTGTAATTTGAAATATTTATTTAGTTAAATATTTGATAATAGTATACATAATATTATTCCACTGTTGGCATAATCAAGAGATCTCTTAACATCACACAACAATATTGTAACATCTCGTAAACCGAAATAGCTTGGATTAAACGAGCTATAAATAAGGTAAATGCAAGTTTTGTTGATTTTCGTGTGCTATAGTCAATGAAATTTTTGTGATTCCGAATTTCCGAAATGAAATAGCCAAAATATGTCATGGACATCCGTTATGACGTTGACAATGTATCTAGTTCGCTCTTCTAGGAAACGGGCGCATTTTCAAGTTCAACGACCCCCAAAGTAGGTAACGCAATTTTTGCCGATTTTAGTGTTAATCTCCATGGAATTTTTGTGATCCGAAATTCCCAAAACGAAATGGCTAAATTTTTTTGTGGACCTTTGTTAAGACGTGGGGAATGTATCCAGTTCGTCTCGCGGGTGAAACGGACACATTTTCAAGCTCAAACGAGCTCCAAAGCATGTAAACGCAAATTTTGCCGATTTTCATGTTCTATAGTCCATGAAATTTTTGTGATCCGAAATTTGCGAAACGAAATGGACAAAAATTTTCATGAACGTCCGTTAAGATGTTGACAATATATCCAGTTCGTTCCACAGGGAAAACAGGTGCATTTTCAAGTTCAAACGAGTCTCAAAGCAGGTAAACATAGATTTTATCAATTTCGTGTGCTATATAGCCCATGAAATTTTTTCTTATCCAGAATTCTCGAAACAAAATAGCCAAAAAAATTCATGGACATCTGTTTAGGCGTTTGCAATGTATCTAGTTCGTCCCACTGGAAAACTGGTGCATTTTCAAGTTCAAACGAGCCCATGACAGGTAACCAATTTTTGTGATCACAAATTCCAAAAACGAAATGATTTTTTTATGAAAATTGCATTTATCTCTCAAGAGTCAACAAATATCATGATTGAATGTCATTACCAGCAACCTCCAATTCACCAAGTATTAATCTTATCACTTTCCCATCTCTTTCTCTATTTTTATAATCTTTCAAATACTATTTCTGTTTCATCACTCGCTTTTAATCCTCGTCAACCAATATTGATCCAGCAACCACCAATCCCCTAAAATACTATGACAACCACCAATGCTCCTCCACCCTCCAGTGTGGTCACAAGGTTCCAAAATAATACCCTCAAATTGAAAAAAATAGTTTTTAGCTCATCTTTCTTCTACACCAAATCCTTTTAAGCAAATCGTTTAGCACGTTAACTGAAAGAATATTAACAATGAGATTCGAACCCTAGTCAACAACACTAAAAGAGTCTTAAGCACCCACCCAAGAGACATTAAGCCAATTAGATCATTTATTCATTGGGTGCTCTATATTAATTTTATACAAATACCTCTTATTTCTACATAGATATATATATTTCGTAACGAAGTTAATGGGTGCTAGAGCACCCATTCGACTCTATATGGGTCCGCCCCTGGTCATGGATATGAAATATGAAGTTATAATGAGAAATAAATATTGGGAACTAGTTCCTAGGAACCTGTTGAAAAACGTTGTTGATTGTAAATGATTGTTTCAAATTAAAGGAAAAATTGATAGTTCTATTGGCAGGTACAAGGCACAAATAGTAGCAAAAGATTTCACGCAACATCTAGGATTTAAATTTCATAAAACCTTTAGTCCAATTGTCAAATAAACCACTATCAAAATTGTTCTAACCATCACTAATCAAAACAAGTGAAAGGCTCACCAACTTGACGTAAGCAATGCAATTTTGCAAGGTAACTTACAAGATCATATATCTATAACTTAATCAAAGGGCTATGTTAACTCTGATTTTCTCAATCATGTATGTCGTAAGTTAAAATAAGCTCCACGTTCCTGGTATAAGGCTCTCAAAGATCATTTGACTTATATCAAGTTTGTTAAGTATGAATTAAGTGCCTTTTGTTTATCTTCACATACTATTTTTATTATGGTTTGTTCTGATGATATTCTCATTACTGGAAATGTGAAATTGGGTCTTAGGCTGAACTCACACCCCAAAAGCTAGCTCAAAGGGAGAAGGATTTCCCTAGCCTTATAAGGAGTTCACTAATCTCATTAACCACCGATGTGAGACTTTTATCACTTTTTAACAGGAAATCACCCAAACATTGTTGAACATACAATCAGATAACTGATTGACAGGTTCTCCGTAATTTTTTCGATGAACTTAATCATTTTTTGGGTATCGAAATTAAGGATGTTTTCAATGAGATTATCTTATCACAGTCCAAAATACATTCTTGAGATTCTCTCATTATTACTCTTATTTAGAAATGAGAATAAGAAAAGGCAGTTGAGGACGAACACTGCATTATGGATGTTTACTAAAAGCTATAAAGGTTGTATATTAAAGATGTGACAGATGATAACAATTCTATTGTCTTATTGGCTAAATGGTAACTGGCTATTTCAAATGTGCATACGTGTTTGCCTATGCAATTGTATACGTGTCATATTGTGATGCTCATTTCAAAATCTTGACATCAATTGTTTCTGTTTAATCAGTTTAACAATTTACCATTTTCTATGTCCTCCTGGTATTTTTTGTGTTTTTGAAATGCTTGTATTACTAACATCCTCTGGTTTTTGTTTTTTTTGTACTGATTGCTATTTGGACACCAGAAAGATGAAGCATATCAGTGTTATAGTTCGTCAGTGGCAATTTGTGTCATGTGATTTAATTGAAATTTTGAAATTCAAACTTCAATTGAATTTGAATATATAACTTAATTTTTTTGAAAAACAAATTATATATTTAATAATTACATTAAATAATAATAACAAACAACTTAAATATTTAAAAGACATAAAAAGTCTATCAAAAGAAAATTGATTTACTAAAATTATTCTTAAAAAAACACTCTCAAAATTCAAGAATCCCACCAAATTGGGGAGGAAATATCATGCAGAGAGTATTGTATTTGTCTAATATTCTTTTTTCACAATTTTAGAATTGGTCATCTACTATTCACAACATCTTTATTTTGCTTGTATGTAATTTATACCATTTCTCAGTTAGTGAATTGTATGCCAAAACAATCACTCCTGAGTAAAGTAATATCCAAAAAAAATGCATTAACTAAATCTTTGTATTCTTTGCACGTATTGTAAAGGAAAAAAATACTATGGTATACCTATGTTGATCCATCTTTACTGCTCCATCCATTTTGAATTTTTTGGTTAATTTATTTTATTCTATCTTTTCACGTACTATATTTAAGATGATAAGATTAAAGTATATTTAATATATTTAAATATCTTAAGTTTAGTACCACAAAATTAGGGATAATTACATTAATATATTTAAGATATCATAATCTCAAAATTTCTCACCCATTTATTACAAACTACAAAAGATTCCTCGTGGATACATTCCTCCCATTATGGAACATGTTCGTATTTATGTACCCGACAATAAAAATTGTATCCAACGCAACAACATAGTAGAAACCAATGTATCCAATAGTAGAGGAATGTATTTGACAGAACAAAATCAATAGAGATCAATGTATCCTATAATTGAAGTTTGTATCTAACAAAACAGAGTAGAGATCAATGTATTCAACAATAGAGGAATATATCTGACGCAACTGAATCTTATGTAATATGTCATTTGTAATGTATCGGACAATCGAGAAATGTTTCTCAGAGAAATGAAGATTTTAAAATTATTGTAATTGAGCAGACTTCCTGAATAGGATGCAATTAGCGTCGTATGAGATTTCTATATTTTATACAAATTTTAAAGAACATTTTATGTTATCCTGACATGTTGGGCACGTGCACCATGTTCTTAAGTTCACCACCCAGAGCAGGCGATGGTTTACCTCCTACTGATGCAACTCTATATCGACACATTTTGGATAAGTTGCAATACTTGTTATTCACGCGTTTGATATTGCATTTCAGTAAAAAAAAAATCTTAGTTTATTCAATCTCCTAGTTTGGAGCACTGAAAAGCAGTAAAAAGATTTCTTCGATATCTCAAGTCATCAACATCATACTTGCAAATTTTTTTGTCATTCTGATAGGAATTTGTATATGTATATTGATGTTGATTGGGCGGGTTATATACTTTTCTTCAGGCCAAATCCTATTTGTTGGTCCTCTAAGAAACAATAATCAGTTGATTGATCTTCCACTGAAACATAATACAAATTTATAGCTAGCACACTCCTTGAGATTACTGGGGTCCACAACCCGTTGAATGAACTAAGATACCAAGTCTCACAAACTCCACGTATTTTTTGTGAAAACATTAGTGTTTCATATCTCAACAAAAATTCATTCTTCCACACTAAGATGAAACACATTGTAGTGGACTTCTATTACCTCCACAACAGTGTGCAATCAGAGTGATTGTCAAATATTTTTTATCAATGGATCAAGTTGAAGACACTCTCACTAAGTTGCTTCCCAAGCCTGCCTTTCTTCGCTATCTATCCAAGTTACGTGTTGTTTCACCACACTAACTTAAAGGGTTATGTTGAGATATTCATGTAGTTATCATGAAAGCACGTGAAATTAATATTTTACTATTTACCCTTTGAAAAAAATAGTAACAACCTTTTCTCTTTTCTCTCTTTCAAGACAAGGTCGACCTGCAACTACTTTCACTACTATTTTCTTTAAAAAAATGTTCTTATCATTATACTATTAATTTTGTAGATATAGAAGTAGAACTACTCCCGTCATTTTTTTTTGCCGGAAGAAAATGGAGATCAGCATCCACAATTCTTTGCTCGAAAAAATGGAGATCATCATCTACGTAGGTTTTGTCGGAAAAGATGGAGACCACCATCTACATCATATTTGCTGAAAAAATGAAAATTATTATTTAAATATATTCTTGCTCCCTCTTTACCTTCCTCCACACACACCGCCCCAATCTACACCCTTTCTTCCTTACAAATCGACGCAAATTTTTTTTTAAAAAAAGCAAGTTCAAAATTAAGATAAGCAAAGAAAGAACCGATCTTTCAAGAAAAAACTATCAATTTAGATGGAAAAAGAGAATAAAAATGATAAATTCATATATAATATATCTTCAAACCTCATAGAGTTATTGTTAGGGAAAGAGAAGAAAGGGGGGGGGGGGATGGGCCGCATAATTTCTTTCTCTTTTTTTTTAAAAAAAATATGAAAGTTTTTTTCTTTTTAAATTTTGACTTGTTTATATTCAATTGTTTTAATAGTTGTTTTAAATTAAAATGTCACATTTCTTCATTTGATTTGTTATGTTGACACAACATATGCAAGTGTATTACACACATTTCTTCTTTTTACTAAGTATAACAAAAATGTTCAATGGGTATTTATTTTTTAAGATTAGAGTGTCTAATAGGAAACAGGGTATACTCAAGTTTCTAAGTGAAATATACAAACAATTTTAAGGGGCAATCGATGACTTAAGCAAAACTTATATAACCAAATATAATTTAACAGATTATATCATATTGCATATTTTATCCTTAAATAATAAATACTAATCCACAAGATCATTATTTTTTTTAGATGTGAAAATATTTAAACACGATTAATGCATGCATTAAATGTAAATTCATGAATAATTCTTGGTTAGATTAGTAATGATCTCAATAATGATATTTATATAAACTCACTGTAATTTAAATATTTATTTAGTTAAAAATTTAATAATAGTATACATAATACAACTCCTGTGCACGTTTAATCAAGAGATCTCTTAACATCACACAACAATATTTAAAGACATCATAATTTACAAGACAACAATAAGAGAAAAAAATTTAAAATATTTCGCATGAATTACATCTGAAAGGTGGAGGGATATATATATTTATATATATTAGGTATTATATTATGTTCGTTTTACCAGAGATCTTCATTTGTGAAAAATTGAACATATCTTATTGAACAATGATAATTTACTACTCTATATAATTTAATGTAAAAATTAAGTAAAATGCGGTTTCTTAAAGAGAGAACTATTTCAGAAAACGGAACAACCACTTACAATAAAGACTAGATTCTGGAATTGAAGAACAATAGAAAATAATTAAAATAAAAAACATCCATTTTCTATGATGTAAATGGTTAATCATAGGAAACTGTAAAACTATAATTTTTGACTTTCCACACTAAAAACCTAAACTAGAAGCATGACTAGAAGACCACATATGTCGGCATAGAGATTTGGTGGAGAGGGCAAAAAGATTTATTTCTCTAGTCATTTTCTTCCTATTAGGTGGAAGTAGTAGCTCTTTGGAGTTGGTCAATACCCATGAAAATATCTTCACTCATGTTCACCTTTACTTTATCATCACCTTTGTTCTGCACGACCGCAACAACCATTTTGTTTTTGCTCCCAATTTCAAGTGGAGGCTTAATTGCGATAATTGGAGAAGCAACAACTCTTGAATTCTTAATGCGCTTGGACGAGGATGATGATTTATTCAATATTGATGCTTTGGGCAAAATATTTATGCCTTTTGGAAGCTTGAATTTGGAATTATTGTTGCAGCTAGCAAGATATCTACGGTTTATTGGTGGATCATGATTGTGTCCACCGGAACAAGATACCACGAAAATGTTCTCATCCTTTGGGCTTTTCTCAATTTGTTTCTTTGCTTCGCAGTGTTTTGATGTGCTACACTTATAGTAATTCCTATATTGTCATATACACAAAATAATAATCAGGTTTAGTCAAATATTATATGTGTATACACTATTAATAATTTTTACTGCTTTTTCTTATGAAAATTAAAAATGGAGGGAACATAACTTTCTATGACATGAAAAAAATAGTGAGAGAGAAAACCTCGGAAATGGAGAACCTTTGATATGCTTCTGACCATATTTACGCCATGTCCATATGTCATTTGTGAGTTCCTCTTGCAGTGATTCATAGGTAAGCCTTATCGACTGTTTTTTCCTAGATCAGAAGTACTAAAGTCAAAATTTAGAACATACACACATAAAAGATAATGAAGTGAGTGGTTACCTTGTTCTACATTGGGTCAAAGGAGTCTTCATTGAAAAAGTGAAATTAGGATGAATGTTTGCCCGTATGTCAGGTTGTTGTAGATCAATCCATTCTTGTGGTGTTGTAGTTGGTGGCACACACGCCACCATTGTTCGTGATTGAGGAACAATGATTTTTTGGATAAATTGAACTGATCGAATTGAATGTAAGTGCAATTGCTCATTTTTGTTTTGGTTTGTGATAACAACCTGATCATATGATCTTTCCTGACGAGCGATTGGAAAATCTAAAGAAACAATTCCAGATAAACCATTAAAACTAGTCATGTCAGGTGTTAAAGGTTTGTCAAAATAATTCCAAACATGAGAACTGTTCAAACCTAACTTAGGAGCTACAACATTGTTAGATCTACTAATATTAAAACTTTTTACTATCGCACCTATATCCCGATCATAATCCCCCATTTTATATCTATGTATAATGATATCTAGTTAAATGCTAAAATAAAAATAATATTATAAGAGAAACTAATGATGTTTTCTATAAAAGCAGAGATGGAAAAGAGGATCCAATGAGGGGGATGACTTATGGAGGAAGTAGATTAGAAAAGAACGTTTTAGTGAGTAAGAAATTATAAATCAAAGGCTGGGTTGAAGAAAGTGAAGCTATTTCACAAGTGAAATAGAGAAACTTAAAAGGGTATCTACCTACCACGGATGTCCACATTTACTTTGCAGTTAATGGAAAATAAATAATTTTTTCCATTTTAGACTGAATGATATAGGCGACAAATCAGTAGTCAAAGATAATTTATGCGATAATGGAAAAGTCAAATAAAGTTTTATGTACCCTTAATTTTGAGATCATACATGTCGCGACCCGAGTCTACACTCTGGACGTGGCCGGAACTCAAGAACCGTTGTTGGTCCCCAAGCGAACCGTCATCCTGGCTGACTAAAAGCGGAAGACTAACTTAAGCATGCAAAAGCTTAGAAACTGAAATAAAAATCATTAACTCAAATACAAAGCTTTAACTCAAAAGATTAACTCTGAATAAAATAATATATTAAACTCGCCATAAAAAGGCAACTTTAGTCTTTAAAAAATTTAATAAAATAAATTATTAATACAGACTCCTCAACTAAATTATCTATGAAGCCTCTAACTGATAATGATGGAAGTCGGGAAAAGACCCACGACCCCCTAACTAAACTGAAAAGTGAATGAATCCTCCGGAAGCAAGGAGGCTCACCATAGCTAACTCGAACTCTAAGATGTATCAAAGAAACTCCAGTTGATGATCCTGAATACATGTGTCTGCATTATGAGAAGATACAGGTCAATTGTCTCAGTACCTGGAATGTACGAGCATGTAAGGGGAATTCTAAAGCATAACATAAGATTGGACTTGGAAAAAATGGAAATATACTTACCTCTTTTTAACTCAACTCAAATCAAGAATAAGATATTCAACTCAAAGATTAGATATTAAACTCAAAGATTAGATACTCAACTTTAAAGATATGATGCTCGACTCAATGAAGCACAGATCAACTCAAGATACTCAACTTAAGGTACTCAACTCGAAATACTCTACTCTTGATACTTAACTGTGATTCATTTCTATATAAATCAGTTTAAAACAGTTGCAATATAAAGAAAAGTTGTTTAAAAATATGATGTCAACTCTGTGTATATAACAAGGATACAACATAACTCTGAAATGTATATGAAAATACAATTAACTGATGTATATCAAAATACAATAATTTCTATGGGAGTTTCTCTAACCGACAACCATCACTTAAGAGCTACAATGATATGATACATCGATCTATCTCATGCTGTCAGCGCATCCTATACCCGGCCAAAGGTATAATACATGAACTACTTAATGGATCCACTAGTCTACTGTGACAAAAGGTTCATCTAAAAAGTATGACCCTCTTTTACCCATGGTGGCTACACGGTTTATTGGGGCTGTGAGTTGTCTGAACTCTCCCCCTTATCGGTGCTCAATACTACTCCCAAAATATACTAGCTCTTATGTTTCAAAATATACTGATTCTGTGGTTTCAGATTAGTGCTCAAAATACTTAGCTCAAAGGTTGTCTTGGAAATATCAGTTTCCCTGCTTGCTTTAATTAGAAGTTATTTCTCTTTAACTAAAAACTAGCCCGAAGGCTCTTTGAAAATCTCAGTTTCCATTCTTATCTAAATGTGAAAACATTTTTAATCTCTTCGGGAATACTTAGTCCCCATATACTTCTTTGAAGAACTGACTTCAATCTTTACTCTTTACTCAACTTGAAGTTTCAGTCTTAAAACAAAGTGAAAACATTTGTGAAAGACTTTTGAAAATTTTATAAACTTTACCTTGACTTGCCTTTAACTTCTAGACTTGACTCTTAAATTTCCTTGAATGAAGTATGGATTCAAGGTTCATGATCTCATATTTATGGATGATTTCATGATTTTTCAACTTGGAGGGTTCATAAGGAATTATGAGCATAAACTACTTAACTCGAGAACAGAAATTATGGGCATGAACAATTCAACTCAAGGACTACATAACTACATGAAACTCATGTATATGAATCTTCTCATTCTCTTGGTTACTTCCTCAAAACTTAGTTCAATCAATTATGGATCTCAAAGAATTCACAATTGAGCTTGAAGGCTTTCTTGAACTCTACACATAACTCAATCTTGAATGTGAATTTTGAATTCAAGAGTTATGGTTCATGATATGAATGATCTAGGTTTTATTGTAGACTTATGAATACATTATACTCACTCTCATGCTCACTTACTTGAGTCTTGAAACAAGTTACTAGAAGTTGTAGAAGACTCCTCCAAAGGACTCAAATAGACTCTCTCAAAAGGTTCGGAAGAACTTTAAAAATTTAATCTTAACTTTACCTTGAATTTGAATTACTATTTCAAGGTTATTATTTATTTTATGAATCATTTCTAAGTGTTTAGAAGTAGTTTAAGGTGTTTGGAATCAAAAGGAGTGAAGATACACTTTCAATGAGCTCAAACAGAGCGACCGGGGCAAACTGGATGGGGCAGGTGACCCTGGGGTTATGGGTGGTATAGGGCGCCAACCCTGGAGTGCAGAGAAGGGTTCGGATATCTCTAGCAGGCGCGTCACTCCAGACCCCAATCTAGAAATTTGCCGAACGTCCTTGCTCGTTTTCTCACCCTAACTCGCCTAAAATCAAATGATTTCTTCCCCAATCATTTGGATTCAATTACTTAACTTAATTACACTCTAATCTACTAAATAAAAAACTTAAATTACTCAATTCCATCTCAAGAATTAATCAAAAACCCAACACAACAAGATTTAGAATGAACCTCAAGAACACATCAAAAACTCTAATTTTTACACTTTAAGAATGAAATTTCGCTGAAAAATAACATGATTGGCGTGTGGGTGAACTAACCTTACACTATGGAAGCTTACATACCTCTTAGGGATTAAACATGGCGAAAATTCGCAACTAAACTTAAGAACGGCGATGAACGCCTTCATCCTTTCATCATTTCTTCTGTTTTCTCTTCTTTTCTCTTATTGCCTCTTCTTGAACTCTCAACTAAAACCCTAGGTGTATATTAGGATTTTAAAACTGAACCCAAAAGGATGAGACCCCTAAATTACTACTAAAAGCACATTAAATCTGATTGGGTAAGGAAAGGACAAAAATACCCCTCACTATTTTCGGCTAACCATCTTAACTGAACAGCCTAACTTCAAAAGGTCATAACTGATTCATCCAAACTCAAAACTTAGCAAACTCGACGGATTTAGAAAGATAATTCAAAGATATTTCCCATGGTATCTTGTAGCACATCTAACTCATCATGTGCTTGGAGTTATGGTCGTTTGAAGTTGATCAAAAACTCATACTTACCTTAACTTGCAAAATTTCAGATTTTTGCTATATTTCCAATTTAATTCTTTTTGGAACTCTTGGTGTTAAATCTAGTGAAACAACCTTAATACTTAATAAATTTTAAATTGCTTGATAAAATCTCACTCACTACGATGAACGGTTCGAGTCTTAGTTTGAAAAAATTTCTTGGGTGTTACAATACATATCATATCATATACACGAAATTATGCAAAGTCTGATATGACTCAAAATTTTACCGTGATGACGCTTACCATAACCCCATAGTGGGCAAGACAAAAAAATAAAATTTACAAAACATAAGAATATAACGATAAATAACAAGAGGAAACAAGAATAAAGATAATAAATAGGGATATATAATAGAAAAGTAAATATGATACACAATATAAAAACGATGCCAAAAAATGACCAAGAACGAGAAAGTAACATATGGACCAAATCTCTGAATCTGGTGTCACCAGTACATGAAGAACTAAGTATAGAAAATCTATATAAAAAGAACTAACTAATAAAAATGCAAAATACAAGTCAGTAAAAAATAGAGCAAGCAACAAATATCTGGATGCAAGGAGCTCACCATGATCCGAGTCTATGACGATCACAAGAGACTCAATGCTAAGTGAGAGTTACTCGTAGTGTAATTCTATCAGAAAAATATAAAGAAAAGTAGTATAATTAGTATATTACGGGTTATTCAATAGGAATCATGAGTCAACGGAGCTCAAAAAGATCAAATATAATAAGAGAAGTGATATACCGTGAGTTTACAATATTTTTGATGTGTTTCACTTAGAGATTGTGTGTGTCTTGGGCAATTATGTTGTTGGAAATAATGGTTCTATGAAATACTTGTAAGAAATAAGTTTGGATACGGTGGATTGAGAGAAGAGTTGAAAATTGCAAAAGTGGCCAATGACGGAGCCAACCACGTACAATAGGTTCTTTGATGGGTCGTAAGTGATGCAGCGTAATGATGGTTCAAGGAAGTTTGACCATATGTGGAACCACGGAGGCTATCGACGGCCAGTAGATCGAATGACAGACCGTCCTGTGTGTTGACACCCAATTTTGACCCTCCCGGTAGGAATTAATTCATGAGCCTCTTAAACTCTCAAACAATTTAAAATAATTAGTTTTATAAATTTACGAAAGTATAAAGTTTGCGTTATTTTAAATAATTTTTGTCGTTTCTTAAAGTTTTTAGATAATATCTATATTTTACATAATTATGCATATAATTAGTATATTTTATGATTATTCAAAAATCATATCAAAATATTTTAAATTTAGTAAGTAGTCTTTTAAATTAGTTTAGTTTAAATCACGGTTATATTTATTTATTTATTTTATTATTTTTTTTTTAAACACTAAGTTTACGATTAAATTAATTATTTTATTTTTTGGTAAGATTAAGAAGCTCGCAAAATTAATTTATGTGAATTCATCCTATTACTTTAAACCATTCAAATAGACAAATTTTGGACTTTGCATTTGTCCCACATCGCTTCCCACATCTATTTTGAACTAAATTTTGTCCTATATAAATCCCTCTTCACTACACCAAAGGGGGAAAATATATAGAGAGGAGACCAAAGAGTACCCAGAATTTTTCGGGAATTCTTGGTTCCATAGTTTAATATTTATAAAATATTTTTTGCGGCTGTTTGAGTTTGGAGAGGTGGTGGAATCGTCTCCGTCAAACTCGTAGTCTCGGTTCGCTGCCCAGAATCAGGTAATTTCTTATTTTTTATTTATTTATTTATTTATTTATTTTCTTTTTTATTTATTTATTTATTTATTTATTTATTTATTTATTTATTTATTTATTTTTTATTTATTTATTTATTTATTTATTTTTTATTTATTTATTTATTTATTATTTATTTATTTATTTATTTATTTATTTTTTATTTATTTATTTATTTATTTATTATTTATTTATTATTTATTTATTTATTTATTTATTTATTTATTTATTTATTTTTGCATATATGTATAAATATATATAATTTGTCAATTACCCAATTTGCTAACTATTGGGATCTTAAGTTTAATTAGTATTAACGTTTAGTTGCTATTACTATCATACTTCTATGTGTGTATTAATTTGCCATAGCAAATTGGATTCGTTTCACATCATGGTCTAACATATTTATTTAGTTATTCATGCATCATTGTTATATTTAATTCTAAGATTATTACATATTTTGGATATTACTGCTTATCTATTATGTCTGCTTTTAGATAAAATTAATGACATCATTGGCTTCTCCTATCCAATCTATTTATTTATTTACTCATTTTGGCTTTAGGTGTTAAGTTGTAATCTGCTTGGGTACATTCATTATTTTAAAATCGTTTAATCTTCTTTAAGATATGATTTAGGGATATTATTTTCAAGTGCTAATTTTTATTTTTGTTCTTCATTGCATTTAAAATTCGTCCGAGTTTCAACGTGAACTCTCACTCTCTCCTTTGCATTCCATGAGAAGAGCCGTAAAGGCTCAAAGTTCCTCTTTTCCAGTCAACCTATTAAGCCGATGGACGGGTCCCAAGATTTAAAGAATTGAAGAAAGTCGAAAAAGATGAATTAGAAGACCCGTTTTATATTTTGCATTTCGTATTGTATCTATTTTAAGGCATCAGCCCTTGTCGTCTTTTACTTTACTGTATTTATTTAGTATTAATTATTTGCTTAGTCTAGGATAGGTACAAAAGGAAATGGGTCAAAAACCCAAAACAGGTGGGTCCAAAAACCGGTCAAGGCGGACAGAAAACCCGATTTTGGACCCAATTCTCTTTCCCTCTCTCTCTCTATTTCTCTCTTTTACTTTATTTGCTTATTTGTTTGCATACTTGTCGTTAATTTTAAAGTTAGAAAATCCGAATCCCCGCAAATGCCGTAAATGTTTTTATCGACTCAAAATTAAAATAATTTTGCAAAAAATAAAAATGACTAAAAAATAAGTTAGTATTTCAACTCTCTACTTCTAAATATTTTATTCAAGTCAAGTTAAAAGCAAAGTTTTAGCCAAATTTGTTAGTTGCTGGAAAACCGTTTTAGACGGATGTTTTAGGTGCCTAACACCTTCCTAAAACATTAATTTGAATCCCCGAACCCTTTAAATGTTTTCAAGCAATTTTCTCTGTTAAGTTATTTGAAAACAATAGTTTTCTTGATTTTTCTTCAAAAATTAAGTGGCGACTCTAAAAAGCCGAAAACCTTTATAAAAGGTTAAATTTTCGATAAACAGAAATGGCTACTCTGCTGGGGACTAGGAGGATTCTAACCTTAAAACTAACGTATTTTTGGCTAAGTGAGTTAACTGTTTATCTGTTTATTTATTGCTTTATTGAACTGTTGCATTCATGGCATATCATAATTCCGTCAAACGACGATTGTTTCATTTTCACTAAAGGACGATTATGCGGGTTCGCAGTCGTTCGTTAACCAAATATTTTCTCGGGACACCCTGACGAGCGTAGTTGGCTACTTGATAGTCAACGATCGTTAACTGTCCCAGCCCAAGTAGTCCGCTTGGGTTACCCTTTCCACTCTAAATACAACCCACTCTTAGTTAAACCAAGATAGAGCGAAACCCAATCCCGAAAATAGCGCATTGGCCTAAGACGACCCAACACCCAAGGAGTGTTGGGCTCATTAGATAGACCACCTTGAGTCCAAAAGGGTCTACGTCCTGAACGGGTGATCATATTTATTTGTTTAAATTTGAAGGATATATACATCATCTGAAAAAATCATTGTCCTCGGGATTGGGAGTAGATTGTAGCTTATTCTAGTTAAAAAAAAAAAAAAAAAAAAAAAAAAAAAAAAAAAAAAAAAAAAAAAAAAAAAGAAAAGAAGCTCACAAGTTACTAGTCTAAGACGCGGGAACCCGGAGAAGAGAAGAAATGAAGAGGGAAGGACCTTCTATGGAAGCATAGTTTAGAATTGTACCCCTACGTGGGACTGATTATTTTGTATCCCATTTTTCCCAATTATGTATCCTCATTTAAGTTTTATTCATAAATTTGTATAAATTTGGGTTTTGGGACAATGGGATGTTTCAAATGACATATACATCCTTCAAATCAGTAGGTCTACCCTTGGCATAAAGGGGTCACAAGCATGTTAGGACGCGATATTTGTCTGTATACTTGTCTGTTTATCTGCTCTATGTGTGATATTATTCATTTTATATTCTGAATCCAAACTGAAAAATCTACCTTTGAGTTGTTTTCCTTCTCAGGCATTTTGAACTGATCTGTGTTGATTAAGCTGGCAGATCATCCTTACTTCACCAGATCGAAAGGGTCTGCAGATTCTTTCCCTAGACAAAGCTCAAATAAAGGAAAGACAGCAATGGGAGATAACAACGAAGAAGTAAGCCTCACTGATGTTGTGGTGTCTCAACCCATCATAGCAGACCAGAACGAATTGATTTTGCAGTTGATGCAACAAATTACAGAAATGAGAATGGAAATGCAAAGGAGACAGGATTGGCCTCCGCCGGGTTTAGCTGCTAACGTTGCTGAGGGGAGACCTCCCATCTACTTCCCTTCCTCAAATATGGATCCGACTCAGAATCAACCAACTACACCTGCTCAGAACCCGTCCATTATAAACCTGACTACCCAAAATCCGCAATATGCTTCAGCCTCTTACCAAACTCCACCTCATCCTCAAAACAACCACCTCCAAATACCCTCTCATCTTCAAAAAGCCCAACATCAATCCGCTCCACCACTGCAAAACCAAAATCAAAATCAAAATCAAAACGCTTTTAATCCCCAAACATCCCACCACCACTTAAATCAAAATACTAATCCTCAGACTTATCCACAAAATTACCAAACCGCTCAAAACGCTCAGAGTCCTTCCATAGCTCCACCCTTACCCAAAAGAAACACTTACCAAATCCCCATCCCTACTGAGCACGACGTGCAGGGTTCTGAGTTGGACTACTACGAGGAACAGTAAAGAGAGTGGAGGGTGAAAGAGGAGACAAAGGTGGACATAAAAGAGGAGATCAAGAAAGCCATGAAGGAGCTGCAATGCATCCCTGATACTGCCGGCCTAAGTTATGAAGATTTATGTATTCATCCAAATCTGGACCTTCCAGAAGGGTTCAAAATCCCGAAATTTGATACTTTCGGAGGAGTGGGGAACCCTATGGCTTATCTAAGAGCCTATTGCGACCAACTTGTTGGAGTTGGTAGGGATGAAGCTCTGTTGATGCGTCTTTTCAGCCGAAGCCTGTGCGGAGAAGCTCTTGAATGGTTCATCTCGCATGAAACCCGGCAATGGCCCAGCTGGAATGCTCTGGCAAAGGACTTCATCGAGCGATTCGCTTACAATGTAGAAATCATTCCTGATCGTTACTCTTTGGAGAAAATGAAGAAGAAATCAACCGAAAGCTATAGAGAATTCGCTTACAGGTGGAGGAAAGAAGCGGCGAGGGTAAGGCCACCCATGTCTGAAAAAGAAATCGTTGAAGTGTTCGTGCGAGTGCAAGAACCAGAGTATTATGACAGAATTATGTTGCTCGTTGGGGCAAAGTTTGTCGAGATAGTCAAGATTGGTGAGACTATCGAGGATGATTTAAAATCAGGGAAGATAGCCCGTGTAGCCGCATCGCCTGGATCTTCAGGGTTGTTAAAAAAGAAGAAAGAAGACGTGGCTGTTGTTTCATATGAGGGCGATAAAAACCCAAGAAGATCTTCGTATTCCCATTTCCAAGGTCGTTCTCGACCTTCTCAAAACTCTTACCAAGCTAGTCAGAAAAATAATTCTCCTCCAACATACCAAGATCCTCCTCCAGTATACCAAAATCCTCCTCTAATCTACCAAAGTTCACCTCCAATTTACCAAAATCCATCTCCCACATACCAAAGCCATCCTCCACTTTACCAAGTTTTGTCTCCTCACTACCAAGGTATTGCTCCCAACTGTGCCAACGTGCAGTCGAGCTACCAAGCACCCCCTCCTACATATCAAGTCCAAGCTCCACCATATCAAAATCCCCACCCGAATTGCCAAGCTCCATTGCCAAACTGCCAAGCCAATTCATATCCCAGAGGTCAATCTCCACGTCCAAACAACCGAGGTTATCAACAGATGCCTCCCCCACAAGGAAGCTATGATCCACCTCGATCTCGATTCGAGAAGAAACCTGCAAGGAATTTCACCGCGCTCACGGAAAATCGAGCAAAGTTATACGAGCGACTAGCTGCGGCCGGATATATCCATCCTGTGGGGCCTAAGCCCGTGGATATCAATTCGAAATTCTATAGGCCAGATCAGAGATGTGCTTATCATTCCAACAACGTTGGGCATGATACTGAGGACTGTATCAACCTCAAGCACAAAATTCAAAATCTAATCGATCAAGAGGTGGTCTCTCTACAACCAGCTGCACCTAATGTCAATACCAACCCTTTGCCAAATCACGGAGGCGGTAATATGAATATGATAGAGACAGACGACGATTGATGTGTGACAAAAGTGATAACTCCAATCGTCCCTGACGACGTTGGGGAAGGAATCTGCGGCCTTTTCGAGGAGATCGATGTTGTTATTGAGGAAGAGGTCGAGCTACCTGGTATTCGTGATGCTGAACCAGGAGAGATGCTGCAGAATTGGACCTCCACGCCGATCCTGATTCCCCAAACTCCTTGGTAGAAAGGCATCGTTAATGCATATTTAAATCGGTGGTAGTCCGGAAGAGGCCTGAGACCCACCATTTTGCATTTTCTTATTTGCGTGCATTTTAAATTTCCCTCGTGATGTTTGAAAAAGGCAACATGGCCCTTTTCCATAGCCAAAATTTGCATTATTTTCCATTTTGAATGAAAGCCTCTTTATTTAAAATTTGGTTTATTTACTTATTTGCTATATTTTACTTATATGACTTTGTCTATTTACGATATCAGTAATATGAGTTTTAAACCTGCCAATGTCATGTCATGTCATGAGCTGAACTAACAAAGTGAGGCAGGTGACGACGAGGTGAATGATTACGAAGAGGAAAGTGAGGTACCGGAATATGTCGCTGAAGAATTTCTGCAGTTTGAAAATTAGCATAAACTGAATTTATAGGAAATTGAAACTGTAAATCTGGGAGACCAAGAGTGCGTCAAAGAGGCCAAAATCAGCGTTCACTTGAATGAAACTCAGAAGAAGGATCTAACACACTTACTCAATGAATACATTGATGTGTTCGTCTAGGAAGTCGGCGACATGCAAGGGTTGAGTACCGATGTTGTATCTCATAAACTGTCGATTAATCCAGGGTTCGATCCGATGAAGCAAAAAGCTTAGAAGTTCAAGCCCGAGTTGAGTGTAAAGATTAAAGAGGAGATTACCAAACAGACAAGTTTCGATTAGTGGAGGTGACGCAATACCCGACTTGGTTGGCAAATGTCATTCCGGTCACCCCTTTCCCCTTTTAATATTTTTTGTATATTTGAACTACGTCTGACCTGAATTCTCAAGAATGAGATACGTAGGCGGCCTATGTCGTCTTCGGTCATCCTATTTATCCCTTTTAATATTTTTTGTATATTTGAACAACGTCTGACCTGAATTCTCAAGAATGAGATACGTAGGCGGCCTATGTCGGCTTCGGTAATCTTATTTATCCCTTTTAATATTTTCTGTATATTTGAACTACGTCTGACCTGAATTCTCAAGAATGAGATATGTAGGCGGCCTATGTCGGCTTCGGTCATCCTATTTATCCCTTTTAATATTTTTGTATATTTGAACTACGTTCGACCTGAATTTTCAAGAATGAGATACGGAGGCAGCCTATGTCGGCCTCGGTCAATTTCTTTGTAACTTTCTTATCTTTATTAACCTTTGAGGGGGAACTACGTTTGACCTTATTCCTGCCTCAACGGGATACGTAGGCGCCACAAGGGTTCGGTCATATCTCCCAAAAGATTTCTATTCCTCTTATAATAGAAACTGGGACAGAATTTTTGAGAGGGACTCAAAAATTCTCGAGAATAAGATGTTTCCTCAACAAGTCAAGACTAAAGATATTTCGAGACTTGCAACTGGGACAGAATTTTTGAGAGGGTCTCAAAAATTCTGCAATTTACTCAGCGATAGTCGAAGATAAGCCAAGACAATTAACTGAGACAGAAATTTTGAAGATGGACTCAAAATTTCAAACATGGATTTATCGACAAGTCCAGAGTGACTTTGAATAATCTCCAGCGAATAATCAGATTCGAATAAGTTCACTAAGTCGGACGTGACATGACACTTGGCAGTGACCCTTTTCA
Organism: Solanum sitiens; assembly: GCA_016801875.1. Classification (NCBI taxonomy): domain Eukaryota; kingdom Viridiplantae; phylum Streptophyta; class Magnoliopsida; order Solanales; family Solanaceae; genus Solanum; species Solanum sitiens. Next base: position 2,472,811 of record JABWTJ010000226.1, read on the forward strand.
AAATTACTTTTCGAATTTTTTTTTTTTTTAAAGTTTTTCCTTTTATGTTTCATTTGTTTTGGCATAAAATATTTTGTCTTATCTATCAAGAGTTGGGAGCTCAGGAAGATCTACCGGAGATAGCAGGACAAGGAGCAGACAACTGAAGAACCGACACAGATCAGTCCTTTTAAAAACTAACGATTTTTCTGTGGATGCAGGTTTATAGCTTTGCTTTGATACCAGCAGATTTCGTCCGATGGATGAATATGGGAAAGTCAAAGGAAGAGAAAACTCTCCCAAAATCAACAGTTTTCCTAAATAAAGAAAACATGTTATATCGCTTATGGCGGAAACTTGGGAATATGATTTGTTTATTTCAGTCAATTCTCAACAACGTGAAGTTTGCAAGGAATATCCAGCTGGATTCAAAGGTGAATCAAACGAAATCTCAAGGAAGAGTTTATGATTTCCGTAAAGGACGTCAGTTGCATCATAATGTCAGATATGATATTATACACTACCCGGAGGGGTCATTTATTTTATTATCGATCAAGACAATACACTACCCGAAGGGGTCATTTATTTTTGTCGATCAAGACAATACACTATCCGGAGGGGTCATTTATTTTGTTGCCCATCAAGACAATACAGTACCCAGAGGGGTCATTTATTTTATTGTCGATCAAGACAATACGCTACCCAGAGGGGTCATTTATTTATTGTCGATCAAGACAATACACTACCCGGAGGGCTCATTTATTTTATTGTCGATCAAGACACTACACTACCCGGAGGGGTCATTTATTTATTGTCGATCAGGACAATACACTATCTGAAAGAATTATTTTATCGTTATTTTCAATTGAGACGATATGATTATCTAGAAAGCACCCAGAAGATCGCTATGTTGCTCAATGGAAGCACCATCTTCGTTTGGTACCAATGATGACACCGCGAGAAGATATTCGTACCTCGCTGAAAATTATACATCGCGAGAAGATTTCATACCTTGTGGAATTTATGCATTGCGGGAAGATATTCATGCCCCGCAGAAGATCATGCATCGAGAGTCAATATTCATGCATCGCGGAAGATCATGCATCAAGAGTCAATATTCATGCATCGCGGAAGATCATGCATCGCGAGTTAATATTTATGTATCACAAGTTAATCGCGAGAAGATATTCATGCCTCGCAGAAAATTATACATCGCGAGAAGATTTCATACCTCGCTGAAATTTATGCATCACAAGAAGATTTCATACCTTGAGGAATTTATACATTGCGGGAAGATATTCATGCCCCGCAGAAGATCATGCATCGAGAGTCAATATTCATGCATCGCGGAAGATCATGCATCGAGAGTCAATATTCATGCATCGCGAGTTAATATTTATGCATCACAAGTTAATTGCGAGAAGATATTCATGCCTCGCAGAAAATTATACATCGCGAGAAGATTTCATACCTTGCGGAATTTATGCATTGCGGGAAAATATTCATGCCCCGCAGAAAATCATGCATCGACAGTTAATATTCATATATTGCGAGAAGATATTCATGCCTCGCAGAAAATTTATGCATCGCGGGAAGATACCCATGCCCTGCAAGGAATCATGCACTGCCAGAGAGAGAATTGGGCATCTGAAGAAAATATTCACCCATCGACATCAACTGCATCATTTTATTTTTGATAAAAGTAAACATCAAGAAGAACATCAAAGAGGACATCAAGATAAATATCAGCACACTGCATCTATTGTTATTTATTTCAACATCAAATGAAGAATACATTGAAGATTGCATTACATACATAAGACATAAGCTCTATTTGCTTTACGTCAAACCGATCGAGTGGATGTCAAATGTCGAGGAGAAAAATTAAATGTCGACATGGTAAAAGACATTGTCTCCCTTTTTCATTGAGTTTTTATGCTGACGAGTTTTATCTCAGTCTTTGTCGAGAGCATCCGAAAGGATGAATTCTCCAAAAACAAACCACAGGTGCGGACGACATCAAAAAGGATGCAGCACAACGTGGAACTTTTTCTTAGCAGCGAACTGGGACATAGTCCAAAGAGGAGTATCAAACTCTTAGGACGCGAGCAGAGGGACGACTTCCACCACAATCAAACCACACCCCTATCAGAAGGCATGTGGGTTTTTCTTTAGGTTTTGTCAGTTTCGGTCTCGCATCCGGAAATTTTGATCTATCAGAAGCAAGTTTCCAATCTGAGTGACAATGCGCCGAGAGCTTTGGAAATTATGTCCATGTGAGTTCTTAATTATGGGTGTGAAGTGCACCACATTCATGGATAAGAGGTTACAAGCCTCCTTTTCATACTCGTTTAATTTTGTCACTTGTCCAGAACCAAAGGTTATCTAACATAATAGATTCCTTTTCAATCGATTGAGTCGAACTACAAACAGCCTGATTCCTATGGTTTAAGGATATGTAGGCGGGCTCGATGTTGAAAACTCGGTTGTATCCTAACATTCCCTCTCAAATCTCATTCCTAAGCATTTCGATACCTTCATAATTCGGTATCGAGGTGGCTTTTGATTACTTTCAAAATCGTGTGTTAAATCTAGCGTATCGAACTACAAGTGGCCTGAATTCTCATATAGCCTGAGATATGTAGGAAACCCATTTTCAGGGCTCGGTCATAATTCCTAAAGTCCGTACCAAATCCCTTGCCTGAAAGATGGATATGTGGTCGGTCAAAATTGGATTGGTCAATTTCATTTTCCTCAAATTTCTTGCATCAATCCAAGTAAAATGAGGGACAGTTGTTGACACCCAATTTTGACCCTCCCGGTAGGAATTAATTCATGAGCCTCTTAAACTCTCAAACAATTTAAAATAATTAGTTTTATAAATTTACGAAAGTATAAAGTTTGCGTTATTTTAAATAATTTTTGTCGTTTCTTAAAGTTTTTAGATAATATCTATATTTTACATAATTATGCATATAATTAGTATATTTTATGATTATTCAAAAATCATCTCAAAATATTTTAGATTTAGTAAGTAGTCTTTTAAATTAGTTTAGTTTAAATCACGGTTATATTTTTTTTTATTTTTATTTTTTTTTGAAACACTAAGTTTACGATTAAATTAATTATTTTATTTTTTGTTAAGATTAAGAAGCTCGCAAAATTAATTTATGTGAATTCATCCTATTACTTTAAACCATTCAAATAGACAAATTTTGGACTTTGCATTTGTCCCACATCGCTTCCCACATCTATTTTGAACTAAATTTTGTCCTATATAAATCCCTCTTCACTACACCAAAGGGGGAAAATATATAGAGAGGAGACCAAAGAGTACCCAGAAATTTTCGAGAATTCTTGGTTCCATAGTTTAATATTTATAAAATATTTTTTGCGGCTGTTTGAGTTTGGAGAGGTGGTGAAATCGTCTCCGTCAAACTCGTAGTCTCGGTTCGCTGCCCAGAATCAGGTAATTTCTTATTTTTTATTTATTTATTTATTTATTTTCTTTTTTATTTATTTATTTATTTATTTATTTATTTATTTATTTTTTATTTATTTATTTATTTATTTATTATTTATTTATTTATTTATTTATTTATTTTATTTATTTATTTATTTATTTATTATTATTTTTTTTATTTATTTATTTATTTATTTATTTATTATTTATTATTTATTTATTTATTTATTTATTTATTTATTTATTTGTTTATTTATTTGCATATATGTATACATATATATAATTTGTCAATTACCCAATTTGCTAACTATTGGGATCTTAAGTTTAATTAGTATTAACGTTTAGTTGCTATTACTATCATACTTCTATGTGTGTATTAATTTGCCATAGCAAATTGGATTCGTTTCACATCATGGTCTAATATATTTATTTAGTTATTCATGCATCATTGTTATATTTAATTCTAAGATTATTACATATTTTGGATATTACTGCTTATCTATTATGTGTGCTTTTAGATAAAATTAACGACATCATTGGTTTCTCCTATCCAATCTATTTATTTATTTACTCATTTTGGCTTTAGGTGTTAAGTTGTAATCTGCTTGGGTACATTCATCATTTTAAAATCGTTTAATCTTCTTTAAGATATGATTTAGGGATTATTTTCAAGTGCTAATTTTTATTTTTGTTCTTCATTGCATGTAAAATTCGTCCGAGTTTCAACGTGAACTCTCACTCTCTCCTTTGCATTCCATGAGAAGAGCCGTAAAGGCTCAAAGTTCCTCTTTTCCAGTCAACCTATTAAGCCGATGGACGGGTCCCAAGATTTAAAGAATTGAAGAAAGTCGGAAAAGATGAATTAGAAGACCCGTTTTATATTTTGCATTTCGTATTGTATCTATTTTAAGGCATCAACCCTTGTCGTCTTTTACTTTACTGTATTTATTTAGTATTAATTATTTGCTTAGTCTAGGACAGGTACAAAAGGAAATGGGTCAAAAACCCAAAACAGGTGGGTCCAAAAACCGGTCAAGGCGGACAGAGAACCCGATTTTGGACCCAATTTTCTTTCCCTCTCTCTCTCTCTATTTCTCTCTTTTACTTTATTTGCTTATTTGTTTGCATACTTGTCGTTAATTTTAAAGTTAGAAAATCCGAATCCCCGCAAATGCCGTAAATGTTTTTATCGACTCAAAATTAAAATAATTTTGCAAAAAATGAAAATGACTAAAAATAAGTTAGTATTTCAATTCTCTACTTCTAAATATTTTATTCAAGTCAAGTTAAAAGCAAAGTTTTAGCCAAATTTGTTAGTTGCTGGAAAACCGTTTTAGACGGATGTTTTAGGTGCCTAACACCTTCCTAAAACATTAATTCGAATCCCCGAACCCTTTAAATGTTTTCAACCAATTTTCTCTGTTAAGTTATTTGAAAACAATAGTTTTCTTGATTTTTCTTCAAAAATTAAGTGGCGACTCTAAAAAGCCGAAAACCTTTATAAAAGGTTAAATTTTCGATAAACACTGTGCATCCGTCATTTGCGATGAGAAAGTTGAAGTTCTAGTACTTATACCACACAGACAAGTGACAGAACATAGTCTAGTCCACAGACCATAGGTCCAACCGTCGTTTGAAGTCCCTAAAATAATTTCCAAGTGTTGATCCATGAAGGAGACTATGGACCGTAGGTGGATCCACGGTCCGTAGCTCTTGTCGTCGATTGAAACCTCGTCTGAGCAGTTATTTCCTTTTTTTCTTACTTTGTTTAGGATTTGTGTTTTATAAATATTAGTTGTTATTTACGTTTTAAAGGGTTATACATTATTGTATACTTTAGTTTTTTATTTTTTGGAATTATTTTCAACACTAAGCAATTTAATTTCTGGAAGCTAGTTTATGCAAATTTCACTTTGAATTTGAATTCAAGATTTTGGTTTTCATGTATTCTCATTGTAAGTTCATGAATTCTTTAATCTAATTATGAATTATGAACTCTCAATCCCGAGTGGCTAAGTCCACAGCTAGGGTCGTTGGAACCATGAACAATTAACAAAGTATGAACAATGACTAAGTAATTGAATAGTGTTTATACATGTATTGTTAATCTTTTTATTTAGAAGTCTTTCTAGCGGTGAACATTGTTATAGCTCGCCTCATTCCTACTTGAACTTACCAAGAGGTAATGAATGAGAAAAATATTTAACAACAGAGATTTAGTTAGGGATTTGCTTCTATCTAATAGTTTGAATTTAATCAATTGAGGAAAAGGAGAATACCCTAGTTAATTAACACAATGAATAATTTGGGATGAATATAAGGGTTAATAAAGCACACATTCGTATATTTACGAAGAAGTAGTGAAAGTCCTTGTGATGATTACCAATCACTTAGGGATACATAAATTATCAACCTTGTACGTCAAACACTTGGAAAGGATTACTATTATTATGATTACAGCATTAAAATCTTGTGAGGAACACATATACACCAGCTTCCATCTTATATTGATATCTCAAAATGTGAATCTTTCTTACGTGTTACTAATTGATTCAAATCAACAATATGTTACTTTATTTACAAAATAAACTTGTTTACTTTTCTCGAAAATAGTTTGACTAAAAAGAGATAATTGTGAGTTGAGTTTGAGTCTAAACCTTATCCTCGTGCGATTTACCCCAACCTACAAGTTGGGTAATTTACTTGATAATGCTCTTTTATGCTTCTTTAAGAGAGGTGTAATTTTAGCATATCAAATTTTAGCGTTGCTGCCGAGGAGTACGACTTTTAAATTAAGTTTAACTAAATTATTGAACTTTAGTCAAGTATTTCATGATTTTATGTTATTTTGTTTGTTTTTTTCTACGGGTTTCTACTCTAGTATATGTCAAATACACGGAATCAAGGTTAACTTTTGAACCCCTACGATGCTGAATTGAGAAGAACTTTGAGGAAAATAAATAATCAAGGGGTACACAACAATCCAATTGGAGAGGGGTCTAGGAGATTGTCATGCCCCAAGGCTACCCCCTGGACGTGGACACGGGACCTAAGATCACAAGTGATCCCAAGCTAACCCTACTGGCATGACATGATCATACTTAGAGTGATAATAATTGATGCGGAAGCTAATAATAAAGTATATCTGAAATGATTGGGGAATACCCATGTACTAAACTGAACATATAAAATCTAATAGTTCAATACAAAGAAATATTAAACTCGGAATACTACGTTGAATCTAACGATGTCTGAAAATAGCCTCTAACTGACTAGAAATGTTGGGACATGACCCAACTAATTCTAGCAAAACTGAAACCTAAAGACTGAAGAAAATAGTAAGATAACATGACTATAGTCCTCGAAGTATGAGAACTCAACAATGATGTTGTTGAACTGGAGATCGGGAACGATCTAAGTGTAATTTAGATGCTGAGAACCTAAACCTACATCACAAGAAGATGTAGCATAGAGTATGCATCAGCACTTGAAAGTACTGAGCATGCAGGATAGAGTAAAGCTGAAATAAACATATAACTGAACAAAGAAGCAAGAGTATAATCTAAACATAATATAGATACTGAATAATGTGCTAACTGAATGGAATGACCAAATCATAACATGCTGAGACTAAATAATGACTATACTAAAATTTGGTCAATAAAATAGAGTCTTAGTGAACTGTGGGAGCTACTAACAACCGATAATAAAACCACATGAGATAGATGTGGATTTCAATATATACACCGCATACGAAGGACCCAATAAACCCGACCAAAGGTGTAGATGCATTCTGGTGTGATCACTAAAATGATGCCCACATAGGGGACATACAACCTACGTGGTTGGTAGTTCTGGAAATATATGGATGACTGACCCTATTCTAATTTGGTATTATGTTACTCTGAATAGATTAAATGACTAAGGTATTATGACTGAATTTCTGTGATATACTACATAGCTCAAAATTGACATGCAAATTGGGAATACATATTAATATAATGATAATGATACATTCAAGAATGAGGCATGTATATGTGAAATATCTAACCTAGCATGTGTAATTAAAGAACTAAAGAAATGCATAGCGAGGGTTCTGGATTTCATGCAAGCAACGTAGTAATAACATGATAATCTACTGAAGTTCTAGAAAATGTAGGTCTAGTTTGATAATAGGGAATCGAGAATCTAACTAAAATATAGGGACCTAATAGGTGAAAAGAACCCACTAGTGAAATATTACATGCCTGGTGATGAATTTCACAGAGAAGTTTTTTCATTTTAGGGTTTGAACTGATTGAATCTTGTTGCGATCTTGAACTAGGGTTTTGTTGCCTCTTTCTTCTCTCTAGGTTCTAATTTTCCATGTTTTGATGAAATATCTGATTTAGATAAGTTCTAGTTATGTTTCTAGGCTAAAACTAACCAAAACCACGTAATTTAGGGTTAAAATGACGTAGTTTAGGGGTCCAACAAAATAAAAAAAGAACAAAATATTCTTGACTTAAACTGCTAACGGGGCAAACCACAGCCACTTTCACGAACCATGAAAGGGACTACGTACCGTCAAGTAGGCCATGGTATTTGGTCCAAAGTTTGTGGGTTCTAAGGGTACGGTCAATGGGCCCTACCTGAGGTCGTGTTAAGTACCACGGACTGTGAAGGTCCCCGTGGTCCTCACTTGTTCCTGTGGTTGGGTGGCCCTTGTTCATGGACCATCCCACGGGCCATGTGAAGGACAACAGGTGAAGTCCCTCATGGTCCTCACTTAGGAGTGAGGGGTCGAGGGACTGGCGGGGAGGGGGGGTTCTATTGCCTAACTTAGCACGGCGGCCATCCCACGGTCGTGTGAAGGACCACAAACTGTGAAGGTCCTCGTGGTCTTTACTTGGGCATGGGGTCTAAGGGGCTGGATAAATAGGCTACTGCCTCGACTCCACCGACGCCCCCACAATCCGTTAAGACCATGGCCCATGAAGGGTCCCGTAGTCTTATGTCTAGGCCTGGGGGATAATAACTCCCCACCACGGGAAGGTCAACGTACCTGTGGTTTTGCCGGAAATAATGGAGACCACCATCTATATCATCTTTGCTGGAAAAGTAGAAATCATTATTTAAATATTTTCTTGCTCCCTCTTCACCTTCCCCGACACACACCGCCCCGATCTACACCCTTTCTTCCCAACAAATTGATGCAGAAACAAAAAAAAAGAAAAGCAAATTCAAAATTAAAATAAACAAAGCAAGAACCAATCTTTTAAGAAAACACTATCAATTTAGATAGGAATAAGAAATAAGTCATAAAGAGAAATAAAAATGATAAATTCATATACAATTTATCTTAAAACCTCCGGGAGTGATTGTTAGGGAAAGAGAAGAAAGGGGGAGGTTTTGGGTGGGCTGCATAATTTCTTTATCGTTTTTTTAAAAATAAAAAATCTCAAAGTCTTTTCTTTTTAAAGTTTGACTTGCTTATATTCAAAATTATTTATAATAGTTTTTTAAAATTACAATGTCACGTATCTTCATTTGATTTGTTATTTTGACACAACATATGCAAGTGTATTACACACATTTCATCTTTTTTATTAACTATCACAAACATATTCAATGGGTATTTATTTTTTAACATTTGAGTGTCTAATAGGATGCAAGATCTACTGAAATTTCTATAAGGGGTCATCGATGACTTAAGCCAAAATTATATCACCAAATATAATTTAACAGATTATAACATTTTGCATATTTTATCCTTCAAATAATAAATACTAATCCACAAGATCATTATTGTTTTAGATGTGAATATATGTAAACAAGGTTAATGCATGCATAAAATGTAAATTCATGAATAATTTTTGGCTACATTAATAATGATCTCAATAATTATATTTATATAGCCTCACTGTAATTTGAAATATTTATTTAGTTAAATATTTGATAATAGTATACATAATATTATTCCACTGTTGGCATAATCAAGAGATCTCTTAACATCACACAACAATATTGTAACATCTCGTAAACCGAAATAGCTTGGATTAAACGAGCTATAAATAAGGTAAATGCAAGTTTTGTTGATTTTCGTGTGCTATAGTCAATGAAATTTTTGTGATTCAGAATTTCCGAAATGAAATAGCCAAAATATGTCATGGACATCCGTTATGACGTTGACAATGTATCTAGTTTGTTCTTCTAGGAAACGGGCGCATTTTCAAGTTCAACGAGCCCCGAAGTAGGTAACGCAGATTTTGCCGATTTTAGTGTGCTAATCTCCATGGAATTTTTGTGATCCGAAATTCCCAAAATGAAATAGATAAATTTTTTATGGACCTTTGTTAAGACGTGGGGAATGTATCCAGTTCGTCTCGCGGGTAAAACAGACACATTTTCAAGCTCAAACGAGCTCCAAAGCATGTAAACGCAAATTTTGCCGATTTTCATGTTCTATAGTCCATGAAATTTTTGTGATCCGAAATTTGCGAAACGAAATGGACAAAAATTTTCATGAACGTCCGTTAAGACATTGACAATATATCCAGTTTGTTCCACGGGGAAAACAAGTGCATTTTCAAGTTCAAACGAGTCTCAAAGCAGGTAAACATAGATTTTATCGATTTCGTGTGCTATATAGTCCATAAAATTTTTCTTATCCAGAATTCTCGAAACAAAATAGCCAAAAAATTTCATGGACATCTGTTTAGGCGTTTGCAATGTATCTAGTTCGTCCCACAGGAAAACTGGTGCATTTTCAAGCTCAAACGAGCTCATGACAGGTAACCAATTTTTGTGATCACAAATTCCAAAAACGAAATGATTTTTTATGAAAATTGCATTTATCTCTCAAGAGTCAACAAATATCATGATTGAATGTCATTACCAGCAACCTCCAATTCACCAAGTATTAATCTTATCACTTTCCCATCTCTTTCTCTATTTTTATAATCTTTCACATACTATTTCTGTTTCATCACTCGCTTTTAATCCTCGTCAACCAATATTGATTCAGCAACCACCAATCCCCCAAAATACTATAACAACCACCAATGCTCCTCCACCCTCCAGTGTGGTCACAAGGTTCCAAAATAATACCCTCAAATTGAAAAAAATAGTTTTTAGCTCACCTTTCTTCTACACCACCTTTTAAGCAAATCATTTAGCACGTTAACTGAAAGAATATTAACAATGAGATTCGAACCCTAGTCAACAACACTAAAAGAGTCTTAAGCACCCACCCAAGAGACATTAAGCCAATTAGATCATTTATTCATTGGGTTCTCTATGTTAATTTTATACAAATACCTCTTATTTCTACATAGATATATATATTTTGTAACGAAGTTAATGGGTGCTCGAGCACCCGGCCGACTCCATGTGGGTCCGCCCCTGGTCATGGATATGAAATATGAAGTTATAATGAGAAATAAATGTTGGGAACTAGTTCCTAGGAACCTGATGAAAAACGTTGTTGATTGTAAATGATTGTTTCAAATTAAAGGAAAAATTGATAGTTCTATTGGCAGGTACAAGGCACAAATAGTAGCAAAAGATTTCACGCAACATCTAGGATTTAAATTTCATAAAACCTTTAGTCCGATTGTCAAATAAACCACTATCAAAATTGTTCGAACCATCACTAATCAAAACAAGTGAAAGGCTCACCAACTTGACGTAAACAATGCAATTTTGCAAGGTAACTTACAAGATCATATATCTATAACTTAATCAAAGGGCTATGTTAACTCTGATTCTCAATCATGTATGTCGTAAGTTAAAATAAGCTCCACGTTCCTGGTATAAGGCTCTCAAAGATCAATTGACTTATATCAAGTTTGTTAAGTATGAATTAAGTGCCTTTTGTTTATCTTCACATACTATTTTTATTATGGTTTGTTCTGATGATATTCTCATTACTGGAAATGTAAAATTGGATCTTAGGCCTAACTCACACCCCAAAAGCTAGCTCAAAGGGAGAAGAATTTCTCTAACCTTATAAGGAGTTCACTAATCTCATTAACCACCGATGTGAGACTTTTGTCACTTTTTAACAGGAAATCACCCAAACATTGTTGAACAGACAATCAGATCACTGATTGACATGTTCTCCGTAATTTTTTCGATGAACTTAATCATTTATTGGGTATCGAAATTAAGGATGTTTTCAATGAGATTATCTTATCACAGTCCAAATACATTCTTGAGATTCTCTCATTATTACTCTTATTTAGAAATGAGAATAAGAAAAGGCAGTTGAGGACGAACACTGCATTATGGATGGTACTAAAAGCTATAAAGGTTGTATATTAAAGATGTGACAAATGATAAGAATTCTATTGTCTTATTGGCTAAATGGTAACTGGCTATTTCAAATGTGCATACGTGTTTGCCTATGCAATTGTATACGTGTTATATTGTGATGCTCATTTCAAAATCTTGACTTCAATTGTCTCTGTTTAATCAGTTTAACAATTTACCATTTTCTATGTCCTCCTGGTATTTTTTGTGCTCTTGAAATGCTTGTATTACTAACATCCTCTGGTTTTTGTTTTTTTTGTACTGATTGCTATTTGGACACCAAAAAGATGAAGCAGATCAGTGTTATAGTTCGTCAGTAGCAATTTGTGTCATGTGATTTAATTGAAATTTGAAATTTAAACTTTAATTGAATTTGAATATATAACTTAAGTTTTTTGAAAAACAAATTATATATTTAATAATTACATTAAATAATAATAACAAACAACTTAAATATTTAAAAGACATAAAAAGTCTATCAAAAGAAAATTGATTTACTAAAATTATTCTTAAAAAAACACTCTCAAAATTCAAGAATCCCACCAAATTGGGGAGGAAATATCATGCAGAGAGTATTGTATTTGTCTAATATTCTTTTTTCACAATTTTAGAATTGGTCATCTACTATTCACAACATCTTTATTTTGCTTGTATGTAATTTATACCATTTCCTGAATAGGATGCAATTAACGTCGTATGAGATTTCTATATTTTATACAAATTTTAAAGAACATTTTATGTTATCCTGACATGTTGGGCACGTGCACCATGTTCTTAAGTTCACCTCCCAGAGCAGGCGATGGTTTACCTCCTACTGATGCAACTCTATATCGACACATTTTGGATAAGTTGCAATACTTGTTATTCACGCGTTTGATATTGCATTTCAGTAAAAAAAAAATCTTAGTTTATTCAATATCCTAGTTTGGAGCACTGAAAAGCAGTAAAAAGATTTCTTCGATATCTCAAGTCATCAACAACATCATACTTGCAAATTTTTTCGTCATTCTGATAGGAATTTGTATATGTATATTGATGTTGATTGGGCGGGTTATATACTTTTCTTCAGGCCAAATCCTATTTGTTGGTCCTCTAAGAAACAACAATCAGTTGATTGATCTTCCACTGAAACATAATACAAATTTATAGCTTGCACACTCCTTGAGATTACTGGGGTCCACAACCCGTTGAATGAACTATGATACCAAGTCTCACAAACTCCACGTATTTTTTGTGAAAACATTAGTGTTTCATATCTCAACAAAAATTCATTCTTCCACACTAAGATGAAACACATTGTAGTGGACTTCTATTACCTCCACAACAGTGTGCAATCAGAGTGATTGTCAAATATTTTTTATCAATGGATCAAGTTGAAGACACTCTCACTAAGTTGCTTCCCAAGCCTGCCTTTCTTCGCTATCTATCCAAGTTACGTGTTGTTTCACCACACTAACTTAAAGGGTTATGTTGAGATATTCATGTAGTTATCATGAAAGCACGTGAAATTAATATTTTACTATTTACCCTTTGAAAGAAATAGTAACAATCTTTTCTCTTTTCTCTCTTTCAAGACAAGGTCGACCTGCAACTACTTTCACTACTATTTTCTTTAAAAAATGTTCTTATCATTATACTATTAATTTTGTAGATATAGAAGTAGAACTACTCCCGTCATTGTTTTTTTGCCGGAAGAAAATGGAGATCACCATCCACAATTCTTTGCTCGAAAAAATGGAGATCATCATCTACGTCGGTTTTGTCGGAAAAGATGGAGACCACCATCTACATCATGTTTGCTGAAAAAATGAAAATTATTATTTAAATATATTCTTGCTCCCTCTTTACCTTCCTCCACACACACCACCCCAATCTACACCCTTTCTTCCTTACAAATCGATGCAAAAAAATTTTTTTAAAAAAAAACCAAGTTCAAAATTAAGATAAGCAAAGAAAGAACCGGTCTTTCAAGAAAAAACTATCAATTTAGATGGAAAAAGAGAATAAAAACGATAAATTCATATATAATATATCTTAAAACCTCTTAGAGTTATTGTTAGGGAAAGAGAAGAAAGGGGGAGGTTTGGGATGGGCCGCATAATTTCTTTCTCTTTTCTTTTTTTTTAATATATGAAAGTTTTTTTGTTTTTAAATTTTGACTTGTTTATATTCAATTGTTTTAATAGTTGTTTTAAATTAAAATGTCACATTTCTTCATTTGATTTGTTATGTTGACACAACATATGCAAGTGTATTACACACATTTCATTTTTTTACTAAGTATCACAAAAATGTTCAATGGGTATTTATTTTTTAAGATTAGAGTGTCTAATAGGAAACAGGGTATACTCAAGTTTCTAAGTGAAATACACAAACAATTTTAAGGGGCCATCGATGACTTAAGCAAAAATTATATAACCAAATATAATTTAACAGATTATATCATATTGCATATTTTATCCTTCAAATAATAAATACTAATCCACAAGATCATTATTTTTTTTAGATGTGAAAATATTTAAACACGGTTAATGCATGCATAAAATGTAAATTCATGAATAATTCTTGGTTAGATTAGTAATGATCTCAATAATGATATTTATATAAACTCACTGTAATTTAAATATTTATTTAGTTAAATATTTGATAATAGTATACATAATATTATTCCTGTGCACGTTTAATCAAGAGATCTCTTAACATCACACAACAATATGTAAAGGCGTCATAATTTTCAAAACAACAATAAGAGAAAACAAATCTTAAATATTTCGCATGAATTAAATCTGAAGTGGAGGGATATATATATTTATATATATTAGGTATTTTATTATGTTCGTTTTACCAGAGATCTTCATTTGTGAAAAATTGAACATATCTTATTGAACAATGATAATTTACTACTCTATATAATTTAATGTAAAAATTATGTCAAATGAGGTTTGTTAAAGAGAGAACTATTTCAGAAAACGGAACAACCACTTACAATAAAGACTAGATTCTAGAATTGAAGAACAACAGAAAATAATTAAACTAAAAAACATCCATTTTCTATGATGTAAATGGTTAATCATAGGAAACTGTAAAACTATAATTTTTGACTTTCCACACTAAAAACCTAAACTAGAAGCATGACTAGAAGACCACATATGTCGGCATAGAGATTTGGTGGAGAGGGCAAAAAGATTAATTTCTCTAGTCATTTTCTTCCTATTAGGTGGAAGTAGTAGCTCTTTGGAGTTGGTCAATACCCATGAAAATATCTTCACTCATGTTCACCTTTACTTTATCATCACCTTTGTTCTGCACGACCACAACAACCATTTTGTTTTTGCTCCCAGTTTCAAGTGGAGGCTTAATTGCGATAATTGGAGAAGCAACAACTCTTGAATTCTTAATGCGCTTGGACGAGGATGATGATTCATTCAAGATTGATGCTTTGGGCAAAATATTTATCCCTTTTGGAAGCTTGAATTTGGAATTATTGTTGCAGCTAGCAAGATATCTACGGTTCATTGGTGGATCATGATTGTGTCCACCGAAACAAGATACCACGAAAATGTTCTCATCCTTTGGGCTTTTCTCAATTTGTTTCTTTGCTTCGCAGTGTTTTGATGTGCTACACTTATAGTAATTCCTATATTGTCATATACACAAAATAATAATCAGGTTTAGTCAAATATTATATGTGTATACACTATTAATAATTTTTACTGCTTTTTCTTATGAAAATTAAAAATGGAGGGAACATAACTTTCTATGACATGAAAAAAATAGTGAGAGAGAAAACCTCGGAAATGGAGAACCTTTGATATGCTTCTGACCATATTTGCGCCATGTCCATATGTCATTTGTGAGTTCCTCTTGCAGTGATTCATAGGTAAGCCTTATCGACTGCTTTTTCCTAGATCAGAAGTACTAAAGTCAAAATTTAGAACATACACACATAAAAGATAATGAAGTGAGTGGTTACCTTGTTCTAGATTGGGTCAAAGGAGTCTTCATGGAAAAAGTAAAATTAGGATGAATGTTTGCCCGTATGTCAGGTTGTTGTAGATCAATCCATTCTTGTGGTGTTGTAGTTGGTGGCACACACGCCAACATTGTTCGTGATTGAGGAACAATGATTTTTCGGATAAATTGAACTTATCTAATTGAATGTAAGTGCAATTGCTCATTTTTGTTTTGGTTTGTGATAATAACCTGATCATATGATCTTTCCTGACGAGCGATTGGAAAATCTAAAGAAACAATTTCAGATAAACCATTAAAACTAGTCATGTCAGGTGTTAAAGGTTTGTCAAAATAATTCCAAACATGAGAACTGTTCAAACCTAACTTAGGAGCTACAACATTGTTAGGTCTACTAATATTAAAACTTTTTACTATCGCACCTATATCCCGATTATAATCCCCCATTTTATATCTATATATAATGATATCTAGTTAAATGCTAAAATAAAAATAATATTATAAGAGAAACTAATGATGTTTTCTATAAAAGCAGAGATGGAAAAGAGGATCCAATGAGGGGGATGACTTATGGAGGAAGTAGATTAGAAAAGAACGTTTTAGTGAGTAAGAAATTATAAATCAAAGGCTGGGTTGAAGAAAGTGAAGCTATTTCACAAGTTAAATAGAGAAACTTAAAAGCGTATCTACCTACCACGGATGTCCACATTTACTATGCAGTTAATGGAAAATAAATAATTTTTTCCATTTTAGACTGAGTGATAAAGGCGACAAATCAGTAGTCAAAGATAATATATGCGAATTAGGAAAAGTCAAATAAAATTTTATGTACCCTTAATTTTGAGATCATACATGTCGCGACCTGAGTCTACACTCTGGACGTGGCCGAAACTCAAGAACCGTTGTTGGTCCCCAAGCGAACCGTCATCCTGGCTGACTAAAAGCGGAAGACTAACTTAAGCATGCAAAAGCTTAGAAACTAAAATAAAAATCATTAACTCAAATACAACGCTTTAACTCAAAAAATTAACTCTGAATAAAATAATATATTAAACTCGCCATAAAAAGGCAACTTTAGTCTTTAAAAAATTTAATAACATAAATTATTAATACAGACTCCTCAACTAAATTGACTATCTATGAAGCCTCTAACTGATAATGATAGAAGTCGGGAAAAGACCCACGACCCCTTAACTAAACTGAAAAGTGAATGAATCCTCCGGAAGCAAGGAGGCTCACCATAGCTAACTCGAACTCTCGGATGTATCAACGAAACTCCAGTTGATGATCCTGAATACATGTGTCTGCATTATGAGAAGATACAGGTCAATTGTCTCAGTACCTGGAATGTACGAGCATGTAAGGGGAATTCTAAAGCATAACATAAGCTTGTACTCGGAAAAAATGGAAATATACTTACCTCTTTTTAACTCAACTCAAATCAAGAATAAGATATTCAACTCAAAGATTGGATATACAACTCAAAGATTAGATACTCAACTTCAAAGATATGATGCTCGACTCAATGAAGCACAGATCAACTCAAGATACTCAACTTAAGGTACTCAACTCGAAATACTCTATTCTTGATACTTAACTGTGAATTCATTTCTATATAAATCAGTTTAAAACAGTTGCAATATAAAGAAAAGTTGTTTAAAAATATGATGTCAACTCTGTGTATATAACAAGGATACAACATAACTCTGAAATGTATATGAAAATACAATTAACTGATGTATATAAAAATACAATAATTTCTATGGGAGTTTCTCTAACCGACAACCATCACTTAAGAGCTACAATGATATGATACATCGATCTATCTCATGCTGTCAGCGCATCCTATACCCGACCAAAGGTATAATACATGAACTACTTAATGGATCCACTAGTCTACTGTGAAAAAAGGTTCATCTAAAAAGTATGACCCTCTTCTACCCATGGTGGCTACACGGTTTATTGGGGCTGTGAGTTGTGTGAACTCTCCCCCTTATCGGTGCTCAATACTACTCCCAAAATATACTAGCTCTTATGTTTCAAAACATACTGATTCTGTGGTTTCAGATTAGTGCTCAAAATACTTAGCTCAAAGGTTGTCTTGGAAATATCAGTTTCCCTGCTTGCTTTAATTAGAAGTTATTTCTCTTTAACTAAAAACTAGCCCGAAGGCTCTTTGAAAATCTCAGTTTCCATTCTTATCTAAATGTGAAAACATTTTTAATCTCTTCGGGAATAATTAGTCCCCATATACTTCTTTGAAGAACTGACTTCAATCTTTACTCTTTACTCAACTTGAAGTTTCAGTCTTAAAACAAAGTGAAAACATTTGTGAAAGACTTTTGAAAATTTTATAAACTTTACCTTGACTTGCCTTTAACTTCTAGACTTGACTCTTAAATTTCCTTGAATGAAGTATGGATTCAAGGCTCATGATCTCATATTTATGGATGATTTCATGATTTTTCAACTTGGAGGGTTCATAAGGAATTATGAGCATAAACTACTTAACTCGAGAACTCAAAGGTACCTCTCATCTCAAGACTGTTCGACTCATAAGGTTCATGCGAAATTATGGGCATGAACAATTCAACTCAAGGACTACATAACTACATGAAACTCATGTACATGAATCTTCTCATTCTCTTGGTTACTTCCTCAAAACTTAGTTCAATCAATTATGGATCTCAAAGAATTCACAATTGAACTTGAAGGCTTTCTTGAACTCTACACATAACTCTCTCTTGAATGTGAATTTTGATTCAAGAGTTATGGTTCATGATATGAATGATCTAGGTGATATTGTAGACTTATGAATACATTATACTCACTCTCATGCTCACTTACTTGAGTCTTGAAACAAGTTACTAGAAGTTGTAGAAGACTCCTCCAAAGGACTCGAATAGACTCTCTCAAAAGGTTCGGAAGAACTCTAAAAACTTAATATTAACTTTACCTTGAATTTGAATTACTATTTCAAGGTTATTATTCATGTTATGAATCATTTCTAAGTGTTTAGAAGTAGCTTAAAGTGTTTGGAATCAAAAGGAGTAAAGATACACTTTCAATGAGCTCAAACGGAGCGACCGGGGCAAACTGGATGGGGCAGGTGACCCTGGGGTTATGGGTGGTGCAGGGCGCCAACCCCTGGAGTGCAGAAAAGGGTTCGGAGAGCTCTGGCAGGCGCTTCACGCCAGACCCCAATCTAGAAATTTGCCGAACGTCCTTGCTCGTTTTCTCACCCTAACTCGCCTAAAATCAAATTATTTCTTCCCCAATCGCTTGGATTCGATTACTTAACTTAATTACACTCTAATATACTAAAGAAAAAACTCAAATTACTCAATTCCATCTCAAGAATTCATCAAAAACCCAACACAACAAGATATAGAATGAACCTCAAGAACACCAATTAAGAACACATCAAAAACTCTAATTTTTACACTTTAAGAATGAAATTTCGCTGAAAAATAACATGATTGGCGTGTGGGTGAACTAACCTTACACTATGGAAGCTTACATACCTCTTAGGGATTAAACTTGGCGAAAATTCGCAACTAAACTTAAGAACGTCGATGAACGCCTTCATCCTTTCATCATTTCTTCTGTTTTCTCTTCTTTTCTCTTATTGCCTCTTCTTGAACTCTCAACTAAAACGCTAGATGTATATTAGGATTTTAAAACTGAACCCAAAAGTATTAGACCCCTAAATTACTACTAAAAGCACATTAAATCTGATTGGGTAAGGAAAGGACAAAAATACCCCTCACTATTTTCGGCTAACTATCCTTAACTGAACAGCCTAACTTCAAAAGGTCATAGCTCATTCATCCAAACTCGAAACATAGCAAACTCGACGGATTTAGAAAGATAATTCAAAGATATTTCCCATGGTATCTTGTAGCACATCTAACTCATCATATACTTGGAGTTATGGTCTTTGAAGTTGATCGAAAACTCATACTTACCTTAACTTGCAAAATTTCAGATTTTTGCTATATTTCCAATTTAATTATTTTTGGATCTCTTGGTGTTAAATCTAGTGAACCAACCTTAATACTTAATAAATTTTAAATTCCTTGATAAAATCTTACTCACTACGATAAACGGTTCGAGTCTTAGTTCGAAAATATTTCTTGGGTGTTCCAATACATATCATATCATATACACGAAATTAAGCAAAGTCTGATATGACTCACAATTTTATCGTGATGACGCTTACCATAAACCCATAGTGGGCAAGACAAAAAAAATAAGATTTACAAAACATAAGAATATAACGATAAATAACAAGAGGAAACAAGAATAAAGATAATAAATAGAGACATATAATAGAAAAATAAATATGAAACACAATATAAAAATGATGCCAAAATATGACCAAGAACGAGAAAGTAACATATGGACCAAATCTCCGAATCTGGTGTCATCAGTACATGAAGAACTAAGTATAGAAAATCTATATAAAAAGAACTAACTAATAAAAATACAAAAAACAAGTCAGTAAAAAATAGAGAAAGCAACAAACATCTGGATGCAAGGAGCTCACCATGATCCGAGTCTATGACGATCACGAGAGACTCAATGCTAAGTGAGAGTTGCTCGTACTGGAATTCTATCAGAAAAATATAAATAAAAGTAGTATAATTAGTATATTACGGGTTATTCAATAGGAATCATGAGTCGACGGAGCTCAAAAATATCAAATATAATAAGAGAAGTGATATACCGTGAGTTTACAATATTTTTGATGTGTTTCACTTAGAGCTTGTGTGTTTCTTGGGCAATTATGTTGTTGGAAATAATGGTTCTATGAAATACTTGTAAGAAATAAGTTTGGATACGGTGGATTGAGAGAAGAGTTGAAAATTGCAGAAGTGGTCAATGACGGAGCCAACCACGTACAATAGGTTCTTTGATGTGTCATATGTGATGCAGCGTAATGATGGTTCAAGGAAGTTTGACCATATGTGGAACCACGGAGGCTATCAACGGCCAGTAGATCGAATGACAGACCGTCCTGTGCATCCGTCATTTGCGATGAGAAAGTTGAAGTTCTAGTACTTAAACCACACACACAAGTGACAGAACATTGTCTAGTCCACAGACCATAGGTCCAACCGTCTTCTGAAGTCCCTAAAAGAAGTTCCAAGTGTTGATCCATGAAGGAGACCATGGACCGTAGGTAGATCCACGTCCATAGTTCTTGTCGTCGATTGAAACCGCATCTGAGCAGTTATTTCCTTTTTTTTTTTTACTTTGTTTAGGATTTGTGTTTTATAAATATTAGTTGTTATTTACGTTTTAAAGGGTATACATTATTGTATACTTTAGTTTTTGTTTTTTGGAATTATTTTCAACACTTAGCAATTTAATTTCTGGAAGCTAGTTTATGCAAATTTCACTTTGAATTTGAATTCAAGATTTCGGTTTTAATGTATTCTCATTGTAAGTTCATGAATTCTTTTAACCTAATTATGAATTATGAACTCTCAATCCCGAGTGGCTAAATCCACAGCTAGGGTCGTTGGAACCATGAACAATTAACAAAGTATGAACAATGACTAAGTAACTAAATAGTGTTTATGCATGTATTGTTAATCTTTTTATTTAGAAGTCTTTCTAGCGGTGAACATTGTTATAGCTCGCCTCGTTCCTACTTGAACTTACCAAGGGGTAATGAATGAGAAAAAGATTTAACAACAGAGATTTAGTTAGGGATTTGCTTTTATCTGATAGTTTGAATTTAATCAATTGAGGAAAAGGAGAATACCCTAGGTTAATTAACACAATGACTAATCTGGGATGAAGGTAAGTGTTAATAAAGCACACATTCGTATATTTACAGTGAAAGTCCTTGTGATGATTACCAATCACTTAGGGATACATAACTTATCAACCTTGTATGTCAAACACTTGGAAAGGATTAATATTATTATGATTACAGCATTAAAATCTTGTTAGGAACATATATACACTAGTTTCCATCTTATATTGATATCTCAAACTGTGAATCTTTCTTACGTGTTACTTATTGATTCAAATCAACAATCCGTTACTTTATTTAGAAAAAAACCTTGTTTACTTTTCTCGAAAATAGTTTGACTAGAAAGAGATAATTGTGAGTTGAGTTTGAGTCTAAACCTTATCCTCGTGCAATTGACCCCAACCTACAAGTTGGGTTATTAACTTGATAATGCTCGTTTATGCTTCTTTAAGAGAGGTTTAATTTTAGCATATCAAATTTTAGCGTTGCTGCCGAGGAGTACGACTTTTAGATTAAGTTTAACTAAATTATTGAACTTTAGTAAAGTATTTCCTGATTTTATGTTTTTTTTTCTACGGGTTTCTGCTCTAGTATATGTCAAGTACACGAAATCAAGGTTAACCTTTGAACCTCTACGATGCTGAATTGAGAAGAACTTTGAGGAAAATAAATAATCAAGGGGTACACAACAATCCAATCAGAGAGGGGTCTAGGAGATTGGTCACGCCCCAAGGCTACCCCCTGGACGTGGACACGGAACCTAAGATCACAAGTGACCCCAAGCAAACCCTACTGGCTTGACGTGAGCATACTTAGAGTGATAATAACTGATGCAGAAGCTAATAATATAGTATATCTGAAATGATTAGGGAATACCCATGTACTAAACTGAACATATAATCTAAGAGTTCAATACAAAGAAATATTAAACTCGAAATACGACGTTGAATCTAACGATGTCTGAAAAATAACCTCTAACTGACTAAATATGAATTTGAAAATATTAACAAACTATTTACTTTTTTTTTTTTTGAAATTTGAAAGAATAAATACCGAGCTTAAGAAGGGTTGCCTACGTATCTCACCGTGATGAGAATCAGGTTTGCATAGTTCGTTCAGATATGACTTGAAAAATATGCAAAACTATTTCACTTTTTTTTTATTTTTTTTACTTTTTGAAAAAAAAATACTGAAACCAAGAAGGGTTGCCTACGTATCTCACCGAAATGAGAATCAGGTTCGCATAGTTCTTTCAAATATGACTTGAAAAATATGCACAAACTATTTCATTTTATTTTATTTTTTTTACTTTCGAAAAAAATAATAGCGAACCCAAGAAGGGTTGCCTACGTATCTCATCGAAATAAGAATCAGGTTCGCGTAGTTCGTTCAGAAAAGGCATATAATAATTTAAAGATTTAAACAAACTCAAAGAAATCCCTAGGTCTAACGCCACTAAAATTTGTAGTCATGAAGTGTTTTTTGACCCCTTTTTTTTTCCGCACCAATATGTTTTACAGCCTTTTAATCGTCAGTCTTTATACTGTCTGTTGAATGTAACCTACAAATTTCTACAGTAACGACTTTTTATACTCTTTTTGGATGTTTTCTTAGAACTGTGTCTCCTCTCAATTTTCACGAGATCCAGACATTGTTATGGCCATCCCCGACTATCGTCGGGAATTGTTTTCCTGGAAAAAAATGAGAAAAGTGTGAAAGCAAGTCCATAATAATAAAAACAAAATAAAATAAAGAAATATAACTTCATAGTCAAGGACTCCCCTGATTTGTCTTTTGACCTTATATTGATATCTTGTGAAATGCAAAGGCTGAGATTTCCCGAGTCCTTTTGTCCGTTACGACATAGGATGAACAATGACTTTCAAATTCTGATGTAAATCAACCTCTAACTTAAAGGGAAGAAAGACTCAACAGGTAAAAGTGTTAGCTTGTATTCATGATGGGCAATGCAAATTTTACAACAAGAATTAATTAACAAATAGGCACCATTTTTTGTGAAAGACAAGCTTAACTATATCACATAGCATAGAAATAATTATTACGCGTCCTATACAAATACATGACCCTTTTATGTCAAGGGTGGGCCTATCGATCTGAAGGATATATTACGCCATTTGACAACTTTCCATTGTCCCCCCAAAACACTTAGTACAATTTTATGGATAATTCAAATATGATTACAAAATAAGGGAGAAAATAAAGGATACAAATAATCAATCTCACGCAGGAAAATAATCATAAACTAAGCCTTTGTGGAAGATACTTCTTCTTGAACTTGTTGTCGCCTTCGATTGCCAACACTTTTGGATGGAATGATAGCTTGTGAAGAATCGAGTTTGACAAAAATAGACTATTAAAATAACCCTCTAATCGGATGGACAATGGTTAGTCAAATGTCGTATACATCCTTCAAATTACACGCAATTATGATTGTCCGTTTAGGCCGAAGGCCATTATGGACCGAAGGTGGTCTTTCTAATGGACCCGACACGCCTTGGGTGTTTGGGTCATCTTAGGTCAATACGCTAAATTTGGGATTTTATTTCGCTCTACGCTAGTTTGACTAAAAGTGGCTTTTGAAAGACCGGAACCCAAGTGGACAACTTAGGCTGGAATTCACGACAACCATTGGATGCATGATGAACCAATAAATTCTCGATAATTCCCAAAAAGGGTTGAGTATAAAAAAGTTTGGTTGCGATTAAGCAAAACCGTCCATTAATATACTATATATAAACAGAAAAAATGCCATGAAATGCAATAAAGTATACATACAATAAAATGAATAATGTAAGAAGAAATTTCTTAATTTGAAAAAATGAAACTATATTGGTTAGAACCTCTATTTCCCCAGCGGAGTCGCCATTCTGTTTACATTCCTACTCTGTTTAAATAGGGAGAAACACCGCGGTGACTTAAAAAATAATTAATTGATTCAAATTTAGAAGAATTTAAGTAATAAACGAATTTTAAAAGAGTCGCCACCTAATTTTAGGAATAAACTAGGAAACCATATAAATATCTACGAAACTGAGAAATTCTAGGTAAGGGGTTCAAGTGATTTCGAAGGGAAGGTATTAGGCACCCTTCGAAATCCACAAATGTGGGTTCCGACTGAATTCATTTTCTTTTTTCAAATTGAGGAGGATATAAAAATAATATACAAGTACAATCAACATGCAATTTACACAAATAATAAAATAAAATAATAATATAAGAATCGGCCTAAGGTTTTCCTAACGTCAATAATATACACAATTATGAATATAAAATGTATTTGAACTCCATTGGAATAGCTTCGATGAGAAACGACTCCGGGGTACCTGTAAACACACTTAGTAAAAGAGTTAGTGATAAATAAATATGAATAAAAAATAAATGAAATAAATAACTGAAAATAAAATACGTCTTATTGACATGGAAGGCCTTGAAAATCAACGGTAATTTCTTCATAGGCCAATTTAACAAATAATTAATATAAACTTTATTAAAGTTCCGTCTTTTAAATGTGGAGGCCTCTAAACCCGACGAAGAGATTTTTCATTGGCCATTTTAACAAATAATTAATATAAACTTAATTAAATTGCCGTCTTATAAATGTGGAGGCCTCTAAACCCAACGCGGAGATTTTTTTTATTGGCCAATTTATATTCTAATCAATAATATAACATAATAAGGCTAGCAAATATAATAAAAACATCAAAAGAATGCGAAATGATCACAAAAATTGTTAAATAAAAACACTAACCAAATTGTTGAAAATGGCAAGCACGAATATAGAAACAATTGGTAAATAATCATTCAAAAATTCAACAATTAGTACTTGAAAAAAAAAGAGCAACAATGATAAAGTGACGAACAAACTGTAACTTAACATATAATAAATTTAAGAGTTGCCAATGTATACACAAATTCATTAAAAATTACAATAAGCATTAAAGCTAACCCAAAATCAAACGAAGGACCAACAATTAATAAGTAAGACAAAACTAAAAAAATATAGAGATTGAGGAGCATTCACAAGAAATTTGTTAATACAGTCCATTCTAACAGAAACAAAAATAAATATACAACGGGATAATGATTTAACACAAAATCAACTGATAAAGAAATAAAGTAAAAATATGAAATAACAGTAAGAACAATATAAACAGTTAATCAGCTTCAGAAAACAAACTCAAAAAAGTGATGCAGTGAGAAAGAGAGGTTTTCACCAGAAAATAATTAGTTGTTGGTGTTGTTATTCGCCTGAGTTGGATTCCTTCTTGGTTGCTGGAGTTTTTGTGGTAAATTGTCATGTTGTCGTTTCGCTAGAGATGACGTCGAGCTTCTGGCATAACTCTGCAAAATAAGCACAAAACAAATCGGAAGAGGGGAAAGGGGGAAGATTCGTTGTTTAGCTCCAGTTCCTCTGGGGCTTGGAGTTCTTTGCCGAAGCTGGAGAAAATGTGGTTTAAATGGTTGTTTGACGGTGGTTGTTTGGTCAGAAAAGAGGTTTGATGGAGGAGAGTGGTGGCGAGCTCGTGGTGTTGTTTCCTAAGCCACCGTAGTGATTTAGCTTGTTTCTGGTGGTGTTTTCTGGTTGCGTTTGGGTTAGTGGTGGTTTTATGAGCTTGCTGGGCAGAGCAATGGTGGTTTGTGGTGGCTGTTTGGACGAGATGGAAGTTGGTGATGAAGGAACGGCTTCAAGTGGGTTCTCCGGTAAGAGAGAAGAGAAGAGGGAGAGGGAAGTCTGGTCGGAGAGAAGAGAGGTGGTTGTGGGTGTTTCTAGCAGCTATTTGGTCGCAAAATGTGAAAAGGAGAATCGGTTACGGGTTGAGCTGTGACAGATTCCGGCAGAGCTTTCGCCGGAAAAATATGGACACTTAAAAAATTCCTTCTAACACTAAAAATTCTAAAAAGTTCCCCCTCAATATTATTCACCACCTCTTATTTTGACCTAATTGTTTCTTAAATTGAAAATTGTTAGACAATGGGCTTAGTCATGGGCTCAAGATTGAGCCCAAAATCATTGTTCAACTTTTGTATGCAAAATTCACCCATATTAAATGATTTTTAGACTGTGCAAAAAATATAAAATGAATACTAACAAATGTAACGAATAAATTGAATATTTAAAAAAAAATGTAATAGACGTAACTAATGACATGTAAAAAATGTAATTTCAAATTTAACAAAATAAAAAATTCAAAATTTTGATAAATAAGGTTAGTTATCGTTAAACTTATTTAAAATTATATAAAAATATATTTTGAAATATCAAATAAATAAAGCTTAAAATTTATGAATTTTGAAAATGTTAGTCCAAAATTGGGTGTCAACAGCTGTTCCTTTCGTTGTGTCTGAATGATGAAAGAAATCGTGGACAACGAAAATTGACAAACCTAATTTTGATCGAACACATGACCTTTATAGAAAAGTGCGGTGGAAATGTAGTGGAAGTCAATCCCGAACTCGCATCTAAAAGGTTCCACGTTGTGTTGCGTCCTTGTTGAAGTAGTCCGCACATGTGGCTCCACTGAGAGTGCATCCTCTATAATGCTCTAAAAAACAAAGATAAAACTCGTTATTAGAGACAAAACTAAAAGAAAAGGGTAGCATCTCTTATGATACGATGAATGGATATGATCCGTCGATAGGATATAAATACATGTCCATTGGTAGGATGAATGAAGATGATCCTTCGGAAGAATTTGAATATATGTCCATCGGTAGGACGAATGAAAAAGATGATGACCCATCGATAGGATTACGAATGTATGTCCATCGGTAGGACAAATGAAAAATATGATCCATCGGTAGGATTTTGAATATATGTCCGTCGATAGGACAAATGAAAAGATTATCTATCGGTAGGATTTCGAATGTATGTCAATCGATAGGACGAATGAAAAGATTATCCATCGGTAGGATTTGGAATGTATGTCCATCGGTAGGATTTGGAATGTATGTCCATCGGAAGGACAAATGAAAAGATTATCCATCGCTAGGATTTGGAATGTATGTCCATCGGAAGGACAAATGAAAAGATTATCCATCGGTAGGATTTGGAATGTATGTCCATCGGTAGGACAAATGAAAAATTCTTTCAACACAAGTTTCCACCGACTTGAACGTTGAAATGATATGGTGCACATCCTTAACCACCGAATAGATGCGTCTTAAATGCAATGACTTTCTCGGCGAATGAGAAATGCAATGGGCCTCTTGGCAAAATAAAAAAATGCAATGACCCTCTTGGTAAATAAAAATGCAATGACCTTTTTTGGTAAATAAAAATGCAATGACCTTTTTGGTAAATAAAAATGCAATGACCTTTTTGGTAAATAAAAATGCAATGACCTTTTGGTAAAAAAAAAATGCAATGGCCCACTCGGCAAATAAAATAAAAACTATGATTAAAATGCAAATGATGGATGACCCAATGATAATGAGGTGGATGGCTCGATAGTTGTACACTGTGACGAGGTGGATGGCTCGATGATTTTTCGTTGTAACGAGGTGGATGGCTCGATAATTGTCTAACTGTAACGAGGTGGATGGCTCGATGATTGTCCAACTGTAACGAGGTGGATGGCTCGGGGATTGTTCTGTGTGACGAGGTGGATGGCTCGATGATAGTCCATTGTAACGAGGTGGAGGGCTTGATGATTGTCCAACTGTAACAAGGTGGATGACCGATGATTGTCCACTGTAAGGAGGTGAATGGCTCGGGGATTGTCCACTGTGACGAGGTAGATGGCTCGATGATTGTCCATTGTAACGAGGTGGATGGCTCGATGATTGTCTGTTGTGACGAGGTGGATGGCTTGATGATTGTCCACTGTAACGAGGTGGATGGCTCGATTATTGTCCACTATAACGAGGTGGATGGCTCGATGATTGTCCAACTGTAATGAGGTGGATGACTCGATGATTGTCCATTGTGACGAGGTGGATGGCTTGATGATTGTCCAAATATAACGAGGTGGATAGATCGATGATTGTCTTGAAAGTGTCATCTCTTCAATGCTTTCACCTGTTCCTATACTTAAAAAGAAACAATCAGTAAATACAATGTCGCCTTAGCTAGCGACTTAGTCAAGAAACCTTGAAAAAAGATTCTTTAAAAAAGAATATTTACAAAAGTCTAACAACTTTAGCACATGTGAGCAATCATTATTTTACTCTTGACCCTTTTATGTTTATTGTGACTCAAGTTTTATTGAGGATTTGTACGAGGAGTTGCTGGCTTGCCATGACAACGCTAAAGATTTACACGTTGACGTTGAGCTTCAAGCGCTAAATGATATTTGAAATTGCTATCAAGCTTCTGGCAGTATTCTTCCTCAAAAATTCTGTCTCAGTTAGAACTTTTGGCAAATCTCAAAATGATCTTCAATCTTGACTTGTTGGAGATAACACATTTATTATGAATTTTTAGATATACTCAAAAATTTTGTCCAGTTTTTATTGCAAGGAGAAATAATAATCACACTGGTATATGACCGAGCCATCGTGGCGTCTACATATCCTGTTGAGTCAGGAATCAGGTTAAATGTAGTTCCAATCCTGTAGATGAAGAATACTACAAAGAATCTAAGACAAGATCATCAGTAGAAAATGCACTATATGAACACAATGAAATAGGAAAATAATATTCCATGTTATATCCCAAGCCTAGAGATAAAGAAAAACATGTCACATTTTTTGGACGGACAATTCCAAGAAGTAAAATAGGACTCCCACATATAAGATTAACCTAATGACACTTTTTACAATAAACAACTCAAAAGACAAATTTTTTTTTTATAAAATGGAAAGATTCTAAAAAAAATTAAAAAATACTAAAGAATGAGTGCTTGCTCCCTTTTTTTTTGTTTTTCTTTTCTTTTTTTGAAAAATAAAGATTGTGATGAGACAGTCAAATCTTGACTACAATTGGTACCAACAGTTAGGATTGCAGACAAATCTCTTATTCTCTTCTTCTTCTTTTTCTAATTAAGATTGAATAGGTAATTTATATAGATTCAAGTGGTACCTCAAACAAACTTAAGGATCAACAAGATTCGTCCATCTTACTTCAAACATAGGTTTTGAATTGTATCAATCCTCATGTTTCAAGTGCTCTCACGACAAAGACTGGTCCTATTTCACACATATTTGAAATATTTGATTTTAGGACATTTTTCAAAGTGCACTCACACTCACAAGATGCATTCAACTGTGACATCATATGCTTGACCCTTATATAAATCTCCACTAATATGAGAACATTTAGAATGAGATCATGTAGGGCTTGTCATTGGCTTGTAACGTAGGCTTAGGGATGGGTAGGATATTTATTTGGGATAAAAGTGACTTAATTCCTCCTTGAGCGTCACACAGAATTTGTGCTCTTAATGATTTGTACGCCTTTGACGTCAGATCCTCTTCATTGTTCTCCCCCCTTTCGACTTCTTTTGAATTCCTATTTTTTGGAGTTTTTCCCTTCTTCTTCTTTATTCATCCCCTTTGTTTTGACTTCTTTTGAGTCCTTATTTCTTGGAGCTTTTCTTTTATTTCACGCTTTTCTTTTAAATTTTTCTCCATTTTTGTTGAAGTATTTTCCTTCTCATCTTTCATTGACCTTGTAAGAGTATTTTTGTCTTTCTTTATTTCTTTCACCTTTTCTTTCTTCCTTTTTTTTTTCTACAAGTCTTTTGCTTTCTTGACTTTAGGAGACTCGATATCTTTGCTTTTGTAAATTTCAAACATGGATCTTCTCTTATAATTTGCACGTTCTTGGTGCACTCAAGAAGGTTGGCCCAAGAGAGGATAGTGCATGTAAGCACTCCAAAGGGTAGTGGTTACGATGTGGTTGTCCAAAGAAAGGTTTCAGGCTCAAAGTGGGAAAACAAGATATTAATGTCATTTGGTAGGCTTTGAAAGGTACAATCGGGTCAAAGAAGGCCTACAATCCTTTCCTGAACCAAACATTACTCAAGATTTTGCCTCGAATAACATTCAGGCCAAGTTCTAGATCAACAGTACAATGCAATTGAATTTTGATTTAAGATCTCTCCACACCATACACATGAAACCATAAGGTTGGTTTTATTCTTATCTTGATTGCATGCAAGAGAATTTTCAAGTGTTACAAAAGTACAGATAAGAGGTACCACAAGAATCTATAGTTTACCACAGTGTCAGTCTTTTCTATCATATCGAATATGTTTACATGTTCTTAACTGCATTGGTTCCAACCGAGCTGGAGACACGACTCTTATATTATGTACAAGCTATTTTATTTTTTGAAAGAATGATTACCGAACCCGAGAAGGGTTGCCTACGTATCTCATTAAGATGAGAATCAAGTGTGCGTAGTTCATGCAGATATGAATTTGAAAATATTAACAAACTATTTACTTTTTTTTTGAAATCTGAAAGAAAAAATACCGAGCCTAAGAAGGTTGCCTACGTATCTCACCGAGATGAGAATCAGGTTCGCATAGTTCGTTCAGATATGACTTGAAAAATATGCACAAACTATTTCATTTTATTTTATTTTTTTTACTTTTTGAAAAAATAATACTGAACCCAAGAAGGGTTGTTTACGTATCTCACCGAAATGAGAATCAGGTTCGCGTAGTTCGTTCATATATGACTTGAAAAATATGCACAAACTATTTCATTTTATTTTATTTTATTTTTACTTTTGAAAAAAATAATACCGAACCCAAGAAGGGTTGCCTAAGTATCTCACCGAAATGAGAACCAAGTTCGCGTAGTTCGTTCAGATAAGGGATATAATAATTTAAAGATTTAAACAAACTCAAAGAAATTCCTAGGTTTAACGCCACTAAAATTTGTAGTCATGAAGTGTTTTTGACCCCTTTTTTTTTCCGCACCAATATGTTTTACAGCCTCTTAATCGTCAGTCTTTATACTATCTGTTGAATATAACCTACAAATTTCTACAGTAACGACTTGTTATACTCTTTTTGGATGTTTTCTTGGAACTGTGTCTCCTCTCAATTTTCACGAGATCTAGACATTGTTATGACCATCCCCGACTATCCTCGGGATGGTTTTCCTGGAAAAAATGAGAAATGTGTGAAAGAAAGGCCATAATAATAAAAACAAAATAAAATAAAGAAATATAACTTCATAGTCAAAGACTCCCCTGATTTGTCTTTTGCCTTGATATAGATGTCTTGTGAAATGCAAAGGCTGAGATTTCGCGAGTCCTTTTGTCCGTTGCGACTTCGGATGAACAATGACTTTCAAATTCTGACGTAAATCAACCTCTAACTTAAAGGGAAAAAAGACTCAAAAGGTAAAAGTGTTAGCTTGTGTTCATGATGGGCAATGCAAATTTTACAACAAGAATAAATTAATACATAAGCACCATTTTTTGTGAAAGACAAGCTTAACTATATCACATAGCATAGAAATAATTATTACGCGTTCTATACAAATACATGACCCTTTTATGTCAAGGGTGGGCCTATCGATCTGAATGATGTATTACGCCATTTGACAACTTTCCATTGTCCACTCAAAACACTTAGTACAATTTTATGAATAATTCAAATATGACTACAAAATAAGGAGAACAATCATAAACTAAGTCTTTGTGGAAGATACTTCTTCTTGAACTTGTTGTCGTCTTCGATTGCCAACACTTTTGGATGGAATGATAGCTTGTGAAGAATCGGGTTTGACAAAAATAGACTATTAAAATAACCCTCTAAGCGGATGGACAATGGTTAGTCAAATGTCGTATACATCCTTCAAATTACACGCAATTATGATTGTCCGTTTAGGCCGAAGGCCATTATGGACTGAACGTGGTCATTCTAACGGACCCAACACGCCTTGGTTGTTTGGGTCATCGTAGGTCAATGCGCTAAATTCGGGATTTGGTTTCGCTCTACGCTAGTTTGACTAAGAGTGGCTTTTGAAAGACTGGGAACCCAAGTGGACAAACTTAGGCTGGATTTCACAACAACCATTGGACGCATGACGAACCAATAAATTCTTGATCATTCCAAAAAAGGGTTGAGTATAAAATAGTTCGGTTGCGGTTCCGCAAAACCGTCCTTTAATATACTATACATAAACCAAAAAAATGCCATGAAATGCAATAACAGTATACATACAATAAAATGAATAATGAATGAACAACAAATATAATATACAAATAATCACCAAAATATACAAAATACAAGGTATAACACAGTAAAAGAAAAATTTTCTCAATTTGAGAAAATGAATCCATATTGGTTAGAACCTCTATTTCCCCAGCGGAGTTACCATTCTGTTTACATTCCTACTCTGTTCAAATAGGGAGAAACACCGCGGTGACTTAAAAAATCATTAATTGATTCAATTTTAGAAGAATTTAAGTAAAAAACGAAGTTTAAAGGAGTCGCCACCTAATTTTAGGAATAAACTTGGAAACCATATAAATATCTACGAAACTGAGAAATTCTAGGTAAGGGGTTCAAGTGATTTCAAAGGGAAGGTATTAGGCACCCTTCGAAATCCACAAATGTGGGTCCTGAGATAAAAATAATATACAAGTACAATCAACATGCAATTTACACAAATAATAAAATAAAATAATAATGTAAGAATTGGCCTAAGGTTTTCCTAACGTCAATAATATACACAATAATGAATATAAAATATATTTGAACTCCATTGGAATAGCTTCGATGAGAAACGACTCCGGGGTACCTGTAAACACACTTAGTAAAAGAGTTAGTGATAGATAAATATGAATAAAAAATAAATGAAATAAATAACTGAAAATAAAATCCGTCTTATTGACATGGAAGACCTTGAAAATCGACGTTAATTTCTTCATCGGCAAATTTAACAAATAATTAATATAAACTTTATTAAAGTTCCGTCATTTAGATGTGGAGGCCTCTAAACCCAACGGAGAGATTTTTCATTGGCCATTTTAACAAATAATTAATATAAACTTAATTAAATTTCCGTCTTATAAATGTGGAGGCCTCTAAACCCAACTGGGAGATTTTTTTCATTGGCCAATTTATATTCTAATCAATGTCATAACATAATAAGGCTAGCAAATATAATAAAAACATCAAAAGAATGCGAAATGATCACAAAAATTGTTAAATAAAAAAACTAACCAAATTATTGAAAATGGGAAGCACGAATATAGAAACAATTGATAAATAATCATTCAAAAATTCAACAATTAGTACTTGAAAAAAAAAAAGAAAAAAAAAGAGCAACAATGATAAAGTGACGAACAAACTGTAACTTAACATATAATAAATTTAAGAGTTGCCAATGTATACACAAACTCATTAAAAATTACAATAAGCATTAAAGCTAACCCAAAATAATACAAAGGACCAACAATTAATAAGTAAGACAAAACTAAAAAAAATATATAGAGATTGAGGAGCATTCACAAGAAAAGTTGTTAATGCAGTCCATTCTAACAGAAACAAAAATAAATATACAACGGGATAATGATTTAACATAAAATCAACTGATAAAGAAATAAAGTAAAAATATGAAATAACAGTAAGAACAATATAAACAGTTAATCAGCTTCAGAAAACAAACTCAAAAAAGTGATGCAGTGAGAAAAAGAGAGGTTTTCACCAGAAAATAATTAGTTGTTGGTGTTGTTATTCGCCTGAGTTGGATTCCTTTTTGGTTGCTGGAGTTTTTGTGGTAAATTGTCATGTTGCCGTTTCGCTAGAGATGACGTCGAGCTTCTGGCTTAAATCTGCAAAATAAGCACAAAACAAATCGGAAGAGGGGAAAGGGGGAAGATTCGTTGTTTAGCTCCAGTTCCTCTGGGGCTTGGAGTTCTTTGCCGAAACTGGAGGAAAATGGAGTTTAAATGGTTGTTTGTGGGTGGTTGTTTGGTCAGAAAAGAGGTTTGATGGAGGAGAGTGGTGTCGAGCTCGTGGTGTTGTTTCCAAAGCCACCGTAGTGATTTAGCTTGTTTCCGGTGGTGTTTTCTGGTTGCGTTTGGGTTGGTGGTGGTTTTATGAGCTTGGTGGGCAGAGCAATGGTGGTTTGTGGTGGCTGTTTGGACGAGATGGAAGCTGGTGATGGAGGAACGGCTTCAAGTGGGTTCTCCTGTAAGGGAGAAGAGAAGAGGGAGAGGGGAGTCTGGTCGGAGAGAAGAGAGGTGGTTGTGGGTGTTTATGGCAGCTATTTGGTCGCAAAATGGGAAAAGGAGAAGCGGTTATGGGTTGAGGTATGCCAGATTCCGGCAGAGCTTTCGCCGAAAAAATATGGACACTTAAAAAATTCCTTCTAACACTAAAAATTCTGAAAAATCCCCCCTTAATATTATTCACCACCTCCTATTTTGACCTAATTATTTCTTAAATTGAAAATTGTTAGACAATGGGCCTAGATGGGCTCAGGATTGAGCCCAAAATCATTGTTCAACTTTTGTATGCAAAACTCACCCATATTAAATGATTTTTAGACTGTGCAAAAATTATAAAATAAATATTAACAAATGTAATAAATAAAATGAATATTTAAAAAAAATGTAATAGATGTAACTAATGACATGTAAAAATAATATTTTAAATTTTACAAAATAAAAAATTCAAAATTTTGGTAAATAAGGTTAGTTATCGTTAAACTTATTTAAAATTATATAAGAAATACATTTTGAATTATCAAATAAATAAAGCTTAAAAGTTACGAATTTTGAAAATGTTAGGCCAAAATTGGGTGTCAACAATGACGCTTACCATAACCCCTCAGTAGGCAAGCCAAAAAAATAAAATTCAAAACATAAGAATATAACGATAAATAACAAGCGGAAACAAGAATGAAGATAATAAATAGGGCCATAGAATAGAAAAATAAATATGATACACAATATACAAAAGATGCCCAAAAATGACCAAGAACGAGAAAGTAACATATGAACCAAATCTCCGAATCTGGTGTCACCAGTACATGAAGAACTAAGTATAGAAACTCTATATAAAAATGAACTAACTAATAAAAATGTAAAATACAAGTCAGTAAAAAATAAAGCAAGCAGCAAGTCTCTGGATGCAAGGAGCTCACCATGATCAGAGTTTGTGATGATCACGAGAGACTCAATGCTAAGTGAGTGTGGCTTGTACTGGAATTCTATCAGAAAAAGATACAAAAATGTAGTATGATTAGTATATTACGGGTTACTCAATAGGCATCATGAGTCGACGGAGCTCAAAAAGATCAAATATAATAAGAGAAGTTATATACCATGAGTTTACAGTATTTGTGATGTGTTTCACTTAGATCTTGTGTGTGTCTTGGTCTATTATGTTGTTGGAAATAATGTTTCTATGAAATACTTGTAAGAAATAAGTTTGGATACGGTGGATTGAGAGAATAGTTGAAAATTGCAGAAGTGGCCAATGACGGAGCCAACCACGGACAATAGGTTCTTTGATGGGCCGTAGGTGATGCAGCGTAAATGATGGTTCAAGGAAGTCTGACCATGTGTGGAGCCACAGAGGCTATCGACGGCCAGTAGATCGAATCACAGATCGTCCTGTGCATCCGTCATTTGCGATCAGAAAGTTGAAGTTCTAGTACTTAAACCACAGAGGCAAGTGACGGAATGTAGTCTATTCCACAGACCATAGGTCCAACCGTCGTCTGAAGTCCCTAAAATAATTTCCAAGTGTTGATGCATTAAGGAGACCATGGACCGTAGGTGGATCCGCGGTCCGTAGCTCTTGTTGTCGATTGAAACTGCGTCTGATCACTTATTTCCTTATTTTTTTTCTTACTTTGTTTAGGATTTGTGTTTTATAAATATTAGTTGTTATTTACGTTTTTAAGGGTTATACATTATTGTATACTTTAGTTTTTCTTTTTTGGAATTATTTTTCAACACTTAGCAATTTAATTTCTGGAAGCTAGTTTATGCAAATTTCACTTTGAATTTGAATTCAAGATTTCGATTTTCATGTATTCTCATTGTAAGTTCATGAATTCTTTTAACCTAATTATGAATTATGAACTCTCAATCACAAGTGGCTAAATCCACAGCTAGGGTCGTTGGAACCATGAACAATTAACAAAGTATGAACAATGACTAAGTAATTGAATAGTGTTTATGCATTTATTGTTAATCTTTTTATTTAGAAGTCTTTCTAGCGGTGCACATTATTATAGCTCGCCTCGTTCCTACTTGAACTAACCAAGGGGTAATGAATGAGAAAAAAATTTAACAACAGAGATTTAGTTAGGGATTTGCTTCTATCTAATAGTTTGAATTTAATCAATTCAGGAAAAGGAGAATACCCTAGGTTAATTAACACAGTGACTAATCTGGGATGAAGGTAAGGGTTAATAAAGCACATATTCGTATATTTACAAAGTGACCAATGAAAGTCCTTATGATGATTACCAATCACTTAGGGATACATAACTTATCAACCTTGTATGTCAAACGCTTGAAAAGGATTACTATTATTATGATTACCGCGTTAAAATCTTGTGAAGAATACACATACCCTAGTTTCCATCTTATATTGATATCCCAAAGTGTGAATCTTTCTTACGTGTTACTTATTGATTCAAATCAACAATCTGTTACTTTATTTACAACATAACCCTTTTTACTTTTCTCAAAAATAGTTTGACTAAAAAGAGATAATTGTGAGTTGAGTTTGAGTCTAAACCTTATCCTCGTGTGATTGACCCCAACCTAAAAGTTGGGTTATTTACTTGATAATGATCGTTTATGCTTCTTTAAGAGGTGTAATTTTAGCATATCAAATTTTAACGTTGCTGCCGAGGAGTACAACTTTTAGATTAAGTTTAACTAAATTATTTTGAACTTTAGTCAAGTAAATCTGATTTTATGTTTTATTGTTTGTTTTTGTTTTCTACGGGCTTTTATTCTAGTATATGTCAAGTACACGAAATCAAGGCTAACCTTTGAACCCCTACGATGCTAAATTAAGAAGAACTTTGAGGAAAATAAATAATCAAGGGGTTTCTACTCTAAGAGATTGTCACGCCCCAAGGCTACCCCCTGGACGTGGACACGGGACCTAAGATTACAAGTGACCCCAAGCTAACCCTACTGGCATGACATAAGCATACTTAGAGTGATAATAACTGACGCAGAAGCTAATAATAAAGTATATCTGAAATGATTGGGGAATACCCATGTAATAAACTGAACATATAAAATCTGAGAGTTCAATACAAAGAAATAGTAAACTCAAAATATTAAGCTGAATCTAAAGATGTATGAAAATAGCCTCTAACTTACTAGAAATGTTGGGAC
This sequence comes from Solanum sitiens, assembly GCA_016801875.1. Lineage (NCBI taxonomy): Eukaryota > Viridiplantae > Streptophyta > Magnoliopsida > Solanales > Solanaceae > Solanum > Solanum sitiens. The sequence continues at coordinate 2,510,584 of JABWTJ010000226.1, forward strand.
ATGCCCCAACTAAGTCTAACAAAACTGAAACCTAAAGACTGAAAAAATATTAAGATAACATGACTATTCTCCTCGAAGTATGAGAACTCAACACTGATGTTGTTAAATTGAAGATCGGGAATCGATCTAAGTGTGATCTAGATGCTGAGAACCTGAACCTACATCACAAGAAGATGTAGTGTAGAGTATGTGTCAGTACTTGAAGGTACTGAGCATGCAGGATAGAGTAAAGCTGAAATAAACTTATAACTGAACAAACAAGCAAGAGTATAATCTAAACATGATATCGATATTGAATAATGTGTTAATTGAATGGAATGACCAAATCATAACATGCTGAGACTAAATACTGACTATACTAAAATTTGGTCAGTAAAATGGAGTCTGAGTGAACTATGGGAGCTACTAACAACCGATAATAAAGACACATGAGATAAATGTGGATTTCAATGTATACACCGCATAAGGATGACCCAATAAACCCGACCAAAGTTGTATATGCATTCTGGTGTGATCACTAAAATGATGCCCACCTAAGGGACATACAACCTACGTAGTTGGTAGTTTTGGGACTATATGGATGACTGGCCCTAGTCTAAATCGGTATTATGTTACTCCGTATAGAATAAATAACTAACGTATTATGACTGAATTTATGTGATATACAGCATAGCTCAAAATTGACATGCAAACTAGGAATACATATTAATATACTAATAATGATACATTCAAGAATGAGGCATGTATATCTGAAATATCTAACCCAGCATGTGTAATTGAAGAACTAAAGAAATGCATAGCTAGAGTTCTGGATTTCATGCAAGAAATGAAGTAATAACATGATAATTTGCTGAAGTTATAGAAAACTTAGGTCTAGTTTGATAATGGGGAATCAAGAATCTAACTAAAATCTAGGGACCTAATGGGTGAAAGGAACCCACTAGTGAAATATTACATACCCGATGATGAATTCCATAGAGAAATGTTTTTATTTTAGGGCTTGAACTGATGGAATCTTGTTTCGATCTTGAACTGGGGTTTTGTTGCCTCTTTCTTCTCTCTAGGTTCTAATTTTCTATGTTTTGATGAAAGATCTGATTTAGATAAGTTCTAGTTATGTTTCTAGGCTAAAACTAACCAAAACCACGTAGTTTCGGGTTAAAATGATGTAGTTTAGGGGTCCAACAAAATAGAAAAAGACCAAAATATCACTAACTTAAACTGCTTATGAGGCAGACCACAACCACTTTCACGAACCATGAAAAGGACTACGTACCGTGAAGTAGGTCATGGTATTTGGTCCAGAGTTTATGGGTTCTAGGGGTCCGATCAACAGGCCCTACCTGTGACCTTGTTAAGTACCACAGACTGTGAAGGTCCCCGTGGTCCTCACTTGGTCCTATCGTTGGGTGGCCCTTGTTCATGGACCCTCCCACGGGCCATGTGAAGGACCAAAGGTGAAGTCCCTCGTGGTCCTCACTTAGGAGTGAAGGGTCGAAGGACTGGCAAGGGGAGGGGGGGCGCTACTACCTAACTTATCACGGACCATCCCACGGTCGTGTGAAGGACCACGGACTGTGAAGGTCCTCGTGGTCTTTACTTGGGCGTGGGGTCTAAGGGGCTGGATAAGTAGGCTACTGCCTTGACTCCACCAACACCCCCATGATTCGTGGTTAAGACCATGGCCCATGAAGGGTCCCGTAGTCTTAGGTCTGGGCCTGGGGGATAATAACTCCCCACCACGGGCAGCTCAACGTACCCGTGGTTTTGCCGAAAATAATGGAGACCACCATCTACATCATCTTTGCTGGAAAAATGGAAATTATTATTTAAATATTTTCTTTCTCCTTCTTCACCTCCCCCCACCCCCCACCCCCCAGCCCCGATCTACACCCTTTCTTTCTAACAAATCGATGCAGAAACAAAAAGAAAAGAAAAGCAAATTCAAAATCAAAATAAACAAAGCAAGAACCGATTTTTTAAGAAAATAATATCAATTTATATGGGAATAAGAAAGAAGTCATAAAGAGAAATAAAAATGATAATTCATCTACAATTTATCTTAAAACCTCCGAGAGTGATTGTTAGGGAAAGAGAAGAAAGAGGGAGGTTTGGGGTGGGCTGCATAATTTTTTTATCTTTTTTAAAAAAAACAAAAATATGAAACTCTTTTCTTTTTAAATTTTGACTTCATTATATTCAAAATGATTTTTAATAGCTTTTTTAAATTACAATGTCACGTGTCTTTTTATTTGATTTGCTATTTTGACACAACATATGCAAGTGTATTACCACACATTTCATCTTTTTTACTAAGTATCACAAACATATTCAATGGGTATTTATTTTTTATGATTAGACTGTCTAATAGGATGCAAGATCTACTAAAATTTCTCAGTGATATATACAAAAAACTATAAGGGATCATCGATGACTTAAACCAAAATTATAGCACCAAATATAATTTAACAGATTATAACATATTGCATATTTTATCCTTCAAATAATAAATACTAATCCATAAGATCATTATTGTTTTAGATGTGAAAATATTTAAACACGGTTAATACATGCATAAATGTAAATTCATGAATAATTTTTGTCTACATTAATAATGATCTCAATAACTATATTTATATAGACTCACTGTAATTTAAAATACTTATTTAGTTAAATATTTTATAAAAGTATACATAATATTATTCCAATGCAGGCTTAATGAAGAGATCTCTTACCATCACACAACAATATTGTAACATCTCGTAAACCGATATATCTAGGATTAAACAAAGAAACTAAGAATAGTTATTTTTGGAAAGAATAGGAGAAATCTTGAAAATTTCCTAAGTGTAAAAGTAAGATTTTTGTCATTTTCAAACGGTATAACTTCTAACTTAGGATGAGTTAGTCCAGTTCTTTATATGGTTGGAAAGCCCTTGAAGAGATCTTTCCAACGCCGCCGAGTTTGCACATTCTTGATATCGTATGAGGAAAATATGCCTATCTGAAGTTGGACAGTTGGATTGAGAAAAATCCTATCCGGATTTTAGTAAGGGTAAAGTGGTCTTTTCATCCTACTATTTCCTAATTTGTTTTAAGGGTTTATTAGGGGTAAAATTAAGTCTTAAGTCAGTTTTTATAAGATTGAATATGCTTAGGGCTTGGGAGAAAAGAGAAGAGAAGAAGGAGAAAGAAGAAAAGACCAAGATTTCGCCAAGATCGTTGAGTAAGTTTCGTCGGGGGTGATCCCTTTAAGGTATGTGAGATCTTTCTGTGATGGGTTCTTCCACCCACACAACAATATGTTTGATTCAGCGCAATCAGAGTATATTGAATGATGAACATTGAAGTTCTTGATGAAAAACCGTTGAATTCTTGTTGGTTGAGTTGTAGTACACCTTTGTTTGTTTGATTCATGTTTTCGGGCTGTTTTACGAGTCTAAATTGTTGGGTATTGAGGATTTTAGTGATCCTAAGTATTTGGGGTGAGATCCATTGGAGTTTAGAATTGAAAATCGGAGAAGAAAAATCGAAAATCCCATCTAATAAGCCCTGTGGTACCGCTCCTGCAAGAGCCCCTCAGGGCAACCTCTGTCTACAGGGCCTGGCGCGCCGCGCCAGATAGAGCCCCTCAAGACAGTCTCTGTCTGTCAAGCTCTGGTGCCCCGTGCCTCTCAGAGCTCCATGGTTACCTGGAGATTTTATTTTTCCCACATCTTTTTGTACGAGTTTCTAAGTGATGTACATATAAATCCTAGTTGATTTCAACACTCTAAAGTACATCTAAACATCATGAAATCATTCATAAATTTGAGATCATGATCCTTGAATCCATAATCCAATTCAAGAAAGTTAAGATCAAGGTCGAAGAAGTTAAGAGTCAAGCCTAAAAGTTAAGAAGCAAGTCAAAGTAAGTTCTTAAAGTTTTCAAGAGTCTTAAACAAACATTGTAACTTTGTTTTAAGGCTCAAACCACAAGTTTAGCCAAGAGTAATGATTTGAATTTAAATCTCGAAAGTTATATCCCTAAGAGTTAAGTTTCAAGTAAATCAAAGAGCAAATAATGAGTTTATTTGTCAAAAGTTATAAGGGAATTAAGTAATTCCTAAGAGTTACAAATGCTTTCACATTTTGAGAAAGAAAGGAAGCTAGACTTCCACAGAGCCTTTGGCTAGTTTTAGAAAATGGGAACTATGATTTCCAATAGAGCTTTTAAAGTTAAGTTTGAGCAATTACCTCAAATCGGAGAAGAAGTTGTTTTAAAAACATATGTGCGGAGTATTTTGGGAGTAGTATTGAGCACCGATATGGGGACGCGAGTTCATATTCAACTCAAGTCTCCATAAACCATGTAACCAGCATGGACAGATAAAGGGTCATACTTTTTAAATGATTCCTTACTGCTTTTTAACATAGACTAGTGGATCCACTTAGTAGTTCAGGTTTTATACCGACGACAAGGTATAGAGCAGTCCCCTTGCAACATGAGGTAAGATGGTGTACCATCGCTTAGGCTCATAGTGATAGTTGTCGGTTAGAGAATCGCCCACCGAAACTATATTACTTTCATATATAGGTAAAGTTGAGTTTATTATTATATCACTCTAATGAACTAAGTGTTTACACTTTTTACGAGTTTTATATATATATATTTCTTGTGCCTTTACTACTTTATATTGAATTATGACTTCTTGAGTTGAGCAGAGTCAGAGATAAGTTCATTCTTAATCCTTTCAAGCTTAGTAGTTGTTCTTTAGCATTCCAACTCGCATACTCGTACATTCAATGTACTGATGTCAGTTGGCCTGCATCGTTTTATAATGCAGACGCAGGTAACCAGAATCAGTATTTAGCGACCCGTTGATCCAGCTTGAGCATTCAGAGTCAGTGGTGAGTCTCCTTGCATTCTAAAGGACTCTTTAATTGCTTTATTTTTGTATTTTCTTTATAGAATGGTGTGTGGTTTGTCTCAACATTCATCTTATTAGTATTAGAGGCTTCATAGACAGTCAGACATTTCAGTTTTCGTCTCTTTTATCTTGCATGTCAGATGTTTTAACTTTGAGACTTAAGCACCATTTTGGCCAAGATAATGATTTAAAGTATTTTCTCATGAGAATGATCCATCATTATTCTTGAGTTAAATTAAGTCTTCCGCTGAGTTAAGTGAGCCAGGCCAAGGGTTCGCTCAAGGCCAGCAATGGTCGTTCGGTGCCGGACACGTCCAGGGTGTAGGCTCCGGGCGTGACAAATATTTAAAGGCATCATAATATTGAAAACAACAAGAAGAGAAAAAATCCAAAATTTTCGCATGAATTATGTCCGAATGGTAGAGGCGCGCGCGCGCACACACACACACACACACACACACACACACACACATATATATATATATATATATATATATATATATATATATATAGATATAGATATATATATATATATAGATAGATAGATAGATATATATACTCTTTGTGCCACGTCTGCATAAAGTATCTAAGTGGTTCAAATTCTATAGGGTAGAGGTGTTCAATATGTACAAGTCCTAGTTGAGTTATCTATATGAATTATGCGGATAGTATTAAGGGGCCACAAATAACTTAAGCCTATAATTTTTAATTTATAATTAATGATTTATATATATATATATATATATATATATATATATATATATATATATATATATATATATATATATTTGAATTGTCAATTTTATTATCTTACTCTTAATTTTGTCTTTCACCAAAAGACATTTTTTAAGGTCATCTATCTTTCAGCGAGAATACATGTGTCAAATGTAATTCTAATATGGGATTAATGAAATTTTTATGTCCTCAATGTTGTTGGCATAAAGTTGAATATAATTCAATTTCTATATAGTTTTATATATAATGAACTATTACAAATTATGATTATCGATAGAAAGTTTTGCATAATTAATGCAGCAATACATGATTCCAATATTAAACAATTTATTGCTAACTAGTTTCTACAAATGTACGTTGAATGTTACTGATTGAATGTCGATATGTAGTCACTTATGATTGCATCATACATATTAATCAATAATTTTCCATAAAGATTCATACAACAACACCATATCTAGGGAAATCCCACAAAGTGAGGTTTATGGAGGGTATGAAAAACTAAGAAAAGCAACGTAGAAAATTCCTTCTTCTATTTCTTGATAATTTTCTCTGTACAATTGTGTTGTATTTATACAAGTAATAAAGAATCTATCAGTAACTAACTTGCCAGCTGTCTATATCTAATTGATTTTCTTGTAACAAATTATGAGATAATGACCAGGAAAATAAATACAAATACAAGGAAATATTATGACCTAATTCTATGTACAGATTCTGGAAAGAGGACTATCTGAACAGCCCAAACACCAAAGAAAGAAAAAAAAAGCCCAATAACATGTGAAGCCCAAAACTGATAATGTGATAAGACCATTTGCGTTATAGCCTTTTTGCAACTTCAGTAACCAGTTCTCGTTTATCACAATAGCCACAAAATCTTCTACCTCTTCACAGTGATCAACTATGGATGTTAACACCCCCCCTCAAGTTGGAGGGGAAGATGAAACCCCCAACTTGGGTATGATGAAGAGGACCAGTAAGAGATTTAGTAAACATATCTGCAAGCTGGGAAGAGGAGCGAACAAAAGACACTGAAATGAGACCGGCAAGATACTGTTGGCGGACGAAGTGATAGTCAATTTCGACGTGTTTCGTTCGTTCATGAAAAATAGGATTTTTAGCGATATGAATGGCGGCAAGACTATCAGAATGAAGAGGTACTGGCAGGGAGATCGGAATAGTAAGATCCTCAAATAAGCGGACCAACCAGGTTAGTTCGGCGACTACTCTTCACATTGATCGATATTCAGCTTCAGCTGAACTGAGCGAAATCGAAGCTTGTTTCTTAGATTTCCACGAAATTGGAGAAGATCCAAGAGAAATATAAAATCCACTGACTGATTTTCTTGAATCTGGACAGGTACCCCAATCAGAGTCGCAGAAAGCAAGCAACTTGAAAGATGGAGAACTAGACATAAAAAGACCAAGACCAGGATCCTTTAGTAAGTAGCGAAGAACACGCAAAGCAGCAGTGAAATGAGATACTCTCGGATCCTGCATAAACTGACTAAGATGTTGTACTGTGAAAGAAAGATCTGGTCTTGTGTTAGTCAAGTAATTTAACTTCTCCAATAAATGTCTGTAGAGAGTTGGATCTTTTATAGGAAGACCTTCACCTGCCATTAAATTGATAGAAGAATCTAAAGGTGCAGAAACTGGAGAAAGATGTAAGCAGTCAAATTCCTGTAACAAATCTAGGATAAACTTGCATTGAGTGAGAATCAAACCATCAGATTCCGTAATGACTTCCAAACCCAAGAAGAAGTGTAAGTTACCAAGATCCTTGATCTTGAATTCCTGATCCAAAAAATATTTCAACTCCTGCAGTTCTGCCTCATTATCACCTGTAAGTAGAATGTCATCGACATATACAGCAACAATATAAATAGAAGTGTCTGTCTTCTTAAAAGATAAAGAGTAGTCATTTAGAGAATGTCGAAATCCCTTGAAATTAAGGGCAGTTGTGATTTTTGAATACCATTGTCGAGATGCCTGTTTAAGGCCATAAATGGATTTTTTGAGCAAACAAACATGGTTAGGTGATGGAGGAGAAATCCCATCAGGGAACTTCATATAAACTTCTTCAGTAAGATCACCATGTAAAAATGCATTATTTACATCTAATTGGAAAAGACCCCAACCTTTTTTCACAGCAAAGGCAAGAATACATCGTATAGTAGTCATCTTCACAACAGGTGAAAATGTTTCATTGTAATCCACCCCTTCCTTTTGTATGTCACCTCTAACAACCAACCAAGCCTTAAATCTTTCAATGCTCCCATCGGAATGTTGTTTTACCTTATAAACCCACTTACATGGTAAGGCTTTCTTGCCATGAGGTAAAATTACAACATCCCAAGTTTTGTTTAATTCCAAAGCACTTATTTCCTTGTCCATGGCTTCCTGCCAAGCTGGATTATGCATTGCCTGCTTATAGGTAACAGGTTCTAGAATACTAGAAATAGAGTTAAGCATGACTTGATTAGAAGAAGATAGCTTATTAAAAGGGAAAGAAGCAGGTGTGACAGGACTAAGAAAACAAGAAGAACTGACATCAGTGAGCTGAAGAGCATTGCAGAAATAATCCTTAAGATAAGAAGGTGTCTTGGAGATCCTAGAAGATTTCCTAAGGAGTGTTTCAATGACTGGATTTTGGAAAGAAATAATAGGATCACCATAATCAGGAGTAGTAGGAGATGAAGGAACTGAATTAGGCATATTAGTAACAGAAGAACTAGAAACAGAAAAATTATCAACATTTGAGTTTGAGGTTAGAGGAGACACATCAGAATCTGGGGGGAAAAGGAGGAGGTATGGGGAACAATTTATGAGAAACAGTGGATACATCTGAAGAGAAAGGGAAATATTTCTCATGAAAAATCACATCTCTAGAAATGGAAATTTTCTTTGTCTTCAGGTTCAAAAATTTACCCCTTCTTCCCATAAGGATAACCTAAAAATACACAAGGTAAGTGTCACGACCCAAAATCGAGCCGCGAGTGGCACCCACACTTATCCTACTATGTGAGCGAACCAACCAATCTAAAACCCCAACATATTGAACAAAATACAAAGCGGAAGACTTAAAACTCATTAACGAAAACAATTAAATAACTTCTAAAATTTATAACCCATTATCCCCAAAATCTGGAAGTCATCATCACAAGAACATCTATCCTCAAGTTACTAATCTAAAAGTATCTAAGAAGCTAAAATAAATAAAAGGCTAGTCCATGCCGGAAGTTCAAGGCATCAAGACATTGAAGAGAAGATCCAGTCCAAGCTAGAAGCATTAGCTCACCCTGAAATCCGGTGTAGTGAAGACTGGCTAGAATTGCTGCTGAGTTGAAGACGACGGTACGTTTGCTGCATTCCCCAAATAACAAAGAAAGAAACAACAAGTAGGGGGTCAGTACAAAACACAAGTACTGAGTAGGTATCATCGGCCAACTCAAAATAGAAAACAGTATATATCAGTCATATCATAAATCAACTACAATACTCACATGTAGCAACAAGTACTATAATCATCAATAAGTACTACCAAGTTCATCCATGAGGACTCAAGCCTCAATACCCCACTCATTTGGGAAATTAGGTTCATTACATTGAGTATATAAACATCTCTCAAGATTCATTATCTTTCTTCCTCTTGTGTCGGTACGTGACACTCCGATCCCCTACTACTATGTGTCGGAACGTGACACTCCGATCCCCTAATTCTACGTGTCGGTTCGTGACACCCGATCCCTTAATACTATGTGTCGGAACGTGACACTCCGATCCCCTAATTCTATGTGTCGGAACGTGACACTCCGATCCCCTAATTCTACGTGTCGGTTCGTGACACCCGATCCCTTAATACTATGTGTCGGAACGTGACACTCCGATCCCCTAATTCTATGTGTCGGTTCGTAACCCGATCTTTAATACTATGTGTCGGGAACGGACACCCGAATCCCCTAATTCTATGTTGTCGGAACGTGAAACCCGATCCCCTAAATTCCTACGTGTCGGTTCGTGCAACCGATCCCTTAATACCTATGTGTCGGAAACGTGACACTCCGATCCCCTAATTATAGTGCGGACACGTGACACTCCGATCCCCAACTCTCAAGTGTAGGAACGTGGACACTCCGATCCCTACTTTCTACGTGTCGTTCGTGACAACCGATCCCTTAATTACTATGTTGTCGGAAGACGGACACTCGATCCCCTAATTATGTGTCGAGTCATGACACCCGATCCACTAATACTATGTGTCGGAACGTGACACTCCGATCCCCTAATTCTACGTGTCGGTTCGTGACACCCGATCCCTTAATACTATGTGTCAGAACGTGACACTCCGATCCCCTAATTCTATGTGTCGGAATGTGACACTCCGATCCCCTAATTCTACCAATTCATCAAGCCTTCTTTTATACCAAGGCATCACCAATCTCATTACTTTAGTTCATCAAGCCTTCTTTTATACCAAGGCATCATCAATAACAAGGTGAATTAGGGTTTCTTCAAGATTTTGGATTCAAAGCTTCATTAAGCTTATTTTATCACAATCACATAATCACATTCATGCAAGCATAAGATTAAGCATATAGAAGGGTTTACAATACTACCAATACATATCATTCACTATTAAGAGTTTACTACGAATAGTATCAAACCATAACCTACCTTCACCAAGGATCCTTGATCAAGCAAGCAATCTCTCAAGCTTCTTGTTTCCTCTTGGTTGTCTCTCTCTATAGATCGTTCCTCTCTTCTCCTTGTTCTCTCTATTTTTTCTTCTTCCCAACTCTCTCTCTTTTCCCTAATTTAGCATATAATTAGGTATAAAAGATGAGGAAACCACCCACTAAGTAACTCAAGGTCATCTCCTTTACACCCCCAAGGATTTGAGTTTTTAACATTGACCCACTAAAATTTATAATTATAGCAAGAATAGTCCAAAACTCCCCTTTAAAACTTACCCAAAAATTTGACCCAGACTGGGATTACGCAACCTGTGACGGTCCGTCGTGCCTACGACGGTCCGTCCTGCACTTCCGTCACGACGGATAGAGAATTGCTCTCAGTACCCAATTCTCAAGAGTTGAAGTGTTCTGAAATGGAACCTTACAACGGTCCGTCATGTCTGTGACGGTCCGTCCTGCAGGTCCGTCACAGAGTTCAAAGAATTGCTCTCAGTACCCAATTCTCAAGAGTTGAAGTGTTTTGAAACGGAACCTCACAACGGTCCGTCGTGTATGTGACGGTCCGTCCTGCAGGTCTGTCACAGAGTTCAGAGAGTCGATTTCAGCACTCAAATATAAGAATTCCAAGTGTTTGGAATGAGACACCCTCGACGGTCCGTCGTGTCCATGACGGTCCATCGTTGGATACGTCGTCTCAGACAGTTTTCCAGAAATAAAATCTGCTGCTCAAAACGACTAAGCAGGTCGTTACATTAGACTTAGAAAATCTTTAAGTTCTCCAAATACTTAATGTAATTAAGTTGGTGAATATAGTGTTAGAAGTAAGTTGAAACTTAACTAGTTAAACTTAGAAAGTGTTTAAGTTCTCCAAATACTTAATGTGATTTAGTTGGTGAATATAGTGTTTTGACGTAAGTTAAAACTTAACTAATTAGACTTAGAAAGTCTTTAAGTTCTCCAAATATTCAATGTAATTAAGTTGGTGAATATAGTGATAGAAGTAAGTTAATACTTAACTAATTAGACTTAGAAAGTTGTTAAGTTCTTCAAATAAGTTAATGTGATTTAGTTGTGAATATAGTGTTTGAATTAAGTTAAAACTTAACTAATTAGACTTAGAAAGTCTTTAAGTTCTCCAAATATTTAATGTGATTTAGTTGGTGAATATAGTGTTTGGAAGTAAGTTAAAACTTAACTAATTAGACTTAGAAAGTCATTAAGTTCTCCAAATACTTAATGTGATTTAGTTGGTAAATATAGTGTTTGGAAGTAAGTTAAAATTAAACTAATTATACTAAGACAGTCTTTCAGTTCTCCAAATACTTATTATAATTAAGTTGGTGAATATAGTGTTAGAAGTAAGTTAAAACTTAACTAATCAGACTTAGAAAGTTGCTAAGTTCTCCAAATAAGTTAATGTGATTTAGTTGGTGAATATAATGTTTGAATTAAGTTAAAACTTAACTAGTTAGACTTAGAAAGTCTTTAAGTTCTCCAATTACTTAATGTGATTTAGTTGGTGAATATAGTGTTTTGACGTAAATAAAAACTAAACTAATTAGACTTAGAAAGTCAGTAAGTTCTCCAAATACTTAATGTAATTAAGTTGGTGAATATAGTGTTAGAAGTAAGTTAAAACTTAACTAATTAGACTTAGAAATTCTTTAAGTTCTCCAAATAATTAATGTGATTTAGTTGGTGATTTAGTGTTTGGAAGTAAGTTAAAACTTTACTAATTAGACTTCGAAAGTCTTTAAGTTCTCCAAAAACTTAATGTGATTTAGTTGGTGAATATAGTGTTAGAAGTAAGTTAAAACTTAACTAATTAGAATTAGAAAATTGTAAAGTTCTTCAAATACTTAATGTGATTTAGTTGGTGAATATAGTGTTAGAAGTAAGTTAAAACTTTACTAATTAGACTTAGAAAGTCTTTAAGTTCTACAAATACTTAATGTGATTTAGTTGGTGAATACGGTGTTAGAAGTAAGTTAAAACTAAACTAATTATACTTAGAAAGTCTTTAAGTTCTCCAAATACTTAATGTGATTTAGTTGGTGAATATAGTGTTTGAATTAAGTTAAAATTAGTCTTAGAAAGTCTTTAAGTTCTCCAAATACTTAATGTGATTTGGTTGGTGAATATAGTGTTTGGAAGTAAGTTAAAACTAAACTAATTAGACTTAGAAAGTCATTAAGTTCTCTAGATACTTAATGTGATTTAATTGGTGAATATAGTGTTTGAATTAAGTTAATACTTAACTAATTAGACTTAGAAAGTCTTTAAGTTCTCCAAATACTTAATGTGATTTAGTTGGTGAATATATTGTTTGAAAGTAAGTTAAAACTAAATTAATTATACTTAGAAAGTCTTTAAGCTCTTGAAATACTTAATGTGATTTACTTGGTGAATATAGTGTTAGAAGTAAGTTAAAACTTAACTAATCAGACTTTGAAAGTTGTTAAGTTCTTCAAATAAGTTAATGTGATTTAGTTGGTGATTATAGTGTTTGGAAGTAAGTTAAAACTTAACTAATTAGACTTAGAAAGTCTTTAAGTTCTCCAAATACTTAATGTAATTAAGTTGGTGAATATAGTGTTAGAATTAAGTTAAAACTTAACTAATAAGACTTAGAAAGTTGTTAAGTTCTTCAAATAAGTTAATGTGATTTAGTTGTGAATATAGTGTTTGAATTAAGTTAAAACATAACAAATTAGACTTAGAATGTCTTTAAGTTTTCCAAATACTTAATGTGATTTAGTTGGTGAATATAGTGTTTGGAATTAAGTTAAAACTAAACTAATTAGACTTAAAAAGTGTTTAAGTTCTCCAAATACTTAATGTAATTAAGTTGGTGAATATAGTGTTAGTAGTAAGTTAAAACTTAACTAATTAGACTTAGAAAGTTGTTAAGTTCTTCAAATAAGTTAATGTAATTTATTGTTTATTATAGTGTTTGGAAGTAAGTTAAAACTTAAATAATTAGACTTAGACAGTCTTTAAGTTCTCCGAATACTTAATGTAATTAAGTTGGTGAATATAATGTTAGAAGTAAGTTAAAACTTAACTAATTAGACTTAGAAAGTCTTTAAGTAATCCCAATACTTAAAGTAATTAAGTTGGTGAATATAGTGTTAGAATTAAGTTAAAACTTAATTAATTAGACTTATAAAGTTGTTAAGTTCTTCAAATAAGTTAATGTGATTTAGTTGGTGAATAATTTGTTTGGAAGTAAGTTAAAACTTAACTAATTAGACTTAGAAAGTCTTTAAGTTCTCCAAAAACTAAATGTGATTTAGTTGGTGAATATAATATGAGAAGTATGTCAAAACTTAACTAATTAGACTTAGAAAGTCTTTAAGGTCTCCAAATACTTAATGTGATTTAGTTGGTGAATATATTGTTAGAAGTAAGTTAAAACTTAACTAATTAGAATTAGAAAATTGTAAAGTTCTTCAAATACTTAATGTGATTTAGTTGGCGAATATAGTGTTAGAAGTAAGTTAAAATTTAACTAATTAGACTTAGAAAGTCTTTAAGTTCTCCAAATAAGTTAATGTGATTTAGTTGGTGATTATAGTGTTTGGAAGTAAGTTAAAACTTAACTAATTAGACTTAGAAAGTCTTTAAGTTCTCCAAATACTTAATGTAATTAAGTTGGTGAATATAGTGTTAGAAGTAAGTTAAAACTTAACTAGTTAGACTTAAAAAGTCTTTAAGTTCTCCAAAAACTTAATGTGATTTAGTTATTGAATATAGTGTTATAAGTATGTCAAAACTTAACTAATTAGACTTAGAAAGTCTTTAAGGTCTCCAAATACTTAATGTGATTTAGTTGGTGAATATAGTGTTATAAGTAAGTTAAAACTTAACTAATTAGACTTAGAAAATTGTAAAGTTCTTCAAATACTTAATGTGATTTAGTTGGTGAATATAGTGTTAGAAGTAAGTTAAAACTTAACTAATTAGACTTAGAAAATCTTTAAGTTCTCCAAATACTTAATGTAATTAAGTTGGTGAATATAGTGTTAGAAGTAAGTTGAAACTTAACTAGTTAGACTTAGAAAGTTTTTAAGTTCTCCAAATACTTAATGTGATTTAGTTGGTGAATATAGTGTTTTGACGTAAGTTAAAACTTAACTAACTAGACTTAGAAAGTCTTTAAGTTCTCCAAATACTTAATGTAATTAAGTTGGTGAATATAGTGATAGAAGTAAGTTAAAACTTAACTAATTAGACTTAGAAAGTTGTTAAGTTCTTGTAACAACCCTAAAAATAGATATGCTAAGTAATGCTTAATGTGCCAAGAATGCCTACGATTAGACCAGGGTTCACACGGATTGATGCGCGTAGAACCAGACCTCGGAACCATTGGTACAACCAACCCAACTAACTTGGGTAGTTAGTTGAGCTAGGAAAGGTTGGTACCAACCATGTAGGGCTCTCCAATACGAAGATTTACTCGAAGGAGTCTTTACCGGACTTAAAGAGAGGAAATCTTAAGTTTTGAGGGTTTAGGGGTAAAATGGTCTTTTACCAGGCTAAGGGTAGTATCGTAATTACCCTAAATATATATTTAATTAATTATTTAATAAGGTGGAGGGGCAAATTGGGGAGAGAGAGAGACGAAATGGAGCTCTTGAAGTTAAGTCCTGCTCCACCCGGGTTCGAACCTAGGTGGAAGCAATGAATTTATAAGATTTTTTATTTAAGCTATTGAATTAATGTAATTAGTTAATAATTATTATTCATTAGATGATTTAAAATAAAAATAAAAATCAGATTTTTAATAATTAACTAAACCTTATTTGACTAAGTCCTAAACTAGACTCCTAAGCCTAATATGACTCCCACTCTCTCACGTCTATCTCTCAACTCTCACGCTCAAACTCTCCCATTCTCTCATTCACGTTTTTCTCTGCCAAAATAACTTCAAAAACAGTAGGTAAACCAATGTTCTTCACACTTGAAGAACTCACAACGAAAATTACAAACAAACAACTAATCAAAAACGTTACGCAAGAGGGAGGATTATTCCGTCGAATTGGTGTTGAAGTTGAGGGGATTTGAACGTGATTTTTGGAGAAAGTTTTGGGCAGCAAGTCAAGGTTTGAACTACATAAAAGGTATGGGTTTTCTTCTCTCTTGGTCCCTTTCCCAAGAGACCCCTTAAGATTCAATAAATTCTAATTGGAAAACTAGGATTGTTCCCGTTGCATGTCCCTGTCACTAGCTCCCAATGAATCGTAGGTTGGGTATGTTTGCTGGTAGTTTAAGTATGAAGATTGATGTTCGTGATAATGTGTTCATGATTATGTGTTTAGAATTGTAAGCATCTTAAGTTATGTCAACCGAAAGTATGTGAAAAATGATATGTTTTTATGGTTGAATTTTATGTGCGAATGTTTGTGTAAATCATGAGGTGTAAAAGTGGTGTAATGTTGCTATATGTAATAGTAATTCTTGGCTGAATATAATCATAAAAAGATTACACTTAAAGATGCACCAAATAATCCACGAAATGCCTTAAGAATTAACGTATGAATGATGATAAAAAGAAGCTGAAAATAGTGAACAAATTTCCAGCATTTGATAGGTTGGGTTCAGCCAAACAAAGTGGTACAAAATGCAATGAAAAATGAATGTAAAATAAGTGAAATCAGTAAGGATTGAATCCAAGACATCATTACATGAAAGCTACAAAAAAATCAATAAAAGATTAAGACAAAAATGGATTGGAAGAGAGTAAATTTCCAGCCTGCTGGAAATTGTAATCTCGGCCAATTTTTAAGAAAATGAGCTTCGTTTTAAAAAAAAAATTATTCAAAATGTGAGGTCATTGGGGATTGAACCCATGACCTCACTAAATGAAAATTTCATAAAAATTTCGTGAGAAAAATGCAAGGAAAAATAGATGTGGTGAGTGGAGATTGAACCCCCAACCTCTTGAATGGATGAGAGAGTTAGGAGAAAAATAAAGGAGACAAATAAATGTGGAGAGTGGGGATTGAACCCCCAACCTCTTGAATGGATGAGAGAGTTAGGAGAAAAATAAAGGAGAAAAATAAATGTGGAGAGTGGGGATTGAACCCCCAACCTCTTGAATGGATGAGAGAGTTAGGAGAAAAATGAAGGAGAAAAATAAATGTGGAGAGTGGGGATTGAACCCACAAACTCTTGAATAGATGAGAGAGTTAGGAGGAAAATAAAGGAGAAATATAAAATGAGGTGAATGGGGATTGAACCCACAACCTCTTGGATAGGTGAAAAAGTTAATAGATAATTTAAGAGAAAAAAAAGAATGAGCTTGTGGGGGATTGATCCCACAACCTCCTTGACTTAAACGAAAAAAAAGGAGGAGAAAAAGAAAGGAAATAATATGGGGTTGATGGGAATCGAACTAGGGTCTCCCAAATATGAAAAATGTAATTAACAAGTTTAAAATAAGATTAAGTGTTGTCCAAGGGATTCGAACTTGGGTTCCCTTGCCCAAATTCCGTATTGATACATAAGTCATACGTGAATTAAATGTTCAAGAATAATGCCACCTACTTAGATCGAAATCGAGATCTTGGCATACATACAAGATACATAAGTCTTGTACTACATAATCTTAGGAAGATATGAGTCACTTAACGAACTATGAATGAAGCCTCATGGCTTGTATGTATAGACCCATAAGTCTAGCATACGTTTAAAAATAAGTGAACCTAAGATGTATGAAATGAAATGATGAAACCCTAGAAGGGTTAAGTAAGAGTGTGAAACACACTAAATGGCCAAGTGCATTGGCCTATGATGAAATGAACAATGAAATGATGAAATGAACAATGATATGATGAAATGAACAATGAAATGATGAAATGAACAATGAAATGATGAAATGAACAGTGATATGATGAAATGAACAATGAAATGATGAAATGAACAATGAAATGATGAAATGAACAATGATATGATGAAATGATGAAATGAACAATGAAATGACAAAATGAAAAATGAAATGATGAAATGAACAATCAAATGATGAAATGAGAAATGAAATGATGAAACCCTAGAAGGGTTAAGTAAAAGTGTGAAACACACTAAATGGCCAAGTGCATTGGCATATGATGAAGTGAACATTCACGTAATAAATGGTGAGTAATTATGAAGAGCAAATGTGCTAATGTTAATGAATGTGGTGACAACATGATACGAGGCTAATGTAAAAGATAAGAGCAATCTCAAATGAGCCTAAGTAAATGTTACCGATACGTACTCACCTATGAGAGTGTAAGATAATGAAGAGACCAGTCTCTATGAACACTCTAATAAGAGTATTGAGCTTAACACACTCAATACGAATGATGAGATGATAAATCATCTAATGAGCTATGATGTCCTCATACTAGAAGCCAGCTTCCATGACGTATGAGATGAATATAATGGAACTTTATACTAAGCACCGATAGACTGGCTATGAGCGGTGATGCCTTCTTTCGGGAAGGGCGGAGGTTCACGTAACTCTCATGAGATGAGACTGTCCGGCATGCCGGGTATGGGTCTCCTTATATCTCCTAGTCTTCGAACCTATACTGCCAATATAGGGATTTGGCGGGGTTAAATTCCCATGTACGCTAGCATGTTTTGGGTCACTTTGGCCAGTGATTCCACCTCTTTTCGGTGTGGGGGAGACACTGAATTTCATGATGCTTACATGATCTATGTCGGTTAAAGTTAAAGTTCCCAATGAATGAATGAGGCCAGCCTCAAATGATACACATAATGAAATGAATGATACCGAAGGTGTTAGGGTAGGATAATCAAAAGGTGAGTTAGACTCAAGTAATGACATTAGGTCATTCTTGGTCATTGCACAACAAACCCAATGAAAGTCTTAAACTACATCCTAGGTATAGCTGGTGTTTACACTGGCCCACGAATGAAATGAAATGGAGTACGTATGAATGAACGAAGCAGACTATGCGTTTGCTAATGAAGACTCCCTAGTTGAGGTCCCATCTGTCGAGCCCTCATTCCTGGAAAGTCTTAATGTTAAGTCCATGATTCCAAGGTCTCATGGCATACAAATGAACGAAATGAACAACGTTATGTGTTACATGAATTATAATATGTGTTATGTGTACGCTGTTGTGTACTGTGTGCAGAATGTTAAGTATGATGATGTATGTTATTCTCATGGCATAACTTTCCTACTCCAAATCTGGAAAGCCCACTGACTTTCCTAATCCAAATTTGGAAAGCTCATTGACTTTCCTAATCCAAATTTGAAAACTTTTCTAATCTCAATTTGGCAAGTCCACTGACTTGACTTCAAAAAATCATGTTGTTAGGAAAGAGCTATTCTTTCTCATGCATGTCCTTGGTGTGTGCTTGCATATACCCATACTTAGTACAAGTGTGTACTAACACTATACAAACTCTACTATTTTCGGTGCAGGCACAGGTGGACGATAGAGCTACAGGATCATCGTTGCAGTTATCCAGACGTCCAGTATTCATCCGGAGTTGGTAGGTCCTCATGCTTTCGAGGATGCTACTGTTTTATATTCTAGCTTATATTTAGAGTTGAGCTGGTGGAGCATGTTACACTAGCGTTTCTTTCCTTTTTTATTCAGACTATGTGTTGGTGCCATTTTGGCAATTATACGCTTTATAAGTATTAAACTATTCCTTTCATTTGATTATCTCTTAATGTTAGATGGTTGATGGTGAACAAATTACGAATGTACAGAATTGTTTAGTAAGCAATATTTAGAAACAAAAAGTTTCAAATTTTCCGCTAAAATTAACCTATGTAAAGTAAGAATGACGTAAGTAGGCTTGTCTGCGACCTCTGAGAGGTCAACGACGCCGGTCTCGTCTGGGGTCTAGATTCCAGTCGTGACAGACACCTTCATGCTTTCAAATATAGGAAATATGGGGGGGGGGGGGGGGCGAAAAAATTGTCCAAACACACTAGTCCTCCTATAATTTATACAGAAAGTCCTTGGAATTGATAGTTAGTCCATGAAATGTCAAATTTTAAAATTAAAATGGGTAACTTATTATTTACTTACCAAAAGACTACTACTCAGGAACAACAATACAATTGGAGATCATTGAGGCCTTAATTGCCATCCCTAATTCTTTTTACTTAATATACTACTCCTTCTGTTTCACAAAGAATGACCTGGTTTGACTTGGAACGGAGTTTAAGAGTATAAAGAAGACTATTGTATCTTGTGGTCCTAAATTAATGTTAGATTAAATGTAAAAAATTGACCTTTAATATTGTGGCCTTAAACATGCCACGTGGAAAGCTGATTTTAAAATGTTACAAAAAAAAGAAAGAGGTCATTCTTTTCTAAACAGACTAAAAAGGAAATAAGGTATTTCTTTTTTAAATGGTGGAAATATTTTTTTTGTGCGTAACAAAAGTCCCTAATAGCAAACAACATCCAACCCCCCAGGTACACGGAAGCAGACACTGCTCTCAACCTGCCCAATACGAATTGATTCTGCATTTTTATCCCTTACCAGACTAGGTGCTTTGACCATTCAGTGATGAATGCAAAAAGACCCAATGAACAGTGTTTCATCTTCTTGATAGCACAAGGGTGAAACATTAGATACAGAGGAAATAATAATAATATTTTCCAGCAATCTCAAACCGTAAAAGATCATTTTCAAGAAATGGTTCCCATATGCCACACGAGACCTGAAAAGAAGCTGTGAACTTAGGGAAAGTAAATTTTCAAGGCTCACAACTTTTTGTAAAAAAGTTCATTTCATCTATGATCTACTCGAATTGAGCGTAGAGCCGCACTGATTTCAAATGCCGTTTTGGCGGACTGGATGAGTACACTGATCTAGAATACAAAAATTTAACTTTTTTTAATAATCGTGGTGCCCGGGCAACGCTGAGTACACCTCCACTAATTTCACGAGATACCCGTCACCTTCCACAACAACAGATACTAAGTAACTCTATCCACCAAGGCTACAACAGCTAGAACATATGGAAAGAACTCACCTAGTGTCTAGAATTTGAACCACTTCATTGACCACTCGGGTACACCCTTGGGTGAACACAAACCTATTAGTTTCTTGAAGAAATATAAAGACAATGACAGGCGAAATATTTAGATATGGTAGTTTTCAAGTTGATATAAATGGTTTTCCTAGCAGGGACTACAAAAGCATACTTTCCTCAATAGTTTGTCCCAAATAATGTCCACTTCCCTAAATAAAATTAAACAGGATATACAATTAATTAAATGGTAGAAAGGTGGCCCTATACTCTTTCTGATAAAGTGCCACATACTCTTCATAATAGATTTTATTTCTTTATTCATAGACATTACTACCCATACATCTTCTTCTGAATTATATGATATATAAATTTGCTAGCATTCATGTCAATCGTCATGTGAAGTCAAAATAGGATATCAATACAGAATAAGGGCAGAACTCGAAATTTATTACATGTTCAAGAAGTAAAAAGAGGATCATAATTTCTACTTAGTGAATGTACACATATTTCCACTTAATTTCATTTCATAGATTTGAATGGAATAGGAAGCTACAAATAAAGAATAAAAGAATATCATTGGTTCTATCTATTTTGTGGTATTTTTAGTTTGATAATAGCATACACTGTGAAAGACATATGGATCTATTTTAGTAAGACATTTGTTTTGTAACTTACATAATACTTTGTAGCACTAGAGAGTCCTAACCTATGGATTCAAGTGTTACATAAATTATATATTCACTAATCTTTTACCCTAAGAGTAGGAAATCACTCTTTTTTTCTTTTCTTGAACCTATTTTATTAACTATCAAAAACTTAATCTTTAGAAACTTATCTGTAATGTCTTTAGAAACTGATCTGTATGAAAGAGATAGACCAAAGCTTGAGTTGCAACTATACACAATACCCAATAGCTAATTCAGACTTAAACTCATCTGTCTATAGAGTGTTCAAGAGAACCCTATGCATCACTAAAGCTTTTACTTGAGCATTCAAAACTAAATGGACAAGCCAAAATTCAGCAATTTTGAGATTATTTTTAAAAAAGCAAGATACACTAAAACCAACAGTAGAATAAATAAATCTAGTTGTCAATGCATGAATTTAGTGTAAAAAATGGAAAATGTATCAAGTTTTCCTTTTTTCTTGTTTATACCACATTCAGGCAAAAGGGGGTTTGAAAAAGGGAAAACGAAACCTTAAGCTACTTTCACGATTTCAGATATGAATATTTACCTTTGTTTGTTGATAAAGAAAGTTTGTTCTCAAAATTTTAAAATAAACAGAAAATACAGTAGAAGTGAGATAACAAAAGAAAAAGTAACTACCAGACACGATTACTATATATTGTATAATTTTTTAACAGGCCTGATAATTTTATGCTAGGTTAAGCATACAATTGCAGCTAAGGGTTCAAGTAAAAGAGCAGATAATTTTATAAAAATAAAAACAATGCACTAGGCATATAAACATACATAATCTCCCCGCCTTATGAATGAGACATGACGGGGTAAAATAGGACAACTTATTTGGGTTATAAAATCAAGTAGGTGCTAAACCCATTGCACTTAGACTATGACAGATGTCAGCAAAGCACAATACAAGTAAGTCAACAGGGCTAGTATGCTTACACCGGATATCAAAGCAACACTAATAATACAACACATGAACAGCTTGAAAGTACCCCTATCCAACTACTTTTTATGTTTTTGAATACTTAGTACCTGTCAGTGTACTTCAAAAACATACATCAATAGAACAATTATGCAAAATTAACCTAAAATATTTTAGAGTAACATTTCTCGATTCAATGAACTAAAGTAACGATGCCTTTGTTCCATCAATATCAATATTTTATACTGTTCACACTTGAGAAATAGGAAAAATTGATTCAAGCTAAAAGCTTCTCTGAGTGGTCAAGTATCTGCAACACAAAACACTGTGTACTACAGTAAAGCTACAATAAGTTAGAGAAGATTTCCTTTTCCAACCTTCATTAAGCATTCATCAATTAAATTCCCACATATTTTACAGCATAAAAATTCCGATAAAAGATAACAAACCTTTGTCCTTTCCAGCCTTCACCAGAGTAAGCTTAAATCAAGGTTTGCTCATATGTTATTCTTTGTAATAAGTACCTCAGATGGCCCCTTATTCTTGTGAATTCATTCACAACTATATGTTTACTGTGTTTTTTATTTCTCCTTTTTCTTTTTATTTCCTAGGTATCATCATGAGTTACCACATTATCTTTTGTCTCAGAAGCTCCAGACTTCTCCTTTGACTTCAAACGTAGAAGTCTAGTACTGCTTATTGGGAATCGTGAAATAGATTTTATCTTTCTAGGCTGACCAGGTGTTTTGTCTCGATATTCTGATTGATTAATATT
The DNA here is from genome assembly GCA_016801875.1 of Solanum sitiens. Lineage (NCBI taxonomy): Eukaryota > Viridiplantae > Streptophyta > Magnoliopsida > Solanales > Solanaceae > Solanum > Solanum sitiens. Next base: position 2,533,330 of record JABWTJ010000226.1, read on the forward strand.
TTGAATTGTATTTTCACATGCTTCTCTTTATTGGTCAACACCTAGATTTTCAAACATATTACCTAATGATGCTGTGTGATGGCCCCCACCAGCTGTTCTTGCCAATTATTTAGGTGACACTGATGTGTTTCCAAGAGTTTACATCTCAGTTTGATCTTCTAGCTGAAGTCTCGTCTCTTTCTGATTGGAATTACAAAAAATGTCTTCACAAGACAGTCATCATATATGTAAATCCTATTATAGCCACTTTTCCACTTGTTAATTTCTTCTCTTCATTTTCATCTTAATGACCTCTGTACGCAAGTTCTAAGTTGCCGCAGAGATAAATATATTCTATGACAAAAGATCACTAGAAATTCATTCTCTCAATTCTCACAATGACCAAGGAGCTAAATTTCTTATACTCCAAACTAAAAAATCCAATATTGCTTCTTTGACAAGAACAAAAAGAGAGGCATGAGCACATATACATCAAATCAATTTGCAGTTAAATGAAAAATAAAATATAAAAAATGGTATACTTAATTGCACCAAATACTTAAATATGTGACATAAAAAATTAGAAATGTTCATCCAATTATGCGCTTTAAATAATGAGGATTAATGTTTGATACAATATTACTTAACATCCCGTTGCTGGCATTTTCACTATGTACATTATTCTGTCACATACTACAGAAGCACTATCAAATACTTATCTACTTTTGGCTAAACTTCATAAATGCAACTGATATAAAAAGGAACAGGGGCTAATTGATCTCCTTTTTAGTAATGAGTATATGAAGCACGAACTGATAAATGTATCTCTCGGCACCTTCGTGCTTTCAAATAGGGGGCAAAAATATTTTCCAAACACACTAGTCCTCTTTCTATAATTCATACATGAAGAAATCGATAGAAAAAGTATGAATCAAGATGTAACGTTTGTTTTTGTAACTTACATCATACTTTGAAGCATTGGAGAGTCATAACCTATAGATTTGAGTGTTACACAAATTATTTATTCACTTATATTCTAACCAGAGGGTAAAAGTAACTTTTCTTTCATTTTCTTGAACTTATTTGTTTATATATCCAAACCTTTGTCTTTAGAAACTAATATGTATGAGAGGAACGAACCATATCTTGATTTTCTATTATACACCATATCGAACAACCAATTCAGTTAAAGCTCATCTGACTAAAGAATGTTCAAGAAAAACAATGCATTCCTAAAGCTTTAACTTTAGCATTCAGAACTAAATAGACAAGCCAAAATTCTGCAACTTGGAGATTTTTTTAATAAAAACAAGAAACCCTAAAACCAATAGTAGAATAAATAAATAAATAAATAAATCTTGTTGCCAATGCATGGATTTAGTGTAAAAATGGAAAATATATCAAGTTTCTCTTTTTCTTGTTTCTACCACATTTAGGCAAATGTGGGTTTGAAAAAGGGAAAACATAACCTTAAACTACTTTCAAGATTTCAGTTATCAAGATTTACCTTTGTTTGCAGAGCGAGAGTTTGAATCAAGAATTTGGGAAACTAGGGCTTCAAAGTAAATGTGTAATTTTGAGGGAAGAGTGAGTGAGTGGATGAGTGTATGAAAAATAGGAAAATGGCTGGTAGATAATTGGTGTTAACGAGGCTTTCTCTCTAAACTGATGAAAGATGAAAGCTCGTGCAGTTTTTGGTTCTCTTGAAATCAGGGTGCAGGTGGGGTGGTATTTTTCAAGCAAAAGAATTTAACACTCACTTTGGTTCACTTTTGCCGCGCCGCCATTGATTTCCTCTCTTTCGCCTCACCCATATGGATGTGTGACACCTTTTTATGGGCTGCTTTATCCTAATAACAGATTAGATTTAGTAGTGTCTTCTCTTTAGGATTCTATTGTAACTTTCTCTCCTTATATATAAGTTATAGATAAGTCTTACCTTTTTCTTAGTTTATCTCTTTGTTGTAGAAGTTGTATAAAATCTATATATACTTAGTTTACAATTAATAAAATAGATTGTTCCTTTCATTCTACCGGCAACTTTATACTTTATATGGTTTCAAGAGCTAATTAACTCTCATGAGTAAATTTCTGTCGAGAAACCCTCACACCCTTTCCATAAGATTCCCCTAAATATCACTGTAACAAACTCCGATGCCAGTGAAACGATTGTTCAGTTTAATCGTGTCACGCAATTACCAATCAAATTAACTGGCAACCACAATTTTTACCTTTGGAAAGCACAAGTGTCCATGCTTATGCGTGGTCACAATCGTTTTGGCCATCTCGACGGTTCTCGCCCAGCCCTTGCTCGTACAGTGGCTCAATAATCAGGACGTTGAAAATCCTGCATTTGTTTCATGGTATCGCCAATATCAAATGATTCAAAACTCCATCTTGGCCTCAGTTGATCCAACTCTTGCTACTACAACTGTCGCTGCATCAACTTCCTAGGCTGCTTGGGATGCTTTGCACATTGCGTATGCCAACAAATCACAAACAAGGATCTTTAGTTTGCGCGATCGTCTGGCTCATCTTGCAAAAGAAAGCCTTCCTGTTGCTGATTATCTACATCAGGTTCGACCTCTCTTGATGAAACTTCCACTGCTGGAGCTCATGTGTCCAATGAGGAACTGATTGTCAAAATCCTCACTGGACTTAAACCTGAATTCCGTGAAATATCATCTGCTATCCATGCAAGAGATTCTACTATCTCTCAAAACTTTATGAGAATTTACTTGACTATGAACTTTTTATCAAGCATGAAGAAGCAAAGAAGCAACTGCTGTTATTGCACAGTAAACAAACATGCATCCTTGCCAAGGAAACACCTCTAATAGGCGCTCAAATGCAATTCCCCCAACACCAACCAGTCAAGGCGTGCCCAACCATGGCGTGCTAGCAACAATAACCAACAACTGCGTTTTGACCACACTCTAAAGTGCGAGTTGTGACTGTCCTAGTCATTCTGTTATGGTTTGCAGATCACAATCACACGATCACATACAAGCCCGAGCAAACTATGCTGCTCGATCTCCAACTAAATAGGATCCTTGGATTGTTGATAGAGGCGCCACTCATCATATGGCCTCTATTGCGCAAAACTTCACTAATTTGCACACCTAACATGGTCTAGAGGAGATAGCAATCGGGGACGGTAACACCATTCAAATATTTCATACTGGTAACACTAACTTAAGTGCATCGAATCAGCAATTTAAGCTTCTCAATACTTTATGTTCTCATTCTATAAAATATAATATTCTTTCAGTTTCCAAATTTTTCCGCGATAACCATACGTCCATTGAATTCTTTCCTTTTTCTTATTGTGTGAAGGATATGAGTACGGGGGAGCCTCTATTTCGCGGGCAGAATTGAGATAAACTATATGAGTGGCCGTCTACACCTGTGGCACCGTCGTTTAGTCCATCCTAATCATCATACTTAACACGATCTTACATCAGTTTTCTCTTCGAGTTCACATTCTAGAACTGCTTCCATTTGTAATTAGTGTTATTCTCATAAAATGCACAGGTTACCTTTTCCTGAAAATTCATTACAATGTCAACGACCATCATATCATATATTTATATAAAAGAGAACCCTAGGCCCTCCTAGGTGGCATCATCACAAGCAAGCATTTCCTTTAAAATTTATTTATTTCCAAATCTAACCTTCGTCTTTCATGAAAAGATGTGACTTTTTATGAGAAGTTGCGACTTTAATGAAGAGTTGCGACATTTATCAAAAGTTGTGACTTTAATGAAGAGTTACTACTTCTATCAAAAGTTTTGACTTTTATGAAAAGTTGTGACTTTAGTGAAGAGTTGCGACTTTATGAAAAGTTGCGACTTTTATGAAAGATTGTCAACTTTCCCAAGGGTTGCAACTTTTCTAAATAGTTGTAACCTTTCCGATAAGGCACAATAAACATTTGTTTACACTACCCTTTGTTATCTATAAATAGAAGGATTTCCTCTCATTTTGAAACAACAAAAATTCTGATCTTCTTCTTCTACTTCTGTAAAATTAAATATTGGTGTACTTTGCTCCTTTTGAGTGACTTACTGACAACATTGTTTTTGTACCAATAAGTTGGTGAATAAAATCGTCTCATCTTGAGAGGATGAAATTCTTTAAACCTTTGAATAATTTTCTTAAGGGGGCATTGTCCATTTAGTGGACTCAATTTTTCCTTCTTATTTCATTTTTCTTTTTTCACATATTCTAGAATGTTTTTTTACAATCATTAATTTATGCTTTTGATATTTTTTTTTTTTTTGAGTACATGTCTTAAACTCTATTTTTTATGTTTCTACAAAGTTATTGTCTCCAGTTATATTGAACATATACATTTATAGTACGCATAGTCATTGTCTAGAAAATAATTATTGTACTCAGTTCCAATAATTCATGTTTTGATATTATATATTAAATTATATAACTTAAGAGTACTATATATAAGCTTACAAATTCATCTATTTTTACATAGATATGAAATTTCTCACTTAGCAATTGAAGAAATTCATTATGCAAGTTCAAAAGTTGTAATTGCTTTCATGTTCAAGCGTAATTTCTTCTTTGAGAATGTTAACAAATTTTTGAATTTTCTCCTAAGACATATATCACAATTGTATAATCTATACAACTTAAATTTTTTTTTATTTTATTACGAAATACCTTGGTGTATATATTCTTATTTTCTTCTTCATTTTCTAATGTTAATTAAAGAACCAATGATTTATTATTTTGTGAATAATTCATTCATTAGAGGTTCTTGAGTTATGTGATAGTGACAAAAAATCAAATTCATGTTTGAATATTGCAAATATTTTTTAAGAACCTATTTTCCCATTATTTTTAATGTATAGATATTAATAAAAAATTATCTACAAGTTCAATAAAATTAATATTTAAGACCGCGCAAAGCACGGAAAATTTACCTAGTTACAAATAATTTATAATGATTTATGGGGACTATCTCCTGTTTTTTCAATTGATAAAAAGAGATATTATACCTTATTTGTTGACCAGTACTCAAAATACATGTGGTTGTTCACTATAAAATCAAAAAAGGAAGTTCTTGGTGTCTTTCACGCTTTAGATCCCTTACTTGAGCGTTGCTTTCAAACCAAAATTATGTCTCTCTATACTGATGGTGGCGCTGAGTTCCAAGGTTTATCTTCATAACTCAGAACTTATGGTATTGAACACTTAGTGACACCACCATACACGCCTCAAAGAGTGGCATTAGTTGAACGCAGACACCGGCATGTAGTTGAGACTGCCAAATCCTTGTTGCATCAAGCCTCCTTGCCCTTATCTATTTGGAGTTTTGCTTGCACCAAGCCATCTACCTTATAAACCGTCTAACCACTCCAAATTTACAAAATAAATGTCCTTATGAAATTTTATTTCACGAGGTTCCAAAGTATGAATCACTTAGAATATTTTGTTGTTTATGTTATCCGTGGCTTAAACCATATGCCAAAAAAAATTTAGAGCCACAATCGTCGACTCCTTGTGTATATTTAGGTTTTTCTAATAAACATTACTGACACCAATGTTTTGATCCCGCCAAAAATAAATTATACTTATCTAGGGATGTTCAGTTTTTGGAAGATACCTATCCTTTTCATAGTATTTTATCGAATCTAAAAATCCAATAGAGCGCTGATATCACTTGGGAAATTTGTTCTGATGTTCTACCTGTGACTAATAAACCATCAAGTTTTGATTTTTGTCATCCCTTTCCAGATGCTCTGCCCGTGCACTCTTCACTGCTCAACTCAATGCCTGCCAGATCAGAAAGTATCTCCATTGCATCAGGTAATTCTCATATTTTACCCTCTCCTTCATTGCAACACACCATTACACCACCACCGGATAATACTCAGCCCTCACCGTCACCCAGACCATTATTCACCTATCAACGCAAAAATCACCAACAACTAAGTACCTCAGTGTTACCACTTCCTTCCCCTATACCTCCCACCAACCTACCTTCTCAATCATCTGCCAATAACCCTTCCCAACTTGTATTTGCATTGACTCCATCTGATCCTTCACCCGTGCTGACAATTTCAAGTCATCGCATGGTCACACACTCCAAAACAAATAGCCTCAAATCCAAGCAGTTTAGTGTTAGTGTTCAACTCTCCCCGGCCTTTGTTCCTCAAACATACAAACAAACATGTCATCACCCTCACTAGAGAGAAGTGATGCAAGCTGAATTTGATGAACTTGTTAGGAATCGAACATGGGATCTGATTCCAGTTACTCCTTCGATGAATATGGTTGAGTGCAAGTGGTAATTTTGTATAAAACATAAATTTGATGGTTCCATTGACAGGTATAAAGCCCATCTTGTTGCAAAGGGATTAACCCAGCGCCCAGGCTTAGACTTCCATTCCACATTTACCCCGGTAGTCAAACCAGTCACTGTTCGGTTGGTGCTTACCATTGCGACGCAACTGGCCAATCCATCAGATTGATATCAATAATGCATTCTTACAAGGACGCCTCGAGGAAGAAGTTCATATGAGGTAGCCACCAGGATTTGATGATCAAAGTCTCTCCACCCATGTTTGTAAGTTGAATAAAGTTGTCACGCCCCGAGATACCCCCGAGACGCGGACACGGAAACTAGGACCACAAGTGATCCCAAGCTAACCCTGCTAGCGTAATCATGAGCATACTAAAGATAATAAACTTAATGCGGAAGCTAAATCATAATTTAAACTAAAAAGATGGGGAATACCCATATTCTATAACTGAGATACTTAAAAACAATGAGTTTAATACAAAGGAAATATTAACTCAATACTAAGATGAAACTAACTATGTCTCAAAATAACCTCTAAACTGACTAGAAATGATGGGACAAGCCCCAGCTAAGTGTAGAAAAAACTGAAACTAAATGACTAAAAGACTGAAATGAACTCATGACTATTGTCCTCGGAGAATGAGGACTCATCACTGAATCTGCTGATCTGGAGATCGAAAATCGACCTAAGCGCGATCTGGATGCTGACAACCTGAACCTACATCACGAGAAGATGTAGCGCATTTATGAGTTAGTACTTGAAGGTACTTAGCATATAAGATAGAGTAAAGCTGAAATAAAACATATCTGAACAAGCACAAAAACAAGTATAATAATCTGAACATGATATACCGAATTCTGAGCTAACTGGATGCAATGACCAATATATAACATGCTGGAGCTAAATACTGAATATACTGATAAATGATCAATGCAATAGAGTCTGACTGAACTGTGGGTGCTACTAATAAACGATAATAAAACCACATGAGCTAAATGTGGAGTCCGATGTATACGCCCCATCGAGATGACCCAATATATACTGCCAAAGGTATAAAGGCATGCTGACGTGATCACTAAACTGATTGCCAACAGAGGGGACTTACAACCTACTAGGCTAGTAGTTCTGGGACTAATTGGGTACGCTGGACCCTAGTCCAACTCGGTATTATGCTACTCCCAATGAATAAAGTGATTAAGACATTATGACTGAATTTTTGTAAATACTGGATAGCTCTAAACTGAACATACAAACTGAGAATGGCACAATTAATCTGGTAATTATGCATTTATAACTGAGGCATGTATGTCTTAACTAACTGAAATATCTGACCTAGCATGTGTAATTCCAGAACTAATGATAAATAGGTAGGGTTCTGAAATTCATGCAATAATCTGAGTAATAACATAAAAATCTGATTTGGAAAATATAACTAATAAATTCATGAAGTTCAGTTGAAGTTCTAGAAACTCTATGTCTAATCATGATATGAGGATCGAGAATCTGACTGAAAACTAGGGACCCAATGGGTGAAAGGAACCAACTAGTGAAATCCCACATACCAAGTGATGAAATTCACGGAGAAATATTTAGTTTCTATGATGGAACCTTGCTGCATTCTTGAACTAGGTTTCTTGACTTTTTTTCTCCTTTCTTGCTTCTAATTTTCTAAGTTTTGATTTAATGATTTGACTTAGGTATGTTTTAGTTATGTTTCTAGGCTTAAACTGACTAAAATCTGATGATTTAGGGTAAAAACGATGTATCTTAGGGTTTAAACGAAGTGGGACAAGACCAAAAGACCCAGAGTTAATTCTTGTCGGACCAAACATTGAGCTGGACTGACAGGCCATCGTTCAATTGATGGTCCATCGTTTGGGTCTGTAGGTTGGGTCTGTTGGACAGACCTTTACTGAAACGGGCATAACTCTTTACTTGGAGGTCTGATTTTAGCAAACTCGGTGGCTATGGAAAGATGATTTAATTATTTATCATTTTTATAGGTCATGGGACACCTAATTCATTTTGTGGTAAGAGTTATGATCATTTGAAGTTGACCCAACTGCATTTTCCCCCTAACTGTTTGCTAATTTCAACCTACGGTCTATAGGTCCATCTACGGACCGTGCTGGTCAATCGTGGTTCTTGTCAGAGAGTGGGTAAATGGGGTATTGATCGATGAATACAAACTACAGACTGTAATTTGACCTACGGACGGTAGGTCCGTCCATTGATCAACACTTCGTCAAATTTTATGGGCTGCATCTTGGGGGAATTTCAGTCACAATGGACGGATGTGTAGCAAGGGCCGTGGGTCAGGGTACGGTCTGTCAATGGTAACCGTCGATTGCACCTGCAAATTTCTAAAAAGATGATTTTTGGTCTATTTTGGATACGGGCTGTTACATTATCTCCCCCTTGGGAACATTCGTCCTCGAATGAAGACTAAACTAGCTGAAATAGTAGGAGAGAGCTGCAATCCCTACTACTAAACACTGAGAACTCAGTTTCTGACTGAGTTGAGTTCTGAGAACATGCAAATACACTGAAAATGTAAGTACAAACAGGGAACATGATTCTAAGGCTTAATTCACGCATGAATGACTGAAAAACTAAAGAGGAACTATTACCTAAAGCTGGAGTGGAATCGGAAGGAAAGAGGTGAGGATACTTGGCTTTCATGGCTGCTTCTGCTTCCCAAATAGCTCCCTCTACGGACTGACTCCTCCATAAAACCTTGACTGAAGCGACTTCTTTACTTCTCAACCTTCTAACCTGATGGTCAAGAATCTCAACTGGTACATCATCATAAGAAAGACTATCTCTCACCGCCACACTCTCTAATGGCATTATAGAGGCTGGATCACCCACACACTTCTTCAAGAGTGAGATGTGGAAGACCGGATGCACTGCTGCTAATTCTGCTCGCAACTCTAACTCATATGACACCTTGCTAACCTTTTTCAAGATCTTGTAAGGGCCTACATATCTTGGACTGAGTCTCCCTTTCTTTCCGAATCTCATCACTCCTTTCATAGGTGACACTTTCAAAAAAATCCAATCATCAACTTGGAACTCTAGTTCCCTTCTCCTTACATCTGCATAAGTTTTCTGACGACTTTGGGCTGTCTTAAGTCTATCTCTAATGAGTTGCACTTTCTCTATAGCATAAATGACTAAATCTTGCCCTATCAAAGATGCTTTACCTACTTCAAACAAACTAACATGAGATCTAAATCTACGCCCATACAAAGCTTCATAAAGGGCCATCTGAATGCTGGAATGATAGCTATTATTGTAGGCGAACTCAATCAGAGAAAGTTGATCATCCCAACTACCCTTGAAATCGATCACACAAGCTCTCAACATATCCTCTAGGGTCTGAATGGTACGCTCTGCCTGTCCATCCGTCTGTGGATGAAATGTTGTGCTAAGGTTAACTTGACTACCAAGACCCTTCTGAAATGACTTCTAGAAATGAGAGGTAAACTGAGGACCTCTATCTGACATGATAGAAAAATGAACCCCATGCAACCTCATAATTTCATTAATGTAAAGCTTGGCATAGTCCTATGCTGAATCTGTAGACTTGACTGCTAAAAAGCGAGAAGACTTAGTCATCCTATCAACTATCACCCAAATTGAGTCATGCTGTCTGCGAGTACGAGGTAACCCTATGATAAAATCCGTATTGATCACTTACCACTTCCAAATAGGAATATCGATCTCTTGAGTCATACCTCCTGGTTTCTCATGTTCTACCTTGACTTGCTGGCAATTGGGGCACTTACTCACAAAATCTGCTATATCTCTCTTCATGCCATTTCACCAGTAGACTTCCCGCATATCATGGTACATCTTAGTGGCACCTGGGTCAGTAGAATATTTGGAGTTATGGGCTTCTGCAAGGATATGCTTTCTCAACTCACCCACATCAGGAACACACAGTCTACCCTGGTAGCGAAGTATACCATCTCCCCCTTGGGAGAAAACCTCCACTCTCTGATTGTGGATTGCACCCTTAAGTTCAAGAAAGATTGGATCACTGTCTTTCTTTTTCTTAACCTCCACTACAAAAGAATATTCTGCCCCATTTTGAACTTTTACACCACTGTCTAATATGCTCATATGGCGAACTCCCAAGCGAGCAAGCCTGTGAACATCCTTCACTAGCTCTTTCCTTTCTTCCTCAACTTGGGCGATACTACCCATAGATAATCTGCTTAGAGCATCTGCTACTACATTCGCCTTACCAGGATGATAGTGCACACTCATATCATAATCCTTAAGGAACTCAAGCCATCTCCTCAGGCGAAGATTCAACTCTTTCTGGGTGAACACATACTGAAGGCTCTTATGATCAGTGAACACATCTACATGAACACTATACAAGTAGTATCTCTTGATCTTTAGTGCAAACACCATTGCTGCAAGCTTTAGGTCATGAGTTGGATAGTTCTTCTCATGCACCTTAAGCTGTCTAGAAGCATACACTATAACCTTATCTCGCTGCATCAACAAACAACCTAGGAAAACTATAGATGCCTCACAATATATCATATAACCATTTGAACCTTCTGGTAGAGTCAAGACAAGAGCTGTAGTCAATCTTGTTTTCAATTCTGCAAAGCTTTTCTCATAATCACCTTACCATTAAAACTTGACCATCTTCTGAGTCAACCTAGTCAATGGTGAGGCTATGGATGAGAATCCTTCCACGAACCTTCTATAATAACCTGCTAGACCTAAGAAACTTCTGATATCTGTAGCAGATGTAGGTTGACCATTGTTTAACTGCTTCTATCTTATGTGAATCCACTCGGATCCCTTCGCTAGATATAATGCGACCAAGAAAAGCAACGGATTGCAACCAGAACTCACATTTGCTAAACTTAGCGAATAACTGGCGATTCTATAGAGTTTGTAGAACAATTCTCAAATGACTCGCATCATTCCTAGAGTAAATGAGGATATCATCAATAAAGACGATAAGGAACAAGTCCAAGTACTGTTTGAACACTCTGTTCATCAAATCCATGAAAGATGCATGAGTATTGGTTAGTCCAAATGACATAACTACAAATTCATAATGACCATACCGAGTTCTGACAGCTGTTTTCGGAATGTCACAATCTCTGACTCTAAGCTGATGATACCCCTATAGCTTTGAGAAGTGACTAGCACCCTGAAGTTGGTCAAACAAGTCATCAATCCTGGGAATGGGATACTTATTCTTGATTGTGACCTTGTTCAACTGTCTATAATCAATGCAAATTCTGAGAGAACCATCTTTCTTCTTTATGGACAACACTGGTGCACCTCATGGTGAAATACTAGGTCTGACAAAGCCCTTTGTAGAAGGTCTTTCAACTGCTCTTTTAATTCCTTAAGCTCTGCTGGAGCCATTCTGTGAGGAGGAATAGAAATAGGCTGCGTATCTGGAAGGAGATCAATTCCAAAGTCGATTTCCCATTTGGGAGGGACTCCGAGAAGATCTTTTGGAAATACTTCTTGAAACTCACAGACTACTGGAACTAACTCAAGATTAGAGGTTTCAGAGTTAGAATCCTTAACCCAAACTAAATAATAGAGATAACCCTTAGAGATCATCTTTGTGGACTTAGGGTAAGAAATGAATCGACCCATAGGAACTAACCTACTACCCTTTCATTCTAAGATTAGTTCGTCTGGAACTGAAAACGAACAATACTAGTTCTACAATCTACTGAGCATGAATATAGTCAATCCATACCTAGAATGACATCGAAGTCTACCATTTCTAACTTTACAAGATCTGCTGAGGTGTCTTTCTGAGATACTGTGACAAGGCAATTTCTGTATACCCGTCTAGCTATAATTAGGTCACCAATTGGAGTAGAGACTGAGAAAGGATCTGACAGAATTACTGGACTGACACTGAATTGGATTGCTACGTATGGAGTTACAAAGGAAATAGTAGCCCTTGGATCTAACAATGCATAAATATCAAGGTCAAACACTCGTAATGTACAAGTGACTACATCAGGAGAACTTTCCTGATCCTGGCGAGCCTGAAGAGCATACAACATGTTCTGGCATTGACCGCCACCTGTACCAGATAAGTTACCCTACTAAGTCGGGCGACTTGTTGGTGCTGATGAAGTTGTAGACTGAGCTCTACCATTACCACCTCCTTGACTCTGTCTAGAAGGACAATCCCTCAACCTGTGACCAGACTGAATACACCCAAAGCATTGGTTCTTACCACACTTAGGGCAAGTGGGGTAATTCTTGGTGCCTGAAACACTTCCCTGAGACTTAGATCCTAGTTCTCTAACCTTCTGGTTATACCTGTTCTTGGAGGATCGAACACTAGCTAACGAAGGGACTGGAGCTGAAAACTTCTGTTGACTCTGTGAGCGATTTCCACCACCCAATTTCTGCTGAGAATAGTCATAGTTCCAAGTCCTTGCCTTTTTATTCTCCTTTGGCTATTCCCTAAGCTTATCACCCTCAACCTGCTGAGAATGAGTCATAAGCCTAGAGATTTTCATATCTCCAAGTAACATAGCATTTCTCCACTCAATTTTCACCAAATCTGACACTCCATACAAGAACTTATTTATCTGAGCCCTAGAGTCAGCAACCATGTGAGGAGCATACCTAGAAGTTGGTTAAACTTGAGCCCATAAAATCTTGGACCGTCATGTTTCCGTGCCTTAAGTTCATGAATTCCTGAGCCTTTGCTTCTCTCAACACTATTGGAAAAACCTATCTAGAAATGTCTCACTAAAGAAATCCCAAGTTATAGGAGCTGCATATGTACCCCTATTTTCCTTCCACTGAGTGTACCAGATATAAGCAACATCCTTCAACTGGTATGATGCCAACTCAACCCGATCATTCTCAGTGACTTGCATTACCTCAAAGATCTTCTTGATCTCATCCAAGAAATTTTGAGGATCCTCATTAGTTTGTGATCCTAAGAACTAAGGCGGATTCATCCTAACAAAGTCACGGACCCTTGCTGCTGCTGATCCCCCATTTGCATTCACAGGAGCATGAACCCGATTGTTCTTATTGGTCATACTCCGAGCCAACGTTCGTATAGCATTTCTAAACTTAGCATTGGAGACTTCCTAATCTGGGACCGGAGGAGCTGCGTTTGCATTCCTAGTGTTATATCTACGAGGAGTCATGATCTGAAACATAGAACATCAAGTTAGAGTGGAATAAGATCATACCTAACGCACGATAAGAGTAACAAGAAAGTGAAGTTTTCCTAAAATACTTTGTAGCCTCCCTCTCATTAGATGTGGTGCACTTCACAACCATGAAAAGGACTATACATAGAGCGGCTTTTCAGACATCCTAGGACTCTTGAACCTAGTGCTCTGATACCAAGTTTTGTCACGCCCCGAGCTACCCCCGAGACGCAGACACGGAACCTAGGATCACAAGTGATCCCAAGCTAACCCTGATGGCATGATAATGAGCATACTAAATATAATAAACTTAATGCGGAAGCTAAATCATAATTTAAACTAAAAATAGGGGGAATATCCATATTCTATAACTGAGATATTTGAAAATAATGAGTTTAATACAAAGGAAGTATTAACTCAATACTAAGCTGAAACAAATTATGTGTGAAAATAGTCTCTACACTGACTAGAAATGTTGAGATAAGCCCCAGCGAAGTCTAGAAAAAACTGAAACTAAATGACCAAAAGACTAAAATGAACTCATGACTGTTTTCCTCGGAGAATAAGGACTCACCACTAAAATTGCTGAACTCGAGATTGAAAATTGACCTAAGCGCGATCTGGATATTGAGAACCTAAACCTATATCACAAGAAGATGTAGCGCATGTATGCGTCAGTACTTGAAGGTACTGAGCATGTAGGATAGAGTAAAGCTGAAATAAAACATCACTGAACAAGCACAAAAGCAAGTATAATAATCTGAACATGATATACTGAATTCTGAGCTAACTGGATGCAATGACCAATATATTACATCATGGAGCTGAATATTGAATATACTGATAAATGGTCAATGCAATAGAGTCTGACTGAACTATGGGAGCTACTAATAAACGATAATAAAACCACATGAGCTAAATGTGGAGTCCGATGTATACGCCCCATCGAGAGGACCCAATATACCCTGCCAAAGGTATAAAGGCATGCTAGCGTGATCACTAAACTGGTTGCCCACGGAAGGGACTTACAACCTACTTGGCTAGTAGTTCTGGGACAAATTAGGTACGCTGAACCCTAGTCCAACACGGTGTTACGCTACTCCCAATGAATAAAGTGATTAAGACATTATGACTGAATTTCTGTAAATACTGGATAGCTCTAAACTGAACATGCAAACTGAGAATGCCACAATTAATCTGGTAATTATGCATTTATAACTAAGGCATGTATATCTAAAGTAACTGAAATATCTGACCTAGCATGTGTAATTCAAGAACTAAAGAAATACATAGGTAGGGTTCTGAAATTCATGCAATAATCTGAGTAATAACATAAAAATCTGATTTGGAAAATATAACTAATAAATTCATGAAGTTCAGTTGAAGTTCTAGAAACTATAGGTCTAATCATGATATGAGGATCGAGAATCTGACTGAAAACTAGGGACCCAATGGGTGAAAGGAACCCACTAGTGAAATCCCACATACCTGGTGATGAAATTAAGAGAGAAATATTTAGATTTTGGGGCTGGAACTGCTGGAACCTTGTTGCGATCTTGAACTAGGATTCTTGACCTTTTTCTCCTTTCTTCCTTCTAATTTCTAAGTTTTGATTTAATGAAATGACTTAGGTAAGTTTTAGTTATGTTTCTAGGCTTAAACTGACTAAAATATGATTATTTAGGGTCAAAACGACGTATCTTTGTTGGGTATGTAGCAAGAATTGATGGGAAATAGAGGGAAAGAGAGGAATTTGGAAAGTTGAGAACTTGAAGAGTTGGGAACTTGAAAAGTCCTCTTATGCTTTAATGGAAAAGGCATTTGTCCCTCATCGGTGGTGGAAAGAAAAATAAGAGAGTTTACATATAGAAACACTCCTATTAATTGTTAAAAGGGTTGGAAAGAGGGACCCCCCTCGCGCCGTCGCCGTCGTCGCTCGCTCGTCTCGGCTACGGCTACGACTTCGGCTTCGGCTTCGGCTTTGGCTTTGGCTTCGGCAAATGATCGATCGAGAGATTATTTTTTGGACAAAGTTTGTTTTAATTATATATAATTAATTATTTAATTAATTAATTAAATTAAATGGCCAATATATTTTTCAATTAATTAGTTGAAAACGTTTTCAGT
This sequence comes from Solanum sitiens, assembly GCA_016801875.1. Lineage (NCBI taxonomy): Eukaryota > Viridiplantae > Streptophyta > Magnoliopsida > Solanales > Solanaceae > Solanum > Solanum sitiens. The sequence continues at coordinate 2,548,946 of JABWTJ010000226.1, forward strand.
TATTTAGTTGAAATTAACCAAAACTTTTCAATTTTTTAGTTGATTAACCCGACCCGATTCGGATCCGCGCGTGACTCGTTTGAATTTAAACAAATTTCCCGTTTTATTTAAAATTCCCTACATGACTGTTCTGAAAGGTTGCAACTTTCAGGAACAATCATTACCATTTGAAAGGTTGCAAACTTTCATTAATGGTTGTGAGGATTCTGAAAGGGTTGCAAACTTTCGGAACCTATTCTTCTTGCCTATAAATACCACTCATTCTTCAGAATATTCACTAACAAATTTTCTGATCTTCTCCTTCTTCTTATGCATAAATTTTTTCTTCGTGTACTTTTCTGCTGTGGATTGGTTCGCTGACAGTAAGAGTTTTGGTATCTACACTCTGCTGATTAAGATCATTTTACCCTGGGAGGTTATATTCCAATTCAAACCTCGGATACTAGAGGGGAATAATTTTCTTAAGGGGACACTGTGAGTTCAGTGGACTTGATCTTTTTCCGATTTAAAAGGTTTTTTCAAATTCTGGTACGTTTTTTACAGATTTTAGTTTTTTTGTGAATTAAATTTCTGTTCATCTCTCTTACTGGTTCTATAAATTTCAGTTACTTTGTGTTTCTGAACAATTTATTAGAATCAGTAATTTCTGGTTTTATAACATAAATTGGCAACAATCTTAAGGAAATTACTTTTTAATCTGTGTTTCTGGTGGAGACAAAAATCTTCGTGATTTTTTTTACTCCTTTAAGTCTGCAATTATATTTTATTGCTTACTAAGACTGTATCGAATTTTTTATCAGAAATGGCAAACAATGGTGTTACAGTGGCTGTTGCTGCACCAACCCGAACTGTTGTACCACAAGCAGAGAAACCGGGTAAATTCACAGGTGTGAATTTCAAAGGATGGCAGCAACGAGTATTTTTCTGGCTTACAACTCTTGATCTGCAGAAATATACAAGTGAAGATACTCCAGTGCCTGCTGATGACATGCCAGACAGAGAAAAATTCATGATTATTGAAGCATGGAAACAGGTAGACTTCCTATGTAAAGGCTACATTTTGAGTGCTTTAGAGGATGACTTATATAATGTCTATAGTGCAATAACAACTTCAAAAGAGTTGTGGAATGCACTTGAGAAGAAATATAAGACAGAAGATGCATGCTTGAAAAAGTTTGTGGTCGCAAAGTTTTTAGACTATAAAATGGTAGATAGTAAAACTGTTGGATCACAAGTGCAGGAACTTCAACTTATTCTCTATGATCTGATTGCTGAAGATATGGTAGTAAATGAAGCTTTTCAAGTAGCTGCAATGATCGAGAAGTTGCCTCCTTCGTGGAACGATTTCAAGAATTATCTAAAGCACAAACGTAAAGAAATGAAGCTTGAAGATCTTGTGATTCGGCTCAAGATTGAGGAAGATAACAAAAACGCCGAAAAGAAGTCGCGTAAGAGTTCAACAATCATTGGAGTTAATATTGTTGAAGAAGCTCCTACCAAAGACAAAAAGAGAAAGAAGTCCAACGGGCAGAAGTCAGAATAGACAAAGAAGAAATTCAAAGGCAACTGTTACAATTGTGGCAAGGCTGGTCATAGGTCTTCTGATTGTCGTGCTCCAAGAAACGACAAAGACAAAGGCAAAGGTAAAGGCAAAAGTCAAGCAAACATCGTGGAAGAGATGGAAGATGCAGATGACTTATGTGCAATGATCTCGGAGTGTAACTTAGTTGGAAATCCCAAGGAGTGGTTTCTCGACTCAGGTTCCACTCGACATATTTGCTCTGCGAAAGAAGCCTTTGCAACGTACACTCCTGCTGAGTACGATGAAAATTTGTTCATGGGAAACACAGCAACAGTAAGGATTGCAGGAACTGGGAAAGTAATGTTGAAAATGACATCCGGCAAGGTGTTGACATTGAACAGTGTTCTGCATGTCCCTACTATTAGGAAGAATTTAGTTTCTGCTGCACTACTCGTTAAGAACGGGTTTAAGTGTGTCCTAGTTAGTGATAAAGCTGTAATAAGTAAGAATGAAATGTTCATAGGAAAGGGCTACCTCAATGAGGGTCTTCTCAAACTGAATGTAATGGTTGTTGACAGTATTAATAAAAATTCTGCTTCTGTTTACTTATTGGAGTCAAATGATTTATGGCATGCCCGTTTGGGACATGTAAATTACAAAGCCTTGCGAAAATTGGTTAATCTAGAAGTATTGCCTGATTTTAAATGCGATAAATCGAAATGTGAAATTTGTATGGAAAGTAAGTTTGTTAAACATCCTTATAAGTCTGTTGAAAGAAATTCCAAAACTTTAGACTTAATTCACACAGATATATGCGATATGAAGTCAACACCATCTCGTGGTGGAAAAAAATATTTTATAACTTTTATTGATGACTGCACTCGATTTTGTTATGTATATTTGCTTAATAGTAAGGATGAAGCAATTGATGCATTTAAGCAATACAAAAATGAAGTGGAGAACCAATTGAATCTAAAGATAAAAATGATTCGGAGTGATAGGGGTGGAGAATATGAATCTCCTTTTGCAGAGATATGTTTGGAATATGGTATTATTCATCAAACTACTGCACCTTTTACACCACAGTCAAATGGTTTGGCAGAACGGAAGAATAGAACATTAAAGGAAATGATGAATGCCTTAATGATCAATTCTGGTTCACCACGAAACCTTTGGGGGGAATCCATCCTTACAGCTAATAAAATACTCAATAGAGTACCCCATCGAAAAACACAATCAATTCCATATGAGATGTGGAAAGGAAGGAAATCCAACTTGAAATATTTCAAAGTGTGGGGGTGTTTAGCCAAGGTAGAGGTTCCTTTACCAAAGAGGGTTAAAATTGGACCCAAAACAGTAGACTGTGTGTTTATTGGATATGCTATGAATAGTAAGGCCTGTCGGTTTTTGGTTCACAAATCTGATAATCTTGAGATTCATGTTAATACGATAATTGAGTCAGATAACGCAGAGTTTTTTGAAAATATTTATCCATATAAAACTGAATGTGAGTCAACAAGTGAAAGACCTAAACGACCACGAGAAGAATCAATGGAAAATACACTAACTAGTGAAAATCTTAGGCGTAGTACTCGCCAACAAAAACCTGCTTCTTTCGGACCAGATTTTATGGCACTATTGCTTGAAAATGAACCTCAAACATTTAAAGAAGCTATGTCTTCATCTGAGTCAACTTATTGGAAAGAAGCAGTCAATAGTGATCGAATCAACTTTAAGTAATCACACTTGGGAATTAGCTGATCTTCCTCCATGAAATAAACCTTTAGGATCAAAGTGGATCTTTAAAAGGAAAATTAAACCTGATGGGACTATTGACAAATATAAGGCTAGACTGGTAGTCAAAGGGTACAGACAAAAGGAAGGTCTGGACTACTTTGACACATACTCTCCAGTAACAAGGATAACATCAATTAGGATATTAATAGCACTAGCAGTAGTGCATGATCTTAAAATCCACCAAATGGATGTAAAGACAGCCTTCTTAAATGGAGAGTTGGAGGAAGAAATTGACATGGAACAACCTGAAGGGTTTATAGTTCCTGGTAAAGAAAAGAAAGTGTGCAGACTTGTGAAGTCACTTTATGGACTCAAGCAAGCACCCAAACAATGGCATACTAAATTTGACCAAACTATGTTGGCAAATGGATTCAAGATCAACGAATGTGATAAATGTGTTTACATTAAAAACGTTATGAATCATGAATTCATTGTTTGTTTATATGTTGATGACATGTTGATAATGAGTAAAGACATTGATGATATAAATGCTACTAAGCGCATGTTGTCTAGCAAGTTCGATATGAAGGACTTAGAAGTTGCTGATTTGATCTTAGGGGTCAGGATTATCAAAACTCCTCAGGGACTAGCATTATCTCAATCTCATTATATTGAAAAAGTATTGGATAAGTTCAAGTACATAAATTTCAATATTGTCAAAACTCCAATTGAATTAAGTTGTACATTTCAAAAGAATGAAGGTCATAGTGACTCTCAATTGGAATATGCCAGAGTATTGGGAAGTTTGATGTATATTATGAATTGTACGCGACCAGATATAGCATGTGCTATTAGAAAACTGAATCGGTTTACTAGTAGTCCGAATCAAACTCATTGAATGGCAATGAAACGTGTGTTGGGATATCTGAAATATACACAATACTATGCTTTGCATTATAATAAATATCCTGCTATGATTGAAGGATATAGTGATGCAAATTGGATCACCGGGTCAAATGAAGTAAAATCCACAAGCGGATATATGTTCATACTTGGTGGAGGAGCAGTCTCTTGGAAATCATCCAAACAGACATGTATTGCTCGCTCCACAATGGAATCTAAATTCATTGCTTTGGATAAGGCTGGTGAAGAAGCTGAATGGCTCCGGAATTTCTTAGAAGATATTCCTTTCTGTCCCAAACCTGTTGGACCTATTTGCATACATTGCGATAGTCAAGCAGCAATTGGTAGGGCAGGGAGCGTTATATATAATGGGAAGTCTCGTCATATACGACGGAGACATAACACCGTAAGACAGCTCCTCTCTAGTGGAATTATAACAATTGACTATGTAAAGTCAAGGGATAATATGTCAGAACCACTAACGAAAGGCCTAATGAGAGAGGCAGTTGAAAGATCATCTAAGGGAATGGGTTTACGGCTTAGGAGAAGTCAGCATGACGGTAACTCTATCTAGCAGACTGGAGATCCCAAGAGCTACATTCAAGAAGAAAAACAAAGTTGTGGCTGACGGTTCGACATTGTCAATTAACTCAATCCATTCTCATGATGAAGACAATGTTCAGGAACAAGGTTAAGACTTTAAGGCTTTTTAATGAGGTAATAAAGCTTAAAGTTTTTAATGATTTGCTAAGTTTGGTAAATTTGACCAAATAGTGTATCTACGAGATGACACGGTTAGAAATCACCTATGTGAGTGTGAAGTGGAAGCCGCTTCAAAGAGATTTTTAGGTCAAAAGCCTATTCTCTATACACTCATGAAACAAGGAGGTGTTCATGGCTGAAACGAACACAACCGTAAGAACCATAAACAGTAAAGGGTTAATTGTGTGACATATGGTTTTCTTGGTATACATCAAAGCTCGACGGTTCAAAGATCACATCTACCGATTGACCGAGTATATCCGACATATGTTCACTACGGAAAGTCCAAGGGGAAACCTACTTATCCAGATGCAATTAATCCTTGCCTGTAAAGTACACAATTGTCCGTGCATTCCTATGTTATAACCATTCCCCATCAATGTGGGGGATTGTTGGGTATGTAGCAAGAATTGATGGGAAATAGAGGGAAAGAGAGGAATTTGGAAGGTTGAGAATTTGAAGAGTTGGGAACTTGAAAAGTCGTCTTATGCTTTAATGGAAAAGGCATTTGTCCCTCATCGGTGGTGGAAAGAAAAATAGGATAGTTTAAATACAGAAACACTCCTATTAATTGTTAAAAAAGGTTGGAAAGAGGGACCCCCCTCGCGCCGTCGTCGTCGTCGCTCGCTCGTCTCGGCTACGGCTTTGGCTTTGGCTTTGGCTTTGGCAAATGATCGATCGAGAGATTATTTTTTGGACAAAGTTTGTTTTAATTATATATAATTAATTATTTAATTAATTAATTAAATTAAATGGCCAATATCTTTTTCAATTAATTAGTTGAAAACGTTTTCAGTTATTTAGTTGAAATTAACCGAAATGTTTCAATTTTTTAGTTGATTAACCCGACCCAATTCGGATCCGCGCGTGACCCGTTTGAATTTAAACAACTTTCCCGTTTTATTTAAAATTCCCTCCATGACTATTCTGAAAGGTTGCAACTTTCAGGAACATTCATTACCATTTGAAAGGTTGCAAACTTTCATTAATGGTTGTGAGGATTCTGAAAGGGTTGCAACCTTTCGGAACCTATTCTTCTTGCCTATAAATACCACTCATTCTTCATAATATTCACTAACGAATTTTCTGATCTTCTTCTTCTTCTTTTGCACACATTTTTTCTTCGTGTACTTTCCTGCTGTGGATTGGTTCGCTGACAGTAAGAGTTTTTGGTATCTACACTCTGCTGATTAAGATCATTTTACCCTGGGAGGTTATATTCCAATTCAAACCTCGGATACTAGAGGGGAATAATTTCCTTAAGGGGACACTGTGAGTTCAGTGGACTTGATCTTTTTCCGATTTAAAAGGTGTTTTCAAATTCTGGTACATTTTTACAGACTTTAGTTTTTTTGTGAATTAAATTTCTGTTCATCTCTCTTACTGATTCTATAAATTTCAGTTACTTCATGTTTCTGAACAATTTATTAGAATCAGTAATTTTTGGTTTTATAACAAAGATTGGCAACAATCTTATGGTTTAAATAAAGTGGGAAAAGAGCAAAAGACCTCTTAGTTAATTGTTGTCGGACCAAACGACGAACCTGGACTGACGGGCCGTCGTTCAATCGACGGTCCATCGTTTGGGTCTGTAGGTTGGGTCTGTTGGACAGGCCTTTACTATAACGTGCATAACTTTTTACTCGGAGGTCTAATTTTAGCAAACTCGGTGGCTACGGAAAGCTTTAAATTATCTATCAATTCATAGGTCTTGGGACACCTAATTAATTTTGTGCTAAGAGTTATGATCATTTCAATTTGACCCAACTGCATTTTCCCCCTAACTATCTGCTAATTTTCCTACGGTCCGTAGGTCGATCTATGGACCGTGCTGGTCAATCTTGATTCTTGTTAGAGAGTGGGTAAATGGGGTCTTGATCGAAGGAAACAGACTACGACCGTAGTCTGACCTACGGATCGTAGGTCCGTCCGTCATTCGACACTTAGTCAAATTTTATGGGCTGTGTCTTGGGGGAGTTTTAGTCACAATGGGTTAGGCTACGGTCCATCGATGGTAACCTTCGAATGCACCTACAGATTTCTGAAAAGCTGATTTTTGATCTGTTTTGGATATGGGTTGTTACAAAAGCAATCTATGGCTTGAAACAAGCCCCTCGAGCTTGGTACAATTTGCTCAAAAGTTATTTGCTAATTGTTGGATTTGTCAAGTCCCAGTCTAATTCTTTATTTATATATTGTACATAATTTTTGATTCACTGGTTATGTTCTTATCTATGTGGATGATATAATCATCACTGCAATCAGATTTTTGGGGTTCGTTATATAATCGATGGTCTTTCCACTCGTTTCCCCTCGAAAGACCTTGGACAACTCCATTATTTTTGGGGTGTTGAGGTTATCTCGTCTACTGCTGGTCTTTTTTTGTCACAACACGAGTACATTATTGATCTTTTAGAGGATGTTGACATGATAGACAGTAGATGAGCTCCTACACCTATGAAATCAACTACCATTTTGACAGATTCAATGAATGATCCTCCAGCTTATAGTACTCTTTATATGCAGGTAATTGGAAAGGTGCACTACTTATCCTCTACACGTCCTGATATTTCCTTCAGAGTTAGCAAGCTCTCTAAGTTTATGCACAATCCACGCCACTCTCACCAGAAAGAAGTCAAGCGATTACTCTGTTATCTTCGTCACATCTAAAAATCTGGCATACATATTGCCAAATCTCAATATTCTCTTTTGGTCTTTTATTTACATTCAGATTGGGCTAGTGATCAAAATGACGCACTTCTACCTCTGGCTATATAACATTCCTGGGGAACACACCAATTTCCTGGGCCTCCAAGAAACAATGCTCTGTATCTTGGTCCTCAACACAAGCTGAGTATAGAGTTGTGGCTACTACTGTTGCAGAAACCAACTTGATCATAAATCTTCTTCATGAACTTCGGCTTTCACTTAAAGAAGTTCCACAGGTTTTCTTTGACAACATCAGGACCACTTACATTTGTTCCAATCCGGTATTTCATAGTATAGGATAAAACATGTCGCCATTGATTTTTCACTTTGTTCGTGAACAAGTTCAGAATAAGGATATTGAAGGTCACCACCTTCACTCAGCTTATCAAGTGGCTGACATACTCACAAAACCTCTTCCTAAAGCTTCTTTTGTCCAAAAAATTTCCATGTTGGGTGTTGTTGACACCACCAACTTTCAGGGGTGTAATAACGAATCAAATTTAGTAGTGTCTTCTCTTTAGGATTCTATTGTAACTTTATCCTTATATATAGGTTATAGATAAGTCTTACCTTTTTCTTAGTTTATCTCATTGTTGTAGAAGTTGTACATAATCTACATATACTTAAGTTACAATCAATAAAACAGATCGTTCGTTTCATTCTACTTGCAACTTTATACTTTTTAGATCCAACGCTTTCTTATATAAGTGTTTCTGTTGGGTCCAAACAGGAAATTTTCCATGGGCTCGAAGGGCAGGAATCACCTCTACACCTAAACGGGAAAAAACTTAAGGCAATATTACATATATGTGACCCAAACATGAAAACAAATTAGGGAAAAATTACTTATATACACTCCTTTACTTATCTTAATATTCATTTATTCCTATTTTTATCAAAAATTTCAAAAATCCCATAATTTCCCCAATTAATAAAATCTTTACGATATATATTGATTTCACTCCTTTTTTACAACCAACACACACGTTCATTACCAATTTCACTCTTCCATTTTATCCCTAAAAGCTCTCCACTTCTTTAGCAGTTACAAATTTCAAATCCACTTTGATTTTTCAGAAGGAGTCTCCCTCAAGTTTATCGATTTCTAAGTTTCCAATAGGTAGGAAGTTTATTCTCCATTGTTGTCTTCTTCGTGTTGTAAATTGATACATTGTTGTCTTCTTCGTCTTCTTTACTGATACATATGGAAGAGGGTCCATTGCCTAGTGGTGTTTCTCAATCTAATGCTAATCATATTTATCATTTTGACGATGAAATGTGGGCCGAAAATAGATCTAAGAGATTGCATGAAACATTAGCAATGAAGGACAAGAGTGTTGTCAAGCCAAAAATAAAGGTTGGAGAAACCCTCCCAAAAAAGGAGAAGAAAAGTGACATATGTTGTTGACCGACCCACACTTCCTAAGGTATGTGTTCAAACAAAATTTTTTATTCTTACACTCTTGTTATGGTGTTGGTTGTGTTTGGACAGAAATAGTTTAGTATATTAATAGTGAAGATACCTTACTTATCAATTCAATGTTTTCATAGTCTGTTAGAACATTATTGATTTGTATTCGATGAATTTTGTGTTTTGCTGATACATTAAAACCCTAAGTTTACATTGATATATGTGGTTTGTGAGTTTGAATTAATAGTCATTTAACAATGAAGATACATTTTTCATAATTTCTTGTTAGTATAGTATGCTGCTTATTGTGTATTTTAATTATACATTAGAGTTAGACCCCCATATTTTTAGCATTGTATTGTATTGATTCTATTTTTGTATGTATCTCAGAGTATCTTATTTTACCATTGATATATATTCAAGTATGTTAATATCAAATACATTAAAATCATCATTTTTTGTAAAGATTTGAAGTTGTATCAGATGCATATACTGCTACATCAACGTATCCTTCATTGTGTTAGTGTCCTATATAATTTGTTCATGATAATAATTCAAATATTTTGTTGGTTTGACTGATGTTAATTACTCATGTATCTTATGCAATGTACGATATGTTTGATACGATGTCATTATAAAATTATGATTTATATACTGAATTTTTCAGATTATATTCAATGTATCATTCACTCTTAATTACATCATGTGTTTGAGATTAGACAAGTACAATTTTATGTTTTGTCTTTTGAATTTGCAGGGCATGAATTATGTTATCAATAAAATACCAGCACATCCATTGAGACTTGGAGCAATGTTCAATTTTGATTTTGTAAATGAAATCAAAAATTCCATAAAGGATGAAGGCGTTGAAATGTTCAAAACACAATTTTTAGACCATATTTGAACATTCCAAAATGTAATTTTCAGGGTAAGATTACTAAGTGTTTGTTGTTGTTGGAGGTACAATAGTAGAACAAAGAATTGTTACATGTTCGACATGCTAACAGGACTGTATTGAGGGTTAGTATCAAGGAGTTTGGCATTGTGACTGGCCTCAAATGCAAAGGAAATGTCAAGGATTTTTAGTACTTAGAATTCACTCCGAGTTGATTATTACAAAGATATGTCCCTGATGCAACTTTAGGTATAACCAAGAGTCGTTTGATATAACATTTTCAAATGGGCAATCGGGAGACCACACATGACATCGTTCAAATGGCAATCCAATACTTTATCTATACTTTCATGTTATGCCAACTTGGTGAGAGCTCGATATGGATAGAAGAATTTGTAATGGTTGAAGATGGTAGGTATTAATTGTATCCTTGGGGTCAGATTCCATTCGATAAACCAATTACATCACTCACGCAAGACTTAAACCAAAGCAAACAAATGTATCGCTTCTTTGGTCTGCCTTATGCACTCAACGAATGGACTTACGAATGTGCATCTAGTCTAAATCCAGAGTTTGTTATTAAAGTAATGATTGGTATTTCCAGGATTTGTAATTGGACAGTTGTAGGTGTAAAGGCAAAATATAACATTCAGTTTATATTTGCAAATTAAATAACAGTTTTTCAATAAGTTTTCTAATTTTTCTTGTCAATAACAGTTTTTGTATGATACATACTATTGTCATAACATCCAACCATTTTATCAAAATACAAGTTCAAACATTGTACCGACACCAAACTAAGTGGAAGCCCTTGATTTACTTGATATTCAAGATGCTCATACTCGTGAGCCCTCCACAAGAGCACTTGATGCACAGAAAGTTCAAACAAAAGATAGTTCAGGTTTTGAGAATTTCTCATCAAGCCCTCCTTGTCATTTGTTGAGAAAATCATCTCGTGTGTCTGGTACATTATCTCCACCACCACCCAAAAAGAGAAATGAATATGATACACCTAAAACAAAGGTATCGGAACCTAAATCGTCAGAGTAATAAAGGCCACCATAAAACCAGTCATTCTCAATGCAACATGAAGTACCTACCCTGGCTGCTCATGTATCTTTTGTCCATGTCTCTTCACAAGTCCAAAAAGACAAGTTTGTATATCCCGATATTGAAGAACTGAAATAACATTTGAAGGAATACGTAAGTAAAGATATCAATTTTTTTAGGTTATGTATAATTTTAAAACTGAATGTTAATTTTTTTGAATAGGTTGACAATAAATTTTAGAATCTTGTGAATTTAAGAAAGGTAAACCACTCTCAGTTAATGAATTCTAGGCATAGGGAATATGACCAACAATAAAAGGTACTGTGTTGTCTATATGTGTTTTGTTTGTGTGTTTTAACATTCATAGGTCATTATGTTATAAATTTAATTGATGAAGGATATGGGCGTCAAGTCTACGCTGTGTGTGGTTGAAGTTTTCAGTAAATAAGGCAATGATGAACATCAAATTAGTACCTTTAAGTTTGATCAACAACCAATCTCACTGATACAAATGGATTTTGCCAATAATGATCAAAACAAACATGTTTTATTTTGAAAAAAAATTGTTTTAATAATACAAATTGAAGATACTTTGAAGTATCATCAAGAAATGAAGGACGTTTCAGAACTTCAATCCTCAGATGCAAATATTCATCATATTGGAGAAACAACTGAGCATAAGAAGGTACGTATCATCGTAAATTGACTATTAGTATACGTCAACTATGTATTGATACATCAAAATGTTCCATTATGATACATTGCAGTTTAATTGTGTGTATATGATACAATTTTTTTATGTTTACATAAGTATTGTTTTTAAATTTCCGTGTGTATGATATTTTACATTTTTAATGCTATGAGTTATGATACATTCCATTGTATGATACATACCAATGTCACTATTTATGATTGTTTGTCTACGATACATTCATAAATTAAGGTGTTTTGATACATTAAAGATTGTATGTAATTCGTAGTTTAATGTAATATGTCCTTGTTGTTTAACAGTCGTTTATACATGATTTTGTGTTGTTTAATGTATCATAATTCGTACAATATGTTGTTAACAATGAACAAAGATGCTTCATATAAAGTTCAACATAACAACAATCAATCTGTGCCAGATCTTGTTGAATTTGATACATCAGTAATTTATGTCTCATGTATCATTCATATATCATCTGATTTATCAAACCTTATTTAATTATAAATTTAAATCATATAAAATTCTATAAGATCTTGTACTATATAATTTGAAACTCGAGAATCCATGGATACACTTATTGTTGATCAGGGAAGATTGCCTATTAATGTTAAACAAGTTACTGTGGTAAATCCACAGGAGTTAATCGATAACCATAATTTGCTTTCAGACAGTCAATTATCCACTAATATTCCAATCATAGAGATTGTTGTCCATCGTGATACAAATACTCCTCTGGCACGTATCAGGATGCCTTCAAAAAGCTACAAATCCCATTATTTGAATTCATTTGGTTCAAGTGAAAAGGCAAAAGATGTGATGGAGGATGTAATCCGTCCGTATTCTCCATTTGAAGGCAACGAGATCACAAACCAAGTCATGTCCTATCTGATTGATGAGTTTATTAAGTGGGTTACTAAAGGTCTTCTCAAAACTCATGCCAATAAGTAAGTATTGTATTTTTTACTACATTTGTTCAATTTTTGAATAACACTCTTGTTCCATTTTGAAATAACATCTTTTGATTACAATTAATAACACAGGAAACCATTAGAAGATAAGTACATAACAAGAGCCTCTTCATTGGGTTTGGAAATGACGGATTATGTTGTTGCATTTCCGATCAATAAAAACTAATTTTATGCCATGTCCCAGCCCAAAAACTGCTAGACTTATTAGGTAAAGTTGACATGTATATGTAAATTTATTATTTCTACAACATTAAATGGAATTTATCATATATAGTTATCTAAATGTATATGATACATTTATTTAATATGTCTTATATACATATCAATACCATATACCACTTTTAGTATCTAACATTTTATTTTCATTATTTTTATTTTCGAATGTATGATTATGTTTATTATATTTTGTGTAGCACATCGATGTTGTTTTTTACTACTTTCATAAAAAATTAAAACTTCATAGGATGAATCACTACAGATACACAACAATCAATTGTTTGTTCAGTACACATACCAACAATACCCATGAAAGGTATTATAATAATGTAGCTAATGATGATATTAGTACCCAAGAACATATTGACGTGCGAGAGCTGTATCTGTACATGAGAGGTCAATAACCAACGTCATGAAAGGATTTTCAATACTAGTTGGATTACGATGATATCTTGTGGACAATGTTTACATTCTGGTTAATTATGATGGAAAGTTTCATTGGGTGTTAGTTGTTGTTGAATTGAATCAGAGGTTGATACGCATGTATGGCTCTTATATAAGAACAAGGAAACAATTATATCTTGAGGAGATAAAAAGATTATTAAGGATGCTACCTTCGTACCTCCTTGACAGTGGTTTCTATGAAAAAATTGAACGGATAAATGGACCAGAACTTGATGCATATAAGGACAAACAAATTGGTACACGTTTAGAGCCACATTATCCTTTCAATATTGAATAGGCTCAATGGATCATGCAACAAGAAGACGATAGTATGTAAGTATTTAAATTCTTGACTACAATCATATGTGTAAGTTTTTTTTTTTACAAATTTATATTTTGCATTTTGTTTTAGGGACTGCAGATAATATGAAGCTACATTTGCAGAGTTTTTGAGTGGCCAATTTGTTATACCACCTCATACGGATAGCTATCATTCAAGTTATCTACATAATAGAATATGCAGTATTGTTGTGGAGATACGACAACGACAAGGTCAAGGGTGGATACATAAGTGAGAATGACGATCCACCAAAGCCTAAGGGTCAATTCACAACACCAACTGAACAAGATTTTGTTAACATAGATTAGTACTTAACCATGTTTGCGTGAAAAGTGTTTCATGTTGTTTTGTTTTAAAGACAAATTCACTTACGTTTTTGAGTGTTTCTCTAAAACCTTGTTGTGTTTTCAATATAAGTGTTTCATATTGTTTTGTTTTAAAGACAGTCTTTTTTTTTATTTATTAAAATTTTGTGTTTTCAATATATTGCTTTAGATATATTATTCGTTGCTGATTTATAACGTTAAGCTCCACAATCATAATTGTTTGAGTTTAAGTAATTTGAAAGTTTATATAAGAAATGATGTATATATGATACATAAATTTTAATGTATATGGTACATGAATTTTATTCACATATACCAATTACAGACTGGTATATGACACATGAATTATATAAATGTATATGATATAACACATGAGTTATATAAATGTAAATGATACATCATATACATCAACAAACAAATCACAACAAACTATCAAATTGAACGACAACACTATTAAGGAAAAATATATCAAAATTATAAATGTATCCAATATAGTTTTAAGAGTTTTGATATGCATGATTCATTACTAGTATTCAGTGTATATGATACGACATATTGAAGTATATGATACATATATTATATACTTGAATATCAGGTAAGTTTGACACTTAAATTTGTATAAATGATGAATCTGGTATTGAATCAATCTTTCATGCATTTACACAATAATTATTTTTCACAGTTTGTACATTTGGAATTATTTATTTATTTAAAGGAAAATTCATAAGTACCGCCTCAACTGATGCCCGAAATCCGAGAGACACACTTATACTATATTAAGGTCCTATTACCCCCTGAACTTATTTTATAAATAATTTTCTACCCCTTTTCGGCCTACGTGACACTAGCTTGAAAAAAATTGTCAACACACGCTGGGCCCACAACATAGTGTCACGTAGGCCGAAAAGGGGTAGAAAATTATTTATAAAATAAGTTCAGGGGAATAATAGGACTTTAGTATAGTATAAGTGTGTCTCTGAGATTTCAGACATAGATTGAGGGGATACTTGTGCATTTTCCCTTTATTTAACAGTATAAAGATAATTTTATATTTAATATAAGATTGACAGATAATTCTCAAAATAATAAATTGTGTAAACAATACACTTTATTTAATACAAATACTAAAGTGAAAAATAGTTATAAGTGCAATTTATTAAGCATGAACACGAATGTCCTATTTTAAAATAGGATTTCACTTCTTTTTCATGAAGAAAGTACAAGTTCTCATGTTGTGAAAGAATTCTTGTCTCTGTTATCTTCTCAGATATATTTTTCTTTCTTTGTTTTTTTGTTCGTCCAGCCAACCTTCTATAACTATGTGGCAAGAAAATTTCATCTAAAACATATTTCTACAACTGTCCAATCCTCCTTATCTGGCATTGGAACCATTGCAACCTCATAGGTTTTTTCTAATGCATCAGGATTCTAGTAATCAAAGTAATATGGATGCATATCCGTAACATTTTTGTCCTTCAAAACTGCAATTGCGTGTGCAAAAGGTATCTCATCATGTCGAAATCTTCAACACGTACATATTTTCCGCTCAAGACATACAATGTATCTTTTTCTGACTTCATAAACTGAGAACATATATTTAGACATTGGAACAACCTGAAATACTAAAAAGTTAGTGATACATTACATAATATTCCATGTTTATATCATTTCCCAAGCAATGCTTATCAGTGAAATGATCTGAGTTTTTGATACATAAAACAGAAAGTTAAGGATATTTATAAATATCTTCATCTTTAAACTTTTAGATGCGTTTACGATCAATACCTCATCAAATTTTCTGCCCAATGTGTCCTTTGTATACGACACTATTTATCTATTTTTATAGTTCCAAGTACCAAATAGAAGTCTATCTTCTTCGAAGAAGTCAATTATAGTTAACCGACGTGCATCAACAAGGCAGCCATTGATACACTCTTCTATGTTCGAAGTCATCATTCTACGTCGATTTACTATTGAATGAACTCTTGACAACTTCTCATACCCAGCGTCCTCAAGGTATACCTTCCCCCTATGATCAAATTTCACCACCTTAGTCATCAATTATCAAATCTTCTTTTTTGTATGCCTTTGCCATTGAGTGAAATTTATCACTTAGTGTGTTTTTAATCCATGTGAAGTTTGAACATACATTCTTCCAAATATACCATATGCATAAAGAATGAGGTACATTTGAGAACACAAAGCTTACAGTCTTCATAATACTTTAATTTTCTATATGAAACAATACACATGTTTTCACGCTCGCCAAATGCATTTTTGAACTGTTTGAAGAACCATATCCACGAACTGTCATTTTCAGTCTCTACAACACGATATGCCAACGACAATATGCAACCTACTTACAAAGCAACACACATTTAGCTTCTTGATACATAACGTTTACACTAAGATACATTAATTATACATGTAAAACAAGTTCAAAATTACATCAGTATTACAACAGTCATACCTGCACCATCGAGTGTGCTCGCTGATACAAAAGTACCTTTGTAAGCACTGCCAATATGTGCAACATCCACTACAACTACAGGTCTATAGTAGTCAAACCCTCTCATCAGTGGCCTCAGGGCTATGAAAAGACACATGAATTGATTATTTTCCGTATTTTGCATCCTTATATATGAATTTTGAGACACTTTATTTAGCATCCTTATGTATCTCGGCATCTACTTATATCCATCTGATTGGTTACCCTTTAGCATCTCTAGTGCACGTTCCTTAGTACGCGTGCTTACAGGTACGATATATCAACCCCATATAATGCTCGAGTATCTTCAACTACATATTTCGGCATATGAATTCGTTTATGGTTTACCAACTTAGGGGCAGTCACACAACTAATAAATTCAATTGTTGCTTGTACTTTTGTTAGTATCCTATCCCGCATCAGACACGTATGTTCAGTATTGAAGTATCTCACTTTGAATACATCAGATTTGTTTCTGCAAGAAGACTTTAAACTCCATATTTATCACTGAAGCAACTTAACACATACCTGTCCAAAATTTTTCATCATATTAAGTCATATAACAAAAGCATTTAAAATATACAACGTTACAGTCTTTCAAACATTGTCACATAACTATCCACATTAATGTATCGTCCATATTAAAGAACACAACATTTTTTTACAATATTGTTATGTCTCACATAATAAAGTTTATGTATACACACCTAAATCAATTGTCAATAATAACAATCATAATCCTTACCAATTTGTTTAAATCATCAACACCAACAAACTTATCATTATGATACATATACTAAGAATACATATGTATCAAGCACGGTAGCAAATAAAAATATATTAATTATATGCATAAATTGAAGGGAAAAAAATTAAATTAGAGATAAAGTAGTCTAATACCTTTTTTTATCCGATGTTTTCACTCTGAAATTGAAGTTGTTCTTTATTTTATATTTAGTCATTACAACGATGAGTGTTCCTTTATCTTTATACAAGTGGCATGTCATCAGATCAGTACTGTTGGAATCAGTTTTTTGTAGTATTTAATTCTGGAATATAATCTAAATCACAAATTCTTGATTCAACCAGAACAATAGCTTCCGTATCTCTTTCTATACCTTCCACGCATACGATTTCCCCGTATGAACAATCAATGTTATGTATCTCCCCAACCATTTTCTCAGTTGTATCAATACATAACGGATGTATTCTGATTCCAGACTCATTCATTTTTACTTCCAAATACAGTTTCACACCCATGTTGTTCTTGATTTTCAATGGACAAAAGCTTTTGGGTACAATGAATTGAATTTCAATATATTTTCTAACATCGTCGATCTCCAACTCCACTAAAATCAACGCTTTCAGATTCATAAATGTAATTGATTGTCCAACGACAATTCCATCAACCTTGTAACCTTCGTAATTAACATCGCTTACCCAAATTCCTGAATGTCGTAACTGAATCGATATATTCATCTTCTAAAGTTGTTTTTTTAGTTCTTAATTTTATCATGATAAATTTTTATAAATGAAGGATCTCTAATTTGAAATTTGAATTTACCAATCAGTTACGTAATGGAATTGAACATTTACAATCAGTCATACGTGAATTATGGTGTTTATATTTATTAAAATAAATTTACGTTATTATTTCCTTATTAAACACAACAATATTAAATGAAATGTATCATAACTAATGTATCCCGTAAAAAACACTATGTATACCGGAAACAACATTTTAAAGGGATTTTTTGTAAAAACAAAACTACAAGGGATAGAATGTCATTTAGTAGTTATAACATGTCATTCCTATAATTTATACAATCTTTATAAATTACAGAAATCACATACTTTGAAGGGAAAATTATAATTTATTCCTTAAAAGTTTATAATTACAAAAATCCCTCAAAACGGATACAATAATATAAGTGTTGATACATTAGTCTATTGCATACATTAATTTGACGCACGAGATACACTAATTTGATGTGCGAGATACACTAATCTGATGCGCGAGCTACAATTTGTATATGATACATCTGATGCGCGAGATACATTGATTTCATGCACGAGATACACGAATCTAATGCGCGAGATACACTACTATGATGCGCGAGATACATTAATATGATGCGCGAGATACACTAATATGATGCGCGAGATACATTAATGTGATATGCGAGATATATTAATGTGATGTGCGAGATACATTAATGTGATGCGTGAAAATAAGGGATTTTTGAAATTTGTAAAACTTATAAGGGATAATGGTAATAAGTAAACTAAAAGGTGGAATTTCCGTAATCAATCCAATAAATATTAGAATATTAAATATAAGGACATTTATGCATAATATTTTTGATGATTTATTTTCTTACTTCAGTCATGTTATAATTTATTATTGTATATAAGGTTTTTTTTCTTCAAATTTAGTCTTCAGACATGTTTTGTTCATATTTAATATTCAAAAGAATTAGTCAAAGTACACCAAATGGGCCAAAGTAAAAACATGTCTAAAAAATAACCAAAGATTCAAAGATTAAATATCGAGAGAACTAGACATAAATTATTAAAGGGAAAAGGGTCAAACATAGCCCTCAACTTTGGTTTATTTTTTAACTTTACTCTCACCGTTAAAATGAAGTTAAATTTACTCATGCAGTTACTAATTTCACCAAAATTATGCCTCATTAAACAAAATCCCCAAAATTGACCCAAATTACCCACCAAATTGCTGAATTCCAAGACAAAAAAAATTTGTGGAGTCTTACCTGCATCAGTTAGTAATCTTTCGATTGAGCTTATAGAGCTTTCGTTGTCTTATAATCATATTTCTGGACAAATACCAAGAGGGATATCGAATCTCAAGAAGCTTCAGGCTTTTTTTTTGTAGCTTACAACAGATTTCAGATTTCTAAACTCTGACCGAAATTGTTGTTACGATACTAAAATTTATGGAGGACCTTTTACCCTCCGCACTTTTTAAAAGTGCATTTTAAAGGTATATATGTGCACACGTGTACACATTACTATTTAAAATGGTGCAATATTTATGATGTCCTCGTGAACAAATCTATACCTTTAAAATACATTATTAAATAATGAAGGGGGTAAAAGATCTCCATAAATTTCGGTATCATAATAACAATTTCCCTCAGAGTCAGATATATTTCAGATATTTTCCCCTATATCGAATAAATAAAAATATCAAACAAAAAATAAAAGTGATAATCTTTTTTTTTTTAAAAAGGTAAAATAAATTTGGAACAAAATGTTAAAAATTAATTAGACTAATTATCTCTTAGTCTAAAAGTAATTAGTTAGTATTAAAGGATTAAGTAATGAAATGAAAAAGATAAAAGAATCAAGTAATAAAATTAGTTAGGCAGGATGAGGAAACGGAAAAACAAAAGAAATGACTAAAAGGGAAATACAAGTTAAATCATAAAAAATAGAAAAGAATCATCAATTGGGTATGCGGGAAATCTTATACCATCAAATGGGCAATGATAAACTCATAATGTCTCAACAACAGACTAACTCAATAATACTTAGATAAACCTAATTAAGTGACTCAAGGTCCCCATACATCAACAATGGAAAATAGTGAAAAGAATCCTCAAATACTAGTGTCTATGAAGCCTCTAAATATTACGATAGATGTAGGACAAAACCCACGACATCCTCACAAAGATGAAGTATAAATGTGGAACACATCAGAAGCAAGGGGGCTCACCAAAGCTAATTTGAATGCAAATGGTATAAACGAAGCATCCGTTGATGACCCGGAATACATGTATTTGCATAATGTAAAGATGTAGGTCGAACGACATCAGTATATTGAATGTAAGATCATGTAAGAGGGAAACTAAAAGCATAGGTAACAAAAATGTTAAGGCTGGAGGCCATACTCACCTCAACTCAACTCCAATACAAAAGCAACAATAATAGATGCAATATTTAAAACATTGTATAGCACGAGATATATTTAATGATGTATAAGATACAATAAAATACTCTTTATTCTTAATTGAGAGATTCTTCATTCGACAACCGTCACTATGATCTACGTGATGATACAGTGTCTCGCCGACGCTGCCAAAATGGTCCTATACCTTGCCGGGGTATAGAACACCTCAACTAAGTGGATCCACTAAGCTATTCTTAAACACAAAAAATAATCATCTAAAAAATATGATCATGTAACCATGTTGACATACAAGGTTTATGAGGATTTAGATTTGTATCAACTCATCCCCATATCTGATGCAATTCAAATTACACCAAGGCTTCTCACTCGAAGTCAAGCTCGGGACCTTCAAAGAATGCAAGGATTTTTCACGAATCTAGACGTTCTCAAGCTTGTATTGATGGAAAATAAAGGGTTATGTTCCTTAAAAATTGCTTATAGGGGCAAAGGGAAGACGATTGAAGAAACTACCACTTTTGATGAGCTCGACTCCTTCGGCAAGGGCTCCTAATCTCTCTAAAGGTTCCAGAAACTCCATGGAATCAGGTCCCAAGAGTCATCTCACCAATCCCCTCGGAGACTCATCGAACCCATTCGATAGGGATGACTTAACTCGTCGTTTTACCTATTTTGGTCAATTTCAGGCCTCCTTTGTAATAACTACCTAAAACTATAAATAGTTAGTTTAAGTTTCTATTTAAGTAGGTTTTTTGAATATTGATATGTGAAACTCTTGTATGATTGTTGAGAGCTTAGTTTAAGCTTTGGTTGATTATTATTTAGAAACGTTGATTGCGAGGTGAATTCATTTCCCATGAGGTCATTGTAAGAGGTAAGTGCTCATTGTAGGATTAACTTATTGAGGTCTTAAGGTTCAATAGACCTTTTGGTTGCTTTCTATTTCCTCTTTTTATGTCTATTTATCTATTTTTCTTTCTTGTCTTTAATTTCCATATTTTCATTCGTAATTCGTAGTGTAAATTACATTATTTGGTATTAGAGCCATGTTTAGATTCATTCTTACAATTGTAGTCTTGGGCTTGTTACAACAAAAAATAGAGACAAATTCATTTTCAAGAAAACTCAAAAATATTTTTGTTTATTTAAGTCTTGTTTGTAGTTTCTAATCCTAGATTAGAGTTCCCTAGCATTAGTGAGTTCAAACCAGAGATTTGATAGAGTTTGGGGTAATTGAAGGTTCCATTATATTATTGTTGAGTGAAGAAGTTTGAGAAGATGCAAATGAGTTTTGAAATCTAAATGATTTGGCAAGTAAATGAAAGATAAAACTTATCGGTGATTCTTGAGGGATATTCAAAATCATTAAGGGTTGTATTTTGGATATTCATCTTGTTCATAGTGTTCTTGAGGGATATTCAAATCTTCAAGAATAAGGAATCTACAAAAGAAAGTGTTTAATCTAAAAGGAAATGAAAAAGAAGGTGGATAAGTGTTAGTACACAAAAGAATTTACCAAAAGGGGTAAGGAATAAAGTAAAAAGTACAAGGGAACCACACAAGCACAAAATTAGGAGGTATTTAGGTGCACAATCTGGTCCATTCGGTGACACCGATCCGTTGAGCCAAGCTCTGGGATTTTTATTGCTTGTGATACTTCTGGCTTCTCTCCCATTTCGGTGACGTTGATGCATAATAAGATTCATAGTATTATCCTAGTTTGGGTGTTCCATGATCGACTCTGATTTGAGTTACTCGGTAGTGGACACCTATCCATGATAGCTTGGAATCTGAGATCCTCTACAGAGTTGATTTTACCCGCATACTCTGGCTGGCATTAGGCAGGCCCTAAGAGTGATAGCTGACTCACCTAGCTGGCATTGGGCAGGGCCCATGGAGATTAGCTGGTAGGGTAGTTGTATATAAGTTACTTGAGGATCTCCTCAAAGTTGACAGGCCTGCACACTCTGTCTGTCTAGGGCAGGGTCCTGTGAGTGTTAGATGTCAAACTTAGCTACCTTCGGCAGGTCCCATAATGTTATCCTATTGGGCAATTGGATTATGCCTTTTGGAAGGTAATTGTTATGCCCTCGTGTGGCACTCACCCAGATGGGTAATACCCTAAAGTTGCTGGTGGGCTAAGTGGCTTGATGTGGAAGTCAAAATTGTTGATTGCATTTGAGTTGTTGGCTGTGTCGGATCGGAGTAGGGTTTGCTTTGTGATCCGTAGTTTTGTCTTCTCTATGTACCTGTCCGGCTTATGAAGTTCATTTGGGTTCTTGTTTGCTTATGAGTGAATGTAATTAGCGGGTCTTACGGGGGTCTAGCTAGTTTCAGGTTAAATATCCTTAGACTATCTCTTTGATTGTTCTGGTCTTATTCCTATTGACCTCTGTTCGTGTTTGATTCTATCTTTTATTTCTATTTTAACCTTTCTTGCTCAGTACTCCTATGATGCCTACTGAAAACTTGTTGATTTGGTACTCGTGCTAGTACATCTGTTGTCGTGATGCATGTTATACCTTGGAAATCCAAGGACCTAGGCTAGAGACTCACTTTTATTATAATGTGTAAAAATGGTGTTCCCACGCCTAAACTAATGTAATTAACTTTATTATGAAGTATTAGAGCCTAAACGTCAAGAAACGACCACGAAATTCATAGAGTAGTGAAAGTGACCTAGTGTGCCTTCAGGTTTGTATGGGGTTTGAAGAGTCGTATGAAGGTCAAACTTTGTGAAAATACTTAGGGTACACCTTAGTGAGGGGGTAGGGTAAAAAAGTCCGAGTAAGACTACCCAAGGACCACCCAAAGGTCCCTCGAGGAGGACCCAAACATTTGACGCAAAAAGCTGTCCAAGACAATTGGACATTCATGAGGCAAACGATGGTTCGTTGATGGACTCACGCCCCATCAATGAAGGTCGTGAGTCCAAACTTAGAATATGGAGCCTTGGATCCATTTTGAGGACTCTCTAAATCAAACCACGGTCTCCAGTATGGTCCGTACATGGAATGATGGACCGTCGATTGAGGGCATTGTTTGGAGCCTGCGAACTGGTGCACTACCGACCAAGCCAAGGGTGGTTTGGTAAATTCCACCCTTGGACAATTAAATGTAGGGTAGGTATAATTTAGTTATTTTAGGTATATTAACGTATTTTAACTAATTAAACAAGTCTTCACACTTCAAAATCCAAAAACCCCAAGACTCCCACTTCTCTCTAGAATTTTCTCTTTCAACTCAAGACCCCCATTGAAGAAAAATACCATGCTTTCTCTCGGGATTCAAGACCAAGGCTTTCTCTCACAAATCTCCAATGATTGTTAAGGTTTGGAGGCTATTCACTCTTGGGATTCCTTTCCCCAAGAGGTTCTTCAAAATTTAGATTTCAATGTTCTTGAAAAACCTAGTTTTCATCCAATTTCGTGGGTCTTCTTTCTAACTTGAATTGTTTAGTCTTAATTCGATTATTAATGATGATTTATGTATGTTTATTGGTGGATTGATGTATCACTTTAGGCTTTGACCTAAATCTCTATAAAGTCCCCTGAATACCCCTTTTCTCTTTACCCTAACTTGTAAATTGGCTTGATTATGATTGAGAAAGATATAATTCAATGCGTTCTTTCATAATTTACTCTTATATGATTATGATTATTGATTTTTTGGGTAAATATAATGGATTTGGGGGTGAGGTATTTGATGATTTTCTTGGAAGCCATTGGTAATACTTTCAAGGTCATGAATACTTCATTGTACTAATGTTAGTTTATTCTTAGTAATCTTGTTCAATTGAAGTGTAATTGATGAAGTTATGAATGTGGGATTAGGATATGAACATGATGGATGTGAGATGACTATAGGTGTATTGCTATGAGGGATTGGAAGTGATTCTCAAGTGCATCTTATTACTATGATTATGATGTAATGTTCCCACATAATGTTGGGTTGTGATGAAAGGACTTTCTCATCTTAGAACCTAGGATCTATGATCATGTTATAAATGTTAAGGAAGATTTAAAGATAATTCCAAAAGGGAATTTAACTTAGCACCGAGTGAACTTGACAATGAGAGAAGTCCCTTCCACATAGGAAGGTAGGTTCTCCAAATGTCTCATGAGGTGTAAAATACAATGCGAATTAGCATAAAGAGAGTTTCTAGTAACAATATCTTAGTTCCTTAACTATGTGCCCCTATAGGAAAACTAGCTAGTGGGTCCACGTAGATGCTATTATGATGTATATGTCCAACCTTGGCAAGTAGGATCCCCTCCTTAGGTGTAAGGGGTTGACACCGGATTCCATGTTTAGCTCACATGGTTTAATGTCGGTTATGGCGAAGTTTCCTGGAAGTAAAATGAATGAATGTAAGTAAAAGATGAATCTTAACTAGGATGACTTGAGATGTGTACTTAGTGTAGGTAAGGGTATCAGACTTTTCCTATACATTGCACAAGTGGATTTTGAGGGGAATCCTAGGATTGTTTCTTTATGTACATATGTTATGAATGAAATGCATCATGTTGATCCTATATAATGTTGGTCTTATATGATGTTGGTTTCACTTGATATGCATGATGTTTGTCTAAATTTCTATGTACGAGGTTGACTACACTTGTTATGATGTTATATGATGTAAATGCAATGCTTATGGTGTCTTTGCTAGTTTAATTAGTTTATGTGGGATTATGAGGCTTATCATATACATTGTACTAGTTGACTTGAATTGGAATTGTGAGTAGAGTCTTGTGATATATTGCTGAAATATTGCTTATGGATTTACAGTGATGTTGCTCTTGAACATGTAATATGAAAATGTCGTATTGTTGTTATGATATGGACTTGTATATGTTCTTGGAATGTGCATGAAAGCTTTTAAAGTTAACTTGTCATACTTATAAACAAAATGTCCCTTTGTGCATATGTTCAATGATTTACTTGCATATGTTTCCATACTTAGTACATGTAGTTTGTACTAACCCTTATTCTCTTCTATTTTCTACACTAAGTGTAGGTTTGGGCCATTGAAGACATTCCACTCCTTTATTGAAGAACTGGGATTGATAACCCTAAGTTGGTGAGTCCTCAAGTCCGAGGATAAAGAAGCTTAACTCTAGTTCATATTTCCTATTCCAAAGACTTTGCTGTAATTTCTATATGAGACATATTGTAAAGATGTAAATGTTATGTCCCAAATCTTGTACTCTTATATTATATGGTTCTGTGAGACAATTGTATGTCTATTTTTGATATATGATAAGTACAAGTGAACTTCAAATGAAACACTTTTAATTTCTCTGTGCTTTTGTTCTATCGATGATGCGATGATATATGCTAAGTGCTTGTCCAAAGCCTTTAAGAGAACGAAGACGCCATTTTCGACTAGGGGGTGCTCCCCCATCGTGATAAACTTGGTATCATAGCATGAGGTTGAACAATAATAGGAATAATGTCTCACAAAACCATGTCTATGTAGAGTCTTGTTCATAATTAAGCAGTGCGCCACACCTATGAATGAGAGGCTAGGTGATGCTTACGAAATTCTCACTTCTTTAGTATTCTTAAGTCGTGCCTCAAGATTCGTAACTCCATGTGTCCTTTTCTTCTAATACTTTTCTTGTTGTTATACGCTATGACTACTAGAAGGGCATCCGCAAAAAGGGTTGAAGAGGAGATTGCTAGCAGGAGTTCCTCCCCAATACAACCAAGCTCCTCCTCAAAAGCAAGATCCTCTAGGTGACCAAGCTGTGGTCAATCCTCCGGTTATGAAAAATGGTGAGATAAGGACAACTTTGCTAAACTTGGTTCAAGTCATGACTACTCAAGACCAAGCCGTAGCCACTCAAGCTCAAGCTATGGCGGCTCAAGAGAACCAGTAAGTTGCACCCCGTGTGAATCAAAATGCTAGTACCATGACTTCTCGCTTGAAGGACTTCCCAAGGATGAACCCTCCCATGTTCTTTGGATCTAAGGTGAATGAAGATCTCCAAGACTTTCTTGATGAGGTTTATAAGATTTTTTATTCTATGGGGGTGAGTTCAAATGAGAAGTCGAGCTAGCCGCTTATCAACTCAAGGGTGTGGCCCGAACTTGGTACACTCAATGGAAACAATAGGGCTTTTATAGCGGGTCCCATAAGTTGGGAAGTCTTTAGGAGGGCGTTTCTTGATAGGTTCTTCCCAAGGGAGAACAGAGAGGCAAAAGTGGAAAAGTTCATCAACCTTCGTCAAGGATGTATGAGTGTTCAAGAATACTCTTTGAAATTCACTAAGTTGTCCAAATATGTCTCTTTTTTGGTGTCCAATCCTAGAGATAAAATGAGTTGTTTTGTAAGGGGTGTGTCCGATGATCTTGTGGAAGAGTGTTGCGCGGCAATGATTCATGACAACATGGACATTTCTCGTTTGATAGTGCATTCTCATCAAGTTGACGAGAGTAGGTTTAAGAGGGAAAATAGGGAAATTAAGAAGGCAAGGCCCTATGATGGATGTACTTTAAAGGGAAAGTTTGAGATTCAAGATAAATCCAAGTTTAAGAAAAGATTCTCCAACCAAACTCCTCCAAATGTCCCAAAGGCTCGTAAGGATAGGGTGTCTAACCCTAGGTCCCAAGGAGGAAAAAATGGTGGTTCACCAAGTTAGGTCCCACAATGTACCAAATGTGGCAATATGCATGTGGGTAAATGTTTAATGGGAACAAATAATTGCTTTGGTTGTGGAAAGAGTGGCCATATGGTTAGAGATTTTCCCATGGCCAAGGGTCAAGGAAAGGAGATTAAGCAAGCACAAACAAGTGTTCTAAATTCAGATGCTCCTAAGAATAGACGCTTCTATGCTCTCTAAGTCTAAGGATGATCAATAGGGTTCTCCCGATGTTGTTACCGGATGTTGCAAGTATTTTCAATTAATGTTTATGCATTGCTAGATCCCAAAGCCACTTTATCTTTGTGACTCTTTTAGTGACTATGAAGTTTGATATACTCCCCGATGTCTTAGTTGAACCTTTTTTGGTTTCTACCACGGTGGTGACTCCGTTGTTGCTAAAAAAGTCTATAGGAGTTGTCCCATATTATTGTCCAATAGAGTTACATTAGTTGATTTGGTAGAACTTGATATGTTGGACATTAATGTCATATTGGGGAGGGATTGGTTACATGCTTGTTTTACATCAATTGATTGTAGAACGAGGGTAGTTAAATTCTAATTTCCTAATGAACCTGTTTTAGAGTGGAAGGGGGGAAAATCAATCCATGGAGGTCAAATAATTTCATGTCTAAAAGCTTGTAAGATGATTTCTAAGGGATGTCTCTATCACATTGTGAGGGTAAAGGACCTTGGGCTCGAAGCCCCTCCTTTGGAGTTGGTCCCCATAGTGAAGGACTTCTCGAAAGTCTTCCCCAATGATTTACCCAGTATTCCTCCCAAACGAGAAATAGATTTCGGCATAGATTTGATGCCGGATACTTAACCCATTTCAATTCCTCATTACCGGATGGCTCAGGACGAGTTGAAAGAATTGAAGGCTCAACTTAAGGATTTGCTTGATAAGGGTTTTATACAACCAAGCATATATCCATAGGGAGCTCCGGTATTATTTGTGAAAAAGAAAGATGACTCTCTTAGAATGTGTATTGACTACCGACAATTGAACAAGGTCACTATAAAGAATAAATATCCTCTTCCTAGGATTGATGATTTGTTTGATCAACTCAAAGGTGCGAGTTACTTTTCGAAAATGTATTTGAGGTCGGGGTATAACCAACTAAGAGTTAGAGTTTACATACCTAAAACGGATTTCCAAACAAGGTATGGTAATTATGAGTTTCTAGTCATGTCTTTTGGTCTAACTAATGCCCCGACATCTTTCATGGACCTTATGAATAGGGAGTTCTGGAATTATCTTGATTCATTTGTAATTGTCTTTATTGATGATATATTGGTATATTCTAAGAGTGCGGATGAACACATGGGTCATTTGAGGGTAGTACTGCAAGTCCTCAAGGAACATAAACTCTTTGCTACATATAGTAAGTGTGAATTTAGTTCAGATTGGTTGATTTTCTTGGTCACATTGTTTCACGTGAGGGTATAGAGGTCGATCCTAAGAAAACGGAGGCGGTTAAGAATTGGCCTAGACCTTTTACTCCAACCAATATTCATAGATCCTTGGGTTTAGCCGGGTATTATACGAGATTTGTTGATGGGTTTGCATCTATCGCTTCTTTTTTGACAACCTTAGCCCATAAAAGAGTTAAGTTTGAGTGGTCGGATGCTTGTGAAAGAGGTTTTCAAGAGTTGAAAATAAGCTTACCTCCGCTCTAGTTTTGACCTTACTGAAAGGTACCCAAGGGTTTGTTGTGTATTGTGACAGTTCTCGAGTAGTTTTGGGTTGTGTCCTCATGCAATATGGTAAGATGATTGCATATGCCTCTAGACAACTCAAGGTGCATGAGAAGAACTATCCAACTCATGACCTTCAATTAGCGGGTGTTTGATTTGAAGATATGGAGACTTTATCTATATGGGGTGCATGTGGATGTGTTCACCGACCATAAAAGTCTCCAATATGTGTTTACTTAAAAAGAGTTAAATCTCCGGTAAATAAAGTGGTTATAGCTATTAAAAGACTATGATATGAGTGTCCTATACCACCCCGGGAAAGCCAATGTGGTTGCCGACACTTCAATTCGAATCTCAATGGGTAGTTTGGCCCATGTTTCAATGATAAGAAGGAGTTAGGGAAGTAGGTGCATAGATTGGCCTAGTTGGGTGTTCGGTTAGAAGATTCTCCAAAAGAGGGTTTCATGGTTCATCATAACTCCGAGTCATCTGTAGTGGTCGAGGTAAAGTGTAAGCCACATCTTGATCCTCTATTGATAGAATTGAAGGAATCGGTTCTTAGTAAGTTCAATGAGTCATTCTTCCAAGATGTGATGGTGTACTTACTTACCAAGGAAGGTTGTGTGTACCGTATGGGGATGATTTAAGGAAAACAATTACGGAAGAGGCTCATGGTTCCCGATATTCCATTCATCGGGGTTCCACCAAAATGTATCATGATATACAAGAGGTTTATCGGTTGAACGGTTTGAAGAAGGATATAGCGGAGTTTGTGGCCAAATGTCCTAATTATCAACAATTCAAGGCTGAAGATCAAAGTCCGTAAGGGTTAACTCAAGATATAACTATCCCTACTTGGAAATGGGAAGATATCAATATGGATTTCGTTGTGGTTTTGCCTCGCACACGAAGGAAAAATGATTCGATATGGGTTATTGTTGATAGGTTGACAAAATCTATCTATTTTATCCCCGTCAAAGCTACATATTCGGCGGAGGAATCTGCTAAGTTGTACTTTAATGAGATTGTGAGTTTGAATGGGGTTCCCTTGTCTAAATTCTTGGATAGGGGTCCCCAATTCACTTCTAGATTTTGGAAGGCATTCGAAAGTGGGCTAGATACCAAGGTGAAACTTAGCACCGCATTTTATCCACAAATGGATGGTTTGGTTGAACGAACCATCCAAACCTTGGAAGACATATTCAGGGAATATGTCATTGACTTCAAGGGTAATTGGGATGACCATCTACCATTGATTGAATTTTCCTACAATAATAACTATCATTGAAGTATATCCATGGCACCCTTTAAGGCCCTTTATGGGAGGAGATGTAGATCTCCAACCGGGTGGTTTGACGTAGGTGAGTTTGCTCCTATAGTAGGTCCGAAATTTTGACTACTAAGGGATCGTTTGAAGATGGGACAAAGTCGGCAAATATCTTATGCCGATAATAGAAAGAGGGACCTTGAGTTTATGGTAGGTGACTAGGTCTATTTAAAGGTATCACCCATGAAAGAGGTGATGAGGTTTGGTAAAAAGGGGAAACTTAGTCCCCAGTATGTGGGGCCATATGAGATTGTGAAACACATAGGAAAAGTTTCCTATGAGTTTATATTACCTATTGAATTGGCTCTGGTCCATCCGGTTTTCCTTGTGTCAATGCTCAAGAAGTGCATAGGTGATCCGATGTCTATTTTTCCTCTAAAAAGGTTAGAAGTCAATGCTAACCTTTCCTATGAAGAGGTCCCGGTTGAGATCTTAGACCAGCAAGTGAAAAAGTTGAGGAATAAGGAAGTAGCTTTCATAAAAGTTCTTTGGAACAACCAACTCGTGGAAAATGCTACTTGGGAGGCCGAGGCCGACATGATGTCCCAATATCCTCATCTTTTTACTTCCTCTTCTAGTCAAGGTGGAGGTTAGTAACTTCTCCTAGTTTGTCTTTGAAGGGTCTTAAGTGTTCTTTGAAACTTCTATGATTTTCCTTCATTATGCATGTTCTTGTGAAAAATCCATGTTTCATATATGTTTTAAACTATGTGTTCTTTATGCTTGATGATACTTGATTTCATGTTTGGCATAGTGAGTTATGTGATATTTCTTGTGAAATTGCTCAAGTGTGAAGTTAAAAAATTATGTAGTGCTTCTTGTTGAATATCTGGAGCCATATGGAAAGGAGAAGGACATTACTCCTTGCAAAATGTGATATTGTGAAAAGTGCGGATAATTTTTAGTTGGCATAATTCTATATTATAAATAGTGTTTTGTTGTGTTGAGAAGGGAATGAATGTTTCCTCATTTTTTATTGTATTATTCTTATGTCTCATAGGTTGGTTGGGCTGCTAGTCTTGAGATATAGTTCCAAAAAAATGTTCAAAGTATCATTCAAGGACGAATGTTCCCCAAGGGGGGGGGGGGAAATTGTTAAACCTCGGAAATCCAAGGACCTAGGCTTGAGACTCACTTAGAGTATAATGTGTAAAAATGATGTTTCCAGGCCTAAACTAAGGTAATTAACTTGATTAGGAAGTATTAGAGCCTAAACATGAAGAAACGACCACGACGTCCGGAGACTAGTGAAAGTTACCTAATGTTGTATGGGGTTTGAAGAGTCGTATGAAGATCAAAATTTGTAATATTACTTACGGTACACCTTAGTGCGTGTGAAGGGTCAAAATTTCCCAGTACGACTCCCCAAGGACCACCCTAAAGGCCCTCGAGGATGACCCAAACATTTGACCCAAAGAGCTATCCAAGACAGTGTGTCATTGACGAGGCAAACGACGGTCCATTAATGAACTCACGCCCCTTCAATGGAGGTCTTGAGTCCATACTTAGAATATGGAGCCTTGTCTCCATTTGAGTACTCTCTGAATCAAACCACGGTTGCTAGGACAGTCCGTACATGGAATGACAGACCGTCGATTTAGGGCGTCATTTGGTGCCTGAAAACTGGTGCACTACACGGCCAAGCCAAGGGTGGTTTGGTAAATTCCACCCTTGTCCAATTAAATGTAGGGTCGGTCTAATAGTTATTTTAGGTATATTAAGGTATTTTAACTATAAATATTATGATTTGTATTGTTGGTAGTTGGAAATCTTCATAGAATTGATGAATTCCCTTTATCTAGTGTCTAATTTTAACAAAAGATGCATAACCCTTTTTATGTTGAATTTACAACCCTAGTTGTCTAATGTGGTGGGTTGAAAATTAATCTTTTGCTACACCCATAATGGTGTATTTATGCCTCAGGGGTTACGACTAAGTGATACGCTCAAACTTACTTCTCAAATAAGAAGTAAAGCGGTCGTATCAAGTAAAGAACCCAACTAATGAGGTTGGGATCGATCCCACAAGGAAAATAGTTCAGACTTAACTTTATTTTATTATTACTATTATTTAGCCAACTGTTTTCCAATAAACCAAAAGACAAAAAGGGGGGTTTTATTTCTAAATTAATGAAAATAATTAACTAAATAAGAATGAACAACTAACAATTTTAACTTTCGGAGTTTTAATCAAATTGTAAAATTAACTAGGGCTTTAGTGTTCCCCAAAGGTTCCTAACTTGGTAAATCTAACTATAACATCTCTATCCTGATATCTTGCATGTAAAGTGATAAGTTATGTATCTCTAAATCCTTGGTCCGGCATCTAGAGAATTTCACTCCGCACCTTGGTCCGGCTACGTGTGTTGCTATACTAACCCTTATCTTTACCTCATATTAAACATCGTATTCGGTATTTGACTAAGCTATTAACTCGTACCAACCAATACTAGTCTATTAGATAGTCTACACTAAATCTATGTTGATAATTCTTTTCCTATTATCTACCTCCTTGGTCCGGCAAGTAGCATTAAGGCGAGTTCTAACGTTGGCCACCGTTAAAAAGAATTCTAAACGAAAGAATTATCAATACATGCAAGACACCACTCTAGAAATTGTTATTGAAGTTAGATTTCTACCTTGTTATTCACCCATGGTTCCCACAACCCTAGCTATGAGGTTTAGTTACCCATGTTCGTAATTACACAATTCATATCGTTAATGGAAAAGTTCATGCACTTACTTTTATGAAAACGAATAATTTCCCAGAATTCAACTTGATTAATCACCGAAATCCACAACAATCAATTTCCGGAAAATATCTTAATTTCCAAAATCAAGAGTTTACTAATATAATCGAAGAACTATAAACTAAAAATTATCCAGAAAGTCTCACCTCAAAAACGAGGTTTTTCCAACTATTTATAAGAAAAAATAAAAACCTAATCAAATAAGGATTCTATTTACTAAAAATCTGTCCAAACGCGTCTGGGTCGACGGACCACGTGACGGACCGTCATGGACACGACGGACCGTCATAGCCTCCGTCGTCCCATACTTCACATCTTCTCACGTTGCTTTCTTCATTCCCCCCGACGGACAGGTATGATGGACCGTCGCGAGCATGACGGCCCGTCGAGGGTCTTCGTTCCAATACACTTGAACTTTGGAATTTTGGGTACTGGGATTACTCTCTGATAATTACGACGAACATGCAGGACGGACCGTCGTATCTGTGACGGTCCGTCACGAACTTCCGTAATCCCACACTTGGTCAGACTTCCCCAAATTTCCTTCAGCAACTTCTTCCTTCACTACGATGCCACCTACGGACCGTCACAGCCGCGACGGACCGTCATAGGCTCCGTAGGTGGTCTCTTCTGCAATTCTTTCTCAAAAACTCCCGCGTTCTTCCTTAGACAGATTTTCTGCAAACAAAGATAAACTTATATCAAAATCAACACAAAAAGGCTCTCGACACACACTAAACTTAAGGAAAAAGTATTAGAAATACCGTGAAACCACGGTACATCAACACCCTCAACTTAAATTCGTTGTTTGTCCTCAAGCGACGCACTATGACTCACTACAAATTCTTTGTACAAAAGTATCCATATTTTAATTTCCGCAATCATTTGGCTATCAACCTCGATTATTCTCATTATGTTCATGCATGGTCTCACTATTAGGCATTGATTTGTGTAGAATCAAACCATAACCCAGATTTACTACGCAATGATGCCTATCCTCTTCAATTTCTCACCGAGATGCTAATATTTCTGGTATTACAACTCCTGTCCTTACTTCAAATAACATCCTCATTTTTCACACAATGATTTTAGTTTGAGTATAAGGATCACGTTTCGACACTCACTCTCAGAACAAATTCACCACTCATTTATACATATTGCCATAGGCTTGCCCTTATTTTCACTACTTCAAATTCCTCATACGCACTTAGGATCACAATAGGACTTTTTTAGATTGTAACATAGGCTCAGGGTCAGGTAGGGTGTATTTAGATATACTTTAGTGACTTGTTGCCCTCCTTGACATATCATTCTTATTTCGCCCTATTACTCAATTTTCTTTTCACTTTGCTGTTTTCCCTTTCTTATCCTTATGTGTAAGTGACTTTTCTCTTTTCTTGTGTTTATTTTGCTTTTGGTTATTATTAAATTTTTTTTTTTTTTTTTTAGTCACTTCTGTTTTATTCTTTCTTTCTCTTCATTCTTTCAACCCCACTTTCCGTGGTTTTCCTTATGCAGCCACCCTCAACTCATGATTTTGCCATGAGTCAAGGTTCACAATACCCATGGTTGGGTCAGGGCCAAAACAAGGTTGCTTTCTGCATTAGCCACCCTCAACTTATGCTTTTGGCATAAGCTGAGGTGCACATGTCCAAGGAGGGACCAGGGCCAACACATTGCTCCCAGAGAAGATCATTTGGGGTAAAAAAAAAAATCTAGTTTAGGCTCAATTCATTTGGATCAAAAAGGGATTAACTTCATTTGGTTTTCTGTTATTTTTAGGCTCAAGATTGACTATTTCGAACAAGGGCCTATGATCCTTTCCTAAGTGATTGTTTTGACTCACTTTCAGTAGGACTAACCAGGCAAGTTCTAGCTCAGTATTAATGGTGGTCATTCGACTTTACCTCACACTCACATGACATTCCTTGCATTCCCAGAGTATTAGACACCTAGTTCAAATCTTAGATTCAGGATCATGCAGAAGTGTATCCTTGTTTCATGTTTCAAACCACACAATTATCACTTATTATGCCTAGTCATGCAAATGATTATCGAGATTTCATATTTATATTAGCCATCATGCTTCAGATTTATACTGTGTACATAAGATATGACATGCCGGTTCAACAGTAAAAGTAATTAGTCTTTTGGGGAAAAAGAACACAGGCAAGAAAACCCCAAAAGAGGATCGTGAACTTGGGCTACTCAGAATTCACCCAAGTGTTCACTTTCCATTTACCCCACCCCCTACAAAAAAAATATGCAATTGTCCCCAATGCATAGAAAAGTTAAACTACATAAAAGGGTAAGTGAAGCAAACCTGAGGCGCTAAGTGCCGGTGATCAGCAAGCTGGTGGGTCCGGTTCCCCGGAACCTGCTCCCTGCGTAGTCTGGACATCCTCAGTAATGTCCGCAGCATCCACAGCACCATCAGTAGCGCCTCCCACAGAATCTACAATTTTGGAGCTAGACGCCCCGGCAGCTACTTCTACAGCCCTCAACCTACGGGCCTCCTCATCGGCAATCGAGGCTCTCCTCGCAGATTCCATCTCACGACGCTCCTTCTTCCTTGCCCTAGCCTCATCCTCCTCTCGACCCCTGCGTCTCTTGACATGCTCTTGTGGGGGAGGTGGTGGAACATCAGAAGTGGTAAACAGGGCGGCCATCACGGTGTCATCGGCAGGCTCCGCAGAAGGGGCCTCAGACTCAGGCACCCTCGCCTCTAAAATCATATCAAGATCCGCCCGCAGACTCTCAACCGCAGCCTGGAGAGTCGACATGTCCACCAGAGGGGCTGGTCGGGCTAGTACTCATAATTCAAATGCGTCTAAGCGCTGGTGTACCCCAGCGATCTGCCTCTCTGTGTGCTGTATCATCTTGCGCTCCATGCGCTCCTCTGCCTCAGCAATAGTCTGCTGCATCCACGGCTGAATGTGATGCAGAAGAGTAGCCATCTGTGCCTCAAGTTTTTGAACCCGAGCTAGTGGGACCAGAGTGGCAGA
Organism: Solanum sitiens; assembly: GCA_016801875.1. Classification (NCBI taxonomy): domain Eukaryota; kingdom Viridiplantae; phylum Streptophyta; class Magnoliopsida; order Solanales; family Solanaceae; genus Solanum; species Solanum sitiens. The sequence continues at coordinate 2,584,781 of JABWTJ010000226.1, forward strand.
AGGAGCCCAGCGAGAGGAGCTCGGGGCAGTGCTACTACCCGGGATAGACTCGACCGGAGTAGTGTCAGTGTGTGCAGAAGCAGCACGGGAAGCATCATGAGCATGCTCTACGGTGTCGGCCAGGTTCTCACCAAATGGGGCCACCTCTGGACGGGGCCCTCTGCGTGGGGCCAACTCATTGGCCTCATCCCTGATGAGGCCGATGTCAACATTTCCTGGCGGGGTCTTGAGCTGGTCAATGTGCCAAATGGGCACACCTGCTGATCTGTACAAAGAGAAAATCATGCAAGGGAAAGGGTACGTTGTGGTGACCTTGAAGGCCCTCTCGTGCATGACCGCTTGGAGAAGCCAAGCGAAATCGACCTCGAACCCTGCCATCATAGCAGCCATCAGCACTGCACGATCCCAGGTGACTATGTTATCCGCAGCAGTGGGGGAGAGACAATGGCGGACGATCAACCAGAGAAACTTGGCCGTAAAGGTCAAGTTGGCCTTCCTGATGGCCCCCTTCGGCTCCATCACCCAATCCGCAGCCTCTCCATCAATAGATAGGTGCAGTGCCATCCACCTCTTGGTGGTCTCTCGCAGTGAAGGCTCACGTAAGAACCGGCCCTCTTTAACAATTTGCCACCGGTAATCAAACTCGGCGGTGAGAGGTGTGCTGGTGGAGTCAGAATCCGTGCCGTACAGATATCGGCGAATGGCTGGTAGGGAGATGTCAACCTGGATGCCTCGTACTAGGACGTGCTCAAGTGGGGCCTGTTTGGCGGGGGCAGACCGCCTATCGATCTGCGAGCGAAGAGTAGCCACATAAGAGGCATAGAACTCGCGGACTAGCTCCTCACTGTAGCGACCCAAAGAACGAGCCGTCCACTCTAGCCGGTGTCTGGTGAAGAGGGTGTGAATATCTGGCATTGTGGGGAGACTTCCCGTGAGGACCCGCCTCTCCAGTGTAAGAGTCCGTGTTATGACGCCTTTGTCATTGAGAACCTTGGCGTCTAAGTATACCTTGTATTGCCCGTCAACACACCACCGGTTGGGCTGATCGGCAACCGGGGCAGGGACTCCTGTTGGTGAGCCAGGGGTGGAGTCGGTGCTATCAGCCTCATCATCTGAAGCAGACTGTGTAGCTGTGGCAGGAGCAGAGGCGTCTGCAGACCCAGAGGCTTCCTCTGACCACGAAACTCTTAAGGAGCCAGATGCTCCTTCGTCTTGGGCAGTTGACCCAGAAGGAGTGCCGGTCAGTGTGCGCTCCTCATCAGACTGGGAGGCAGTGACTACGCCGGGCGCCACCTTCTTGGGCGTGACTCGCGGTACACGTGGAGCTCGTGCTGGAGTAGCAGTAGGGGGCACGTATTCTGGATCATGCTCATCATCAGAGCCTATCACCAATCGGGCAGACGGGGCGACAAATTTTGAACGCCCACATGCGTAAACGCGATCTTGTTTAGGTGCCATGATAGGTAGTACCTGTAACGAATCATCATTAGTACTTGAAGGATAAAGCATGACACAAAAGAAATAAACATTTGAGACAATAATACTCAGACACTCAAACCAGTGATAACAGCTCTGAAGTAGCAGTAGGTCACGACGGACCTGGTGACGGACCTTAGTGCGTATGACGGACCGTCATGTAATACTTGGCAACATAAAATATCAGAGGTAAAGTCTCAGACCGATACGACGGTTAAGCAGGACGGACCGTCACGGGTATGACGGTCCATCGCAAGTGTCCGTCAGAGGACACTTAGAAAAAGTGTTGAGACCCATAGGACAGGGGTCTCTGACCGTCACGACGGTTGTGCAGGATGGACCGTCGTGGGTGTGACGGTCTGTCACATATGTCCGTCAGTGGACACTTGGAAAAAGTGTTGAGACCCCTAGGACAGGGGTCTCTGACCGTCACGACGGTTGTGCAGGACGGACCGTCATGGATATGACGGTCCGTCACATGTGTCCGTCAGTGGACACTTAGAAAAAGTGTTGAGACCCCTAGGACAGGGGTCTCTGACCGTCACGACGGTTGTGCAGGACGGACCGTCATGGCTACGACGGTCCGTCACATGTGTCCGTCAGTGGACACTTAGAAAAAGTGTTGAGACCCCTAGGACAGGGGTCTCTGACCGTCACGACGGTTGTGCAGGACGGACCGTCATCAGGTTGTCGTGCTGTGAAACAGAGACAGAACTGAGGGGTGCCAAGTTTTACCCCATGTGAGTCAGAATGACAACCCAAATTGGTAAGTTTTAAAGCCCTAATTTCTCTAGTATTGTCCAGGCAGTTTGTGGAATTACAGACCTAAGTTAGATAATATCTAGGCAAAAGCAGAAACCCATATGCATGCAATCAATAGGAAAAAAACAGTAAAACAACCAAAAAAATAGTAAAGGGTAGAGTTTCAGGAATACATACCTTGGAAGAGGAGACAATAATGCACAAATGATGGCACTCAAGTTAGAAGGTTAAGAATCACTGCAGCAAATTCCGACCAAGAGGGAAAATTTTGGGATGAAAAATGGGAGAAGATGGGGAATTTGGGAAGAGAGTGAAGTTGGAAGGGGAGAAAATGGAGGGAAGATTAAGTGAAAACTGATAATGAAGGGGGGGGGGGTTTAAAACGTTTTAAACTTTTAAAATTCTGAAGCTGGGTCGGGTCGGGTAGCCGGGTAATGGCGTGACGAAACCCCGATGACGGTTCGTCGCAGTTGTGACGGTCCGTCACATGGTCCGTCGCCTGTGCCCTAGTTTTTCAAAATTACAAGAGAGCGTACCTGGCACGACGGAAGCATGCGACGGTCCGTCACAGGTGTGACGGTCCGTCGATGTATCCGTCAGTGACTGATGTAGAGTAACTTGTCTGCAGTACTTCCTGTAGATGTGCTACCTGAAAATTTACAACCCATAAATAGAAAATGCTACTGTTACTAGAAAGAGAAAAACACAAAAACTATAAACGTGATTAGATGATAACTATTGGGTTGCCTCCCAACCAGCGCCTGATTTAACGTCGCGGCACGACTGAGGACACTTGATTACTCAGATTTCATCAAGATAATATGCCTCAACCACCTCATTCGCCGATTCCGCATGACCAATATAGATTTTGAGACGTTGTCCGTTCACCTTAAACCGCACACCTTCCTTGTTTTCCAACTCAACAGCTCCATGAGGGAATAATTTGGTGATCAAGTACGGTCCAGTCCATTTAGACTTTAGCTCTAACTCGTGATCGTAGGGAAACAAGGGTTCTCTTCCGCTCCGTGTATTTGGCATACAAGGACGTCAAACCTAAAAAAAATCAAAAACAACAGAAAAAGTAAAATCAGGAAAATATTAACTAAATTTTAGTAATAAATTAAAGTTAATCTAAAAGCTACTTTCCCCGGCAGCGGCGCCAAAATTTGATACGCTCAAACTTACTTCTCAAATAAGAAGTAAAGCGGTCGTATCAAGTAAAGAACCCAACTAATGAGGTTGGGATCGATCCCACAAGGAAAATAGTTCAGACTTAACTTTATTGTATTATTACTATTATTTAGCCAATTGTTTTCCAAAAAAAAACAACAAAAAGACAAAAAAAGGGGGTTTTATTTCTAAATTAATGAGAATGATTAACTAAATAAGATCGAACAACTAACAAATTTAACTTTCGGAGTTTTAATCAAATTGTAAAATTAACTAGGGCTTTAGTGTTCCCCAAAGGTTCCTAACTTTGTAAATCTAACTATAACATCTCTATCCTGATATCTTGCATGTAAAGTGATAAGTTATGTATCTCTAAATCCTTGGTCCGGCATCTAGAGAATTTCACTCCGCACCTTGGTCCGGCTACGTGTGTTGCTATACTAACCCTTATCTTTACCTCACATTAAACATCGTATTCGGTATTTGACTAAGCTATTAACTCGTACCAACCAATACTAGTCTATTAGATAGTNCAGCGGCGCCAAAATTTGATACGCTCAAACTTACTTCTCAAATAAGAAGTAAAGCGGTCGTATCAAGTAAAGAACCCAACTAATGAGGTTGGGATCGATCCCACAAGGAAAATAGTTCAGACTTAACTTTATTTTATTATTACTATTATTTAGCCAACTGTTTTCCAATAAACCAAAAGACAAAAAGGGGGGTTTTATTTCTAAATTAATGAAAATAATTAACTAAATAAGAATGAACAACTAACAATTTTAACTTTCGGAGTTTTAATCAAATTGTAAAATTAACTAGGGCTTTAGTGTTCCCAAAGGTTCCTAACTTGGTAAATCTAACTATAACATCTCTATCCTGATATCTTGCATGTAAAGTGATAAGTTATGTATCTCTAAATCCTTGGTCCGGCATCTAGAGAATTTCACTCCGCACCTTGGTCCGGCTACGTGTGTTGCTATACTAACCCTTATCTTTACCTCATATTAAACATCGTATTCGGTATTTGACTAAGCTATTAACTCGTACCAACCAATACTAGTCTATTAGATAGTTTACACTAAATCTATGTTGATAATTCTTTTCCTATTATCTACCTCCTTGGTCCGGCAAGTAGCATTAAGGCGAGTTCTAACGTTGGCCACCGTTAAAAAGAATTCTAAACGAAAGAATTATCAATACATGCAAGACACCACTCTAGAAATTGTTATTGAAGTTAGATTTCTACCTTGTTATTCACCCATGGTTCCCACAACCCTAGCTATGAGGTTTAGTTACCCATGTTCGTAATTACACAATTCATATCGTTAATGGAAAAGTTCATGCACTTACTTTTATGAAAACGAATAATTTCCCAGAATTCAACTTGATTAATCACCGAAATCCACAACAATCAATTTCCGGAAAATATCTTAATTTCCAAAATCAAGAGTTTACTAATATAATCGAAGAACTATAAACTAAAAATTATCCAGAAAGTCTCACCTCAAAAACGAGGTTTTTCCAACTATTTATAAGAAAAAATAAAAACCTAATCAAATAAGGATTCTATTTACTAAAAATCTGTCCAAACGCGTCTGGGTCGACGGACCACGTGACGGACCGTCATGGACACGACGGACCGTCATAGCCTCCGTCGTCCCATACTTCACATCTTCTCACGTTGCTTTCTTCATTCCCCCCGACGGACAGGTATGACGGACCGTCGCGAGCATGACGGCCCGTCGAGGGTCTTCGTTCCAATACACTTGAACTTTGGAATTTTGGGTACTGGGATTACTCTCTGATAATTACGACGAACATGCAGGACGGACCGTCGTATCTGTGACGGTCCGTCACGAACTTCCGTAATCCCACACTTGGTCAGACTTCCCCAAATTTCCTTCAGCAACTTCTTCCTTCACTACGATGCCACCTACGGACCGTCACAGCGGCGCCAAAATTTGATACGCTCAAACTTACTTCTCAAATAAGAAGTAAAGCGGTCGTATCAAGTAAAGAACCCAACTAATGAGGTTGGGATCGATCCCACAAGGAAAATAGTTCAGACTTAACTTTATTTTATTATTACTATTATTTAGCCAACTGTTTTCCAATAAACCAAAAGACAAAAAGGGGGGTTTTATTTCTAAATTAATGAAAATAATTAACTAAATAAGAATGAACAACTAACAATTTTAACTTTCGGAGTTTTAATCAAATTGTAAAATTAACTAGGGCTTTAGTGTTCCCCAAAGGTTCCTAACTTGGTAAATCTAACTATAACATCTCTATCCTGATATCTTGCATGTAAAGTGATAAGTTATGTATCTCTAAATCCTTGGTCCGGCATCTAGAGAATTTCACTCCGCACCTTGGTCCGGCTACGTGTGTTGCTATACTAACCCTTATCTTTACCTCATATTAAACATCGTATTCGGTATTTGACTAAGCTATTAACTCGTACCAACCAATACTAGTCTATTAGATAATATACACTAAATCTATGTTGATAATTCTTTTCCTATTATCTACCTCCTTGGTCCGGCAAGTAGCATTAAGGCGAGTTCTAACGTTGGCCACCGTTAAAAAGAATTCTAAACGAAAGAATTATCAATACATGCAAGACACCACTCTAGAAATTGTTATTGAAGTTAGATTTCTACCTTGTTATTCACCCATGGTTCCCACAACCCTAGCTATGAGGTTTAGTTACCCATGTTCGTAATTACACAATTCATATCGTTAATGGAAAAGTTCATGCACTTACTTTTATGAAAACGAATAATTTCCCAGAATTCAACTTGATTAATCACCGAAATCCACAACAATCAATTTCCGGAAAATATCTTAATTTCCAAAATCAAGAGTTTACTAATATAATCGAAGAACTATAAACTAAAAATTATCCAGAAAGTCTCACCTCAAAAACGAGGTTTTTCCAACTATTTAAAAGAAAAAATAAAAACCTAATCAAATAAGGATTCTATTTACTAAAAATCTGTCCAAACGCGTCTGGGTCGACGGACCACGTGACGGACCGTCATGGACACGACGGACCGTCATAGCCTCCGTCGTCCCATACTTCACATCTTCTCATGTTGCTTTCTTCATTCCCCCGACGGACAGGTATGACGGACCGTCGCGATCATGACGGCCCGTCGAGGGTCTTCGTTCCAATACACTTGAACTTTGGAATTTTGGGTACTGGGATTACTCTCTGATAATTACGACGAACATGCAGGACGGACCGTCGTATCTGTGACGGTCCGTCACGAACTTTCGTAATCCCACACTTGGTCAGACTTCCCCAAATTTCCTTCAGCAACTTCTTCCTTCACTACGATGCCACCTAATGACCGTCACAGCGGCGCCAAAATTTGATACGCTCAAACTTACTTCTCAAATAAGAAGTAAAGCGGTCGTATCAAGTAAAGAACCCAACTAATGAGGTTGGGATCGATCCCACAAGGAAAATAGTTCAGACTTAACTTTATTTTATTATTACTATTATTTAGCCAACTGTTTTCCAATAAACAAAAAGACAAAAAGGGGGGTTTTATTTCTAAATTAATGAAAATGATTAACTAAATAAGAATGAACAACTAACAAATTTAACTTTCGGAGTTTAATCAAATTATAAAAGTAACTAGGGTTTTAGTGTTCCCCACAGGTTCCTAACTTGGTAAATCTAACTATAACAACTCTATCCTGATAGCTTGCACGTAAAGTGATAAGTTATGTATCTCTAAATCCTTGGTCCGGCATCTAGAGAATTTCACTCCGCACCTTGGTCCGGCTACGTGTGTTGCTATACTAACCCTTATCTTTAGCTCATATTAAACATCGTATTCGGTATTTGACTAAGATATTAACTCGTACCAACCAATACTAGTCTATTAGATAGTCTACACTAAATCTATGTTGATAATTCTTTTCCTATTATCTACCTCCTTGGTCCGGCAAGTAGCATTAAGGCAAGTTCTAACGTTGGCCACCTTTAAAAAGAATTCTAAACGAAAGAATTATCAATACATGCAAGACACCACTCTAGAATTGTTATTGAAGTTAGATTACTACCTTGTTATTCACCCATGGTTCCCACAACCCTAGCTATGAGGTTTAGTTACCCATGTTCATAGTTACACAATTCATATCGTTAATGGAAGAATTCATGCACTTACTTTTATGAATACGAATAATTTCCCAAGAATTCAACTTGATTAATCACCGAAATCCACAACAATCAATTCCCGGAAAATATCTTAATTTCCAAAATCAAGAGTTTACTAATATAATAGAAGAACTATAAACTAAAAATTATCCAGAAAGTCTAACCTCAAAAACGAGGTTTTTCCAACTATTTATAAGAAAAATAAAAACCTAATCAAATAAAGATTCTATTTACTAAAAATCCGTCCAAACGCGTCTGGGTCGACGGACCACGTGACGGACCGTCATGGACACGACGGACCGTCATAGCCTCCGTCGTCCATACTTCACATCTTCTCACGTTGCTTTCTTCATTCCCCCCGACGGACAGGTATGACGGACCGTCGCGAGCATGACGGCCCGTCGAGGGTCTTCGTTCCAATACACTTGAACTTTGGAATTTTGGGTACTGGGATTACTCTCTGATAATTACGACGAACATGCAGGACGGACCGTCGTATCTGTGACGGTCCGTCACGAACTTCCGTAATCCCACACTTGGTCAGACTTCCCCAAATTTCCTTCAGCAACTTCTTCCTTCACTACGATGCCACCTACGGACCGTCACAGCGGCGCCAAAATTTGATACGCTCAAACTTACTTCTCAAATAAGAAGTAAAGCGGTCGTATCAAGTAAAGAACCCAACTAATGAGGTTGGGATCGATCCCACAAGGAAAATAGTTCAGACTTAACTTTATTTTATTATTACTATTATTTAGCCAACTGTTTTCCAATAAACCAAAAGACAAAAAGGGGGGTTTTATTTCTAAATTAATGAAAATAATTAACTAAATAAGAATGAACAACTAACAATTTTAACTTTCGGAGTTTTAATCAAATTGTAAAATTAACTAGGGCTTTAGTGTTCCCCAAAGGTTCCTAACTTGGTAAATCTAACTATAACATCTCTATCCTGATATCTTGCATGTAAAGTGATAAGTTATGTATCTCTAAATCCTTGGTCCGGCATCTAGAGAATTTCACTCCGCACCTTGGTCCGGCTACGTGTGTTGCTATACTAACCCTTATCTTTACCTCATATTAAACATCGTATTCGGTATTTGACTAAGCTATTAACTCGTACCAACCAATACTAGTCTATTAGATAGTCTACACTAAATCTATGTTGATAATTCTTTTCCTATTATCTACCTCCTTGGTCCGGCAAGTAGCATTAAGGCGAGTTCTAACGTTGGCCACCGTTAAAAAGAATTCTAAACGAAAGAATTATCAATACATGCAAGACACCACTCTAGAAATTGTTATTGAAGTTAGATTTCTACCTTGTTATTCACCCATGGTTCCCACAACCCTAGCTATGAGGTTTAGTTACCCATGTTCGTAATTACACAATTCATATCGTTAATGGAAAAGTTCATGCACTTACTTTTATGAAAACGAATAATTTCCCAGAATTCAACTTGATTAATCACCGAAATCCACAACAATCAATTTCCGGAAAATATCTTAATTTCCAAAATCAAGAGTTTACTAATATAATCGAAGAACTATAAACTAAAAATTATCCAGAAAGTCTCACCTCAAAAACGAGGTTTTTCCAACTATTTATAAGAAAAAATAAAAACCTAATCAAATAAGGATTCTATTTACTAAAAATCTGTCCAAACGCGTCTGGGTCGACGGACCACGTGACGGACCGTCATGGACACGACGGACCGTCATAGCCTCCGTCGTCCCATACTTCACATCTTCTCACGTTGCTTTCTTCATTCCCCCCGACGGACAGGTATGACGGACCGTCGCGAGCATGACGGCCCGTCGAGGGTCTTCGTTCCAATACACTTGAACTTTGGAATTTTGGGTACTGGGATTACTCTCTGATAATTACGACGAACATGCAGGACGGACCGTCGTATCTGTGACGGTCCGTCACGAACTTCCGTAATCCCACACTTGGTCAGACTTCCCCAAATTTCCTTCAGCAACTTCTTCCTTCACTACGATGCCACCTACGGACCGTCACAGCGGCGCCAAAATTTGATACGCTCAAACTTACTTCTCAAATAAGAAGTAAAGCGGTCGTATCAAGTAAAGAACCCAACTAATGAGGTTGGGATCGATCCCACAAGGAAAATAGTTCAGACTTAACTTTATTTTATTATTACTATTATTTAGCCAACTGTTTTCCAAAAAAAACAACTAAGAGACAAAAAAGGGGGGTTTTATTTCTAAATTAATGAGAATGATTAACTAAATAAGATCGAACAACTAACAAATTTAACTTTTGGAGTTTTAATCAAATTGTAAAATTAACTAGGGCTTTAGTGTTCCCCAAAGGTTCCTAACTTGGTAAATCTAACTATAACATCTCTATCCTGATATCTTGCATGTAAAGTGATAAGTTATGTATCTCTAAATCCTTGGTCCGGCATCTAGAGAATTTCACTCCGCACCTTGGTCCGGCTACGTGTGTTGCTATACTAACCCTTATCTTTACCTCATATTAAACATCGTATTCGGTATTTGACTAAGCTATTAACTCGTACCAACCAATACTAGTCTATTAGATAGTCTACACTAAATCTATGTTGATAATTCTTTTCCTATTATCTACCTCCTTGGTCCGGCAAGTAGCATTAAGGCGAGTTCTAACGTTGGCCACCGTTAAAAAGAATTCTAAACGAAAGAATTATCAATACATGCAAGACACCACTCTAGAAATTGTTATTGAAGTTAGATTTCTACCTTGTTATTCACCCATGGTTCCCACAACCCTAGCTATGAGGTTTAGTTACCCATGTTCGTAATTACACAATTCATATCGTTAATGGAAAAGTTCATGCACTTACTTTTATGAAAACGAATAATTTCCCAGAATTCAACTTGATTAATCACCGAAATCACAACAATCAATTCCCGGAAAAAATCTTAATTTCCAAAATCAATAGTTTACTAATATAATCGAAGAACTATAAACTAAAAATTATCCAGAAAGTCTCACCTCAAAAACGAGGTTTTTCCAACTATTTATAAGAAAAAATAAAAACCTAATCAAATAAGGATTCTATTTACTAAAAATCTGTCCAAACGCGTCTGGGTCGACGGACCACGTGACGGACCGTCATGGACACGACGGACCGTCATAGCCTCCGTCGTCCCATACTTCACATCTTCTCACGTTGCTTTCTTCATTCCCCCCGACGGACAGGTATGACGGACCGTCGCGAGCATGACGGCCCGTCGAGGGTCTTCGTTCCAATACACTTGAACTTTGGAATTTTGGGTACTGGGATTACTCTCTGATAATTACGACGAACATGCAGGACGGACCGTCGTATCTGTGACGGTCCGTCACGAACTTCCGTAATCCCACACTTGGTCAGACTTCCCCAAATTTCCTTCAGCAACTTCTTCCTTCACTACGATGCCACCTACGGACCGTCACAGCGGCGCCAAAATTTGATACGCTCAAACTTACTTCTCAAATAAGAAGTAAAGCGGTCGTATCAAGTAAAGAACCCAACTAATGAGGTTGGGATCGATCCCACAAGGAAAATAGTTCAGACTTAACTTTATTTTATTATTACTATTATTTAGCCAACTGTTTTCCAATAAACCAAAAGACAAAAAGGGGGGTTTTATTTCTAAATTAATGAAAATAATTAACTAAATAAGAATGAACAACTAACAATTTTAACTTTCAGAGTTTAATCAAATTATAAAAGTAACTAGGGTTTTAGTGTTCCCCACAGGTTCCTAACTTTGGTAAATCTAACTATAACATCTCTATCCTGATATCTTGCATGTAAAGTGATAAGTTATATATCTCTAAATCCTTGGTCCGGCATCTAGAGAATTTCACTCCGCACCTTGGTCCGGCTACGTGTGTTGCTATACTAACCCTTATCTTTACCTCATATTAAACATCGTATTCGGTATTTGACTAAGCTATTAACTCGTACCAACCAATACTAGTCTATTAGATAGTCTACACTAAATCTATGTTGATAATTCTTTTCCTATTATCTACCTCCTTGGTCCGGCAAGTAGCATTAAGGCGAGTTCTAACGTTGGCCACCGTTAAAAAGAATTCTAAACGAAAGAATTATCAATACATGCAAGACACCACTCTAGAAATTATTATTGAAGTTAGATTTCTACCTTGTTATTCACCCATGGTTCCCACAACCCTAGCTATGAGGTTTAGTTACCCATGTTCGTAATTACACAATTCATATCGTTAATGGAAAAGTTCATGCACTTACTTTTATGAAAACGAATAATTTCCCAGAATTCAACTTGATTAATCACCGAAATCCACAACAATCAATTCCCGGAGAATATCTTAATTTCCAAAATCAAGAGTTTACTAATATAATCGAAGAACTATAAACTAAAAATTATCCAGAAAGTCTAACCTCAAAAACGAGGTTTTTCCAACTATTTATAAGAAAAATAAAAACCTAATCAAATAAAGATTCTATTTACTAAAAATCTGTCCAAACGCGTCTGGGTCGACGGACCACGTGACGAACCGTCATGGACATGACGGACCGTCATAGCCTCCGTCGTCCCATACTTCACATCTTCTCATGTTGCTTTCTTCATTCCCCCCGACGGACATGTATGACGGACCGTCGCAAGTATGACGGCCCGTCGAGGGTCTTCGTTCCAATACACTTGAACTTTGGAATTTTGGGTACTGGGATTACTCTCTGATAATTACGACGAACATGCAGGACGGACCGTCGTATCTGTGACGGTCCGTCACGAACTTCCGTAATCCCACACTTGGTCAGACTTCCCCAAATTTCCTTCAGCAACTTCTTCCTTCACTACGATGCCACCTACGGACCGTCACAGCGGCGCCAAAATTTGATACGCTCAAACTTACTTCTCAAATAAGAAGTAAAGCGGTCGTATCAAGTAAAGAACCCAACTAATGAGGTTGGGATCGATCCCACAAGGAAAATAGTTCAGACTTAACTTTATTGTATTATTACTATTATTTAGCCAACTGTTTTCCAAAAAAACTAAAAGACAAAAAGGGGGGTTTTATTTCTAAATTAATGAAAATGATTAACTAAATAAGATCGAACAACTAACAAATTTAACTTTCGGAGTTTTAATCAAATTGTAAAATTAACTAGGGCTTTAGTGTTCCCCAAATGTTCCTAACTTGGTAAATCTAACTATAACAATTCTATCCTGATATCTTGCATGTAAAGTGATAAGTTATGTATCTCTAAATCCTTGGTCCGGCATCTAGAGAATTTCACTCCGCACCTTGGTCCGGCTACGTGTGTTGCTATACTAACCCTTATCTTTACCTCATATTAAACATCGTATTCGGTATTTGACTAAGCTATTAACTCGTACCAACCAATACTAGTCTATTAGATAGTCTACACGAAATCTATGTTGATAATTCTTTTCCTATTATCTACCTCCTTGGTCCGGCAAGTAGCATTAAGGCGAGTTCTAACGTTGGCCACCGTTAAAAAGAATTCTAAACGAAAGAATTATCAATACATGCAAGACACCACTCTAGAAATTGTTATTGAAGTTAGATTTCTACCTTGTTATTCACCCATGGTTCCCACAACCCTAGCTATGAGGTTTAGTTACCCATGTTCGTAATTACACAATTCATATCGTTAATGGAAAAGTTCATGCACTTACTTTTATAAAAACGAATAATTTCCCAGAATTCAACTTGATTAATCACCGAAATCCACAACAATCAATTTCCGAAAAATATCTTAATTTCCAAAATCAAGAGTTTACTAATATAATCGAAGAACTATAAACTAAAAATTATCCAGAAAGTCTCACCTCAAAAACGAGGTTTTTCCAACTAT